>OV884038.1:23012331-25412331 GCA_930367265.1 Catocala fraxini
TGCCATTAACATTAATGGCAGTCGTTATTGGGAGAATGTCGACACATAAGATCCCACTGGGTCGAAGTGTGGCCGGTCTGCACTGACTGGCCTCCACATAAGATAATACTAGTATACTGCACATTAGAATCTATGTATATATTAATACGTGAAGCAAAAACTTTGGACCCCTTTTTACGAAAATTGAGCGGGCGGAGGAGTATGAAATTTGGCACAGTTAAAGTTTATATGGAGAAGGAGGGAGAATCCTAATATTTTTATAAGATATATGCATTATAAATACATTAAATTAATGGAATAACACTACACGCACACAAACATGCATTTGACACACGCAATCGAATCGCGTTCGTAGTATTTCGGCATTGTTTGGCTTATGTCATAAAACTTTTCGTAATTAATACCTTATTTATATGTAATAATGAAAAAAGAAAATAAAGTGGGTAGGTTGAAAGAATTTTTAAAATCGGGTGAGTGGTTTTTGAACCCTTACAAACAAACAATCAAAGATCTTATTTTTTCATCTTTATAATATTAGTATAGGTAAGTAAATAATAATTTTGTAGTTAAAATAATTATAACAAATAATAATTTAGTAATTTAGTTAGTTTGAAAAAATGGCAAAATCTAAATGAATTTATTTGATAGACAATAAAAACTTAATAACAATCAAACTTAAAAATTTAAATCAACTATGGTCGAATTTCGACCACTGGGCGACCGTTAGTAGTAATTCCTTCTCCTAATGTAAATATTATTAGTACAGAAATAACGCTACAGTCTACCGCCGCGTCCGTCCGTCTGTTTGTTAACTTATTGAACCTTAACGTAAATACCACTCATAAGATTTTGGATCATTTTGGCTGTCGTCTAGAATGTTATATTTCTCTAGATATGTATACAAGCAATTGCACATAGGCCTTTTATATATGTTAGCAGACGGTGGTAGTAATGTTGTCATTACTAGGGGTGTAAATGATTCGACACAATAATTTGTGGATCACACAAATTATTGTTCCGTTTGAGGATCGAACCCACAACACTTGGCATAGCGCGATGACGAGGCGACCATCATCGTTGCAGTCACATAAAATTTAAAACAAGTATTGGAGGTCACATTCCTTTGGTATCGCAGAGGATATAAAACCAGCGCGCACTGAACGTCGTAGCGAACGTCATGCTTTCTCTCTGGATTGGGTGAACACGGTTCACTGTAGTAATATTGTACTTTGGTTGTGGTGATGCGGCCGAGATGTCTGCAGCATTTCTGTTGCATTACTCCAACGTGTAATTTATGTAATTAGCTTTTAACTTATTTAATCGTAAATGTTCTCAGGTGCCGACTGTGATGACGATACAGGGTCCACGCCTGAGCAAGCTGCCAGACGCAATGACGTGCCTTCTTGTGGGGATACCTCGGAGCCTGTAGCAGGCACCCCCAGGACATCGGAAGCCTAGCAGCCCTCAGGCTGCTAGGCTAGAGACAAGGGAGCACGGGGACGTCCTCCAGTTAGGAGAGGCCGTGTTAGCCGACAAGGAATAGACAAGCTGTTGGTAGCAGGGATGACGCGCAGTAGTGGGAGCGCGCGTCTATATATGCGCATGCACCAGCCATTCTCGCTCTCTTTCGCTGCAGTGTCAACTTGTTAAGGAAAACCTCTGCTCGATTGTACAGTCAACTTACCTACTATGATTAATTATTTTTAATTGTTTAAAATCAGTTAGTAACTTCTAATAAATTTGTGTCTATTTTGTGTTAAACTTAAATGTACCTTCTTAGTTTGTAAATACATTTTACTTGTATTGCTGCTTGTTTTTTATTAATTAATTCACCTTTAGAGTGATAAAACAAGTTATATATTCCGTGCTGATTGGTTGGAAATCATGCTTCAATCATTAAAGCCAAAGGAAGCGTTTGTAGTGGCTATGCTGACACATAATTCTAGGTACAATGTATAATATCAGCCCTGTATAAAACTGTCCCACTGCTGGGCACGGACCTCTTCTCACTGTGAGAAGGGTTAGGCCATAGTCCACCACGCTGGCCCAGTGCGGGTTGGCAGACTTCACGTATCTTCGAGAACATTATGGAGAACTCTCAGACATGCAGGTTTCCTCACGATGTTTTCCTTCACCGTTAAAGCAAGCGATAATTAACTATTTAATACGCATATAACTTCGAAAAGTCAGAGATGCGCGCCTTGGTATCGAACTCGAGACCTCTGCATGGCAGTCTAACGGTTTCCCACTAGGCTATCGCTGCGGTACAATGTAGCGTCGCATGTTTTCTCACACGTAAGTCATGCAGAGACCAGAGTCAGTCGTCATATAGACCTCGTTACCTTAAGTCGTGACCATGGTAATTTCACTGAAATAAACAACTTTATATTTGGTGGACATATGGCCTATCATTTATCTCCTGCACACAATAACCTGAACACCAACTTAAATTATACAGTGTAAACACTAATAATATTCTATCACATAAACACAGCACCATCTAGCCCAAACTAAGCAGAGCTTGTACTATGGGTACAATGGATAAACATACATAGGTATATACTTTTTTTGTAAGTACTCATGTACATATTATACATAGAAACACCCAGACCAATACAAACATCCATGCACACAAGTGTTTTACTCAGGCGTGGCAGTCGGTTACACTAACCACTACACCATCGAGGCCGTCTACTCTCGCACACTAAACCTTTATTCTACAGAATTGTTCCGCACATTTAAAAGAAAGAGTGTGTTGAACAACTTTGTTTAGTGTTAGTGCCCTTAACAGTTCAAGTTTGTTGGACCCTCGCAATTTGTTTCACAACTTGTGTCTAAGGTCCATCGCACGCACTTTTATTTGTTCTATATCGAAGTTACGGACTATACGAAGTTATGTCAATGTGCTAACTAGAGAACTCAGATGGTGCGCATTTTTTTAGATTGTTACAATGCTTCTCTTTGTACAATCACTTTAGGTATATCTTTGTGGGAAATCACTTCAATAAAACAGTCATTTTTGGAGAACAGTTTTAAGCAGAGCTTTCAACTGACAATGCCTAATTGTCAACCATAATACTATAATTGTAGGTATTTGCTCACACATATTTTCCACGATAAATTCAGCGCATTCAAATCTTTTCTACTCGACTAAAACAAAATGTGATTATTTTAGTGTATTTGATTATACTAGCGGTTGCCTAGTAGTCAAAATTCGACCAAAATTTCTAAGCTTGCTACTTTGTTTTCTGTTTTTCTTTATTACATAATATAAATAAGGTATAGGTAACCATAGATACAAAGAATTGTACGACATCAGACGAACAATGCCGAAATACTACGAACGCGATTCGACTGCGTGTGTCAAATGCATGGTTGTGTGCGTGTAGTGTTTTGTCATTAATTTAATGTATTTCTAAACTTATTTTATAAAAATATTAGGATTCGCCCCTCCTTTTCCATATAAACTTTAACTGTGCCAAATTTCATTCTCCTCCGTCCACGCAATTTTCGTAAAAAGGGGTACAAAGTTTTTGCTTCACGTATTAATATATAGATAAAAAAATAACTGCATCCTGACTACAGGATAATAATAACAGGATCAATTATATACATAAAATATTTTGGTAATACTTATCTAGGTAAGTAGGTAGTATCGACACAGAAGCCAAACCAGCAACAATGTACTCTATTCAACATTTCATACGCACAAACTTTCGCCTCGATAAAAACCAGGTACCATAGATTATTCTACTCTATAGTGAATTAAATGACAGCTTGTATAAACAAGTTTAAAACTAGATAAATCGCTCAGTGTAACGAGCTGTAGAAAGTAGCCTGTATAAGTTTGACGTTTGCTTCCCGCGTCGGGCAATGCGGAACAAACGCGCGTTTATTTCATATTGGATTAGCAGTTTAGCTACAACTTATACGATGCGTAGTGGGATAACAAACATGGATAGATGTTGGACAGTTTATTACACTTATTATTATACATTTTATAGAATACTTAGTCTGGCCATAAATCTTCTTCTGCCTTAGCCTTTATTATTCCCAAGTCACTTGGGGTCGGCTTTTCTAGTCTAACCAGCTTTGCCTGGATGTCAGTTTTTACACGGAGCGGCTGCCACCTGACCTCCGCAACCCAAAGGCTAACGATACCCTATAGCTAGACCAGTGTCAGGATATTAAAGGGGACTGACTTTCCCAATAACGACTGCCATAGATGTTCATGGCAGCCGGGACCGACGGCTTAACGTGCTCTCCGAGGCAGGGAGCAGGCGATAATTGTCAATCAATACGCACATAATTACATATTTAGTCTGGCCATAAATACTGTTAGAATTAAAAAAAAATATTTTACATTAAAATTTGGTATCTGTCTTTCTTATATGAATATTCATTGTGTTTTTTCATTTTCGAGACAATCGGTGTTAAATATTTTTGTGATACTTAAATGGAGTGGGTGATAAAGAGAACCAAAATTTTGTGATAGCATTACACAAAGTAGGTATGGAGAATCAAGAATGGTCCTATCAGAAAAACTCAGCAGCGGGTCATAAAGCTCTATCCACCCAAGCGTGGTTGGATACGAACGTTTCGGACTTCATCGGAGCTGAAGACTGGCCGACTACTAGATCGTAATCCGCTGGATTATGATTTATGGTCAGTTTTAGAGAGTATGGCATGCTCTAAACGCCATGATAATTTGGAGTCCCTAAAACAATCCATTTGGAGACAATAATTTTCCCATAGGGAGAACGCGTGGTTCTATTAATAACAGTAACTGTCTTCAACGTTTGAAGTACTGTATTTAAGCCAATGGAGATCATTTTGAATGAGCTTCATATATTTTTAATGTTAATATATTAATGTATAAACTAACACACATTACAGTAATACATGTTTTAGGATATATAAAAAAAAACCCTTGTAACATTATGTAACATTATTTATGGCAAGACTAGGTATTGTTATATATGGAATACTAGATTTCGCGTCTTTGCTCGCATAAATATAGATTAGGTTAGGTTATTAACAGTGCTTTTTCTGGATGAAAGATATGCTATGTCCTTTTCTGTGGCCCTGACAACTTGTATGTGAAATTTCATAATGATCGGTCAAGTGTTTAGAGTGTGAAAGCGTTATAAACAAACTCACATTCGCATTTATGATATTACTTAGAATTATGCTTGTAGACGTCTAGTCACCAAGCGGCTACTGAAAATGTTTTTTGACCAAAAATGATGAATACACTACGGTTTCAGTTTAAAGAATCTTTATTCGCATAAAATCAACAAATAGTTCAGTTACATGAGACTAACAGTCCACAATTGAATCGCTGCGGAACACCGGAATAAATTCGTCCGTAGCTAAAACGGTTCGTATTTGAAATAGAAGACTGTCTGACTGTGAATAATGTCCTCCAGACCGAATTTCGGTCATGGCAGCCAATCTTAATGGAGACTGGCCATCTGCGCAGGAGATATTGTGGACTCTCTGTTTCCTAACTCTTATGATCCGATGGGACGGATAATCCGATACGACCGGAGAGAGATCAGGCGCAGGACCAACAGCTTTACGTGCTTTCCGAGGCACGGGGGTGTCTAAAACCGCCAACTTCCTAACTCCGGGCTTGTATTGAGATTTCTTAACAGAAAATCCCAATAACTTTTTGCTGGCCCGACCCGGGATTCGAACCCGAGACTTCATGCACAGCAGTCGCATTCACTACCGCTGCGCCACGGAGGCAGTTAAATAATAATTATAACTTTGTCTTCGACACACGCCCTTTTCCGCTATTTTTGAACACCACAGACTAAATAGAAAACTGTCAAACTTTTGACTTAACTATTCAGCCAGTCTCATTTTGCCAAAAAGGTTTACTCTTCATGCATATTTCCGTTTTGATACAGTTATGTGACTTTTAAATATTCTTGTTGTGCTAACCTTTCGGTTACAATAGATATTTCTTTTTGGTGGCAAAAGGATACCGTGGTCGACTGCGCTGGCCGTTATGTCGAATTCTTTTATGCACAATTTTGTGTGTGTATTTGATATGGCAACCGCAACATACGAACGAATTTAAATAAATCATAAATGATTTATTCAATTGCGAATATGGGTTTAAAGTTAGGGTGTTAAACGGAACATAGAATTATTGAATTGTGAATGTTATTAAATTTGATATAAATTATAATTTCACGAAAGGAACATACTAATGAAATATGCAAAATATATAAGTATATTAATTTTATAAAGTTTGCATATTATTATGCATCAAACAGGTCAAGTCGATACTCAAACTCACGTCTAGTTCTTTGGTTGGCGGTTGGTAATTCAGCCAGCCGGTTCCAGAAGTTAATATGTGTTTCACAGTCTTTTGGCATATTTTGATGTAAGTCTGCCATTTGCAAACTGATCACAAGTTTATAGCACATAGTATGCCATTGCTCTATTATGTAACCGAGCGTTGTCACAAAGGTTAAACTTTCGTACTATATTTTATGACCGTTGGCCATAGTTACCTATCTTATCTAATGTGGAGGCCAGTCAGTACAGACCGGCGACACTTCGACCCAGTGGGATTTTTTGTGTCGACACTCTCCCAATAACGACTGCCATAGATGTTTATGGCAGCCGGGACCGACGGCGTAACGTGCTTTTCCGAGGCACGGAGCAGGTGATAATTGTCAATCAATACGCACATAATTTCGAAAAGTCATATAACCAGAGTCCCTCTGCATTGCAGTCTGTTGGTCTCCCCACTGAGCTATCGCTGCTCCTTAGTTACCTAACAGAATAAGATTAAAATACATGACATAATATTACATGATTTATTGTCCCACTCTAGGCACTCAGTAGATATAAGATGTCAGGCGCTGTAACAAAATAGTAGGCGATATAAAAAGCCTTGAGTATGTCCTTTGTTTTTAGTTGGTACCCTGCCAGCCGACGTAATAAGTCTTTCATACAATACACAGTAATTAATATTGTCGTAAATATTTATTACGATGTAAAGACTATCAATTTTGGTATATTTATTATGAGAGTAAAACCAAGTAGGTATTATTTTATCGTTATTGCTGGTCATAAGCTTAATATTTTCTTGTAGAACTACACCATTGGCGCAATGGTTTTTGTGTCTAGCTCGCTACTATGCCGTACTAAACGTTTCTTTTTATTTATTTATTCAAGGTACACCAACGACATTCTTACAAAATAATTAACACGCTAAGTGGTCGAAATTCGCCCATAATTTATTTACATTTTAAATTTGTTCGTTATTAAGGTTTTATTGTCTATAACTATACCCTTATAATCACATTTCAATTTTCATTTAGTCACCTACTCCACATACATATGTATGTATGTAACCATAGTTACAAAGCATTCTACGAAGTCAACCGAACAATGCCGAAATACTACGAACGCGATTCGACTGCTTGTGTCAAATGCATGGTTGTGTGCGTGTAGTGTTTTTCTTTAAGTTAATGTATTTC
Source organism: Catocala fraxini (assembly GCA_930367265.1). NCBI lineage: Eukaryota > Metazoa > Arthropoda > Insecta > Lepidoptera > Erebidae > Catocala > Catocala fraxini. The sequence continues at coordinate 23,019,834 of OV884038.1, forward strand.
TAATGCATATTTTATAAAAATATTAGGATTCGCCCCTCCTTCTCCATATAAACTTTAACTGTGCCAATTTTCATACTCCTCCATCCACGCAATTTTCGTAAAAAGGGTACATAGATTTTGCTTCACGTATTAATACAAAAGAGATTACATATTCATTAACTGGGATGCAGAGTAAAAACATCACTTAAAGGTGTGCACACCATTCAGAGTTTTCATTACATTATTTCTAACGCAAAAATAAAAATGAAGTAAAAATACCAAAAAGTCAATACAATCAAAAAATTTAAACTACATTAAATGAAATAATAACCTTGTTCGATACCCAGGTTAAAAAGTTGTATGCTTCATAAATAGCACCAGAAATCATACGAGTACTTAAATAAATTACCTGGTAAGGTAACAATAAACAAAACCATCGGAGTTATTGCTCAATGTCATTCATTAGTATATACACACACTGAAACACTAATCGCGGTATAGGAGACTATTGCTACAAGTATATGGAACCTAATAAATCTGGGATAAGCACGAAATTCGTTTGGTAAATTTTTTATTTTTCCTCCTCAGTTTGGTTCTAAGTCCTAAGTTCAACAATTTGTGAGCTATCAATGTAGTTGATAGCTCAAAAGAGAGATCAATAATCAGGCATATTTTTAAAAATGTTTGAACAAAAAAGCACCATCCGTGTTATTTTTAAAGCCTTCAAAAACAGCTTTCTTAAATCTTAAAAAAATAATTCTCTTCACTTGTCTGTAAAAAAATTGTCTCGTGACTCAGATGCCTTAATCATAATTCATTAGACTGTTTACACATTACTTCAATAAAATAACATAAAAATAAATGATTTATCTTTCAAACTGGCCATTATTTCCAACTAATTGCAAAATTTTGGGATTTGTCATCAAAAATCGTTAAAATAAGCTAAACAAAAAATTGACACACTTTATCTGAGACAAGTATGGTTGAAATGGTTCTACATAGTCTACACTAGCTCCGATTTACGGCTTTGCATCGATCTTCCAAACAGCCTGTACGCTATGCGCTTCGTTGCATTTTTAGGAACGCGGTATCAAGTTCGACGAGTGTCCGTGCACAATTCTAACGCGTTTAAGTTATAACGTTATGAAATATGATATCATAATCACTAATTCTTGCACATATTATCAACCACGTAATTTATTCTGGATGTCTAATTATTATCAGGAATACCTTCAACTCGTCCTCGCATGGATGCCCGTATACGTTGAATTGCGTTGAGCCCAATTTCATCTTGTATCCAGCGTCGATGGTAGCCTCTATATATCCGTCGAGCAAAGTAGATTACCAGAGCAGATAATATGGCGAGGATGATCAGGGTAATAATGCTTAGGCGCTCCACATGGCCTCCGATGTTCTTAAGCACGGCGTCATTATCACCACCAGCTGCGTTCTGACTCAGAAAAACCTTTCTTCTCGACCTTTGATTGACACTTAATCCTTATATATTCGTGAACGGAATTATATTAGTACGAGCCCCTTGGCAGATTAGACTGCAGAGGCAGGGTCGCCATGTAATGTTGGAGATTTTTTGATATTAATAAAATATAGACAACTACTTCTATAGAAAGTCGTATATTTCATTGATATATTATAAAACACAGTGCGCATTGGCGTAAACTACAAACTAAGCATATTATTTGATACTTACAAACTAAAAGAGAATACATATTGTATATTCTAAAGTAAAGAATCTTACACTCTTGTACAAACACTTCAGAGGATAGGTATTTGGTTGGCTGGTATAATGAAAACAATGGATAAAAGACAGCATCTGCCAAATATATTCTCTCAGGGCAAAGTCAGAATGGCAAAATTTAAACAGCAATTCATATTAATTGTCGAAGTGCCTACAGCGTTATTCACAGCAATATCGGTTTGAGTGATTGCTAACACAGCGATAAGCTTAGTTATTAGTTATTTAGTTTTATTATAAATTGTATACCGACAATGGGAATGGAACAGTCGCAAAAGGAAGACCTAGGCGAACGTTTCTCGATCAGATCGGAGGCGTTCTGGACAAAGGGCAGGTTAAGAGCACCTTGAACCGACGGGCGTATATGAGGAATGTGATGAAAGTGAATGAAGCCAGAGAAGTGTGTCAGGATCGTAGCAAATGGAAATCCGTAGTCTCTGCCTACCACTCTGGGAAACAGGTGTAAATCTATGTATGTATGTATGTAAACCGACCTGTACACCACTTTGCTTTCTAATATTGTACGGAATACACGTCATCCTCAGGTTCCAGGTTTGTATTTCCAAGTCCAGTATAATCCTACCAACAGAATAGAGTAGAATCTTTATTTGCTAGGAATGTAAGTATTACAATAAGTTGTTACAGTAATTATAGCAGATCCTTGTACATTCTACCTGTAAGGCATGCAAATTGTTATAATCATAACAAAAGCTTACAACTAAGATTTAATTTAAATTTTCATATATAAATGTAATTTATTGCTCAATTTTACTATTTATATTTTATCAGATAGGAACTCATTTATAGAGTAATCACATTTATATAACAGAAAGTTTGTGAGTTTAAAAATTGGCATTGACATAGTATATGGACTTGGACCCCGATTTCTTATTTGGCGATGGATTAAAACATTTGTATAATAAATTTCGAATAATTTTAAATGACAATAATATTATTATTTATAGGATTGACATTTATATCTTGATATTTTTAATACATTATTGAAATTAATTTATATATTATTATTTATAGCCTATGGCATTATTGTTATTTTATAAATACTAGTGGTCGCCTAATGCTCGAAATTCGACCAAAGTTTGCCTGTAAGATATTGACGATATATGTCATTATATACCTATTGATATATGTAACCATAGTTACGTGCTTCGACTGCGTATGTCAAATGTATGGTTGTATGCGTGTAGTGTTTTGTCATTAATGTAATGTATTTCTAATGCATATTTTATATAAATATTAGGATTCGCCCCTCCTTCTCCATATATAAACTTTAACTGTGTCAAATTTCATACTCTTTCGTCCGCGCAATTTTCGTAAAAAGGGGTACAAAGTTTTTGTTTCACGTATTAATATATAGATGTATATGTGACGAGCATGAGTTTAGTTATAATTCAATTGTTGGAAAATATATCTTATAAGCGTTTTGGGTGTTACATCTGTCAGCTTGTAAGATCGAATGAATAAATAAATATGTAACTAAGTCTGCCTCTACTTTCAACCGCTTAAAAAATAACTAGACTTCATTCTATATAAGTCTGAGTAAAATAACACAAGTATAGCAACACTACATTTTTCTACAATTCATTCTCACGTCCAAAGAAAAACAGCTTCATTCCCGTCGCTAGTTGTCCAAGTGTTTGCACTTCTCTCGCAGTAAGTTTGTGTTGATATCGCGGCAGCCACAGGTGCGAACATACTCTGCTAATGTATCTTGCCGCTTATACTTTTTACCTATATCCTTGGCTGGTTGCTTTGAGAGAAGTAAATATACTAGTTATTGTAGGTATGAAGGTAGCTGTTGGTTGTGAACTTGGGTATAGACTCTACGCACTCATTTAAGAGGAAGCACAAGGACCGATTTTCATACAAACGTAGTCCCCTGTTTCCTCCCTGGATAATTCCAGTAGAGCAATAATTTTTTTCCAAAAAATGTATGGCCTCTATTGGCATGTCCCTATGTTTTCTTTGTTTTTCATAAATTAATTTTTTAAAAAAAAGACTATAAATCTCAAAAACTGGCCAGTTTTTCCGCCGAGTTCAAACATCCAGAAAACAAAATTGACTAGATTACAAAAAAAAGGAAAACATAGAAACACGGCTAAAGCCTTTCATTAATTTTAATGAAAAAGTAGTTAAATCGGTCAAGTTTTGGAGAAGGAATCCGGGGACTACGAAACGTTGATTTTGTGTACTTTAATAGGTATTTTCGGTCCAAGCTGCAGTTGTCTCTATCGCGCTCTGCGGGCACTGCGCGACAGCAATAGATTTTACAAATTATATATTTTTTTAATTCTCTTGCCCTTAGTGTTTTCTTTTAAGCAATGATACAGGAATTAAACATGTGTGGAAAGAATGTTGAGTATGAAGTTGTGTACATGTACTAGTGTGTGCACGTCTCTTCTTTACATCATACTTAACAACTTTGGGTTTACCACTTTTATCCCAATCCCAACTAATATTATAAATGCGAATGCGAACGTGAGTGTGTTTGTTTGTTAGTTTGTTTGTAACGCTTTCACGCCTTAACGACTCGACCGATCATCATGAAATTTCGCATACACGTTGTGACGTTGCCATAGGTACAAAAAATGACATAGGGTACCTTTCATCCAGATAAAAGTACTGTTACATACGTTTACGCGAGCGAAGCCGCACGCAAAATCTAGTTTCTTTAATTAACCGTACAAAAGTAATTTTTATTTAAGTATTCCTTGAAAATCCTAAATTTTTCATTCCTAAAGTTCGATACCTATCACAAAGCCGAAAAATAAGATGTTGAAAAGGTCCTTCGGTATAATTATTAGGGGCTATATTAAACAGCAATCATCCCCTAAGCTGCTTATTGCTAGCTTTGTCATTATTAATTTCGACAAAATCCTTTTTATTGTGCCTTTTCTATTTGCGACGAAAATTTGATTAAGAGAAGGCCATTCTTGATTTATTGTGGAAAAGTTTTAGCGGACGTAAAACACGACAACAAAAGGATTTCAGAACGACGCAGAAATAAAATTAAAATATTATATCTACATACGTAGGCACACAAGTTTTTCGGTGGGGTAGGCAGAAACTAAGGTGTACTCGCTAAATATTTTTTTAAGTGCGGAAGTGGTCCACTTCCGGAATCGGAATAATTATTGTATCGCGGGGGACTTTAAAAACATTCAAACAACAGAAAGAACACCCAGACTCGGAACAACGATTTGTGGATCACACAAAGTTTTGTTCCGTTAGTCAGTGCCCTATAATATCCTGATACTGGTCTAGCCTTAGGGTATCGTAAGCCTTCGGGTTGCGGAGGTCAGGTGGCAGCCGCTCCATGTAAAAACTGATATCCAGTCAAATCCGGTTAGACTAGAAAAGCCGACCTCAAAGTGACTTGGGAATAATAAAGGCTAGGGAAAAGAAAGAGGTTTCTATAACAATCATAACTAATACACGATATAGCACTGCCGGTGTCGATCTCCATGTTTAATTAACAACTCTCAACGTAAACATTTACAGTGTATATTGTGTATATTGTGGTTGTGGTTTTTTTTGTAGTTAAAGAATAATTATTATAATGATTTACATCGTCACTGTCGCTGTCCTGATTATCTATACCTCTATTATCTTCATAATATTATGCAAGGATTTACCTTCTCGCAATTTGGGACACATCCTTTTTAGACCATCCTTGTTGCATACTCTACATATATACGTTTTGAATTTGCACGTATGTTCTTTGTGAGTTCCACCAGTGCCACCATACACGTTACATTTGTAACCCGTGCTCATTGCGCTTTTCCGACTAGTGTTCACCCGGTATCTACCGCTACTCGGTCTGCTTATGCCGCTGGGGTTACCACCGCTGCCACCGGCTGAAAAACGCAGCGCGTGTGTGATGTCCGTCTTATTCTTGCCCTTTTTTCCTCTGTCCCATGAAATTCACTGCAGTATCAACATTTGGTACACTGTCACCTGCACTCCTCCCCCTGGTACACCCTTTTACCAATGCCGTATTTGTTTCTGCCACTTCTATGGACATAGCAATAGTAAAGGCTTTGTCAGATGATAAGTAGTCATCTTCGTTAAAAAAAACTGACGAAAGTTTTCTTTTGATAAGCCGCATAATATGAACTGATCCCGGAGGTTCTCTGCTAAGTTTCGAAAGCCGCAGTTTTAACTGAGCTTTTAAACTCGGCTACACAGACAGCCACGGATTCTTCCTTATGTTGAATACGTTGTCGAAATTTAGACCTCCCTGCCAGCTGACTCGGTTTTGGGTTCAAATGAGTCTTCATCAACGGCATTAACGCATCATAAGTTTTCTTAGCGGGTTTGTTGGGGTACACAAATTTATCATTAGCTCATAAGCTTCACTTCCTATCACTGTGATCAATGTAACCACTTGTGTCTTAATCTTCACTTGGTTTGCTACAAAATATGGTTCCAGTCGGTCAATATACGCCTGCCAGTTATTCTTTTCAATGGCAAACGGTCCTATTTTACCGATGGTCATTTTGTACACTGTACCTACTCCACTATTCGTTTCACGATACAATCGAAACAATTATACGCGTGAAATCTTTGAGTCCTCGTCGCCACTGAGAAATATTTAAGAACTTAGGTATGAATTGCCTCGCGCAGTAAAACACACGTCCGTTCTTTAATCGCTTTACAAGACTGGCGGTACAATAAACAAGTGAGAAACGGCAATAAATTGCCGTAAATCTTAGAGTTCGAAAAAATGGTTGAAGTAATAGGCAAAGGTCACGTGATATCACGTGATCTTGAGGTCAGAGGTCGAAGGTCATAGTCATTTCAAAAAAAAGTATATATGTATATTTATCCATTGTCTAGTACCCATAGTACAAGCTCTGCTTAGTTTGGGCTAGATGGTGTTGTGTGTATGTGATAGAATATTATTATTATTATTATTATTTCGGGGGTATATCGACTATGTTGAGTCGAATGGCGTTGACCGCGAGTCTCTAGCTCTTACGGTTCTTGAGTTAAAAGTTGTATAAGAGACAGACGGACGGACAAAGCTGTTGTATAAGAGTCTTTCGAACTCTAATACTTATGCCTACATACGTTACAATTAGAAGTTTATTAGACTACCAGCTTTTGCCCGCGGCTTAAGCTGCTTTGCTCGCATAAAAGTTGCTTAGGTACAAACAGTACTTTTTTAAATAATATATATAGCTTATGTTACACAGCAATATAGCGTTCGTATGTTAAAATAATTTTTTAAATCGGTTGAGTATTTTTAAGTTAAATCCTTACAAACAAACAAACAAAAAATCAAATCTTTCCTCTTTGTAATATTAGTATGAATTTAACAACATTCGCGTTATTTAAGGCAATAACTATGAAACTTGTACCTATTTAAATTATTAATGTGTACCTACTTTTTATAAAAATAACTTATTATTTTTATTAACAATAACAACACTTGACATAAATCATATTAAACTCAATCAGCCAATCAGCAAAAGAATAACACATGTCTTCAACATATAATATCATAATAGCTACGGTAGACGAATATTCTTTTCATAAGTTTGAGCCAGTTAATGGAAAAATTTGTAACAAAATTACAAACACATGTTCAAGTAGGCGCCAAAAACAATCAGTGTAGTGTACATACATCTATGAGATAGATTATATACATAAGTATACATCTATGTATCTATTTATCTGTCGTCTCGAGTGACGTGCTCTGCTGGCAGCGCGGTGGCGGGGACATTAGCTAGCTAACCGGCGCGGGGTGAAGACAGATTGCGTGCACAGCGAGCCGATATACATTTATTGATCATTGCTAATTATTCATACTAAACCTACGTGTTACCTAAAAAGTGAACACTACAAATGGCGAAGAGGAAAATTGTGAGTTTTGTTTTGTCTTTTCAATTAAATAAACGTAATGATAGCTAGGTTAGGTTATAGCAAAATTATTTCCTAAGTACGTAACTCAATGTCCATATAACAAAAAAGGATAAGATATGGACTAATACACCAATATACATACAATAGAAATGTAAACTCAACTATTTATCGATCATGGTACCGTTCGTACTTTGAAATGTTTATGATCAAAACATTTAAGTACTATTACGCTTGACTATTAATTAAAGGCTATATTATCTTATAACGATATACATATATCATGATGGTATAAAGAATAATTCTTATTATTACACAGTATTAATAAATACGTGTACTTATTTGATGCTGTGGGTAGTTCGGTGTACCTAGGTACAACAAAGTGTTTGGTTCATGAGACGATAACAAAAATTTGGTACCAGATAGTTTTGTGTGCATGATTGACGATAGTGTTATTGTTTTAATTTTATCCTATTTGAAAATGGTGAACATTTTATTACGATCGCTTCGACTTAAACTTTGTTACTTCTCTACATGTTCCATCGAGTATACCTTTTTTTTAGCAATAATGCTGTCGGCCTAAATATAATGTACGTACTATGAATAAAACATCTGAGGTTGTTCAAAACTTAAATATGATAGAGTTACAATCTTTTTTTTTTCTATTCCTAATATTTAAACAATTTTAATTACAATTACATAATACTCGAGGTTGATTGCTTAATGCAATGTCCTGAACTGTAGTGTATTGTAACGAAATATAGTACATTTACTCCACGGATGGCGCGTTGGTTGGGCGGTCGTCCTGCCGCTGCGCGCCGCGTGGGGTGTTGAGGGTTCGACTTTGTTGTAATATCTTCTTCGACACAGATCTCCTGGTGAGGGAGTTCTCTTTTAAAATGAATACATTACAAAATATAAAATATCAACATGTAATGTTATGTATTAAAATGTGAGCATTGCATTAAATTGCGAAATCTATAACAGCATTAAATTGCGTAGAGTAAACGATGCATTAAATTGTGAAATCTACTACAGCATTAAATTGCGTAGAGTAATAGATGCCTTAAATTGCGAAATCTATTAAAGCATTAAATTGCGTAGAGTGTAATAGATGCATTAAATTGCGAAATCTATTAAAGCATTCAATTGCGATTCATGTATTTGGAATACTGTATCAACATTGTTTAAGCATTCGTTTGCGGGAACTGAAATTGATAATTAAATTGTGTAGATACAATGTAAGTTAGCAGAAATATATTTGAGCATTCAATTGCGGACAGTGAAATTGTGGAGCTGAGATAACTCCAGCATTAAATTGCGAAGTAGGGTACTATTTACGTATACTAAGGTCAAAATTGACAGAAATGTATTTTGTCTACAGGTAGCCCCAAATGGCACAATATACCTTAGCAAAGTTTGAATGCGAGGGAGACGTAGGGTTGGTGTCCGTTAGATGGGAAAGATGGAAACGTGGCCTAAATATTTACATTGAGGCGGTAGGTATTGATACTGAGCAAAAGAAAAGAGCTAGTTTATTGCACTTCGGAGGGCACGAATTACAAGAAATATTCTATAGTATCCTGGGAGCTACAGAAGGTGATTCATTTAACATTGTTATTCAAAAATTAGATGAGTTCTTTGCGCCAAAGCAAAGCAAGGTATATGAGCGACATTTGTTCAGACAAATAAAACAAGAGCCTGATGAAAAATTTGAGAAGTTTCTAGTAAGGCTAAGACATCAAGCTTCTAAATGTCAATTTGCAAATCAAGATGAACACATTATCGATCAAATAGTTAAAAAATGTAGGTCATATGATTTAAGGAAAAGGATTTTAAAATCTGGAGACATGATGACTCTAGATGAAATAGTAACGGAAGCTAATGTATTAGAAACTTTAAACAGGCAATTAGAAAACTTTGGACAAAAAACTGGTCATACTCCATCAATCAATAGAATAGCTACAGACCCTAAGAAAGGCAAGGTTCCAAAGCAAATATATGATCAATGCGGAAGGTGCGGAAGTACAAAATATTTTTCACGTGATACAAGTTGTCCTGCAAGAGGAAAGGCTTATTTAAAATGTGGAATAATCGTATACTATAAACTACAGTGTAGAACGAGAGGAACTCAAAAGAGAAAGCCGGAGAAAGAAAGAGTAAATAACAGCGGAAATAAAATAATGAAAAGTTCTAGGAATACCGAAACAACTGATAATGAAGATAAAATTGATTATGTTTTTAATGTAGAACATGATATAACAATTTCATGCAACATTAGTGGGTCAAAAGTGACCATGCTGATAGATTCTGGCTGTAAACATAACTTAATTACACAACAGACCTGGGAATTAATGAAGCAGACTAAAGCTTAAGTAACAAATCTTAACCGAACTCCCAATAAGACTTTTGTAGCATAAGGCACTTCTTTGCCGCTAAAGTTATTGAAAGCATTTCAAGCCAGCATTGAGTATATGGCAGCTTCAGAAAATTCGACATTCTATGTGATAGTAAATGGGATCCGAAATTTATTAGGGCGTCTTACCGAAACATCTGTAGGAGTACTTCACATTAGTATTAATCAAATCGCAAGCAACGCATTCCCAAAGTTCAAAGACGCTTTGGTGGTTATCCCTATAGATAAATCAGTCAAACCCGTAATACAACCTTATTGTCGAATACCGATTTCACTCGAGGAAAAAGTGTTATCAAAACTAAAGGGATTACTACAGAAAGATATAACAGAAGAGGTCACAGACGGCCCACCCAGTTGGGTTTGATCTATAGTCTCGGTTATGAAAGCAAACGGTGACGTTCGTATATGTATTGATATGCGACGTGCTAATACAGCTATCCAACGCGAAAACCATCCATTGCCCACTATAGATCAGCTACTGCCAAAAGTTAAAGATGCGAAGGTATTTAGCAAACTGGACATTCAGGATGCTTTTCATCATTTAGAGCTCCATCTAGACTCAAGATATATCACTAAATTTATTACAAGCAAAGGTCTATTTAGGTATAAAAGGAAAATGTTTGGAATAACATGTGCGCCGGAAATTTTTCAAAAAACCTTTGAAGTAATATTATTTCGATGCGAAGGAGTAATAAATTTTATAGATGACATATTAGCCTATGGAATCAATTTAGAACAGCATAGTGAAAGGGTTATAGAAATACTAAAAGAGCATCATATTTTACTCAGAGAAGTAAAATGTATATTTAGGGTAAAGATGATTAATTTCCTGGGGCATGAGCTTTCAGAAATAGGAATCAAATCCCTTGATAAATAAATATCCACGATAAGAGATTTCAGAGCTCCTGAAACAATTTCAGAATTACAAAGTTAAAGTTTTATGGGCTTAATCAATTTTGTAGGAAAATGGATCCCCCACATGGCAACAATTACAGAACCTCTAAAAGAATTACTGCGACAAAAATCTGGAACAAATACTGATATTTGAGGGTATTGGAGAGAACCTCAACAAAATTAATTTAATAACCTCGAATCTGCACTTGTGAATGTTCCAAAATTAGGTTATTACGATCTAAATGATAAGACTTTAGTAACAGCTGATGCCAGTCTTATGAGACTAGGGGCAGTGCTCGTGCAAATGAATAAAGAAAGACCACGAATTATTGCATTTGGCAACAAGCCTTTGAGCCCTTGTGAACGACGTTACTGTCAAACAGAAAAAGGAGCGTTGGCACTGGTGGAGACAGTTGAACATTTTGATATGTTTCTGTATGGCAAAAATTCGACCTAATAACAGATCAGAAGCCATTGCAGATAATATTTAGCCCGAAATCAAAGCCATTTGCCCAAATTGAGAGGTGGGTTTTAAGGCTACAGTCATATGATTTCGAGGTTAAATATAGATCAGGCAAAAGTAACATCGCAGATCCACTTTCAAGACTTTGTAAATTGGCTACAAATCCTAAATGGCTTTCGTCATATATGGCTATATGACGACTACGCCTTAAGTGTAACAGAGATGGCCAGACCTCTAGCGATACCTTTGCAAGAAATCTCTTTGTGTTCTCGTCAGGATTCAGAGACACAAAAAGTAAAAGAAGGACTTTATAGCAACAAATGAGATAAAAGTGTTGACACTTTTAAGATATTCTTGAACGAGCTCTGTTTTCACAGACACATTTTGTTGAGAGAGACGAAGATTGTGATACCAACCAATATAAGAGTGCGTGTTATAGAAGAAGCACACGAAGGCCAACCAGGTATAGTTGCTATAAAAAGTAGACTAAGAACCAAAGTGTGATGGCCGAAATGCGACAAGGATGCTGAGAATTGTTGCAAAGCTTGTAAAGGCTGTGTATTGGTCTCTACTACCAACCCTGCAAACCCTCTAAAATGGAGGGCGTTGCCAACCGAACCGTAGGTTGATACCTACAGCGTTTGATTTAATGGGACCCTTACCTCGTGGCAAATACATATTAGTGATAGTTGACGTAAAAAAACGAAATACATATTCGAGATATAAAGAAGCCAAAATATGCCAGATAACAACAAACGCAGAAATTATTATCCATTTAAAAGATATATTTAGTAGGCTTGGTAATCCTGTATCTATAACCGCCGATAATGTCCGGCAGTTTACAAGTGAAGAGTTTAAATCATTTTGCACTGAGGGGAACATCACAATCCTTTACACTATTCCCTACTGGCCTCAGCAGAATGGAGAAGTGGAACGCCAAAACAGGGACATCCTGAAACGGCACAAAATTGCCCAGGTGGAACAAAAGGACTGGAAGGAAACTCTCTGGGAGTATCTGATAATGTACAATAGTACACCACATTCAACAACAGGGAAGACTCCCGCGGAGTTATTTTTCCGTCGCCAGTTCCGCGACAAACTACCAATGATTCAAGATATGACATATACAGAAGATCAGGAAATGAGAGATAGAGATAAGCAACACAAGGAGAAAGGAAGGGAATATGCAGACAAAAAGAGACAAGCTTCACATTCGGAACTACAAGTAGGGGACAAGGTATACGTCAAGAATATGAAAATAAATTATAAGTTGAGTTTGAATTACGACCCTGCTCCTCACACGGTGGAGTCAAGTGTGGGTGGAGATGTAATAGTTCGTAATGACGTGACAGGACAACAAATATAATAATAATAATATGATAATATAATATTCTACCACATACACACAACACCATCTAGCCCAAACTAAGCAGAGCTTGTACTATGGGTTCTAGACAATGGATAAACATACATATATACTTTTTTTTTTTGTAAATACATACATATTATACATAGAAACACCCAGACCAAGACAAACATCCATGTTCATGCACACAAATGTTTGACTTGTGCGGGAATCGAACCCGCGACCGGTTCCACTAACCACTACGCCATCAAGGCCGAAAAAACATAAAAGAAAAAGACAAAACATAGCGCATTTAAAAAAAATAAAAGGACAATGGCAAGTGATAGAAGACAAAGAGGCTAATGATTCTGGTGATAACGCTATTGAAGAGCGAATATCCTAATGAATGTCAGTGATTAAAGGGATATACAATTATGTCTAGAGTTTAAACAAAATGTTTGTTAAATAAATTGATTTAACAAGAAACTGGGTTTTATTGCTCATATCATTTCATATAAGCAGCGATAGCTCAGTGGGGAGACCAACAGACTGCAATGCAATGGTCTCGGGTTCGAACCCACGTCGCGCACCTCTGACTTTCGGAAGTTATATGACTTTTAGAAATTATGTGCGTATTGATTGACAATTATCGCCTGCTCCGTGCCTCGGAGAGCACGTTAAGCCGTCGGTCCCGGCTACCATGAACATCTATGGCAGTCGTTACTGGGAAAGTCAGTACCCTCTAATATCCTGACACTGGTCTAGCCTTAGGGTATCGTTAGCCTTCGGGTTGCGGAGGTCAGGTGGCAGCCGCTCCGTGTAAAAACTGATATCCAGTCAAATCCGGTTAGATCAGAAATGCCGACCCCAAGTGACTTGGGAATAATAAAGGCTAGGGAGAAGAAGATCATTTCATATAATATTTATATTTATAACAAGGAAGAGATGTAGTGTACATACATCTATGAAATAGATTATATACATTAATATATATCTATGTATCTATTTATCTGTCGTCTCGAGTGACGTGCTCTGCTGGCGGCGCGGTGGCGGGGACATTAGCTAGCTAACCGGCGCGGGCTGAAGACAGAGTGCGCACACGGCGAGCCGATATACATTGATCATTGCTAATTATTCATACTAAACCTACCTGTTACCTAAAAAGCGAACACTACAAGTATGTATATACGTAGATTCATAATATACTGGATTTTACCCGCGGCAACGCTCGCTCTAAATAAGATTTAGTCAATGAAAATGACATTTCCATCCCCGAGCTTTCTTTATGTAGCCTATATAGATAAATTTGCCCGATAAATGGGCTATCCAACACTAAAAGAATTTTTTAATTAGTTCCTGAGATTAGCGCGTTCAACAAAACAAACGAACAATCTCTTTAGCTTATTAATATAGATTTAGCCTTATGGAAAACCTTTAGACTCGATCTCAAAGCAGGCACCTCTGTCTTTCCTAAGTTATGTATAAGTAAAGCAAGTAAGCAGCGATAGCTTAGTGGGGAGACCAACAGACTGCAATGCAGACGGTCTCGGGTTCGAAGCCACGTCGCGCACCTCTGACTTTCGGAAGTTATATGACTTTTCGAAATTATGTGCGTATTGATTGACAATTATCGCCTGCTCCGTGCCTCGGAGAGCACGTTAAGCCGTCGGTCCCAGCTGCCATGAACATCTATGGCAGTCGTTATTGGGAGAGTGTCGACACAAAAGATCCCACTGGGTCGAAGTGTCGCCGGTCTGCACTGACGGGCCCCCACATACGATACATACATATGTATAATTAGCAAGATTAAAAAAACATCTAATATAAACATGAAGGTATCTAACTACCTTTATCACTTAGTTCTAAATAAAATATAATCTAAGTATTAGCTTTTCCACATAAACCATTAAGTTGTTTATTTACTTTGTTTATTTACATATCATTTTCTAACTAGCCTTTAAACATTAATTAATGTAATAATGTATAACTATAACTTTCATTATACAAACTTAGTTCATAAGCGTTGACACCTTGTGCCATCCCATCTTCCAAGCACCGCGGGATGTGCCGGCGATGCTGCTGCAACCGCGGAAGCCTTCAAACAGCGCAAATAGAGTAAGTTGGTCGGAAATTACATTTTTGAGCCGTTTGGGTTGGAAACTTTAGATTCATGGGGTACGAGCGCTCGTATTTGTACTGACAGTTCGCAAAATGCCTGGTCTTTTCTTGGCCCAAAGAATCAGCATTGCCATTCAACGTGGCAATGCTGCCAGTCTTCTGAGCACGTTACCAGTTGACAGCGAGGCTGACGAATTCTATGACGCCTAAACTACTTTGTTAATATTTAGTATTATTATTAGTATTTTTATTAGTATGTTATCTTTTGTTTTTGTTTGTAAATATATTTTATATTAATTAGTTTTAAAATCTCAATAATAATATACTAAAAATAAAAGTGCCTCGGAGAGCACGTTAAGCCGTTGGTCCCGGTTGCCATGAACATCTATAGTAGTCATTATTGGGAAAGTCAGTATCCTCTAATATCCTGACACTGGTCTAGCCTTAGGGTATCGTTAGCCTTCGGGTTGCGGAGGTCAGGTGGCAGCCGCTCCGTGTAAAAACTGGTATCCAGTTAAATCTGGTTAGACTAGAAAAGCCGATCCTAAGTGACTTGGCAGTAATACAGGCTAGATAGAAAGAGTTTTAAAATTAATAATGTAAATATATTGTAAATGTTATATTACTAACAAAATAAATATTCTATTTCGGCGGCCTTGATGGCGTAGTGGTTAGTGTAACCGACTGCCACGCCTGAGGTCGCGGGTTTGATTCCCGCACAAGTCAAACCTTTGTCTGCATGGACATGGATGTTTAACTTGGTCTTGGTCTGGGTGTTTCTATGTGTAATAAGTATGTATTTACAAAAAAGTACATATTATGTATGTTCATCCATTGTCTAGTAGCCATAGTACAAGCTCTGCTTAGTTTGGGCTAGATGGTGTTGTGTGTATGTGATAGAATATTATTATATTTTGGATTCATAAGAAATATATCATCATTCTCTCACAAAAATCCATACGGTCTACTTCTATATTATTGTGTTCCTTAATTTTAGTTAAGTGTTAATTATAACAAATGTTTTTAAAAAGTCCAGTTGTTGCTTACTGCATAACATAACTAATACTATATAAATGCGAAAGTTTATAAGGCTAGTGTGAATGGAACAGTCGCAAGAGGAAGACCTAGGCGAACGTTTCTCGATCAGATCGTAGGCGTTCTGGACAAAGGCCAGGTTAAGAGCACCTTGAACCGACGGGCGTGTATGAGGAATGTGATGAAAGTGAATGAAGCCAGAGATGTGTGTCAGGATCGTATCAAATGGAAATCCGTAGTCTCTGCCTACCCCTCTGGGAAAAAAGGCGTGCATCTATGTATGTAATGTATGTAAAAATGCGAATGTGAGTTTGTTTGTTTGTTACGCTTTCACGCCTTAATTACTTTAATGATCATCATGAAATTTTGCATACACGTCGCAGAGGAACATGAAAGGACATTGGGTACCTTTCATCCAGGTAAAAATACTGTTACTAGTCTGACCTAACCTACGTTTACATCAGGAAAGCAAATCTCGTGCATTTTGGACAGATGATTAAAAATCGCTCGACATTGTTTAATTCAGTATGGAACAATTGCCATATCTAATAAATAAATAATCTTATCACCACGACTCTTATGGCTTTGAACAGACTATGCTTATAGGCTTATAATAAGCAAATAACATTCAATTGTTGACAGATCAACAGAATGAGGTCACTGGATGGTGATACTGACGACGAGTACTTAGACGATCCCATCAAGCTGTTCGAGCTGGAACAAGAGAGGGTACACTTTGGTAGTCAGCTGCATCAATACGGTGAGTAAGTTTAAGCATATTACATTTTAGAAAGAAAGAAAAGAAGAATCATTCATTATTATTTTTAAACGACCATCTCCCGCACTAACGGCCCGTGGGAGACTTTAAAAACACTCAAACAACGGACACAAAAAGCACCCAGACTCGGAATAACCATTTGTGGATCGCTCAAATATTTGTCGCGTGTAAGGATCGAACCTACAACACTCGGTGCGACGGCAGTGGCAAGGCCACCACTTAAACCACTACGGCATCTGTGCAATGCAGTACTGGGTTCGTATTGCGTTAGAGCATTAGTTCCCAAAGTGGTCCTGGTGGACCCCTAGGGGTCCACGGGAGACTCGATGGGGGACTACGTTGGCGTGACAAAAAATGGGGGTTCCTTAATTCGTAAACGTCCACGAAAATATATTTGCTTTCGATAGTGTGAACTTAACCTATCAATGTAGGCAGATAATATTTTAAGAACTGTTACTTGTAAAAACTTGCATATTGGCTCTGACTTTTTTTTTTTACTATTGTAATTATTTTAATTTGTTTGTTGTTTAGAACTTTTATTTGCGACTACGATTAAACTGTTGAGTATTTTTGAGTACATTTTTTTTTAATTTCGAACATTTTCAAGAGTTCGTTCTATCAAATCTATATAATAATACAGAACTTCTCGACCGATCATTAAAGCATATACGTTGTCAGAGAGACCGAAAAGATCACTGAAAGATCACTAAAAGATCAGGAAAGGACTGTTCGCGAGAGATAGCTAGTATAATATTAATCCTACCTTAAAAGCACGACACACAATGGTGTTCAGCAGACAGTCAAGGTTAATTAGTAAAAAGAGAGACCATTAGTGATCGAAGTGGTCGTCTCACCACAATTAACGCGCCGACAGCTGGAAGTACGATCCACCTACAGGATAATTATTTAGGATCCACTAATAGTTAATTTTTTTCAGGTATATCTATAACTAGATAGATAAGATAGCTTTGTTGGTATGCGCGATAATACCAAGCGGAACTAACTCTTACAAAAGGATTCTTACAGGAAAACAATTTTAAATGTTTGTAGTATGTATAATGGCGACTCAATTTATTTTCTTTTATTTTTTTCAGGTATTACGAGTGATGGTGCTTCTACATAATTAACAGATAATGTTACGCAGGCAAGTGCAACCGAACTAGTAGAATCTTCAGATGATGACCTAAATGATTTTAGTAACATCGAATGTCTGCCTGTAAGTGTCAATCTGGTGGACTGTGCAAAATTTCCATGGTATTTTAAGAAATATCCTAAACAAATAGAATGTATACCAGATTTTTTTGGTTTAGTAAGTGACAGTGATGATGAAATAGACGAAAACATTGTTAGAAATAGCTGCTAGATATCAGACGAAATAACAAATAACGATAATGCCAGTTTATTTGTTAAGACACCTAAAGTAACTTCTAAAACCTCAGCGGCAAAACGGCAAAAAGCTTTTAGTCGCAGAGAAGACATTGAGTTACAATTAGCATTAAGGCGGAAAAATTTGGACAAAGCCGATTATAAGCGAAACACAGGACTTATTGGCATGACTATAACCCAAAAAATTGTAATTGATATAGATACAGATACAACAATTTATCATTCAAATAAACACAGAGACATACAAATTGAGCAAAATAAAACCATTGCCATTAATACATCATATAGGAGCGCTGTAAAAGAAACATTAAGTAATTATGGAACTGAACTGACGGAAGATTTAGAAATAGCTGTTGATACAAAGGCCTTGGAATGCAAAAATATATATGACTACGCTGAAACCAAAAAAGATGAATACAATGAATTAAATAAATTTCGTGTTCAGTTTAGTTTGGATAAAATATATAAACCACTACCTCATAATATAATCACACATAAAACTCCAAATAGTAAACAAAAAGACAATGTACCGAATAAAAGCATCTTCACACAAGAATGGCCTAGATTTAAAATAAAATGTTCTTCAAATAATATTATAAATACAACGAAAACAAACAAATACCAGAAACGACAAATAAAAATCAGAGAAGATATGCTTTTAAAGATAAAAAGACAGAAATGATTTAGTAAATTCTAAATTAACAGTAGACCTTGATCAGATCCAGCCAGTGGAAGATAATCCTGAACCCCATTTACCTATTCTGCCTTGCAGTACTCTCATGTAAATTAGAGACCTTAAAGGAGATGTTAAAGAAGATAAAATTAGTACACATGGAACGTCCATGAACGTAGGTGGCGATTCACATCAAAAAGAATATAAGCAAAAATCAATGAACAACTTATTTAATAAAAATATTAATAAAAAAGATTTAGTGTATTCACAACCAGCTTTGCAATCTGATTCACAGACTCATTCACTTATATTACAGTACGAAAATAAACATGTACAACAAATAAAGGAGAAACGGATGGATAGTAATGAAGTATTAGACGAAAATAATAAAAATTATGATCTTACTTACAACAATGAACCGTTTCCTATTCATATAACTAAGATCTTTGACAGTTTAGCGCCTACTTCCGCAGTTATTTCTCAGTAGAACAATTACAAATTGTTTCATTAGTAAGTTTAGCGAAACCTAATAAATGAAACAATATCAGTGACGCTACTATTGAAAAAACCGCTCCATCACTTGACATCGATGCTTCTCAAAGTAAACGAATGTCTGTTATTACTAGTTCTAATGGAACAGCGCCATTAGTTAATGATTTTAAGTTTAATTTATGTATGCCAAGCTCTGATATTATTAATGACACGTATAAAAACGATGCTATAAATACAGTCAATAATAATAAGTTTGTACATAATACATCCAATCACTGTACCTACTGTAACATTAAGATTTGCACGGCTTAATGGCAAAATGTACAAGGATTCATATAACTGTATTTAATACCTAGTAATATTTACCTACATTTTTGGCGGAAAACTTCTTTTCATTTTGATTCTATTCTCAACTTTTTTATTCAACATTTAATGTACAGTCGCCTGTAATAGTGCATGGATATCTTAAGGCTCAAAATCCTATGAACACTCAAATTAGAATGAATATGAATGAACTAGATGGCATTGTTTTAGAAATATTGCAAAGCGTACTCATTTTAGCAATCAGGTAAAATTTATAATAAATTATAATCTCATACGAAAAGGCACTTGAACACAGGGACAGAATAATGTTTGCCTACGAACAAAATAGCGAATCATCAAAAGTATCTATAAAATAAACTGCTCATTATACATTTATAAATTCATTTGTAATTCTTTGTTTCTTGTTTTATCCTATCTTATTTTATGTGGGGGCCAGTCAGTGCAGACCGGCAACACTTCGACTCAGTGGGATCTTTTGTGTCGACACTCTCCCAATAACGACTGCCATTACATAGATGTTCATGGCAGCCGGGACCGACGGCTTAACGTGGTCTCCGAGGCACGGAGCAGGCGATAATTGTCAATTAATACGCACATCATTTCGAAAAGTCATATAACTTCTGAAAGTCATAGGTGCGCGACGTGGGTTCGAACCCGAGACCCTCTGCATTGCAGTCTGTTGGTCTCCCCACTGAGCTATCGCTGCTCTACAAGCAGTTTTACTCTAAAGTGTGCTCTTTTTTTAAATAAATTGTATTGTGATAATTTATACATTTTTTTAAAGTACATTTATTAAAATTGAGTTATTAAGAAATCTACTTCTTTTTATTTTATAGTAGTGCACCGCCATCTATTACAATATAAATAAACTACTTAACAGTTCTTGTATCGATTCCGTTAGATGGCATCAATTACCGGCTTATACCATTTTAGTATTGAAATGGGTATGCATTTTTACAGGTCACTGTACTTATATTTGAAAATAAAATAGCTCTCACTTCAAATGAACTCAAATAAACAGTAAGTCCGTTCCAACTTTAACAAAACTCTTTGGGTATTGTAGCCGTACAAAATGTAACAAAAACACTGCAACCATACTGTGAACTTGGGGAAATCGTTGTCCTCGACATGGGATATTTTTTATGTTGATGAACGTTCGGGAAATCGGGGTTTAGTCATCTGTATTTTCATCCCACCGAAGTGATACCATCAGCTGCAATTGCACGGCAAATTGTTTTATACAAAACCCTTTCTTTTTTTTCTTTTATTTACTTGCGTTTTTATTTTTTGTTAGTGGAAAAGGCAGAGTTATTTTTACTTTGTATTCTTTTGGAAAATAGGAAGGTCTAGGAATAATTCCTGAAAGGATTTACTTATGACTAAATAAATTAACTATAACTAAATAGTAACTATTATAATTTCTGTTTCGTGTGGAATTCGAACGAGGAGTTGCACTAACTTATACCATAACGCTATGCGTATAAACAAAGGTACTAGGTAGTTCGTTAGTCGCGGCTCGCTAATAATAGTCGTTGCACTCGTGACAAAGGAAAAAGAAAGCTCTCTATACATGCCTGGGCCCACGTGTTAACTCAATCAAAGTAGCCTTATTTAAAACATGATATAATCACAAGTCTTCAATGAAAATTTGGTAAAATTTGGCTATCCACGAACCAAGATATATGAAAATCAAAAATATGGTAATAGTGAGGTTATGGCTCATCAGGGAAGTTTTCTTTACTTTCTAATTATTTTTAAAGTCTTATGCCTAGAAGTCGAGTTATAAGTCATAAATGTAAATGTTGGGGGATGATTACACTCCCAGAAACCTTAATTAGTATTACAGCAAACCGTATTTAGTATTGTTTGCAATTGCATTATTATTTCTGCCGCCGCCCTGCAGTATATCTATCATCATCCCATATATGAGTTGAAAATAGTATTTGTTTTAAATAAACGATTACAATAAATAATAATATGGCCTCGTTCGTCATGCAAGATTCTTCTGCCAATAAAATTATTGCGACTAGTCGCACTAGCACAATTAACACAGCGATCCATGTCGTCAATATCCAATCGATAAACGTAATCGGTCGTCCAAAATAGTGAGCCAGGTAATCCAAAATAGCAATCCGTCATAATAGTCCGTTATAAAGCCGCAATTATTAGAAATTGAGAACAATTAATAAACGCAGTGCACTCTGAACAAACAAACGACCGTTTGTTTCGAATTTTTACACATCTGACATCTGTCAATCGATGATTAGTATTGACAGGAATAAAAAACAAAAATCTAGATTCACAACATATAATCGATTGAGAAAAACTATTTAGTCAATTTCCTTACATTTTATAGCATTTTACCGATTTTTTAATCTCGATGACTAAGAAATCTGGTGAGTTCTTAACGATTCTTTATTTTGAAAAATATTTTTTTTCTAGAAAGAAAAATACTGCTATATTTTGTGATTTCAATCACAAAACTATAATGTATTTTTACATACACATTTCAACTAGTAAACTGTTGGGCCCAGAACTTGCCTTCTCCAAATAGAACCTCGAAATCCCGAGTTCGAAACCGACCTGTAACAGGAAAATCTCAAGCCTTTTAGCCCTAAATTTAACGCTTACGAGTCTTTTTTAAAGGCGGACTCATAAAATAGGAATATTAAAAGTTGCTTACCAAAAAAGGGCTCGCGCCTTTTTTTAGGCTTAGGTTATTTTAAAGCTCGAGCCTTTTTTTAAGGTTGGCATCGTATTAAAAGCACTAGCAAATTTTTTTTATACTACTTATTTGGCTAACAAGCATACGGTCCACCTGATGGTAAGTGGTCACCGTAGCCTATGGACGCCTGCAATACCAGAGGCAACACATGCGCGTTGCCGACCCGTTAGGAAAAAAGAAAGTGGGAAGGAGAAGGAGCAGGTAGGGGGAAAGTGGATGATTGGGCCTCCGGCACTCTCACTCACCACACGAAATACAACAGTAGGAACACTGCTATTTCACGTCGATATTCTGTGAGAGGGTAATACTTCCCCGGTCGAGCCGGCCAGTTCATGCCGAAATCAGGCTCTTGTGTTTAATTTTAAAAAAGCCTTAAATCACTTTTGAGGATCAGGTTAATAGGAACGTAATGAATTATATATAATATTTGGGCGGCCTCGATGGTGTAGTGGTTAGTGTAACCGACTGCCGCGCCAGAGGTCGCTGGTTCCCGCACAAGTCAAACATTTGTATGCATGAACATGGATGTTTGTCTTGGTCTAGGTGTTTCTATGTATAATATGTATGTATTTACAAAAAAATTGTATATATCCATTGTCTAGTACAAGCTCTGCTTAGTTTGGGCTAGATGGTGTTGTGTGTATGTAATAGCATATTATAAATTAAAGTTATATGTTATGTTATTATCATATATTATATACATACATGATTATCAATTCATTTAATATAAAATCAAATATGATTTTAAAATCCTTGTATTTATTGTGGTTACTAGCGTTGAAGTATTCTTTGTGATCACAAATACCATACGAGGACTTCAATTGAAATTCATTAAACCTAAAAGCGCTAGTTCTTAAAAAGGCTTAAGACTGCGCCGAGCGAAATGTGCCAAAACAGGCGGTCACAGTTAAGTGAATAAAATCAACACTTTTTGTTTAATACAAATGTAAAATATACATTTACCATAACAATTAATGTGTTTACAATTATTCCGTGTAAAAACCTTAAAATAATTAATATTTTCGCCTACAAAATTACCTAAACTTGCACGAAAAATGCAGAAACGTAAGCTCGTGTTACGTGATTTTCAGATTATAACAGTAGAAATCTATCCTATTTTACAGCTTAAACGAAACATAAATAGTTATATTACAATTTGTCCGTCCCAAATATTTAAGTTATTGGTTGACATTAAAGATACATATTTACCAAAAAAGCATTTCAAATCCTCCATACAATTTTACTATGGCGGCCGCGCACTGATTTGAATATGCGCCGCACGAGCTCTGTCATTATCTGTCTTACGCTCGGCGCAGTCTTAAAGCTTAATTTGAAAATATTAGTCTTATAAAATCTTTAAGCTTTGTTAGAAAATAATCAAATTTTTAGGCTTTAAGCTTCATGAGCCAAAAGCGATAACTAGCCTCGAGGTCTTAACTGCTATTAAGCCTTTCAGCTTTCTTGCCATCGCAATAAAGCGGCGAGTCATAAAAAAGTGCTAAAAGGCTCGAGTCTTTTCTATCACTAAACCCGACACATGGCCCTTTGCACATTTT
The DNA here is from genome assembly GCA_930367265.1 of Catocala fraxini. NCBI lineage: Eukaryota > Metazoa > Arthropoda > Insecta > Lepidoptera > Erebidae > Catocala > Catocala fraxini. The sequence goes on from OV884038.1 coordinate 23,043,654, forward strand.
ATTCTGATTTTTCCGTTAGGAGATCGTCAGTACCAGGAGTACTCAGTATGGAGGCTAGTGCTCTCGATTAAGGCGATCTATCCCAGCAGAATGAATCAGGTAGCAACCATATGACTGTGGTAGCGACGTGCAAATTTTCATTTGGATAATTTTCGAATGTGTCGACTACGATAATGCATAACTATATGCCCCGTGTCTTTATCTTTAAAAAATAGGTATCGCGTTATGTAAACCTGTATTCGAATTTCATTCGAATGAAATTATGTACTCAGTGGTGCGGGTTGGCGATCACAGCTCTCAATTTACGACACTTAGCATTTGAGCAGTTAGTCGCAAGACATTTGGCGACGGTGCGCCCTATTTGGAAGGTATCCAGCCTGTGCCGTGTCCCCCAACTTAGTGGCGATGCACATGGTACAGAATTTTTATTATATTTGTAGTTCTATAGGATATAAAACCCTATGGAATTTATTTAGTTATATGTATATTTGAACAGTAATATAATAATATATAATAATAATATAATAATATTCTATCACATACACACAACATCATGTAGCCCAAACTAAGCAGAGCTTGTACTATGGGTAGGTACTAGACAATGGATAAACATACATATATACTTTGATTATTATACTCGTGATTTTCACTGCTTTTCACGCTTATAATTTCAGCATTCGTTTAAGCACAGTTTCAGATTCCCAGCTATTCATCTGAATTTATTGTCCTGAAAGCACAAAAATACTTTTTCTGATCCAGCAATGACCCTTAGCACAGCAATCGCATACACTACGTGTCACGGAGGAAATCAAGTGAGCGATACAATGTAATATTTTTTTGTATTTTCGGTGTCGTGTATGAAGGCTCTTATAAAAATGATTCAGAGTCAGTTTCCTCCGACGCTGGAAGTTAAAGCTCCAAGATGAATGTTTGTTTTCCGATATAGGTAATGCGGTGAAGCTACTTAGCTAACAAATGTATACGAATTTACTGCAGATTTTAGCGTGCCACCTTTATTTACGTTGTATTCGTGCCAAATGTCGGTGTTTTCCCTTATTTTTGTACCGTTTTTGGTATATGCTTTTACGTTTAATAAAGGTAGGATATATGATCGCAAACCTCGCTTAATACAGGACCTTTAAAGGAAAGTTGACGAAGATTTATTTTAAATAGTCTGTGTATTTATTGAATGTTTGGATGCGGGTAGCCCAAGAGCAGTCTGTATGGAAAACCTTGAAGAGGTCTATGTGCAGCAATGGAAGTCTTACGGCTTAGATGATGAGACTTAAAATAATGCCAATATTGCAAAGTCTTACCGTAACCATTTAAACAACTGATACTAATGAGACCTAAAATCGAAACTTATGGGCATTGATACTACATTAGCTTTTTATATAAATTGTTGCATCGGCCTCCATTCAATATGAGAACGGTACCACCACGCTGGCACAGTCCAATTTAGTAGATTAAAACATTATAGAAAGCGCTGAGATAATTTTTTCACAGTTAAAACAAGCGATAGTTAAATATGTAATACGCATTTAAATCAAACTTGAGACCTCTGCGTGGCATTTGTGTAACCTCGCAGACCACATCACCAACCCGTTGGACCCCCGAAATTGAGTGAAATTTGGTATAAAGATGGACCATATCTTGTAATGATAGTTGTGTTGTGTATTTGAAATAAATAAATAATATTAACACTTAAGATACTTTTTATCCCGGTATGCGATCCCGTAGGATTCAAGAATGCAGCCACGAGCGGAAACGAATACAACGTACATATTAACACAAATGATACTTTTTATCCCGGTATGTGATCCCGTAGGATTTACGAAGGCCCGCCGCGCGCCGAAACTAATACAAAAATACATTTAACTCATAGGATCCAATTTATCCCAGTATGTATTCCTGCGGCATTCAAGAGGGGCAAGCCGAGAACTAAAGCTAGCAATGAAGTAAAACACATTTTGAATGTACATAATATTGTGTTCTGTTTACGCGAATGTTATTCATTGAAATTAAACTACTGTATACGGATTTTATCGCGTTGTTTATTTTACACTTTATTACATAATTTTGAAACTGTTACACTACTACTAGATACTATTAAACTTTACTAATTTTTAAGCTAATTCAATTATTAAAACTATTTATATTTAAGTTTACACTTTCCCCGACGTTTCGGTTGCTTTTCAGCAGCCATGGTCACGGGGAGACTAAGATGGTGGTTATCTAGCTCATTCTGCATAAATAGAAACACCAATGATTAAATTATGTTCGAATACTTTGAAACAACTACATTTTGAATGTCTTAACTATTTAATAAATACTAGCAAACATATAGCTATATAAAACATAAGCCGTCTTATCCAGCGCTCTACCGAAACTAAATGTATAGTCAGCGATTAATCTCACATATTCTAAGTCCTAAAGTCTAGAATATATTTAGGATTTTAGCCTAAAACGCTACTAAGCAGAACATTCCTTAAGACGCTTACACGTAGCGTGCTTTAATAAATTCTCTTGAACGAGAATTCTATGTGACAATAATAATAATAATATTCTAATATTCTACCACATACACACAACACCATCTAGCCCAAACTAAGCAGAGCTTGTACTATGGGTTCTAGACAATGAATAAACATACATAGATACTTTTTTTTTGTAAATACATACATATTATACATAGAAACACCCAGACCAAGACAAACATCCATGTTCATACACACAAATGTTTGACTTGTGCGGGAATCGAACCCGCGACCTCAGGCGTGGCAGTCAGTTACACTAACCACAACGCCATCGAGGCCGACAATATATAAAAGGTTTAATACTATCGTTAGAATAATATTAAATAGGTTTGTAAGCTATACTTAATACTAGCTGACCCGCGCTACTTTGTCTGCTTCACATAAGAGAATTTTCCCCGTTTTTGCAACATTTTTCATTGCTGCTCCGCTCCTATTTATTGTAGCGTGATGTTATATAGCCTATAGCCTTCCTCGATAAATGGGCTATCCAACACTAAAAAGATTTTTCAATTCGGACCAGTAGTTTCTGAGATTAGCGCGTTCAAGCAAACAAACAAACAAGCAAACTCTTCAGCTTTATAATATTAGTATAGATTATTAAGAGTGCAAATTTAGTATATACACTACATATTATAATACAAAGTCTCTGCCGCGTCTAACTGTCTGTTCGCGATAAGCTCAAAAACTACTAAACGGATTTTCGCGCGAATTTTCTCACCAATAGAAAAAAAGTATACATGGGGAAGGTTTAGGTGTATAATTTGTTAAGATTTGTTCTACCCGTGCGAAGCAGGAGCGGATCGCTAGTAGTAACAAAACGTTGATATTAAATAGTAAATAGCCCCTGTAAAGTGAAAAACCGCGACAAATAAATTCGTATACATGATTTTCGTTCAGTAGTTTTTGAATTTATCGCTAACAGACAGACAGACGCGGCGGGGTAATTTTATAATATGTAGCGATAGTGACTACGTGACGTTTGAATATGACCACAACATTCTGTTAGATGCTGTGTAAAGATAAGATACACAATACATTTTACAAACTAATACATGACAGCAAAAAATGAATATGAAGATCGGAGTACCTGGAAAATAAAAGCAACATATTAATATCGTATAAGCAAATAAGTCATTAAATTGTTAAGTGGATAAAATGGAGGGAAGGCCGCTCTACCGTCTTTAGATACATTAGTGCACGGATGGTGCAGTGGCTTAAGCGGCTGCCTCGCCACTGCCATTGCGCCGAGCATTGTGGGCTCGAATCCCACACGAGACAAAACTTTGTGTCATCCACAGATTGTTGTTCCGAGTCTGGGTGTTCTTTGTGTCCGTTGTATGAAAAAGCTATAAGCGCAAAGACGCTCATAGCTAGTCGCGCTCACTGATCGGTAAACGATTAGCAAGGTTAAGCAACGTTGGGTGCGGTCAGTCTATAAATGGGTGATCGCTTAGTGGTATTTCAGCGTCTCCGTGCTTCGGAGGGCACGTAAAAAGTCGGTCCCGATTGTGATTGACAGCAGTCGTTAAGCCATGTCAGAGGCCTACGGGCGGATTGAACAACTCTTGACGACAGTTGGCCACTAACCACACGAAAAGAAGAAGAAGTTGTATAAAAGTTTGTAAAGTCCCCGCAGAACAGAAATTATTCCTAGTAAGGGATTGCCTTTTGAAAGAAACAAAAAACTGCTACGTTCCACCAGAAAAATCTATCACACCTTGTGAGTGTAATAACAGTCGACTACTTACTCAACAAACACCTTTTCAACATTCGCATCACAGGCAGCCCTTTATGTAGAGGTTGCATGGAGGCCAAGGTAACACTGGCTCCCGTGCTCTTACACTGCAAAAGCGTGAGAAACCAACGGGCGAAGCTTCTGGATAATCCAGAAATGATGAAGGAAGTACTGCCCAATACCGGTCCCATTCTATCTTTTTGGACGGAGCTGAGGTGGTACGAATACCAGACAACTCCTCGCGTTGGTCATTATACAATGGCTTAATTGTGAGACTAAATGCGAATAATACATGTCTTAGTAAGTTGAAGAAAACTTCGTTGTTGATTATTTGATATGAATAAGCCGGCTCGCCAAGGGAAGTGCCACTATCGTACAAGAAAGCAGCGTAAGAATAGGAGTAAATACCGTATTTCGCCCGGTAATAAGATTTCCAGAGGAGACATCACACTTTAGTTTAAAATTATTGTAAAAATATTGTTGGTATATATTATGTTAATCATTCAATTTTGTAATTGTTTATTGGATATAAAATTAAGTTAGGAGTAGAATAAAAAGAAAATACGTATATAAAGATTTTTAAATTTGAAAGTTTCGGGAGCAAGCGATATAATATTCTACCATATAATATTCTACCACATACACACAACACCATCTAGCCCAAACTAAGCAGAGCTTGTACTATGGGTTCTAGACAATGGATAAACATACATATATACTTTTTTGTTTGTAAATACATACATATTATACATAGAAACACCCAGACCAAGACAAACATCCATGTTCATGCATACAAATGTTTGACTTGTGTGCGAATCGAACCCGCGACCTCAGGCGTGGATACACTAACCATCGAGTCATCGAGGCCGACAAGCGATCATTGGTAACCGCTTACCATTAAGCAGATCGTAAGCTTGTGTATATATCTTGGAAGGAAAAATAGAAGGCAGAAAGGGGAAGAGGAAGGCCAAGGAGGACGTTCATAGATCAAGTGAAAGAAATGGTAAAAGTTACGTCGTATCAAGAAGTCAAAGCGCTGGCTGAAGATAGGACATTATGGAAGAGACTCCACCGACAAGAGCTTGGCTCTTAAATTGAAGAGAGAGAAGCTTGTGTACTACTTTTGTTCTATAAAAAAGTATATATTGTCAAAGTAAAGCATATCAATGTCCATTGTATATAATAATGTATAATACCAGCCCTGTATTAAATTGTACCACTGCTGGACACAAGTCTTATCTCAGTGTGAGAAGTGTTACGCTGTCCCAATGTGGGTTGGCAGACATCACAAATCTTCGTGAATACTATGTAGAACTCTTAGACAAGCACGTCTCCTCATGATGTTTTCCTTCATCGTTAGCGTGAGCGATAATTAACCATCTATCCGACCTATATATCTAGATGTCCATTATAATGAATGCTATGTATGTACGTTTACTCAGCACACTATATTATTGCGCGTATTGATATGACAAGTTTAATTGTTTGTCGTTACTCCATCATCTTGTTAGATTGCCTGATTACAAAGATAAATTGTAGAGAGATTATATATATTGATGCCATTTAGTCAAAGCTTTAGGCAATCCAAATATAATATTTTAAGTGGATGAACCAGGCAATATGCCAATTATTTAATGGGTGAATAAGCCAGCTGTAGCAATGCTGTTACTTTGTTTTGTCCGCTGATTAAGAGTAATTTCCTTGAGTCGGCAATGCGCGAGAGATATCTCTCATGACATTAGATGATTTGCTATTAGTCTGCTCTTAATAGGTTGCCAAATCCCTGATTACGTGGGACGTAAATCCATACATTCGCAAGTCTGTATTCCAAAAGGGTTGATACTATACACACATTTTGCCAATCGTTTTTAAGCCCAATGTTATAGAGGGCAAACCCATTGCCCACAGATTCAGAGTATACAGAAAAAGCTTAAAAAACAATGCTCGACCAAGCTTCTAACCTGGGACCTCACGCACAATAATCGCATTGCCGACCGCTGTGCTATAAAGGCAGTCCTCTTTACCTAGGATGACAATGCGCGAGTGACACATTTAGTGACATTAGGTGAGTCACACGCTCGTGTGCCAGCATCGGCAAAAAAAAAAACAAGCACATAGAAACATGTTTTAACAGGCTTTACCAAACGGGGACTTAGAACCGGCAAAACATGGTTACAAATGGGACCTACAACCTTCGAAACATGGCCATAATACGTACACCTAGACTTACCTCTTTTGAGGTAAAACTTTGTATGTATATAAACATGTGAGCTCGTCCCAAAAGAAGTTCCTCTATTTTTTTATAAACTTAAGGTGGCAAACAAGCATACGGCCCACCTGATGGTAAGTGGTCACCGTAGCCTATGGACGCCTGCAATACCAGAGGCATAACTTGCGTATTGCCGACCTTTTAGGAAAGGAAGAACGAAAAAGGAAGTGGAAAGGCGAAGGAGTGGTAAGAGGGCAAAAGAGGGTGATAGGGTCTTCAGCACTCTCACTTACTGAACGAAACACAACAGTAGGAATACTGCTATTTCACGTCGATATTCTCTGCACCACTTACCGATATAAAGTTGGTATAGGACAGTGTAATGACTCCGAAGGCGGTCATGAGCACGGGTACTTGGCTGCGCTGTAAAGACACTACAGCCAGCACTCGGAAGTCGGAACGAGCGCGGATCAGCTCCCAGCCGCAGTAGAACATGGATGTCGGAACCATTGATGCCTGTGAAGGGAGATAAATCAATTAGAGTACACATCGGGATCCTTGTCTCGGGCTCCACTCAAAAAAAGCAGCATAGCTAAGTATTTCTGTCCTAGAAAACATTGCATACGAACAAAATTGTTTATGTTGTGCTTTGAAATTAAACTGCTATATACGGATTTTATCGCGTTGTTTATTTGACACTTTATTACAAAATTTTGAAAATTGTTACACTATTACTACTATTTAACTTTACTAATTTTTAAGCTAATTAAATTATTATTAAACTATTTAGATTTAATTTATTTTTACACTTTCCCCGACGTTTCGGGTGCTTTTCAGCAGCCATGGTCACGGGGATAGTAAAGTTTAATAGTAGTAATAGTGTAACAATTTTCAAAATTTTGTAATAAAGTGTCAAATAAACAACGCGATAAAATCCGTATATAGCAGTTTAATTTCAATGAATAATATTCGCGTAAATAGAAGACAATATTATGTTGTGCTTTCAGATATGAACCAAGCATTTCAACTCTGGTAGTAGGGGTGATTGTAAATAAGAGGAAACGGATATACTATACAAACTGTGAGTCAACCGCTATTTAAATGCTGCTGTCTAAGGGAGATAGCGAGACATCCCGACTCGGCCACTTTTTCTTATTACAAATTTATAATAATAATAATATCAGCCTTGTATTAAGTGTCACACCGCAGGGCACGGGCCTCTTCTCAGTGTGAGATGGGTTAGGCCATAGTCCACCACGCTGGCCCAATGCGGGTTGACTTTACATATCTTCAAGAACATTATGGAGAACTCTTAGACATGCACGTTTCCTCACGATGTTTTTCCTTCACCGTTAAAACGAGCGATAATTAACTATTTAATACCATGCCTTGGGATCGAACTCGAGACCTCTTCGTAGCAGTTTAACGGTCTCCCTCTAGGCTATCTATATATCTATATCTATTTTCTTTTATTTTGCAACTAAATATTAATACAGTTTTCACAAAAAGATTTCTATTGATTTCTATCTGTGAAACATAAAGTAAAAATCAAACATAGGCAACTATTGAATTTCATTTCAACAGTAACCATATAAACCGCCAATTAGTACCACAAAATACGGGTTTTGACAGAAGCCATAACAGGATTGAGAGGATCTTACTTGCTAGTGGCGCTGACTTGTGATCACAAAAATAACCCACTATTCGTCGGAAATATTAATTTTGTCGGTAGCTCCAGAAATTGCGGCATCATAACCCATCCGCGATATTCATGAATCTTTAGGATACTCTCCTATCAATAGTCGCAGAATCTTGTAGTAATTGAGATTGATGGACATAATCATATTAGTATGTATTTAAAGGTGTCATATATTTCGCGAGACTTTTGTTCTGTCAACCTGTCATCATGGCCGATGCAAATTGGTCAAAACTTCAAAGACATGTTTTTAAGTACTTACAGACCTGTTGTCGTATATTATTTAAGTGTCATCTCAGCCGAAAAACATGTACTGCTGAACATAGGTCTCCTCCAAAGGTTACCACACAGACGGGTCTTGGTATTCGCCATTTAGTTGGTTGCTGCCATCATCCTACCTGTTTTAGTCCTAAAGCACATATACTTTACCTCATAAGTGATGTCTCCGGCAGCCATCATGTAGTATCCAGTGAGTACTACAAGACAAGCTATGTATATCATGTAGGTCAACAAATAGATCATGTTATGTTCGGCCGTCTGCAACAGAGATATTTTGAGTAACTATATGCTACACTGCAAGTGTCGAAGAAGTCAAAGAATTTATCGTTAAGCTTTAGAAGGTACTAAGTGACTTCAAAGATGGACAGCATTTAAGGGGTTTGCTCACCACTGCTGGCATGCCAAGTGTTATAGTTCAGATACAGAATAAGAAAAATGTGTTGTCGACTAAATAATTGCTCAGTTTCTGGGTATTGTGTGTCCTGGATATCGGATCCTTTTAGTTTCAATGTTTGTTAAGTCCTGTGATACAGGGCTCTCTAGTATAAGAATTGTTTTATTTACTTAGCTTGTGGAATGACTTCCCTACTAGTTATTCCCTAGAGAGTACAGCATAAGATTACTAAAGAAGGAAATGAAAGGATCTTACTAAGTCGCGACATGTGATTAACGCATCTGCTTTTAGTCTTACAGTAATTAAAGTAAAGTCCAACTTATTCCCTCATTATTTTATAATTTCACATGCATGTCTGAAGCTTAGCTTAGCTTTAATGCTAGATCGGGCACGCCACGATCGTGGTGGTAAGTCCCGTCTTTGAGGAATGGGTGGAGAGGCGGCATGGCGCCCGCACCTTCCGGCTGCCACGGTTGCTTTGGCCAGTTCCTGTGTCACATAGGCCGGCAAGAGACACCCGGTTCTCACCACTGCAGCCGTCGGTATGGCTGCCCTCTCGCTTCCAGCCGTGGTTCAATCTATGGTCCGGAGGGAGAGGTCGTCTACCCAACCGCAGAACCGAGCGCCGGAGGGCACGAGATGACCTCCTGCCACCGTGAGGTTTGACCTGGGGGTGGTGGACTTCGTGGGCCTGCCCGCCATCCGAACACTAAATCCGAGAGGTGGCGTGCGTGTTCCCAAGCGCGCCCTCTATGTCGTTTGTTCGTCCCCTCCTCAATGGGGGACAGTAGGGCTTATAAATAATGTTGCCCAAAGGATAGTCCTGTTGTTTAGTGGCGTGCCGTTTCATACGGCGGGCCGAAATCTCGGCGGGGTCACGACCGCATGTGCAAGTGATTCGCGCGGCCCCGCCGATTTCGGTTTTGTCGAGGAACACCGTGGTAAGTTTAGACGGGATTACCGGGAGGTCCATTATTATCATCATTACTATTTCTCTTTTACCCCGGTGAGATAACCCCAATGCATACCCACACGTAAAAAAACGTTTAATGCTAGATGGAACATAATATTTGTAAATTCTGAATCAAGTAATATAGTAAGGCAAACTGATTTTGTAATTTTAACAGGTTGTCCTAATATAAAGACGCAAATATATTGAAGCACTTACTGTAATAGTATAAGCACAGTTGCTATGCTATATATATTTTCTATCTGTAATCTACATATATATTAATACGTGAAGCAAAAACTTTGTACTCGTTTTTACGAAATTTGCGCGGATGAAGAAGTATGAACTTTGGCACAGTTAAACTTTATATGGAGAAGGAGGGGCGAATCCTAATATTTATTTAAAATATTCATTAGAAATACATTTAATTAATGAAAAATCACTATAGGTACGCACACAACCATGCATTCGACACACACAGTCGAATCGTGTTCGTAGTCCTTCGGTATTGTTCGGCTGATGAAGTAGGTACTATTCTTCGTAACTATGGTTACATATAGCAATGCATTTATCAGTTAAGTAAATAATAATTTGTTTGAAAAAGATAGGTATATTAACCTTAATAGATCGAAATTTAAATGAAATGTAATTATAAGGGTATAGTTTTAAACGATAAAACCTTAATATCTATCAAGTTTAAAATTTAAATCAATTATGGTCAAATTTCGATCACTATGCGACCGCTAATGTATATAATTATGTCAACGTGCACTCCGTACCTACTAATTAGTTGAAATAAAAATAAAAATGGTATTAATCCAACGTCTCACGTATTATTTCATCACAAACTGACTTTTAAACTTGTGTGAAGGTATTGCCTCTGCCGTCAAGACAAACGATCAGCGCTTTCCATCGTAAAGACGGGATGGGCATTATCTTCCAAAGTGAAATCTTACTCATAACAGTAAGCAGTCCTATACACTATTACTATTGCCAAAGTTCATGGACAAATGCCAACGTTTACCATCGTAAAAAGGCTTACCACAAGTTTAATGAGGCACACGACCAGCAAAGCAACGCTTTCAAACACTTGAATGCTGTAGATGACTCCCATAGATTCTTGTACGTTAAGAGCGCACCTAAAATCATTATTAAAAATATTTGTCAAATATTACTATACTTCATTTGGTTAGGTACTTAACTAAAGGTAAACAATCTTGACGTGACTCTTTACACAAACACATATTAAAAAAATTAACTACCTCTTAAACTTACGGTTCAATTGATTTAGTAATCGTTATTGTTGTATTTACATTGATCTTTAGCAGCATTTTATTTTTAAACTGAGTTTTTAGATAAAAGGACACATCAAGATTGTTTACCTTTAGTTAAGTACCTAACCAAATGTAGTATAGTGATTGCGCTAACGCCATCTATCGTACAACTTGCCGTATATACCAAGGTTGAGCATATTCTTAACCGGTCGTATACCGCCGGCTCGCATACCAGCCGGCAAATTTGTACGGCTATTCGTAGCCAATAGGCAATCAGTTTTGATCGGTAAGGTTGGTAATATACGGTTTTAAGCGAAGGCGGCGCGCGGCGTTTTGGCGCCAATTTGGTGGCTCGCATGCGAGCCACCGGCCTACGACGCACTGTGGGCTGAAAATCGACCTCCATAGACATAGAAATGAAAGTTGCTAGATGTTCGTTTTGTTGACAGATATGGCTTCTATTAGCTATTATACACATAACAATGTCGTCTGAGCTAACTCCGCACAGAAATGAATTTATTATAAGGTTTTTTCGAAAAAAATGTATGGAGCTAGCATGAAACTCTGAATATCTCTGAACTTGCAAGGAAAACCGTAATATCCTCAGAGATGGTTATAGGACTAATTATTTGTGATTTTTTGACATACTTCATATAACGGTACCTGCTGCAGAATTTTTTTTAAAAATCATCTAATTTTTAATTAATTTTTTTTAACATTAAACGATTTGTTTTATTGTAAAAGTAAAGAAACAACACGTTATATGCATATAATACTAAATCTTCGCCAGTTATTTGTTAAAATATCAAGAAAATTATTTTTGCCTTACATAGTATATATGTTTTAAAACAGGTAATTGGATACCATTACTAAACTTTGCATACAGGTAAACTACTGAATAATAAATTAGCCTTCTAATGAGTTCTGAATAAGAGATTAAGTGATTTGCAATATCGCACAATGGTAACTACGGATTACACTAATTAAATTCTTACAGGTAAGTACATAAGTAAACTAATTAGTTAATTAGACATGTTACGAGTTCTAAGAAATATTTTCGACAACTGTCTAATTATTTTATTATTATGTCTAAATGAAGGTATTTTTTAAATCATTAAATTCTACTAATGTCAAAGTAAAGATCAATCGATAAGTTAGTTATTTTATTAACGCTAATAATAGGCATTAAATAAAAAGAAAAATAAATTAAAAAGGTATTTTTTATAGTTGATAAAATTTATATAAAACAAAACATAGGTACAAAAGTATGCAAAAATATAAATAGGTACAAGAATAGTAATATAAAATATTTAAAATAAATCAATTGCAAAACATAGTTACGTACCAAAGCTAAATAACGAAAGATCATGAAAAAATTACATTGAATAGAATTATATGTAATTAAAAGCACAAAAAGTTTCTAGTTTTCCTTATCACTCTCGTCGATTTCTGAATCAGAATCTAGATTGCCTACAAACTCAAAGTCAGTTTCTTGAAACTGAATTAAATTGAGGGTTTCAGGAAATAAATCCTCCTTTTTCTTGGCATCTAACTTGGGCCTTTGTACATTTATAAAAGGATACGAAGAAACAACTAACATATTAAGGATATCATGATTCGAATCTTGCCTGCTCTTTTCCTGCGAATGATGTTCCCGAAACCTCCTAAAATCTTTATTGCGAGACTCGGATGCTTCTTCCGAGAGACTTCCTATAGGTACAACATCATTCTTCTCGATTATGTCTGCCCCGTGTATAAGTAATTTGTGGACGGTTGATGACATATAGTACCAGTCATATAATTCCACGTACCTCTCTGCTGTTTTGAAGGCATAATCTTTAAATTTAATTATATCTACTTTTTCCCCGGCAGTTATTGCCTGTAAAATCACAGCAAATCTTCTTATTAGTTCTTCGTCCAACCCAGTAATGGCTGCAGTTTTATGGGGAAATTTGAAAAACTTTCTTGCAGTGTTGCCGTCATTAGTAGTTCCGGAACCTTGTTTAACAATGTCAATCAATAGATTTAATTCGTCTTTAAATTTGTCTTGAATAATCTTTTTTCTCTTACTTAGCATTTCTTTGTGCTCGTTACCTCTCGCAGCCCACTCTTTAAAATCTAGTCTATACGAAATATGTAGTAAACATTCCATACAATTTATACGGGCGTGTAGAGATGACAATCCAAACTCGTATATGTCAGAAGATACGGTCTTTGCTGTTACTACACCCAAACGGTTCATTTCTGTCGGTTTTGCCAAACACAAATAGCATGATGAACTTGATCTGGCTTGAGACAAATACGTGCAGACTTTACCATCGATCATTGTCATCATTAGGTGATGATTCACCCTGTTTCTATTATTGCACTCTGTAGGAATGAGAGCCTTAATTTCTTCATCCATTTGTCGTTTGTGTTCGATGACTACTGCTTCGCTTTCCTTCACAAAAGTAAATTGAACTGGACGACAATACATTGCTGAGCATGGTTTTGGGTTCATCCACAAAGTATTGTCTCCATCAGTCAGTTTTAGTGGCACCAAGGAAGTCATGAAAATACTTGAATCGTCTTGATCGCTATCCATTTTCTGCTTGTATCGGCTTTGGTTTGACGCACCATCGAAACCCCATTTAGATATCAATTTTAAATCCTTATTTTGCACATCATCGTTAGGAAAACTTTGGAGGATTCTTTTGACCGTAATGTCGAGTAAAGCTTGAAGGGTTATTCTTGGCGATGAATCGGTCACTAACACTGATTGCTTCGGAGGATAGCATGCCAGCTTGGTTTGTTGCACTTTATAGTAGGATGGATAAATATCCTTTCTACCTTCCCGAATAGCTGACTCTCGTAAAGTGATGTATTGCCACTTTGATAATTTTAATGAAAGGAGTAATCCAAGAGCTTTTTCTGGTGTAAATAAGATAGTTTTCACCGGTTGCTTAAGCGTTTCCTTAATTTTAGAGGCTGCTTCAGGATGTTTCAGCATATATTCGATTACAGATGCGATATCCTCACAACCTTCTTCCTTAAAACGCGCTGCTGCTGTATGTGCCAATTCACTGGGATTGTCAGTTTTATGCTCATCAGATTTTCTCTTCTTCTGTTTGCTTCCCAGATCTTCGAATAGTTTTCGTGACCTCTTTGTCATTGTACCAATAGAGTATGATGTTGAGGGTTCTGGAGAGATTGATCTTGATCCCTCAGCAACAGTTGGTTCTTGAGCGACTAAATTTATACAACTTGGCCAATCGATAGTTGCTTGCAGCCAAATTTCGTATTGTTTTCTAAAAGTATCAAGAATTCGGTGAGATTTTTGCCACCTTTGTGATGTAGCTCGTACAAATCTCCGACAAAATTCTTTTAGAGCCACTTGATCTTCAACGGAAAGACAAACGTCTAGGCGGGATATAACTTCACTAAACAATACCTCATGATCAAATGAAGTACTCTTACATTTTAGAAGAACGAATAGGTCTAAATTGGTATTTAAACTTTCCATTATAAAATTTCACAGTGATATGTTAGGGGTAACAAAGCTTAGAATAAACTAAATTATTTCTATCTTTTATACTACTATCTTTTATATCTTTTATATTTCAGTCCAACATTAGTTAACGACCTCATTAGACAGTTGTCGAAAATATTTCTTTATTACTTATACACGAAAACAAATCGTTTAATGTTAAAAAAAATTAATTAAAAATTCGATGATTTTTAAAAAAAATTCTGCAGCAGGTACCGTTATATGAAGTATGTCAAAAAATCACAAATAATTAGTCCTATAACCATCTCTGAGGATATTACGGTTTTCCTTGCAAGTTCAGAGATATTCAGATTTTTCATGCTAGCTCCATACATTTTTTACGAAAAAACCTTATAATAAATTCATTTTTGTGCGGAGTTAGCTCAGATGACATTGTTATGTGTATAATAGCTAATAGAAGCCATATCCGTCAACAAAACGAACATCTAGCTACTTTCATTTCTATGTCTATGGAGGTCGATTTTCAGCCCACAGTGCGACGGGTACAAATCTGCCGGCTGGTATGCGAGCCGGCGGAATACGACCGGTTAAATGTCGAATTAAAATTATTACGACGATAGTATAATGAATTCTTTAGTACGATTATTTCACGAAACTAATGAAGTACAAAAAAAGTATATATACTTTGAGACAGTTTCAAATTGTAAGTATAGTAATAAATTTTTAGTAATCAATGTCAGTAGTTCAAAGTCTTATTGTATTTGTTTTCCAAGATTTCATTAAAAGTTCGGTTTAAATATTTATAATGAATGTTGCCTTATTTATTGTACATACATAGATTCACACCTCACCAAAGGTAGTTATAGGAATATTGCCAAAAAGTCTATAACACTTTTCCAAACTAGGGATTTAAACCGAGTACCTAGATATCGACTGTTTATGTAATGTCTTGTATGCGACGAATCGTGAATTTTCGGAGTCGACCAGGATGAGCCAAATGTTATTAAGGTTTTTGTTAGAAAATTCTTACTAGCAGTACTGAATCTGAAAATATGCCTGATCAAAAACAACAGACTCGCCCATGATTATTACATGATACCTTAAATCATTAGTTCCCAAAGTGGTCCAGGCGGATCCCTCAGGGGTCCACGGCAGACTTAATGGGCGTTCTACGTTGGCATGATAAAAAAATTGGGGTCCACAATTCGTAAGCGAGAACTTTTATTTGCTTTCGATTATTTTAAGAAACTCAGCGACTGTTACTTGTAAAAACTTGCATATTCCATAATCAGTACATATCTAAAAAAAAACGGTCCGCTCGCCTACGGTGCTGGGTTCAGTCCCAAAAATTTTTAAAAAAAGTTCTACGTGTAGCGATTTTGATGCATATGCAGGAATATGGTAAAATGTAGCTGCAGGGGGTCCACCGGAACCTGCTAAATTTTAAAAGTGATCTATGAGAAAAAGAGTCTGGTATCCTCTGCCATTAATCATGGCTGGCGAATGAATATTTTATACTCCTCTGCCTACCCCTATAATAATACAAAGGCATGAGAGTCTGTATTATATTATTAAACAATACCAACCATAAAGCATCTTCATGCATTTTTATCCCCGTCACAAAGGCCTTCCGAAAATCTTCTTCCAATTCCCTCCGTGATTTCTTCTCTGGGTTCTCCAAGAGATTGGTCCTCAAACTCTGGAAGTACTGCTGTACCATCTGGAACTTGTACCTGACGGTGACCAGAGAAAAATATACGAGGCTGTCTATGGTCAACATCATGGCCATAAGCTGATACCAGTGATATTCTTTTAAGAAGCGAACGATATTGGCGAATATTCCTTTCGATGATGGCGTTGGATAGAAGACCACTTCTGTACTGATTGGTACACCTGCGAAATATATTTAATTAAATAGCTTTAGAGAGAGCTAGAACACGCCATCTTAATGGCTCATTTAAGCCAGGTCTTCAGCTGACCTTCGCATACCGAAAGTGGCTAGGCCTAAACGTTGCTGACACAGAAACGAATGTTTGGTCAATTGTTGCGAGCGCTCGTGTCATTTGATGCCGAATTTTGTCATCTGGTCGACATTGCTGGTCAAAATCGGTAAGGCCAAAGAAACGTTGATATGAACAGTGGCTTGTAAAACAATAAAAAGATAATCATATGATCGAACCGTTCTACATTTATTTTAGAACAGTTTGTGGCGATATTTTTTTTTACCTTGGTTCGTGCATGTAGACAATACACGATATATTTAGCTTTGTTACTTTATTAAGTATTAGGTTAAGTTGAATTATTTTTAAAATTAGGAATATTAATTAAATTAATTTGCTATATAAGTACACTTCTTCTCTCTTAGCCTTTATTATTCCCAAGTCACTTGGAGTCGGCTTTTCTGGTCTTACCAGATTTGACTGGATATCAGTTTTTACACGGAGCGGCTGCTACCTGACCTCCGCAACCCGAAGGCTCACGATATCCTAAGGCTAGACCAGTGTCAGGATATTAGAGGGTACTGACTTTCCCAATAACGACTGCCATAGATGTTCATGGCAGCCGGGACCGACGGCTTAACGTGCTCTCCGAGGCACGGAGCAGGCGATAATTGTCAATCAATACGCACATAATTTCGAATAAACATATAACTTCCGAAAGTCAGAGGTGAGCGACGTGGGTTCGAACCCGAGACCCTCTGCATTGCAGTCTGTTGGTATCCCCACTGAGCTATCGCTGCTATATAAGTACACTTGGGAGCCAATATTAAGCCTGTAGGCTTGGTTAGTTTGGGGTCAATGAACACTGTATGTATTCTACATACTCTTTGGAAATACATAAACTAACTATCATTAACTCACATAATCTTACTTACCCTCCTTAAAATGAGCTCTAACAGCATCAAACATAGCCGACATCAAAGTCATGTAGACGCATCCCACCAACAGCAAACAGGACCTTACAGACTGCTTCATTGATAAACGTTCTTCCTCTAAAGAATGATATATAAACCTGGTTCCTTCTAGCAGTCGTTTCATTACCACCTTTATACGCTCTTTTCTCCAGCACGTAGCCAGAATTTTACAAAATACTAGAGGATGAGCGATGCTGAATTGAACAAGATCATTCTTGTCTTTATCACTGAGGTCTGATCGAAAATACGACATAATCTCGTCTATAATAATAATTAATATGAAGCCAATGGACACTGCTTGCCAGATCGTGTATAATTTTTTTCTGATTCTAAAAGTTTCATCGGCTTCGTACCAGGCATCTCCCATGCCGAGACAGTACATGATCCTACATATTCTTTTAAAGTAATATTTTTGAGGGTGCGTTTCTTTTAACGAGGTATCGGCCATTCCGATAATGCGTCTACGTAGTTTTAAGAATTGTGAACATTTGAGAGCTTGAAATCAAATTGGCTATTTATTATGAATAATTGTAATCGCACTAATCGCCCTTTTAACTTTTTCAATTATAGAAATTGGTTAATTCGATAAATGGTGTAGTTTCTCTTGTAAATGGTCGGTAGTTTTGGTCCAATTTGTAAAGTTAGATATTGAAATATAGGTTAAATAGATTTTATTCATTTGAAAGTAATCTATATCTAAAATAACTACAATTTCTTATTACACAGACATCCCACATATCTTCAAAGAATTAAGCAGTATTGTAGAACACTTTGATTTCACCAGCTACCTAGGTTAAGTTGCTATGAATCTATACTAATATTATAAAGCTGAAGAGTTTGTTTGTTTGGTTGAACGCGATAATCTCAGGAACTACTACAGGAAAAATATTTTTGTGTTGGATAGCCCATTTATTGAGAAGGCTATAGGTTATATAACATCACGCTACGACCAATAGGAGCGGAGCAGCAATTTAAAAACGTTGAAAATCGGGGCAACGTCTCTTATAGCAGACGAAGTTGGTTCTTAACATAATTTTAGAAAACACTTAACTACAAGCTTCTTGGGCCGTCCGCTGCGTTAAGAGCATTAGGATCCCTCAGGAGTGCACGGAGCGGGCGCCCGCCGTGGAGACACGCACCGTGCTCCGTCACGGACTCGCGGGCGCTCGCGACGGACTCCCGCCTCTCGCAGCGCCGGCAGTAACAAAGCAGCGCTCACTGATTTCCTAGAAGCAGCTTCGCTCGCGTGCTCCGTCGCGCGAACACGTTGGCCGCGGGGAGACCCATGATAATAGAAAACAGCACGCTGCGCGGGCACCCGCTCCATGCACCCGCTTAACGCAGCGGACGGCCTTAAAAACAAAGCACTCCCACATCTGGTTATCATAAAGTTGGTAACGGAGTGGACCTCTTGGTACAAGTTATAAAAAGATGTGAAAAGGGTCATAAAGCAAAAAATAAAGAGAATGGAGCTTATGTATAGGCAGCAACATACGTCGATAAAATATTACGCTTGGTTTGGTAATTTTAAATGCATTTCGCTAAAAGATAATAACTACACGTAAGCAGCATAGTATCTAACTATTACCGTAAATTCTAATTGTACTTATTCCAGAAGTAGGTCGAGCTACAAGTTTCTAAGCACACGTTCGACACAGCTGGAAACACCTTTGAAGACATTAAGATAGCAATATAGTGCTTAAAGTTTTGAACTTAACATCAGACAGAGAATTTCATCGTCCTGTATTTATCGGACGATGATTAAGAACTACTATGTGAAGCTAATGTGAATAGCAATTATTGTTCAATTTCTTTGCACGTACGAAAAAACTGATTTACTCACATAATACTCGACTTCTAGGCGGTGTATCAAGATGAAATATGCATCAGACTTTTATTTTTATACCTTTAGCCTCAGACCAATAAAAAAGTATTTTATTGGTCTGAGCCTTTAGCAATATAAGTGTGAAAACCTCACTCAATTATATGCAGTAGTGTTTGCGTCATTCACGTACAAATCTGTCTGTAAGACAGCCAAAAAAGATTAAACTTCTTAAAAAAATTGCTTTGACTTCTACAGCTCTTATAAAATTACACATTAATATTTCTTAAGTAAGTCCTATGTACCGACATCGACATTTTTATTATATGTAATTTATACTAATATTATAAAGCTGAAGAGTTTGTTTGTTTAGTTGGTTGAACGCGCTAATCTCAGGAACTGCTTGTACGAATTGAAAATTATTTTAATGTTGGATAACCTATTTATCGAGGAAGGTTATGGGCTATATAACATCACGCTACGACCCACGGGGGCGGCGCAGTAACGATAAACGCGGGTGAAACCGCGGGCACATCTAGTAATATAATATTATAAAGCTGAAGAGTTTGTATGTTTGGTTGAATGCGCTAATCTCTGGAAATACTTGTTTGAATTGAAAAATTATTTTAGTGTCGGATAGCCCATAAAATTGTAACTAGTATAAATTTAAGGATTGTAACTCAATCACATGTACGGATTTGGATTAAACTTGACACACACATAGACCATTTCTTGGATGAACAAAGAATATTTTTATCTCGAATACGTTTCCGTGGAAATTATGCAAGCAGATCCGCGGGCAGATGTGATACTCCATATTTTTACACTACGTCGAATAAAATACAGCAAACACCTCTGTAACATTCATTAAGTTTTTAAAAGCCCTTCTCGATAAACCAAAGGTCCCTTTTTTCCCAACACATCTTTTTCCCTAATAAAGGCTCTCTTATCAAATAATTAGAATTAGGAGGGTATAAAGAACTCATTGTCGGAACAAAAAACATCAGATAACATCAGATAAAGGCCATGAAATATCAGTGTGGTACAATTAATTATTCCATTACAGATAATTAACAGACTTATGTCTAGTTTCAACAAAAGATTCGTTTTCATTAAAATTATAATCTGTGCTAAGTGGGTTTGTATCTCGGGCGCCGAAATATTGCTTTTTTAATAAGATAGTAAAAATTTAAAGTCTATCAGAAAGCTTAGTCCATTGGGAGCCTGGCCTGAGTTTATAAACTTGTTGATTTAAATATTTTTCAAGACAACGTTGTTTAATTTTATTTAAGTTGTTTTAAGATATTTTTGTTGTAAAACTAATAGAATTAAATCTTTGAACAAATTGTGAGAGTATTAGTTGTCAGAAGCATCTCCGATCGCGATCGATCTGATACAAATTGACCCAATATCGTCATGTCGGCCTCGATGGCGTAGTGGTTAGTGTAACCGACTGCCATGCCTGAGGTCGCGGGTTCGATTCCCGCATAAGTCAAACATTTGTGTGCATGAACATGGATGTTTGTCTTGGTCTGGATGTTTCTATGTATAATACGTATGTATTCACAAAAAAAGTATATATGTATGTTTATCCATTGTCTAGTACCCATAGTACAAGCTCTGCTTAGTTTGGGCTAGATGGTGTTGTGTTTATGTGGTAGAATATTATATATTATTATATATTCCGAACGGTTTGCGACGCTATCATTTCTTCATATGCGGAATAAAGGACGACGGGTACCTTTCATCCAAAAAAACTACTATTCTTGTTTTGTTTTGCTACGGACAAAAGCTAATAAATAATAACTATAATAAATCTATATTGGTATGTGAATTCACTGAAAACCGAACTTAAGTCGACTAATTGAAAGTATTTGAATCGGCAACACTTTTCCATTTCTGTTTGTTTCTTCGCATTTTACACTAACCGAATAAACGAATTTTGATTATACGATCTATTTCAGTTCATTCAGTAGAGCCCATAACTCCAGCTCTAGTATATTTAAAACACATATTAAATCACGGCAACTATAGTGTACACGGTCGAATTCACGGGCAACTTTTAGTTTTATATTATTGAAGCATTTTCTCTACTCAGCAAACTGTTCCGCTAGGCACTTATCGCATAGAGGCACTCACTCGTATCCCTAATTGTTCGCGGTTTGGCAAAGTGTTACACTAGTTAATTATATAGTTACACGGACCACGTACATATGTATATATTTATCTATACTAGTCTTAAATAAAACTATTATAAATGCGAATGTGAGTTTGTTTGTTACGCTTTCACGCCTTGACTACTCGACCGATCATCATGAAATTTCGCATACACATTGTCAGGGGCACAGAAAACGACATAGGGTATCTTTAATCCAGATAAAAAAGCGAGCGAAGCCGCGGGCAAGAGCTACTTGGTTATACACTTACATTACTGAATACGGATTGTATCGTGGCTTATTTAAAATACCTTCTACTTTTTTTTCATCCAGTGTCTATGACTTCAATGTTTGTAAGGTCTCCCATGACACAGGAATTATCCCTAGCACGAACACAGTGTTTAAAAAAGATTTCACAGGAAGGGTAATCTGTCGCATTGTGGCACGCAAACGAATAAATCCATTTTTATTTAGTTCTTCTTGTTTGAAAGGATGTAAAAATGCAAGAAAATGCAAGAAATCTATACAGCTGTATGAAGATCATCAGCTATTTTTTAATTATTAATCTTTTTTAGAATTCCACGCCTTGACTACTCGACCAATCATTATGAAATTTTGCAACACATTGTTAGGCGCACAGAAAGGACATGGAGTACCTTTTATCCAGAAAAATATCGGTTACTACCCTAAACTAACCTACATTTACGCGAGCGAATCTGCGCGCAAGAACTCGAATATTATATTTAGGATTAGGATATATTAAGCTATAGCGCCGTACATATATATGTCGGAGAGTAGGGCGGCAACTCGCTATTGACATGATGAAGCAACAAAATATAGGCGTGGTATTATACTTCGTACGTATACTAATGATAGGCAAATACAAGAGAAATAAAACAAAGGTTCACTGTGATTATCTCTGATTTGATCCGTAACGCAGCGAGTTCGTCACCCGAATGTCTCCGCGCACGAGTCCCCAGCGCTTATATAACGTCACTATGACACTGACAGTTATAACTGTCACTCCAACTGACACATCGGCTCTATGGCGACCTCACTCAAGCTTACGTTTGACATTCCGAAACAAACCAATAGATGGCGCTTTATTCAACTGCAATTAGATTAAATATATTATATTACAATAATTTTAATAATTATTATAGTAAATTACATTCCAATGATTATTTTCTTGACGCTCCGACATATATATACATTTTTTGTCGTTTTCAAGTGCATGACCTTAGATACCTATGCTTGACTCTCGGTCAGCTGTTAGGGCAGATACAACCTGATGCAGTTTAGCAAAAACTAAAAATCTATCCTGTGGCTAAACTACTGCTCCTATAGAACTGAAATTTGGTGTAGAGCTTGTATGTGGTACATACTATATGTTAGATAGAAACAAAGCCTCACTGTTTAATCAAGGTTGTATATTCTTGTTTTTATAAAACCTAACTTGAAATAAATCCTGTCCTGTGACAGAATATATTTCAAGTTAGGTTAGGTTATTGGATGAGAGAGGGAACACCCCAGGTTTTCTAGTGGGTATACCAGCACTTCTGCTCTTCTGCTGGGAGTCCCACACACCCCCGCCGGTGCCGTCCCCTAGCCGGCGGGCAGTGCATCAAGCATTCTTCCTGGGAAACTAAAAAAAAGGTTCGGCGGGGTCGCGATTGCATGTGCCGTGTCGCCGTCTATGGTTATGTCGAGGAACACCGTGGTAGGTTTAGTCGGTATTACCGGGGTAACTTTTCCCCGGTGAGCTCGACATAACCTCTCCGTCGCCCCGCGGAGAGGTATGCGTCAAAGCATTCCACCAGGTAAAAAAAAAAAAAAAGTGACCTACAAACATTCAAACGATGGCAACAATTCTGCAGTGGCAGTGACGAGACGACTAGTTCCATAAATAAACTGTTAGCAGCAGAACATAATCTGGAACTGTGGCACATACATAACATCCTGTTAGGTGACACCTCTGTTTTTCGTTCTTCATGCCTCTCTGGTTCAGCTTCCAAGCGCCTCCCAAAATACCATCTACCTCTCAATAAGCTCTACTTAAATGAAAATACTTCTTCCGCACTGGGAATAATTCCTGTGTCATGCGGTACTGTACAAACATTCAGACGGATATAAAGAACACCCAGACTCGGGACAACCATTTGTGGATCACACAATTTATTGTCCCGTGTGGGGATCGAACCTACAACTCGCCGCGGCATTAGTGAAATTCATTCCTGTTATCACATACTTACTAGCTTTTGCTCGCGACTTCGCTTGCGTAAAAGTAGATTAGATTAGGTTATGTTGGTAACAGTTCTTTTTTTAGAGTTCGAAAAAACTCGTATAAGTACAGCAGCTTTGTCCGTTCGTCTGTCCGTTTGTCTGTTATACAAATTTCAACTCAAGAACCGTAAGAGCAAGAGACTTGCGGCCAACGCCATTCGACTCAGCATAGTCGATATACCCTGAAATGACTATGACCTTTGACCTCTGACCTCAAGGTCACGTGATACCATTTTTCAACTCAAGAACCATAAGAGCTAGAGACACGTGGTCAACGCCATTCGACTCAGCATAGTCGATATACCCCGAAATGACTATGACCTTTGACCTCTGACCTCACGTGATTCCATTTACGGCAATTCATGGCCGTTTCTCACTTGTTTAATAATATATAGCCTATGTTACTCGGTGATAATAAAGCTTTCTGAAGGCAAAAGAATTTTTAAAATCTGTTGTATAGTTTTAGAGCTAAATGCTTACAAAAAATCAAATCTTTTCGCTTTATAATATTAGTTTAGAAAACACACACAAGCTCCCTACAATAGTTCACTTTTTCATTTTTCATACGAAATCTGGAATCCAGATTGTATTATTACTACTTACTTTTATATTAAATTACCCACTGTTCCATATTTCCGTCTGCTTCGCCGCTGAATCCGATGTAAATTGAAGTATCTTAGAATTTAAATCTCTATGAATTTTAATATAACTACACCGCTCAGGTGCGGTAGGAAGAAAAATATTTGGCTATGCAAATATGCCTTTAGTTTTGAGCAAACCTTTTAAAAGCAGCAGGAATCCCAATTTGGATCCCAAATCCCTCCGCTTTACGACGTTGACTGTTCTTCAATTAAGACTGCGCCGAGCGAAATGTGCCAAAACAGACAGTCACAGTTAAGTAAATAAAATCAACACTTTTTGTTTAATACAAATATAAAATATACATTTACCATAACAATGAATGTGTTTACAATTACTCCGTGTAAAAACTTAAAATGATAAAATAGAAAGTGTCACCAGCACAACACAAAATGAGCAGATAACTCATGATTCGGCTATGCAAAATAAGTACTGTATTGCACAATGTATTCGAATATTATTCAAAAACTATTGTCCACATTGCTAATACTAAATTCTTCGACCATATGCGATACTCTACTGCTTAAGGTGTAATCTTTTATGTATGTTTAGAGCAGCGATAGCTCAGTGGGGAGACCAACAGACTGCAATCCAGAGGGTCTCGGGTTTGAACCCACGTCGCGCACCTCAGACTTTCGGAAGTTATATGACTTTTCGAAATTATGTGCGTATTGATTGACAATTATCGCCTGCTGCGTGCCTCGGAGAGCACGTTAAGCCGTCGGTCCCGACTGCCATGAACATCTATGGCAGTCGTTATTGGGGGAATGTCGACACAAAAGATCCCACTGGGTGAAAGTATCGCCGGTCTGCACTGACTGGCCCCCACATAAGATAAGATAAGATATGTATGTTTATGTTCTAAGCTTTAAGGCACTACTTCCAAACAATAAACATAGATTTGAAGATGTATTTATTGAGTAACACCGTGTTCGGCTTGCATGTAAAATACTTGGCGCTGTTGTGCCCACACCGCACTGGCAACCTCCCAACGATCGTGTAACTACATGTGTAACAGTTGCCTTCTCTGGATTCATAAGTATTTTAAAGTTTTAATTTATTCTGACTTTAATTCAAGTCATAGTCATATCAAGTCCATAGTTTGCTGACGATCGCTCTCATCGTACGAAGTCATAAGGCGCAAACACAAACTCACTCTCTGGTCCCTAACTCTCATGATCCGATAGGTAATTCGACACGACCAGAGAGAGATCGTGGCAGGACCAACGGCTTTACGTGCTTTCCGAGGCACGAAGTTGAAGTACACGGTGTCGAAGTTGGTTTAAAAAAATACTGCCTGTATAAAACCATTATTATGATTTGATACCCATTATTGTAAACTGCTGGTCCCGCGCCTCTCTGTATAAGCAGTTAGGATTCGTTCACCAAGCCTTGCTAAACTTGTTCGAACTGTTAGACTATACGTATGTTTGAGAATATTATGAGCAATTCTCAGACGTGCAGGTTTCTTTATGATAATTATTGCCTTCACTATTGAAGCGAACGTTAATTTTAATACAAAAATCTCAAGATACACATTTAGTTACCTAAAAATCTTCTTAGAATAAAGAGAATATGAATTCACATTGTGCGTTATGTTTCGATTGAAGGTTCGTTTTAAAAAACAACCTTAAGATGTGTATTTAAGATTGACTTTGCGTATGTAATATTTGAGCTCGTGATTCTATAGTTACCGTACTAACAGAACAAGTTCACTCGCTACAACGACTATACCAAAAGCGCCTAGATTTCGGGGGTGTACCGTTCAATCACTATCATTACATATTATAAAACAAGGTCCCCCACCACGTCTGTTCACGATAAACTCAAAAACTTCTGAACGGATTTCTATACGGTTTGCACTAATAGACATTGTTTCACAAGGTTTAGAGGTTTAGGTGTAGGGTGTAGGTGTAGTTTGGTTAAGGTTTTGGACGACCCTTACGAAGCCGGGGCGGGTTTCTAGAAGTTTTATAAACTTAAACAGCTATTGTGCGCTAAGGTTTTGGAATTGCAATCGAGCCAAGACCGAGGAATCGAATCCTACTCGCCCCAACATCGATGCTGAACAACACTTTGGAGTGGCCTAACACTAGCATCCATGCTTTTTAAAATAGTTATAGCCTAAGATTTGTGGATGTGGATTTTATGGTCATAATACGACGCAAAAATTCATCTGTGTTGCTTACATAATATATGGGAGACTTATCTAGAGCGACTGTTTTGGAGAAAGACGTATAAATTTTCATTTACAACCATGACATATCTCTCTTACTTACTAGAAGCACAAGTAATATAATACTTTACTAGTACTAGAAGTAATAGATTATATTCTTCATACACACTAGCCAGATTAGGGTACTTTTAAGTTTGACTTTCTCCAGAATGTCTGGTCAAAGAATTTCAGGTTCTTAGTCTTTAACTTAGGTCTTATCTTGCCTGCTACCTCATCATACTTATATATATCGTACCTAATAGCAAACTATATCCAAAATTGTTAAGTATAGCTTCCGGCCATAATCAGTTTCCTAGATGCTAAGTAGTTAGATAAGGGGTTAAAAACCGTCGCATAATTCACGTGGCTCCTTCCAGAGAGGACCTAGCTCCACGAGAAGGGCGGTAATCCGGTAGATTTATTACAACAAGACGCTGTGAGCCGCGTTAGATAGATTAATAGTTGCCACAACCACATTGCAGATGTTTCGACAAATAACGCACACACGCATTGGATTTGACAATGGGTCTTTCGAACTACCTCGTAAGTAACGCAATTAAAGCACCCAGTTCATGTAAATATTTTATACGTTATATTTATTTACGTCGAGTCAATAATAATTAATGGTCACTGTGAATATAAAGACTACCTACAGGACAGGCCTAGCCTAGTATAAAAAGTTTTTGTCAAAACATTATATACTGTGTATTTCTTTATTTGGTAAATAAATGTAGTATTATTATTTTATTTATGAGGTTAAGGTGTAATCGGTTTGGTTTTTGTGACGCAGCGTCAATCGTAGTGATCGAACGTGTGACATTTTCAGCTACGCAGACGTAGCGAACAGAATGTGTTTGCTGTGCGATTCATTAAAAAACCAAGCCCTTTAAACAAAGATACTGGCATCCTATCGTTTGCCTGCCATACGCCATATAAGGAAAATAACGCTAAGTACCTTAATTATTGTTAAATAATACGTTATTGGATTAGGCTGCCTAATAGAGATTGAATTGTTTGCTGACCGCCGTTTTACATTGTGAGCTTGTTTTATTTCGATCATTTTGTCCTCACCTAAAATGGGTGCCAACTATTGTCATATTGTGCAAAATTATATATAGACCTACACTTTTGACTAAAAATCTTGTTGATAGTGATCAAGACGCGATACGGAGGCTTTTTGTAAAACCACTCCCGCAATAACCATAATTCTTGTGTCATGAGGGACTTCACAAACATTCATAAAACCGACACAAAAACATCCCGACTTGGTACAATAATTCTACATATGTGTAGACAATTTTTTTGTCCTAATAGAGAAACTTGATGGAGAGAATCTGTGGAGATTGAACTAACAACATCACGGTGACAATGGCGAGGCCACTACTGACACAACTATCACATACCACCCATCCGTGCAGTCAATTGAGTAGAGGACCTCTCTAGCAGGAAGCCAGGAGCATGTCTCATGCTCTACGGTTATAATTATTTATTTTAATGTATTAAATATGAAATTATTTCATAACCATATCAAATTACATGTTTCATTACATATTTAACATAAATTTAAATTTGTATAAAATGTATGTTTGTTCTACATAAAATGTCAGTAAAATGTAATTAAAATCTAACAAAATCCAACCCCATTTCATTCGCATTTTATTTCTTCAAACAAGATATCTTAATGACAAATTCCTATATAACAAAAACATAGTAAATAACTAAATGTAATCTTATTCTAATACTCTTAATGGTATGGATATAAATAACATTCCTATACTGAGATAACAATCAAATAAAGTTTAATGTCATAAAGTAACAAACTCAAATTATCTAGCATAAGCAGATGATGATTAGATGATGAAGTGCCAGACTCCATCATCTAACCTCAGAATACAAAATAAACCAAGATTAAAATTGACAGCTTGGCATACATATTCATACGATGTCATACTATTTCGTTTCGGTGTGATTTTTATGTCTGACTTTTTGCGCGTTGGCACGAGGCACTCAGAAGCTGCAAACGGGCACAAAAGTGAGACATAAAAAACACACCGATATAGTGTGACATCGTGTGAACATATACCTTGCTGTCAATTTTAATTTCATAACGCCGTCTTATGTTGTTCCAACTTTTAAAAATGGGTTCGGCCTTAAAAGGCATCGGGATGGGATCACATGATGGCTTCTGGTTTATTTGAGCATCTAACAATGTTCATTAAACATTTTATTTAAGTACCTAATGACTAAATACTCACTAGTCATTTCTACCAGTGGGTTCCAAAACAACTGTGCTATCCGAATTATATTCGAGATCCCTATCGCTGCTGAAACGATCCACCATTTCTCTTAATTTATTGAGTTGATTTCTACCATAGTCATTATTATACCTTCGTATCTGTTTATAATACTTTTCATTCTTATTGTCCCTTTTAAGTGTTCTCTTTTTATATTCTTCTAAAGATATTTTCTTAGCATCTTCTCTTTTTGAACTTTTATGAATTTTGTAGCCCGGAGCTCTTTTGGCACATGTGTCTTTAGTATTGTTGCTAACATTTTCTTTCGTCAATCCATCTTGTTTGTGTAAGGCAACGTG
This sequence comes from Catocala fraxini, assembly GCA_930367265.1. Lineage (NCBI taxonomy): Eukaryota > Metazoa > Arthropoda > Insecta > Lepidoptera > Erebidae > Catocala > Catocala fraxini. Next base: position 23,072,836 of record OV884038.1, read on the forward strand.
ATCCATAATGTTTTCATAAGTCGGTATTGGTAATATTGGAGGTGAATATCCTTTCTGATGTTCAATTCGTTGATTTTGGCTATAGTTATTAGGTATTGGTTGACTTACTGAAAGACTTTGTCTTTCAATCTCCTTAACTGGATCTCTTTTTTCCTCTGTTGCATAATTATCAATTACTTGGTTGGTCTTGTTGTCATTGCCTGTCGATTGACATATGAAAAGCCTTGGTCTTTTGACCTTCTTAATTGAGTCTTTTTTTACTTCAGTTTCATTGTTGTCAATTACTCTCTTTAAGTTCTTTACAGCTGTCTCGAGTACCTCTGCCATTTCTATTTTACTAGTAACTATTTCAGATTTATCTTTAGATGGCTCTGAATTTCCATTATTCAATTTAACTGTTTGCTCATTGTTTTGGCTTAACAAGGATCTAAGTACTAAATTATCCTTCACAGAATTATCTTTATTTTTACCAATTACTGTACAACTATCCGACGGAGAAACATTCTCAGGTTGTGGAACAATATCAACATTTCTATTCATAGCACTTTGAGGGCTTTGGGATACTGTCCTTGGAAAGTGACAAGGATAATTTTTACGAGGCCATGAACTTTTTGGAGCATTTTTGCTATATATATTAGGCTGCCGCCAACTATAAAGCGGAAGTAGCTTCGAATCATATTTTGGTTGACATCTATTTTCATACGGTGAAGGAAATCGATAATTTGGGATGGCGGTATTTGTAAATCTTGGTGCAAATCTTTGACCATTGTGAGAATATGATGGTGAGGAGTAGTTGGCACATAAATAACTTGGGTAAGATCGTGACTGAATGGGTGTAGACATTCTTGAAGAATGTTGTCTATTGAATATAGGTTGACTGAATCGAGTGCTTTGGACGTTGTTAGGTTGATTTGGTCTTAAATTTATATCTGATGCATAGGGATTGGATGTATTATGTACAAGCGTTTTATTTTTGACTGTATTTATAGCATCATTTTTATACGTGTCATTATTAATAGCAGAGCTAGGCATACATGGATTAAACTTAAAATCATTAACTAATGGCACTGTTCCATTGGAACTAGTAATTACAGAGATTCGTTTACTTTGAGAAGCATCGATGTCAAGTGATGAAGCGGTTTTTTCAACAGTAGCGTCACCGATATTGTTTGAATTATTAGGTGTCGCTAAACTTACTACTGACACAATTTGTAATTGCTTGTTCTCCTGAGAAATAAATGCGGAAGTAGGTGCTAAACTGTCAAAAGTCTTAGTTACATGATTAGAAAACGGTTCATTGTTATAAGTGAGATCATAGTTTTTATTATTTTCGTCTAATGCTTCATTACTATCCATCCGTTCCTCCTTTATTTGTTGTACATCTTTATATTCGTGCTGTAAAATAAGTGATTTAGTATGTGATTCAGATTGCAAAAGCGGTAGTGCATACACTAAATCGTTTTTATTGATAGCTTCATTTGATAAGTTGTTTTTAATTACACTGCCTATAGAATTACCAGTTGATTTTTGCTTATATTCTTTTTGATGTGATTCACCACCTACATTCATGGGCGGTCCATGTGTACTAATTTTATCTACTTTAACATCTCCAAGATCTCTATTTTTCTTGAGAGTACTGCAAGGCAGAATAGGTGAACGGGGTTCAGGATTATCTTCAACTGACTTGATCTGATCCAGAACAACTGTTATTTTAGAATTTGCTAAATCAGTTCGGTCTTTTTGTAGTTTCTTGGCTGCCGCTTTTATCTTAAAAAGCATATCTTCTCTGAATTTTTTTTGTCGTTTTTTGTATTTATTTGTTTTTGTTATATTTATAACGTTATTTGAAGAACATTTCATTTTAAATCCAGGCAATTCTTGTGTTAAGATGCTTTTATTCGGTACAATGTCTTTTTGTTTGCTATTTGGAGTTTTATTTGTGATTATATTATGAAGCAGTGGTTTAGATATTTTATCCAAACTAAACTGAACACAAACTTTATTTAGTTCTTTGACTTCATCTTTTTTGGTTTCAGCGTGGTCATATATATTTTTGCATTCCAAAACCTTTGTATCAACAGCTACTTCTAAATCTTCTGTAAGTTCAGTTCCACAATTACTTAATGTTTCTTTTACAGCGCTCATATATGATATATCGGCAATTAATTTATTTTGCTCGATTTGTATACCTCTCTCTTTATTTGTATGATAAATTGTTGTATCTGTATCTATATCTTTTACAATTTTTTGGGTTATAGTCATGCCAATAAGTCCTGTGTTACGCTTATAATCGGCTTTGTCCAAACTTTTTCGATTTAATGCTAATTGTAACTCTATATCTTCTCTGCGCCTAAAAGTTTCTTGCCGTTTTGCCGCTGAGGTTTTAGAAGTTATTTTAGGCGTCTTAACAAATAAACTGACATTATCGTTATTTGTTATTTCATCTGATATGAAGCAGCCACCTCTAAGAACGTTTTCGTCTATTTCATCATCACTGTCACTAACTAAATCAATAGAATCTGGTATACATACTATTTGTTTAGTATATTTCGTAAAATACCATGGAAATTTTGCACAGTCCACCAGCTTGACACTTACAGGCAGACATTCGATGTCACTAAAATCATTTAGGTCATCATCTGAAGATTCTACTTGTTCAGTTTCACTTGCTTGCGTAACATTGTCTGTGAACTGTGTAAAAGCACCATCACTCGTAACACCTGAAAATAATTAAAGACATAAAATAAATTGAGTCGTCATTACACATACTACAAACATTTAAAACATTTAAATTTGTTTTAACTATCCTGTAAGTGAATCCTTCGGTAAGAGTTAGTATCGCTTGATATTATCGCGCATACCAACAAAGCTATCTTATCTTAGTTATAGATATACCAGAGAAAAATTAACTACTAGGGGATCCTAAATTATTATCCTGTAGATGGATCGCACTTCCAGCTGTCGGCGCGTTAATAGTGGTAAAATGACCACTTAAGTTACTAATTCTTTCTTTGTTTTTACTATTTAACCTTGACTGTCGGTTCAACACAATCGTGTGTCTAAGAAACGCGCTTTTAAGATAGGATATATATTATACTAGTTATCCCTCGGAAACAGTTCTTTTCTGAATAAAAGTAACTGTTCAGTGTCCTTTTCGGTATCCCTAACAACGAGTATGCGAAATTTCATGATAATCGATCGAGCAGTTATGGCGTGAAAGTGTAACAAGCAAACTCACATTCGCATTTTTTATATTAGTTAGTATTACTATAGTGTGACTGGTTAAACATTGTACATACTTAAGGATATGATAATTTATGGTCAGACGTAACGAATAAAAAATATAAAAAAATCTGTGTACTCTGCAAAGAAAACCTTTATGAAAATTTGTATGAAATATCCATAACATGTGGACACTACGCGCGTCGCATACAGCTGCTACCGAGGCTAATGACCTTTGATAATAAAAGGACTGGCGGGGGTGCAAATTCAAGAGAATGCGGTGTGCGGTAACGGGGGGCGGGGGCGGAGGTTTTGTTAGGCTTTGGTATATGCGCAAGAGTGTCCGCAGATTAAGTTTTTATTGTATAACTACGAACATATATATATAAATACTAAAAAAAAATGACAGCCTGTAGAAATTTGATCTTTTTTTTTTATTGCATGTGCTTCTTTGATTATTCACCAAGCTACCAAATATAAATACGAATGCCAAGGGATATGGTAGAAATTGCAATTGCTGCAGGGGGTCCAACGGAACCTGCAAAATTTTAAAAGAGGTCTATGAGAAAAAGGTCTGGGTACCTCTGCTCTAACGGAATACGAACGCAGTACTGCACTGCACGGATGCCGTAGTGGTTTAAGTGGTGGCCTTGCCACTGCCGTCGCACCGAGTGTTGTGGGTTCGATCCCCACACGCGACAAATATTTGTGCGATCCACAAATGGTTGTTCCGAGTCTGGGTGCTTTTTGTGTCCGTTGTTTAAGTGTTTGTAAAATTCCCCGCAACACAGGAATTATTCCTAGTGCGAGAGATGTCTGTTTAAAAAAAACATGAACGATTCTTTGTTTCTTAGTTTCTAAGTTTCTAAAATGAAATATGCTTAAACTTACTCACCGTACTGTTTCAGCTGACTACCAAAGTGTACCCTCTCTTGTTCCAGGTCGAACAGCTTGATGGGATCGTCTAAGTACTCGTCGTCAGTATCACCATCCAGTGACCTCATTCTGATGCTATCTGTCAACAATTTAATGTTACTTGTTAATGAAAAAACAAGCTATAGCTTACAAGCATAGTTTCTTCAAAGCCATGAGAACCGTGGTGATAAGATTATTTTTTTTATTAAAATATGGCGATTGTTCCACACAGAGTTTAAACAATGTCGAGCGATTTTAATCATTTGCCAATGTAGGTTGGGTCAGATTAGATTAGTGTACGAGCAAACCCGTACATATTAATAGTTACAGCTTTATGCTGACATCGACGCGCAGCGAAACACATATTACATATAAATTAGTACATCAACGATATTTCAGTAGTAGCTGCACCTTTCCGGGCGATCTACCGCACAATTTACTCTTTCGCCGCGTATCGATAATTATCAAATCCGTTGTAAATCTGTTTAATTCTTTTCATGCAATACTTTTATTATATCAGTTTATCTTTCATTTATCATACGAAACCGTACAATTAGTAACATTATTTTTTCCTGGATGAAAGCTACAATATGTCCTTTCGTGTTCCCCTGCGACGTGTATGCGAATTATTTATGATGATCGGTGAAGTAATTAAACCTTGAAAACGTAACAAACAAACTCACAATCGCATTTATAGTATTAGTTATGTTACAGTAAGCAACAAATTTATTTTTTTTAAAACGTTTATTATAATTAACACTAAACTCAAGGAATACAATGATATAAGTAAACCGTATGAATTTTTGAGAATGATTTTAATTATATTTCTTAAGAACCCGAAATATAATAATATTCTATCACATACACACGACACGATCTAGGCTAAACTAAACAAAGCTTGTACTATGGGTACTAGACAATGGATAAACATACATATATACTTCTTTTTTGTAAATACTTACATATTATACATAGAAACACCCAGACCAAGACAAACATCCATGTCCATGCACACAAATGTTTGACTTGTGCGGGAATCGAACCCATGACCTCAGGCGTGGCAGTCAGTTACGCTAACCACTACGCCATCGAGGCCGTCATTTATACCTGTTATTCAATTAAGATGTAAAAGTAATTAATTTATTAATTATTTTGTGATTTAGAATATCCTTATTTTCATTGAAAATTGTATTAAGGTAGCTACATTCTGTATGTAAATATCATACCACGCTTTTGTCTGTATAATAAATCTCTAAATATGATGAAGGCTAAATGACGTAACGTTGTATTTTTAAAGATTAGTATAATAGTCAGCCACTCGATAGTATATATTATAATGGCTTCAAAACCGTACAAATATGAGCAGTAAATACCGAAATTCAATGGCGGTTAAGACTGCGCCGAGCGTAAGACAGATAATGACAGAGCTCGTGCGGCGCATATTCAAACCGGTGCGCGGCCGCCATGGTAAAATTGTATGGAGGATTTGAAGTGCTTTTTTAATAAATATATACATATTTATCAAAAAGCACTTCAAATCCTCCATAAAGATACCTTTATTGTCAACCAATAACTTATATATTTGTGACGGACAAAATGTAATATAACTATTTATGTTTCGTTTAAGCTGTAAAATAGGATAGATTTCTACTGTTATAATCTAAAAATCACGTAACACGAGCTTACGTTTTTGCATTTTTCGTGCAAATTAACGTAATTTTGTAGGCAAAAATATTAACTATTTTAAGTTTTTTTACACGAAGTAATTGTAAACATATTCATTGTTATGGTAAATGTATATTTTATATTTGTTTTAAACAAAAGGTGTTGATTTTATTAATTTAACTGTGACCACCTGTTTTAGCACATTTCGCTCGGCGCAGTCTTAAATAATATTGGTCGTGAGTTTCTTAAAGGGTATCCTCATAGGCCCTAAGATGAAACTTGACGCACCATTAGACCATGTACATTCTAGGTTAGCACATAGGATACTGTTCATTCTGGTACCATTACCAGCTAGCATGAATCCATATTCATGCTAGCAAAGTCGAGGACAGAATATTTTAGTCTCCTCGTGAACATGGCTGCTGAAATGCAACCGAAACGTCGGGAAAAGTGAAAATTAAATCTAAATAGTTTGTATAATTTTAATCTATACTAATATTATAAAGCTGAAGAATTTGTTTGTTTGAACGCGCTAATCTCAGGAACTACTGGGCCGAATTGAAAAATTATTTTTGTGTTAGATAGCTCATTTATCGAGAAAGACTATAGGCTATATAACATCACGCTACGACTAATAGGAGCAAAGCGTCAATGAAGAATGTTACAAAAACGGTGAATATTTTCTTATGTGAAGCAGACGAAGTTGTTTTTATATAATCGACAAACAGTTGTTCCGATGCTGGGTGTTGTTTGAGTCTATTGTTTGAATGTTTATAAAGTCCTGCAAAACATAGTAGTTACTTCTAGTGCAAAAGTAGTAGCTATTCTTAAAATAAAATGATGATAACTTCAAGGCGTTCCGTAGACGATTGTGTTTTTACCAACTGAGAGAAAAGTCACTGGGCGGCGCAGTAATCATAAACGCGGGTGAAACCGTGGGCACATCTAGTAGCTTATATAGAAGTAAACAGTAACTAGTAAAAGTGTTTATTTATTTATTTATTTATTTATTTATTTATTTATTTATTTATTTATTATAGCCACACCAACAGTATACATATACAACACTACTGAGCATATTACATTGTAACAATGTTCTTATATGTAAACCTTTAACAGGCATGTACAGAATACACCAGAAGGGTTATGAACTAATTATAATACATTATAAAATTTATGACTAAGAAGCTAAGCGATTCAAAGTTAATAAAAACATAATAATTACACACTAAGTTAAAAATATATACTTACATATATAAATAACACAATAAATGGTTCTTAAAAATAATCTATTAATAGCTGGCAGTTTACGCAAATGATTTCAATATTTTGTCTTTGAAAACTGAAACAGAATCATGAAAAATATCTAAATGATCTAAGTGTTTGACGATAGTAGTTTAAAGTTTCAAAATTATGTACTTTACTAATAATGTTTTATAAAAAATAAACAACGTGATAACATCCGTACAAAGTGGTTTAATTTAATGTACTTATAACATTCGCGCAACCGTAAGACAGTGGTAAGTTTCATAACAAGACTAGTTTCTTCTAGAAGATTTAGGTAAATGTACTCACGAAATATGACCACGCACTTTTCGTTCACCTAGATAGATGCACAATATGATCAAGTACTCTTCTCTCATTTAGGCAGATGCCAAACGCCTTACTATTAGATATTAAAAATAATTTACCAACCGTATTATGCGCAGCGCCTTTGTAATATATAAACAAAATTCTTCTTATTTAATTATAATATCATTGAATTATCCCGAAAATTATCCTTATCATAAAGACAGTTGACGTTTATGTTATTTATTTTTAATTAAGAAGTAAAACTTGTATATGACAGCATAGAGGTTTGAGTTATAAATTATTTAGCTTAGAATTTATATACGTTATGTTTTCTTTAGGCTTATTGGTCGATTCGCACGAATCTAGTCGCATTAATTGTGCGACACGACATTTTTCTGATAATATTATAATTACCAATATGTCGTCTCTTTATTATCGTCGGATACAAGAATCACGATGCGAAACGCTATATTATCTGCTAACAATATAGCACCTACATTATTAATATTCTTTTTAACACATCTAGCCTTATTTTATAACGAACATTTATTTCTTTTTTACGTGGGGATATGCTCCTGATACATACCCCTTCGCCATAAGGTGAGGTGAGAGGGTTATGTCGAACTCTCCCGAGACTTCGGGCCTACCGACTAAAAACACCACGGTGTGCCACCTTGCTGCTTTGTACGGTGGGTGGTTCTTTGGAACTAGAAGTAACGAACACATCTAGCTTAAGCTAACTTTAACATCGACAGTCCAGTAGGTAATATTTGCACCTCTCGATCGCAAGCCCGATACCTTATCAATTGGGCTACTACCGTTTTAAACTATAAGATTAATAAACAAAATTATGTTGTAGTCTAAGAGATTTTGAAGCTTTTCACTGCACGGCCATTAACTACTGCCGCTTAAGATATTGAATCACAACTAGTATTATAAATGCGGATGTGACTTTGTTAATTTGTTTATTACGCTTTTACGCCTTAACTACTCGACTAATCATCGCAAAATATCGCATACTGCGTCAGGAGTGCATAAAAAGAACAGAGTACCTTTCATCCACACAAAAACACTGTTCCTGAGGAATAACAATTGATTGACAAAGTCTATATCCGCGGACAAAACCTAGTAAACTATAATCTGTTAAAAACAAAATTAAAACCCCGAATGGCCGAATCGGTAATCGCACCGGCCATGTCATACGTAAAAGCGATGACGTAACAGATATGAGCTATCTCACTCGCACGTACTGTGACGATGCGGGCACTGGCACACTCAAACAGCCTATCTGATCTACCAACAAACGGATGTCGCAGTCATTTAACGAGGGCATTATATATAGGTCAGTATCGCGTATTTTAGTGGTTTAGGTTAATTTATTTATTTTAAGGAAACTCCACAGCTTATTTACACAGATACATAAAAAAAATTCTTAAGACTAACTCTAAGCCAATTACAGAGTGCCACGACAATCAAATATGAGGTAGAAAATTGTGATTTCTAAGTTACACTATTAGTTTTACATAATACATTGTCTTCTGTTTACGCGAATGTTATTCATTGAAATTAAACTACTATATTCGGATTTTACTAGATAAAATCCGTATATAGTAGTTTAATTTCAACTAAAAGTTTTAAGTACTTAAAAAGAATACTTATCAAAAAGACTAAAAAGTATCAGTAACAGGCGTTTACGATCAGGTCACGAATAATGTTATTTTTAAATCTATTGTCATAGTGATTTCGATATTTTTTTAATTTTAGATGTCGCCTATATAGATTTCGTATGTACACACGGCTATACATCAAGTTAGACACCCTATATACGCATAACTACGCTACATACAAAATAGAGAATTGCTGAAAAGGGACAGTGCATAGTGGTGTCGATGTAATGGTAATGATAGAGAGTAACAAAAATATAACGCACTCTCTCGCACGATTCGCAGCGTTCAACTTCTAATAGTTCAAAGTCCAAACAGTCTTGGTTGATGTGTCGCTGTGTGTACGTAAAAGTATGTGTAATTAATAAACGTTCTAGCGATTTTTATTGATATCTTTTATTTGATAACGTCCTGTAAAACAAATACATCCCAGCACTAGGCTTCTGAGTCGTAGGTGCTCTTCGTGGACAAAAATGTACAATCAAATTTGAATCCACGAAGAGCACCTACCAAAAATATTGATGGGTGCCCTAAGTGGACTAGACTAGGTGCTATTCGCGCAGGTGCCATTCGGACGGGTGCCCTAAGTGGACTACTTCCCAATTCTACATGTTGGCTAATAGTATTGGCATGAGAAACACACCGTCATGCGCGCGCCATTACAATTATATGGCGGCTAATAAATAAATGCTAGACTTTTAATTATTTTGTTTCAAATTTAGAATTGCTTATGTAAAGACAAAATGCTTCTAAGTATTTTTTTTTATATCCTTTGTCGTGGTTATACAGTGAATGGAAATAAACCATGAAAATATTCTCACGGCAACAAAATTACCACGCTATATACACAAAATAGGCGGGGTTTAATTAAACTAAACCATGAGTTCGTGTCATTGACAGCAAGTTTATAAACGGTAAAATATTTCCTATAAGACCGTACGCTGCGTGCTGTTTTCTATTATCATGGGGCTCCGGTCTCCGTCCGCCCCGCGGACAACGTGTCCACGCGACGGAGCACGCGAGCGGAGCTGTTTCTAGGAAATCAGTGAGCGCTGCTTTGTTACTGCCGGCGCGGCGGCGCTGCGAGAGGCGTGAGTCCGCCGCGGGCGCCCGCGAGGCCGTGACGGAGCACGGTACGGGTCTTCGCGGCGGGCGCCCGCTCCGTGCACCCGCTTTAACGCAGCGGACGGCAAAAGACTTTTTCATTCATCTTATCTTAATGTTTTATGATGTAATACAGGAACCATTCAGATTATCTTCTTAAGGGTGTAGGGAATTGTCACGTACACGTACATCTAAAATTTCATTAAAACTAGACCTTTTATAATGAACCTAGATCTTGCCGCGGATTCGCTCGCGTAAATGTAGGTTAATTAAGTAACAGTCCCTTTTTCTGGATGAAAGGTAACTTATGTACTTTTCTGTTCCCCTGACAACGTGTATGTGAAATTACATAATGATCGCCGAGTAGTTAAGGCGTCAAAGCTTAACAAACAAACTCACATTCGCATTTATATCTAATATTTGTTAGGATTTATACCACAGGGATGAATAATGTTATGCGTCACGCACAAACAACCAATGACAGAGCTTACTAACAAGCTAATAGCTAGGTATCTTGCCTTATTAATAAGCCTTTTTTTGAGTAGTAAGTAGTGGTATGTTGCAGTGGTCTCAAGAATTAGCTGCTGGTTGTGTTAGAGTACCGCCTCTTTGTTTATTTTTGATCACTGGCCGTAACACATCTAAATAGCGTTTATGCGACTAATATAAGTAAAGAAAATTATGTATTTGAATTTTTCTTAGTTTCAAATTTCGAATTGACGTAATAAAAACAATAAGCTTCTAATTATTTTGTTTTTTTTAGTTGGTTTTTGGTATTATTTTTTTTTTTTTTTGTTTCATTATTATTCATCATCGAATAAAATTTATATTTCTTTGCGTTTTAGAAAATATTGGAACACGTTTCAATTAAAATTTGACATTAGACCATTAGTTCCCAAAGTGGTCCAGGTGGACTCCTAGGCTGGACCCACGACCTGGTAAGGGTCGCGGGAAGCGGAAGACCAGTCTGTGTGGAAAACCTTGGGGGAGGCCTATGTCCAGCAGTGGACGTCTTTCGGCTGAGATGATGATGATGACACACATATAAAGAGAAGACGCAATATCATTCCAATTAGGATACAAAATGACAATAACATTTTTAAAGAAAGATATCTTACCTTATTCTAAGATCTTACCATAATTGATGTCAATATGTAATTTGAACTACGTATCACTTAACCTAGCACTTATTTCATATCATTCATGAAAATCACTTTGAATATTTATAGAACATGATCCATTACACTATAAATAACTACATTACGAACTTAAAAGTTAATTTAAAGTAATTAAATAAAATAAACATGATGTTTACACATAACTATATGATCTATGCCAACAATGTCATAATTAGAAATTACAAACCACAAACAAAAAGCTTTACTTCTAAGTACCTACACGCGTATTTTTTTATTAATATACCCTCTTTATTATATAATGTTGTACTAGAATATAATAAGAAATCAAAATGGGAGTCATTAATCTTCAATTCTTCGTAACTATCAAGCTTGGGAATATCGTCAATGAAAGAGTATAGTTAAGTAAATAATAATTTGTTTGAAAAAGATAGGTAAATTAACCTGTGTATAGCCTTGGCGAAATCTAAATGAAATGTGATTAAAAGGGTAAAGTTATAGACAATTAAACCTTAATAACGATCACACTTAAAATTTAAATCAATTATGGTCAAATTTTGACCAGTTGGCGACCGCTAGTATCTATAATTTTGTGTGATTCCTGCCGTAACATATTTGAGGGTACGACTTTCCATTGACGTCCGTCACGTTGAGCTGCTGTGCAACATTTGCTGAGCAAATTTTGATGGTCATTATATTTAATTCGTCGTTATATTTAGTCGGCCTCTATGGCGTTGTGGTTAGTGTAACCGACTGCCACGCCTGAGGTCGCGGGTTCGATTCCCGCACAAGTCAAACATTTGTGTGCATGAACATGGATGTTTGTCTTGGTCTGGGTGTTTCTATGTATAATATGTATGTATTTACAAAAAAAAAAAGTATATATGTATGTTAATCCATTGTCTAGAACCCATAGTACAAGCTCTGCTTAGTTTGGGCTAGATGGTGTTGTGTGTATGTGGTAGAATATTATTATATTATTATTATTATTATAATCCCAAAATAAAATGTTACCGAACGAACGTATGAGAAACTTAACCGTAGGTAAAACGAAATGTTCAATAGCTAGAATTCTATATAATCTGTGGTAGGGATTGACATAAATATTCGAAAAATAATTGACTATACATTTTTTTTCTCAAAAACTACGCGTCTCCGCATTTTGAAACCTTGCGTGTGTGCTTATAATAATGTTAACTTTCTGTAAAAAAATATCAACCCCAACTCGACGGACGTCAATGGAAAGCTATGCCGTTTTGTTAGCATCAATACATAATTATTATAGTTTAACTTAAAACGATCAATCAGGCTGAAGAACACTGATTTCTCGAGTCTGTGGTCTAAACCCTGTACCATAACTAGCTTGAAAGAACAAATAAAAGGGGAAATACATGACCAATTTCAAATATCTATAAATTACGGATAGAAAATAATAACTTATAAAAATATTCACATACCTATAAAATTACACACACACACACACACTGTTAATGAGAATGACAACGACTAGTTTGTTGTGCGTCTACTTCAATACTAAGTCACTAATAAGGGCAAACAGAGTGTTTTAGAAGCAAGTGCCAAAGAAAGGTACCATTCCTGTGAAATTTGCTTAACGCTGCGTTTAGAGATCAACTTTGGTGATGTATGCCCCTTGTAGATACTTCCGTATCTTAAACGCCTCTTTGTGGAATGTTTTGTGTTTTTTTATTATATAGTAAATAAAGGAGACTGGCGGGTTTCCTAGGAGTGTTAGGCCTGGTCACCAACACGGATAATTTAAATGTTTCCTGATAGCATTATTAATTAGAAAACCATGTACGGTTGTAACTTTTTCCAAAAACTTGTCTGAAAGTAGATATAAGACATTATCTTATGACATTGACATAAAGTTAAGTTATGCACGAAAAGTTCTAATATTGTATGTATGTTAATTCACTAATTTGACGTACATATTATACTTTATTTTATTATTAAATAGGTTCCAAGCTTAAGTCTCAGGTTCAACATGATCCAGGAAGCAACTGTGCTTGTAACTTATGTTTATAGTTTAGAAACGCCGCCGGCGCGGGATCACAACGACATCGTCAGATAATGACCTACGGGTGACAAGTAACAGTTTGATGTCAACATAAAAAAAACGATTTACTGTTTACTTGTGTACTTTAGTATGGCAACAAACATGAATTATCGACTACAGATATTGAGTGAATAATCGATTTCAAAAACCTGTAAATTGAATTGAAAATCTTATAAAATATCTCATTACCTTGGACAACACCTTATTTTTTTTCATTTCTGTAGGTGTTCAGGCCGAAAACCGCCAGTCTCCTTTGATTACTTACTTTTTTGTTATTAAAAATGTTACACAATTTATTTATAACTATAAATACTTTTATTCTTTAACATTTTACTGGATTTATAGTTGTCAATTATAGTTACATAAGTAAGTTTAATAAAACAAATTTACTATAGAAACAAAAAGCATTTTATACACAATGCGTCAGCAGCTTCGGTTCTATGGGCTATAACATTCGTCATGTAAGTATATAATAATATATCTTCTTCTCCCTAGCCTTTATTATTCCCAAGTCACTTGGGGTCGGCTTTTCTAGTCTAACCGGATTTGACTGGATATCAGTTTTTACACGGAGCGGCTGCCGCCTGACCTCCGTAACCCGAAGGCTAACGATACCCTAAGACTAGACCAGTGTCAGGATATTAGAGGGTACTGACTTTCCCAATAACGACTGCCATAGATGTTCATGGCAGCCGGGACCGACGGCTTAACGTGCTCTCCGAGGCACGGAGCAGGCGATAATTGTCAATCAATACGCACATCATTTCGAAAAGTCATATTACTTCCGAAAGTCAGAGGTGCGCAACGTGTGTTTGAACTCGAGACCTTCTGCATTGCAGTCTGTTGGTCTCCCCACTGAGCTATCGCTGCTTTTAATATACATATAATATAAAACATATATATAATAATATATAATTATGTTTTATATTATATATGTATATTTATACTATAGGTAATTTTATATTTTACGTAACTATTAAAGGCGATATATCAATGCTCACTTTTGTAGAACGTCCATAGCCTTATCATGCGTTTGTTTTTCTATATATGAAAGTGTGTGTTCTTTTTATCTGTAATTTTTTACAATGCAATATTATGATCGCCTTATATTTTTACGAAAATCACACGATAAAATCAAACGAAGTAGGTACTTTATATAGATTTTATCGCCGTTCTTGTTTACAACTTTTTACTATTATTTTTACACTTTACCAGTATAAATAGCTAATCAAAACTAAATAGATACAACGACAACAATATAGTTACACATATTGTTAAAAAAGTAAAAAGTAGTGAAATCTCAAATAGATAATATGGTTCTAAATATATACAGAACCTTTATGTCGGACTCGCCGGGGTAAAATAAGATGTTAAGATGATAAAGTACCTCCCGGAATACCGACTAAACCTACCACGGTGTTCCTCGATAAAACCACTATCGACGGGGCCGCGCGAATCACTTTCGCATGCGGTCGCGACCCCGCCGAGGTTTCGGCCCGCCGTATGAAACGGCAGGCCACTACACGAAAGACCTACCCTAAAGGCACTTCTACCACTCCCTACTGTCCCCCCTAGAGGGGAGACGGACTCAACACAGAGGCGCGCGTGGGAACACGCACGCCGCCTCTCGGACCTGGTGCTGAACGGATGGCGGGCAGGCCCACAAAGCCCGCCACCCCCAGGTCAAACCTCAGGGTGGCTGGAGGTCGTCCCGCGCCCTCCGGCGCCCGGCTCTGCGGTTGGGGAGAGGGTTCAAACGCTCCCTCTCCCGCTCCGCCGCCTCCTTGATGGAAATGACTTCCTCACAAAAGGAGGCGACGGCGTTCCACGACCTCTCACTCCGGACCATAGACTGAACTACGGCCGGGAGCGAGAGGGCAACCAATTCGACTGCCGCGATCAATTCACGGCGCTGCGATGCCCAGGCGGGGCAAACCGCCAAAGTGTGCAGCGCCGTGTCCTCAACTACGTCGCGGCAGTCGCCGCAGTGGTGACAACCGGGCGTCTCTTGGCGGCGTATACGACACAGGAACTGGCCAAAACAACCGTGGCCAGTCATTACCTGTGTCAGCCGGAAGGTGAGGGCGCCATGGCGCCTCTCCAGCCACTCCTGAAACACGGGACTTACCGCCACGATCGTGGCGTGCCCGAACATAGGCTATATATTTTATTTAAAAAGTACTGTCACTAACATAACCTAACCTATTTTTACGCGAGCTTAGCCGCGGGCGAAAGCTAGTAGTTTAATAAACTTCTAATGTGTATTGATATGCAATTTAAGTTCAGATTAGATTTCTTTTAATTTAGGGCAGTGGTCGGCAACATTGTCGTCCAAAAGAGCCAAACATAGACAATGCACAAGTATAATCTATTCGAAGAGCCTTTTTCACACACTTTTATTAGCTTGGTATGTATTGTATCTATGAATCTATGTAACGGAATATTTGAACGTGATTTTCACCCTTTTCAAACCGACGGATTGATTTGAAACTTTGCACACTTATAGAATACCGATGACAATACAACAATTTAAAAAAAAGGAATAGAATACCGCTATGTTAAAAAAAGAATAAAATTATTTAATAATTTTAATGTAAAAGAGCATAATTAATAAATTATATATTTAATAAAGCGTGTTTTGTTAGTTTTTTGAACTATTATTTATTTTAAACGTAAGTTTTGCTTTAGCAGGGGCCTCTATTACGAAAAGATTAGGATTAAAAGTGAGTATACTCTCAAGCTTGCCCTCGTCAAATAACACTTAGTTTAACTAACGTTAATTAAATTAAATTTGGTATCATACTTATAAGGCAAGATATTAAGTAATATTCCGTGCCTGCAATTTAATTTAATTAAATGCTGAAATGCTTGAGTATGTTCAGTAATAGTTCATGGAGAAATGGTTGCAGCACCTTACAACTGTTATGATTTGTAAACGAAAAACCTTGCGATTAAAAAGAGTGGCCATGAGTTTCTTGCCCGTTCTTCGCAGGGGCAGTGGCAGTAAATGTAAATTCACAGGAAAAATTTAGTGTAACTTTGACATTCATAAGTGTTACCTTATAACCTAACTTGAATAAATTTATTTTGAATATAATTTTTTTAATTTGAATTGCATTAAACATTTCATGGCAGAGCCGCAGTTGAGGAGTCACAGAGCCGCTGGCGAGCCGCGGGTTGCCGACCACTGATTTAGGGAAATAGCCTAGTGGGAAACCGTTGGATTACTACACAGAGGTCTCGAGTTCGATCCCAAGGTAACCTCGATTGTTCTACACGGGAAAGTGTAGAACTAATACCGGAGAGCGTGCCCCTTTTCGCCGATTATTAATAATGTACAACTGACATTTATGAATTTAGACATTTTCGATCTCCATCATAATAAATTTAAAAAAATAGCTACTGAATTTCTAGCTGATCAAAAATGATACTCTTTAATTATCTTTTTACAATATAATTTTCCTTTCTTACAAACGCCGTTATAAGTACCAATAATTTAGAAACCTTAAATTTAAAAATAAATACATCCCTTGAATTAATCCACAATTGGTTTGCTGCAAATAGGCTTATCATAAATACAAAGAAAACTAACATTCTTCTATTTAAATCAACGGTAAGCCGCGCAGATAACCTAAATATAATATTAAACGGAGACAAAATAGAAACTGTAAATTCAGTAAAATTCTTAGGGGTACAAATAGATTATTTTCTTAACTGGAAGGAAGAAATGAAGGCAATTGACGCAACTATCTCTTCTGCTTGCTATGCACTAAGAAGTTTAAGAGACGAAGTTAATGTAGCTACCTTAAAAACAGTATATCATGCTTTAGTGGAGTCAAGATTGAGATATAGCGTACAATTTTGGGGAAATAGTTTTAGATATAATAGGGACAGAGCATTCATACTACAAAAAAGAGCAATCAGAACCATTATCCGAATTTCCCAAAGAGAATCTTGTAGACAACATTTTTCAGATCTTTCTATACTAACAGTGCCTTGTTTGTATATATTAACAACTCTTAGTTATTTATCAAAGCATATAAATGAATATGAAACTGAGGAAGAAAGGCTATTCAGAGAAAGTACAAGAAGGAAACATTTGAAACAAAACATAAGACCAAATTTAAATATTGTACAACACAGTGTTCAGTTTCAAATGATAAAACTATTTAATTGTTTACCGACAGAATTAAAATCTCTCGTGTATAATACGAATATGTTTAAAAGAAAACTTAAGGCCTTCTTGTTGGAGCATACCTATTACTCGGTATTAGAATTTATAGACTCCAACATAAGAAATTGAATGGTGTATTTATTATTATGGTATTTTAGACTCTAATCTATTATCTTAAATTGTAATTATTTTTAAATATACCTGAGTTTTTGTTTGCGTGGTTGTGCTATGAAGAATTATTAATTCTTATTTTTAAATTAATATTGTATGACATTTTAATTTAATTAATATTGTTGACGTTTTATTTAATTAATTTAATTTGACTTCTATTTCATTAACATTGTTTAACGTTTTTATTTTAAATTAATATTGTTTCTTTCTATTTTATTAATTTTGTTTGACTCCTTTTTTGATATGTATATAACTTTATGTGATCATTCAAACACAGTTGTATAATTGTTTGTGAATAAATGAAATGAAAATGAAATTATACACGTCCGTTATCTTTACTACTCCACTTGTAATTTCATGGACAATTATTAGTGTGGATTATACGATTTTTAATTTTTAAATGCTCAATTATTTATAAAGACTGCAATGTATAACTGTTTTTTGTCCCAAATAAATAAAATAAAAAGGCACGCCTGACATTGAACACGCACCTCTGACTTTGCGAAATTATGTGCGTATTAAATAGTATATTATCGCTTGAACAGTGAAGGAAAACATCGTGAGGAAACCTGCAAGTCTGAAAATTGCAAGCCTGGGCTGAGCCAGCGTGGTAGTCTTTGGGCTAAACCCTCCTCATACTGACACGCACGGATGGCGTAGTGGTTTAGGTATGTGGTCACCTCACCACTGCCTCAGCCCCGGGGTTGTGGGTTCGAATCCCACACGAAACAAAAATTTGTGTGATCCACAAATGGTTGTTCCGAGTCTGGATGTTCTATATGCCCGTTGTTAGAATGTTTGTAAAATCACCGCTATACAGAAATTATTCCTAGTATGAGAGTTGTCTTTTATAAAGAGAAAGAGAAGAAGGATTAAAATGCTGAGAAGAGGCCCATGGAACAGTTTAATACAAGGCTGCTATTATATTTATTAGAAGAATACCATTTATGACATTTATAACACCGAAACCGGATTTTGAATAGTTATTTAATAATAAGCCATTTAAGGGCCTCCTACCTAAAAAATACACGATTTTCAACACGTATCTAGTACCTTAAATGAAGTCCCAAAATTCTCAAACAACATTTAAACAATACTTCAATTTATAAACTTTACTTCCATACATTTATATTATTTATATTTTATTTTTTATGAGATATACAAGCAATATTAAAATTGATTGATTTACTTCCTCATCTGTAGAAGTAGGATTATAAAACTTACATTTATATGTAGAGAATACATTTATTGTAAATCGTGTGCAATTTTATTTTTATTTACTATGATTTTTCATTTAAAAATTTGTTTTTCTCGTTTTTGCGGTCGAATCATTCTAGCGGGTCTCTGCGCGGGCGTTAAAATAAATTATTACAATTACTGCAGAGCCTAAAATACGAGACATAGTAATGACACCACGATAACTTGAATGATACTTGCATTGCTTGCATTCACAACTAGCGGAACGAAAATCCACTTAGTTTAATTAAATAAATCCCTTTCATCAAGTCTGCACTCGGAATTTCAAATATCCTCACAATATCTTTTATTCATCCGTAAACAAATCAAGTCTGTGGTCACGACGCCGCTCTCGCATTAACATACATAATAATAATTAAATAAATGGAAAACATCGTGAGGAAACCTGCATGTCTAAGAGTTCTCCATAATGTTCTCAGATAGTCTTCCAAGTTTTTTGTTTCAAGTCTTCCAACCCGCATTGGGCCAACGTGGTGGACTATAGCAACCCTTCTCATAGAGAAGAGGCTCGTGCAGTGGGTTAGTTTAATCCATATTAAACTATAGCACCACGGTAATGTTATCTAACAGTATTCTATCTTTATACAAACGGTCGGAACGCGAGTTATACCTACGCGCGTCGAGGTCGGTAGGCACTTGGTTCGCAACCAGTCGCGAATGCGCCGCAGCGATGAACGGACGATGTGATGGTTTTGTAAGCAAAGTTTTGTGCGACTTGCTAATATTTGATTGAAATAAGTGCAAGTACTTACATAGGTAATAATTATGACAAAGTACAATTATAAACAAAAATTCTTTTAATTAAAGTTTTTATCCGTGTGCGGATTGTTTATACTATTAAATTTAACAACAAAGCTTTTCGTTCGTCTCAGTCGAGGGGCAAATATTTTTCAGTCTCAATTATATAAGGTTATTTTTTATTAAATCTACAAATCAAAAAACATAACATGATTTTTATTGAACATTTCCTATTTCATTCACAACAAATTACATTTTTTAAATAAATAGTATAATATTTACAGTCACTAAACTAGAAAAAAACTCAAGTAGGTAGATGAAACTAAAATACTGTAGGTGGGCAGCCCTCTCGCGTATTACGGACCGCTCGGCCGTAGGTAATTAATTCAAGGACAGAGCCGAGTTACAATACTGTTAGGGCCTGTGCACACCTACGTTTTTTAAACGCGCCGTCAAAGCGCGTTTGTTGCGATACAGACGCGCGTGTGTAGCGATACAGAGACGCCGGTGTCGCGCGTTTGAATTGATACAAACGCAATGCTAACGCTCGTGTGTATCGATACAAACGACAACAAACTGCTCTGTAGGACAAAAGCGCGCCGTCGACGCACGTTTCTAAAACGCGTGTCAGCGGCGCGTGGTGTGCACAGGCCCTTTGATAGCATCACCGTGGTAGCACTGTGGGCTGATATTATTATTTTAATTGACATTTACCGGCTTATACATTTACACATTACTTTTATTTATTTATAAAACGTAACTCCCGCACTTAAAATATTTTTTGTGCCACGGGGGACTTTAGAAAAATCAAACAATGGCACAAAAAACATCCAGTCTTGGTACTAATATATGAGGAACACAAAATAAATTGTTCAGTGGCAGTGGCGAGGAACCTGTTTACCACTACGCTAACTGTGGTAAAATGCCAACAATTTGAAAATAAACTATTCGACAGCCTCGGTGATTTAGCAGTTACCTATGTATTCGACTAAACTATAAATATAATAAGTACTAATATATAATAATAATTTTAGTGTAGGAAGCTTCCTACGTGACAGGCTAAGCCTAGTGTAGGAAGCTTTGTGAATTCTGACAATAACACGTTCTTCATATTATTGTAGGGACTAGCGGTCGCCTAGAGGTCAAAATTCGACCAAAATTCCTAAACTTGCTACTTTGTTTTTTTGTTTTTCTCTATGACATATAAATAAGGTATAGATAACCATAGTTACAAAGAATTGTACAGCGTCAGACGAATAATGTTGAAATACTACGAACGCAATTCGACTGCGTGTATCAAATGCATGGTTGTGTGCGTATAGTGTTTTCCATTAGTTTGATGTATTTCTAATGCATATTTTATAAAAATATTAGGATTCACCCCTTCTTCTCCATATAATCTTTAACTGTGCCAAATTTCATACTTCTCCATCCAATTTTCGTGAAAAGGGGTACAAAACTTTTGCTTCACGCATTAATATATAGATATTGTATTGTCTGATCATGAACTTGTAATAATTGTAAGAACATGTTTATTATTGAATGGTAATAAAGTTATTATTATCATTATCTTTATTTAAATATTTTCAATACATTTTTATTTTTAAATATGTACACATTCAGCTCGACACAAGCTGACCTGCGGTTTGTGCGCTTTTATTTAACCTGGTGATACATTTTTTGTTTATATCACAAGGTGAAGGATGTGTTTTAAGCTAGTGTACTATGCACTCTGATATCACGTTAGTCTCATGATGAGATAACGACCGTCCCATAGGGGGTCATCATTATTATTATATTATAATAAACGTAACTTTGAAGTCTTAAACTATGCCTGTTATACGGAAATAGGCTCGCTTCCTGTTATGTGGAACCTAAATTGTTGGTGAAATGCAGGTGTAATACCTCTCTGCCCTTCAGGGATTTAGGCATGAGACTGTGAATGTAAATCACGAAAACCTTTTTTTTTAACCTTTACAAATGCATTGACGCATACCTCTCCGCGCCGCGTGCGACGAGACCCATGATAATAGAAAATGCTGTTTTCCGACCGGGGTCCGCGCGGGCTCCCGCTCCGTGCACCCGCTTAACGCAGCGGACGGCCTAAGAGCTCTCAATAATGTTCTCAAAGATAAGTAAAGTCTGCCAACCCGCACAGAGCCAGAGTGGTGGACTATGGCCTAACCCTTCGCACAATGAGAAGAGACCCGTGCCCAGCAGTGGGGCATTTTAATACAGAGCTGATATTATTATAGGTATTTTTTTTTTTTTTTTACGTCGGGAAATGCTTTGACGCATACCTCTCCGCGGGGCGACGGAGAGGTTATGTCGGGCTCACCGGGGGAGTAATACCCCGGTAATACCGACTAAACCTACCACGGTGTTCCTCGACATAACCATAGACGGCGGGGCCGCGCGAATCGCTTTCACATGCAATCGCGACCCCGCCGAGGTTTCGGCCCGCCGTGTGAAACGGCAGGCCACTGCATAATAGACCCTCTACTGTCCCCTTGTAGGGAGACAAAAACACGGCTCAGAGGCGCGCGTGGGAACACGCACGCCGCCTCTTGGACCTGGTGCTGATCGGGTGGCGGGCAGGCCCACGAAGCCCACCACCCCCAGGTCAAACCTCAGGGTGGCTGGAGGTCATCTCGCGCCCTCCGGCGCCCGGTTCTGCGGTTGGGGAGAGGGTTTCGCTCCGGACCATAGATTGAACCACGGCCGGGAGCGAGAGGGCAACCAAACCGACTGCCGCGATCAACTCACGGCGCTGCGATGCCCAGGCGGGGCAATCCGTCAATGTGTGCAGCGCCGTGTCCTCAACAACGTCGTGGCAGTCGCCACAGTGGTGACAACCGGGCGTCTCTTGCCGACCTATGCGACACAGGAACTGGCCAAAACAACCATGACCAGTCATTACCTGTGTCAGCCGGAAGGTGAGGGCGCCATGCCGCCTCTCCAGCCACTCCTCAAAAACGGGACTTACCGCCACGATTGTGGCGTGCCCAGCACTAGGGTGCACAAGTCGATTTCTCCATTCTTCCACCAGGACCTGGCGGAGCTCGGACCGTGCCGCCTCTAGAGTGGGAGGAGCATTATAGGTATTAACCTAACCTACATTATATAAAAAATGTAGACAGCTTATAAATCTATATAGATATTATATTACCTATCTATGTGTTAATTATCTGTTCACGCACGGATTCATATCTAGTAATTTGTTCACAAAGCCCGTTATTTATATTACATTATCGAACATAGAATTAATTGGAATAAACAAACAGAAATGGCGTCAACTAATTAATTATTCTGATAATTTAATAAATGCGTTGCTTTTCCTATTTACGTAAATCTAAATATTGCGTATTCATTTAGACGTACACCGGCGGCCCGGGCAATTTAGCCGAAATTAACGAACACTAAACTTTGCCCGCGGTTTCACTCGCGTAAATGTAGGTTAGGTTAGTAACAGTTCTTTTATCTAGATAAGAGACACACTATGTCCTATTCTGTACCCCTGACAACGTGTATGCAAAATTTCATGGTGATCAGTCGAGTAGTTAAGGCGTGAAAACATAACAAACACAAACTTACATTCGCATTTATAATATTAATTAGTACACACGGCTACACATCAAGTTAGACACCCTATATACGCATAACTACGCTACATACAAAATAGCGAATTGTCGGAAAGGGACAGTGCATAGTGGTGTCGATGTAATAGTAGAATAGAGCGTAACAAAAATATAACGCACTCTCTCGCACGATTCGCAGCGTTCAACTTCTAATAGTTCAGTCAAGTCAGTCAAGTCCGTCTAGGTTGATGTGTCGCTGTGTGTACATGGAAACCCATGCAGCAACGCACACGAAGGACAAAGAGAAAAAGACCATTGATGCTCAGACGATGTCTACCGGACATAGCTGACAAAAAATCTGCGGTTGCGCGTAATAGCGACCGCACCCGCGGACAGGCGCGGACGGCAACGGACGGAACCGGACTTTTCTCTCCGTTACAGCGTTGGGAAAAAGACAATCGTCTACAAAACGCCTTGAAGTTATCTTCATTTTATTTTAAGAATAGGTACTACTTTTGCACTAGAAGTAACTACTATGTTTTGCAGGTCTTTATAAACATTCAAACAATAGACTCAAACAACACCCAGCATCGGAACAACTGTTTGTCGATTATACCAAAACAACTTCGTCTGCTTCACATTAGAAAATATTCCCCGTTTTTGTAACATTTTTCATTGACGCTTCGCTCCTATTGGTCGTAGCGTGATGTTATATAGCCTATAGCCTTTCTTGATAAATGGGCTATAGAACACTAAAATATTTTTCAATTTGAACCCGAAGTTCCTGAGATTAGCGCGTTCAACCAAACAAACAAACTCTTCAGCTTTATATTATTAGTATCTGTAGATAAAGCGTAGTATGATTAAAACTGATGAACTGAACTGATTGATATGAGAGCAGCGATAGCTCAGTGGGGAGAGCAATGCAGAGGGTCTCGGGTTCGAACCCACGTCGCGCACCTCTCGACTTTCGGAAGTTATATGACTTTTCGAAATTATGCGCGTATTGGTTAACAATTATCGCCTGCTCCGTGCCTCGGAGAGCACGTTAAGCCGTTGGTCCCGGCTGCCATGAACATCGCCATATGCCATAAATATTAGAGTTCGAAAAAATGGTTCAAGTAATATGCAAAGGTCGCGTGATACCACGTGACCAGGTAAAAAGACAGGCAGGAAAAACTGTTATACAACAGCTTTGTCCGTCCATCCGTCCGTCTGTTATACAACTTTCAACTCAAGAACCGTAAGAGCTAGAGACTCGCGGTCAACACTATTCGACTCAGCATAGTCGATATACTCCGAAATGACTATGACCTTTGACCTCTGACCCCAAGGTCACGGGACACCATTTTTTCGAACTCTTAGATTTACGGCAATTCATTGCCGTAAAGTCAATTTCAATCGCGTTCTACCATTTTTTATCGTTCACAAACAAATCAGAATGTTCCATCCACATCCATTTGAATAGTTCAATTTGTTGATTGTCATTTCAAATGATCTAACCAACAATTTATTAATTTTTATAGCTTAGTTTCGACAAAAAGCGCCTAATCACCCTTATTCATAACTTCTACAGTACCTACTTTATTTTTTTTAATATATGGCTACAACTTTATGTTACACGTAGTATTAGCTCACAAAAATACTTAATAAATACAATTGAGTCCGCCAATCGCCAAGCTTCATACAATATTACGAAAACAGTTGTCTATATCAACAAATAACTATTATTTATTACACAATTACAAGCTTACGCCCAGCTACTTAACAAGTACCTACCCCTAAGAAAACACAATACAACGCTCTCTTAATGCGACAGAGCCACCAAAACAACATTATTACTTCTAAGCATTACAGGATAATCCGCCATATTGTGTTCAAAGATGAGCGAGCGAAACACAAGAGTTCTTTATCTGTCCACACGCCATTCACGGTGTCAGATCGCAATTACGATAGTAAATGTACGGCAAGTGACGTGAAAGGGACCTTTCAGAACGCGCCACTATAAAAACCTGCGGTTTTGTTTTTTTACCGACCTCCTTTGCGCCCTTTACGGATGCTGTTTACGAGGGAAACGAGTAAATAACCTTATTTTTTAATTGAAGTGAAATAAGAACAACGCTCATTGGATATTAGAAAAACTTTATTTTTAATTTGAGCGTTCGAGTGGCGTTCTAAATTTAAAATATTATTATTTTTAATCAGTCTTTGCAGATAATCATTTAAAAAATAAATATAGATATTTATAGTGTGATTGAATAGATAACACTGGGCAACAAAAAAATACCTGTATATTTTCTGTGGCATTAATTTTGTTACTGGTTTTAATAAACACCTTCATCAGTCATACTCAATGAAAGAAAAATACCAAGGCCGATGGGACAACCATATTATGATGCCAGACTATTGCTTGAGTTTAGAGATTGTCCTGAACATAAACAATAGAAAAGTTTTTCTAATATTTTTTTATGATTTTTTTTTAATAGCCTAATTTGTATTAAGTTTTCTTGTCGTTATTATATAGCCGCTTCTAAAATATATAATTAATATTTAATTGTATTCTATTTCGACCTTCTTTCAGTCATATAGTTATAAAGTCTTATCTCATAAACTAGAGTCAGTTTAACAAATCTGATATTTTTCTCGTATTCAGCATACTGAACTTACACAAAACTGACTTCCACTTACCATGCCGCAAAATGCTGTTCCCCAGTGTAATCTATATATTAATACGTAAAGCAAAAACTTCGTACCCTTTTTTACGAAAATTGCGCGGATGGAGGAGTATGGAATTTGGCACAGTTAAACTTTTTATCGAGAAGGAGTGGCGTATCCTATTATTTTTATAAAATATGCATTAGAAATACATTAAATTAATGAAAAAACACTACACGCACACAACCATGCATTTATACATAAATACTTTTTTGTTTTTGTAAATATATACATATTATCCACCAGCCACCATACCGACTGCAGCGATCAACTCACGGCGCTGCGATGCCCAGGCGGGGCAATCCACCAAAGTGTGCAGCGCCGTATCCACAACAACATCGCGGCAGTCGCCGCAGCAATGACATCCGGGCGTCTCCTGCCAGCCTATGCGACACAGGAACTGGCCAAAGCAACCGTGGCCAGTCATTACCTGTGTCAGCCGGAAGGTGAGGGCGCCATGCCGCCTTGTAATGTATATAATCTGAGTGCAAAACGAACTGATCTGAAATAAGTATGCGAAACGACACAAAAACAATATTTAAAGAAAGTGTCGTTGCGCACAATTCGTCAACTAATAAGCCAGGTAATTAATATTAAAGTAGATTTCTGAGAATACATCAATGGGCGAATAATTCATATCCGATAACAAACTTATGTTTGTATAGTTTAGTGGCACAGATAAAACATATGAAACCAAAGACAATAGCGATTAACTTTTGTTTTATCACACGATTTGCGCGGGTTTCGTTATCGAATTTTAAAACAAGCAGAAGCTTATTATTAATTATGAGTTGAACCCAAAACCCTAGGTTGCCTTGCTAAAATACTGTATTCATCCTAACTATCTAAGCTAATATTATAAATGCGAAACTGAGTTTGTTTGTTTGTAACGCTTTTACGCCTTAACTACTTAAACGATCATGATGAAATTTCGCATACACGTTGGCAGGGGAACAAAAAGTACATATAAGATACCTTTTATCCAGAAACAAGTGAGAAACGGCAATGAATTGCCGTAAATCTCAGAGGTCGAAAAAATAGTATCAAGTGACCTTGAGGTCAGAGGTCAAAGGTCATAGTCATTTCGGGGCTATATCGACTATGCTGAGTCGAATGGCGTTAACCGCGAGTCTCTACCTCTTACAGTTCTTGAGTTGAAAGTTGTATAACAGACGGACGGACAAAGCTGTTATAGAAGAGTTTTTCGAACTCTAAAAAGTACCTACTGTTAGTAATATAACCAAACCTACATTTTCGCAAACGAAACCGCGGACAAAATCTAGTTCATAATTAATAAAAGTTTCTATACGCACTGGACGGTTTCTACTTACTACGTAGATATATTACAAGCCTGCACATTTTCATACAAGCCAATACGGTATCGAACATAGTTTATAGTCTATACTAATATTATAAATAAGAAAGACTTGATTTTTTGGTTCTTTGTTTGTAAGTGTATAACTCAAAAACCACTCAACCGATTTTAACCATTTTTTACCATTAGCTAGCTATATTACCGCCGAGTAATTATACATTGATTAAAAAAAATACTGTTTAGAAAGAAAAAAAAGAAAGAAAAATATTTATTTCGGCACACAAAAGGACACACGCAAAACATGAAGAAATAAAAATAAAAATGAACTTAAACTTAAAGTAAAAAAAAAAAAAAAAACAGAACAATAATAAAACTAGAAATGTAAAACAAATACTAACACTATAATTTCATTTCCGCTACTGGCAACACCACACTCCGTTTAACTAAACGGAAATGCCTCCATTTAAGTCAAGGTTAACTTTCTGATATAACTCAGCCTAGGTAAGTAGGCAGAAGTACATCCATATTTTGCCAATTATGTTTTGATCTCACGTAATAGAGGGTGAACCTCGATGGCGTAGTGGTTAGTGTAACCGACTGCCACGCCTGAGGTCGCGGGTTCGATTCACGCACAAGTCAAACATTTGTGTGCATGAACATGGACGTTTTTTTTTTTACACACAACACCGTCTAGCCCAAACTAAGCAGAGCTTGTGCTATGGGTTTTAGACAATGGATAAACATACATATATACTTTTTTTTTGTAAATGCAAACATATTATACATAGAAACACCCAGACCAAGACAAACATCCAAGTTTGTTGTTTTCTCGGTCTGGGTGTTTTACATGTATAATATCAATGTATTTACAAAAGAAAAGTATATATGTATGTTTATCAATCCATAATACGTAATACAAAAGGATTTCGTCAAAGCAACACTAAGAAAATGTTATACTTTAGTTTGGTACGAAGTATATTGGAATACGGCAGTACCTATAGTATGGCGACCTCACTACAATACCCACATGTTGCGAATAGAAAGAATACAAAAACGGTTCATGTGGCACCTAGCTTTTGGTGTAGGCAAAGCCAAGAGCCTTCCCTCATACTCAATCCGTTTGAATTACTTTAAAATGATCAGCTTATCAACACGAAGAGATATGACTGACGCAGTCTTTTGTATAAACTATTGAGAAACAAATTTGATTGTTCAAAGTTACTGGGTCTTATCAGATTTCATGCCCCGTCTACCTAGACTTAGGGTACCTACCCTAGATATATGATGTCTAGGTACCCTAGGTATATGATCACACCTCTCTGCCCACCATTACGTCGATCAGTGCTTGGTGCAAACTCCCCAATACCAACGTTGTGCAGGCTTCTTAATAACTGTAGCGATTTAGTAGACATACACCAGGACAGCTAAGGTCAATTTATTAAAATCATTAAAACTGTAAATAAAAATTAATGCGATGTTATTTTTTTTTTCATAGTCTCTTTTTTATTTGTTAACATTTATATTAAATAATTTTATAATAATTTTATTTATTATTCATTAATTGTAATTGAATGTTATTTTTATATTGGTTATTTATTGTTTATAATTGTAATTGTTTTAATAATAATTGTAATGTAATGTCTAATTTATTATTTTTTATATATTTTGGAGTTTAGCACTTTTTAAAATGTTAGCTTTTAAGTAAGTAGTGTGCATGTGGTGTTAGCCAATAAATGATTGTTATACTTGTAAATGTACTCATTCAATGAATAATTATGTGTTGTGTAAACAATTGTTGGATAACCTAATTAAATAAATAAATAAAATATGCATTCTCTAGTACCCATAGTACAAGCTCTGCTTAGTTTGGGTTAGATGCTGTTGTGTGTATGTGATTATTATTATAATACAAATGGTTGGATAAGTGCAAGTGTATCCTAATTCCTAACTAATATTATAAATGCCAATGTGAGTTAGTTTGTTTGTTACGCTTTCACGCCTTAACTACTTGACCGACCATCATGAAATTTCGCATACAAGTTGTCACGGGAACACAAAAGTACATATGGTACCATTCGTCCAGAAAAAAGTAATGTTACTAACCTAACCTACATTTATGTAAGCGAAACCGCGGCAAAAACTAGTCGAATTAAAAAAATACTATAGGTACTCCAATTTTAGACGACTCGATGGCGTAGTGATTAGTGTAATCGACTGCCACGCCTAAGGTCGCGGGTTCGATTCCCGCACAAGTCAAACATTTGTGTGCGTGAACATGGATGTTTGTCTTGGTCTGGGTGTTCCTATGTATAATATGTATGTATTTACAAAATAAAAGTATATATGTATGTTTATCCATTGTCTAGTACCCATAGTACAAGCTCTGCTTAGTTTGGGCTAGATGGTGTTGTGTGTATGTGATAGAATATTATTATTATTTGGTTAGGTTCTTAACTAAAGGTAAACAATCTTGATGTGACTTTTTATCTAAAAACTCAGTTTAAAATAAAATGCTGCTAAAGATCAATGTAAATACAACAATAACGATTACTAAATCAATTGAACCGTTAGTTTAAGCAGTAGTTTATTTGTTTAATATGTGTTTGTGTATAAAGTCACATCAAGATTGTTTACCTTTAGTTAAGTACCTAACCAAATGCAGTATAGCTGACCCGCGCAACTTCGTCTGCTTCACATAAGATAATTTTCCCTGTTTATGCAACATTTTTTTATTTATGCTCTGCTCTTGTTTGTAGTAGTGTGATGTTATAGCCTTTAGCCTTCCTCGATAAATGGTCTATCCAACACTGAAAGAATTTTCCAATTCGAACCAGTAGTTTCTGAGATTAGCGCGTTCAACCAAACAAACAAATAAACAAACTCTAGCTTTATAATATTACTAGATGTGCCCGCGGTTTCATCCGCGTTTATGATTATTGCGCCGCCCCCGTAGGTTATAGCGTGATGTTATATAGCCTATAGTCTTCCTCGATAAATAAGCTATCTAATACTAAAAGAATTTTTTAATTCGGACCAGTAGTTCCTGAGATTACCGCGTTCAAACAAACTCTTCAGCTTTATAATATTAGTAATATTATAGATGGCCGATATTTAATACTGTACGCCCGTGAATTATACGATACATTTCCTCCATCCCTCGGGAGCAGTACTTTTTCCGCATGAAGGGTATGCATCCCTAATATATATCCTTACCTGTATCCCTAATAACGGGTATGCAAAATGTCATGATGATCGGTCGACCAGTAAAAGCGTAACAAACAAATTATTTCACATTCATAATATTAGGATACAAATTAAATATAAATCTATACTAATATTATAAAGCTGAAGAGTTTTTGTTTGTTTATTTGTTTGTTTGTTTGAACGCGCTAATCTCAGGAACTACGGGTCCGAATTAAAAAATTCTTTGAGTGTTGGATAGCCCATTTATCGAGGAAGGCTATAGGCTATATAACATCACGCTACGACCAATAGGAGCGGTGCAGCAATGAACAATGTTGCAAAAACAGGGCAAATTCTCTTATGTGAAGCAGACGAAGTTGCGCGAATCAGCTAGTATTTAATAATAAAACAATATTTATTCATATTTTGTACTTATTATTACTCTTAGTCTGCCTTGTTGTTAACCCTAGTTACTAGTATAGTATTATAATAACTGTGATCGAGTAAGGCTAGCGACCATGAGCTACCATTAAACCTCAGGCGAACCGTATTCATATCAATATTACAATTTCTACATTCAAGATAAAACATTAATGTCACAAAATAATCTTATATAATATTAGTCTATAATCAATGATCAAGCAGCGATAGCTCAGTGGGGAGACCAATAGACTGCAATGCAGAGGGTCTCAGGTTCAAACCTACGTCGCGCACCTCTGACTTTCGGAAGTTATATGACTTTTAGAAATTATGTGCGTATTGATTGACAATTATCGCCTGCTCTGTGCCTTGGAGAGCACGTTAAGCCGGTGATCCCGGCTGCCATGAACATCTATGGCAGTCGTTATTGGGAAGTCAGTGCCCTATAATATCCTGGCACTGATCTAGCTTTAGGGTATCGTTAGCCTTCGGGTTGCGGAGGTCAGATGGCAGCCGCGACGTGTAAAAACTGATATCAGTCAAATCAGGTTAGACCAGAAAAAGCCGACCCAAGTGATTTGGGAATAATAAAGGTTAGAGAGAAGAAGTCAGAGATCAAACAAAATAAATAAACACTAACCTCAAATTAAGCACAATGCCGCCATCTTGAATTTCTCTTTCAATACCTCCCGCGCAAAAGTGAATAAACAATAATTTTTACTACTATTTATACATTTAGACATTTAAATATAATAATTTTTATAATAAGAATAATATTACGTAACGCATAGTTTGAAAATGGCTGTAAAAGACTTCGTCGAGAGTTTTTATAAATCCAACTTGAGCGAGTAAATAAAATCAAAGTAGATTACAATGCTCGTGGTATATTGGTCTTTATTGCAACGTTCTAAGATATATAATGCTGTGTATAGTTGTATTTATATGTTGTTTTGTACATGCGATCTTATTGTATGGAGTAATGTTACACCGGTAATGCAGAGTTAGCTATTAGGAGTACTGTATCAAAGTACATAGCATTCTTTTATTATACATATAAAATACTTAAGTATATGATCGACTAATCATATGTCAAAAAGATGTAAGTGACATACTGCTTGCAAACCAAACGTTTCTTTGTAACAACGTGGTAAAGACGATTATTGCTTGCAGCAGTAATGTTCTTATAAGGCTGGCTTCTGTGAGCGACATGTTAATGACCTGGGTTTAGAATTTAAAACTTAAGTTATTAGTGTACGTGTACTGTGTTATATGACCGTTCGGTATTATAGCAGAGGTAAAGAAATATATAATATTCATAACCCACCCTCTCACTCACGCATACACTAATATACACACGCATGCACGTACGCACACACGAACAAGAAGTATCCTTCCACAGTCCATACAATATTAACATTGAACACACTATCATTGTAACTAGCGGTCGCCTAGTGGTCAAAATTCGACCAAAATCCTTAAGACGGCGCCGAGCGTAAGACAGATAATGACAGAGCTCGTGAGGCGCATAATCAAATCGGCGCGCGGCCGCCATAGTAAAATTGTATGGAGGATTTGAAGTGCTTTTTAAAAATAATGTATCTTTACTGTTAACCAATAACTTAAATATTTGAGACGGACAAATTGTAATATATCTATTTATGCTTCGTTTAAGCTGTAAAATAGGACAGATTTCTACTGTTATAATCTAAAAATCACGTAACACGAGCTTACGTTTTTGCATTTTTCGTGCAAAGTTACGTAATGTTGTAGGCGAAAATATTAATTGTTTGATGTTTTTTATAAGGAGTAATTGTAAACACATTCATTGTTATGGTAAATGTATGTTTTATATTTGTATTAAACAAAAACTGTTGATTTTATTCACTTAACTGTGACCGCCTGTTTTGGCACATTTCGCTCGGCGCAGTCTTAAGCTTGCTACTTTGTTTTCTGTTTTTCTCTATTACATATAAATAAGGTATAAGTAGGTAACCATAGTTACAAAGAACTGTACGACGTCAGACGAACAATGTGAAATAGGTACTACGAACACGATTCGACTGCGTGTGACAAATGCATAGTGTGCGTGTAGTGTTTTTCCATTAATTTAATGTATTTCTAATGCATATTTTAAAAAAATATTAGGTTTCGCCCCTCCTTCTCCATATAAACTTTAACTGTGCCAAATTTCATTCTTCTCCGTCCGCGCCATTTTCGTTAAAATGGGTACAAAGTTTTTGCTTCACGTATAATATATAGATATTGCCTTACGCGAATGTTATACATTGAAATTAAACAGATTTATACGGATTTTATCGCGTTGTTTATTTTTTATAAAACATTATTATTAAACATAATTTTGAAACTTTAAACTACAATTGTTAAACACTTTTACTAGTGAGTGTTTACTTCTATTTCAGCTATTTAAATTATAAAACTATTTAGATTTAATTTTACACTTTCCCCGACGCGACGATTCGGTTGCTTTTCAGCGGCCGTGTTCTCGTGAACATGGCTGCTGTGCTGCCGAAATAGTAGTTTAAAGTTTCTAGAAATAATAGTGTTTTATAAGAAATAAACAACGCGATAAAATTCGTTTAAATTTGTTTAATTTCAATACTATCATTATATGAATGCTAATACACCTATGTACTTACAAAATCTAGATTTTGCGTCTCGGGGTCCACCCCGGGAAAACTAATTAAAACTAATTTAAACCGCGGCAGGACAGATGACGCTAATTATTTTTAAAATTCTGTGTCTATAGTTAAATAGTGTATATTCAAAATGATAAATGTTGTATCCTAATAATTGTTTCCATGCGATCTAACGATAGATACTAGCACTATAGTATTTTACGCGATTAATTCAGCCAACCTTAAGTGCATATCATAAACGCGTAAAAGCGTCAACCGTGTCGACATTTCTCCATTTTCCATATATGCTATTCAAGGTAAGTACTAGATTAATATATAAAATCATTAGCTCACAATCAGTATAAACAAAAACTGTCAAGTGATTTGGAGCTCATACATCATAGTCCTTTGATCGAAACATAACAATAAATTCAACGCGTAGGTACTAGCTGCTAGTTTAGAACAGACTATATAATTAGTTCCACAGGCCGACGCCTGTGTTATAGGACACCAGGTCTCCAGACCTGGTGTCCTATAACACAGGCGTCGGCCTAGCTTAAGCTCCAGTCTCCCACAATAATATATATTAGACAATATATAATATATTTTAAAATATCATCCATAATAAAAAAAATTTTAACAAGAAGTAGCACAGGGCATGTAAATCACGCTATGAGCCAAAAGGGCAGAGCATTTGAAACATGAGTGGAACCGCGGGGACTTCTAGCTTAAAAGGTGACGAATAGAAACACAAATATTGAAGTAATAAAATTGTATTTACAAAATTTGCAAGTGCTTAAAAATAACTTACAAAAAATATTCTTAAGCTAAAATATAAGTAAGTATATCTTTTTTACATGGCTTGATATAGCTGTTTATTTTTATATATTGGTAATAAGCTATGCACTATGGTATATAAAATTAATTGCCAGTTTCACAACTATCAAGTAAAAGTAATCCGTAATATAAATCGCATGCTGTCTCACTCTTGTTAGGTTAAAGAAGAAAGATGGCGGGATTTTTATCTTATACGTAGATATCTTATACGTTTGAAGATTGTGGAACGGGCCCTAAATCTTCTACTGAATAGGGATTTTCGGACCACGTAATATAGGTAAAATAACACAAAATTGGTTTCTAGTACAGTCAGCAATATAAATAAATTAACTTTAAAAAAATTGTAAATCAGAGTCGAAAATAATTTGGTAATTTAGGCCATAAAATAACATTTTTGAACACCAAGATTATAAGTGTAGCAAATTTACTGAATTTACATTTAAGTTAAAGTTGAGCCTGTAAGAATATACAAGAAACTCACGGCCACTCTTTTAAATTACCATTCAATTATAATTTCAGTATTTTAACTCATAAGCACAATGTGTCGCGGCCATTATACCATTTAACTGATTTAAATCAAATATAAAAGTATTTTATCAATTAAAAATCCAAATTATAATTATTTATTTTTGAATTGTAATTAAATAAACTATAAATTCGTTATTGGGAAAGTCAGTACCCTCTAATATCCTGAAACTGGTCTAACCTTAGGGTATCGTTAGCCTTCGGGTTGCGGAGGTCAGGTGGCAGCCGCTCCGTGTAAAAACTGACATCCAGTCAAATCCGGTTAGACCAGAAAAGCCGACCCAAGTGACTTGGGAATAATAAAGGCTAAGGGAGGTCCGAGTATGATTCGCCGATCCAACAAAGTGTTACTAAATTTTTTTACCATAAGATTCTCATAGCAGCATGGAATCTGTACGTCCAATAGACGTCATTGAGCTCTCTATTACGTCGTACCTAAAGTCGTAGCTGGCAATATGAGGCGTTATACACCTCTGTCTACCTATTTAGGTATAAAGACTGTACATAATAATCAATAATAATTCTGTACACGCACTTGTTTCAAAATGTCCTACTTATCACAAAAATGTCTACTTAGTATTGAAATTCGTCATAACAAGCTGAGCGTGACGAGGGAGTCCGCGGGGTGAAGCGTGAGAGGGGAGCGGGGGTCCGCTGTGAAGGGCTGCGCGCGCATGTTCAGTCGCGGCGCAGGCGCAGGCGTTATGCGGACACGTTGTAGCAGTCTTATGAGGCAACACTTCATTTGAATCATTGCGAATCTCTTGCCTGTGAAAAAAAATATATATTTTGTTTATTCTTTAAAGAGGACTAATACGGCACTAGGAATATACCCTGCGTCGTTGTGTTCTTTATAAACTTTTTTTTTACCCAAACATAGAATAACAATTGTTTTTAAAATGTACTCAAAATTAAATAAGATTTGTTTTAAGAGGTAATTGTTAAATACCAGAAAAAGCATGCACGATACAAACTATAATAATAAGTAATATATATTCTATCAAAAACACACAACACCATCTAGCCCAAACTAAGCAGAGCTTGTACTATGGGTACTAGACTATGGATAACCATACATATTATATACTTTTTTTTTGTAAATATGTTCATTAATACTATACATAGAAACACCCAGACCAAGACAAACATCCATG
This sequence comes from Catocala fraxini, assembly GCA_930367265.1. Lineage (NCBI taxonomy): Eukaryota > Metazoa > Arthropoda > Insecta > Lepidoptera > Erebidae > Catocala > Catocala fraxini. The sequence continues at coordinate 23,108,894 of OV884038.1, forward strand.
TTCATGCACACAATAGCTTGACTTGTGCGGGAATCGAACCCGCGACCTTTGGCGTGGCAGTCAGTTACACCAACCACTACGCCATCGAGGCCGACGTGAACTGTGATGTAACTGCAATTTAAATACAGTTATCCGAGGGAGATAGCGAGATGTTGTAGGTTGTTCGATTGCAAGTGCCACTTAGGTACGGAAAACCAGCTTATCAATTGCAAGGAATGTCTTATCTAGAACTATGATAATAAAATGTCATATAACTACTCAAACTACTGAGCTAATGGCCATTTGTACAGCTGGCGAAAACGCAACGCGACACTCGTTGCGAGGCAAGGTAACTCGATACGCTATTTATTCTGCTAACGTTACCTACCACATTCTGAGGGTTGCATATTAAAAAATCAAAACTTTCTCGAGCAAATTTTAAAAGAACAATAAACAAAGTAACAAAATTTAAATGACCAAATGTTTTATTTAGAAAAGTTTTAGAATCCCAATGTATGTGACATCAAATGAACGACTGATCAAAAGTTGCTAGATGTAATTTTAAAATATCAAATCATAACTAATCAAATTTTATAATCACAAATGATTTCTCATTTTCTATCTTGCTTAATCAATACGCTTATCTATTTCTGGGAGGTTTAAAAAAAAATAACCACGATTGCTAAGGCGGGAGCTCCGCTCCGCTTCGCTCCCGCCTTAGCCTTCTAACCTAACCTATCCGAGTCGGGGTACTCTGAGTCGGGGTGTTAACTGTAAAAGTTGTATATGGTTATACTCTGTAATGTTGGTTAAAATATTATCAATCTTCTTTAGTCGATCCACGTTTTTGTCTTTTCTTTTCTTAGGCAAAGGTTCCCCGTTTCTCATTTTTTCAATAGATGCTGTGTTTATATTGGTCTCCTTTATAAGCTTAGGTTAGGTTAGATTATTTTTACCATTTACAGTTAATCCATTTGATAATTAATAATTTATCCAGTAATCCATTTTGACCTTTAAACGATTTGGTCAATAGTGTAATAAATAATATAAACATTGATATTCCAGAGTTTGGTCAGCTAAACTTTTGATCAAATAACCATCGTTATTTTAAACTTTGTTGATTTGTACGTTGTTCTTTTGAAATTTGCTCAGAAAAGTTTTGATTTTCTAATATGCAACCATTATGAGAAACCAAACGAGTTATATAAACGCGAATATGAATGTTAAAATAGCTGATAGTCGCTCTTTTAATTTATAATTAATGCTCTAGTTTCGGTTTAAGTTTACTGCCGATTAAGTCTCGAGTTCGATTCCCGGGAGAAGCGAAGTGTAATAAGATATTAAGTATACCTACATAATGTTATTCGGTTTTACCCGCAGCTGCGCTCGTATAAATGTGTTTTGTGGGTGTACTTTTTCTAGATACAGCAACGTGCTTAACGTACGGCAGTTATTTATTTTATTGACATTCCTCCAAACACACAAAAACGTAATTAACTCCGGAGAATACGCGGATCTGCTCAGGCGTCGGGTTTATAGAGTTAATGTTAGTAAAGTCAGAACTTCCTTTGCAAGACGCTTCAGCCCATTTAAAGATACATACATATACAATACAATAGCTAAATTCTGCGATATCAAGCAATGTTCCACAAAAGAGGCAAAAGCAACAGTTACAAAGTGGCTTAAAACCTTAAGTTATGACTCAACAGAAAGTCTTTTAGTCCACCTAACCTGATCTAAAAATATATAACTCATATATATATATATAAGTATACATATATTATATTAATATAATACTTATAGTATTTAAGTTATAATCTATTTATATTTAGTACACTTACACTAGTTACATTTCAAAAATATATACATAATTTTAAGTCAAACTGTTTATTCTAAGTAATTTTGTTTTCTTATCACTGTGTTAGTTAAGTTCCTATTAGAATTAAGAAATGTCGATATGATAACATCCGAACAAACATTGTACACCCACAAATATTGTAAACGTAATAAGACACCCACAGGACAGGCTTGCCTAGTGTGGGGTCTACGGACATTACCTGTTTGTATTCTTTTAGTTAATAAATGTTTTTATTTATTTATTTATTTATAGATGAACGCTAACCTATATCCTTTTTTGTTACCCTGACAACGTGTATACGAAATTTCATGAGGATCGTTTGAGTAGTTAAGGTGTGAAAGCGTAACAAACAAACAAACTCACATTCGCATTTATAATATTAGTTAGGATTAAGATATTAAGAAATTCTTAGAGGCTATACGGAATTTGGCCATGTCTGATAGACAAAATATTGTCTTACGTTTATGCGAATGTTATACATTGAAATTAAACAGATTTATACGAATTTTGTCGCGTTGTTTATTTTTTATAAGTCACTATTATTATATAAGTTTGAAACTTTAAACTAATATTGTTAAACACTTAGTAAGATTTAATTTTACACGGAGAGGTCTCCCCGTGAACATGGCTGAAGCAACCGAATCGTCGGGGAAAGTGTAAAATTAAATCTAAATAGTTTTATAATTGAAATAGCTTAAATAAAAATAAACAGTAACTAGTAAAAATATTTAACAATAGTAAGTGGTTTAAAGTTTAAAAATTATGTAATAATGGTGTTTTATAAAAAATAAACAACGCGATAAAATCCGTATAAATTCGTTTAATTTCAATGTCTGATAGTATAATCTTGGCCCTATTATGTGGGACCTCAAACTATAGCTAGCATAATGTGAATGATACTTTTTTTTAAATACACCTACCGCGTTATGAATAATTTCTGTATCGCGGGGGACTATACAAACATTCAAACAACGGACACAAAGAACATCCAGACTCGGAACAACCATTCATGGATCACACAAAGTTTTTTTTCTGCGTGGGATTCGAACCCACAACACTCGGCGCAGTGGCAGTGGTGGGGCGACCACTTAAACTGCAGCGCTATCCGTGCAATCAATATACAAATATGTATGTATACTAGTTGTTAAGATTCAGGTTCGATTCCTGGTCAGTGTAATAATATTTTCTGTTAGAAAATTCTCAATTGCAGCTCGGCATTTTGCAATAATAGATGGTAGGTAACAGGGACCTCTATTACGTGAGCCTATAAATATATCAACAGCAATAGCTTGGTAGGTCACCGTTGAACTGCCACGCAGAGGTCTCGATTTCGAACTCAGGGCACGCATATTTTCGTAGTTGTGTGCGTATTAAATATTTTATTATCAACGTTAAACGGTGAAGGAAACATCGTAAGGTAACCTGCACATCTGTGTGTTCTACATAATACTCCTGAAGGCGCTCATAGCCAGTTGCACTCACTGATCGGTAAACGATTAGCGAGCATAAGCAACGTTGGGTGTGGTCAGTCTATAGATGGGTGACCGCTTAGTGGTATATCATCTGAGCGTCTCCGTGCTTCAGAAAGCACGTAAAAAGTTCCGGTTGTTGTCAAATTGACAGCAGACGTTAAGCAATGTCAGAGGCCTACGGGCGGCTTGAACAACTCTTGACTACATGTTGGCCACTAACCACACGAAAATAAAAAAGAAAGAAAGAATATTTTCGATGCATACAAGTAAATATCTTGTTTTGTTGTAAATATTTTATCGTTACACTTTCACGCCCTAACTACTCGACTGATCATCATGAAATTTCGCATACCTACACTTTTTCTGGGGAACAGAAAAGGACATATCGCATTCTTAATAAAACAGCGACTTAACTCGAAATTTGAAAGTAAGCCAATTTGAACTCTAATTGTATATGTTAAATTCTAATATTATATTTGTGTTAAATCTTTGCAATAGAGTTCAAATTTGTTTAATCCAAAATACTGAGATAAGTCTCTGTTTTATTAAGGATGCGATATATATGATATATATATTATTATATATATACCTTTCATTCAGAAAGAAGTTCTGTTACTCACCTAGCCTACATTTAAGCAAACGAAGCCGCGAGCAAGATCTAATATTATGAATGCGAATGTCAGTTTGTTTGTTTGCAACTGTTTCACGCTAAACTACTCGAGCGATTATCATGAAATTTGGTCATGGCCCCTAATCCGACCCGGTTCAAAAATGTTTTTCTACAGAAACGAAAATGGTGGTAAATAATGCAGGCATAACCCACTTTTCATTATATGTAAAATGAAAAAAATAATTCAATGGAGAGATCTTGCAGTAGACCAATAAAAATTGGATAATAATTAGCTGCACCAGCGGTTTCGCCCGTCTGTAAATTATTTTATCCCATGGAAACATGTCACTTGGATAAAAAGTATACCATGTCCGTCTCCAAATCTAATATGCATATCTCTACACGGCAATTTAATCAAAATCGGTTTAGTGGTTTAGACATGAAAATGAAACAAATAGACTTACTTTGCCATTGTTTTGTTAAATAAAATATCATCATCACACTCATAAAGCAAATTCGTTCGGTCAGGTAATAACACGTATATTGCTGTCTCTGTCTCACCCGAGTTGATAACCAGCTTTGTTGCGCTCGCGCAATAATACAATGCCTTGCCTGGCCCACTTTTTATTATTATTTCATGATCCCCATCAGCCACAGTAATGCGCCACTTACCATTGAAAAGTATAGTCATTTGTTTTTGATTCCCGCCATATTTCATTTCTGTACGCCGTAGGTATATTTTTCACACTAAATGGGCCATTACCTTTCGCATATACGTTGTCAGGGGAACAGAAAAGGACATAGTGTACCTTTTATCCAGGAAAAAGTACTGTTACTAACCTAACCTACATTAATTTATACGAGGGAAGGCGCGGGCAAAACTAGTTATATTGTTGTACTTGCCTATACAATACCGAGGTCCGTCTCCAAATGGCATGTAGACTCCTGGTGGAGGCTGCGGTGTACCTTCAGACCAGCGCTCGGGAATGAAGGCAGCTGCGTCTTCGAAGTACTGGAAAATTATACGTAAAGCATCAATGTTAAATCGTGGTAAGATACTTTCGTTTTTTTTTTTTTTTTTTATTCGACTAATGTGGCAAACAAGCATACGGTACACCTGATGGTAAGTGGACACCGTAGCCTATGGACGCCTGCAACACCAGAGGCATCACTTGCGCGTTGCTGACCCTTTAGGAAAGGAAGTGGAAAGGAGAAGGAGTGGGAAGGGGGAAAGAGGTTAAATGAGCCTTCGGTACTCTCACTCACCGAAAGAAACACAACAGTAGGAATACTGGTATTTCACGTGGATATTCTGTGAGTGTAAGTCCTTCCCCGGTCGAGCCGGCCCATTCATCCTGATATCAGCGAGTTATATTATATAAGTTATATTATATATAATATAACTCATATAAAAGTACAAAGTACAAAGCTCAAAGCAGATACATACTGAGCAGTGTTCATCTTTATCTATTTTGTTCATCTTTGACAGCAATAGGTTGGTCGCCTGTGATTGCTTTTGGTCATAAATTTTCACACAAGACTATCTTATCTTATGGCCAGTCAGTGCAGACCGGCGACACTTCGACCCAGTGGGATCTTTTGTGTCGACACTCTCCCAATAACGACTGCCATAGATGTTCATGGCAGCCGAGACCGACGGCTTAACATGCTCTCCGAGGCACGGAGCAGGCGATAATTGTTAATCAATACGCACATAATTTCGAAAAGTCATGTAACTTCCGAAAGTCAGAGGTGCGCGACGTGGGTTCGAACCCGAGACCCTCTGCATTGCAGTCTGTTGGTCTCCCCACTGAGCTATCGCTGCTCTTTTCACACAAGAGTAAATAGCAAACAAAAGATTTTTTTCTCAAAATAATACAAAAATTGGTTGCTAAATAAGGTAGTAATTAATCTTTTCAATTTAAATATAAGTTAAAGTAGACTGTCTTGGGGATATCTCGGTATCTCCTTCAGACAGCTGCATTTAAATATCAGTTACGTCATAATTTGTAACTTGCATCCTGTTTCTGTTACTTGACAATTACCTCTACTTGCGGATTTGATACGCTTGTATCAAATTTTAATCCTTGACGTAAGTCTATGGATAGCTCAGTTAGCAGAGTCACGACAAGGATTGTCAAGGTAACAGGCTCAAGTCCAGCTTCATAGAGTGTCTTTTTCCTTAGTTATAATTTACAATAAGTTGTGCCCGCCAGGCGCGATCACCGGACGATTCTCCCTTTGTGATGAAGGGACATCGCATCACGGTCTTCCACTCTTGTTATTAATCAGCTATAGCTTAATGGTAGACCGTTGGACTGCTTCGCAAAGGTCTCGTGTTCGATCCCGAGGCACATATCGAAGTTATGTGCGTATTAAATAGTTAATTTTTGCTCGCTTTAACGGTGAAAGAAAACTTCTTCTCTCTTAGCTTTTATTATTCCCAAGTCACTTGGGGTCGGCTTTTTCTGGTCTAACCGGATTTGACGGGATATCAGTTTTTACACGGAGCCGCTGCCACCTGACCTCCGCAACCCGAAGGCTAACGATACCCTAAGGCTAGACCAGTGTCAGAATATTAGAGGGCACTGACTTTCCCAATAACGACTGTCATAGATGTTCATGGTAGCCGGGACCAACGGCTTAACGTGCTCTCCGAGGCACGGAGCAGGCGATAATTGTCAATTAATACGCACATATTTTCGAAAAGTCGTATAACTTCCGAAAGTCAGAGGTGCAACGGTGAAGGAAAACATCGTAAGGAAATATGCACGTCTGAGAGTTTTACATAATGTTCTCAAGGATATGTGGAGTCTGCCAACCCGCACTGTGCCAGCATGGTGGACTATAGCCAACCCTTCTTACTCTGAAAAGAAAGCCCGTGTCGTCTGTCTAGCAGTGAGACAGTTTAATACAGGGCTGATATTATAAAGTAAATAAATGAAACTTACCTTCTCGTCTCTTTGTATGCCCAGCGTTGGAAATAGCACGATGGTGCCCTTCTCCACCACCGTGTTGGTGCCAGGTATCGTGTAGTCTTTGGTGCACATGCGCTGGATGCTCGGAAACGGCGGGTACAGTCGAAGGGTTTCTTGAAACATACGATTAATTACATCAATTCTTTTGATTTCTTCATTTCTTTTAACAAGAACATAACTCTCGCACTACGAATAATTCCTATATCACGGTCGACTTTACAAATATTCAAATAACGGACTCAAAGAACACCCAAACTCGGCACTTCTATTTGTAGATCACACAATTTTTTGTCCCGTATAGGGATCGATAGCTCAGTGGGGAGACCAACAGACTGCAATGCAGAGGGTCTCCGGTTCGAACCCACGTCGCGCACCTCTGACTTTCGGCATTTATATGACTTTTCGAAATGATGTGCGTATTGATGATTGACAATTATGGCCTGCTCCGTGCCTCGGAGAGCACGTTAAGCCGTCGGTCTCAGCTGCCATGAACTACTATGGCAGTCGTTATTGGGAGAGTGTCGACACAAAAGATCCCATTGGGTCGAAGTGTCGCCGGTCTGCACTGACTGGCCCCCACATAAGATAAGATAAGATAAGATGGGGATTGAACCCACAACACTCGGCGCAATGGTGACGACCACTTAAACCACTATGATAAGATATCCACAACTAGAACCAATGAGGCACTTCGAAGTAAACTAGTTTAAGACCTTACCTTGAATAACCATCTCCATATAGACTAGTTCCTGAAGCAGCTCATACGAGATCTTGCCGTCATGTTTGTCCAGGACTTCTCGGATCTCCGTCCTCATCTTCTCTTGAACGTGCTGGTGGGCTGCCAGCTCCAGGAACAAGAAGGCCAGAGTCGAAGAGGTCGTCTCGAAGCCACCCAGAAAGATTATGAAGGCGTTCGCTGAGATCACTATGTCAGCTGTGGATAAAAAGAATTAAGTTAAAGATGATGCCAGAAGAAAGATAGCATCGATATCTATCTTCTTTATAGCCCTACTATGTATATTTTCCCCGCGGCTTCGCTCGCGTAAATATGGTAATTTCGTAACAGAACTTTTTCCTGGATAAAAGGTACCCTATATCCTAATCTGTACCCCTGACAACATGTCTGCGAAATTTCATGATGATCGGTCGAGCGGTTAAGGCTTGAAAGCGTAACAAACAAACTCACATTCGCATTTATAATATTAGTTAGGATATCCCGGAAGAGGTAGTCACAAATGTTGCAAACACCCACATTTCGCTAAGTATAGATTTAAACTCCACGAAATGGGGGGAGACCCTTACCGTCCATCGGGCACCTTTTACAAATCATGATGCTATTGAGAATTCTTAACAGAAAAACCTAGTAACACTTTGCGCCAAACCGGTAATTGAACATTTATTCGCAGCTGTCGAATTTATTACCACTGCACCACTAAGGTGGTTTTATACTTATGTTTACACTAGTTGACCCGCGCAACTTCGTCTGCTTCATAAGAGAATTTGCCCCGTTATTACAACATTTTCCTTTGATGCTCCGCTCCTATTGGCTTATAGCCTTAGCCATAGCTTATAGCCTTCCTCGATAAACGGGCTATCTAACACAAAAAGATTTTTCAATTCGAACGTCCAGTTGTTCCTGAGATTAGCGCGTTCAATCAAACAAACAAACCCTTCAGCTTTATAATATTAGTATCGATATGTAGATATAATTAGTTTCAATAAAAGCAAATCCTAATTATCTAGAAGAAAACGTCAAATCCCACAAGTAATAACAAAATGCATCATACCAACATTATGAGTTAAAAGTTGGTAGCTACTTAATTATATAATTACGTTATCTCCAAACTTTACCGTTTAAGAGATAAAACTTATAATGAGATTGTAAGCTGTGCGCCATTTTTCTTTAACCCAACGAAGAGAAATTTGTTTGTGTTATTAAATTAAACAACAATAATAAATCGCACTCTTAATAAAACAGCGACTTAACTCGAAATTTGAAAGAAAGGCAATTTGAACTCTAATTGTACATGTTAAATTCTAATATTATATTTGTGTTAAATCTTTGCAATAGAGTTCAAATTTGTTTAAACCAAAATACTGAAATAAGTCTCTGTTTTATTAAGGGTGCGAAATAATAGCGAGAGCCTGGTGCAGTGGTCGGCAACCTTGTCGTCCAAAAGGGCCCAATATAGAGAAATCGATTCAAAGAGCCCTTTTTTAAAATTAAGCTTTGGTTTAGCAGCGTACATGATTACAGAAAAAAATTGGATGAAAAGTACTCTCACGAGGCTGCCTCAGTCAATTAAGTCATAGTTTAACTAACAGTAAATTAAACAAAATTTGGTGTCATAGTTATAAGGCATGATAATAAGTAACATTCCGTGCCTGCACTAAACATTTCGTGGTCAAATCGCAGCTAAGGAGTCAAAAAGCCGCATGCGGCTCGCGAGTCGCAGGGTGTCGACCACTGGCCTAGTGGAAGACCGTTGATTGCTATGCAGAGGTCTCAAGTTCGATCCCAAGACACCACTGACTTTTCGTAATTATATGTATATTAACACAAAACTTCGGCAGCCATTGGGCTACTGACGTTACCGACGCAAGCCTCTCGATTGCAATTCAAGTGAATTATCCATTGGGATCATGCACTTGAATTGCAATCGAGAGGCTTTGAATCTCACCATTGACCTTGATGGGGTGGGGTGCTCTATTGTGGAGGCCTGTGGATGTACAACTAAGTTAAGCTACTAACGAATCCATATTAAACTACGAGACGACTGCCGCGCGATGTTTTCGCATACTTGGGTCTTCAGTTTGCGCCTAACTACAGAAAACTAATGTGTCCCCAAAACTCCTACCTGCCTTTTTATACGCTAATGCATGTTTATCGCATGTCTATTAGATATCGGTATACTCACTAATTTCCACATCCTCCGTCTCTTTCTTACAGTTGTTGTTAGTCTCGTCGTTTCTTAACGCCATCATCATGTCTATAAAGTCACCACGCTTCTCTTGTACTCCTGAAATTGACCAATCAGCCATTAGTAAATAAAAATGTTCTTAATACTGTACTACGTTTACACCAATGCTATAAATTAAAATTAAACAAAACAGCCATGTTCACGGGGAAAACATGTCTGCTGGAAAGCAACCAAAACGTCGGCAAAAGTGTAAAATTAAAACTAAATAGTTTTCATAACTTAAATAGCGTTGAAATTAAACTGCTATATACGGATTTTATCGCGTTGTTTATTTGACACTTTATTACAAAATTTTGAAAATTGTTACACTACTACTACTATTAAACTTTACTAATTTTTAAGCTAATTAAATTATTATTAAAACTATTTAGATTTAATTTATTTTTACACTTTCCCCGACGTTTCGGTTGCTTTTCAGCAGCCATGGTCACGGGGAGACTAAGATGGCAGTTGTCTCAATGTTCCAGTGTAGTTATTTAATAATAGCGTTAATAGAAGTAAACAGTTACTAGTAAAGAGGCACAATACTGCTATACGAGACGGTGATACGGTCACAGCCGTGTTTAATAAACATTTTTGTTTTCTATATATGTTTATGAGATAATACCCCTCACTGCATGGTTCATGACCCTGGTGCGTAAAGTGTAATAGAAAGAGTAGTAGAGCCTCGCTGATTTCAGCATGAATGGGCCGGCTCGACCGGGGCAGGACTACCCTCTCACAGAAAATCGACGTGAAATAGCAGTATTCCTACTGTTGTGTTTCGTTTGGTGAGTGAGAGTACCGGAGGCGCAATCACCCTCATTCCCCCTTCCCACTCCTTCTCCTGCCCACTTCCTTTCCTAAAGGGTCGGCAACGCGTAAATGATACCTCTGGTGTCGCATGCGTCCATAGGCTACGGTGACCACTTACCATCAGGTAGGCTGTATGATTGTTTGCCACCGTAGCAGTATAAAAAAAGAAAACAAAAAAAAATATTATTCAATGTTTGCGCACCAAGTGGGTGCGCTGCGTGGAATATTCTTGGTGCGCTTCAAACGGGTGCGCATAAAACTGTTATAATAAATAGATACTATTTAAACGATAAGTATTTAAACTAATAAACTATTTACCGGTTGCTTTTCAGCAGCCATAATCACATCTTCCCGACTGCCGCAATTAAATTCGTAAACAATATTATCTTCCTTCTTTATTGAAAAATACAACTTCTGCACTAAGAAACATTCCTGTATCTCGGGAGACTTTACAAACATTCAAACACAGTCTACAACACAAAGAGCATCCAGACTCGGAACAACTATTTGTGTATCACACAAATTTTTGTCTTGTGTAAGATTCCAACCCACAACACTCAAAGCAGTGGCAGTAGTGAGGCGACCACTACATAACACCATACCATACACAAACATAAAACAATATTAAATGTGTGCATAATAAAATAGTAAAGTAGTGTAAAGGAATTTCCCGCAACACATTATCCTCATATCCAAATAGTTCGTCGACCTTAACAGACCTCAGCCATTGCAGCAGTCGTCGAATAAGGAAAACACGTTCGTAACCATAATCGTCTGAATGACTGAACATTGATACACGTGCAATATTATGCAATCAAACAAATCCAGTTCAACAAGTTACAGTTTATAAGCCAAAAAGTGGAACCTACGAATCGTATCACGATAAAGTTAGGTAATCGATACAAAAATTAGTTCATTTTGCTCGATCACTTTTGGAGCGGAACAGTTTACCGTAATAAAATGCACTGTAATTATCCATTAAAGAAATACTTGAAACTCTTTTGTGGAAGCACAATGTAGTTTTAAACAAAAAAATAACTACACTGGAACATTGAGACAACTACCATCTTAGTCCCCGTGACCATGGCTGCTGAAAAGCAACCGAAACGTCGGGGAAAGTGTAAAATTAAATTAAATCTAAATAGTTTTAATAATAATTTAATTAGCTTAAAAATCGTAAAGTTTAATGGTAATAGTAGTGTAACAATTTTCAAAATTATGTAATAAAGTGTCAAATAAACAACGCGATAAAATCCGTATATAGTAGTTTAATTTCAATGAATAATATTCGCGTAAACAGAAGACAATATTACAAAGACCTCAGGTTAGATTCAGAATGAGTAGACCAGAATAATACACGAACCAATTTATAGTAACAAACAACAAAATATGTTTTCATTGTACACTAGCACCGACTCTATAAGTCTTGGGGTGTATAACGGTATGAAAACTGGCTAAAGAATGTTATGGTTATCCAAAGTATATTTTATATTAGCCACGCTAATTTTTATGAAGTTAACGCTCCTTGGCGCCTGAACGGTGACTGCCTAGATGCCATCCAAGAGTCGTAACCTAACAACCTGGGGACACGACTTATCTGCCCCCTTTATGTACGCCAGTGTATCTTTTTGTGTTAAGGAGCTCGTCGTTGCCAATTAGTTGGCAATGGTACTAATATGTTTTCAATCCAATAAAACTAATCGTTTTCCCTACGGGCGGTTAGTTTTTGTCGCATATTCTATGGAAAATATAACAAAATTTATGTCCTAACCCAACTTTACACAAAATGGATAATTTCTTTCTTGATATAGGTACCGAGCCTTAATAATAAAATACATTACCATTTTCTCTAGCCCTCAGCACGCTGGTCACGATGTTGTAGAAGAAGTCATGCGTCTTCTTAGGTATGATTCTCATTCTGAAGAACAATACAAAAGCTGGCCAGAACTGACGCATCGTCCTGTAAATACAAAACAAATCGATTTATATCGATATTCACACAACTATAATGTCCTATAATATGAGGAATGTGATGAAAGTGAATGAAGGCAGGAAAGTGTGTCAGGATCGTAGAAAATGGAAATCCGTAGTCTCTGCCTACCCCTCTGGGAAACAGGCGTGAATCTATGTATGTATGTATGTATAATGTCCTCGACACCAAAATTCAGTATAGTCTCTGTTACTGGACTGGCTATCTGCGCAGGAGATATTATAGTGCACCCGTATGAAGGCTAACACAAGTCCACACTTTATTCCCTGACTCTCATGATCTTGTGGGACTGGCCAATCCGACACGACCGAAGAGAGAGCAGCTAAGAAAGCGTATAAACTGTTGGTTGCAGGACCAACGGTTTTTACGCTTTCTTAGGCACGTGGGTGTTTGACACCGCTATCGAGTTTTCTAAGCAGAAAATCCTAATAACATTTAGTGGTCCAGACCTAGGATTCGAACCCAAAATCACAGATGGTCACATTCATTACCGCTGCGCCACAGTAGTATACATTCCTTATTGGTAATCACAACTGGTACTATGGTTTAAATCCTTACTAATTTGATTAATGCGAATGTGAGTTAGTTTATTTACTACTCAACCGATCATCATGAAATTTCGCATAGGTACACGTTTTCAGAGGAACGTAAAAGGACATAGGGTACCGTTCATCCAGGAAAAAGGACTGTTTATAACCTAACCTACATTTACGCGAGCCAACCCGCGGGCAAAATATAGTATTTAATTAAGTGAATACATTTTTACAGCATTTTTACAGCAGCGATAGCTCAGTGGGGAGACCAACAGACTGCAATGCAGAGGGTCTCGGGTTCGAACCCACGTCGCGCACCTCTAACTTTCGGAAGTTATATGACTTTTCGAAATTATGTGCGTATTGATTGACAATTATCGCCTGCTCCGTGCCTCGGAAAGCACGTTAAGCCGTTGGTCCTGGCTGCCATGAACATCTATGGCAGTCGTTATTGGGAAGTCAGTGCCCTCTAATATCCTGACACTGGTCTAGCCTTAGGGTATCGTTAGCCTTCGGGTTGCGGAGGTCAGGTGGCAGCCGCTCCGTGTAAAAACTGATATCCAGTCAAATCCGGTTAGACCAGAAAAGCCGACCCCAAGTGACTTGGGAATAATAAAGGCTAAGAGAGAAGAAGAATTAAGTGAATACATTTATAATATTATCAGTATTATACGCCTACTGCCTACCTGTTCGGTGACTTAGCTGTACATAGTAATATATGTCCTTATTGTATTCATTCACTATTACTATTTAACTGTCTACATCACATCCAATAAAAATATATAGCCACCGAATAAACAGACAGTTAATATCAGTTCCAATAACGTCTTATTACAAATTACGAGCCACGATAAGTTACTTGGAACAACTTTTTAATACTTAGCCACAAATTCTGACTTAGTTGTTCATACTTCCAAATTGGATAAATAAAATTGATTGGCCGCTCCGAAACTATGAAAGTTAGGAATCAATTTCTTATTAATGTGTGTTCAAAAGTTATAGAATGTTTGAGACGTGACTCGCTTGAATAAATACGTTATGAAATAGGGCTGTATTAAAAGTTAGGATTATGTAGACCACTGTTTTTCAATCACTAAAATAATTATTTACTTTCTAGCTAAACCCCGCCACGCTTCTTAGCTCTGACTTTTCGTGTTATACTTATAATTGCACGTTTCAGTAAGATTTTCGTGATAAAAAGTATATTAAAATACATTTAAACAGAAATGCAAAGTTTATTTAAAAAAATCATGTCAATCCATTGACAAAATTTCGAGTTTTTCCGACACAAACATACGATAGCTGAATGTTTATATTCAAAGTTTGTAGTGTAGTGAAATTTAGATCGTCAAATGCAACACATGCATGCATAGTGTCACGCCTCTATCCTCAGAGGGGTAACAGAGCTGTATATCACCTTAATTTCGCCAACGATGATTTATAATTTAAAAGCGCACTTGCGCAAAAGAATTATTGAATTTACAAAAAAGACGATTTAATACGATAGCAGAACAGTAATCATTTCATTGTATACTTGTTATTGTGTGTCGTGTCGTATATGTTGTGCCAGCCATATTTATATATATATTATCTATATGTTTATATATGTATTGCTTTTACTTTTTTATTTTTAAATGTGGTAGGGTACTTTCAAATTATGTTTTTGATGTTTTGTAACCTTTTGTCTTCTTTGTGTACATTTATGTGCTATTAATATTAATTCAATACTCAGGGCCCAGCTGAAAACCAGTGCTGTGCATGTGCGCAGCAAATACTGAGCTGGAGCCCTTTGTTATGCATGTACCTATGCCAGTTTATGTTTATTTTGTATGTGTAACCTTGTAAATGCTGTATTAATTCTATAAATATGTAATTTTTGTATATATGTGTAACGAAAATAAATGGTTTAAATGTTTAAATAATACCACGAAATAGGTAGCGAGCCTGTAAAATTCTAGCTTCCGTACTGCTACTAAAATTTCTTGACAGCATAAATAGTAACACTTTTCCCGGCCTGGGAATTGAAGCCAAGATCTCATGCCTCAGTCGCTTGCACTACTCTGGGCTTAGCAGGTAAAGAAAGTGCCGACTAACCAGTGAAATGTTTTATGTACGTGTACGTAGACAATAATATAGTAATACGTTAAAGGGTCGCATGTATAAGGCGGTTATAAGGCCTGTCGTACTGTATGGAGCTGAGTGTTGGGCTACTAAGAAGATGGATGAGAAACGATTGCATGTAGCAGAGATGAGAATGTTACGATGGATGTGTGGAGTGACGAGAATGGACAGAATTAGGAATGAATACTTAAGAGGTAGTCTGAAAGTGGTGCTCATAGACGAGAAGGTGAAAGGAAATCGTTTGGCTTGGTATGGACATGTTATGCGAAGAGATGATACGTATGTAGGTAAGTAAGTGATGGATATGAGGGTAGACGGACGAGAAGGGAGAGGAAGGCCAAGGAAAAGATCGATGGACTGTGTGAGGATGGATATGAAAGGAAAAGGGGTAAATGATCAGATGACGGGTAACAGAGAAGTATGGAAGCAAAGGACATACTGCGCCGACTCCAAATAAATTGGGACCAAGACAAGAGGATGACGTAGACAGTAATATCTGGCAATACTGAAACAATTCTGAAAATTCTTTCTTTTATAGATAGTTTCATTATCCCTGAGTAAGAAGATATATTTATAAACATACCACACAAGCGGAGCCGCGGGTAAAAGTTCTAGTAGTACATAATAGTTTAAATAATTTGTTGGCAGTTTGCCTTTTATTGATAGGACGCCTCTCACATTAGGTATTACTATTGTGCCAGAACACAACTACTACGTTAAATAAAATATAAGACACATTCATGAACACCTATATTTTGATCAACTATTGCAGAGCACACAATAGTGCAAGTGTTTGACTCAATTTTATCGAATCAAAAGTTAGGTCAGCCAAAATAAAATCTGGAAAGATTTTTGATACCACAAACAAGTTTTAAATAAATATGGCATGTAATATCTGGTAGTAGCGATAATTACCATAGCCACAGTAAAAGGATGCACAATACAACATTGTGACGTAACTGCCATTTATATGCAGGCGTGCGAGGGAGGTAGCGTAATGCTACAACTACGCCCCAATACCCGTACATAAATACAATATTATATCAATAAAATTGCCTTTTGCAATTATGAGATTTTATAGGGTTCTTATTATTGCCATTTGCTAATGCGTAAACAATAAGATTTTATACCCTATATTTTATAGAAATTATTTCGAAAAAGGCCTTGTTAATTGTTAACTATATCACAGCTAAATAGCTCTCAATTCTTTATTCAATGATTAACTTTTGATCAGCGACTCAATGTTGTTAATTTACTATCATTGAACTCAAGGTTGAGTATACTTTTCAAATAAGATTTTATGATTAAAGTTAAGACAGTTACTTCTTAAATATTATATATATTAATATTAATATTATATAGTTTTTAAGTAAGTCTATAAATATTAGAATTACTTACTTTTCGGTCGGTGAAGGAAAACATCGTGAGGACGCACGTCTGAGAGCTCTTCATAATGTCCACGAAGATATGTGAAGTCTGCCAACCCGCATTGGGCCAGCGTGTTAGACTATGTCCTAACCCTTCTCACACTGAGAAGAGGCCCGTACCCAGCAGTGGGACAGTTTAATACAGGGCTGATATTATTATTATAATTACTTACTTTTCAAAAATATTAAACAACGACATCTCATAGAAAGCATGGAGCGCGACGGCAAATGGATCTTTCTCATTATACATTACGTTGCTCTTTAGACCAAAAGCGCAGGGCACTATAGCATCGGCTGTGTAACCACCAACCAGCTTCTCAGAGTTCACCACAGAAGAATTCACTTCGACACCATTAGATTGGTCTTTTGTCGATCCTGTAGCTTCATTGCTGTGTTGTTTTATAGGCTGTGACAATAAGTCTTGGATTCGAGTTACGAATTCGCCGGCTGTGTTCTCTATAAGTGGGAACATGCCTCGTAGTTTGTTCGGCCTGAAACGGTAGAAAATTAAACGTTTAGTCAGTTTGCTATGTAGCCTGTCTCGTTGTTCATACGCTCAGGAGGTCTTGGGTTAGATTAAATGACTACCAAGTTGAGGGAGGCATTATTGGGTTAGCACACCGTGGTAGGTTTATCCGGTTGGTAGTATCCGAGACGTTTCATCTTTTGCCGGGTGCACCTTATTTTTTTTTTTATGTGTTGTAATGCATGACGCGTACCCCTCCGCGGGGGCGGGCGGAGGGGTTATGTCGGACTCGCCGGGGTAAAAGAAAGATGTTAAAGATGATAATGTACCTCCCGGAATACCGACTAAAGCTACCAAGGTGTTCCTCGACAAAACCACTATCGACGGGGCCGCGCGAATCCCTGGTACACGCGGTCGCGACCCCGCCGAGGTTTCGGCCCGCCGTATGAAACGGCAGGCCCCTACACGAAGAGGCCTACCTTTTAGGCAAAACCCCTCCCAAACCCTACTGTCCCCCTTCCCAGAGGGGAGACGGACTCGAAACAGAGGCGCACGTGAGAACACGCACGCCGCCTCTCGGACCTGGTGCTGAACGTATGGTGGGCAGGCCCACAAAGCCCACCACCCCCTGCCGGGTGACCCTTTTTTTTTTTTCTTTTTTTACGTGGGGGATTGCATGACGCATACCCCTCCGCGGGGGCGGGCGGAGGGGTTATGTCGGACTCGCCGGGGTAAAAGAAGATGGTAAAGATGATAGTGTACCTCCCGGAATACCGACTAAACCTACCGCGGTGTTCCTCGATAAAACCACTATCGACGGGGCCGCGCGAATCACTTTCGCATGCGATCGCGACCCCGCCGAGGTTTCGGCCCGCCGTATGAAACGGCAGGCCACTACACAAAAGACCTACCCAAAGGCACTCCTCACAAATTATCCCTACTGTCCCCCCTAGAGGGGAGACGGACTCGAAACAGAGGCGCGCGTGGGAACACGCACGCCGCCTCTCGGACCTGGTGCTGAACGGATGGCGGGCAGGCCCACAAAGCCCGCCACCCCCAGGTCAAACCTCAGGGTGGCTGGAGGTCGTCCCGCGCCCTCCGGCGCCCGGCTCTGCGGTTGGGGAGAGGGTTCAAACGCTCCCTCTCCCGCTCCACCGCCTCCTTGATGGAAATTACTTCCTCGCAGAAGGAGGCGACGGCGTTCCACGACCTCTCACTCCGGACCATAGACTGAACTACGGCCGGGAGCGAGAGGGCAACCAATCCGACTGCCGCGATCAACTCACGGCGCTGCGTTGCCCAGGCGGGGCAAACCGCCAAAGTGTGCAGCGCCGTGTCCTCAACTATGTCGCGGCAGTCGCCGCAGTGGTGACAACCGGGCGTCTCTTGCCGGCGTATACGACACAGGAACTGGCCAAAACAACCATGGCCAGTCATTACCTGTGTCAGCCGGAAGGTGAGGGCACCATGCCGCCTCTCCAGCCACTCCTCAAACACGGGACTTACCGCCACGATTGTGGCGTGCCCGCTGCCGGGTGACCCTAACATAACCTCTCCGATCCCCTTTTCCGCGAAGAGGTGAGGATGCATTCCCCAGGTTAAAAAAAAGAGGTGTTACGAAATTTTTAATAGCGGCTAGGAATCACCTTTTGTAAATGTAATGTTAATCGCAATAGATTTGTCTACTATTACGTGGGAACTAGAGCTATAACTGTTGACATTTGAGTGTAGTGTATATACTCCTCTGCCCGCTCCCATCTGGGCTATAGTCTTGAGACTATGTATTTATCTTTAATTACGACGACTCGATGGCGTAGTGGTTAGTGTAACTGACTGCCACGCCTGAGGTCGCGGGTTCGATTCCCGCACAAGTCAAACATTTGTGTGCATGAACATAGATGTTTGTCTTGGTCTGGGTGTTTCTATGTATAATATGTATGTATTTACAAAAAAAAGGTATATATGTATGTTTATGCATTGTCTAGTATCCATATTACAAGCTCTGCTTAGTTTGGGCTAGACGGTGTTGTGTGTATGTGAAAGAATATTATTATTATTATTATATATTATTATTATTATACTTTTTCTTAAAACGTCAACTGCCGCACTAAGAACAACTCATGTGACACGGGGGACTTTACAAACATTCAAACAGCGGAAACAAAGAACACTTAGACTCGGAACAACTATAACTATATATCACACAATTTTTTGACCCATATGGGGATCGAACCCACAACACACAGCGCAGTTAATTACTACGCCACCCATGCAGACGAAATGTATAAACGGAATCGGTTCTGACCATTGTATTGCATATCACATTCACAGTTCACCATCTCTTTCAATAATGACAACAAATGGATCAGTATTCGAATACGAGATCGTATATTCGAATAATTCGATACTACCTTCAGTAAAATCTTCAATAGAAAATAAATTGTACACGTATGCAAAGCGGAAAGCTTTGATAGCGTCGCTTGGACGTGAACTATCGAATGCATCGCACATTCGCTGAACATTTATCATGGAGGCACTTGATAAAAGAACTTAATCGTGAAAATGTGATCCTATGCATTTGTAACAAATATTTTGATATTGTGTATAGAGTATGAGAAAGAACGGCTTTCGAATGAAAGAAAGAAAAATGTTCAATTTGTATCTCTATACATACATAATCTTAATTGAGGAAAACCCCTCTGGCACAGGCATTATTAAGTATATATTATTAAGTCGATTTCAAAAAATCTTATTCTCCATTCAACTGTGTGTTCTTTTCGTTTGTTACGTTTATACTCGAACTTAACGAATTGATTTTGATGATTATTTTTTTGTTAGCTAGATCATACTTTAAAGATTTTATCTAAATAGAGGTAGTCAGGTAAGGGGTATGTCAGACTTCTACGGATTAAAACCACTCCCGGGTTAACTCTCATGCGATATATATATTTTTGAATTGGTGCTTTAAGGTTAACATATCCGTTCATCTATATGTGGCATTGTAGCTCGTGTTTGAACAGTGATTTCGCCTTTCAAACATGTGTGCAAAATTTCCCGATTCCTGGATCGAGCAAGTTGGTGAAATGTGGTTGGTTATTTTCAAGTTCATGCAGGTCACCCAGTCAGCTGTTAGTGTTGTTTAAGTATCGACTAGAATGTGCTGATAATAATAATTCGATAAAAAGCAAATGTTATATCTTAGTGAATGTTATATAATAATGTATACGTCTTTGTTTGTCGCGGTTTTCCATTGTATATTATAAGACGCTTGATTATGACCACACCTTTCTGTTCCACGCTGTAAATATTTATGCGAATAAATATACTTTGAAATTGAAATTGACTTGCATTTATTATATTAAGCAAGAAAATAATAAGGATTAACAAAGTTAGTTAATAAACCAACTTCGTGTATGGTTGAACAGAGAATATCCTGTTGTTCGCAGTTTACATGAACAATGGAAGGATGCTCTCAGACAACTCATCGAAAATTCCAGAATATAAACAATACTTTGACTTTTGAGTTTGTAACTTTTATGTAATATCAGAAACAACTCCGAGACTCCATTTTATATTTCAAATTATTTCCTGCACAACAGAATTTGAAAAATTATAATGTTGTATCTTGTATCTTATGTGGGGCCCAGTCAGTACAGACCGGCGACACTTCGACCCAGTGGGATCTTTCGTGTCGATACTCTCCCAATAACGACTGCCATAGATGTTAATGGCAGCCAGGACCGACGGCTTAACGTGCTCTCCGAGGCACGGAGCAGGCGATAATTGTCAATCAATACGCACATTATTTCGAAAACTCATATAACTTCCGAAAATCAGAGGTGCGCGACGTGGGTTCGAACCCGAGACCTTCTGTATTGCAGTCTGTTGGTCTCCCCACTGAGCTATCGCTGCTCAATTATAACGTTAATGGGCTAAGCTAATCCTAACTAATATTATAAATACAAATGAGAGTTCGTTTGCTTGTTAGACTTAACTACTCGACCGATCATGATGTTTCGCATATACGTTGTCAGGGATACAGAAAATGACATTGGGCAACCCTATGCTTTATCCAGTATAGTTCACTTCATAGGTAAGCCATATCCGAAGCCTATGATTTATGCCGAAATGCCATTAAGACTGCACCGAGCGAAATGTGAACAAACATTGAACACATTTCTTGTAAGTGATATATTACGGTCAAAGCAGCAAAAGTCTAGCAGGTAAACATAAGAGCCGCAGAGCTCTTGAGTTCCATCCCAGAACACGTACCTATGACTTTTCGAAGTTATGTGCGTATTTAATAATATTATTAGAGAATGAAAACACGTTAAGCCGTCGGTCCCGGCTGCCATGAACATCTATGGCAGTGGTTATTGGGAAAGTCAGTACCCTCTAATATCCTGACACTGGTCTAGCCTTATGGTATCGTTAGCCTTCGGGTTGCGGAGGTCAGGTGGCAGCCGCTCCGTGTAAAAACTGATATCCAGTCAAATCCGGTTAGACTAGAAAAGCCGACCCCAAGTGACTTGGGAATAATTAAGGCTAAGGGAGAAGGACTAGTGAAGGAAAACATCGTTAGAAAACCAGCATGTCTGAGAGTTCTCCATAATGTTCTCAAAGATATGTAAAGTCTACCAGCGTGCTGGATTATGACCTAACCCTTTTCACACCGAAAAGAGGCCCGTTTCCAGCGTGGGACATTATATATATAAAGATGTGCATGACTGCTATTATTATACTGCAAGTAGGTAACTTACGAGAAAATCGGAGATATTTTCGCTCGAAGTCTTTTCCACTCGTTCCCTCTCAAGAACAGCACGGAGCCAGCCAAGGGGTCCACATCTTTATTGAAGAAGAATCCTCTATCGGTGAAGTATTGGAAGTCATTGACGCACACTCGCCTGATGAGCTCTGGGTCTCGGATTACTAGAGTCCGCTGGTAAAACTGATGGGTACCTAGAAAAGAAATCATTGTAGCATGTATACCTGAATCCTACTGCCTTGGAAATGCTTTCCACCGTAGCGTTTCCAAGGCAGTAGGATTCCCTTGTTGTATGAGGATTGGATTGCCGGATCGGATATGAAATTATTTTATTAATAAAGTAATAATGCATACAACCTCGATCAAAACTAATTTAGCCTAGCTGGAAACCGTTGGACTGCCAACGAGGTCTCGAATTGGAATCCAAGGCGCGCATTTATGACTTTTCGAAGTTATATGTGTATTAAATAGTTAATTAACGCTTGCTTTAACGGTGAAGGAAAACATCGTGAGGAAACCTGCATGTCTGAGAGTTCTCCATAATGTTCTCGAAGATATGTGAAGTCTGCCAACCCGCACTAGGCCATCCTGGTGGACTATTGCCTAACCCTTCTCACACAGAGAAGAGGCCCGTGCCCAGCAGTGGGACAGTTTAATACTGGGCTGATATTATAAATTTAGAAGTAACTGCTCTCCCTCTTTCCTACTGTTGGAATAAATACAGTATGAAATTGAAATTTATTTTTCTCAGTAGTCCAGTTGGAACCATACCCGATGGACGGTAATAAGCCTGCCTCATTATACGTAGGACCTTAAGCCATAGCCGATAAAATGTAGGCGTAATCTGCCGTCCACTAACTAAAAAGGTTTATTAGTTTAAATTAGGTTAATTAGGTGATATAGGCGAACGTTTCTCGATCAGATCGGAGGCGTTCTGGACAAAGGCCAGGTGAAGAGCACCTTGAACCGACGGGCGTGTATGAGGAATGTGATGAAAGTGAATGAAGCCAGAGAAGTGTGTCAGGATCGTAGCAAATGGAAATCCGTAGTCTCTGCCTACCCCTCTGGGAAACAGGCGTGAATCTATGTACATGTAACTTAACGTCTTTTTAGGTAGCGGACGGCAGTAGTACACTTCTGCGTACGTCTTCTCGTAACATATATAAATAAGAAATGCAATGCAATATGCAATGGCAATGCTGTTAGTCTTCTGGGCACACCATCAGTCGACTGTAATGCGGAGGAATTCTATGTTCCTTTTTATTTCTCTTTTGTAATATTTTAGGCATAAGTTAGTTTTTAATAATTGTGTTAATTGATAATATACTTACAGTAAATAAACATACTTAACTAATTCAGATAGCAAAAGTATTTTTTTTTAAATATACATTGTATATTATTACGCATAATTATTTAAACAAGCGACCTAACGAAAATTACGTTAAACTAATCCTAAATCCTAACTAATATTAAAAATGCGAATGTGAGTTTTTCTGTTACACTTTCATGCCTTAACTAACTGACTGATCATCATGAAACTTTGCATTCAATATGTTGTCAGGGGAACAGAAAAGAACATAGGGTACCTTTCATCCAGGAAAAAGTACTGTTATTAACATAACCTAGCCGTCCTAGCCTACATTTACGCGAGCGAGGCCGCGGGCAAAAACTAATAAGATTTATAAACAGTCGCTGCCATTGGAGAGTAAAAAGACATATGTACATATGTCTTTTTACTCTCCAATGGCAGCGACTGTTGAAGATGTCTTTATGGATGTGTAATGTATTATTATTAATAATACATACATATCGCACTCTTAATAAAACAGCGACTTATCTCTAAATTTGGAAGTAAGGCAATTTGAACTCCAATTGTGTATGTTAAATTCTAATATTATATTTGTGTTAAATTATTGCAATAGAGTTTAAATTTGTTTAAACCAAGGTACTGAGATAAATCTCTGTTTGATTAAGAGTGCGATATGTAAAACAATACTGTACATAGAAATGTATCTATGCGCAAGCAATTTTTTAGAGTTCAAGAAACTCTTATACTTCATCTTTGTCCGTCCGTCTGTTATACAACTTTCAACTCAAGAACCGTAAGAGCTAGAGACTCGCGGTCAGCGCCATTCGACTGAGCATAGTGGATATAACCCGGAAATGACTATGACATTTAACCTCTGACCTGGTCACGTGGTATCACTTGACCCTTGTATATTATTTGAACCATTTTTTCGAACTCCAAGATTTACATAATATTGTCTTCTGTTTACGCGAATGTTATTCATTGAAATTAAACTACTATATACGGATTTTATCGCGTTATTTATTTTACATTCCATTACAAAATTTTGAAACTGTTACACTACTACTAGATACTATTAAACTTTACTAATTTTAAGCTAATTAAATTATTAAAACTATTAAAACTATTTATATTTAAGTTTACACTTTCCCCGACGTTTCGGTTGCTTTTCAGCAGCCATGGTCACGGGGAGACTAAGATGGTAGTTGTCTCAATGTTCCAGTGTCGTTATTTCAAAGTACCCGAACATAATTTAATCATTGGTGTTTCTATTTACGCAGAATGAGCTCAGAGTATCATGAAATCTAGCTGTGGTTTGCTTCTTCTTGGATTCTTCTAAGATTTACGGCCATTCATTGCCGTTTCTCACTTGTTATATGGCAGAACTAAGTTGCATGTAGTTTCCAGTAAAGAATATATTTCGTTTTCTCTTTTTCCTATAATTTCCAGGTTAATTTATAAGCTGATTATTTATATAGGTACTGTGTCTTTCGGAGCAACAAATGGTTCTTTCTTGTGTATTGATATAAAAGCTTATATATATAAATAAGAATAGCAGCGATAGCTCAGTGGGGAGACCAACAGACTGCAATGCAGAGGATCTCGGGTTCGAACCCACGTCACGTACCTCTGACTTTTTGAAATAATATGACTTTTCGAAATTATGTGCGTATTGATTGACAATTATCGCCTGCTCCGTGTCTCAGAGAGCACGTTAAGCCGTCGGTCCCGGGTGCCATGAACATCTATGGCAGTCGTTATTGGGAAAGTCAGTGCCCTCTAATATTCTGACACTGGTCTAGCCTTAGGGTATCGTTAGCCTTCGGGTTGCGGAGGTCAGGTGGCAGCCGCTCCGTGTAAAAACTGATATCCAGTCAAATCCGGTTAGACTAGAAAAGCCGACCCCAAGTGACTTGGGAATAATAAAGGCTAGGGAGAAGAAAATCAAACTAAAAATTTAAATCAATTATGGTTGAATTTCGACCACTTGGCGACCGCTAGTCAAAATAATTATACAGGAAAGTTCTCTATTACGTAGGACCTGAAAATCAAAGGCAGTGAAATTCGGATGTTATGCACCTCTGCCTACTCTTTCAGGAACATACGCTGTAATGGACTCTGTTATATAAAATTTTATAGTAATGAAAGCAACGGTAGCCCTATGGTTAAAGCATTGGACTTGCGATCGAGAGGTCGCGGGTTCAAGTTCCACCCATTGCACTACCGACGTGAACCCACTCTTAACACAAGCATTCTAGCTAAGCTGGAGGGGTTAACTAGAATATATATTATATAGAGTTCAGCATGAATGAGCCGGCTCGACCGGGGCAGTATAGTATAGTAAACAGTATTCCTACTGTTGTGTTTCGTTCGATGAGTGAGCGTGCCGGCAGCCCAGTCTTTCCCCCTTCCCGCTCCTTCTCCTTCCCATTTCTATTTTTTTCTAAAAGGTCGGCAACGCGCAAGTGATGCCTTTGGTATTGCAGGCGTCTATAGGCTACGGTGACCACTTACCATCAGGTGGGCCATATGCATGTTTGCCACATTAGATGTATAAAAAAATACATTTATAATACCTAGTAATCCTTAAAAAATATCACTAGAATATACTCGCTGCTTCGCTTGCGTAGATGTAGGTTAGGTTAGGTTTGTAATAGTACTTTTGCTGGATGAAAAGTACCCTATGTCCTTTTCTGTAGCCCTGACAACGTGTATGCAAAATTTCATGATGGTCGGTCGAGTAGTTTAGGCGTGACAGCGTAACAAACAAACTCACTTTCGCATTTATAATATTAAATCCAGGATAATCACGTAGGTACATTATAATATGTCGTATATGTACCTGATTATGATATATTAACCTTTCATTAACATAAATTTTGATAAAACAGAGCGTATTATAGCGTTTCAAAGGCTTTAACAGTAAAAGTGCAAGAGCATCGCGATAAGACTTAAGCTTATTATTATTATCTTGAACGACGCCTGCAATGGCTTGATAAGCCCAACTTATACACTATAAACTGCAAAAATTAAACTTAATACTAACAAATTAACAATTTTCTTTTTAAGTTTGTAGTCAGTTCTTCTTTAATTTTTGCTACTTTTATACAGGCGCGATAGTCAAGTGGGAAACCGTTGGACTACCACACGGAGAACCCAAGGCACGCATCTGACTTTTCAAAATTATGTGCTTATTAAATAGTTAATTATCGCTCGCTTTAGCGGTGAAGGAAAACATCGTGAGGAAACCTGCATATCTGAAAGTTCTCCATAATGTTCTCAAAGATATGTGCAGTGGGCCAGCGTGGTGGATTATGGCCTAACCCTTCTCACACTGAGAAGAGGCCCGTGCCCAGCAGTGGGACAGTTTAATACAGGGCTGATATTATTATTACCTTCAAATCGCTATCGAACTATTGCTTTCACGTTTTCTTATATAGCATACAAACATGACTATATATACTCTACTCGTGAAGTCTCACGCGTATGTCTTGGAAGAGGTAGGCACAAATGTACCACACACACATTTAAGCCAGCTACGGTCTTTGTCTGCACGAAAGGCTTAGTGTTTAAGTATTCGCTTCCCCACTGCCACGGCGCCGAGTGTTGTGGGTTCGAATATCACACGAGACACAACTTTGTCTAACCCACAAAGGTTTGTTCCTAGTCTGGGTGTTCTGTGTCCATTATTTAAATGTTTGTAAAGTGCCCCGTGTCACAGTGATAAACCCTAGTCACGCACAATTTATAGACAACGCCATTTGTAGGCGAGGCAACGTATTAAGTTTAACGTGTGAAAGTATCTGTCTGTGACATCATAGCTCTAAAACAGATGAATTGATTTTGATTTAGTATTTTTTAAATTAAACTACTATATACGGAATTTATCGCGTTGTTTATTTAACACTTTATTACATAATTTTGAAAACTGTTACACTACTACTACTATTAAATTTTAGTTACTTTAGTATTTTTTGTTGGAAAGCTGATTTATCGAGAATATTCTTAACTATGATTCAAGAAAATCTGTTCAGCTGTACAAAGATCATCAGCTATTTTTGAATTATTGATGAAGAGGTCTGATCGATTCGTAATTTGTTATCCTATTACTTTGACCTCATTCTTCAGATTTTATGGCACGGATTCATGGTACTCATTGAATTCGTATGTTATAACTTTTGCACGCGGCTTTGCTAGCTTTTTCTGGATGAAAGATACCTTATGTACTGTTCCGTACCCCTGACACCGTTTATGCAAAATTTCATGACGATCGGTCAAGTAATTAAGGCGTGAAAGCGTAACAAACAAACTTATATTCGTATTTATAATTATTTTAAAGTTAGATTTATGTTGTTCAAGATGTTTACATGCTTAACCTTTCAAACCACGGCGGAACACCGGTGACCAGACACAAAATAAAAACTAGGTACTCACCTAAGAACTTCAGATCCTTATAAGTATCGTAGATCCTCTTGAAGCACATGCCTCCTTGCTCCTTGAACATCACCACGGATAATATATGCCCGACGACTGGCCATGCGGGAGGCGAGAATACTCCCCTCGCCACCCAATAATCGTGGTCATAAGTGGTGATCGCCAGAACAACAGCCAAGGACAAACCGCAAGCGACAATGTACCATAATACTATGGAATCGAAGGTGTAATATCGCAAAAGCCACGCCAATAACACAACCAGGCGGACCATGGAATGTTTGAATCCAAACATTTTGGTGCTTTTATTTGCATATCATAGTAATCACCGGCCTTTCAAACTGTAAATGTAAATTAAATAATGATTTTTAAAAGCGAAAATTACACATTATATAAAATTACTAAAGATTATTTTTTTAAGACAACTCCCTCACTAGTAATAATTCCTGTGTCGCGGGGGACTTTACAAACATTCAAACAACGGACACAAAGATCACCCAGACTCGGAACAACGATTTGCGGATCTCAAAAATGTTTGTCTCGTGTGGGGTTCGAACCCACAACACTCGACACGGCAGCAGTGGCGAGCCTAACACTTAAACCGCTACGCCATCCGAGCAGTTAAAAAGAATACGTTTTATTTTGAGTTATCATTAAATTTTAATTAATCTACTATATAATATTGTCTTCTGTTTACGCGAATGTTTCATTGAAATTACTGCGTAAATAGAAACACCAATGATTAAATTATGTTCGGGTACTTTGAAATAACTACACTGGAACATTGAGACAACTACCATCTTAGTGTCCCCGTGACCATGGCTGCTGAAAACCAACCGAAACGTCGGGGAAAGTGTAAACTTAAATATAAATAGTTTTAATAGTTTTAATAATTTAATTAGCTTAAAAATTAGTCAAGTTTAATATTATCTAGTAGTAGTGTAACAGTTTCAAAATTTTGTAATAAGGTGTAAAATAAATAACGCGATAAAATCCGTATACAGTAGTTTAATTTCAATGAATAAAATTCGCGTAAACAGAAGACAATATTATGTACATTCAAAATGTATTTTATTTCATTGCTAGCTTTAGTTCTCGGCTTGCCCCTCTTGAATGCCGCAGGAATACATACTGGGATAAATTGGATCCTATGATTTAATATCAATAATCTACTATATACGGATTTCAACTTTTACTACAACCTAGCTGAGAGATTGTCGAACTGCCACGCAGAGGTCTCGAGTTCGATCACACAGTATGCACATTTAACATTACTTAAGGTAGGTAATTATTACTCTAAACGGTAAAGAGAAACATCGTAAGGAAACCTGCATGTCTAAAAGTTCTTCATAATGATTTCGAAGATATTATGTGCAGTCTGCCAACCTGCATGACAAACATGCTAAGACTATGGCCTGTATCTAATATTGAGAAACCCGCGTCCAGTAGGCTTTAAAAACTACCTGATAATATGAATTTCATGGCAGTTTACGTTATTTACAAATTTATATAGTTATTAACATTTACACAGTCTCTAAAAAACGTTTTTTCTAATTAAATAGATACATGTAAGAAATAGATAGATATATGGTCAATTTTAAGATTATAAAAAGTAAACCAATGAATCCGTGGTAAAATCCGTACTTATATAATAGTTTAATATCAATGTGTAACTTTCGCGTGAACGTAAGACTTTATCGGTAAAAATGTACTTTTGTTTTAATCCTCTTTTATTCAATAGATTGCAAACTATTTGAAAATAAAAACTTTGCAATATTACTCAGCACAGGTATTGCGAACATCGGTCGGCGGTCGCATTTAAATCCAAAGAAATATTACACAAATCACTTAAAAAACTTTAGCAACACTATATCAAACTTTTTAATACAACACTCACACTTATATACATTTATTTTTTAAACTGCAATCCTTTCACATTCACGCAGGAGAACACATAAACATTTTTTTTTATTTTGTAATTTTATTTTAATTTTTATAAATAGAATCGCGCTCGAGGCATATCCCTCGCGGTTCGCGCCTGCGCACAATGTGGCCAAATGCGTTAACAAGAATCGTGCGCAATCTTTGATGCTGTAAGAGAGAAAGTTGAAACAGAGCCGCATTCATCTCGCATGTCTGTGTGACACGTTCATTCATGCTGACATAAATGTGCTAAAATATTATATTTAACTAAAGGTTGTTCATAAAAGTTATTGTATATCAGTTAGATGTTATTTGCCAGTAATAATCCTGGGATTATTTGCGTGAAGTAAGATAAATTGCTTTGATTTTTGTAAATGACTTTGACCTAGTAGACACTCTTTATTTGAGTACAAAAAAAGCCCGAGTACAGCGGTGCCATAGTTTCAAAAACTTGGTTGATATAATAATTATTCCGCTGTACCCTGGATAATCTCGTTTTGTATGTAAAATACTAAAATTAAGTTTTCAACATGGATCCCTAAAGAAAAGTTATAATTTACGACATCGGGCGACCGCAAACTAAATTTAATCTGATACAAAATAAGTATTTGCAGTGCTGTGGAATATTCCTTTTTATTTATAACTAAGGATTACCATCACAATTTTGTTAAAACGCCAGCTTACAGCGACATTCTAACACAATACAAGGAAAAGTGTAATATACATGCAAATAAGTCAACCGCCTTTAGTTCCTCGTAAAATCTTTGTTGTTTATCACCATTTTTTTATTATGAAAAGAAAAATTACATCGAGATTTTCTCTTTAATCCTGGCTATTTATTTTATATTATTCTGTTGAATGGTGAGTGCAATAAACTGTTGACATATCTGTTTTTATATTTTTAGTGTTGAGTTCGGCCCTGAAGGTGTTTAGTTTTTTTTATTACGTCACTGTCCTCTAAGGTTCGGAGTCGGCATCTTAACCCACATTTTGTGTTTAATCTACTTATACATCTCGCGCTTCACGCGTGAACATACACGTAACTTAAATTATGAGTAAATATTGCAGTACAATGCAAAGTGCTTTGGTAATTCATTCATTCTTTGTTTGAAGAGACAAACAAGGGGCTACATAATTGATAGTATCAATGTTATAGGTTCATTTTGTCGGACTATCTGACAATTAGGAGATTATAATGTGATAATGTGTTTAGTATATGTAGTGATAAATAAGCAACGTGCTTAAGACTGCGCCGAGCGTAAGACAAATAATGACAGAGCTCGTTCGGCGCATATTGAAATCGGCGCGCGGCCGCCATGCCATAGTAAAATTGTATGGAGGATTTTAAGTGATTTTTTGATAAATATGTATCTTTATTGTCAACCAATAACTTAAATATTTGGGACGGACAAATTGTAATATAACTATTTATGTTTCGTTTAAGCTGTAAAATATAATAGATTTCTAGTGTTATAATCTAAAAATCACGTAACATGCAAATTTACGTAATTTTGTAGGCGAATATATTAATTATTTTAAGTTTTTTACACGGAGTAATTGTAAACACATTAATAGTTATGGTTAATGTATATTTTATATTTGTATTACACAAAAAGTGTTGATTTTATTCACTTAACTGCGACCGCCTGGTTTGGCACATTTCGCTCGGCGCAGTCTTAAGTAATACAAAAGAAATATATCGTACACATTTTCAGTTGCGATACACATTTTTTTTAAAGACTACTCGTACCCTATTATTAACTCCTGTGTCGCAGATGACTTTACAAACATTCAAACAACGGACACAAAACCACCCAGACTCGGAACAATAATTTGTAGATCACACAATCTTTTGTCCCGTGTGGGATTCGAACCCACAACACAAGGCGCAGCGGCAGTGGCGAGACGACCACTTATACTTACGCCATCCGTGCAATGAATTTCATGCCTTTATGAAGTCATCCGTGTCTAACATTTCTTCTTGAAAAATTCTAGACAACGACATTTCATCTAGAATTTTTCGTACACACAGCGACACATAAACCTGGACTGTTTGGACTTTGAACTATTAGAAGTTGAACGCTGCAAATCGTGCGAGAGAGTGCGTTATATTTTTGTTATTTTGTCTCATTCACGCTAAACGAGACGCGGCGCTCTATCCTTACATCGATATCACTATGCACTGTCCCTTGCCGACAATTTTGACGACTCGATGGCGTAGTGGTTAGTGTAACCGATTGCCACGCCTGAGATCGCGGGTTTGATTCCCGCACAAGTCAAACATTTGTGTGCATGAACATGGATGTTTGTCTTGGTCTGGGTGTTTCTATATATAATATGTATATATTTACAAAAAAAAGATATATATATGTATGTTTATCCATTGTCTAGTACCCATAGTACAAGCTCTGCTTAGTTTGGGCTAGATGGTGTTGTGTGTATGTGATGTGATAGAATTCGCTATTTTATATGTAGCGTAGTTATGCGTATATTAGGTATCTAACATGATGTGTAGCCATGTGTACGTAACGTAACGTATCTTTAAAATAATATTACCGCGATACAAGAAACTAGTCTTGGTACAAGTTTCTCAACGAAATCACCGCAAGATTGAGACATAAAATGAACACATAGGTTATTAAAAATAGCAAAACCCGCTTGTGTCATCTAACGGCGGATACGTGCCGTAATTGTCCAGCGCAACAACTTTATACCACTGATGTCAAGTCGGTCAAGGTTGTTCGCGAAAGAAAGCTTTGGGAATGGTATGGAAATCATATGTAATTTGTTTTGTAATATTTTATACTAGATTATGTCCGCGGCTTTGCTTGCGTAAATAGTGGTATGTTAGGTTAGTAACAGTACATTTTTCTGGATGAAAGGTACGCTATGTTCTTTTCTGTACCCCTGACAACGTGTATGCTATATTTCATGACGATCGGTCGAGTAGTTAAGGCGTGAGAGCCTAACAAACAAACTCACATTCTCATTTATAATATTAGTTAGGATAACTTAGGTACTATATTTAAAATGCAGTGATAGCTCAGGGGGAGGCCAACAGACTGCAATGCAGAGGGTCTCAGGTAAAAGCCCACGTCGCGCACCTCTGACTTTCGGAAGTTATATGACTTTTCGAAATTATGTGCGTATTGATTGACAATTATCGCCTGCTCTGTGCCTCGGAGAGCACGTTAAGCCGTCGGTCCCAACTGCCATGAACATCTAGTGCAGTCGTTATTGGGAGAGTGTCGACACAAAAGATCCCACTGGGTCGAAGTGTCGCTGGTCTGCACGGACTGGCCCCCACATAATATAAGATAAGATAAGATAGGTACTATATTTAAACTGCACGAAAGGCGTAGTGGTTTAAGTGATCGCCTCGCCACTGACACTGGTTCGTCAAAGGTTCGATTCCCACACGGGTCGATAATTTGTGTGATCCACATTTGTCTGGTTTCTTATTTCGAGTCTGGGTGTCTTTGTGTTCGTTGTTTGAATATTTGTAAAGTCCCTCGTAACATTAATAATTCTTAATTGATAACGAAATATTGATTTCATTTTAATTACTCTTAAAATACATTTAGGGCTTGTCTTATCCAGGACCACAAAGAAACTACAACATGGTACCAAAGTACGTAATGTCGTAATAAAGGTAATTTTATACCCGGTAACTAACTTACGAATGTATAGTGGAGCTATAATAAGGAAAGGGAGAACGCTCATAGCCAGTTGCACTCACTGATCGGTAAACGATTAGCGAGGTTAAGCAACGTTGGGTGCGGTCAGTCTATAGATGGGTGACCGCTTAGTGGTATTTCATTGAGCGTCTCCGTGCGTCGGAGGGCACGTGAAAAGTCGGTCCCGGTTGTTGTGAAATTGAGAGCAGTCGTTAAGCCATGTCAAAGGCCTACGGGCGGCTTGAACAACTCTTGACAACCGGTTGGCCACTAACCACACGAAAAGAAGAAGACGAAGAAGAATAAGGGAATCCAATATATATATAGTATTATTACCGCTAATATATATATAATATTAGCGGTTATAATACAAATTTCAGTAGTTAATGTTATTGAGAGATCTATATCAAAGTAAATAGTATAAAATTGATATCAGTCCTCGTTCGCTCTGATAGCGATATCTTGAGGAAATTTTATAACACACTAACCACCCACTGCGATTTCACTCACTTTTGTGATTACTGCTCCGGCCCCCTGGTTCGTAGTCTGACGTTATATAGCCCATGTTACTTCTGGATAAAATAGCTTTTAACTACACAGTTAAAAGTTATTTTATCCAGAAGTAACATGGGCTTAGGCTTGGGTAAATTAACTCAAAAACTATAGGACCGATTTTAATCATTCTTACACAAGAATGATTAAAATCGGTCCTATAGTTTTTGAGTTAATTTCAAACAGATATGTAAATCTTTTCACTTTATGATATTAGTGTAGATTTGCAAATTGGTTTCGCCTGCGACAAAAAGTTGTGCCGGTAAAAACCATCTAAAGACATGTCCAGAAATAAAGTATTGTTAAAACAACATTAAAGTCTAGCTGTGTGTCGCAAACAACGCGAACTTTGTCATCCCACTAGCACAAGTTACAAGATAAAGATATCGGTACCCTATTCACTTGTATAACATTTTAAGACTGCGCCGAGCGAAATGTGCCAAAACAGGCGGTCACAGTTAAGTGAATAAAATCAACACTTTTTGTTTAATACAAATATAAAATATACATTTACCATAACAATGAATGCGTTTACAATTATTCCGTGTGAAAAACTTAAAATAATTAATATTTTCGCCTACAAAATTACGTAAATTTGCATGTTACGTGATTTTTAGATTATAACAGTAGAAATCTATCCTATTTTACAGCTTAAACGAAACATAAATAGTTATATTACAATTTGTCCGTCCCAAATATTTTAGTTATTGGTTGACAATAAAGATACATATTTATAAAAAGCACTTTATATTCTACATACAATTTTACTATGGCGGCCGCGCGCCGATTTGAATATGCGCCGCACGAGCTCTGTCGTTATCTGTCCTACGCTCGGCGCAGTCTTAAGACATAATATAAGATGGCATACTTTTGTTTATTCTAACTATATTTACGCATAACAGCTTACGCATAATTTTTGGAAATTGTGTCTATGATATCACACCTAGCCACCTGCACGAACCTATTTGTCGGGCCGTCACTTATTACTCGCTTCGCAAGCAAAGTCGGGTGAGGCGACCTCGCCAGATTTGCTGTATTCCAAAAACAATTATGGCAAAGTAATATTATGACAAAAAATGCCAAAATAGTTATGTCAAAGTAAATTAGGAAAAAATCATTATGCGTGAAGAATGGTTCACAAAGATATCTTATGTTCTAATTAGGTATATTAGACTATAGGCATGCCAGGTTTTTATGCTATCCGTTCAACAGTATTCATATGGCTGGGTAACAAACAACGACACATCGTCACCACATCTTAAAAATGCAATAAGTATCAGTAGGATATAAAGCGTGGCTGTGTCGTTCCCGGGGCAAAAGATGTGCTTTTCGGTTGATCATAAGATTCTCTATTCTATTATCTCTCTATATCTCTATATAGGTTGATCTATGTATAATATGTATGTATTTACAAAAAGAAAGTATATATGTATGTTTATCCATTGTCTAGTACCCATAGTACAAGCTCTGCTTAGTTTGGGCTAGATGGTGTTGTGTGTGGTAGAATATTATATTATTATTATTGAGGTTTCGAAATTGTTTGTAGTAGCTCAGTCTTCTTTCATTTCTTTTTGTGTGGTTAGTGGCCAACCTGTTGTCAAGAGTTGTTCAAGCCGCCCGTAGGCCTCTGACATGGCTTAACGACTGCTGTCAATTTGACAACAACCGGGAGCGACTTCTTAATTGCCTTCCGAAGCACGGAGACTAAGCATTAAGCGGTAACCCATCTATAGACTGACCGCACCCAACGTTGCTTAACCTCGCTAATCGTTTATCGATCAGTGAGTGCAACTGGCTATGAGCGCTCAGTCTTGAAATATACCCATCAGATGGCATATAGGCTCACCACCTATTTGTGAGACTTATAATTATATATTCACATAGGTGGCGATAAAATAGTGTATGTTTATCTACCCCTATAAAATTGTAAACTTCAAAATATGTAGTCATGATTAAAAACAACATCCAGACACTAAACAATTAATAAATCACATAATATTTTAACGGCTTTTGGGAAATTTGTAACCGTTTTACTATCGAACCAACAACATTCAACGCTTTATAATATCGGGATGACCGCTAAACCATTGCGACATCCGTACAATTAATCAAAAATCGAGATATAGCTTCTAACTTCAATTTATCGGATCTTAAACATAAATTGTACTACACCAATACAAGCTATTCTGACAATAAAATCTTACATACTTATTTTCGTTAGCTTAAAGCATTTACTGACTATTTTCGTTTAACTTTTATGTTTGTATTTAATGTTTAAATTTTATGCTTCGGCCGGAGGTTGTGAGTCCCGACAAGCTCCGTAAAACGGTTCAAATGTGCTTATCTTACGGTACTCGTAAAAATGAATGAAGATGAAAAAGTGTCGGGGAAACCAAGATTGCTTTAAGACCAAACGTTCGGCATAATTTTGGCTACATTTATGAAACATGAGAGGGCAAAATGAGTGC
Source organism: Catocala fraxini (assembly GCA_930367265.1). Lineage (NCBI taxonomy): Eukaryota > Metazoa > Arthropoda > Insecta > Lepidoptera > Erebidae > Catocala > Catocala fraxini. The sequence continues at coordinate 23,145,229 of OV884038.1, forward strand.
ATTATTTAGGTATTTTTTTATTGTTGTAAAGTTATGTGTATGTATCTTACGTGGGGGCCAGTCAGTGCAGACTGGCAACACTTCGACCCAGTGGGATCTTTTGTGTCGACACTCTGGCAGTCGTTATTGGCCCAATAACGACTGCCATAGATGTTTATGGCAGCCGGGACCGACAGCTTAACGTGCTCTCCGAGGCACGGAGCAGGCGATAATTGTCAATCAATACGCACATAATTTCGAAAAGTCATATAACTTACGAAAGTCAGATGTGCATGACGTGGGTTCGAACCCGAGACCCTCTGCATTGCAGTCTGTTGGTCTCCCCACTGAGCTATCGATATTTCTCGACAGTAAAACTCAAATACACTTTGCTTCACACAGGCAACAAACCCGAAACCTGACACAGCAGTCGTATTCACTACCATGCCAGTCAGTATACTTTAACCACTGCTCGCTCACTGCCAGCGGCTGGCCTCACCTCAGTTTTTTGTCCGCCAATCCGGCGGTCTATTGCGTAAAGTTTATTAATTCGCTCATAAAACAGTACATTATGTAATTGCGTGTACACATCGTATGACCCTCGGTGGGTAAGCACAGTTACACCACTACACACAACGCCGTAATTAATATTTACTTACGACGAATTATTAAGGTAACATGATATAAAGAGGTTGTATTAAACATATATAAAAGTAGCTTCAGTAACATAGTAAACTCACTAACCTATATATTTTGACCTTTATAAGTGTTACTTTGTGACCTAAATGATTTTTGTTTTTGACTTTGACTTAGATTATAGACGGTTTATGTATGTATCTATGTATCTTATGTGGGGGCCAGTCAGTGCAGACCGGCGACACTTCGACCCAGTGGGATCTTTTGTGTCGACACTCTCCCAATAACGACTGCCATAGATGATTATGGCAGCCGGGACCGACAGCTAAAATTCCACGTGGACGAAGTCGCATGACAGCTAGTCTTAACTAATATTATAAATGCGAATGTGAGTTTGTTTGTCACGCTTTCACGCCTCAACTACTCGACCGATCATCATAAAATTTCGCTTACAAGTTTTTAAGGACACAGAAAAGGTCATGGGGTATTATCCAGAAAAAAGTACTGTTACTAACCTTCTTTTTTTTTTTGACCCATTAATTTCCTTTATGGATACCCCCTCCGGGAGGGAAGGGTGGTTATGTGAGCCTCTCCACCCCTGAAAGGGGTCGGTATACACACTAAAAACCTGGGGTGAGCAGTCCTTCCGCCGACGGAGTGGGGCGGGATGGGGTCGCGTTAGCAATCACCATCCCGCCCCGGCGGTTGGCCCGGCTGATGGTGACCGGGCCTCAGCACCTGTGGAGGGAAGGCCTTGCTTACCAAGGCCATCCCCCAGACGTGTGGGGCCGTGCAAGCCGGTAGAGAGCCCCCCGACTCTGTACCAGTGACCCCACTATACAGGAGCGAGAAGGCGGGCAAATCGCCTCCTTCTCGCACCCGTCCGTCTGCGCCGGAGAAGGCTAACCTAACCTAACCTACATTCACGCAAGCGAAGTTGCGGGAAAAACCTAATATAGATATTCAAAGTGGGGCAAGTTTTATCACATTCATTGATACCACAAATACTACATGGTATTCTTTGACGATTTACAAATTATGAACCAAATGTATTCAGTAGTTTAGCCACAGGACATTTTTTTTGTTCTTATAATTTTGAAATTTTAGAACATCATGTAATGTAGAGATAGCTGTACGTTCAAAGACCTTATGCAGCAATATTAAAAAACGTCGTATTGTATCGGGTCCGGGAATTTCTGGATCCTAGCGAGTTGACAAAGACGATTTCTCGGCACCTATGAGTTGGCTACAGCGCACAATTGGTTACAATGGTGTTCCAATTTGTGTCTAATTTTATTTTATTTATTTTGTACAAAAAAATAATTTCTTAATTTCTGCGAAAATAGGTTTTTTGTTTATATTAACCGTCTTATATCAACCAGCTTAAGGCAGTATACTATCATTTAACATTCGCGCCATCTTGTATATGTATGTTTAAAATACTTCTAGAGTACTCGGTATAACTCCTGTGTCGCAGGTTATTTGACTCCTTGCACATATTAAAAGAAAACACATAAAAAACACCGAGCCTCGGAAAAATTTATGTGTTATTTGTGGATCAAACAATTTTTTTATCCCGTTGAACAACTCATAATACTGTCGTTGCTACACTATCCGTGCAGTCATTCGAATGAGTTCCAATTATCGGCATTCGAATAATACTGGGGATTAACAATATAAAGTAACTGCGTTTTTTACACCCTGGTGATACAAAAATATATATAACTAGCCTTTGCTTGCGGCTTTGCTCAGGAACAGTACTTTTCCTGGATGAAACCTATTCTATGTCCTTATCTGTACCCCTGACAAACATATATGCGAAATATTATGATGATCAGTCGAGTAGTTAAGGTGTGAAAGCGTGACAAACAAACTCACATTCACATTAATAATAAGTATTAGTTATGATTATATCACAGTCTACCAGTTATAGTTCACCACTGCCGGTGTTATGTTGAGCAAGCCTAAAAGCAAACATATATATAAAATAATAAAACCATAATATTTAAACATTAAATTAATTTATTAAACAATAATCATACAACTCATTTGTTCTAAGGCTGTCCCAAATCATCACCACTACTGCAATTGTAACAAAAACACGTGGGCAAACAATTTAGGGACTTTAGATATTTTAACTACGGCAAGTAAGATCTGAGCCACAAGAAATAGAATTTCGTTTATAGAGGTTTCTCAGAATAGTTTGTAGACCTTAGAACCGAGTCCATAGCGTTGGTTGTCCACCATCTTAGTTGACAAAGTTGACACGGAAGGCGTCAGTGTCGTCACTGTCTTCACTGTCTTCACTGTCTTCACTGTCTTCACTGTCGTCACCGTCGTTACTTTCAGGAGAGAAGATCACACCGCTAATCGCCTCAATCCAGTCCAGGTAAGCAGCGGTAGATGTGAAGGCTAAGAAAAGGTTTCACGTTATAGTTTGATCAAAACCGCTGTACCGCGCCTTAGGTATGTGCGCGGCAAGACGGGCGCTATGGCGCGGTACAGCGGTTTTGCTCAAACTATAGTAGGTACACATTTTTTAAACATCTCTCTAACTAGGTATAGATGTAAAGCTTGTTATGTGTTCTTTGTGTATGTTGTTTGAATGTTTGTAATGCTCCTGTTTTGCGGGCGACTTTACTCACAATCAAACGATGGACTTTTTTTATACGCAACTATGGTGGCAAACAAGCTTACGGCCCAAATGATGGTAAATGGTCACCGTAGCCTATGGACGTCTGCAACACCAGAGGCATCACTTGCGCGTTGACGACCCTTTAGGAAAGGAAGTGGGAAGGAGAAGGAGCGGGAAGGGGAAAAGAGGGTGATTGGGCCTCCGGCACTCTCACTCACCGAACGAAACACAACAGTAGGAATACTGCTATTTCACGTCGATATTCTGTGAGGGTAGTCCTCCCCCGGTCGAGCCGGCCCATTCGTGCTGAAATCAGCGAGGCCATTTCGAACAACTAAAATTGTTACATTTAACAATAATGTCCTGCAGACCGAATTTCAGTCACGGCGGCCAATCTTAACGGAGACTGGCCATCTGCGAAGGAGATATTATAGTGCACAAGTATGTGCGCAAACACAAGTGCACTCTCTGTTCCCTAACCCTCATGATGCGATAGGACGGTAATCCGACACGACCGGAGAGAGATCAGGCGCAGGACCAACGGCTTTACGTGCTTTCCGAGGCAACGGTGTCTAACACCGCCAACTTCCTAACTCCGGGCTGCTATTGAGATTTCTTAACAGCAATACTCAATTGTTTTTTTTACGACCCGGGATTCGAACCCGAGACCTCATGCACAGCAGTCGCATTCACTACCGCTGCGCCACGGAGGCAGTATTTAACAATAAAACATGAGTAACTAAAGCACTATTTAGAATGGCTGCCGTAATTAGAGGGGTTGTCAATGGAAGAGAATCTTATATACTCTAATACTTACTACCGTTAGCACTGCTGAGGAAACCGTAGACTACGTCGTCAGAGACAAGACCGGCGCCAAGGTCAAACTGAAATAAAAAATACACATTAACTTATATAATAGCGCAGATGCATACGAGTACATATCGCACTCTTAATAAAACAGCGACTTAACTCGAAATTTCAAAGTAAGGCAATTTGAACTCTAATTGTATATGTTAAATTCTAATATTATATTTGTGTTAAATCTTTGCAATAGAGTTCAAATTTGTTTAATCCAAAATACTGAGATAAGTCTCTGTTTTATTAAGGGTGCGAATGTAGCAATAGTCGCACGCCTACTGCGGCTAGTGCCACCGTAAGTGTTCCATTCCACTTTAGATTAAAACTCTCGAATTCTTCTAGTTGGACTCATGTGTCTGAATAAGCCTCCCAAAGGGCCAGATATTTTTCTGTGTTAGAAAAATATCTGTGATGAGAGAAACATAATAATAATACAAGTGAGAAAAGGCAATGAATTGCCGTAAATCTTAGAGTTCGAGAAACAATATATGCAAAGGTCACGTGATACCATGTGACCTTGAGGTCAGAGGTCAAGGTCATAGTCATTTCGGAGGTATATCGACTATGCTGAGTCGAATGGCGTTGACCGCGAGTCTCTAGCTCTTACGGTTCTTGAGTTGAAAGTTGTATAACAGACAGACGGACGGACAAAGCTGTTGTATAAGAGATTTTCGAACTCTAATAAGCCCTATATATAAACTGTTCCACTGCTGGGCACCAGCTCTTTCACAACATGAGAAAATTTAGGCAGCTCCCATCTGGTCCAGTGCGGATTGGCAGCTGATATCTTCGAAAACATTACGAAGAAGGTAAACATTGCGAGGAAACTTGCATGTCTTAACATGCAGGTTTCCTCGCGATGTTTTCCTTGACCGTTAAATCAAGCCGTAATTAACTAATTAATACGCACATAACTTTTTAAAGTCAGAGGTGCGTGCCTTGGGATCGAACTCATGATATTTACGTGGCAGTCCAACTGTTTCCCATTAGGCAATCGTTGTCTCGCTGGCTACTAGGATAGGCGAGAGGCAATGCCGGGCTTACACATATTTAAAGAAAAGGGTATCGAATCTGGCACCGTTTGGCACACGTTTAGGTGTATAATTTGTTTAGCTTTTGTATTACACGTGCGAAGCCGGGGTGGCTCGCTAGTATTTCTATAAAAATACTAAGTCTAACATACAAAGTTACTAGGTTAATTCTCTCTAAGCCTTGTCAAATTTAATATCTATGTAATTATATAATCTAATACATAATAATTATAATATTCTTTATAATCATATTCCAAAATATTTCGCGTAAAATGGCAGCCATGATTACGAAATCTTTTTGCATAAAAATTATAGAACATCGTTATGTAATACCGTCCGTTGACATGGTGACCTTAATTTCACAGTACATATTCGAATATGAGAATATTCGATATATCGAATATTCGTAGAGCAGCCATAGCTCAGTGGGGTGACCAACAGACTGCAATGCAGAGGGTCTCGGGTTCGATCCCACGTCGCGCACCTCTGACTTTCGGAAGTTATTATGACTTTTCGAAATTATGTGCGTATTGATTGACAATTATCGCCTGCTCCGTGCCTCGGAGAGCACGTTAAGCCGTTGGTCCCGGCTGCCATAAACATCTAGTGCAGTCGTTATTGGGAAACTCAGTACCCTCTAATATCCTGACACTGGTCTAGCCTTAGGGTATCGTTAGCCTTCGGATGGCGGAGGTCAGGTGGCAGCCGCTCTGTGTAAAAACTGATATCCAGTCAAATCCGGTTAGACCAGAAAAGCCGACCCAAGTGACTTGGGAATAATAAAGGCTAAGAGAGAAGAAGATATTCGAATATGAATCCTAACTAATATAATAAATTTGAAAGTCTGTCTGTCTGTTACCTATTCACGGCTAAACCACTCAACTGATTTGGATGAAATTTGATACAGAGGTAGTTTAAAACCTAGGAAAGGACATAGGCTCCTTTTTATTGATGTAGATATACCACGCGGGCGGAGCTACGCGCAAAAGCTAGTGTCAAATACAGCAGATTCAAATCATAGATGCTCTCTACAACGTTCAAAAATGGCCACCAAAGATTTAATTAAATCATAGATATAACTTCACCGTACTGAGATTGTACGAAAAAGTGTTCACAATTTGAAAAGTGAGCTCAAACATTAGATAGAAACGACCCAAAAGAATGTCCATCATAGATACCCTACTACGTTTAACCAAATAAGTCGCAGCGGTACACCGGTGACCGAACACAATAGATTTTTAATTATATCTGGTATTCTAAGACTTGACAGGTTAAATATGGTGCCCTTTCTGAACCTTAAGTTGTCATCCAACATACAATGTCAACTTGACGCCAGGCGCTGGACAAACGGATTTACTAGCTTTTTGAGGCACGGGGTGTACAACACCGCTAACTTTCTAACTAGAGGTTGCTATTGAGAACTCCTTGGCTGGAAAACCCAATAATTTATTGATGGTCCGACCTGGGATTTGAAGACGAGATCTGATTCACAGCAATGGCACATTCTACCTCTGCTACTTGGGCTGCCACACGAAGCAATCCTGTCTCTTAATCACTACATATTATTCATAAAAATCCCCCGCCGCGTCTGTCTCTCTGTTGGCGACAAACTCAAAAACTATTGAACGGATTTTCATGCGGTTATCACCAATAGACAGAGTGATTCATGAGGAAGGTTTAGGTGTTATATACTTTGTAAAGGTTTTGTTCTACCCGTGCGAAACCGGGCTGGGTCGCTAGTATATAATATACCAAAATGGAACTTACTTCAGAAACGCTCTCAGCACTGGTAGTGAGGGTTGCATCATCTACTTTCTCAACAGAAACGGAAGAGCAAGTCAATATGTCACCGGGCGCTAAAAAAACAACATATTTTGGTTAGAATTCACATTTCAATCATTCTTTAGTGGGGATTACGTAATTTGTCGACCCATCATCAAATCAAGTTACGAATATTCGATTATGATAAGAATTACAATCAAGTAGCTTTTGGCCGCGGCTTTACTCGCTCGGGAACTGTATATATTTCCGGATGAAAGATATCCTATATGCTTTTCTATATTCCTGACAATGAATATGCGAGGTGAGACTTGACGCTTTTATGCCTTGAATACTCGATTTTCCTGAAATTACCTAATTTTCATAAAATTTCGCAATCATATTGTCAGAGATACAGAAATAGACATAGGGTCGGGACCTTCCATCCAGAAAATGTACTGTCCCCGAGGGATAAAAATTTACTTTACCTACATTTAGGCGAGCGGAGCCGCGGGCAAAATCTAGTTTATTATCGCGTAGTTAGGATAACAACTAATTGATTAACATTCGTAAATGTGGTGATACTATTTTTGGTAAACAAAATTCTTGCACATGCTGGTTTAAAAATCTTTTCCATAAACTAATTAAGTTGTAAATGTTTCAGTTACTCACCACCATCGTTGGAACCAAAAGCGCAGTATATGCCTGTGGATGGGACTTCAGAGCCAGGCAAGGCCAGGGCGACGGCGGAGATGGAATCTGCAAACAAAAAATGTCGAAATCTTTACTTGCGAGTTGCGAATATTTGAAAAAGCATTCGAATGCGCAGACTAATCGAATATTATATAACATGATTCGAATTACGTAAATTTTTATTTAAAGGAATTTATTGTTTATTGTTTTATTATTGTAATTAAACTGCTAGGTAAAGGTCTCGAGTTTGATCCCAATACTCGCTCCAATTGTACGCACAATACTTTCAAAAGTCAGAGTTACTTTTTAATATGATGTGCTTATAGTTAATTATCGCTCGATTTCGGTGAAGAAAAACATTGGGGAACCTGCATTTCTGACAGTTCTACAGAATATTCTCGAAGATATGTGAAGTCTGCCAACACACATTGGGCCAGCGTGATGGACTATGACCTATCTTATGTTGTGTGGGGGCCAGTCAGTACAGACCGGCGACACTTCGACCCGGTGGACTATGACCTAACACTTCTCATACTGTGGAGAGGCGCGTGCGCAGCAATGGGACAGTTTGAACCTTCTTTTTACTCCTTAGGTACAGTCAACGACATACATACGTAGATAAACTTATAACAAAATAATGTACTCATTAATTTTCTATAGTAATAATTTGTGATTAAAATAACTCTTCTATAAACATTACTGTAGTAAATGATGAGACATTACCGTTATTGTGTATGATAAAGCAATTCAAAATCTAGAAAAGATTTATCGACTTATGATATGTAAGTATGTATATGCATAAGTATAAAGAACATAATTCGTTTATGCATTAAGACTGCGCCGAGCGTAAGACAGATAATAACAGAGCTCGTACGGCGCATAATCAAATCGGCGCGCGGCCGCTATAGTAAAATTGTATGGAGGATTAGAAGTGCTTTTTTGATGAATATGTATCTTTATTGTCAACCAATAACTTAAATATTTGGGTCGGACAAATTGTAATATAACTATTTATGTTTCGTTTAAGCTGTAAAATAGGATAGATTTCTACTGTTATAATCTAAAAATCACATAACACGAGCTTACGTTTTTGCATTTTTCGTGCAAATTTACGTAATTTTGTAGGCGAAAATATCAATTATTTTAAGTTTTTTACACGGAGTAATTGTAAACACATTTATTGTTATGGTAAATGTATATTTTATATTTGTATTAAACAAAAAGTGCTGATTTTATTCACTTAACTGTGACCGCCTGTTTTTGCACATTTCGCTCGGCGCAGTCCTAAACGTTGCGTAAAACGATTTCCTGATCCATTTGTATAAAATTTTAATATACTTACAATATAACATGTCATACTTTTATTTGTCCTAATTATATTTACGCATTTTTTTTAATCATTGTTAATGTTGAATTGTACATTATCACAACTGGCCGTTTGGGATGGCCCAACGGCCCAAGGGCTACCCCGCAGCACCTATTTTTGGGGTTGTCACTAAGGTAATTATGTCAACATAAACTGTATGCCAAATACAATTATGGCAACGTATTATTATGTCAAAACAATTATGCCAAAGTATATTAGGGGAAAACATTATGCGAAAAGGAGGTATCCCGCGTAAAACGTATGCACCAAGCAGAGTGCGTTTGTCGCGTCTGCGTTGCGTCGCTCAACATGACACGAATAAAATAGTAAATGGTAATCGCGATGCCTTCAACGCAAATGACGTATAGACGAACCGATCGCTTATTAAACTGTTATCGGCAGACATGTCTACAGTTCAGTAAAACTTAATTAAAATCAGCCGCAGAAGCAATCAGTAGGAAGTGGGAAGACATCGGCGGCGCTCAGGCCTCTAATTAATCGTCCAACTACTCGCCTACAAACTGCAAATTGTAACTGAATGCTTGATTTAAGATGGCTTCTTACTTGAATATTTACCAAACGTTGCTTTATCCGTGACTGCGTTGGAAAGAAATACATTCATCCGTAAATCATTACAATTTACAGATGCTAATAAATCTATACTAATGTTATTAAGTTGAAGAGTTTGTTTGGTTGAACGCGCTAATCTCAGGAACTACTGCTTTGAATTGAAAAATTCTTTTAGTGTTAATTAGCGCATTTATCGAGGAAGACTCTAAGCTATATAACATCACGCTATGACCAATAGGACCGGGGTATGGCATGCTGGTAGCTGGAGACCATACATAGAGACTATTATATTGTCTTTCCTATTATTGTCATCTTCTTTTTATAGAACAAATTTAGTCTGAAAGTAGTAACAGAATGATTAATATAATGAATACCTACTCGTTTACCAAATCAGACAAGTATGAAAGACAAAGGTTCATACGTACAATCAATACGCACATAATTTCGAAAAAAGTCATATAACTTCCGAAAGTCAGAGGTGCGCGACGTGGGTTCGGACACTTAACGATAGTATCGATTGATAAAAATAAGTAATACTATTGCTAAAGATCAATAGTATATCAATGGTATCACAAGTTCAATCTTGGGTTGGGTACATTATATACCTACCTAAATATTATGTAAATTATTTGTATAATTTCATGTGTTCAAATAACTGTATATTTTTAATGCCAATAAACGTAATTATTATTACTTCGATATTTTCGTTAGGTTATTCGCACTATAAACTGCTTTTCAATGTCAGCTATCGATGGCGAAACTAACGTTTGCAACAACACTATTATAAATGATTGCGTTAATACCCATTACGAATTATAAAGCTAAGGCGAATGTTCAAAAGGTATGACCCTAATGAAGAAGGAATACTAACCAGCTACCAGGGCGCCTCTAGGAATACTGAGAAGAGCGATGTTGTTCTCGCCGGTCTCTGCGTTGTAACCGGAGTGGACGTTAACGTTAGCTACGCCGAGCTCATAGACCAGGGATGGCGCGATCACGTCGTTCTGAACCAAACCAAAGCGGGCCCAGATGAAACGGGGGCTGAAATAAAAAAATATCTTATTGTATGCTGCAGAACACTGCCTCCGTGGCGCATCGATAGTGTAAGCGACTGGTGTGCATGAGATCTTGGGTAGGACGAACAAACAGTTATTGGGTTTTCCTGACAAGAAACTCTTAATAGCAGCCCGGAGTTAGGCAGTTGGCGTTGTTACACATCCACGTGTCTCAGACGTAAAGCTGTTAGTCCTGCGCCTGATCTCTCTCCTACCGTGTCAGATTACCGTCCCGTCAGATTATGAGAGGTAAGGAACTGGCACTTGTGTTTGTGCACATGCTTTTGCACACAAAATCATAATCAAAACATTTTACTTTCGACTTCGTATGCGTGGTATTTATAAGAAAAAGCTGAACTAAACACAATATCCGACGTCTAGGTGGCGTATGAAGATGAAACATACACCAGATATTAAATTAGACCTGAAGAAATACAACAATAAAAACCACATTTAATTTCGTGCAGTAATTTTTGCGGGATGCGCGTAGGTACATACAAACAGACAGATAAACATTCTAAATAATTGAATTGACTATTATAACCAAACATTTCTTTTTGATTTGGTTTATGTTCATTTACCATTTACAATTTTATAATTAGTATAGATTGGTACGTACTTAGAAAGGCAACTGCCTGTGGTCAGGCCCCAGAACTCGTGGATGAGGGTACCAGTACAAGTCTCAAGGAGACCGCTGGTCGAAACGGCGATACGGAGATGCACCATCCATGGGCTCTGCTGAGAAACCTCGATGTCATTGCCTGGAGATAAATCAATAGATTTCCTTATTTAACGTGCTCAGGATAATAGCAACGATAACCTAATGTGCGAAGCAGAGGCCTCGAGTTCGATCCCAAAGCGTGCACTTCTGATCTCTCGAAGTTGTATACGTATAAATTATTGCTTAAGGCGAAGGAATACATCGTGAGGAGATCCTGCATATCTCAGAGTTCTCCATAAAGTTCTCAAAGATATGTGAAGTCTGCCAACCCGCACTGGGCCAGCGTGTTGGACTATGGTTAAACCCTTCTCACACTGAGAAGAGGCCCGTGCTCTGTTGAGCATGTATATGAATTATCTCACTGTTGAGCAACAGTTTATATACAGCGCTGATATTATTATATACTACTGAGAAAACCCGGCTCGTCTGAGAGTTCTGCATATTTTCCTTAAATATGAGTAAAGTCTGCCCACCCGCGCTGGGGATGGCAGACTATGACCTAACCCTTCTCACGCTGTGAAGAGAGCCCTGCCTGGGACAGACTCAGAACAAGAAAATTATAGGATTTAAAGTTTGTCTTAAGACATACGTATAAATCCTCACTTTGCAATCAAAACGAATGAATACAACTAAAATTAAATAAATTTAACTTACTCTTCACGAGGCTGGTATAGCGAGCCTGTAAACAAAAGCAAATGGATATTAAAACTAATATCCATTATCCTATAAAATAATTATATAATATAATGTCAGCCTTGATGGCGTAGTGGTTAGTGTAACCGACTGCCACGCCCGAGGTCGCGGGTTCGATTCCCGCACAAGTCAAATATTTGTGTGCATGAACATGGATGTTTGTCTTGGTCTGGGTGTTTCTATGTATAATATGTATGTATTTACAAAAAAAAAAAGTATATATGTATGTTTATCCATTGTCTAGTACCCATAGTACAAGCTCTGCTTAGTTTGGGCTAGATGGAGTTGTGTGTATGTGGTAGAATATTATATTATATTATATTGTTATTTAATTAAATACTAGACATTTTTGAAAAAGTATCTGTTTTATATATATCATCTAAAGCAGAGGTTCCCAGATTTTTTCTTACAGAACACTTTAAAAATTTTACGTGTTCCGGGGGACCCTTTAAAGCTTTTTTTTTATATTTTTTTATATTGTCGGGACTAAACCTACGACTACGAATACTACGGTAGGCGGTCTGACCGTTTTTTTAAATTCTCTACCGAAATATCGGTAGATTCGAGACCTCGACGCTGAGCTTCTTAAAATATTATAAAGCCAACATTTTAGTTCTTCACTATCGAAAGCAAATAAATTTTCGTGGATGCTTACGAACTGTGGACCCCATTTTTTGTCACGCCAACGTAGACCCCCGTCGAGTCTCCCGTGGACCCGTCGGTGTCCACCTGGACCACTTTGGGAAATAATGATCTAAAGGCTAAGTTGCTGGTTTGAGCAACTGGGCTTTACAGACAATCATTACCAAAAAACCTTGGTGCCAACAACCAATATTTTATTTATTATTTGGATTCTGTAAGGACGTACGGTGTATCCATAGTTCAATAGATTGATTTAATTAGTAGTATTCAAATAAATAAATGTTATTAATCCGATATTGTCTTCTGTTTACGCTCAGAGGCAACTCGAGAGCACATGTAAAGGATTCATACCATTTTGTGAGTGAAATTAAACACCTACGTGTCACTAACAATGAAACAATGGTTAGTTTTGATGTACAGTCATTATTTACATGCTTACCTGCACATGACTGTATTGAAATAACTAAAAGGAAGCTAATACAGTACAATATGCCTGAGGAATATGCAGAACTACTTAAGCATTGCTTAACAACTGGCTATCTGTTGTGGGACAATAAATTCTACATACAAGTCGATGGTGTCGCAATGGGCTCCCCAGTATCGCCTGTCGTTGCTGACATATATATGGAGGACTTCGAGGCTCGAGCTTTACATACTGCCCCCATCACACACAGGATTTATAAGAGGTATGTAGATGATACTTTTACAATATTACCAACAGATAGTGCAAGTGTATTCCTAGAACATCTTAATTCCATTAATAATAACATCCAATTTACTATGGAATTAGAGGCAAATAATTCATTAGCTTTCTTAGATGTACTTGTCATCAGGAATCCTGATCATACTTTGAGCCACACTGTATATAGGAAAAAGATCCATACAAACAGGTACTTAAACGGTGAATCTCACCACCATCCTAAACAGTTAGCTACCGTGGGAATGTCTTTGTTTCAGAGAGCCCATGGGATCTGTGACAAGAAACACCTGGACGCCGAGCTTCAACATGTCAAGCAAGTACGGCAAGACAACAAGCTCCAACAGCCGCGCCGCTGTCACAGATCCCGAGAAAAGCCGAGTCGAGCGCCAGCCTGCTATACTGCCTTATGTAAGGGGTGTCACTAACAAGATTGGCTACATCTTGAAGCGAGCTTCAATCAACACATACTTCAAGCCGCCAACGAAGATAAGTCAATTTTTACCATCCGTCAAGTGCCAACTACCTTTACAAGATGCAGGGGTCTATAAAATAGATTGTGACTGCGGACTCTCATACATTGGTCAAACCAAGAGAAACATAGGCACCCGCATAAAAGAACACATAGCTGATGTAAAACACCAACGCTCGTGGAAGTCTGCTGTGTGTGAACATGTGCAACAGGGGACCAACCACCACATGAGATTTGACAAACCACAGATTCTCGCTAAAGAACACCGATTTCTACCAAGGATGCTTCGCGAGGCTATTGAAATCAAAAAACATCCTAATTTTAATAGAGAAGATGGTTGGAATGTACCACCAGCTTGGGATCCAGTAATAAAAATAGTCAAACCTAAGAAGAAGCAAACCACAGCTAGACTTCATGATACTTTGAGCTCATTCTGCGTAAATAGAAACACCAATGATTAAATTATGTTCGGGTACTTTGAAATAACTACACTGGAACATTGAGACAACTGCCATCTTAGCCTCCCCCTGACCATGGCTGCTGAAAAGCAACCGAAACGTCGGGGAAAGTATAAAATTAAATTAAATCTAAATAGTTTCAATAGTTTTAATAATAATTCAATTAGCTTAAAAATTAGTAAAGTTTAATAATAGTAGTAGTGTAACAGTTTTCAAAATTATGTAATAAAGTGTCAAATAAACAACGCGATAAAATCCGTATATAGCAGTTTAATTTCAATAGTTAATCCGTGTTCCAAATATCAACTTAATTAGAACAGGAAAGTGCAGATTATTGATAGGTACTATAGATATATTGTAGAATATCGCGATAACAAACATAATCTGCAAAAATAAGTTTAATATAATGGTATTTTATCAATGAATTAAGTAGCATTAAAATTAAGGTTACCTACATGGTAATTACTATGGATAACACTGATTATATTGATAAGAATATGACTTGATGATGATTGTGAATGGGGATTAAGAATGAATGAGTTACTTGTCAAATGTCTTCTTTATGCCGATGACCAAGTAATACTTGCGTCATCAGCAGAAGAGTTGCAGGCGATGGTAACTATTATGCATGGTGCTTTTGAGAGTAAAGGAATAAAAATAAATGTAAGCAAGACGAAAGTAATGGTATTTGAAAAGGAAGAGGGCGTGACGATGTGTAATATTATGATTGATGGAGAAAAAGTGGAGCAAGTGAAAGAGTTTGTATATTTGGGTACTTTGTTTACAAGGGATAGTAAACATGAGGGAGATATTGAAAGGAGAACGATTGCGGGAAACAAAGTGAATGGAGCTCTACGCGCTTTTATGAACAGTCGAAATGTTTTCGAAAAGGCACGTTTGGCTGTTCATAGAGGACTATTAGTGCCCACACTTATGTATGGAAGTGAAAGTTGGGTATGGCAAAAGAAGCATGAGAGCAGAATAAATGCTGTAGAAATGAGAGCGCTGAGAAATATATGTGGTGTGACTCTGAAAGATAGAATAAGGAATAGTGTGATTAGAGAGAGATGCGGCATGAAAGTGGATATAGTGAAAAGAATAGAAAAGGGTATGTTAAGCTGATTTGGGCATGTAGAAAGAATGGACGAGGAAAGACTGACTAAGAAAGTTTATAAGGCTAGTGTGAATGGAACAGTCGCAAGAGGAAGACCTAGGCGAACGTTTCTTGATCAGATCGGAGGCGTTCTGGACAATGGCCAGGTTAAGAGCACCTTGAACCGACGGGCGTGTATGAGGAATGTGATGAAAGTGAATGAAGCCAGAGAAGTGTGTCAGGATCGTAGCAAATGGAAATCCGTAGTCTCTGCCTACCCCCCTGGGAAACAGGCGTGAATCTATGTATGTATGTATTAATATGACAGTTTCGGTAATACCTATCTATGAATCTATATATTAATACGTGAAGCAAAAACTTTGTATTCCTTTTTACGAAAATTGCGCGTACGGAGGAGTATGAAATTTGGCACAGTTAAAGTTTATATGGAGAAGGAGAGCCAAATCCTAATATTTTTATAAAATATGCATTAGAAATACATTAAATTAATGAAAAATACTACACGTACACAACCATGCATTTGACACACGCAGTCGAATCGCGTTCGTAGTATTTCGACATTGTCCGTCTGACGTCGTACAGTTCTTTGTAACTATGGTTACCTATACCTTATTTATATGTAATAGAGAAAAACAGAAAACAAAGCAGCAAGCTTAGGAATTTTGGTCGAATATTGACCACTAGGCGACTGCTAGTATTTTTAAATACACAAATAAGATAATTAAACTGACGCCTTATCATTTTAAAATTCTTTAATTTCAATTTATTGCTATCCATCACGTTACTTAGATTTAGAATCTGTGTATGCACAAGCGGCGACTCCTCAGAACTTGGCGATGAGAAAAAAACTATTAGGGGAGCCCTAATTGTTTTTTTATTACCTGTAGGACTGAGCACCCAAAAAAATATTGTTATCACATGCCCCTGGCTAATTGTCAATAATTCTATGAATATTGGCGAAGAAAATATTTGTAAATTTTAGTTTACTATTCCATAAAAAATTATGATTACCTACTTTTTATTTTATAGCATCTATGATTTTATTAAGTCGTTGCCTCTGTGTATACCTAGATAGGTACTATTATAGTAACACACGAACCAAAGAAGAGTTTCTTTTACATAATTCCATAAGTTATTATATATTATAAAATATATCTTTAATCTGTCTTTTTAAAAAAAATCAGTATAATGCAGTTTAATATCAATGTACAACACAACGCAAGACAATAGGTATGATGTAGATATCTTAAAAATATCGCGTGAGTAGATTACTTTGCGAATTACCCGTCAATAATATCTTATAGTTAGAGATCCGAAAGAGTGATTGCATTTGATGTGTATCAGTTTTTATTGATAGAATCTTGTACATGTGCATATCAAAATATTACTTCGTCCTATCCAGAAATGGAATCTAGCATATCATGTTCATCCGTAAACATAAACGCGAATTAATACCACGAGACCATTGCGGCTTTAGGAATATGAATTACTAGCTGTTGCCCGCGACTTCGTCCGCGTGGACATTAATTTATTACCTAATATCTACTTTTAATTTGTTATCTAATTTTAATATATAAAACTACAACTAAAGAAATTAATAAGTCTAACTACACCTATATAGGCGTAGTTAGCTATATATATATATATATATATAGCTAATACTTAAAAACTACCTACTAATATTTAGAAACTACCTACTATATCTAAAGAATTATATCTTTTGAATGAAATGTCCGATTTTAATAATTTAAAAAGTATTTTGCGGGTATTGAAACGGTCTTTAATAAAATATAATTTAATGGGATAAGGATTAATACAGAGGTATGAATAATATGGTTTCATTATTGTCGGCACTTTTATCAACATTTAAAATGTAAAAAAGTAGTTATAGTAGCATAACTACAGTAGTTGGACATATGGTATCGCGGACTTTTTTGTAGATATTGATACGTTCTATAATACTGTAGAACATTTTTTGTTCTATCATCAATAGTTTCCGCATATTAGTTTAGAAATAACCTAAGACCATTTTAATCTCACTAACTTCTCCATAAAACTTTGTCAAATCTCACTTCTTAATGCACGCGACAAACTTAAAAGGCGGTACATAGACTTTTAGTGTACCTTCGCGCTTTTAGTGCACGAATTATATGTACATATATAGATATAATTAATTATATCGAGTACTAGCATGCGTTTAGTGTCTGTGTGAGATTATTCAAAACGAAATAAAGAGGACACTCATTGGCGCATCTATCGGTTATTTAATATCCAGTCTCGCCCCCTGAACGGCATTGGACCACATGGCGCCCTAGAATATTTGCTTCTTCAAACAGTTATTGATCTTGCCTTATTATAAAACCATAAGCATATCACTGCCTAATAAATTTGCTTTAAATGTTGTAAAAACATTAGCACAAACAATTAAACTGTGTGTTACAGTGAGATATAATCATAGCTTAAATTCGTTGACTGGATCATGAGATTAGCATGAATCTAAAAAATGTAATACAATCGTTATATACTTAGGAACCGAAAATATATTAGTAAATAGTAAATGAATTTACTTTTTGCTCACGATTCTACTTATAGCCAACACGACTCTACAATATGACCACACGTTACAGTCACGTGCAACACTTATGACGTATTACGCTGCTACTGAAATTTTCACTCAAAACTCAATCACGGGATTCGAATCCGGTAACTAAGCGCTCACTTATACCACGGGACCATCGGGCAGACTAAAAAGAAATGTTGAATTTACCTGAACGGCCACAAGTGCGCACAGCAGAATTAAAGCGAAACCCTTCATCTTTCCAACGATCAGCGACGCACAACTATCAATACACTAATTAACGTCTCACTTCATATACTAATTAAGCATCGTTATCTGTGATAATACGCACCTTATTCTATCGTAATTATATCATAATCACCGATACCATATGATAATACGAATAATCCAAAGATAATGTTATTTTTCAACACAGGATGTGATTATGAAAATCTGGGTTTTCTGTATCGTTTATGTACGTAATATATGCCTATATAGAAATGATGTGCCTATTGGTTTTAATTACATACTCTGCCGGCCAAAAGCTTAAGACGGCACTTAAACAACGTAACAAGTTATTGAACAGTAAACATACATATATTTTTTTCAAACACCGACAAACGCTACGCAAGGGCCAGGTGGTAGAGTCGTGGTAATATATTTATGATGTGCTCATTACTAATAACTTTGCTTTTCTTTCGCATTGGTCAATAATAAGAAGTATTTAGATTCCGAAAACACATGTTTCTGACTTATTATTACCTGAGGTTTCTTGGGTTTGTTCACAAACAATCTCAATTAGTCTAAACTTGTGGTATCTACAGTCAATACATTTTAAAATGGGAAAAGCACGCGAAATTAGTAGTGAAGTGCGTTCTGCCATCGTTGTTTTACATAACGAAGGCAAATCCGAACGTGAGAAGGCTACACAACTGAAGTTATCGAAGATTTGTGTTCATGGTACAATAAGTACACTAGTAATAGTTAGTACTAATAGTAGTAGCTACACTAGTGGAGGAACGTGGTCTGATGTCCATTCAACTCAAAGGGAGGATCCTCCGTCCAGATCGGGTGATCGTGCCTGGCGAGCCTTGGCCCGACTGTTAAAATCAGAAATTTGTATATAACTATACGTAATCGCTGTGTAAACTTCACCTGCGTGGTTCAGAATTGTATGGCGAACGAGATTATAAGCGCCTTTTGCGTACAGCGCCATCTGTTATCTGCAATTGGAACTTCTTCGTCTGAGTGGAGTCGCCTCAGACTAATTCCCAGGGAGGTGGCAAACAACGAAATTCTACTGAGTACCATCCTAGCATTTCTCTTGCTACATCATGCACGCTAGACGGATGAACTCATAGCCTTACCTTACTCCAAAATGTCTCTGATCTGACCAAGAAACATTCGCCTAAATTCATTAGACAGATGATGATAGATGCTATGGAATCTTCTTTCAGAAGCATTCTGTTGCCACAGTTTACCTGTCATAGGTACAGCGTAAATATCTGATCGTTTATTATTTCCGATGATGGAAAGCGGCTCAGTGGCCCAGCTAATGGCAAACGGTAAACCTCATGTATTTTGGCAATACCAAGTGGACACAGCATAGCTACCGACTACTATAAATGACGAACTGTTACAGCTATTCTGCGTGATTGAAATAGACAATACGTTGCTAACTATATAATAATTAAGGTATCATTAATATGAGATTTACTAGTGACAGGAGACAAGGTTATTTTCTATCGATGAGAACAGAGGCGGTTTTAGAGAGAGAGAGTTATAGGAGTTTAAGTTCTGGGCCTTGGGCTTTATTAAGAAAGCTACTTTTTTTAAGCTCGGTCTATATTTTCGGTCCTCTTTTTCTTAACTGTCCAAAGCTTTAAGGCCTTGAATAGGAAGGGAATTGATGGCTGCCAAAGCTGTGGTTTCAATACCGATTTTTCTGCTGGTATGACAACCGGCCGATGGCCGATGACTCTCCGAATATAAAATTTTACTTCTTACTTACCGTACAGAATTCATTTATCTACATGGATGGTGCAAAAGGCTTTCTGTCGTTTTGGCGCTAACGTCGCGCTGAAAGTTGTAAGTTTGAATCTCAAACGAAACAATTATTATTTGTGAGATTCATAAATGATTCTTTTGAGTCTGCTTTATGTCCGTTAATTGTATGTTAACCTTTTGAACGCCACGCCATAACGGCACCTCCATGTCCTGTACGCCAAGCCCGAAAATCGATATATTACCTATATTGTTTTTTATGATCAAATATTTCAATAACTAATAACAATTTTGTTTGCTGTATACAATTAAGTAATAATTGGGGATTCAATTTTTAAGTTGTATCACTAAAACACAGAAAACTAATGATTTAATATGTTTATTTTGTATTTTTCTGTGAACCGACAAAAAACAGTTTTGTCGAGTATAGACGACGTTGGCGCACAGGGCACGCTTGCGCATGTCGAGTATAGACGACGTTGACGTTCAAAAGGTTAATAAAGTATTAGTAGGTACATCTACTTATCTATAAATAATCTATTTATTATTAGATTTTGTCGATAACCTTGCCTTCTTGCATAATTTGATGTCAAAACTAACGTACAAAAACATCATCATCATCACAGACATATTCTTAACGTCATTGTTCTAAATTCAGTCTTAACTAAATTTAAATTTTGATCTTCTTTTATTTTCTCTCTAATATCCGTGAATGAACGATTGGCCAAGTGGATATTCAATATTGAGCTAAGCACGCCTTGAAGCATTGTTTTGAGAGCTCATTAGCTTTTTAGATTATAAATGACAACTATTCTTCTAAAACTGGAGAGGTTTGGAGGAATAAAAAGTACAGTATTTTATTGTAACTGTATGACTGGATCATGTCGGTAGATAGTGCAATGGTTGTGATTCGCACCCACGATTTCGCGATCTCAAGTCTTATCTATCCATTTTGCCCCCGGCATTTTACTATCATAGTTATGCTATTTGTGTACCTACAATAAAATGTAATAGAGCTACAATTTGTTTTAACTCAACAAGTCACCCGGCTGTTTGGAGGTGTGTAATCGCGTCTGAATTAACCCCTTCGTAGCGACATATTTAATAAAACGAGTATACATATAGGTACCTACGTTAACAAGTATCTGATGAGTGTCATTATCGCTAGCCGTTATTAATACTCAAGGTTCATTTGCTGAAGATAATTACTGTTGAAACACGACAATATTATGGCTGATTAATTAGAATGTCATTAATTAATCAGCTAAATTACTACGTAAAGGTTTTCAGCTGTTTTTATCACACTTCATGAAGATTATAATTGAAGACATGAGTGGATGAAGGGGATAAGATACAATTTGAAAATATTGAGAAAATGAGCACCAAAGTTTTATTACTTATTTTTGAGATAAACCGTTTTTCTTGAAGTTTATTTACTAATTATTTATATCAGATTATAGTCATTATACATATCTACTAATACAGAGAAGAAAAATAAAATAAAAGTGTAATATTACGTATTTATTGAAAGAACAGTGTACATAACTCCTTCATTCAGCAACTAGTTATAAAGAAGTTACATAATGTAAATAAAGGATGAATGAGTCAACTACATAACTAATATAATAAAACATTAATTATTAATCTTGACCTACAATTTTGATAATAGTAACGATATTCCGGTTTCACAAATTTAATCTGATCTTTAATTTTAGCTTTTTCTTCAGAAATTGTACCATATTTGCCCCGAACACATTCAACTTCGACGTCTTCTACTTGACTTCTTTTTTTTAATATGTCCACTTTCCTAAATGTCTTCTTTTCATCGTAACTTTCTTTGTATAAATAGGAACCGAATTCTTCTACCCTTATCCATTTAATGCCGTCCCTAAAGTTAACCCTTTGCTTGTTTTCGTATTTTTTCTGTTGATCAAATTGAGTTGATTTGGCAAGTCGTTAATCTTACGAAAATGATCCGTCATATCGATAACAACATTGTTCCGAGATGCTTTGCATATAATCTATCAATATTGCTCAGGCGTATATATTGCCTCATGCTTGCACATCATCTCTTCAATGCGGCCAAAATCTCTACCAGAGTCCAAATAGGAATGACCGACTTCAGGAAATTTGTGGTGAATGATTTTAAAATATACTTTCATAATCATGTATTGGTAGAGTACTATAATATTAAAGTTTTTATTCTGTCCAGCGCAGGAGTCCGACCATATGAGTAAATGATGCTTATTGCGACACGATTGGTCCACTTCAACAAATCTTAGTAGCGAGCTAGTAACTTCAACACTACCTCTGTCGGCTACGTCTTCTGTCCACGTGCAGCAGACCGCTTTTTCTTTGGTTTGGTCCACTACATGGATGACCATAGTATAAAACCAAATTTGACGCAAATAGAATGCCTTAGAAGTCGGTATTTTAGGAAGTGGCATGGTCTGTTGTAGCTCTACTGTTAAGTATAGCAATCCAATATCTTTCTTGGGCTTCTTCCTATCAGTGGCCATGGCTTCAATCGCGGCATGGTAATTCGACACATGCTCTTCATTTGAATTTCCAGCATCACAAGTTGCATATGTATCGCTCTTTGGGTGTCCGAAAGATTTTTTTATATGTACTTTTTTAACTTTATATTTTTCCGGTATATTCTGCTCCTCACACATCGTTAAATAAAGCTCGTGCATTTTTATAACATTTAAAAGCGGTGACAAATAATGTTTGTATATATTTTTGCTACATGAGTAATGAGACTGTTCAGCTGGGAAGTTGGATATATGAAGTTTTATTCGTTGTAGAACCTCTTTATCCGCTTTATGGGGGCGATTATTGTGCCTGCCTCTTTTATCTGGAAGTGGAGCAGAATCATCAGTCTTGATTTTTTTAATTATAATATCCACCTTCTTTCGCGATAATTGGTATAGACCACACAATCCCAATTTGCAAACCTCTGTTGTTAGGTTTTTATGTTTAATAAAGTATTTGTAGGTCGCACACTTACTTTTTTTGGCGGTAGTAGGTCGTCGTATTTCAGGTTTACTTACTATGGAACTGCAAGAAGCAAAAGCAAAGCGTTTTTACTATTTACATCTAAGCTATAAAAATCTTGACGCGACGCGAAATGAATGAAAAAGACAATTGTATATCACATAACACCTTCATCCAGAACAGCGCAACGCGCCCGCGCGTTTTCTTGCACTTAAATCCTTCATCCGCGCAAGAAAGACACAGATTTAGATAATTTTGAATGAATGAATATACTAAGTGCCCATGTCACTTTCATTCAGTGTGTTTATTATTTTATGCTGGTACATAACCCCTTCATCACTTGCTATTTCTAAAAGTAAGCTTAAACAGCGTTTTTTAAGGTCTAATATGGTTTGTAGACACATAATACATTGATTCAATGCAAAAAAATACTTAAAAAAAATTTTACTTAACTCCTTCATCCACTCGTGTCTTCAATTATGAACAGTGTAGATTAAATTGCATACCAACTTACATTTCGTTGCGTTGGCCTGTCATATTGGATCCACTGTGCCTGATTGCAAGGAGTTAACGTAATGAACAGGTCATCTCAAAAGTTGTAAAAATTACCTCTTGCAAAAGTGGCAAGCAATTTATTTGACGATTTTCGAAAAAGAAATCTAGCATCGTAGATTTTCGCCTTCCTCGATATCTATATACTGCGGTAAGTAAAAAAAATTATTAGGTATTTATATATAACATAATAGACTGATTATGGAATCAGTCTATGCCGAAATATATAGATAGATATGATTATAATTTAAGATTATGGATTTAATGAATTATTCAATCCAACAGGTACAGAGTAGATTTACGTTTCCTATAACTGTTCGAAAACCTTTTACAGAATCCTCTCATTTTAAAGAACAGATTTAAAAAAATATTAATTACTGATGTCTCGAAATCAGCTTCACTAAGTTGGATATATTTTATTTGAGAGGGCGCCGGCCTTTAGCCTTTGTGATCAATGGCTACACCCGGCGCCTCTGCTGCACCCTGATGGATAGAGAGAGATTGTCTTTAGCCGCCCTTTGGTGGGCGCTTACACTTCACGAAAATTCTACTTCGGTTTTATGTCAAATAAAAAATAATTACCAAATTTTCAATCATGCGCATCAATTTACCCGTGCTGGCAATTGTTTTACGCATTTGACTTTTTGGCTCTCTTTGACATATGGCGCCTAGAGCAACCACTCCTCTTTGCGTACCTTAGAGCAGTGGTCGGCGTCTCGCGGCTCGCTGTAGCGGCTCTTCCACGAAATTTTTAGTGCAGGCATGGATTATTACTTATTATATTACCTCATAAGTATACCTAATATCAAATTTTATTTAATTTACTTTTAGTTAAACTAAAATTTATTTGGCAAAGGCAAGCTAGAGTGCTTTTAATCCAATTTGTCTCGTAATAATGTCCCCAGCTAAAGCAAAGCTTAAGATAAAAAAAATGGCTCTTTGAATAGATTGCACTAGTGGATTGTCTATATTTGGCTCTTGGACGACAAGGTAGCCGACCAGTGCCCTAGGGCAAAAAATAAATATATAATATAGTTTAACGCCTCTGTCCCCAGAAGACCAGGCAGGTGTATTACTTTATTATACTTACATTTCGCCTTTTATGATTTATATCACAGTAAAAATCTTATAAAATAATATAAAATCTTTGATAAGAATCAACTTATCTCCCAATCTAATCTAAACAGTGTGGAATCGGCGTCAAACAAACAGCCAACGCAATTTTAATTAATAATAATATATATTCTATCACATACACACAACACCATCTAGCCCAAACTAAGCAGAGCTTGTACTATGGGTACTAGACAATACTTACTAATCAACATGTTTATTATGTAGGTAATGTGTTATCAGCAGATATGTTGAAAATGTGCAGATGGAGATTTGTAGATATTCAGATTTAAGCACAACACCGTTTTTGTGCCAAATTCGCTGTAGGAACGTAATATTCTGTATCGGCGGCTCATCGAACAACCGTCACGGGGCTTTTCAAATGCGGTAGTACGAACTGCATCTACGCTTCATGTCACATTAATAATGTCCTCCGGACCGTTCACGGCGGCCAGTCTTAACGGAGACTGGCCATCTGCGCAGGAGATATTATAGTAAGTGTGCGCACACAAGTGCACTCTCTGTTCACTAACTCTCATGATCCGGTGGGCGGCAATCCGACACGACCGGAGAGAGATTAGGAACAGGACCAATGGCTTAGGGACTGCTCACACTTATTCAGCTCTGTTCAGGTTTTGTCCATAGAACACAACGATTTTGTATGGACCTTTTCGGGGATATGTCGACTATGCTGAGTCGAATGGCGTTGCCCGTGAATCTCTAGCTCTGACGGTTCTTGAGTTGAAACTTGTATAACAGACGGACGGACGGACAAAGCTGTTGTTTAAGAGATTTTCGAACTCTAAAATTACCTGTCACAGAAACTCAATAAGACACAAATAATAATAGTAATTGTTACATTTCCTGTAAGGAAAGGCCGTGTCTATTGTCCGATGTCCACACGTACTAGCGCCAACTTCATGGGATTTGGGAGTGCCCGAGCTTCCCCCGACGTTATTATTGGAGTGAGGCAGGTATTGGTGGCGTCAGGCTGAGAGCCTGAGGCCCTCCCAATATTTTATCCCGATCCTTGGGTAATTGACACAAGTGTATGAACACCGACGACTTCAACTACAAATTTGAATTACCCTTTAAGTGGCCACCTCGCCTCTGCCGCTGCGCCGTGTATTGTTGGTTCGTACCCCACACGGGACAAACATTTGTGTAATCCACAAATAGTTTACCCGAGTCTGGATGTTCTTTGTGTCCGTTTTTTGAATGTTTGTAAGTAAGTCTCCCGTGACACAGGATCCATGATTAGTGCAAGAGATTTTAAAAAATAAACGCCTTTAGAAAATCTTAAAATATGAAACTTATTTGCGACGTTGCCATTCCGTCAGGCTACAGGGGGTAAAAACTCTCATATGTTATTCAAGTCAACCAAAATAAAAAGCACCGATTTATATAGAATTTATTTAGTTCTCTTTCGGGCTCTTCGACCATGCTTCCTCTCCTTCCTTCAGTGAGGTCCAACTGCTAGACCTTTTCTGTCTCGCGCTGTGCGGTGACGTCATATTGTCGGTGAGTCGCGGCGCCGGCGCGGCCGGCGGGCTCGGCGAGCGATGCTCTGAGCGAGCGTGCGAGCGAGACTTCGAGCGCGTACGCCGCGAGCGCGAGCGTGAACGCCGATGCGAACGTGATCGCGAACGGGATGGGTACGACCTGGAATAAACAAATTTGTTGTTAGAGAATTATATTAAAAACATAACGTTATGGTCTCAAAAAAGACATTACCCTAACTTATATTACCTTTGCGAATGTTCAGTCAGTTGACAGTTGACTCAGTTATCAGTTTGTTTATTTATTGCCTTAGTTCCCAAAGTCGTCCAGGTGAACTTCCAGGGGTCCACGGGAGACTTGACGGGGTCTACGTTGGCGTGACAAAAATGGAGATTCACAATTCGTGAGGGTCCACGAAAATTTATTTGCTTTCGATAGTGAAGAACTAAAATGTTGGCTTGACTTCTATCACTGTAGGCAGATAATGTTTTAAGAAGCTCAGCGACTGTTACTTGTAAAAACTTGCATATTCCATCACCTACCGATTTTTTTAAATTTTTTTGATTCTTCGGCAATATAAATACTTATGCCAAGGAATATGGTTAAAATGTAGATGCAGGGGGTCCACCGGAACCTGCTAAATTTTGAATGAGGTCTATGAGAAAAAACGTCTGGGTACTTCTGATTTATTATTACGCTTTCAGGCCTTAACTACTCGACCGGTAATCATGAAATATCGCATACACGTTGTCAGGGAAACAGAAAAGAACATAAGGTACCTTTCATTCAGAAAAAACACTATTACTAACCTAACATACAAGCAAAGTCACAGGCAGAATCTAGTTATAATACATATAATTGTTTTATTAATGCGTGGTAACGATGTGCACAAATGTATTCTAATACTAATATTATTATTACTGAACTATAACTGTACGCAATGCGGTTCCACCTTTGCTTACTGAGGGATACAGCTTGTGTCTATATGTTGATACTAGTGATGTAACGAATGTTCGCATTCGCATTCGCAAATATTCGCATATTTCATGTCATTCGTATTCGCAAGAAATGATGCGAATGTTTGGCAAATGTATTTGACAAACTAAAAGGAAATGATATATAGATTGGATGGATATGGAATGATAATACTGTTACGTGCTGGGTTCGAAGGATAATAATGTAAACAATATTACCGACTAAAACACGCTTTATTCAAACACAACAAACACTATATTGCAATTTTCCTCTGTAACTGCTTCAAACTCCGTACATGAACACTTTACCGCTTACGATTGTAAACTGACTTGGCGGTGCGCGTGCGCTCTATTTATACGCGGGTAAAGCGTTTCTGGAGTTTTCTAGTAACGCTATACCCGGTATGTAAACAGTACGATGATTCGAGAAAGTGCCAGCGTTCTCTCTACCCTTCGCGTACTCACACTACGTAGGTCCGTAAGATGTCAATAGATGGCGGTGTAATAAATTATTAGACGGAACTGCCGAGTCTTTTCCACAATGCCGAAAGATGTCACTGGGCGTAACAATACAACTGACAAGATTTATAATTTTCATTTTATATAATATTTGAATAATAAATTATTATGGAACAGTCTTGACGTAGGCAAATAAATTAGAACTACTGTCTCTCTTGTTCTTGTTAGTCTAATTAAAATATAAAAAAAATCACAAATAAACAAAAAATATAATTTCGATGCTTACTTTAAAAATATCGAATTCTAAATAATAATATATTTTGTGCAAAAAGAACTTGAGAGGTTTAATAATAATATCTAGGTATAATATGTCTTGTTACAATAATTAAATCGAAGTCAAGGAATGTTAAACTTTAAAAATAAATGTTTTGAGGCTCTTTCTCCATGCAGCTTGTTTCGGAGGCACGGAGCGGGCGATAATTGTCAATCAATACGCACATAATTTCGAAAAGTCATATAACTTCCGAAAGTCAGAGGTGCGCGACGTGGGTTCGAACCCGAGACCCTCTGCATTGCAGTCTGTTGGTCTCCCCACTGAGCTATCGCTGCTCATTAATTAATTAATGAGCAGCGATAGCTTAATATCAGCGATCATTAATTTGCCTTTCAAACACCGACAATGGCCTCGCCTCGCCGTAAATATGACTGTTAAAAAATTGTCGAAGCGTCGGGCAGTAAAAATAATTATAATAACTTTAAAATTAGAATAAGCCGGGATGCAATCCATATAAAATAGAATTTAAAATAATTTTCTTTGGGTTTACCAGCAAGAATTTTTTTAAAAACGAAGCTTACCGTGATCTTCTACTTCTAGATCTGGTTCTTCTACTTCTGCTTCTGGACCGGCGACTTCTGGAGCGACGGTTTCGTGACCTTGACCGTGAGTGTGACCGCCGCCGTGATCGCGACCTTGACCGCGACCGCGAGTACGACCGGCGACGTGATCGCGACCGCGATCGGTCCCGCTCGTCGTGATCGTTACGTGATTCAGATTCAGAAAGTTTCTTGAAATATCTAAAAATTAAATACAAGCATTTTGTATTAAATATAGGCTAGACTCATAGTCTAAAACACATCGTTTTCAAACTATGAGTTCTAATAAGTATAGCCATAGCCATAGCCATGCTGGTGTGCAAATATTGAATTTGAGGAGCACCTCCTTACGTTTAATATTTAATTACTATGAGCGTTGCCACAGCATTTTTTG
The DNA here is from genome assembly GCA_930367265.1 of Catocala fraxini. NCBI lineage: Eukaryota > Metazoa > Arthropoda > Insecta > Lepidoptera > Erebidae > Catocala > Catocala fraxini. The sequence goes on from OV884038.1 coordinate 23,174,030, forward strand.
GAAATGTATTGAAAGACAAGACTGCATAATTAAATTAAACAGTGGTTTAATAGGCAGTGCTAGGCAGTACGCTACAAGGGACAGATATTTGTATTTTCTACTCATTTCTTCAGAGGGTTTCCTTTGTGCCCGTGGTTTGAATGTTTATAAAATTTTCTATAGTACAGGGATTATCAAGTTCGATATTGTAATAATATTATTATGTAACATGCAATGGGAGTATTGGAATGTATTCATGGGTCACAAAGAGCCCATGTGAGAATTAAAGCTTTTTTAAAATCTATACTTAAATAATGAAGATGTTAAGTTTGTTTGTATATTTAGGACCGCGCAACTTCGTCTGCTTCACATAAGATAATTTTCCCCGACTTTGCAACATTTTTCATTGATGCGCCGCACCTATTGGTCGTAGCGTGATGTTATACAGCCTATAGCCTTCATCGATAAATGGGCTATCCAACACGTAAAAGAATTTTTCAATGCGAACCAGTAGTTCCTGAAATTAGCACGTTCAACCAAACAAACAAACAAACTCTTCAGCTTTATAATATTAGTATAGATTAGGAATCTCCGAAATTAGAATAATCTTTTTAAATTCTATTTAGTAATTATTAAGAATTTAAAAAGGTATATCTTTAGAAAGATACATTATTCTTGAGTAATCAACATGCTATAATGGATGCTGGTGAAGTCACCGCTTTTAACAAACGTTTTTAATTTGATGCTATAAGAATTAAATTTACATCAAGCAGGTAATTTGCGGGCATTGGCGGGATCAGGTAGATAGGTGAGGTGGTAGACCATCGGACTACTTTTTAAGTTTCTCAAGCTTAAAGTTTTAATGAGCTGAAAACACTACGTCTCCTTGCTTAAAATAATCTTTTTACTTTCGTATTTTCTTCTACACCACTTCATAATTTGCATTAGCCCGCGAACAGCTACTTGAGATTTTGAAACCCTTAAGAGCATGATGGCATACTGACTTGTAATACTGGTGGCTGGCATCAGGTCCGTTAAAGAATGGCATCCTGGGCCGGCCGCGTCCCCGGCCCCGCGCGCGGTAGGGCCGGCGCGCGTACGCGTCGGGCGCCGGCGGCGGGTAGTACGCGCCGCGCACCGGGTAGTACAGCGACGCTACACACACCACACATACATTAACTAACACTTTAGACTTATAGTTAAAACTTAAAAAAGTGGCCGTGAGTTTCTTGCAGATCCACCCACTATGCAAAGGGCCGTGAGTTTCCTGCAGGTCCACCCACTATACAAAGGGCCGTGAGTTTCTTGCAGGTCCACCCACTATACAAAGGGCCGTGGTATTTTTTTACTTTTGCGACTAGAACGCTAGATTCTTTCTAGTACATTAGCCTTCTTTTATGCCGCACTTTTAGATAAATGTATGCTTCCCTACAATTGATGTGGGCAGTTTTTGATACTTTTTTTTTACTTTCTTGCAGGTCCACCCACTATACAAAGGGCCGTGAATTTCTTGCATATCCACCCACTAGACAAAGGGCCGTGAGTTTCGTGTGGGTCCACCTACTATTCAAAGGGTCGTGAGTTTCTTGCAGGTCCACCCAATATACAAAGAGCTATGAGTTTCTTGTAGGTCCACCCACTATACAAAGAGCCGTGAGTTTCTTGCAGGTCCACCCACTATACAAAGGGCCGTGAGTTTCTTGCAGATCCACCACTATACAAAGAGCTGTGAGTTTCTTGCGAGTCCACCCACTATACAAAGAGCCGTGAGTTTCTTGCAGGTCCACCCACTATACAAAGCAGCGAGGTGGCACACCATGGTGGTTTTAGTCAGTAGATCCGAAGCCTCGGAAGAGCCCGACATAACCCTCTTGCCTCCCCTTGTGGCGAGAGGGTATGCATCAAGAGCTTTTCCCAACGTATAAATAAAGATATCTTCTCATGGGCTCAACTTTTTGTCTGAGCCTACTAACCAACCTAAATGTAGTTTCAGTAACTTAGTTAACTCACTAATGCTCGTTTTCACCAACAGGCCCCTAAGCTCCACCTAAGTAGGTGTCTTTTAAGCTAGGGGCATCCCTTAATCGAATACTTACCTAAATTCAATTTCACCATGCTAGGTATCACCTACGAAGGAATTCCCTAAGTGACAGTTAACTTTTTCTAAAGTCACGTTTCTGACATCGATGTTTTATCGATAAGATGAAAATTTCTATATTTCTTTTCCAATGAATGGTATTAACAGTAGTATTATTAATATATTGAAAAACAATATTTTTTACATATTTTGAACTCTATTCAGTTTAATTTAAAAAAATATACATTTTCAGTTCATGCGTATAGGCTGTAAGATCCGTGTTCCTTTGCTTTTTTTGTCAAATGAACGAGAAACCTTAAGTCATTTCTTAACATACGTCATCGTGTGATTATTTGGAACTCCGATTCGTGTTAATTAAAGCTTACATCTGTTTTTATCTTTGAATTCTAAAAGATGCTCAAGTTTTCTAATAAATATAGAACACTGTTTATATAACCTATATCTTATGGAAAAGTCGACATCGTCGTCTTTATCGAAGTGGTTGACTTTTTCACGGTCAATGCGTGGTCTTTTTACAATTTGCTGAATGTTCTCTAGTCTCAATATCTTCTAGACTCTCTATTAAGTGCCCTAAATCATTTTCCATGATAGGAAACACTCGTATGTCGCGTATGAATAAACAATATTCTGTTACCTAAGCATAAGAGTAGTTTAAGGAGCCAACAATCGGGCCCTTAAATATAAGAGCTGCTTTAGAGACTTAAGGGACACCTAAATGTTGGTGAAAACGAATTTTTTGTTAGGGGTTCCCTAAAAGCTGCTAAGGGATACTTATCGGTTGTTTTTTTTTTTTTAACCTTTGTTTATTTAGTGGCATTTATTACAGAGTAATATGTTAGCCCCATCGTGGCTTATTCTAAGATACTAACTTACTATTTAATAATAGGCAACAGAGCAAGTCGTTGTTGTACATATATCTCAAATAGGTCTAACGCCGCATTTGAAGTAGGGTCACTTAGGATATTAATGAAAAGTCCTACATCGTACACGTTAAGGTTATATTTGAACATCAACGAGTTCCTTTGGCGCTGATATTTGACACAATCCATCAGTAAGTGTTATGGTGCATCCACACATAACGCCGGCTTTGCCGCCGGCTTTGAGACTGCCTTGCCGTCATTTTTGCCGCCGGCTTTCAGACTGCCTTGCCGTTGGTTTTGCCGCCAGATTTACCAGCGACCTGCAGAGCCTGCTGAAATTTGCAACCGAAGGTTGCAATTTTTTAACACACACTACATTACCTCTCCGTGTCGTAGCCGCAAGTCAAATGCCGCCGGTATTCAAAAGCCGCGCGTGCCGCAGATAATGTTGCGCGTGCCGGCGGCCAGACCGCCGGCCGGACCGCCGGGCATGTGTGGATGCGCCATTAGACATCATCAAGGACTCCGCAAGTATCACAATCAGGCATATCGACTTTTTTCATGAGATGTCCAAACTTTCTAGATGGATAGTGACCCGAGCGCAGCCTATGCGCTATAACAATAATATTTCTTATACCGCATAGGCTGCGCTCTGTTGGTGAAAACGGGCATAAGTTATATATTTTGACGTTCATAAGTGTTACTCTGTGACCTAAATCAATAAATGATTTTGAGTCATTGTTCCTGTTGCATGAAACTAGTCGCTTTAGCTACGGACAGTTACATTTTAACATATTTTTTTTAGAATATGTTACTCTTAGCTCAAGCTGTGTAACTTGTATTTATATAAACTTAAAAGTAAATATATAATATAAAAATAACGTTTTACTGGAAATTTTATCATTTCATTATAATTTAAGTTTTCTTTCTATTAAAACAGGCCTAGCATAGAACATAAATCCTTGATTTTCTAGCCGATTGTTCGCGCTTTTAGTACAATAAAACATTCATTCGCATACAATTAACATTTCAGTCGTTCTAAAGACCACCTATCACTGGCAGCGGAGGCAGAGCGGTTGTATTGTTCGAATTAGTATGAATTTGCTCACATACTGTATAGGTCCTGCGAGAATACCTGCGTTGCAGTTTCAACTGCAACAATAGCTGACGCAGGTTCCTAATTTGGTAGCCATGGTCGACAGCGAGAGGAAGTGGGCAGCGGTCGCATCCTTCTGCGAGGACATCATCTCGCAGAAGGAGGCGGCGGAGTGGATCCATACTTTATACTGCTTTGTATATATTTATATTTTATTGTATTGTGTAAAGGAAATACAAATAAAAATATTTTTCTTTCTTTCTTTCTAAACACTACACACACGGTTGCACCGAATCGTGTGTGTAATGTGTCATACTAAATCGAACAATACAACAAGAACGGTACCGCTCCACCTTCGCTTTCTGTGTGTGAATTTAAAACCAACTATGACGAGGTCCGAAAAAGTAATGTCATTATGACAGTAGAAAATATAAAATACGTCGAAACGTTTTAAAAGTTTGGATAGATATGTTCATGGTAGGTCTACCACCACCATAATACATGTATAAGCGACGATAAAAACCTGAAAGTAAACTAAGACAAGAAAAGTACCTCTATCCCACAGAAGACCGCTGGCAGATAACCAAGTATTGATACAGCGGTGAATAGGATTTTCAGGAACTAATGTTCCTGGACTAGAGTAACATACCCTTTGAGCTGGTAGGCTAATGACCCCTTTTTAAAGTTCGAATAAACTCTTATACAACAGCTTTGTCCGTCCGTCTGTCCGTCTATCTGTTATATAACTTTCAACTCAAGAACCATAAGAGCTAGTCTCGCGGTCAACGTCATTCGAGTCAGCATAGTCGATATACCCCCGAAATGACTATGACCTTTGACCTCTGACCTCAAGGTCACGTGATACCATTTTTATCGAACTCTAAGATTTACGGCAATTCATGGCCGTTTCTCACTTGTTAAAGTTTGACACACGAGTAATACCCGTTAGTAATAGTGCACAGCAGAAAATAGGGTATCACAACCTATCTGCCGCTGTGCCACCTCTTTCTTTATAAATCTAGGTTATAAGTTATCAATAAAAAAGTAAAAATTGTTATGATACTCATACTTTGCGGCGGTGGGTATCCGTATCCTGGGGGGCACGCGAATGGGTAGCCGAAACCGTACGGCATACCATACATGCCAGCTGTGAACACATACAAACATGGTATTAATCCTAACTAATATTATAAATACGAATGTGAGTTTGTTTGTTACGCATTCACGTATTAATTGCTCGACCGATCATAACATAATTTCGCATACACGTTGGAACACGTATCGAGTACAAAAAGGACATAAGATGCCTTTTAATTAAGGTCATAGCATACTATCAACCCGGAAACGGACCGTCACCGTATCAACTCGAGCCGTGCAGTATTATTTGTATGAAACTGCCTAATGCAACGCACACTAATCGGAATCGTAACGTAATCGCCTCGCCTCGGGACAATCTTGCAGTCGCCGCGCTTACGGCTCGTCGTCCCCGCGCTTACGTTTCGCCGTGCACTACTGTTGCTGAACGTGCTGTCATTCACAAGACAACTAACAGTCGTGTTGCGCGCGTATATTTTATTAAATTTGTAGGTTAGATTTCAAACAAAGAATAATGATCAAAAGGGATCATTGAAGAAGTGAGCAAAATATCCATATTAATATGATTTAACCGGTCGTATACCGCCGGCTCGCATACCAGCCGGCAGATTTGTACCCGTCGTAGGCCGGTGGCTCGCATGCGAGCCACCAAATTGGTTTTACGTTAGCTTAAGCTAAAGCGAAGGCGGCGCGCGGCGTTTTGGCGCCAATTTGGTGGCTCGCATGCGAGCCACCGGCCTACGACGGGTACAAATCTGCCGGCTGGTATGCGAGCCGGCGGTATACGACCGGTTAAGTGAGCGCGGTGTCGCCTAGCCGTAGCCGAGTCGACGTACCGGAGCTGTTGATCCGCTTTGGTCACGTTAGGTTGACGCCTGTTTGACGGCAAGGCGAAAGACGATTCGGTGACGATACCTTTCCGAGTTGATATGTGTGCTATGATCTTTAATCGGAAAAAAAGTGCTGTTCCCAAGAGGCGGTAATGTAGAGTTTGTCAATATAATTTTATTGACAAACTCTACATTAACGCGAGCGAACCCGCGGGCAAAATGTATTTGACACTAAAAAGTGAAAAGATTTGTACTTTTTATCTATACCAATATTATAAAGCTGAAGAGTTTGTTTGTTTGGTTGAACGCGCTAATTTCAGGAACTAATAGTACGATTTGAAAAGTTATTTTATTGGTGTTAGTGTTGGATAGCCTATTTATCAAGGAAGGCTATAGGCTATTTAACATTACGCTACGACCCGCGGGGGCGGCACAGTAACTATAAACGCGGGTGAAACCGCGGGCACATCTAGTTTGTAATAAATAAACTCAAAACTCCTAGACTGATTTAAATATTTCTTTCACCTGTAGAAAACTACTTCATCCAGAAGTAATATATAAAACATCACACTATTTACCACTGGAGAGGAGCAGTAATCATAAACGTGGGTGAAACCGGAGACAGCTAGTTTTATCCTATATACAAGAATCTACCTTTGCGATCTAAATGAATAAATCACTTTTAACTTTTGACTTATTGACTTACAAATCAATGAAAGAGTGGACATACCAGTAGCCTTGTTGAACTCCATCTCGCGTTCTGGTGTGGACAACTTCTCAGTCTTGATCCTCTTGCGGGAGTCTCGCTCCACCGAGGACCCGGAACTCACTGAAGAATCACGTCGCGGCTTCTTTGTTTCTAATGCTGTCCGGATTACTATACGACCTGGAAAAGAATAAGGTTGCTTTTAATGGATATAGGCCAGTTTTATTTTGATGTATATGTTTTTATTAAAGAAATTGGTTAATTGGTTAATTATCTATCTTATCTTGGGGCCAGTCAGTGCAGACCGGCGCCACTTCGACACAGTGGGATCTATTGTGGTTAATTAAATTGGTGTTGAGTCTATTGTCGTGTACATACATATTATCTCGTCTATATCCTCGAAGGGATGGACATACGTGCATTACAACCACATTTCGAACACGATGATTTTGGGTCCTATGTAGGACGTGAAACTTTTTATTTTTTGTATAGTGTGTAAACGAGCAGACGGTTCGCCTGATGGTAAGCGATTACCGCCGCCCAAGGACACCTGCAACACCAGAGGAATTACGTTGAGTTCCTTTTAAATATGCCACCACAAGAACGGGGGAGGGGGACGGTTAGGCCTCTGGTACCCTCACTCACTCGACGAAACTCAACGCAAGCGCTATTTCACGCCGGTTTTCTCTGAAGTCGTGGTATCACTCCGGTCGAGCCGGCCCATTCGTGCCGAAGCATGGCTCTCCCACGGTTAAATTATTGCCTCTTATTAAGCACAGTTCCACACTGCCACTTCTTCTCTCTTAGCCTTTATTATTCCCAAGTCACTTGTGGTCGGCTTTCTAGTCTAACCAGATTTGACTGGATATCAATTTTTACACGGAGCGGCTGCCACCTGACCTTCGCAACCCGAAGGCTAACGATACCCTAAGGCTAGACCAGTGTCAGAATATTAGAGGGTACTGACTTTCCCAATAACGACTGCCATAGATGTTTATGGCAGCCGGGACCGACGGCTTAACGTGCTCTCCGAGGCACGGAGCAGGCGATAATTGTCAATTAATACGCACATAATTTCGAAAAGTTATATAACTTCCGAAAGTCAGAGATGCGCGACGTGGGTTCGAACCCGAGACCCTCTGCATTGCAGTCTGTTGGTCTCCCCACTAAGCTATCGCTGCTTCCACACTGCCTACTGCTACTGAAAAATTCTTGATAAATAACCCAATAACACTTTTCCTGACCGAATCAATAACCGAATCTGAATCGATATCAAACCTTGTGTACAATCGTATTTACTACTGCTGCACCACCAGGGCCCCAGTGTCATGTATATTGCAGAGACACCGCTGAAGCATTCATTTTGTGTAGTCAGGCACATGTATGCGACAGAGCCGCAAGACAGTCGTCTCCCCGCAATCACAGGTAGGTCGTAGTTAAATATGTATTTATTAACCTCCGAGTCTTCTTTGAAGAGGTTAATGAAAACACTTTGTGGGTCTGTGTGGCTGTCTGTTAGTGACAGTTTGTTGGTGACACTCATAGCTCCGGAACCACTGGACCGATTGACTTGTAACTTGATATGTGTGCAGACACATTGGGGTCATCCCTCGGTCGAGTTTGAATATGGGCGATGGGGGTCAAAAGATCCCCGAGATATAGGAGTCACATATTTGAAATGGAAAAATATTGACTTGAAACTTGGGGTCATCATACCTCGGTCGAGTTTGAATATGGGCCCTGTGGGTCAAAAGACCACCGAGATATAGGGGTCACAAGGTCACATGTATTTTAAATGGCAAAATGGCTTCATTTATATGCAGAGTGGTGGTGTGCTGATTTGAGTTGGTTGCTGTTGTTTGCTGTCGAGTTTTGTCTTGTGCTGCGTTTTGCAACACGGCATGCCCAATAGTAGGCATTATGCCCAACAATGGACATGATACCCAACAACGGTCATAATGCCCAACAGTGGACATGATACCCAACAGTGGGCATAATGCCTAACAGTTGTTATGACGCCTAACAGTGGGCAAGATGCCCAAAAGTGTACATGAGGCCCAGCAGTGGGCATGAGGCCCAACTGTGGGCATCATGACCAGCAGTAGGTGGAGGTAGCAGTGGGCATGATGATCAACGGCGGCAATGATTGAAAAGTACGTTAAAAACATATACATACTATATAATTATATACAGCATTAACCTAAGTAAATGTTTTAATTTAATTGAAACAAGGTCACATGAAGACAAAGAGGTTGAATCCTGGGTTTTTACACCCATCTCATTTTACTGAGGATAATGTATCAGAATTCAAGATTTAGGTACCTATATTGAAAGGAATTTTATTCCTTAACATGTCAAGGATAAATAATTATTACATGGCTATATTGCTTTGAAATGTATTATAATACGTTTTCCCGCGGTTTCACCCGCGTATGTCCCGTTCCCGTGTGAATATCGAGTTTCACCCCTTTCACCCCCTTCGGGGTGGAATTTCCAAAAATCCTCCCTTAGTGCTCCTCTACACTCTCCAAGGAACATACATGCCAAATTTCATCTTCTTGCGTTCAGTAGTTTCGGCTGTGCGTTGTCTGTCAGTCACTCAGTAACGGAAGAGTTTTATATATATAGATTAGCATCAATGTAGTTGTTTTATCCAAACTACCTAAGGTTAATTAATGTCATATGATTCTGTTTCATAACATTAGACGCTCATGATGAGCCATTGTGAATTAAGCTAGCCATGCGGTTCTGTAACTTACGAAGGGTACAAGAAAGGATATTCAGGCTCTTCGAATTTATGATACACTGGCTATTCCCGACGTCATTTTAAGCATTTCGATATATAAATTACATCCAGCCCCTACACCATTTTGTTAATGGTTGGTGGATGAATGGGGATCTCCTCCCCCTAACGTAAAATGAAAGCGAAAAGACAATGTAACATCCTCGTCACATCTGATGTCCTGCTACTTGTTTAATTTGAAACTGGTACTAGTAAAAACATATCCATATCTATCATGAAGCATTTCAAATGGACACCCACAACAAAACCTTAATATTACCCTTACATATTTAAGACTATATATATATATATCATGGTGACACAGGCATTGAACCCAAGGCCTCACAGGATAAAAACATCACAGCAAGCTTACCATTTAAGGCATTGTGAAGATGACTTCTCTGTGCCTCCAATAGATCCTCCTGCTGTTGCTTGAACTTTTCAAAGATGCGCGAACGCGCAATGCGCTCACCAGGCATGTAGTAATTTCTACTGCTTGTCTGCTGGAGTTCTGGACGGAGCTGTAAATAAAGTAAACATGCATTGTAGACATTATTTATAAAATTAAAAGGAGCTTAGATGTTCATAGGCAATGTTCTCCAAAGTATTAAACACTAGTTGACCCGCGCAACTTCATCAGTGTCACATAAGACAATATTCCCCGTTTTTGCAACAGTTTTCTTTGTTGCTTTGCTCCTATTGGTTGTACCATGATATACATAGCTTGCAACCTTCCTCGATAAATGGGCTATCCAACACTAAAATATTTTTTTAATTCTAACCAGTAGTTTCTGAGATTAGCACATTCAACTATATTACTCTATAATATTAGTATAGATAGTGAGTACAAAAAGTATAAAAGACTTTTGTACATGTTATAATATAATTACAATGGGTCTTAATCCACCATTGTCCACCCATAAAATGCAATTAAATACTAACTTATTGATAAAGCTGTATAACAAATGGTAACAGAATGTTTGTTAATAATGATTGTCACATAACATTAATTAGACTAATTTAAATATTTTTACTTTTGAACAAATTAAATTTCAGTAAGCTATGGTTTATGCTAACAATCTGTGAAAAAGCAGTGGATATAAGATAGTATTATTACAAAAATTTATGATTTCTGCCTGTTTTCAGTTTAACCAGAAAATGAGAACAAAAGTTAATGTAGGCAATTTAAAATACTCAGTGCTGTTGCATAGCCCATAGAGGTATTAACAAAGTAACAATGATATATTACAAGATACATATAAAGAAATAATGGGAAAAACCACACATTATATTAAATTAACAAGTCATTTGTAGATAAGCTTGTGAATGAGTAATATAATGACATTTTATAATCTTAAAGTTTTATGCAGTGGTTTACGTCTGCCATCCACTGACTAAAAAGATGTTAATCGATAAGGAAAGCATATGGCTTAACATTGTTTTAATTAGGTGACAGCAGAGGTGGTTTTCTGTCAACTGGCAATGCAACAAATATTGTGGTATGTAAAAAGTTAGCATGACAAATAAATTTACCAAGTTCAAGAATTTATTTTCTGTAATTCATAGCTTTGCTATAATGTATGCTAATGCATAAGTGTTCATTCTTAATAGCACTGTTAGTTACGAATTGACACTTTACTGAACTAACCTCTATTCTTCTAAACAATTCTTCTATGAGCCGTATGGCTTGCAGTTTTTTCTGCGTTTTCATCAATTTCCTCTGTTCTTCAGCCACTTTACTATTCAGATCAACATCTTCACGCTCCATCAGTTTAGCAAGCTGCTTCTTCTTCCTGCGCTCTTCCCGTTCTCGCATTTTCTCAAGTTTCTCTCTTTCAACACGATCATGTTTTTGTCTAAAACAGAATATGAGCATATCATCAAACTTCTGATTTATACTTTATTTTAATTGTTATTTAGTCATTATTTATGTTCATTTTTTTAATGAGTATGCTGTGTTCTTGCAATACATATAAGGTATCTATTAACCTATAATATGTGCATACCTGTCTTTAGCTTCTTTCTTAGCAATCCTCTCTTTCTCCATTCTTTCTTCTTCTTCCTTAACTTTTTTTCTAGATGAGAGTCTTTCACGTACAATAGACCGTCTCTTCACAGCAGCATCAGTCATGTGTTTACTTTTATCAAAATCCACTTTTATCATACACCACTCGGCAATGTCATCTCGCTTTAAAAGAAGCTTCCGGCCTCTGAGGGCATCCATACAGCGAACAAAACTGACATATTCACTAAACTGGATATAGCCTTCAAAATATACTGCAGCATGTTGTGGTGGTGTGGTTATACCTCTAATGGCTGTTTTCATTTGCATCCTAAAAGGATCTGCAGCAGGCACATCCACTTGTCGGATAGAACCAAACTTCTCAAATACTCTTTTAAATATGCTTTCGGATGGTGGAGCATCCTCATCAAGATCATTCTCATGCACAAACCATCTTATAGGAAGATTAGTGATGTGGATAGTGTCTGGTCTTTCACCAGGCTTCATCTCATCCATATCAGTAGCATCACGGAAAAAAGAATCCCAGTCATGCCGACTTGGGAAATCCGACTTTGCTTCTGCTACCCGGATCTTTAACTGATCAGGATATTCTTTTAACTGTACAATCCGATCCGCGAGCCGCGACATGACTCTCTCGAGTTTATCACGACATTCCAATTCGGCGTCAAATCTTATCATTTCAGAACTATGCTTCGACACTTTCAACACGGAAAAACTATCAGGTAGGATCATCTTTCGAAGTTTTTCCATGAGTTCCCAATTCGATATCGACTTGCCGTGTACCTTGTTGGGAGGGAGCTGGACAGAAATGTTAAGCTTTGCAAAATATTTAAGATACAAACGCTGCGGCAAATATAGAGCCACAGCGTCTGAAGGGTCCCTGCATACTTGAATGCTCATTTTAAACCAAACCAAATAACCTAACGCTTATAACTAATAAACAAAAATAAATGAAAGAAAATGGTACAATGGAATGACAATATGAAGCCCTAAAACCTAACAGTATACGAAAATAAAATACAATTGAAAACTAATAAGTTAACCGTAAATGACCAAAATGCAGTTTAGATAAAGCTCCCATCGTGACTCCTAAAAAACTCGCTCGAAAGTAAATTATTTGCACTGTTTTTCACTTAGTTATATTTTCTACTTGAAAACCTAAATGATTTTTATTTCTGATTTGACATGTCTACGATCCGCCATTTAGTTTGACAGACACTGTGACACTGTTTTTTTTTTTAATTATTTGCTACTCTACAAAGCGCAGTTTTAGGCATATTGATTGCACATAAAAAATACTTTTGTGACAAACCTTTTATTTGTTACATCAAAATAATAATATACAAGACAAAACATGCATATATGTATATGCAGTTGTTGGTAGGGTTGAGACTACTTATTTTGCAGCAGTTGGTACATTATCTTATCAGTATTACCACTTACGTCTAACTCGGAAGGGAGATTATAGAAGTTAGGAAAAACATAAAAGGAAAAACATTAAAGTCACAATATGTCTTTATACTTTAAAGAAATGGTTGATGTCCATTCCAAGCTGTTTTATTATATGGTTAAATGGTTGTGACTTGGTCAGTAATAACAGCCGAACTCTGGTCTCCATGCTTACTACAAAATCAACCCTTACTACCGTACTATCGTATTATTCGTTATATTTATGTTTACGCTACATGCAGCTTGAGCATGGCACTATTATGCCTTGACTCGATACTACACCACAGGTGTTATAGAGTCATACCGAGGCAACTCCGTCACCAGAAATAATTACTATGTTGCAGGAGACTTTATTAACATAAAGACAAAGAACATACAGTCTCGAAACAATTATTTATGGACCACACAAATATTTTTCCACCAAATAGACTCAATAGGCATTACAGTACACTAGGTGCCACAAACTACGGTAAAAGTAAATAAAGAACAACTAGAAGACACCTAACTTTAACCATAGTGAAAATGCGGCTGCTTAGCCTGATTAGTATGGTTCCATGATGCATCGAACAAACTGATATCATATGCAGTTGCGTCAAGGATAAGGCACAGAAAAGAACATAGGGTATCTCTTATTCATAAAAGAGGTACTGTTGCCGAGGTATAGAAATTTATTGACCAAATCTATTAACGCCAGCGAAGCCCTGGGCAAAAGCCAGTGCACAATATTTCTTGCTCTAAACATTAAACTTAAACATTAAACGATAGTTATCAGTAGTAAGTACTTACAGTCAGAATGTGAGCCTTAAAGCAGGAAAGTACCAACTGAGTAACAAGCGACATTTTTAAAAGAAGATTTCAGGGCAAAAGCTATTGCGTACTGACCTTAAATATACGAAACCAAAAGTATCGATATTTTTTCAATACGCTACTTCATTTAACTGCAATGAAGGAAATCGCAAAAAAAACTATTGTAAATTAGCTGTATTAGTCAGAGAAGGTATTTGTTAATTTTTCCATAAGTTTATATGTACTATGTACTAGAGAAGACATCTAAAGTATTTTTGTAGCACGAGTTAGGGTGCATTTGTTTCGAGATCCGAAAAATCGAATTAAAATAATTTATTTAACATATTTATGTATAGATGATAACCATATTATCTATTCATAAATAAGTGCCATAGAATGAATAAGTACCATGGGAGTAACAAATACAACGCAAGTATTAATCTCATAGTACGTAAGTACTTATTGGTAATAATCATGCAATAATGATGAAAGAGTTGTAATTTACAACGACTACTTATTAGTATTTCTGCATGGTTACTAAAACTCGCCTTTAATAGCCTCAAGTGCTTCATATTCAATTGCTTATATGCTTGCATGCTTCATATATATAGTCCCTCAAACCTGTTGTTGAAATACAAAAAGATAAATATAATATTTTAGGTTGTTACTGACATCTATACAACTTACATGAAATGCAGATAACAATACTAAATTCATAATTTCATATAAAAATAGGTTTTTACTCTATGACATTTCATTTAATAAGAACTTACAAATATATCGAGTTCTCTCAGTTCTCTACTCCTGTAGCAAGAACAGATTTTTACACTGCATAATTAACTTAGTAATTACGACAATTTAGTTTGCGAATTACGAATTTTACACTGTGATTTTAGTGTCAATTTGGATAACTTTTGTACCATCATTTACCCCAATTATCTATACTATAATATTATAAAGAGGAAAGATTTGATTTTTGTTTGTTTGGTAGTATTTTACAAAAAAATAACCAACCGATATTTTTAATTCTTTCAACATTAGAAAGCGATTTTAACACCGAGTAAAATAGGGTATATTTTATTTAAAATATAGTACTGTTACTCGGTAACCTAACCTACTTTTACGCGAGCGAAGCCGCGGGCAAAAGCTAGTAATCTATAAAATAGCAACTGTAAACAAGATAGATGGCATACAAGCACACAATTTGTCTGCTGGTGGCTAGTTACTGCAGCCTAAATGAAGAGGACGGATGTAATAGGCATGATGATAGGGTTAAAAATAGGTGATTCTAATTAGTCCATCTTTTAAATTAGCAAAAATATTGGACATCTATTTTTTGTTTCAACAAAACAATAAAATTTACTTAGATATAACGCATTAAAGTAGGGGCTTGTGTCGTCTCACCTTGGTAAAATTTGTACCTAGAAGTGACGTAACACGTTATTTAAACGTTTGTGGGACAAAGAAAAATACGTGTTTAATATTTTTTGCTAATCTAAAAGACGGACTAAAAACTATTTTTAGTCATCATGTCTATTGGGTAGGAAAAGAAATTGAGGATCGAGGAGGTTCTTAAATATCAATCCGACTAGGACTGTAACGTTAATTATAAGTACTTAATATTCATACGAAAACTAGCAAGGTTCTCTATTTACAATATAATAAATTCATTAATAAATAAGTGCAGCTAGGACTCTCAGGACAGTGACTAAACATACTAAAATAAAGAGTTAGGTGTAAATGATCTAATTTCTAAATTTGTTATTTGTGAATGCGACACATGCGCCGTTGAACATATTGTAAAGATGAAAATATTTATTATCATACGACTAAAATGTAGAGTAAATTGTACTTATAGGTAACAAATATAACTTTACTTTCAAATATATTTACGAAATGCACAACCCATTTTTGCAGGATTTTGTTTTTGCAAAAATGGGTTAAGCTATCTAAGATTATGTACTCTATTCTCAATAATTATATAGTTCTATAATGCTGGGGCCACACTAACGGGAAATGCTGTTAATTACGACGATGGACGTTTAACGTAGGTTTTATTTAACGCGGTAATTTGACAACGGCATTCACATTGCCGTTTGACATTAGGCGATAGCTGAAGTGGCGGCACATAAAAAGAAATAAACGCGAGAATTAACGCATTGAAGCAGCCACACTACGTATCAAAGTGTTCTTATTTTTTAATTAATTCACCATTAGAGTGTTAAAAATATAATAAAAATTTACACTCATCAAATACAGAGTTAACGCCTATACTGCTTGTAATTCAAGGAACATTAGCTCCAATTTTATCGTCAAGTATAAGCATTCACGTTGAACGTTCAAGTTTAACCACTAACTTTATCGCGATAATAATAATAATTAACACAATTTTAAATCGCGATGATTGGCTTTGACTTTTTGCGTTAGTGTGGCCTCAGCATAAGATTGAGTATAATGAAAACAAACATACATAGATTCACGCCTGTTTCCTAGAGGGATAGGCAGAGACTACGGATTTCCATTTGCTACGATCCTGACACACTTCTCTGGCTTCATTCACTTTCATCACATTCCTCATACACGCCCGTCGGTTCAAGGTGCTCTTAACCTGGCCTTTATCCAGAACGCCTCCGATCTGATCAAGAAACGTTCGCCTAGGTCTTCCTCTTGCGACTGTTCCATTCACACTAGCCCTATAAACTATCTTATTCAGTCTTTCCTCGTCCATTCTTTCTACATGCCCAAACCAGCTTAACATACCCTTTTCTATTCTTGTCACTATATCAACTTTCATGCCGCATCTCTCTCTAATCACACTATTTCTTATTCTATCTTTCAGAGTCACACCACATATATTTCTCAGCGCTCTCATTTCTACAGCATTTATTCTGCTCTCATGCTTCTTTTGCCATACCCAACTTTCACTTCCATACATAAGTGTGGGCACTAAAAGTCCTCTATGAACAGCCAAACGTGCCTTTTCGGAAACATTTCGGCTGTTCATAAAAGCGCGTAGAGCTCCATTCACTTTGTTTCCCGCAATCGTTCTCCTTTCAATATCTCCCTCATGTTTACCATCCCTTGTAAACAAAGTACCCAAATATACAAACTCTTTCACTTGCTCCACTTTTTCTCCATCAATCATAATATTACACATCGTCACGCATTCTTCCTTTTCAAATACCATTACTTTCGTCTTGCTTACATTTATTTTCATTCCTTTACTCTCAAAAGCACCATGCATAATAGTTACCATCGCCTGCAACTCTTCTGCTGATGACGCAAGTATTACTTGGTCATCGGCATAAAGAAGACATTTGACAAGTAACTCATTCATTCTTAATCCCCATTCACAATATTTTAAATCTTTTAAAAAATTGTCCATGTATAGGTTAAACAGCCAAGGTGACGCTACACATCCTTGTCTAACACCTTTTTCGATGCTAAACCATTCTGCGTAGGTCCCATTTATCCTAACACAAGCTCTGGAATCATCATAAAGAGATTTCAGAGCTCGCGTGAGGGTGCTATTCACTCCATACATGGACAATACCGACCAAAGTTCATTCCTCACCACTTTATCATAAGCCTTTTCCAGATCCACGAATGCGCAATAGACCTTTTGACCTTTGGCCAAAACTCTCTCGGCTATGCACCGTAAGGAAAAGACCTGATCCGTACATCCCATACCCTTTCGAAATCCCGTTTGTGCATCCCATATTTTCTCGTCGGTTACTTTCACAACCCTTTCAATTAACACTTTCGCATATAATTTACCGACGACGCTGAGCAAGCTAATGCCTCTATAGCTTTTGCAATCTTGCTGTGAACCTTTTCCCTTGTATAAAGGTACTATGACGGCCTTGCACCAATCACTTGGTACACGGCCGGTATTCCAGCACAAGTTAATGAAAACAAAACGTAAGTTAAAATCAATTTATTCAAGAACTTTTAATGTTACTTATATCCTGATCATAAATTATAAGACTTCAAAAGTTTATTGAAAAAATATTATTATTAATAATTAGTGTTGCAATACTTTAACATAAGTATCTATTTATAGTTTCATAATTCATTTCATTTTGACTACTAATATCCACGTATTTCAAATTTAACTTTTGGTTTTTGTTACACAAATTTCAACCTTATTTTTATTTGTCATTATTCAATGCAAACCGAATACTGAATCAGGTTTCTGAATTGAATAATACACGGGTCAAAGTATCTTTTCGATGTATAAGTCTACAAGTTTATTACTTGCATTGCAATTATCAACTCTATTGCTCAGACTTCAGAAATGGAACTTGATAATATCGTAGAGTATCTGTATAGATAAGTTTATGTAAATGTTTTATTTTATATTTTGTGCGCGATAAGAATTATCATCTTTAATCAGTTCTTCAATAGCTTTTAGTGGTGAATACTTGACAATAGTATATTTTCTTTACAATAAGAATAAATCATGTTCATTTTAAAAGGAAGCAGAATAATTACCATCAATATGCGCCCGACAAATAAGGTTGGTCTTTACTCCTCACGAAAGTTTATTTTTCGTTTCGTCAGTCGTAGACGGAATGCCTTACTAGACAGTAGGCTTCGAGTCACATGAATAACTTCGTACTTTCGCAAAGAATACTTAGAAATAAATAAAATTACTAGTATTTTTATAACTTGACGATATTATCAACAGCTTTTTAAAGCGATGGCGGCGTATTCTTCGAAAGTTTCTCTCAACGAAGTGGTTATAGCATCAGCAGTGCGGACACCCATGGGATCCTTCAGAGGCAGTTTGGCGTCACTATCAGCATCAGAACTGGGAGCAGTAGCCATTAAAGGAGCAATTGAGAGAGCCGGCATTCCTAAGGAGGAAATTAAAGAGGTTAATTGATTCTGTCTACTTTCTCATATTATGTTTACCATTGACTTACCAGTTATAAATTGATCAGGAACAGTTATAAATTGAGCGTATACAGTTATAACCATATTAAATAATAATATTAAGCATTTAATATAAAGTTAAGCATGCACAGATCTCTTTTAAAATCGATGTTTCTAGCCTAAACTCATTTGTCATATTTTTGACAAGATTACTATAATTATTTGACTGATAAGAAATATATTGATAAGAAATATGCATTTTTACTGAAGTACTATTTGTATGTTGTAATTATTTTATATATTTCTGTTTTAGGTTTATATGGGAAATGTCTGTTCAGCCAATATGGGACAAGCTCCAGCTAGACAAGCTGTAATTTTTGCTGGTCTACCAAAGAGCACAATTTGCACTACAGTAAACAAAGTATGTGCTTCTGGAATGAAGTCCATTATGTTGGCTTCACAAGGCTTACAAACAGGAGCTCAAGATATAATATTAGCTGGAGGAATGGAATCTATGTCAAATGTGCCTTTCTATTTGAAGAGAGGTGAAACTTCATATGGTGGCATGCAGTTAGTTGATGGTATTGTATTTGATGGCTTGACGGATGTCTATAACAAATTCCACATGGGCAACTGTGCTGAAAACACAGCTAAGAAATTTGATATCTCTAGGCAACAGCAGGATGACTATGCTGTATCTAGTTACAAGAGAAGTGCTGCAGCTTATGAAGTTAAGGCCTTTGCTGATGAGTTAGTACCAGTCCCTGTACCACAGAAGAGAGGTGCTGCACCAGTTATATTTGCAGAAGATGAGGAATACAAGAGAGTGAACTTTGAAAAATTCAATAAATTGGCTACTGTTTTCCAGAGGGATAATGGTACTGTTACTGCTGGTAATGCCTCAACTTTAAATGATGGTGCCGCTGCCATGATCTTAATGACAGCTGAGGCAGCTCAAAGGTTAGGTGTGACACCCATAGCTAGGGTTGTTGGCTTTGCTGATGGTGAATGTGATCCAATTGACTTCCCCATTGCACCAGCTGTTGCTATTCCTAAACTTCTTAAACAAACTGGTGTGAATAAAGATGATGTAGCATTATGGGAGATCAATGAAGCCTTCAGTGTAGTTGCTGTAGCGAACCAGAAACTGTTGGATATTGATCCTGCTAAGATCAATGTTCATGGAGGGGCTGTGAGTCTGGGACACCCCATCGGCATGTCAGGTGCAAGAATTGTAGTACACTTATGCCATGCCCTGAAGAAAGGTGAAAAGGGTGTAGCATCTATTTGTAATGGTGGTGGTGGTGCATCATCCGTCATGATTGAGAAATTGTAAGTTTCAAACAAAATTCTGATGACCTTGTTGTTTTGTTTATGTGCCTTCTAAGATTTATTTGCTGTTAAACATTATATATGTGTGTTCGCTATAGCTTTAAGAATTTATTATATTGTTGAGAAATATTAGTTTCATATCTTCTGTAAATAAAATATGGACAAATATATGGTTGTATTAATAAATGATTAAAGAAATCAATAAAATATTTTTATTAAAGAGTGTATAGAGTATTAATTTCTCCTGTGCTTTACTATTTTCAGAGCTCAAGATACACAAGGAAAGCCAATTTTAACATTTTACACTAAGAACCCGTGTGGTCTCTGTGATATTGTCATTAAAGAATTAGAACCTTATATGAATAGAATTGTAATAAAAAAAGTAGACATCACAGAAAAGGAAAATGTAAGGTGGTTGAGGTTGTATAGGCACGATATACCAGTTTTATTTCTCAATGGCCAATATTTATGTATGCACAAGTTAGACAAATATTTATTGGAGAAACGGCTTAAGATGATTGAAGAAGAAAATTTATAATATGTGAATAAACAATAAGGTATATTAATAGGTACCTACTATAAATACTTATAACATGAAAAACCAGTATTGATTTATTACTTACACTGCTTGTGTAGCTAATTTGCATATTAATCTTTGAGTAGTTGTATAAAACAAGTAAATTTAATGCTATTGCTGTTGCCAAGCATTTCATGAATTGTTTATTATTAACACATAAGATATGCAGATTTGTAATACCGACTATGATAAATAAATACTTAGTTCTAGAATAATAATAAATAATTTTTTTTTTCTTTTCTTTTTACCTGGGGATTGGTTTGACGCATACCCCTCCGCGGGGGCGGACGGAAGGGCGATGTCGGGCGCACCGGGGTAAAAGAGAGATGGTAATTATGATAAGAATGGACCTCCCGGTAATACCGACTAAACCTACCACGGTGTTCCTCGACAGAACCGCAATCGGCGGGGCCGCGCGAATCATTTTCACTTGCA
Organism: Catocala fraxini; assembly: GCA_930367265.1. Lineage (NCBI taxonomy): Eukaryota > Metazoa > Arthropoda > Insecta > Lepidoptera > Erebidae > Catocala > Catocala fraxini. The sequence goes on from OV884038.1 coordinate 23,194,956, forward strand.
GTCGCGACCCCGCCGAGGTTTCGGCTCGCCGTATATAATATCAGCCCTGTATTTAACTGTCCCACTGCTGGACACGGGCCTCTTCTCAGTGTGAGAAGGGTTAGGCCATAGTCCACCACGCTGGCCTAGGGGTTGGTAGACTTCACATACCTTCGAGAACATTATGAAGAACGCTTACACATGCAGGTTTCCTCACGATGTTTTCCTTCACCGTTAAAGCGAGCGATAGTTGAACTATTTAATACGCTCATAACTTAAAAGTCAGAGATGCGCGCCTCGAGACCTCTGCGTGGCAGTCCATCGGTTTCCCACTTAAGCTATCGCTACATTAAAAGAATAATTAAACAAAAATTTAAACACTACAAATAACCATTTATTTTAAAAAGGTAGGTATTAAATATTCACGTATTTCTTTAGGAGTTTTGCCTTTAATCTTATTGGATACTGCTGTGGATGTCAAGGCAAGTAAATCTTTTACATTTAAATAGTTTGCAGATAAAATTAGTTCAAAGATGGTATCTTGATCAACTTTAAAAAGTCCCACTAGTAGATATCATTCTTCGATTTCATTTCGTTTTTGGGTATAGATGCCGTTTTCCAGGTATGCAACCCCTTCAATTAATTTCTCGAGTATTTCAGAGGGTATAAGAGGCAATGGAACTACTATTTCCTCGTCTTCCTGAAATCCTAAATCCTCCAAGCTGCTTTTGATCATCACAAAACATTTCGCTGTTTCGAGGTCGATAGGGAATAATTTATTGTCCGACGATTGCAATTTTATAATAGGCATACTGAACGTCAGGATATAAATGTAAAGTATTTTTGTAGAATACGTTTAAGTGCAATAATTATTTGATTTTTTTATATTCAATGCGCAATACTTGAAGTACATACAGAGAAGGAATCAAGAAACGAATAAAAGGGCATACGCCACACAATAGCATAGATACATCCATTTTGTTTTTTTAATAGCTCGTTGGATTACCAACCAGCTATTCATCAATCAATATTTGATGTGTAGAGTATTAACTCTACACATCAAATATTGTCTAAAAACATATATAACCACAAATGGTAAAACCTGAACATATTTGTAATTTTTTTGAGCACTTAATTCCTACGTAATGTTATAATTTATAATTTCCGTCGTAGGTTACCTGATTACCTACCTATGATGTAGCTGACATGAGACAAATTCGGAACCATTCAGATGTTACCTAATTATTTTACACGAATCTCGTTCTTATTATCTTAGATTTTTGAACAGATTACAATGACCGCATATATTATATACTATTCATGCAAGACGATAGGTAGGTAAGTAACCAGATGGTTAATTGCAATTATAATCCATATCACTTACATATTATGTAAAAATACAGAAATAATAAATAACTTACTGAGGAGTAAGTTTGTTACCTTTTTATGATTAAATCACCGCACCGATTGCCATGCACTTGGTATACAAATACCTTGGTTAAACACTTTAAGTAGTGTAGTACCTAAGCATATAGGCTTGTTTTAAAATTAACATGTAAGTAATCAGATAATAGGTAAGGTGTAAATAACTAGTCCGCTTGATACTCCCAGTGCGCAATCGATTATCACATGGGTAAAAATTTGTGTCGTCTAAAAAATATAGTTATTCAGTTTCGATCAGAGTGTATTTTGTGTCCGTTATTTGTCTCTGAAAACAGTTTACTTCGACATGAATTATTCCTAGTAGGTATAGAGCCGGATTTAGGGGAGAGCTACAGAGACTTGTTAGAGACCCTTCATAGGCAATTTCAATCTGGTATACCTAGTAACTTATAAATGCGAATGTGAGTTTGTTTGTTACGCCTTCACGCCTTGATGCTCGACTGGTCATCATGAAATTTCGCATGTACCTACACGTTTTCAGGCGAACAGAACAGAAATAGGGTTCATCCACATAAAGTTACTAACCTAACCTACATTTATGCTAGCGATAAGCGAAGTCCCGGGCAAAATCTATTATCCTATAAAGTATAGTTGACGTTTCCCGGGGAAGTACTCGGTATCACAGACGTGCATACTTTGTACTTAAAATATATCATAGCTAGTGAAAGCGAAAATAAATGTGCCTCGTGTACCTACCTATTATAAACAAATCTGTGTGACGTAAGTCATCGAACGTCTATTCATTAATTACTGCAATAGTAAACAATATTATTTGTTATAATCTGTACATTTGTTGTACGTTTTTAATTACTTATCTATCTTACAGTCTTACTACGTTTTCTAGTATATTCATGTTATATTGTAGTAGACACTCATTAAGTGTGTGTTCTCGGAGTTTGTATAGGTAGGTACTATATTAGCTGTGACCCGCGGTTTATCCTGACTGTCGCTCTTTAATTATAGTTTGGGTATTTAGTAGAATAAATAATAATAATATCAGTCCTGTTTATAAACTATGTCATTTCTGTACACGGCACAGGTACACGGGCGTTTTCTCAGTATAAGAAAAGTTAGGCTATAATTTACCACGCTGGCCCAATGCGGATTGTCTTTACATATCTTTGAAAACCTTTGGAGAAGTCTCAGATATGCAAATTTCCTCACGATGTATTCCTTCGTTTTTAAATCAAGCGATAATTAACTATTGAATACGCATGTATCTAACCTCGTAAAGTCAGAGGCACGTGACATGGGATGGAACTAGAAACCTCTGCGTATTAGGCCCACGATCATACACTCGGCTATCGCTGTTATTCTTATTAGGCTATTGGATTGCAATGGCGAAACTATAAATAATGATTTATATTTTTTTAATCATACGTGTTTGGGATATTACGTCTGTTGCGTCGTAAAACATATGTATAGTGATGTGACTTTGATCGATATCAAAACATCATTTAGCTTGCACCTATTGAGTTATGGATCTGCGGCGTATGTATATACGCACAAGCAACATATAAGTTTATAAGGAACCTGGAATCTAACGGAGCATCATACGTCTAGCCACGCCGAAACCAAGTGACACGCGAAGGCGATCGAACGGAGCATCATACTTCTAGCTGCGCCGAAACCATCTTACGAACTGGCGACGTGCCGTCGTCAGGGGTTCTTCTCGTAGACCCATACGGGGTCTCGGGGTAACCAGACCAGGCCACCTGCTAATACAGGCGGGTCACTGGGGTGGGCCCGTGTGGGCCCGTTGGTCAGTCCAGGTCGTCAGAGCCGGTGGGTAGCGCAGCTAGCGAGGTCCAGCCCGCATGGGTGAGTCCCCGCAGGCGACTAGCGTGCCAGCAGCGCTCGGGTCGTGTCCGATGGGTCCCTCCTGCGCTTGGCAAGGTCGAGCTCCTCGGGAAGAGTTTCCCGGGGAGCGCCCGTCAGCCAGCGTCAGGGGGAGCGTTGATGTTGGTCCGGTGGTGTTTGCCACGGAGACGAGGTCTCGCGGCAAGGCCATCCTGTCCGGCGGTCGCCGATGGTAAGGCGCAAGCTCCCGCAGATGGCGGGCATGCGATTCGTCAGCGCGCACGAACAGGTTGGTGCTCAGGCGTCTCACGAAGTCGTCCAAGCTCTCCATGCACAGGTCCCTGGAGATCGTCCTGTTCCGCACGAAGCGAGGGGCGTCGGCGATGGCGCGGAGCGCGAGCGACTGCTGCGCACGCAACCGACGGCGCGGCGGTTCGTCTCAGAGGTGAGCGCGAACCAGGCCGGGGCAGCGTACGTGAGTCGGCTACGGATGTACGCCCGGCGACGTGCGGAACTACCATCTGTTTTTATAGTGGCGCAATTTATACGCACGCACACACGCGTAAGGATTTCAGAGAATTCCCTCGTAAATGTTAGAATTTTGTTTACTTGTCGCTGATTGGTGTAAATGATTATTGTACACATTAGTGCTAGCGATACTTGTAAGAACAATAAATGCGATATAAGAAGGCTTAAAAATTGTAAATTGTATATTCTCAGTTGAATCAATCTACGTGTTTCAATATAACCCTAACGGTTACCAGCTACGGACCTGGCTTATGCCTGCCAGCTGATCTACAACCCCAACGGTTACCAGCTACGGACTTGGCTTATGCCCGCCGGCTGATAATGCGTTAGAGACCTTTGTAGCATTAGAGACAGGTATAATTGGCAAGTTGCCTTGCATCCTGCACTAGAAGTGGTTTCGTTGTCAACGCAATATACTAGCATCACTGTTTCCTGTGCTAGCTGCAGCATGTGAACGTAGATACTTAGTCTCCCGCAGATAATCTCAAAGGTGTACTACAACTATATTTCGTCAGCTATGATTGTAGGTCCCACGTGGGGACGAGCCTATTGCTTTTAATGGAAGACAATTCCAATTTCCGTTTTACTACCTACTGAGAATTCCTTGATAGAAAACCCAAGACTTAGCACAACAGTTGCATTCCCTACAGTTGCACCACCCTTGCAGTCATTTGAACGTATTTTTTATTTATTTTATTTTGTTATAAAAGACAACAACCGCACTAGAGTTTAATTCCTTTGTTGGGACGACTTTGCAAACTTTCAAACAACAGACACAAAGAACACCCAGACTCGGAACAATCATTTGTGGATCACACAATTTTTTGTGATTTGAATTGTCTAGATTCAGTCATTTTTAAAAAGATGTAAGTATACGAAACAAAGTTCCGTTAAAATGTCTATAAATGCCATAATATGGTATGCATCTATTCAATTTACCTAATTCAAATCATTTAGATAGTTCAGGGTATACAAACTTATGAAACATCCACGTTTACAAAGAGTACTTAGAATTTATAAATTGCTGCTGTACAGTAGGAAAATATCATGTTTTGCGCACAATATCTAAATATTATAATTTGTACATATTGGATGGACACATTTTAATGGAAAGCTGTTACGTATATACATAACTAAAAACTAAAATTACTATTTTAAATTAAGAACATCCGAAAATAATATCCAATAATTGTGACGTCACATCGAACAAACTGAATACAGGACTGGAATCGATAAGCACTTAACCACACCGTAGGTATTTATTAATTCCATGACGTGACGTAATATTCATGTCACAATTTTCTGCATTGCGTCAGGCGAAGTCATCGATTTTTGCGTTGCGAAGTCTTATCAGTTTGTGCCCTTTATACACAATGACATGAGTATATTACAGCTATGCCTGTCATAAGCTGACCTCCTTCAGAGACAAGAGCTAGGCGTAGAAGGCGCCATGACACTCGATGTTGGTTATTCGATCTGCTAGATGCTTTGTGTTTATTTACTAATTCAGGGTTGTGAATGTACGGATAGCGTAGTGCGTAGTTTAATGGCTACTTCGGCAATATTAGTACGCTGTGTTGTGACCCACACAAGTGGATAAATTATCGAATACAGTTCAATCACTCAATTTATAGACCTGGGTGGTATACTTTGTTCTTATTAATGAAGTATACACTGATTATACTCCGATGATCCGATAGGTGTCTTCATTGGTGTATATGTTACGGCTAATAGCCGAAGTACGGCTACACCTAGTTTTAGCCGGCTAAACTCAAAAGTAACCTAACATAACCTAACCGCATGTGGCCGGCTAAACCTAGTTGTAGCCGGCTAATCTTAAGTTTATGTTCACACCCACCTTTAGCCGTAACATATACAACATGTAACATAATAAACGCACATCTTGACAATAGTTTGTTCAAAATCGATTACTGAATCAATTCCAGCAATTTTTAATATAGGTAATTTGTTATCCCTAAATAATTAAAATGAATTAAATTATAGTCACATAAAACAGCTGAAATAAACGAAAATGTATCATAATTCAAGGCAATAAGATTTTTTGATGCAATAAGGCAATAATGTTAGATTTATTGTAATATACCCATACTATCCGCGCACAATAAGGAGAACTAATTCGTTAAATTAAAATATTTAAGTACATAAAAGTAACATTTTAATGATTATATTATTATTACGATTTCATAATCTAATTGGGGTGTTTGAGGTTGTGCGTAATATCTGTGACATGTTGTATAAGGGAGGACCACACCAGCACGTCAGGTTTTAACTCAGAATTCTAGAGTTCTAAGTAGGCCATCGCCCTAGGTAGGCATAGGAACGCCAAAAACAAAATAAAACCCGTCTAGTGCGCGGTCTCGTAGGTAAACCAAAAGTTCGGTAAAACAAAACAATGCCAATGTCGTGAGCAAGCCGGACTCGTATTTGGACTGTTTTATTATTTGTTCAGAGTCATTTAACATCGCAATGTATTGTTTGTGTCTTAAAGAGTTCGCACTATAATTACATCAAGTTAGATATTTGCATTCCCAACTCTGAAGACTTTGAATAGGCGGGAAAGATTATGGCGCCTTATAATAATTTACGCGTAAATATGTCGTTCGGCGTAAAGTCAACGCACGCAGTTTTCTTTTCCATTCTTTTAAATTTATTTTTTTATGCTATTGTTGGCAAACGAACAGACGGATCGCCTGATACGAGCCAACTCTAGACGAGTCACAAGTTGCCAGCCTTTTAAAATTGCCTTCCTCCAGGAAGGGGAGGGAGGTTGGGCCTACGGTATCCTCACTCACTCACTCCTAGGTTTTGATCGAGGCGTGGAAAAGAATCCCATAAGACCATCAATGTATTGTCTATCATGCAATATTCTTAATTCTTTGTGTTGCTATGTAGTGCTATTTAACACCGGGCAGCAGTGTGAAATTATTTCAGCAGGCGAAAATAAATAACTAGGTAACTGCTTTTGTAATTCAGTAATTAATATAATTATTATTTTATCTTCCCTGATGTGTAGCTGGAGCTTTACAAACATTGAAACAACGGACACACAAAATATTCAAAATCTGAACTACTACCTACTAGTTGGTAAATATTCACATTACTAAGTTCATTACGTTGACCGACTATGTCGGCGACATTCTGAATAAACGCCAGGTTAACATTACCCTAAGTCGACGATCTTGAAAGAATTAAATAGGTAATGAAAGAGAATGAAGCAAGATAGGTATGCTGAGATCGTAGCAAGTGGATATCCGCAGTCTCTGTCTCTCCCTAGAAACAGGCGTCACTCTTAAGCATGTACCTATGTATTGTGTGTAATAAGTGTGTTATTGACCTCAGTCTTCTTCGAAGAGGTTAATGAAAACACTTTGTGGATACAGACCCACAAAGTGTTTTCATTAACCTCTATTTGTTAGTGACAGGCATTGCTCCGGAACCACTGGACCGATTGACTTGTAACTTGGTGTGCAGACACCTTGGGGTCATCCCTCGGTCTACTTTGGGCCCTAGGGGTCAAAAGACCCCTGAGATATAGGGGTCACAAGGTCACATGTATTTTAAATGGCAAAATGGCTTCATTTATATTCAGAGTGATGGTGTGCTGATTCGAGTTGGTTGCTGCTGTTTGCTGTCGAGTTTTGTCTTGTGCTCCGTTTTGCAACACAACATGCCCAACAGTGGACATGATGCCCAACAATGGACATGATACCCAACAATGGACATGATACCCAACAATGGTCATAATGCCCAACAGTAGACATGACGCCTAACAGTGGACATGATGCCTAACAGTGGACATGATGCCCAACAGTGGACATGATGCCCAACAGTGTACGTGATGCCCAACAGTGGCCATAATACCTAACAGTTGGTATGACGCCTAACAGTGAGCAAGATGCCCAAAAGTGGACATGAGGCCCAACTGTGGGCATCATGCCGAACAGTAGGTAACAGTGGGCATGACGTTCAAAGCCGGCAATGATTGAAATTAATTAATTATTTATTATTAAAACATGTACATACTATATAATTATATACAACATTAACCTAAGTAAATGTTAAATATAATTGAAACAAGGTTACATGAAGACGAAGAGGTTTTGTTGTGGATACGGCGCTGCACACCTTGGCGGATTGCCCCGCTTGGGCATCGCAGCGCCGTGAGTTGATCGCGGCAGTCGGTATGGTTGCCCTCTCGTTCCAGGCCGTGGTTCAATCTATGGTCCGGAGCGAGAGGTCGTGGAACGCCGTCGCCTCCTTCTGTGAGGAAGTCATGTCCATCAAGGAGGCGGCGGAGCGGGAGAGGGAGCGCTTAAATCCTCTCCCCAACCGCAGAACCGGGCGCCGGAGGGCGCGAGATGACCTCCAGCCACCCTGAGACTTGACCTGGGGGTGGTGGGCTGCGTGGGCCTGCCTGCCACCCGATCAGCACCAGGTCCGAGAGGCGGCGTGCGTGTTCCCACGCGCGCCTCTGAGTCGTGTTTTTGTCCCCCTACAAGGGGACAGTAGAGGGTCTTTTAAGTAGTGGCCTGCCGTTTCACACGGCGGGCCGAAACCTCGGCGGGGTCGCGATTGCATGTGAAAGCGATTCGCGCGACCCCGCCGTCTATGGTTATGTCGAGGAACACCGTGGTAGGTTTAGTCGGTATTACCGGGGTATCTCTCCCCAGTGAGCCCGACATAACCTCTCCGTCGCCCCGCGGAGAGGTATGCGTCAAAGCATTCCCCCACGTAAAAAAAAAAAAAAAAAAAAAAAAGACGAAGAGGTTGAATCCTCGGTTTTTACACCCATCTCGTTATTATGATTAACCTAGTTGCAAGTAAGTAGAACTATTATTATCAGGTGTAATTACATAAACATTATAAATAATATATGACATACTTAATGCAATATGTAAGTAAATAAAAATGCAATAAGATAAATTAGTGCTGACCATATACCTACCTACATATTATGTATTTTTATATTACAAAGGTAAGCAATATTTACCAATTGAAATCAGCAGTTGTCAAATGCAAATTATAAAAACAAAAATAATGATCTGATAAGGGGTGTCCGCGTAAAATACTTACATAAATACCACCTACTTTATATTTATTTTGGTATCTAAGTATATACTTTGGAACCGCTATTGTAACGGTAGGTAGGTAGAAAGCCAGAAGTTCTCGATCTAGCATGCATGCAATAACTGTATAAAATAACAGTACAGCTGCTGCTATTCGTTGTATGAGCGATGGAATAAAACAACTATGCCGATTGATACGAAGATCAAATTCTTGTTGTAAGTTTATTTTTCCTATTTTAGAAAACCGAGTTGCATGAGGTTTTACAATCTGAATAACATGCATAAGTTATTTTTTTAATTTTGCTCATCGACATAACTACACTTTGCCGAATGGTAAGCGATTATGTGGTCCAAGAGCAGTGGCCTCCACACCATCCTCATAACAGCTGAGGCGATGTTGAAGTCCCTACTTTGACGGCCTGAGAAGAGTGTAGGTACGTTATCCCAGCAGGAAAGTGCCTCGTAGTGATATAAGTGGCACGTATAATTAGAGCGCAAGCTAGAGTGATTGTGGGCCGCATAAAAAAATTGTGCGTGTTGTCATTTTGGAAAAAAAACGGGAGAAACGATTCCTGCTGGAGTAACGATGTTCCAGCAGAAAATTCTGAATGAATGATCAGAGGGAGAAATATTGTGCATAGGCAGAGAGCTTATATTTGTGCAAAAATGTGCTCCGAAAATATAATTTATTAATTTTTTTTTTTCTAGATATTGCTTTTCCTGCTGGAGTAATGTTTTGCATAATCCTGTATCTATAAAACCATTGTATGTGCGCCTGTAGAATAAACATACACGAGATGTAACTTAATTTGTGCGTATCTGTGACAGAATATTGAATAATATTACAAAAAGTCTAACAGACGACGGCGTCACAACTTTGACGTCAACATACAAGAAAACGGCTCAACCTAAGATGTGTGGGTGTAAACCAATCATTAGAGCGTTTAGTCAAATAATATAATGAAAAAGCGACAGATTAGTACATATTGATGACCTTCTTTATTGAACGTATTTAATCATGCGCTCTAATACGTGCGGGTGCCACAACAGTCATCTCACTCATCACTCTACGAGACACTTTCCTGCTGGGGTAACGTACACCTGAGGTGCTTTTTCACGCCCCGCTTAAAGGACCCAGAGTTGAAGGAAGAGATAATACATGCAACTAAGCGTCGGAAAGGTTCTCATTACAACTTACTCAATATATTTTCTGCTAAGGAATGATTTTCTGTAAAGCTAGCGATATTATGGTTGTAACACTTGTGCTTTACCTCTTCTGGAAAATACGCGTGAGCTTTTGTGTGTATGTAATTTTTTTTTATTTGTGCTTTGTCATAGTAATAACTAATAATAAATGCAATAAGGACTATGTCATGGACTCGCCATATTTCGTTATTTTTAAATATATGTTTTAAAGTTTCGGGCAGTTTCATTTGTTATTTAAAATAATATTTAATTTATTTTCAAAAAGACATCTCAAACAATAATCTCGGCCAAGTACCTACTCAATATTAATTATGTTTGGGAAACTAGGACCTGTGTGAAAGGATTTAAAAATCAAAATACCAACACTCATATAAAGTATCTTTTATTTTCTTTAATACAGGATCACCACAAATGTATAGCGAGGGCTGTCGCGTATCGCTTTACAACTGATATATCAAATAGACCATGCCGTACTTACAACTACATCATAAATAATTTAGCGTACATTTACACAGCTCTGCGTTATATTATCTAGATATTTAAAAAAACATTACTAAACTAGCTTTCCTTCACAACTACCAAGGCCTAAGTATTATTTCACTTTCTCTCGTTTTTGCGATACTTGACAATGCTGTTCATACAAATAATAATTAAAATCATGCAACGCCATATATTATAAACATATATAAAATTATGAAATGCAGAAACATAACATAAAATAAATATATCTAAACAAGTATCTATGTCAACAGTGCTTACTAAGTAAGACCGGTCAAATAAGTGTCGCACTCCGGAACTAGGTGGGCGCCATGATACGGGCTATGATATCGAATATCCGGAACACAAATTACCTAATCAAATATAAAAAGACTATATAAATGCAAATTATTTTTTACCATGAGGTTTATTTCAACAACAGAATTTTTTACCTAATCTGTTATGTAAATAATAACATATTTACACCATACTTTTGCTGAAAATTTAGGCAATTTATATCACTATGTTTCCTTTATAACAACTCAGAATAATTTAGTATGGAGGCAAATTTAATTTGAAAATTGAAGTATTAAAAATGACCCTTGTATCGCATTTTTTACAGCCAGATACAATATAGTACTGTACAAATGCTTGCACTCATTTCGATCGAAAAGTATAATATGCATAAGGATTTTGTGCTTTTATGTTTGATGTATGCCTTTTCATTCAGTGTTTGTACAATCTACGCGTGAGTCATTCTGATTAGTTAAATTAGTAATAAATGTAATAATTAGTCCTACATTTCTCCCCAATAGTAACAAATTCAAATAAATTACAAAATCTTTACCTATAATTACTCTGTTAGGTCACTTGTGTGCAAGACCCACAACATGGATAAAAAATCTTATCAATAGCCATGATGCATATTACTCCAGAAATGGATTGAGATGTATCATCATTTTGCCAACTTAGTTCTGATTAAACGCACTTCAAGTGTCACAAAAACTAGAACCTATCACCATTATATCGAAATAATACCTATACTTACTACCACATGAAGATAGAAAGTAACACATTCTGCAAAAACAAAGGCTCTAAATCCAGGTAAAAAATTAAGATGGTATTTCAAAGCATTCTAAATAAAAAATTTCGTTTACAATTTTTGTAACATAATTGATTTATTTGGCCTGTTAGATTTTGATTTAGGAATACAAGCCATATTGCATTTTCATTTAAAAGTGACTAATGATATTTTAAATATTATTAGTCAATCAAAATTTACCTTGTGAGTTATTTATAGCGTCACATCATTTCAGAATATGGTTCCTTTTTCTACCTCCTTGTAGTTGCAAGAGAAACATGGAAGAATACATAATACCCCGTCTTACGTTAGAAGTTTGGCCCCTTTAAATCCCCCACAATATAGATTATGATTATGTTTTAGTTACAATAAAATTGGCTAAGAACTTAATAAGTATGTTACATATTTACCTAATTTAATAAATACAAGTAATGTGTATAGGTACTTTGTATTACAGATTATTGTTATTTGATGTTGTGCCCGGTCCCATATGTTACGTAAATCCGGGGTATTTCTGTACTACTTCACACAGGATGTAGTAGGATTTCATTTTATTCTACCTGGGTAACTAAGTAAATAGGAAGAAAGGACATCATAATAAAAAAAAAATTACTTGATCACCGTCTGCTAATACGGTATTGTGGTTGCTAAGCTTTTCGAATATATGTCCCTCTAAGCCCCGAAGGCTGAATGCTATAAAAAATGGATTATTATTTATATTGCAAAGTAGAACACTCAGTGTACTACGTTACGCAACGTTGCAAAGTTTTAATTTAATAATTAATAATTAGTTTCATATTAGCGAGGCCTAATTGCGATAACTGAAGGTTTTTGCTATCTGTTGCACAACTGTTCGTATTACATATGTTTTGATTATTTTAGATCATCACATCCTGCCGTATATAAATATTAAAAAAGCAGGCCCGATACGAAAATGAAATCCCATTACGTCACTTCATATCAAATACACAATTTCAAATTTGTATCCAATACATTGCAATGTTTCTACAATCCAATCAATGAATATCATTGTGTGAACATGTAAAACACGCAATGGTATATGTTACAACTCCGTTATTTTGTATTGAACACCTTACTAAGGCCCATCTATAGGAACCAACAATCGTTCATATTTCCTAGTGGAAAATTTACATTTATATTATAAACGATTTTATTAAGCTAAGCCAATTGTCACTGGTGATGCCAGGAACAGTCACTCATTACCCATGCAGGCCCCTGGTAATTATACTATCATTATTGCAGGCAATAAATGTCAACGAAACATTTGGTCCACTTTCATCGAGTCATACAGTCAGTGTATTGAAGACATTGACATTCTCATATATCTTTGATATAAAAATAAGGTCAATAAGTTCTCACTGACTGAAATCAACACTTGTTTCCCAAACTATTCGTTCCGAAGCTACTTAAAGTACAACATCCAAATTGCTTAAAGATTGCACATTAATAAAGGCATTTTAGTTTGCATGTTCCTGGCTAGGTAGCCATATTTATATTTTTTAAACACTGCTAAATAGCTGTGAATATTTTCCTCTTTTCTGTTTATCAATATCTACATAATTTTGTCATTTTTGCATTCTATAACATTAATTTTATCTGTCGATTATTCCATCATTTAGTTTTTACTTGATTAAATGTGACCAAAATTTTGTGTAGTTAATTTTTAAATTGTGATGATAACTTCCTAATATTTCTATTATGTGATTAGAGCAATACCTTTTTTTTAAATTTTAAAATAACACTTACTTTTTCAGTGTTACATTAAAACTTCAAGGATTATTTCGTTTAGTATATTAAATGTATTGCTAAAATTACATACAACTGCACAAATGCAGGATATATCAAATATTTACAGTTCGTATACATGAACTCAACATACAAATTAACTTAAAAATATCTAACAAACCACTGTTCGAGACTCGATACAACTAAAAGCAACTCGGTCACAACACATCTATAGCATTTGTATAGGAAATTATTTAAAATAAAAATTTTCAGTCTTCTATTGAATAGTACAAATAGATCGCTACAAATAAGATCTTTCGATTTACAAATAGTTATCATACAATTTGTACAAGCTGTGGAAAATTGACAATGCTCACTGCGCACGGAGTCTCGGCGACGCATGAGCACTGAGTGGCAGTGATCGGCACACACCGACGAGACCGGGGCTCCTGTACGGGCCGCAGGTTAGTTAGGACGGCTAGTTGGCGCGCGCGCGCTTGGCCTGCGCGGGCGGCGGCGCGTGCGCGGGGCGCGGGGCCGCGTGCGGCGGCTCGTCGGCGGCGAGCCCGGAGCGCAGCATGTACTTGAACTGCAGCATGTGCTGCATGACGTCACGGATCTGCACCAGCGCATGCCCGTTCTCGCCCGCCGCCGCAGATTTGCACTTGCCCGAGTTTCGCAGCACTTGTAGCTGAGTGCTGGAAAACACATTTATATTTTTAGTAATTTACTCTTGTGTTCAAACTATTATCTTAGGGAGATCTTCAACATAATTTATTATGCTGTATATCACCAAAGATTATTATCATCCACATTTTGTTTAGCCTTCTCGTAACAGGAAGCAAGCTTATTACTATCTACAGCAATCCTTTACTATTTCGAAGCATTAATCAGTACATTTCAAAATGGTACTTATCGGACCATATTCGACGAGTGGCGCACAGTACGCCGAACATTATTATTTTAAACTAGCTTTTGCCCGCGACTTTGCTCGCGTATAAGTTAGGTTAGGTTGTGTTATGTTAGAAAGGTATCATGTAGTGTGATGGTACTCACTTGTTAGGCCGGTACAGCGTAATGCCGAGCGCGTCGAGCATGGCGCGGCAGGTGGTGAGTGACACGCGCGGGAAGAAGTAGCTGGCGAGGTCGGGCAGCGTCATCAGCAGCTCCGTGTACTGGTACGGCTTCGCGTTGATGCATGGCACCATCGTGTTCTCCACCAATGCCTTTTGTACCTGGACAAACCATGCATTTAAATTAGTATAATATCCAAGATATCTTCGACCAAAATCAGTTAGACTAGAGAAATACAAAAGATAACACCCTTATATGATTATGCTGAATACTGGCCAGAAGTTCCCAGAAATAATAAATGAAGGATGCACTGTGCTATGAACAAGAGAATCGGTTCTGAACGTCGCGCGGCGTTTGTGTCGGCGTCACAACAACGCGGCCGCGCGGAAGGCATACCACCGTCGACGTTGCAAATTAATTTTGGAATTTATAACCATAAAAGGTTACTGTTCAACTTTATCACTACACACTAGTATCACCGACAATGCTTTCAGTTGGATTTCTATACTTATTTGCCACCATGGAGACCTAATAACGAGCCTGACAGAGATTACTATTTACAAAAAAATATATTTTAATATGGAACAAGATAAAAAAAATTTTCTTACCCTATACGGCGTATGGTTGCCAGTGATATTGACGTCGGGAATGGGAGTAAGTCTTTTGCGACTGTCCACGGAGTGAGAGGTTGAGTGGCCATTCATTGTCCCAGTCACCTGGGGCGGAACACTGCAAATACAAATACAAACATTGGTATAACAATCAAATATGTATGAAACATTCTGAAGCACAGTTTACCGTAGTGGGATGTGCCTGTCAAAATATCACGATACAATAGCAAGAAGTCGAAAGTAAAATGTTATGTCTAATGTTGATAGTAGACCAGCTTTTAAGCCATTATTATAGCATACGCGAGAACGAGACAACGCGTAACAATGTTTAGCTGTCTTCGACAATATCTAAATAAACAGTCTCTTAGTTTCTTAAAGATTAGCGTTGCTAAAATCGTCAAGATAAGTACTTCAAGTTTTGGAGAACAATATATCAAGCTAACTATTTTGTTATACAACAATATTTTACATGCTAACAATACATAGTCGTTAAGACTATTTTAATTGAATTCCACTATCGACCACTGACGTCGGAGCGATGTACGTCATCGGGGTTATACCGCCAAAACAACACCTCTTACCAAAATAGGTATATAAAAATAAAACTGATTGGTGATGAGATAGCCTAAAACGTTTTAAAAGAACTCGCATTTTCAAATATTCAAAAGAAGAACACCTAGATTCGGACAGCTATTTATGGGCCAGACAATTTTTTTGTTTCGTTTAGAAATATGCCTAGCAACACTGGCGCATTGGATGTGGGAGTTCTCAGAAAGAAATGTTTTATTTTTATATTCGTGATACTTTGGCTAAGCCTTTGACGGGGACGGAAATAGATATAAAATATTGATAGTGAAAAAAAGCGTATACGTAAATATTATAACACTTAAATGCTATGCAGTCAGTGACAAGACAATGGCGAATGGAACTGTGTACACTCTTCCGTAAGAACAGCCTCAACGCTAACGCACCTTGCATTATTTTATTGGCTAATAATAAGACAATCAAATAGCTAATTTATTGATTGATTAATACAAGTAATCGACTGCCTAGTTGGTCCAAATGAACGTTTCCGTGAAGTGCCGAAAGTGTATTATATTATGAAGTTCAGTACTCAGTAATAGCTTGCAGATTTTATTTGTACGCCATAGATGGTCCTAGGCTTTCCCCTTACACACACACATAGCCCGTGCCAGTTCTATTGTCTTCTAAACATATTTGATTCAATATACAATATACTTCTATTTGCATTTTGGCAGTAGTAGATGAAATGCTACACAATGTTATATAATTTAATTTATTAATTAAAGTAAGGCTATAAAAGGCACGTCAAGTAATCAAATCTTAGGCAACTAATCTATAAAATATTGCAAGGTGCGGCAGATGATTTTTTATTTATTTCGCGTCGTCTCCAATTTACTTTTTTTCACTTAATGCTCAAATGTAATCTTTTATACAGGCAAGTATTTCATCAACATCGTATTGTAGAAAAGTATGGACATATTTAAACTTTTTAAGGGAAAACTAGCTAGACTGTGATAATATCAACCATGGGTATAAAATGTCTGTATACTGGACAAGGCCTCTTCTCAGCATGAGAAAGGGTAAGACATAGTCCACCATGCTAGACAAAAGTGGTGTGGCATAAAAAACAGAGGTACCATACTTTGTACCGTATGCTTTAAATTGTAGGCATTTTATATTTATTTAGGTTTAATCGGTATTGTCGGACTAAACCGGATGAAACATCCGGGTTATTCGGAAAGTCGTCTCAAGACATTGACATTATTTCATATCACGTGAGCTTTCTTTCTACCTCCATAATCTCTCAGATTAATTATTAGTTCTGATGACAAACTAGTTTTAATCAATAATGTGAAGATTATGGATAAGATTAATCATTTATTTCTTTCATTAGAAGATATGTTCGACTAATCTCTTGTCCATATTATTAATGACGGGAATATAGAATCTACTTGAACCCAGTAATTTAAAGGTCATTTTCAGGATTCATGGAGACTTAAAGAGAATCTTAAACTAGTGGGTGGCCTTCCTAGGCACATAGGAATTTTACATATGACCACAACTTTCTGCTAAACATTGTTCACATAGTGACGTCTTCGGTAGTTAATTAAAAGCTAAATTAAAGGACGACCAAGTGCCTAGAATGTTCTTCGAGAGGTTTATCAGTGGTAGCGACATGTGAGAGGGCTGTTCTTACAAAATCCACACTACAAATGATGAAAGATGCTCACTTCATGGTCGTTGTGTTGGCAGTGCTCCTGACCAGAGGTGGAGGGGGTTGCTGACCCATCGCCATTGTTATTGCACTGTTCGGAAACTGAAATAAACGATAAAAACAAACATTTTCACGTGGCACTAACAAAATAACCAATCAAGCGAGTGCCATGGGAAACTATGCTATGGCAATAAACTAAATATATATGGTAAGTATGAATACTTGTTAACAAAGGGGTCTACGACTTGTGGTGAGGAAATTACTCGGCCTAACTACGCAACTTTCCTTGTTTTAATACATAATGCGAAGAAAATTTTACTACTCAGTATGTCACCGGAGTGACTAATATCTTTTTCTACGAATACAAGGAATTAGGATGTGACGCAATGGTTTTGATACGATTACAAGTACCGAAAAGTGAGGACAACGGATGTGGCATGCAAGTACAACGCGCGTGCCACAAACCTGGTCATATGAATTTCATTGATCAAAATGGTGGCTGTATGTAAATAGTATAATCTATTAGTAATTTTCTCTCGGATTCTGAAAGGCAGATCAACATAAATTCAGTTGACAGACGGTCAAATGTAATGTCAACAGCTTTAACTAGCTGATTAAATTAGTAACAGCCAATAAGATCACTACATGAAACTCATCCCGATTTTGACACCTCGTTGATTGAGGCTTTCAGAAACAGGGTGTAGATAAAGTAAAAGCATAAACAGCTTATAAAAAAGAAACATTTTGGTTAACTTTTATGCCAATATAGTCTGATGATATTAGATTCGTAAATTAATGAAGTTCAATGCCGCATCCATCCAATTGTTCTCACTTTTTCGAGTGCTTGCAACCTGTAGCGTGTATTATAACAAATATGTAGAATATAAGTAATGTTTTACCTGTACGTTACGCTGGTGTTGCGAGCGGTGTTGCGGTAACGTTGCGGCGGCTGCGATCGCGTTGTTGTACCGAGCGACGTGCGCCTGCGCAACATGCGCCTATACAACAAAACAAACGGTTATTCCTGCTGATTTAAATATAGAACAACGAATTTTGTCTCTTTTTAACTAAGAGAGGTAGGATGTCGGGGCTTTTAATCCAGATCTAATCAGGTGACTCAGGATGTACCTCCTACCAAACGAAAGAATACAACCAAGATATGAAATTCGGGACGTTTTAAGCAAGTTCTTCTTCGGTGGTACAGCTTTAGCGTACGCGACTGATGTGCATGAGGGTGCGGCTTCGTCTTTCCAGGTAAAACAGTGTTATTGGGTTTTCTGTCAATAAATCCGCAGTGGCGGCACGAATTCTGCACTGGAGTCTGATAAATGCTAATAGGCTAGCCCCCGGCTACGTGGGACCTAAACCATATCTGGCGAAAAGTGGGTGTAATACACCTCAGCCTAAACCTTCGGGGACATAGGCGTGAGATATAATATGTCTAAACATTTTTATTAATAATATGTATTAATAATTATTAAGTATAACAATTAAAATTATATTGAATCAAGTTTCTAGCACAGTCCATACTTATAATCGTTAATTACGAATATTTTTCCACGGAATTAATTTAAATCATTTCATGGTAATGTTGAATAAACAATTATTGACGTCATAGGGCCGTTTCTTTCAGCTGTTTGAATAACAATGCATTCAGTTTTGTATTACCAATTGTCTTTGGGTGTATTGTGATAAAGAAATCTCCACAAGAGAAATCGTTTTTATGCAGCTACATGCATACACTTATGCTAATAATTATATCCCCGGAGGGGTAAGCAGAGATGTATCATACGTATTCACAACATATGTTTTGAGATCGACTCTATAGGAAGAAAACCTTTGTCGTCTATCGAGACTGTTTTCAGACACCGTTGCTGCTATTAAAAATTTCTTAGCAGAGAAATCAATATCTATACTAATATTATAAAGCTGAAGAGTTTGTTTGTTTGGTTGAACGCGTTAATCTTAGAACCTACTGGTTCGAATTAAAAAAGTATTTTGGTGTTGGATAGCCCATTTATCAAGGACGGCTATAAGCTATATAACATCACGCTACGACCAAAAAGAGCGGCGCATCAATGGAAAATGTTACAAAAACGGAGAAAATTATCTTAAGTGACGCAGACGACGTTGCGCGGGTCAGCCAGTTACTGCTATAACTAGAAATGAGGTACCCACGACCGGATCCAAATAATAAACATACGTCTTCAGACCAAAAAGGCAGTCTGAGATTACGTGGGACATGAAAGATCATAGTTGGCGAAATGCGAGTGTAATATAATTACGCCCAAAGATTTATTATAGCTATGCCCTACTATAGACGGTATAATGTGATCATGTTTCTGGACTTTAACATGTCATCTAAAACACAATGCCAACATGATACATCTGAATTATAAATATAGTATTATCACGCTGACTATTAAAAACTGTACATTAACGTTCTCTATCTGTATGCGTTCACATACTCATCTCACACTTATTTGTGCGGTCTTACGGTGAGAGCAAATCTATGATATTTAAATCTTTGCGTCCGCGTACCTTTTCAGAAATGGACAATGCCTTGAGATCGAGTAGTGATATTGGTTTTTCTTTCCGAAATTCTCAGTCGATACACGTAGTCTAAAAATGTTTCCGATAGGTAATTATCAAAAGCTCTCTGTTATGTAGGGCATATAAGATAACCAGGAAAACATGGGTGTACACATCTACCAACCCCTACGGGGGCGTCAAATACAGACGTGAAATTAGACACAGTAATAAAAATATCCCGATAGCTGCGCTGCACTGCGCCTAAAAATACTTTTATTATTTTTTATTTGCTTAGCAACTCAAATTCTGTTATCTAAAGACGCAAGTGCATCATGATCCGTTACAAAGATAAGATTTTACGAGCATAAAGAAATAAATTGAGATATGGTGGGTGGATATGACGTCAGCAGCTGGCTGTTACTGAACGTCATGATTACTGACTAAAATGGCAAATGCCTCTTCTAAAACCTTGGCCCAATGGCATAAGAAATGGGGCTTGTTCTAATACTGGCTCGGCATCCCGAATAATGTCTATTTTTTTAAATCTTTTCAGTATCAACTTTTCCTCAAACTTATGTAGCAAGTAACTTTTTGGTAAACACATCACTAAGTTTGGTACGTGTGGCATCGTGCACAGTTATTACGATTTCGCAATTGAAAAATATTATGACCCAGCCCGGCAATCGTACCTGGGCAGGAATAGCAACTGCGCGTGGGCGTTTACACCGCTAACCAAGTCAGTCAGTTTTAGACTCGAACATAGTTTGCGAGTTAAACCTTCCTGAATTGCCTAATCACAATGTCATGTCAAGTACACACTAAGAGGAAAACGCTTATCAGCGAACGATGTAATGATTATTTATTAAAAATTATCGATCAGGTACAGACCCTTATACGCTATAGTTATTTATAATACTACCAGTATATTCGAGCAAATATCTACAAGCTTAATTGAGAACCTAATTATAGTTGACCGATATGTTCGTATAAAATTAAATGGGTCAAATTTACCAAACAGGTAAGGCGCAGATCAGACAAGAGCATGCATGCGGACGAGGCCGTCGACCGTGCGATACCTTGTCTGCCTGTGCCCCTTTGCGACGAATGAACCTTATGAATATCGCTCTAGAGACCGATTTTACAAGACCAAAGTGGAAATGAAGCATAGGCTAGCCTGATAGATTGAGTTGTGGCGGTATCTTAATACATACAGTACTGTTCTCTAAGAATCACGGATTGAAGATTGGATACACGTTGCCTTGTATGCCTAAGTCTCAAAGAGCTGTACATGTTAGTGATAGCAATATAACTGAGTAAAACACACCTGTGCAAGCCTGAGAACTTGCGCCGTCTGCGCTTGTGTCAGCGAATTGGGTAGGTAACAGCCGTTCGCCAGCGCTTGAACCGCAGCCGACAATCCCGTGTGTGGCATCTGCATGGCTGCTGAGGCGGGTGAATGCCTCTGCGTGGTGGCCCGGCGACCTCGCGTGGATTGGCTGTTGACGTTGTTCAAACTAACCCCCGCCCCTGCGCCAACGCCGACACCACCAACAACGCCTGGAGGCGGCGCGGGAGGTGCCCTCGTCCATTGACCACCGCCTGATACAGATCCTGTAGAAGAAAATAGTTGGTAAAAATTTTTTTGGTGGCTTTCGAATGAAGTTTCGGTCTGAAAATATAGGATCGAAGACCGTTAAATGGTAGTATAAAATCAAAATGAAAGTTAAAATTTCCTTATTTAGATCCGCTAAAATAAAACAGGTATTTGGTAAAAAATTTGGTGGGTTGGAAATGAAGTTCTGGTGGATGATTATTATAGAAATAGGATATTGTATTTTTATCGTATGTAAATAATGTGTTTTGGTTTCCAGAGACGGCAAGGTTTTAAAGCTCTTGAGGAAAAGCAGCTGGGTTGCCAACAGTTTGTCCTTACGCTGATAACAAGTTTATTTATTATGGTTGGGTCGACAATGTGTGCCGACTAACTCTGGTTGAACAGTAAGATTATAATAACTAGTTATTATAAGGCAATCGTCTTGTTAAACCTTTATATTACCCACCGCCTCTACAGGTATATCATACTAGATATTATTTATCATATCGTATGTTTGAGGAAGCTTATTTATAAGCTTCACCACAGTTCTGTAATCTAAATACCTAGATCATTTACCCAAAATAGGTTTAACCGCGAAAACAAGAAAGACACTCTTTATTCTGATAATTCTTGAAATGCCAGACATAATTAAATAAACGTATTGTGTCTGACCGCCGGTGTACCGCTGCGACTCAATAGGTTAATCCATATTTGAATAGA
Organism: Catocala fraxini; assembly: GCA_930367265.1. Classification (NCBI taxonomy): domain Eukaryota; kingdom Metazoa; phylum Arthropoda; class Insecta; order Lepidoptera; family Erebidae; genus Catocala; species Catocala fraxini. The sequence continues at coordinate 23,217,073 of OV884038.1, forward strand.
TACTGATAGGAAACTATACCATTTAAATATAAGTATTAAAGAAAACCTTATGTTAAATTATGTATAACGTAGATTCTAATACAGATTCATACCAATACACCTACAAATCCATTTGAATTATTGATAAGCAATTTCTTATATAAATACCTAGATATTGCGAAACCGTTATTTTCCCCTCTACAGTGATTAGGTAACGTGAATATTATTTATTTTACGTCATCAATACTACTTTATCTACGCACGTATTGTGTCAAAAACGAGACGTTGCTGATTAGACCTGAAACTATACATATATTTAGCAGAAGCTGGTTAAATCCAGTTACGATATAATGAATGAGAAACGGTGTCGCCATGACTTATAAACTTATAAATCATCAAATGAGAATGACATCATACATAATGTTACTTATCACGCCTAAATCAGTAGACAGGTGTTTTACGCCTTCATTTCGCCAACTTTAATAAAATTAAAGTCTCAAGCGATAGGCAATTAGCATATTGCCACCGGGACAGTTCTAAGACTCCGAGCTGTTACTCAGAATTTCTAGACTAAACAACCCTATAACTCATTGCCTGACTCGGAATTGGAACCCGACACCTCATCCTGACAGTAGTCGCTTTCACTACTGTCGCGCCACTCTAAGTCATAATAATATAATACTCATATATACATGACTTTTCACCTTTTATTGATGCCTCCATTTATTTCTCCTTTTAAATGTTTTTATTAAAAAGGTAAGTACCTAATATCGCACGTACCTACCAAACTGATAAAACTCGGTAGGTACCTAAGATGGTAATGGTCACAAATTGTAACTATGTCGACTTTAATTGGCATCGGTGGTTTTTGTAGGTATTCTTAGTAACGACAACTCGATTCTCGATACCAATAGATACAGTCAACGTGAAAAGTAGCCAAACACTAAACCATATAAACGTATTTTAATAGTTATTAATTAATTAATTATTATACTGAAGTCAAAGTTAAAGTTGAAAATCAATTATTCATTTAGGTAACAAAGTACCACTTATGAACGTGAAAGTTTACAAGTTAGTGAGTTTTGTGAAGTACTGAATTGACTTTTAGGTTAGGTTAGGTTGTTAGGTTCAGGCAGAGTTGAGTCTAGGAGCTAGTTATTCATAACTACTATCTTAGTTATGAATAGTTCATCAATTAACTATTGTTGTACACATTTCGCTACCTTAAATTTTATATAATGCGTTATAGACAAACTCCGTGCTTCAACTAAGAATTTTCTACTAGCATTAACCATTATTCATGGTACCAACAACGCAGCCTATTTTTTATTAATTTCCTCCGCCTTTTCTATTTGAACCAGATACAGTGAAGACAGCATTGTGTGGACCCCTGGAATACGAGCGATAGCCAACAGTCTTCTGAGCGTTGGCAAAGAGATTTAAAACTAGTATATGTTAATATATGTCGCTGATTGTACACGTAATACCAAGAAATAATCATAATGATGGAAAAGACCACGATTAATATAGCACACTGATAAAATCGAATGCTACTTTACGCAATCCACTTGCAGTGGCGTACAGCAATTAGTTGCTACGGGTGTTTGAGAATATCAATAGCAATATTAGACAATGGTCGCCCTTGAAATTTACACGGTATACGCTCTAGTGAGGTCAAATTTTAACAGGCTCAATACCGGACGATTGCATGTGACTCATGATTTCGATTCGGTTGGCAGATGTTAAAAGCCAAAATTTTAGGTCTCACGACGCTGTATTTTTCATAATAGTTGGTAGTTAGCAATTTAAATAGCGGATAAATATTTTTTTACACATATCTACTGGAAATATTTCAATTATATACATAGTTAGTAAAACTAGTTGTGAACCGTGAGTTCGTTCGTATATGATTTTACGTCCGTCTCCAAAGTTTTAGAAGTCTATCCTAATTTTTTCAAAACTGTCCCGAAAACGTAACACTTTCCTATTAAAATATTAAAATGTATGTGACTTGCATGATAATATCATTGTGTCTGGTTGACATCCTTATGTTGATGGACGAATCAAAATGATCGACTCTTGGATGTTGGATAAACCCTCTGTCACGGGGGACGTTACGAATATTGTACCAACAGACACAAAGATCACGCAGTCTTGGCATGGGTCGAAGGTACAACACTCGGCGTACTGGCAGTGGTGAGGCGATCACTTAAGACCACTGTCCCATCCATATCATACCTCACTAGACAGACAAACGCAATGTTTAATATATTTTTATACCTATATTAGATAGGGACACCACGTGGGAAGCCAATAGTTAATAATAACTTACAAATGGTTTAATTACCTTTTAAATTTTCCTTAATAATAACATACATGACACACGCCTATCAGAGGTGCATGTTACATATTTTTTGCTAGCCATAATTTAAAAAGTAACATTGGTGTAAACGAGGTAAATTTACTCGTTTGTGTGTTGGGGATAATATGTACATATATAAAACTACTAGACAGATTCTAAAATTCTTGCACTAATAGGAAACCCTTGAATAACACGCATACATTATTAATAGCATAGCGCACGGGTAAAACCGCATTTGGAAGTAAATTATAAATGTTATATGCTTTGATTTACAAAACAAAAATACTAAATCTTTTTTCTGTTTCCTATTTCGACAGAGATAACGCTAGACACTTTGAACTGTGAAATCTTACGAAACTACAATTGGAAGGTTTTAACTGGGCCATTAGATCCGAGATAAATCCGTAGTGTTTGTGTTCTGGCGTAACGGGAAGAGAAAGCCTACTAAAGATATGAAACGCTCTTTTACTGGCAACATTAAATTTGGCGGTAATCACACCGTTATCTTATTAACCGTTATAAACGACAAATATACCAGTAGTAATGACCTTTCATTTATATTTTCGTTGAGCTTTTCCTGCTTTTGTATCGATTTGATCATTTACATTTTAGCTAATTTGTATCTAGGGGAACAAGAATGGTTGACTTCCCAGGTTTGCTTTGGATAATTTATATCATAGGTATTATGACATAGATTTGATAGAGTTATACCACAACCAATTTTTCTAAATACGTTAAGATCAGATCAGACGTCATAAGAGGTCAGTCTCCTAGTCAAAAATCCCAAAACTATTCTTGCTACAAAGAATTTCCAGTTAAACCTTATTACTATTATCTCATATTGTACTCTTAACTCAGGCATAGATCCCTCTTTAATTCGCGTAGACCAGCAAGGCAGTTAAGTTAGTTGTGATAAAAAGTGTAATTTAGATTAGAACAATTTGAGCTGAACGTCAACATTAAAATGGCTTATCGAAACGCTAATCTTTTGGCGTGGAATATAGACGTTGTGGTTGAGACTCCGATCGACTAACCAAAAACGTTGACACTGAACCGCCACAGAAAAACAATCTCGGTGTAACGTGAAACAACAAAAAAGATAATTTGAAATCATGTTTTCGTTACGCATAATACCGTTGAATCCCGTGGGTATCGTTACGAATGTAAAGGACTGTCTGCCGCTGACGTAGTAAATCGAATAAGATGCCTGTCTAGTGCGATATATTATGTAGGTTGTTGTATAAGTATGTTTATTTTTGATAAATGTATCGTGGTTAATATATAGTCACCCTGTACTATTATTAAATATAATTAATTTCTAGTTTCACATAATTAACAATTAAAACCTGAAGTAATATCGTTTAATTGTTTCTTTTTTTCACGTGTAGAAAATGTCTTCTTATGTATTCTATTTAGATGGCTGACAAGCTCAAAGCCTTTCTTTTCTGATGGTAAGCATTTTTACAAGTGCCAGTAGATTCTATGGGTTACGATACCCGGATACCAAAATAATAAAAAGAACGGGTCAACTCCACTCTGAAATAAATAAGCTTATAAAATGCGGTCATAGGGATAATTGCTAAATAACAGGATGCACAATCCGAATAGCAACCGATATTTGGAGGCGGACGTGCGAAGAATATTACTAGATCCAAGCTGTTCAACGTTTTCTCCTATCCGAAAAATGTTATGTATTAATTGCACCCTCATTTTGATGCTGTATTTATTATAAATAATCAAATCAAAAATAGGCAATTTCTTATTCTAAGCAACTTATTTTCTATTTGCTGGCCCTTATTGTTGTTTGAGTAGCTAGCCACACAAACAACTCAATGAAATGCGCATCTGACAAACTACAGACAAAATTAGATTAGATTATTGTACACTCTGGAAATTCATAAAGATAAAGTAAGCACCATACAAGGGTAAACCGCAAAAATAATATCTTTATATGAACATTGATAAAAGAGGTATTATTCTAAAGAGCGTGATGCAAATATTTTACATGTCAAGGTTTCCCGTCGAAGGTCTACCTTCACATTTTTTATTAAGAAAATTAAACGATGACATTATGACTGAGACAGGAGATTTTTGGTTTAATAAAAGAACGTAATATTTATGTATGTGTGTGTGTCAATTTAGCGATTTTTTGATAAGTCATTATAAACTTTCATCTTGTTTGTCGTGCAGCTGGCGCATAACTTATTATTAAAAACGCAAGACATATTTGTATTTATAAGAAAGTAACTAGGTTTAAGTAGGTGTTTTAATCATGATATAAAAATATTTATTATCAATGAAGTACTTAACAAAAATAGCTGTTGTACGTACTATACACATCTGCACTGCATTAATTTTCTTTTATCTTTTAGAATTTACAAAGCTTTAAACAACGATTGCTACATAAGTCTACTGCTTACTAAGTAAATATAAATATTATGCAGAACTGCACGACGTTATTTTTAGGAAACAAAAATACAGCATTTTACATTAAGTTGTCATCTCAATGTCAGGACACAATATTTTCGACTAAAATGGACAATGAAGCATGTCCTGGAAAATGGCTAGACGAGCAAACGCTTTAGACACTAGCTTAAAAGAAAATGTTACGTAAGAAATACCTATTTCTGCAGTAATTTACAGGCGTGAGTTGAATTATGTGTTTCTTGCAAGCGAGAGAAAGGAGTCTTTGCAGTAGGCCAACCAATAAGCTCAAAATAATATCTCGATTTTTATGCTATCTGCGTATCTAGTTATTATACACTTAACAGCAATTACGTAACAACCGGTTTCGAACACGTCTACGATATAAATCACATCCTACACTTAACCGGTCGTATACCGCCGGCTCGCATACCAGCCGGCAGATTTGTACCCGTCGTAGGCCGGTGGCTCGCATGCGAGCCACCAAATTGGCGCCAAAACGCTTAAGCTTAAGCGAAGGCGGCGCGCGGCGTTTTGGCGCCAATTTGGTGGCTCGCATGCGAGCCACCGGCCTACGACGGGTACAAATCTGCCGGCTGGTATGCGAGCCGGCGGTATACGACCGGTTAAGCAATAAGTTTGTTAAAAATAGATAAACAGAGATAAGCAAAAAGTATGATTAACAAAAACTTATTCAACTTCTACCGTCTACTTGGCTGTTTATGCGTGACGTTTGCATGCGATAAAAGTAAAATGAATAATGATACTGGTGAGAAGTTTCTAGATAGTACAAGTAGATGGCGTTAGTGTTGTACTTATTTACATTATTTCGCAAGGATATGTATAAAAAACATTTTTTAAATTATTTTTAATAGTTACTTAAATGGAATCGTTTATATTATATTTCTTCAAGTTCTTATAAGTTAAAGGCATCCAGCCTATCGCATGTAAGGATCACATAATATCAAATTTTACACCTGTGGACCTAATAGTGCCGACCATGTTATATGATATTTCATGACAGAAAACATGTCCAAAAAACCGAATGCATTTTTTTTCTGCACGCATTACATCCTGGTCAGGCTAGGCGTTTATCGCCAGACGGTATGCTTGATTGCTAACTTAGTGATAAAATAAACGACTTCATTAGTAGCGTGCGCATATTTTAGTTTACTGCCCTATTATCATTATATCAGTCTCGTAGATTGGGGTCGTTTGAAACAAAAAATATCGTAAGTAATTCTAAAAGTCTGTGTTTACGTTTACGGAGGTAGTTTCAGTTTCGATACCTGGAGTCGGCGATGGTGTTATTGTTGTAAAATAATTAGCAGCAGCACGGAATTTGGGAAAAGAATTGTCTCCTATTTCGTCGGACTTAAACACTGTTAAAACAAACCGGACACTGACAAAATCGACCCGGAGCCCCAGGGGTCGGAGGGTTGTCCGAGCTGCATAATTATACCTTCGAGGTTATCCTCGTGCGTGCGTGCGTGCGGCGTGCTTATGCACGCCTGGGCCTAATGTATGTGTCAAACTCAAAAAAGACGGAGCACGTTATTCTAATAAAGCTATTTTAACGATAAATAATTTTAACCAGTTTAAAGTTTAGCCGTAAGGGGTGACGCGTCCACGATGGGATATCAAATAAATGTAAAATAAACCTTAACAGAGTATATTAGAACTTCATTTTGGCAGTTTTTGTCGGTGAGAATTAAGAGAGAAGTTATTGTGACTAGATGGTTTACAAACATTGACGCTATAGAATTAAATCACGTTGTTTAGTAGGGTTGTAATAAACAATATTATATTAGTCCAATCTATTTACGCGTCGACGGGGTGTGGTGAGAACCTAAAAGATATTAGACGAGTAGGCATTTTATTGCATCCATATTAGTTTATTTTTTATTAGCGTTTCGGTATGTTCCACTGTTAGGTAAAAGGCCTTGCCCTTGAATTTATCAATCACCGTTGGTAACTCGCCCGCCAGTTCCTTTCAAAGGTGTCCAAGTCATCCCAACATCTCCGTCTTGGTCTTCCACGGTCTTTATTCATAATAATATTTTGCGTGCGTGTTTATATGTTACGATTTTACAAAACTACTGGCCAAATTTTGTTGATTGTTGGGTGGTATGTTGGTTTAAGCATTTTCTTTTTTGGGTAGAGAATATAATCTAAAAAAAAGATTGCTTAAACCAAGACGAAAATGTCACTTTCAAAACTGTGAACTAGCCTTCACAGTTTTCAACAAAAACTTCAAAATCATTTAAGTCATATTTTAAATGTTTAAGTCAACTGTACATACAGTTATAAATACACATATATTTCGGCATAGTTTTGGCTATGGGGATCGTAGTGAAGACGAGGTTAGATGAATATTGGCGGAACACGCTTGATATTTTTTACACTCCTGGTTTCAGCGCACGCATGTCCATAAACCGTTTTATTTTACTAAATAAATGTTTACATTTTAATAATAACGTTAGAATTCAGCCAATATTGTCACATCTTAACAAGTTTCAGAGTATGTACATCCCGTCACAAAATATTACCTTAGACGAGAGTCTTTCGCAGTGGAAAGGCTGGCTGGACATCAGCCAGCTTATTGGAAATAAAGTGGCAAATAGAGGCATAAAAACTTATGAGATTTGTGAATCTCAAACCGGCTACTTATGGCGGATTGAGGTTCACGCTCATAAAAAATCACACCCGCAGCAATTTGAAGACCCGCTAGATGCATCCACCCATTCTATATAATAGTCCTCCGATTAGTGAGAGGCCTGAGGAATAACGGATACACTTTGTGGATGGTAAATTTCTGTAATTCACCGTGTTTAGTTCGACGGCTTAAATCACTGGGATTTGACTATGTAGAAACACTGCGAACCGGTCGTCAGTTTGTTCCGCAGGCCCTGCAGTCTCACCAAGCGGAACATGCGTCCAGCTCAAAATATATCTGGTCTTACTTATGGAGACATCGATGTCATGGTATGGACAGATAGTAATACGAGTATCTATGATCTCTACATACCATGAGTACCTCCATGTTTCTTGGAGGTAAACTCATGCAGGTTTCGCCCAAGAAACCCACACGTTCTGTGTAGGTTGCAGCAAAACAGTATGTATAGACGCATGTTTTGTTGCCATCCATTCATAATTATATATTTATCTTTCTTCTCTCTTAGCCTTTATTATTCCCAAGTCACTTGGGGTCGGCTTTTCTGGTCTAACCGGATTTGACTGGATATCAGTTTTTACACGGAGCGGCTGCCACCTGACCTCCGCAACCCGAAGGCTAACGATACCCTAAGGCTAGACCAGTGTCAGAATATTAGAGGGTGCTGACTTTCCCAATAACGACTGCCATAGATGTTCATGGCAGCCGGGACCGACGGCTTAACGTGCTCTCCGAGGCACGGAGCAGGCGATAATTGTCAATCAATACGCACATAATTTCGAAAAGTCATATAACTCCCGAAAGTCAGAGGTGCGCGACGTGGGTTCGAACCCGAGACCCTCTGCATTGCAGTCTGTTGGTCTCCCCACTGAGCTATCGCTGCTCTCATAATTATATATTTATATTGTATATATTCCTGTATGTATGTCTGTTATATTTATTTATTGTACCACACTTTTGTTCATTGACCTTGCATATTAAGTTGCCCATCCACAAAATATATTCCGTTATCATAATTCAAGTTAAGATGTGACAATATTGGTCGTATCCATACCAATATAGCATGCACTTGGTGCATTTTGTAGTGATTGTTGATTTTGATTGTAGTTTTCTGATATTATTATGTTTTTTGTAAGGCAGCATGCCTTTATATTGTGTAGGTATATCTATTTGTAAATATCATCTTATAGTAAAATATAATTATTCATGTCACTTAAATTTACCAGACTTTGTTGTATGCATTAAAGTTCGACAGGCCATTTTTTTGGCTTTAGTATGTATAAGTACTTTATCTTTTCCGATTCTCGTAAACTAAATAGTTTCAAGCTTAGAGTATACATACCAATAGAGCGCAAGCATCGCATTTCGTCCATTGTGCCAAACGTAAGCAGATGTTTTATAGATACTTACGGTCAAATAGTGATGCGCCACGGTTTTCGGGAACACTTTAGAGTCATTAGTAAATATGCTATTTGATTTTTAACTACGTGAATATAAAATAATAAAAAAAACAGTTGTACTTATTAAACAATATTTTTTATTTATCAAACTAAATATCAAAAATAAAACAGCAATAAAAAATTAATTACCTATTACGCCATGAAAGTATAATTTATTATACAATTGTGATTTTGTTTGTTATTGTATTTTAATGTATTCGGTGTTTTATTGTTATTATAAATTTGTTTTGATGGTTCAGCAAAATAATTTCTGGTAATATGAGATCTTCAATATCAGTCCTAAATTGCTCTTCTGTTATAGTACTAGTAGCACTTTTTTCGATCTGTATCCTACCGTAGTAATGTTGTTGTGATCAACTGATGATGAAAGGTGCAATATAGTTAAATTTTCTAAAAGAAAACAATTTCCCTTAATTGTTTCTCTTACTTCCATATGGGTTAAAAGTATTTTAAAAATAGATTTAAATTGGAGAGCGGATGGGTTATTGTTAAAACCTCCATGTGATCTAATAGCTGGAAAAAGTAATTCAACATGATCCTTGCTGATCTTATACATAGGAAGAAATAGACTTTATCTCTCTCAATCAATCTTAAATATAAAGCTTTCATGCTTGTTATAGAAATACAAAAGCCTAAAAAACCCACTTTATTTCTACTCAGAATTAGTTTCTTATCATCCAAAGTTCTAAATCTTGCAAATATTGAAACGTAGAATTTAAAAATGCAAAGTACTCGCTTTTGTTATTTTCATTAATTGGCTGTTCATAATCAATATTGGGGAACTTTTGAGAATAGGGATGTTGACACTAAACACAAATTCGTGTTTCGTGTTAATTTTATTATAGTTTGTATTATTAGAATATCGAAAATCACATTTTTAAATTTAACATGTCATGTTGAATTTATTAAAATTAATTTTACAAGCTACATTTATCACCTATTGTCACGTGACTGCAAACGCCAATAAGAGCACATTACGTCATTAACCGCTAAAAAAGCCGCAAAGGCTGTTTACTTCTTTGTTTTTTCTTGGTTTGTGTTCATACCGACGAAATAACTGTGAATTACTTGATATTAATAACACTGTGGAAACTGGATTCATCAAAGGAAATAGTTCCAACTTACCAAAGATAGATTCTTTAATGGTGGCAAACATTTTTGCAAGAAACAACGACTTTTGTGCTTCAGAATTCAGGAACGTGAAAACATTTATGTAAGTAGTTTTACGTTTGATCTTACTACATATTTAACTATCAAATAATACTTAAATAATAGTCAAATAATTTATATTTAATTTATATTAATTTATATCTATTTTATCGTGTTTAGAACTTCGTTTAAATCACTGTTTACAAAGTTAGGTTATGTGCATAAAATAATGAAATAATAATAATTTATTTTTCAGTTGAAATAAGTATTATTTTAGGGTAGGTTAAATAAAAAGATAATATGTATTTATAGAGTACCCAATTTATATAGATACTTTGATATTTTGTATATACGTAATCAAAACTTACATCGAAGTGATCCCTCACAAAAATAGGCGGTACTTGTTGATGTTAATGCTGCTATATCTCTTGCAGCAAGTCTTAACACTTTCTCCTGATTTGCTTATCTTTTGGTACATGAACACTGCACAGCATTTGTAAAACTTTGTGTTTATTTTGATTGTTTATATTCACTTTTATATGAAGATAACACATAAATTCTCCTGTAATTGAAGGAGCACAAATCATCAAACAGCTTTTTTAAATTATTGCATATACTGTGTATCCTTTGTTGGAGATCCTAAGATAAAAATAAATAAATAATTCTCATGAATCGCGGACAATGTCTAGCGGTTAGTGACGTATATAGTCACGTGACAGCTGTGAATGTTTTAGCGGGCAAAATTAATATTCCTCTTTTTAGTATATTTTCTCATCGAAGATACTTATATTTTCAACTATATATTTTTTTTTATTATAAACAAGAATCGATCTTGAAAATAAAAGCAATTCCGAAAAATTGTCAACATCCTTATTGAGGATATCAAATAAGTTATTAATTATTTGAATGAATTTAATTGTAGCTTCAGCGTTTGTTAAGTTAGGAAGACATAATTCTTTACTGCAATATTCTAAAGCTCGAGGTACGCTGGTATTGACTAGCTGAACGGCCAGCTTTACTTTCATTTTTTCGTCCGTAAATAGTATGTGACGAAAAGTTAGTTTATTGGCAAAGTGAAATTCCTTTTTTATATTTTTTTTATACTACATAGGTGGCAAACAAGCATACGGCCCACCTGATGGTATGTGGTTACCGTAGCCTATGGTCGCCTGCAACACCAGAGGCATCACTAGCGCGTTGCCGACCCTTTAGGAAACGGAAGGATAAGGAGCGGGAAAGAGGGTGATTGAGCCTCCGGTACTCTCACTCACCGAACGAAAAACAACAGTAGGAACACTGCTGTTTTACGTCGATATTCTGTGGGAGGTTAGTTCTTCCCCGGTCGAGCCGGCCCATTCATGCTGAAATTAGCAAGGCGCTACTACTATTACGGCATTGATTGACATAATATTTAATGACTGTTGTTCTTGTAAATTATGTAAGTCTGAAAAATACTGCCATCTTATTTGTCCGTTATCACAATCTTTAAAAGCTTGTTTACCTTCTAGCGTATTCCTAATAAGTTTAATCTTGTGACATAGATCTAAAGCAACAGCCAAGTAACTTGACATTGCGATATTGGATGGACATCCATCAAACGTGATGGATACAACTTGAATACCAGCTTCATGACAATTTAGCAAGCACATTTTGACTAAATTAGCCTTTTGTTCGTCTGAAACTCCGTTAACAAAGAAGTAAGCTACTGGTATAACTTCCAATTCTCGTTAATGGCAACTAGTAGAAATACTAAAGCTTGCGTTGCCATTTTGTTGCCATTACCAGTAACTTCTGCGCCGAAATCGACGTTACCATGAACACTATTACCATCATATTCTGCAAATTATTTTGCTTCCATCTCGCACATAATTTTATACCTTGGGTGAATAAAAGTGCAATGTCAATGCAAACGAACGAAGACTCTGCGAGTATGCTCTATTTTTATGACAAATTCTTTTAAATAACTCTGCAATGGATGCATCACATAATTCAAGAATATCGCTATTTTCTTGAGTGATTAATTGTTTTTCACGAAGTATCGTTAATATTTGTGTCAAAGACATTTTTTATTTCTTATCCTTTTTCCATTTTGCGATTTTATGGACGTACAATGCGCATCGCAACGTAGTCGCAGTCTTTTTGCAATATCATTTAAATATATTATTTGACGTTTTAGTTTACGCTTTCGTGGGGTGTCGGGTTCATTAATACAATTATTATCAATTGGAACATTCCCACTTGTAGACTGCAACACTTTGTTATCATTTATTGCTGTAGTCGCTCGCAGAAGGCACTACCAAGGTTTCTTTCGCAGATAGCGTCATTAACATTTTACTTGTAGATGGATTTACCATTGTTTCACTCCAAGATAAAACAACGGAATCTTCATCCTAAAATAAAAGTAATGCGTGGTTAAGTTATAATATATCTACTATGGTGTACATATTTTAATTAATTAAATTTAGATATTGGTATAGATATCATCTCACTTCAATATGTAGTTTTGGCATTGCACCTTCCACCAGTTTACGCAATCCACCTTTGGTTTCACAAATTGATGAAGCACTGAAATGCATAGAGCAAACAAAACTTCGGATGATTGGCTCAAAGTTCGGCCTTTTTATTGCTGTCACCCATTTATTTCCCATATCGAGGCTTTTGGCAAACATAAAAAGATTTCATTTAACTAAATCAGGTCATAAATTAATCAGTAATAATGACGCATTATAGTTAAAAAGAAAACGATAATTAAAAAATTAAAAACACGACTGCCATGAATTAAGAACAAAAAAATAAAACAAAATATAGCATAGTCACTCAGGGTGATGTAAGGATTTTAACGATGCCCCACACATCCACATTCGTTCAGGCATTTAGAAGTTATGGTGGAATAAAGAAAGTCACATACATACATGAACGCTAAAAACATTACACTCCTTTTTTGGCAGTCGTGTAAAAAACTATCCTATAGAATTCTATACACAGAGTGCAGTAAAATATTATAATATATAAATTACATTCCCACAGAAATAATCATACTTATCACACAAAGATTTGTCCTGGTTAGGCATCGAAACATATTTTTTTCAATTACGGTAATATCTCATTATCACTAGTTATTATGAAATTATATTTTTACAAATAAATTAAGTTCAACGTGGCGCAACACTATTCCTATTGCGGGGAAAGTGTAAAGCGGGAGGCGCGAAAGCACGTGCGAAGTTGACTCGCCCGCGCGGCTCTCGCAACCCCCTTTCATGCCTTGAGTAATTTCTTTAAAATCAGTGTTTTCTGTTAAAATAATACTTACCTATGAAAAGAAATTTCATTATTTCTTTTCGTTTGTTGCCTTGAGTCATTTTTACAACTTAACACAGCACATTTTACCATTTTAACATTAATTTCAAATAAATACCGGCGGCGGGAGAAAGATTCAACGCGCGCGCTTATTTGTGACTAATGAACGTCAAGTGTAATTTTTCGAACTGTTCATACTTGTGCTTACAGTTCATATTCGGTTAGGAGTGCTCTATTGGTTATGTATATTCTAAGGTTTCAAATAGTTTCCGACCGAAACCGAAACCGCATTTCGGCTTAGGTCTCAGTTTCGGCCGAAACCGAAACCGAATCATCCATATAAGGTCACGTTTTCGTGGGAAAATAAATAGTCAGTCATAATCAGATTTATTTTTAAACGACATATTTATTATTCATTATATTATTACTGCTTATTTCAAATCTAGTTGAAATAAGCAGTTACTAATTTATGCTTTTTGAAATATGGAGATTTTTACAATAGATATACGTACTACTGCTTTTTAATATAACTTACGCATAACATAAAATAAACGGTACAAATCTAAAAAAAAGAAAATACACTTTCTACCTAATATGTTTAGATACAAAAAACAAACAATACTCTCTCATCTTAAGAACAAATAATATCTTCTAAACTTTGGTCATTTTGTATATGAAGTCACTCTTGTTTATGAGCTACAATAAAATTAAAACCTACAAGCACTAAACATGTTTAATACAAATAATATTCAAGGTATGAAAATAAAAAAGGTTTCTCTCTACATAAAAAAAACTGAAAATTAAATGTGTAATTGAGCTACAATCATTACTAATTTTAATGGCCCGATAATTATCAATATCCATAGTTAAACAATCTAATATTATAAGTAGGAAACAATAATTTATCAACATTTGGGCCTCACAAATTGCTTCTTCTGTCCTAATTTTGACCAACTTCACTAAATAGTTGTTTACTGGAAACACTCGTCGGTTGAGCCGACAAGAAATTCAGTGCAAACTTTCTCAAAGACAGAAATGGAAAATAATCCCAGTAAAGAATACATATCTGCGATTCTTTGCTACCTTGGCTCGGATAATAAAAAAGGTATAGTACAGTGGTCGGCAACCCGCGGCTCGCGAGTCGCATGCGGCTCTTTGACTACTCGGCTGCGACTCTTCCATGAAATTTTTTGTGCAGGTACGGAATATTATATTTATTATCTTGCCTTATAACTTTGATTCTTAATTTTATTTTATTTACTCGAGAGGGTACTTTAATCCAAATTTTTCCCGTAATAATGCTAAAGCAAAGCTTAAGTTAAAAAAATTGGCTCTTTGAATAGATTTCACTTGTGAATTAATATATGGTTCTTTTGGACGACAAGGTTGCCGACCACAGGTATAGTATATAAGTATAAGTTAGCGTTAACAACAAAGTTATACTGACCGAAAACATTTAAATAGATGCTAATCTTTATAGTTAGTACGTAACGTACGAAAACCTACGCGTTAAAGCAATCCAATTTTGTTGTTCATAAACTATTATGAACTAAATCACATTAAAAGCCAAATAATACTTCCCAGTTTCGAAATAATCGTATAATCACTCGTAATTTCACGAGAAACAAAACAAACTACCGCAAAGTTTGCGGCGTAAACACAAACAAGTTATGACACGACTATGACGCGGCAAATGACACTGCGACGCTCGCAGCTCAGCACCGAACATTTCCGATCGCAGTTTTGGTTTCGGCCATAGTTTCGGCTGGATAGCAGCCGAAACCGAAACTGAAAGTTCGGTCGGACACTAGTTTCAAGAGCTAAAATTTTTTCTGTGATAAGAATGTGAACCAAACTATAGTTTAAATTATTAACCAAAGCCACTTATACTCTGTCCATTCGTTTATTTTCTTTTTGACAGCTCACGCCTATGAACTACCTTTTTTTTTCGGAATAATGTACTACTGTAATGTCGTACTTTATTGACGGGTAACGCCCACTTAGTAAAGTGCCCTGTGCATAATAAACAACCACAGACTATAAAACAGGTCTTGAAATAAGATAAATCGATCATATGAAAAAAGTAACTTGACTCTATGTAAGTATTGTTTCTGGCAATTAATAAAAAATAAAATAAAAATAGTAACTATGACTCCATGATTAATTATTTGCAAGGAATTAAGTCGAAATCTTGGAAATTAAGTTCGAATCAAGATTAAAGAACAATAACTCTGTACATTCATTTATTTTCTTTTTGACAGCTGCCTTACAATGTAACTATGCAATCGTTTGTGAAATTTAACTTTATAATGCGTGATTAATAAATGAGGCCTACATCAAGTTTAAATCAAGAGCAAATATACATGGAAAATCAAAAACCTACCTACTTATTTATTTAACAAATTAGCTAGGTAATTGGGTATACAAATGAAACAAGTAAAATTATTATATATTATTTATTACAATGGTTTATCAGACTCTTCTTCTTCATTATAAGTATAAATATTTTAATTTTAATTATTTATTATTTATTTCATATATAATTAAAAATAAAACTAATAAACGAATACTTAATATTTATACTAAAATATGTCGATGCAATAAATCGATTAAAAGTTCTTAAATAAAATCGATTATTATTTCAAATAAGTGAGGGCGTCACTAATTTCGAACTGTCTCGAACTGTCAAAAAGAAAATAAACGGATGGACAGAGTTTAGCTTGCAGTGTTCTCAGAATGGAGCAATAAAATACCCTATTTTTTGTTCATCTCTCAGGTCGCATAGTTATGGCACGTTTTTGTAAAGCTTGTAGGATGAAAAAATTGTATGGACAATTCTGTTGTTTTACTTGAATACTGTAAAATAGTATATTTGAATGTAAATAAAATAAAAATTATATTAAATAATGGTTTATTTATTGAATTATGACTACTTATGTATAATCATCTAGGCAATTATTATTTTAATTAGCTAACCCTGGTTTCAAATTAGATTTAAAGATACACTAATAGTTGAGGAAAGTCTGACATAAGCGCTTTGTCCTCTCCCCCGTCCATGACTTATGCATAAATCATATTCACATAAAAATGTTATTCGAGGACTTGTGATCAGTCATTTTCAACTACTACCAAGGCTATAATTATGTAACGTATGGTTTCCAAATGACTAGTGTTACATATTGTTAACGCCGTCCAATTTAGGCCGTCCGCTGCGTTAAGCGGGTGCACGGAGCGGGCGCCCGAGACCCGCGCCGTGCGGAACACGTCGTGACGAATCACGAACTCGCGCAGCGCCGCACTAACATAGATTTTGCTTAATTATGCGGCCAAAATTGAAAATTTTAAACTAGTTACAAATACAAAATGTAATATTTTTCTACGTTAACAATAGAACAGGCGATAAGAAACCGGTCTTCTCGGCTTCAATAACCGCGCGGGGTTCGTGCGCAGGTAGTCGGAACTTGTTAGTCTCCCGCTACACACGCGCTTTCGCCCTTTACGCTTTTAAGGTGACTTGTTTTTCGTCGTCAATATTTTTGATTTTAAGACAGTTATCAAAGTAACCAATATGGATTCGAGTGCTTCAGGTAAATACCATTATTTATTATAGAAATTGTCAACCTAGTATAAATAAAAAACCTTTATTTTTAACCTTCAAAACATATTACGTTTTCTTGAAAAAATATTCTTGATTTTTCAATTTAAAAGTAATTTAGTTATATTATCGCTTCCTCTCGCCTCAAAATTATTATTTATTATAATACTTAATACTCTTTTCTTACGATTCTGATAAAAATTAGCTGCAGGTAGGTGCAGGTAGGGTAAAAAAAGTTATGTTGAAAAATGTTCCAAAAAATAAATTTTTTTTCTTTTACGTTGTGGATTCTCCTGGCTCATCCGGAACAAAATTAGTCACCCGTCAATTTCTCTACGATAAAATGCAAAGCCAGAATTTAATAACTATGGATGAAAAATTGGCCTATTTAGAAAATTACCTGTTTTCTTCTTGTGGTGACACAGAGGAAAATATAAAAAAACGAAAGAGAAATATTGCTTACTTCAAGACTGCCATAAAGAAAAAATGGTCTAAAGCACAAAGAAAAGAAGAGGATTTCTTAAAATCTAACCAGTCATGGTTAAATGGGACGTTTGAAATCCCAATTCAAGCCCAAAATCGCCCAAGCCGCCCTTCAAAATCATTTGAAGAATCAAGTGAGAGAAGCAAGCGTCGCAAAACTGAAGTGGTTCGCTCTGCTGTAGGCGATTCTGTTATCATTCATGCTGCTCAGTCAACTTTGAGAGCTAAGGGACTTCGAAATGCATCGGAAATCCTTAAAGAAATCACAAAATCGCCAACAAGGGCAAACAAATTAAGAAATGCTTACAAGTCATCGAGTGAACCCAACAAACACAATATATTAACACCTCAAGAAGCATTGGCGATGTTTATAGAGGCCGACCTTACACGACAGCAATATGAAATCATACGTAAGACAAATAAGTCGCTTTATCCTTGCTACGACAGATTATTAGAGGCCAAGAAAGAATGCTATCCACCTGAACAACACATAAAAGTGACAAGTCTGTATGCAGAAAGTACTTTGCAAAGTCTTATTGACATAACGCTTATGCGCCTTTCAATGTACTTAGAGGAAGTACTTTTATCTATTAGTGAAGAAGATAGACAGACTTTAACTATTATAAATAAATGGGGATGTGATGGCTCCCAGCAAGCCAGATATAAACAAAAGTTTGAAAATCCTGCTGATTCGGACGCCAATATATTTTTGAGCTCATTTGTCCCTTTACAAATACTTTGTGGCAAGAATAACAAAAAAGTTATTTGGGAGAATCCTTCTCCATCATCCCCCCGGTTTTGCCGGCCTATAAGATTCAGATTTCTGAAAGAATGCAATGATGTGACCAAAGAAGAAATCAGTTACGTTGAAGAATCGGTAAAGAATTTGGTTCCTACCGAAATCGAAATAAATGGAAATAAATTTACCTACAAGCACATTTTCAAGATGACTATGATTGATGGCAAGGTTTGCAATGCTGCAACCGACACTAAGTCTACCAGTCGATGCTTTATTTGTAAAGCCACTTCAAAAGATTTTAACAATCTAAGCAAAAAATATGATGTAGTCCTGAAACTTTAGAATTTGGAATATCTGTGCTGCATGCCAGAATCAGAATTTTTGAGAGTATTTTGCACTTGAGCTATAAACTAAAAGTTCAAAAATACAGACAGAAAAAAACAACGGAAGAAAAAGACTTGGAATTGGCCGCTAAACAAAAAATTCAAGACAGATTTAAAATTGAAACCGGATTACTCATTGACATGCCTAAGTCCAACTATGGAAATACAAATGATGGAAACACCAGCCGTAGATTTTTCGAGAATCCCCAATTGGCATCCGACATAACTGGAGTGAATTTCGATTTAATTTACAGACTGAAAGTCATTTTAGAAACTATTTCAAGTGGATACATTATTGACGTCAAGAAATATGATGAGTATGCACTAGATACTGCCAAATTATACGTGCAGCATTATTGGTGGCACCCGATGACCCCTACTTTGCACAAAGTGCTCATACATGGTGCTGCCATAATAGAGAATTCACTTCTCCCAATAGGCCAATTGTCGGAGGAGGCTCAAGAGGCCCGAAATAAGCACTTTCGCATGTATAGAGAAAATTACGCAAGAAAATTTTCCCGCGAACAGTGTAACCGCGACATCTATAATCGGTTATTATTGAGCTCTGATCCGCTCATTAGCAGTATAAGTATAAAACAAAGAAGGAGAAAAAAAATGTCTAAATCCTTTGCTCCGGAGACTTTAGATATGCTTTTACCCACCAAACCAGACTCAGCATCACCAGAATCCTCGGACGATGAGGATCAGGAGTAACGAGTTGGCATGGAGTATGTGTCGACTGTCGAGGGGATACGTCAATTCATTACTCACACACACGTTTAAAATGTACATTTATGAAATATTTTTTTTTGTCTGTGTCGTTAGGTTTTTGACTTTTTTTTCATAAATATGATATTTTCTTGAATAAATATTTAAAAGTTCAACAGAAAGTTGTTTTTTATTATCATTTATGTAATTTAGAATAGTTAAAGTAATTAAAATAATTTTGGCCGCATAAAACCAAAAAACCTATCTATGTGCGCCGGCAGTAAAAAGCAGCGATTATCGATTTCCTAGAAACAGCTCCGCTCGCGTGGACAAGCTGTCCGCGGAGCGAGCCCCGTCGCACGCGGCGCGTGCGACCGCTCCGTGCACCCCCGCTTAACGCAGCGGACGGCCTAAAAGTTTGTCTTAGGAGTGAATGCCGTCTTTACTGTTAAGTAAATGGGCGAGAATGACACCCATGATCTCTCATTCCCGATTGTGATACCTTAACCATTAAGACTGCGCCGAACGTAAGACAGATAATGACAGAGCTCGAGCGGCGCATATTCAAATCGGCGCGCGGCCGCCATAGTAAAATTGTATAGAAAATTTGAAGTGCTTTTTTGGTAAATATGTATCTTTATTGTCAACCAATAACTTAAATATTTGGGACGGACAAATTGTAATATGTTCAAAGTGTAATATGTTCATGTTTCGTTTAAGCTGTAAAATAGAATTTTTAGATTTCTACTGTTAAAATCTAAAAATCGCGTAACTCGAGCTTACGTTTTTGCATTTTTCGTGCAAATTTACGTAATTTTGTAGGCGAAAATATTAATTATTTTAAATTTTTTACACGGAATAATTGTAAACACATTCATTGTTATGGTAAATGTAAATTTTATATTTGTATTAAACAAAAAGTGTTGATTTTATTCACATAACTGTGACCGCCTGTTTTGGCTCATTTCGCTCGGCGCAGTCTTAAGCTACTGCCGTTCCAAGGTTAACTACCATATTGACCGTCTAATGCACTACGAAATCAAATTCAATAATTGTTAGTGAGAGCTAGAGACACTATGCACCGCGTATAGCAACGTCCCTGTCCCTCATAAAGCAAGATTACAATAATATTGTTATAAGATCGTGACACGGTCACTGATCTTTGCTAGTTGATGCATACAGATTTTAGGTTAATGAAAGTATGTTTAATTGCTTCCACGAATAGTGGTCTATTTTTAGAGCAAATGATAAATACTAGGGTGGTCCCCGTTGCACTTAAATAGAGGAGTTTCAAAACTAAAGTATTATGTCAGAACACTCGGAAGGATGAACAGAGGCATGCCACATGTTTACTAATAAACATCTGCCTTGACTGTCAGTCAGTAAGCTATGGCTTAATGTTGTGACAATTCTCATTGGTAAATCTGCTCTTAAATGTCGATTGTGAAGTATAATCAGTTAAAAGTAGTTATTCAGCCATGAATAACTCTATTTTAACTGTAAATTATTAAAAACAGGATTTACACGTAATTGCATAAATATTTTTTTATTATTAATTTATTTTAAAGGGCGGTTCCGTGCCTATATTTATGGTTTGCATCCTTGGTGGGTATTTTTAAACCTATGTCAAGAAACGAATCGATTTTTTAGCTACCAACAGTAACATTTTGACATATTATTTTTCACAGAATATGTTTACAAAATTTACTGTCCGTAGGTAAAACTAGTTTCTTGATATAAGAATCGGGCCCTAGTAGATTGCATAGATTTGGATTAATTTGAATGTCATCGTTTTGAACAAAATTTCATCATGAATGTATTTCCTAAAGCTTCTGAGGAGACGTCTATGAATGAATTAAAATTTATAGAAAATTCTATCGGTCGATGTGTCGCTCTTCGTCGACTGACTTTTTATTATAAGGGTCGATATGAAGTCGCTCTACGTCGACTGATTTAATTCTATACGTCGATATTATGACATCGCTTTACGTTGACTGATTCCATTTTATCTGTCAACATGGCATTGCTTTACATCGACTGATTTCGTTTTATCGGTTGATATGGCGTCCCTCTACATAGACTGATCTCATTTTATTGGTCGATATGGCGTCGCTCGACGAAGAACGCTGAGCTGAAGAACTGTTTTTATTCTATCAGCCGATACGGCGTCGCTCTTCGACGACTGATTTCATTTCATCGGTCGATGTAGCGTCGCTCTACGTCATCTGATCTCATTCTATTGGTCGATATGGCACTGCTCTATGTAGACTGCTTTCATTATATCGATCCATATGAAGTCACTCTACGTCGACTGATTTAATTCTGTCGGTCGATAAGGCTTCGTTTTACGTCTACTGTTTTTATTCTATCTGCCATGCCATGGCGTGGCTTTACGTTATATGATCTTATTAATCTATCGACAACATCAACTCTAGCTAATAATATTTAAGAATAAAAAAATATACAGGCTTAATTATTAGCATTGCCAACCATAATTCGTCAATCTTATTGATCCGGTTTTATGTTATTTTCTTTTAATTCTTATCACCGCTAATCTTTAATCTAAATGATTTGACTAATGTACGATTTCCTTTTATTGCTGTAAAGATAATTTTAAATTTATACTTATTAGTAGTACAATACATACGTAATTCGTTTTATATTTGTAGGTCGATATAATTAAAATATAGGTAAGTGCAATAATAATTCGACTGCCCCGTATTGGACGAGCTAGTGGCATAGTAGCCCTTTCCCTTGCCTATTTCTCGTACGAGATATGCATACGAAGTAATGGGCTGCCCGCTCGCTACACATAAGACTCACGGCTGGCTCACCATGGAAGCGGTTAGAAGTGAGACTCACTATAATAGATGTGCACTATTGTATTCGCAGGTGGTGACAACACTGCGCTTGTGAGTATTCTACACGTGCACGTCTTGCGCTGTGCCTATAACCATGGCGACCACGCTAAGTACCGCGATCTGCATGACTCCATTCGAATGTTATTTGAATGCTTGTATTCTTGTTAAAATGTTTTGGGTCCTTTGTAATAAGAGGGCCTTTAGCATAAATTTTTATTTGTGTTTTCCCTTGAACAGTTAACTAGATTTTGTATATAATGTAAGTTTTAAGGAAGACAATAAAAATACACAAATATTTTTGTTTCTAGTACAAAGTCAAGAAATATGTGTATCTAATTGTTTTATCTACAAAACAATATGTACCGTTCACAGGATATTTCAGATGCCTGGTAAACAAAAAAGCAAGCCTACAAGATGTTAGATTATGACAAGGGTATTTTTCTATTGTTTAGTCTACTTCGTTAGCTTCGCAGCGTAAATGCGTTTGTTTGCGGCAGATTGGCTAGTTTCGGGTTTGATTCTTGGGTCAACAAAAGCGTTATTGGGTTTATGTCATGAAATTTTACCATAGCAGCAATGGATATGAGGTACACATGGCAATAGGTTAGCGTCATATTATGGACTCCAAAAACATAGGCTAATATGGATGGATTTACACTGTCTACCCATCAGCAATCTCATTCCTTAACATATCTTGACGAAATTTTGAATGTATTCATAGAATTTTATTTATTGTTCATAGAAATAGGGTGGATTGAAATCTGTTAAAGAACTGTGATTTTAAAATAAATTTATATTGACTACTAAAAGACGAGCTTAAAATAAGTCTGTCAACTAGTCTTACTTTGTCTACTTATTTTTTTAATAAATACAGTTACGTGTTAGGTTGTTGCTTCGAATAATATGGCAGTTGTATTTCCAAAATCGAAACTACTCCTTCACAACTATCACACAATCGGCTAACACTACACTACAGAGTAACACTCTTAATAGTCTTCTATACTTCTCATTAAAATCATCAACAAGTCAATTCGTCGTGAACAAAATTTTACGACAAGCGAACCTCGACCACAACACTTTCATTATGTTCTGTTTTAGTAAGATTTAATTTTAAAGTTATTATTAATACCATCAGAATGTTTACTTCTTCATTGTTCTAGAAGTACCATGGTTCTCAGTCATTCACTGCACATGCTGCTTACGCGTAATAACACCCTTGGCATAAATTTATGCTAGTATGTTAAAAAAATGTGAGTAGTTAATATATTAGATATTTACATGCATTTTAATTATCCCCGATTGGTGAAGTAGGTATACCATGCAACAAAAATGTTATAGGTGCTTTTTATGTGTATATTTTAATATAGATATCAGATATGATAATTATACAGATAAGATGGGATTCAAATAAAAATAAGATCTCTACGTAACTCTACTTGACACGTACCTAACTATGAGTCTGATGAACTTTGTTTGTTATCTCATAATAAAATTGTCTATTTGTAAAGGACAATATGTCATTCTGAAGTAGTTGCTCTATGTATGAGGGCCTTATTCCTCTGAATATTACCCTTTCTGTTGATACTTTTGAGTATAATAATAATACATACATTATAATAATAATCAACATCTCATAATACTAATAATAGTATACTAGTATTATCAAAAGAGCAATAGATATATAGAGACCTTTGGTCTCCTTGATTGTGTCTAAACATAATTTAAGGCATGCATAGAACCTTCAAAATTGATGAAAAATATGAAAGTTATCATCACATTTAGAGATAATGCCATCCATTGTATATAATATGTATGTTATATTTTCCATACATTATTATAAATGTACATACATATGTGTACATACATTAGTTGTATAGTTGCTCTTAACTTCCTAGTTATTTTTGTTAATATTACAAAGATGAACAGATAAAAATGTGAACTTAAGATATTCAATAAATCAAAAACATTATGATATATAATAATTCCAATTTGTGTGGTTTATAAGAATTTGGAAAAAAAAGGCGTTAGGACCAGATGGAATACCAGTAGAAGCATGGAAGGCGTTAGGAGAGGATGGATGGGTGTGGCTGACTTTATTCTTCAATAAGTTGTTGCATGAGGAGACAATACCCGAAGAATGGTGCAGAAGTTACCTGGTACCCATTTTTAAAAATAAGGGTTATATCCACGAATGCAACAATTATCGGGGAATAAAGTTAATGCCTCATAGTATGAAAGTATGGGAAAAAGTTATTGAGCGACACCTGCGAGACGAGAGTGAGATCTCACGTAACCAATTCGGTTTTATGCCTGGTCGAGGTACGGTGGATGCCATTTTTGCACTTCGCCAATTATGTGAAAAATACAGGGAGGCGCATAAAAATTTGCATATAGTATTCGTCGACCTTGAGAAGGCATATGACCGGGTGCCGCGTGAGGTCTTATGGTGGGCCTTTAAGAAGAAAGGAGTGCCTGAAAAGTACCTGAAGTTGATTCGAGCCATGTACGCTGAATGCCGTACACAAGTCCAGTCCGCAGCTGGTATCACAGCCAGATTCGATGTAGCGGTAGGCTTGCACCAAGGGTCGGCTCTTAGCCCATACCTCTTCCTGTTAGTTATGGATGCTATAACATCGAACATACTGGAAGAGGCACCCTGGTGCATGCTATTTGCCGATGACATCGTTTTGGTAGCAGAGAGTGGACAAGAGGTGCAGAGTAAGCTGGAGGAGTGGCAGCAGAGACTGGAGAATGTAGGCCTTAGAATAAGCAGAACCAAAACTGAATACATGTTCTGTGACTTTGGCGGTCTCTCCAGTCCTATACCGGTTACACTCGGTGGTATACCTCTACCAGTATGCTCCGACTTTCGCTACCTCGGTTCACTCCTGCAAGATGACGGCGAAATTGATCAGGATGTTAGGCAACGAATCAACACAGGATGGATGAAATGGCGACAGATCTCGGGCACAATATGCGATCCTAAACTGCCTTTGAAATTAAAGGGTCGCATGTATAAGGCGGTGATAAGGCCTATCGTACTGTATGGAGCTGAGTGTTGGGCTACTAAGAAGATGGATGAGAAACGATTGCATGTAGCAGAGATGAGAATGTTACGATGGATGTGTGGAGTGACGAGAATGGACAGAATTAGGAATGAATACGTAAGAGGTAGTCTGAAAGTGGTGCCCATAGATGAGAAAGTGAAAGGAAATCGTTTGGCTTGGTATGGACATGTTATGCGAAGAGATGATACGTATGTAGGTAAGCAAGTTATGGATATGAGGTAGAGGGACGAAAAGGGAGAGGAAGGCCAAGGAAAAGATGGATGGACTGTGTGAGGATGGATATGAAAGGAGAAGGGGTAAATGATCAGATGACAGGTGACAGAGAAGTATGGAAGCAAAGGACATACTGCGCCGACCCCAAATAAATTGGGACCAGGGCAAGAGAATAATGATAAGAATTTGGTACACACGGCTACACATCAAGTTAGACACCCTATATATGCATGACTATGCGACATACAAAATAGAGAATTGTCAGAAAGGGACAGTGCATAGTGGTATCGATGTAATGGTAAGGATAGAGTGTAACAAAAATATAACTCACTCTCTCGCACAATTCGCAGTGTTCAACTTCTAATAGTTCAAAGTCCAAACAGTTAAAAAGGTATTTCAGAAAACAATAAATTAACAAATGTAGCATTTAAGAATACATGAAATGTGACCGTTATTTAAGATAATTAAATCTGCAACATTACATTTTATTTAAGAAATAATAAGAACATTTTTATTATCTGTCAATTTATAATTAGAATAACACCAGAACTACAGAGGTTTAAGATTAAGAGGTTGCTTTTAGAGATAAGGCTGCCCTTTGTACATTAT
Source organism: Catocala fraxini (assembly GCA_930367265.1). Classification (NCBI taxonomy): domain Eukaryota; kingdom Metazoa; phylum Arthropoda; class Insecta; order Lepidoptera; family Erebidae; genus Catocala; species Catocala fraxini. The sequence goes on from OV884038.1 coordinate 23,243,077, forward strand.
CATATATATATTTATTGGTGTAAAGTGAGCCTTAGCAGCATACAAAATATTATCCGTATCAATAACTTTTCCTTTTTTATTTATTAAATGACTAATAGTCTTCTTAGGGCCATGTGAAACCTAAAAATATGCAATTAATCTGAAACTTTGTGTTGCAATTGTATATTTACAAATCTGTCAGTAATAGGTTTAAATATTATTTTTGTATAAACTAGCCTCATTATACAGCCACTCTACAATTAGGATATATAAGACTTTAACTATAGTCAAACTTTACCAACAACCTATTTGTTGCCACTGTAGCCTTAATTATATTAACATTTTTATTTATCCTTTATTTTATTATGGGTAGTATTTAACTGTTCCTCCATTTTCTGCTTTTGTTCTACCAAAAATACTAATTGCACACCAAAATATGCTTACTAAAATATTTTAAAGAGATCAAACTAAGTCGATGTATTTTTGGGTGGGTTTAAGAAGGAACCTAACATAACCTAACCCTTTCGAGACAGAATGCAGTGATTTGAGGCATATAGGTGCTCGTTATGATATATTTTAGTAAGCATATTTTGCTGTGCAATTAGTACTTTTGGTGGTCATTATATTTAATCCCTTTTGTTATTACAGGCTATAGTTGGTTTATAAGTCTGCTATAGCCATCTATGAATATTTACAAGCCATATATTCTAACATGAGCCTGAATAAATAAACTTATGTAATGTGAGTGTTACTGAAGGATTAATCAATGTTGCATACTATTTAGCTTAACATTCCCTTGAAAAGTTATGCATGTAGGTAAAATAGTAACATAGAGCAGTAAATCATAAGTAACTGTAGCTTTGCCTTTTTAATTGCATAAGCTAAATTTAGCCTAAATAATTATTTTTAGGCAATTGTAGTAGGTACCATTGAAAGGTAGATCTATAGATCTATATTAGAAATTATTATATATAGCCTAACGTTACTCAGTAATCTATACATGCATATTATTATAAACAGTAGCCAGCTTCTCCCAAGGATGTATATAAACTAGTCTATTGACTATTACTTAAGTCTTAGCCTAATTAATTATATAGCCTTTAAGGTATTATAGGCTTATGTTAAGGTTTATTTGTATATTGTTTATATAGGTACACAGTTATGTAGAAAAGGTAGCCCTATAGCGACAAGCAGTTTTTTATAGAAAATCTTTAATGAAACTGCTTACATGTTTAAAAATATGTATTAGCGTTGAAAGCTACAGTGTTACGATAAATGATATAAGTAATTTTAAGACTAATTCTTACTGTTGAGTTAATTTTCTTACCTTTGGCTGATATGAGGAGCTGCGAATCCACAACCTTGTTTGGCCAGTACTCCTCAAACTCAGTCCCGGGAGGAAAATAACTTTTAATGTCTGTTAAACTAATCACTGAACACGTCTCACTAGCAAACAATTCATTTCTAATTCCTTGCACCTTACAACAGAATTTCAGGTACGACAAGTCCCAGCCTTTCAACTGATCTGCTTTTAACTTTAAATTATCCGTTTCACCTTCAAAATAGAACAGAGGTACAAACTTCTGATTGTCCCGCACAGTATATGGTACAACAGATTCCTTATTTATCCTAATAAAGCCACATTTGTCTTTGCTATTTGTAGTTCCCCTTAATAATTTATTATAACATACATCCAAGAAATTATAGAACTCATAGGCATCTGATAGCCTCACCACTAAGTCCTTCTGTGTGAATGGTTCCCGGCCAAACTGCCCATCACAATGCCTGTTATTTATTTCGTTCAGTAGCCGGGCCTCGATTTCTGTGATGTAATAACTACGTATACATGTACACGAGTATATGTCTGCGTGAAGATAGTTCAGGTACTTGTTTAGAAGTTTAATCTCTACCATTCGCACGGCGACATATTTCTCACCAGAGCGATATATGTACGGTATGTGGCATTTACCGAGCATGTCCCAACCGAAATGACCTTTCCAACTGGCCTCGTCTGGGGCCGGGGTCTTCTTGTCACCTTCGGGCGCGGGCCGCTGGTCGACTGCGGTGTGCGCAGCTGGTTTTCGTGCAAGGAAGTTAAGTATACCCATTTGACCGCCGGTTCCGGGCTGAGGTACCCCGACTAGGCCGCCGGGCGGAGGCCGGGCGGCTGCCACCGACGCCGCTAACGCCTTGGCCTTGTTGGCCTCCACCATCTTGGCGGCCAACTCCCTGATCTCAGCCTCATCGGGTCTTTCGGTTTTTACCTTCACCATAGGAATAGTACTCGACGTAGAGTCCGTCATGTTGGAGATCACAGATTAACCTCTTTTGCAAATAAATCACAGTTTCTTTTTTATCACGTCTCACTTCAATCCCGAGCTACATCCTGCAGCGGAGTTCAGGCAGGTTTCAGTCACAAATAAGTAAACAACCGCATTCCGCAGTGTGCATCGTCCACTTATCACTTCACTATTTTGACAGATCGACGTAGCACACGATGCGTTATCGAAATAATCCACATTCACAGTACACACACTCCACGACAAGTTTCCACGATTGAACCGCGTTCACTGATCAGTCCATGTGAGGGTCGACAGAGCCGAGAAAATAACTTCCACACATTGCCGACGTAAACTTTTGAAAAATAATTTTCGCGGCAATTCCTATTGATTAAATATAAATCTATGACTGGTGTAAATGTGATAATACTGTTAAAATTGTTATTTCTCGTTAGTTTCGACGCTGTGGTAGGTAAGGAACATGAAACCCAAATTTTGTGTTCAGTTCAGGGAAATGCCCAATACCGTTGTGTAGTCTCGTGAGGAGTGCAATTCATGTACATTTTTCACCTTTTGGTGACTCAGCAGCAAACAAAATGGCCGCCGACAAGGCTTTTTCGACCAATCGGGCCACTGCTAGCAGACATACATAACTACAAAAGTCCGGGGTGATGACGTAGCGGTACTCCTCGCGAGACTAGTTCTCAAGGACTTTTCATTTTGTTCTATTTTCGAATTATTTATTTTTGGAAAACTAGCATCACGAGTTGTACAAGTCATCCCTATAATCAATTTATATTTTAATAACTATAAAACACTAGCACGTATAGTATAAAACAAACAATTTCGTACCTAAAGTATAATTTATGAATGTACTCTTACAAAGTAGTAACTATTGGTAGTCTCGTTAGGAATGTCTCTCCGACATTTGGGCGACCTCACAAAAAAATCTGTTCAAAACTCGACTTTATGAGTTTGATATAAAGAGCATGCTCGTGCTCCAAGTTTTTAATCTCGACCATACGCGCTCTGCCTAGCGAGACTAGTCGACGCGCGCATTCCTCGAACAATAATCCCCTGCATGAGTGAACGAGACAGCAACAAGTAAAAAGTAGATGTCAAATGTTTAGGTATTTTACTATGAACGTAAAGAGAACGTAGGTAGGTATAAAACGCAATTACAAGCTTACGTAAGTATTTTAACCTACTTTGAGCTAAGTGGGTAGATGTAGTTAGTGGTTTTGGGTTTGATTTTTTTAATTTACGCTAATGTACCTACCCTTTTTATTACAAGAGGAAACAATCAAACTAAAGTTTATTGAAAGTTTTTAGCAGGCGCTAGGTATAATCGGATTAAGTAGGCGCTGAATTATCTGAATTAAACATATACAAACAAAAAATAATGGCTATTTAAATACATTTTGTTGATATTTATTCGGATAATATGCGTCCTGGATTCACCCACCATCAAAATATTTGAGATTCATGCAATATTGGTGGACGACATACATATTCGGCTATTGCCTAAAAACATTGAAACATTGGTTCTATTTTACTCATACAAAATTTGTCATATCTATCGCATCTGCAATGAACTTGAAAACAAAATAGGAATAACTAAGTAAAATACTTATTACTGACTAGAGTAACACCGCTACTAGCATAATTAATTTTAATGAAATCATTACATACGTACCTACCTAATTACCGCGTCCATGCTGGCATACCTAAGCTTTCGTAAAAGTCAAACAAAGTGGAGAAAATGAATTATACTCTATACTCCATTTGGTTAGGTACTTATCTAAAGGTAAACAATCTTGATGTAACTTTTTACACAAACACATATTAAACAAATAAACTACTGCTTAAACTAACGTTTCATTTGATTTAGTAATCGTTATTGTTGTATTTACATTGATCTTTAGCAGCATTTTATTTTTAAACTGTGTTTTTATATAAAGAGACACATCAAGATTGTTTACCTTTAGTTAAGTAGGTACCTAACCAAATGGAGTAAGTATAGATTAGTGTTGTTAATCAACATAAAAGAAAAACATGTAAAAAGAACGAGTATCTTATCTAGGGCTGCCAATAAAAGAAACCGGAAACTCAGCAATTAAAAAATACAAATAACAAATCTTACACAATTGTTTGTTTGGGTTATCTTATCTTAGAACTTATGTTAACAAGCAAATATAACTCTAGCAATATTATTTTAGTTTAGTATTACTCACTATATAATGCTCGCGGCATCGCTCGCGTAAATAGCAATATAACTTTGTCTGGATGAAAGGTGACAAAGTTTATGCAAAATTTCATCATGATCGGTCGAGTAGTCAAGGCGTGAAAGCTTAACAAACAGACAAACTCACTTTCGCATTTATAATATTAATTAGGATTTCGGAGGAAAAGCTTCTCTAGACAGACAAATTCTGCCATTCAATATTGTATACATAATGTCTAAAAGCAATATGACGATGAAATAGATAGGTATAGGCAAAGGCTATGTATAGTCAACTTTCTTACAGATGGCGCAATGGCTTAACTGATCAGCTAAGTGCGCGAATTTGCAGTGTTGCAGGTTCGGTCTCTTCTCGGAGCAATCGATGTCCATAGTAATCGATGTCCAAAGCGGCGGTAGCCCAATGTATAAGGCATCGGACTTGCAATCGAGAGGTCGCGGGTTCAAATCCCCCTCATTGCACTACTGACGTGAACCCACTCCTAACACAAACATTCTGACTCATTGATGAATACTAGTCATTTGAAACCCAAATTGCTGGAAATATTAATTTAAAAAAATGGTGTTATTTTTTTGGTCTTGTTGATTTTAATACTTATTTAATTTATGTAAGTAGGTAATTAGGTATATACATATTATAATCCTGTCTGTCTCAGTGGTGCGATGAGGTTACCGGATGAGGCAAAGTGAGCTTTTTAAAGAAATTCTAATTCTCAGCACGGTGGTTGGAACTGTCCGGTAGGCTACTACGTAGACTTAAACCATAACAAGGGAAACGTGGGTTCTTTTTTTTATACAACTAATGTGGCAAACAAGCATACGGCTCACCTGATGGTATGTGGTCACCGTAGCTTATGGACGCGTGTTACACCAGAGGCATCACTTGTGCGTTGCCGATCCTTTAGGAAAGGAAGGAGAGAAAAGGAAGTGGGAAGGAGAAGAAGTGGGAAGGGGGAAAGAGGGTGATTGGGCCTCCGGCACTCTCACTCACCGAACGAAACACAACAGTAGGAATACTGTTATTTCACGTCGATATACTGTGAAATACTGGGTGTAAAAGACCATAGGGGATACAGGGGTAAGATTTTGTATGTAAATATTATCACCGATATAATATTCAACTGCAATTTACATTACACTAACGCGACTTCGTCCGCGTGGAATGTAACAAAAAAGTAAAAAAGAAATTATCGCGCGTATTTAGCAATTTTTTTTGTAAAGTCAAATGTAGCCTAAGTTACTCCTTATAACATCTGCTAACTGCCAGTGAAAGTCCCGTTAAAATCCAGCCGTTTAAGAGATTAGCCGAAACAAATACAGACAACAATTTTAATTTTGTTTTTTTTATATAAACTCCGTAATATATAGTTTTATACTTATGCATTTAGTAAAAACTGTTATTTTCACGTTACAAACACACACTTCGATTGTACTTATTTGTAATAGATAACATCAAAAAGATTAAGCTCGACATAATTTTGTTAGAAAATCCTAATAAGTAATTATAACTATATCAAGATACAATGCAAAGGAGGGTGAGAACCCCTGGGCCCGCAAGTTATCACATTGTAATTGATACCAAAAAATAAAATAAGAAAATATATTTTTAGGTACCACCAAAATATGTTAGAATATTTCTTCATAGAAAGGGAGAAACTTATATTAAATTAAGTTAACCAATAATCGATTAATATGTAACTCTAATTATTTACTATCGAGTATTATTAAATCGTTATAATCTCAAAAATATGTATTCTATAATAGAATGATAATAATAAAACTCAATTAAATGAAAATCGTTTTTTGGTTATTAATTATCTGTGGTCACCGACTGACAAGTTTAACGGCTAATGTCAAAATCAAGTTCAACACTCGTTCGGTTTGTTCCTTATGAGTGCGCACGTATTTTTCTTGTTTTGTTATTTTGTTTGCTTTACCCCACGACTTTGGCTTGCTAAAGGACTGTTCGACGGATCTTGTGACTTAGAATTACCTGGCGCTTCATATTGGACAACTGATTACGCTTCTGAATTGGATATTGACGACATGGATCGCTGTGTGAACTGTACCATTGCATTTTATATTACTTAATTCCTGGGAAGCGAAATATCACAAAATTTTTGGTGACGTCTTGTTATTATATTCTCTTTCAATTATGGCTACTTTGATTATGATAACAACTGGGCTCAGATATATATGGAGTGATTCCTTCGTCCTTTAATACCGTTCGACGACATATACCGGTACCGTCTGTTGGGTATGAACCCAATGATAACTACACTGCGTGATGATACAGAGAATTTCCTAACATAAAACTATGGTCAGCTTGGTTACCCGAGGCGAATTTATGGCCAATACCTAATCCTACCTAGATCATAAATGATTATTATTACTGTAACCTAAAGTTACCCTGCTATTAATTTACAATCAATGGAAACGCCTATGCAAAAAATACACCTACGTAAAATCAATAAAGTGACCACAAAACAGATAGGCACAGATGGCGTCTAAATATAAATTTGAAAACTGGTGAACTATCACACAAAAACGAGTGTATTATGATTTCGGATCTAGTTATGTAAAACACAAAAATTCTAGTTCTTTGTATCCTTAATAATTATGTTAACTCTAGTTATGGTTTAGTAATAATTATGTCTGCCTCTATGGCGTAGTGGTTAGTGCAACTGCCTGCCACGCCTGAGGTCGCGGGTTCGATTCCCGCACAAGTCAAACATTTGTGTGCATGAACATGGATGTTTGTCTTGGTCTGGGTGTTTCTATGTATAAAATGTATGTATTTACAAAAAAAATGCAGATATGTATGTTTATCCATTGTCTAGAACCCATAGTACAAGCTCTGCTTAGTTTGGGCTAGATGGTGTTGTGTGTATGTGGTAGAATATTATTATTATTCTCTTTATTACTTTTTTTCTAATAATTACATTTTTAAATATAAATATAAAATCTATACATATTTAAAAATATAAAAACTGAAATGACCCACCGACATCGGGAACAGGGTCCAAGCTGCCGGTGGTTAGGGCCCCAGAGAGAGGAATCTCCTCACAATACGCGCCGTGTCGAGTAGTACTGCCTTTTGCATCAAGGACTTGATCCAGCCATCTAACGCGAGCCTCTGCAGGTGGTGGTCGAGGCTCTTAGGTATTAAACCATTGACTGTAATGACTATCGGCACAATGATCGCCGAGTCCACACGCCACATGTCGACAATCTCGTGAGCTAGGTCTAAGTATTCCAACTCTTTTTCTTTTTCAGCTTTCACAAGATTTTCGTCATGCGGAATGGTAACATCGATGATCATTGCTCGGCGCTCCAATCGGTCTATCAGCTCAATATCTGGCTTGTTCGCCACAATTGTCCTATCAGTGATGATAGACCGATCCCAGTACAAAGTAGCACGACCATTTTCGAGAACTGGATCGGGCACATACCTGTAATACGGCACTTCAGATTCCACAAGGTCATACTTTAAGGCAAGTTGCTGATGGACAATTCTGGTTACTTGGTTGTGTCTATGCAAATACTCTCCATTGGCAAGACGAGAACAACCGGAGATAATATGTCTGAGAGATTCTCCGGGCTGGTGACATGCCCGACATATGTCAACCGTCCCATCCTTCAGGATATATCTCCGGTAGTTGTTCGTCATAACAACTTCGTCCATTATTGCACATACAAAACCTTCGGTCTCAGCGAAGAGATCGCCGAAACGTAGCCAGGACACCGATGACTGAAAATCTATGTCGGGCCCATTCAGGGCCCGAAAAAAGCGTCCATGCAGCTCTTTTCCTTTCCATACATCCCTGCGCTCGTCAGTTCCAAGCATAACAGGTTTGCGCCAGTTCTCCTTAGCCAGAGCAAGCGGGGTAAAGCCCGTATCCACTGCGACTACATCGCGATGCACGCCCACATCGGTTCGGAGAAAATATTCTCTGAGATTGCACACGGTTGTGGAGGGTCTTGGCATTTAAAAAACCGCGACCCCCACACTTCCGTGGGATGTACAATCTCATTACCGAGGAGCGCGGGTGGTGCATTCGGTATGCAGTCAACAGTGTACGGACCTTTCTATCCAGGGCATCTAATTCCGTTTGCGTCCATCTGGGTATGCCAAAGGAGTACATATTATTATTATTATTATTATTATTATTAGTTCTGTTTTTAACATTGGAGTTCAACTTTTTTTTTTTATTGTGGGGGAATGCTTTGATGCATACCTTTCCGCTGAAAAGAGGAGCGGAGAGGTTATGTCGGGCTCACCCGGGAAAAGATGGAACATCCCGGGTACTACCGACTAAACCTACCAGGGTGTGCCAACTCGCTGCCTTGAATGGTGGTTGAGTCGCTGGAACTGAAACTACATCAGCGACCCACCCAGCAGTGTCCAACACAACACGGACGACGACTCCTGGGTGACACCCCGGCACGACAGAGGGGGTCACTCCGACTCAATGGCTGGCGGACGGGAGATCCCCTATCACCCGCCCGCGGCCCTCGCTATGGCGGCATCAGGCGCGCATAATATCACCTCGTTTAAGTAGCATGCCTTAATGAGAAGTGAACAATGTTGTGTCAACTCGTAATAGGCATATGCATGAGAATATAATATGAACCTATTCAATTAACATGTATGTATGTGCTATGAGTTTTATTATTCCCAAGTCACTTGGGGTCGGCTTTTCTGGTCTAACCGGGTTTGACTGGATATCAGTTTTTACACGGAGCGGCTGCCACCTGACCTCCGCAACCCGAAGGCTAACGATATCCTAAGGCTAGACCAGTGTCAGGATATTAGAAGGTACTGACTTTCCCAATAACGACTGCCATAGATGTTCATGGCAGCCGAGACCAACTGCTTAACGTGCTCTCCGAGGCACGGAGCAGCCAACATTTACATTAGCTCCCAAATAATATAATAAAGTACACTTACTATAAAGGCTGTCTTGTCTTTATTGTTACTGGTACCTAGCAAATTTATATTCTTTTTATATAACTAAAACGACTCTCGCACTAGGAACAATTCCTGTATCACGGGGTCTTTACAACCATTCAAACAACGGACACAAAAACACCCAGACTTGGTACAACTATTTGTGGATTACACAAATTTTTGTCCCGTAGGGGGAACGAACCCGCAACACTCGGCGCGGTGGCGGTAGCGAGGCGGCCACTTAAACCAATCTCCGTGCAGTCAAAAATAAAGTAAAAAATATGTTAAAATATTTATTTGCCAAAATAGGTACTGCTCATTTAACCAAATTACTTTATCGTTATAAATGTTTTGACAGCCCTACACCCAGGTACGACTTAGACCTTTGATCTAGACACATGTAATTAAGTCTATAAGAAAGAAAGAAAGAAAGAAAAATATTTATTTTGGCAAACAAAAGGGCACACGCAAAACATGACGAATAAAAAAAAAATAATACAAAATAAAAAAACAACAATAATAAAACTAGAAAAATAAAACAAATCGCACTCTTAATAAAACAGAGACTTATCTCAGTATTTTGGATTAAACAAATTTGAACTCTATTGCAATGATTTAACACAAATATAATATTTAAATTAAACATATACAACTAAAGTTCAAATTGCCTTACTTTCAAATTTCGAGTTAAGTCGCTGTTTTATTAAGAGTGCGAAGTACTAACACTATAATTTCATTTCCGCTCACTGGCAACACCACACTCCGTTTAACTAAACGGAAACTGCCTCCATTTAAGTCAAGGATAGTATTGTCAGTGAGCAGGCGATACAAACAATAATGACGATAAACAACTGTTTTCGAGAATTCGTACTGAGTCGATCTCTGTATCTACGTAATTTGTAATATTACTATACAGGAACCCGTCATCTTAGTTATTATGATTAATTGTATTTTGTGTGAAACCTAACGTTTGCACGAATATGCACTCTATAAGTGAGATATTAAGTTGATTTTCAGTTGTACCGAACAATGTGGGCATATTTTATGTTGGAGATTTTAAAATAGAATAGCATACATAACCTAAATAGGGAGAGCTGTATTACAAACTTGTTTCTCTCTAACGATCAATACTATCTCCTACCACAGTCTACGAAAAGCTTATTTTACAGCCTTCTATTGATCGCTTGATAGATTATATGTACACTAGCGACCCGCCTCGGCTTCACAGGTGTAGTACAAAACCTTAACAAACACCTTAACCTTCCTCAAGAATCACTCTGTCTATTGGTGAAAACCGTATGAAAATCCGTTCAGTAGTTTTTGAGTCTATCGCGAACAGACAGACAGACGCGGCGAAGGACTTTGTTTTATAATATGTAGGTAGTAATAGTGACTCCATATAGAGCCAAAAGCTCGACTTATCTAATATACTTTGTCTTGTTTAAAAAAGCACCAGGTATATCTACTGTGACACAAAGAACATCCAGACGCGAAAGTCCTGGAACACCTATTTGAGGATCACACAAATTTTTGTCCTGAGTTGGTATCGAACTCACAACACTTGGCGCGGTTGTTGCGGCTAGGTGACCACTTAAACCTCTAAAACATCCGTGCAGTCAAATTCAACATTTTTTGGTGATCTCATTCACGACATATAAATTATTAACTGACCCAGCAAACGTTGTTCTGCCATAATTATAAATTACTAGATGTTCCCGTGGATTCACCCGCGTTTATCGTTACTGCACCGCCCCCGTGGGTCGTAGCGTGATGTTATATAGCCTATAGCCTTTCTCGATAAATAAGCTATCCAAAACTATAATTTTTCAAATCGACCCTGTAGTTCCTGAGATTAGCGCGTTCAAACAAACACTTCAGTTTTGTAATATGAGTAAGTGTAGATTTCAAGTATAAACAATAAAAAATATTGGAATCAAAATTCCGAATAGGGACACCCTAATCACCTAGCGGTATGTAATATACTTTACGACCTATTATTAAACCTACGCTACATTCATAAACAAAAAATTGTTGAGCCGTTTCGGAAGACTGTGACCATAAACACCGTGACACGAAATTTTTATGTAGATATAATATGTAGATATTAGTATCTATAGTAGTTTTGTACCTATAGATAATAAGTGAAATTGAGGTATAAAGGAGGACAAAAAATGAATTTCACATCATTTTAATAAATTCGGTGATTTATGTATAATAATAATAATAATTTATTTATTTTCTTACCACAATATATACATTATTTACATTTAGTAGATTACATCATTATTTAAATTAGATATTGTGGGGAGACTGGTACAGATCGCGCAATCTATGATGGCCGGACTGAACATAGCGTCTCCGAATTGTTGCGCATGTACAGTCTGTCAGTCAGTACGAAATGCATCCCGCCCCCGCCCCCTGTCACCAAAGAGACCTAAAATTTACAACTGCGACGCCACTCGCGCAATGTTCAGACCGGCCATCATACAGTGCGCGATCTATTCCTAAACTAGACTTGCGGCCTATATTTCGGGTTACCAGGTCTCCACTCCTTAGAGTTTACATCTTAAATTTCTTAAATCTTATAATTCTTTTTTTGCACGTTTTAAGACCAGTGGCCTCCACATGTCCTCATAGCAGCCAAGGCGATGTTGAGGTCTCTACTTTGACGGCCTGACAAGGTGCTTTTTCACGCCCCGCTTAAAGGACCCAGGATTGAAGGAAGAAGGAAACACGAGCCTTGGCAGAGAATTCCATGCCTTCATCGTTCGGCAGAGGTATGAGGACCCAATCCCCGATCCTCCTCTGAGTGTGGGAAGGGTAAAGTAATAGTCCATCACGCTGGCCCAGTGCACATAACTTCGAAGGGAACGGGCCTAGTGATGGTTGGCAGACTTCACATATCTTCGAGAACATTGTACATATAGAATCTTCAGACATATAGGTTTCCTCACGATATTTTCCTTCGCCGTTAAATCAAGCGATAACTTACTATTTTATACAAGAGCAGCGTTAGCTCAGTGGGGAGACCAACAGACTGCAATGCAGAGGGTCTCGGGTTCGAACCCACGTCGCGCACCTCTGACTTTCGGAAGTTATATAACTTTTCGAAATTATGTGCGTATTGATTGACAATTATCGCTTGCTCCGTGCCTCGGAGAGCACGTTAAGCCGTTGGCTCCCGGCTGCCATGAACATCTATGGCAGTCGTTATTGGAAGAGTGTCGACACAAAAGATTCCACTGGGTCGAAGTGTCGCCGGTCTGCATTGAATGGCCCCCACATAAGATACGTACATACATACTATTTTATACGCACATAACTTCGAAATGTCAGAGGTGCGCCTTAAGGTCGAACTCAAGACTTCTGCGTAGCAGCGCGATGGTTTCCCACTAAGCTATAACAGGGTATTTTACTCTATATGAGAAAAAATATAAAAATATATTATTGAGATAGCTTAGGCCAAAAGCAGTCGGAAATGTCAGTTTAAGTTCAAGAAATAGCAAAATAAATTTAAAAATCCAATTCAAAGTTTTCGGTTTTTTTAGTCTGTTTCATAACACCATTAAATAGTAGTCGCCATGTTATTACGTCATACGGCTGTGTAAACTAAGAAGTGTCAACCATAGACACTATATGGTGTCAATTGTCAATAAGTGTCAACAGATCAGCGTACAGCTTTAATCTCTATAGGCCATGGACGTATTAATAATACGTCCATGCTATAGGCTTTTTATTATTTTAGTAATCAACGTAAAGTTTATTGAAATAATACCATGGAGGACGGTTTTGTAAAAGGTGACAACATAAATTTACTAAGAATAAACTCTTTGTTGGTCGATAAATTCTTTACTGCAAATCCCGATTTTTGTTCTGCATATTACTGCATTTATTTACACAGCCAACTGACGTCATGATCTCAAAGCAATAACGAGTCCACTGCATCCAGCGTTTTCGTCAAAATTTTAATGCATTTTATGGCACTTATCGATTAAATAAATTTGTGAATTTCTTAGTACTTCATTAGCGCTATAGAAACTAACTAAGACAATTTTCAAAAATGGGTGTAATACCCTATTGCTACATCTTAAACATAGCTGGAGTAATGTTGGTTTAACATCTCTGCCTATTCGTCCAAAAATAAGGCTTGAATTTTCGTATATGTAGAAAATTACTACCTACCACGATTTATCTATAATTATAATTATAATACGACAATAACGGTTTTTCTATAAATATTAAAATTCATTCTTGAGGGGTGACAGCCCTAGCCTAACAAACATAGACAACTATATTATTATTATCATAGACACACTCAATAGCGGCGCGACGGGCTGCCTCCATTATCTGCGGGATTTTGCCCAGCTGTGGGACCGTGTGGGACACTACATATACCAACATTATCATGTTGTTTTAATCCTAATTATGTAGGTATATCCCCTACTAAAGCACATCTTAAGTTAAAAAAAATTGCTTTTTGAATAGATTTCGCTTGCGTACTATCTATAATTGGCGCTTTTGGACGACAATGTTGCAAATGCAATGTTGTCAATCACGCTGGCCTAGAGTGAGTTGGCACATTTCTACTCTCAGAGAAGGAGGTTTCCTTAGGATGTTTTCCTTAATCGATCAAGCTAGTCATAATATTATGCGCAAATCAGAGGTGCGCATCGAGAAATCAACCTCATGCCCGATTAGAATATTGCTTCTTTTAATAGCAAAACTTTATTATTATTAAAGTCGCGCTTTGAGGCTGATCGTGAATCGTGATATTCCGGGTTCGACGCCCGAGTCGGACAATGTGATTTTTTTTGTTAGTTAGTCAGCGAACTAGTAAGTTTTAAAACTCTAACACGCGATGTGGCTGTTTTAATAATAAGAAACGGCCATGAATCGCCGTATATCTCAGAGTTCGGAAAAATTGTATCGCGTGGCCTTAACGTCAGAAGTCATAGGTCGTAGTCATTTCGGAGTATATTGACTATGCTGAGTCGAATGGCGTTGACCGCGAGTCTCTAGCCCTTACGGTTTTTGTAGTTGAAAGATGGTATCATGTGACCTTAAGGGCAGAGGATAAATCATAGTCATTTCAAGGGTATATCGACTATGTTGAGTCGAATGGCGTTGACCGCGAGTCTCTAGCTCTTACGGTTCTTGAGTTGAAAGATGGTATCACGTGACCTTGAAGTCAGAGGTCAAAGGTCATATTCATTTCGGAGTATATGGACTATGCTGAGTCGAATGGCGTTAATCGCGAGTCTCTAGCTCTTACGGTTCTTGAGTTGAAAGTTGTATAGGTAACAGACAGACGGACAGACAGACGGACGGACGGACGGACGGACGGACGGACGGACAAAGCTGTGGTATAAGAGTTTTTCAAACTTTAAAACTATGCTTTAAAACTAGATAATATATTTTAATAACAGTAGCGATATCCTAGTGCGAGATCGTTGGACTGCCACTCAGAGATCTCAAGTTCTGTCCCAAGGAATATCTGACTTTTCGAAGTTATGTGCGTATTAAATAGTTATCGCTTGCTTCAACGGTGAAGGAAAACATCGTGAGGAGACCTGCATGTCTTAGAGATTTTAAAGATATTATGTGAAGTCTGGCAACCCGCTATATAACTTCCTTTGTTCCCGTTTGGTAACACCATTTTGAGTCACACTGTTAATCAATTGGAAAAAAAAACCGAAAAGTAACACTGTAAATCATTGCAACGTTTTTTTTCTCTCAATAATTAACACTATAATTTTTGTATGTAACAGGGTTACATATCTGGACGAAATATCCCAAAAAGTTCCAGAACTTTATTGTTTAGGTGAAAATTAAATAAAATCATTCTAATCCAAAATCAATCAATCTTTTAATAAAATTGTTTATGGGTTAGGCGAATTCTACACTATTCTGGTTCTATGGTAGAACTAATGGGAGTTGGACGGAGCCCCGCGCAGCGGGGCTACTATTTCTGGGTGGGTGTACAAAAGTGAACCTAACACAACCTACCGCATCCGAGTCGGAATCGTACGGATGGACAAAAGCTTTTAATAAAGAATATTTTATTTTGCATAATTTATATCATCGTCGTTGTGCAAAATAACTAATATCGTAATTACCGGGCTAATCACAATATTAGTTAATCGTTACATTTTGTTGAAGGCGTATTTCATCAATGATTTTATTACGAAGAGGAGTTACTTAACGAGGATACAAGGTTCTGTTATGTTACAGTGTTACCTATAGGGAAAAAAAAACGTTGCAATAAATTACAGTGTTACTTTTCGGGTATATTTTTCCAATTGAGTAACAGTATGACACAGACTGGTGTTACCCAACGGGAACATGCGTATAACTTCAGGCTATGATGCTATATGACCTTATTAGGAATAAGTATGATTGTACCGAACTTATTAACGCTTTATAGTTTATATTATATTGTACCCAGATCTGTAATAAGACGAGAGTCGCGCACCTATCCGGTATTTGCTACGACTGCTAGTCTGAGTAGTTAGTAGTAGTTAGTAGTTAGTTAGTAGTAGTAGTTAGTTAGTAGCTAGTCTGAGAGCTAGTAGAATGCGGGTGAGCGAGCGCCCCTCCGTAGAATAGTCAACAATTTTAATAAATTGTTCGTTAATATAGATATTTTTGCCTCTACTCGTAACCAATTTAAAAATAATATAATATCTACATACGCTTCGTCATCAACATATATAAATAATATATCAATAGTATAAACATTTGTCATATCAGAATAATATATGTAATATACTGATATGATACAGTATGATAGTCGGCCTCGATGGCGTAGTGGTTAGTATAACCGCCTGCCACGCCTGAGGTCGCGAGTTCGATTCCCGCACAAGTCAAACATTTGTGTGCATGAACATGGATGTTTGCCTTGGTCTGGGTGTTTCTATGTATAAGTTGTATCTTCTTCTCTCTTAGCCTTTATTATTCCCAAGTCACTTGGGGTCGGTTTTTCTGGTCTAACCGGATTTGACTGGATATCAATTTTTACACGGAGCGGCTGCCACCTGACCTCCGCAACTCGAAGGCTAACGATACCCTAAGGTTAGACCAGTGTCAGGATATTATAGGGCACTGACTTCCCAATAACGACTGCCATAAATGTTCATGGCAGCCGGGACCGACGGCTTAACGTGCTCTCCGAGGCACGGAGCAGGCGAAAATTGTCAATCAATACGCACATAATTTCGCAAAGTCATATAACTTCCGAAAGTCAGAGGTGCGTGACGTGGGTTCAAATCCGAGACCCTCTGCATTGCAGTCTGTTGGTCTCCCCACTGAGCTATCGCTATTTAAGGATAGTAAAACTTGGCGCATTGCAAGGCAGCCACGTAAACAACTACCTTTGCCTTCCGTGCAAATGCAATTACGCGTTTGGAAGCGATTATTAACAGCAGTCAGTTACGAGCCCGTTCGCCCCTTAAGGTTCGCCCCCTAGTAGGTATTTGTTAGGTTTTGTCCTTAAATCCACCCAAAAATAGAAGCCCTGCGAAGCGTCTCCGTCTTTCTATGAAAGGGGCGAAAGAAAAAGGGGCGTTCGGGCTCGTAGCCATATTTTCTGCTTACCTATCGTCAACATTGGTTTGTGTGGTTCACAAACCAACAATAGGAGATACAAGTTTTGGACCCTTAATGAGAGCTTTCAGACGGTGTACTATGTGAGTTTATAGTTCTTTACAAACTCAAATACGTATGATGTTTGATTCTCGGCTCGGCCTTGATTTCGCCATACATTTCGATTAATTCCCCGTGCGAAGATTCCGCTAGAAAATAAACTTACTTTTAGAAGATGTTTGGACAGATTTTGTTGTACAAACTTGATAAGTAGGCAGCATCAGAAAAGTTGAGATCCATCAATGTCAAATCTATCATTAATTTGACTTTAGCCTTTGTGACTTAAATAAATAATTATGAGCAAAAAATTTGACCTGAAGTTTGAGTTTTTGACGTAAAACGTTTTAATTTATGATAATCAAAGTTCAGCTGTTAGTCATATAACTAAAGTTTTAAAGTGAGATTTAATTTAGATTCCATTTTGTTTTCATGATATATTTCATTTGCATCATGGATATTTTTATTGGCGGACGTTTTGCTTTAGTGCCTTTCTTATATGTGGTCATTTTGATTCAGTAGTCATTATTCTTTAGGTACAGATCAAATAACATAAGAGGCATTTTTCTCAGTATCATCTGATCAAGAAATGGTCGCCTAAGCTCAAGCACGCAGTTCCGTCTATGATAGACATAATTATCAGCAAGAAAATCATGTCGTAACTTTTTATGCCTCGGTATTGTTTGGAGTACCTACCTAATTACGGGTCATGAAACAGGATTTGGCATCTCGACAATGCCAAGACCCCATAGAAAAATAGATAGTCAATAATAACGGGCTTTAAATGGACTGGTTTAAGTTCCCACGGAATAGGAGATGGGTCGGCGTCTATGGGGCACATTTATTTATGTACCTATTGAGAATTTCTTGTATTATTATAAATACTAGCGGTCATCTAGTTCTAGTGGTCAAAATTCGACCACAATTCCTAAGCTTGCTAATTTGTTATCTGTTTTTCTTTATTACAAATACTCTGATCTTTATCTTTATCTTTAATAAGGTATACGTAACCATAGTTACAAAGAATTGTACGACGTCAGACGAACAATGCAGAAATACCTACTGCGAACGCGATTCGACTGCCTGTGTCAAATGCATGGTTGTCTGCGTGTAGTATTTTTTCATTAATTTAATGTATTTTAAATGCATATTTTATAAAAAATATTAGGATTCGCCCCTACTTGTCCATATAAACTTTAACTGTGCCAAATTTCATACTCCTCCGTCCGCGCAATTTTCGTAAAAAGGGGTACAAAGTTTTTGCTTCACGTATTAATATATAGATTACATTGTCCAACACACGGAATCCTTGCTTTATATTATAAATGCCACTGTGAGTTTATTTGTTTGTTACGTTTTCACGCCTTAATTACTCATCCGATCATCATGAAATTTAGCATTCACGTAGTCAAGGGTAAGTATAGAAAAGAACATACCATTTATCCAGAAAAAAATTACTGTTCTCGAGGCATAGACACTTAGTGACAAATTTTAGTCAAACGCGAGCGAAGCCGCGGACAAAATCTAGTAAATCTATATACTAATATTGTAAAGCTGAAGAGTTTGTTTGTTTGTTTGAACGCGCTAATCTCAGGAACAACTGGTTCGAATTAAAAGATTATTTTAGTGTTAGATAGTCCATTTATCGAGGAAGGCTATAGACTATATAACATCACGCTACGACCCACGGGGGCGGCGCAGTAATCATAAGCCGTGGGCACATCTAGTAGCTTATATAAAAGTAAACAGTAACTAAACTAAATTAATTATCTTTCTTTCTTCTTTCTTTCTAACTAGTAAAAGTGTTTGACAATAGTAGTTCAAAGTTTCCAAATTATGTAATAATAGTGTTATATAAAACGACCTATGTGAGCGGAGCAGCAATGAAAACGTTGCAAAAACGGAGCAACTTCTCTTATATGAAGCAGAAGAAGTTGCGCGGGTCAGCTAGTCATAAATAAACCTTTATTATCTATACCGTGGTTCAACATAAGACCTCTCGGTCGGCGGATTTTTAATCTATTAAATCTATCGACTACGTGTATACATATAAATCATCCAAAGGAAATAATAGTAACAACTTAAGATCATGATTGTTGCCTGGCTGGGTAGGAGACTACAGTTATTTAACCTTATGCTACGGCCTACGATATAGGCATATCTCTCTTACTTTATTTATTGTTATTACATTCGTCATACACGCTCGCCTGCTAAGGTTACTCTTAAAACGTGACCTCTTAATTACATTTATTTTTTTGTGTTTTTTAAGTATCTACTTAGGTATTAGTCACGATTCCAAATTGCCATTTTGTTGTTGCCAATTGCAATAAAAAATGTTGGTCATTTGAAAATAATCACTGGTGAATAGGTATATGTATGGTCCTTAAGTCAGGAGTCAA
This sequence comes from Catocala fraxini, assembly GCA_930367265.1. NCBI lineage: Eukaryota > Metazoa > Arthropoda > Insecta > Lepidoptera > Erebidae > Catocala > Catocala fraxini. The sequence continues at coordinate 23,262,565 of OV884038.1, forward strand.
TCATTAGCTTGTAGGCATATGCGTTCCAAATATTAAGTACTTAACGTCTTTTTTGTAGTCAGCGGACGGCAGCATGATTATCCTAATCTTCTTCTTTTCGTGTGGTTAGTGACCAACCTGTTGTCAAGAGTTGTTCAAGCTACCTGTAGGCATCTGACATGGCTTAACGACTGCTGTCAATTTGACAACAACCGGAACCGACTTTGTTACGTGCCCTCCAAAGCACGGAGACGCTCAGATGAAATACCACTATGCGGTCACCCATTTATAGACTGTCCGCTGCTTAACCTCGCTAATTGTTTACGGATCAGTGAGTGCAACTGGCTATGAGCAGCCATCCAGCGGTATCCTAATGTAGTCGACGAAGTAAACTTGCTTTCAAACTATTGATTCACTCCTGACTTGAAGACCTATACATACTTATAGTCACCAGTAAATATAGCAGCGATATGCTAGTGGGTGACCGTTAGGTTGCCGCGCAGAGATATCGATCATCGTTGATTTTTTTTTTGGGATAACGATCTGCTGGCTCGCCTGATGGTAAGTGATTACCGCCGCCCATGGACACTCGTAACACCAGAGGAGTCACAAGTGCGTTGCGTTCCTTTTAAATCTGCCCACACCTGAAAGGTTCGGTTGAGCCTCCGGTACCCTCACTCACTCGACGAAACACAACGCAAGCGCTATTTCACGCCGGCTTTCTGTGAGGCCGTGGTATCACTCCGATCGAGCCGGCTCATTCGTGCCGAACCGTGGCTCTCCCACGGTAATTATATATTGTTGTTATATATACAGGGTCTGTCGTTAATAATGGATAACCCGTTAGCTGGAGGTTAACCAGTTAACAGGCAGTAAGAAAATAATATTTTTATGTCAGGGTTCGGAAGTAATATGGCTTTTCGAAATTATGTGCGTATTGATTGACAATTATCGCCTGCTCCGTGCCTCGGAGAGCATGTTAAGCCGTCGGTCCCGGCTGCCATGAACATCTATGGCAGTCGTTATTGGGAGAGTGTCGGCACAAAAGATCCCACTGGGTCGAAGTGTCGCCGGTCTGCACTTACTGGCCCCCACATAAGATACATACATAAAACCTACTTAAATTGTCTGGCTGTCTATATAGCATAATTAGTCTCCATTCAAACGGTTGAGTCGGAATCCGACGTGAATTCTACTTATTGAAGACAATTGGTTTTAAAAACAACCGCCATATACAAATTATAGACTAATTATAAGTGAATGTTTGTTCGCTCTCTATTTCGCGGTATTTAAACACGTGTGGTGAAATGTGAAACTTTTGTATGACTGCACGGATGGCGTAGTAGTTTAAATGGTAGCCTGTACCCATGCAACTGTGCCGAGTGCTGCGGGATCGATTCCCATACGAGACAAAAAAATCTGTGATTTGCATATAGTTGTTTCGGGACTAGATGCTTTTTGTCTTCCTTGTTTCTATTTTGTAAATTCCCGCGCGACACAGTATATATTCCAAAACCGGGTGTGATATAAAAGCAGGTTCTTGTCAAGAAAGACATACAGGAACTGGCCCCCGTGACGTGGCGGTAGTAAATGCGATTGCCGTGCATGAGTTCTCGTGTTAGATTCCCGGGTCAGGCAAAGTGTTGTTGCGTTTTAGAGTTCGAAAAATCTCTTATACAACAGCTTAGTCCGTCCGTCTGTTATACAACTTTCAACTCAAGAACCGTATGAGCTAGAGACTCGCGTTGAACGCCATTTAAATCAGCATAGTCGATATACCCCCGAAATGACTATGACCTTTGACCTCTGACCTCAAGGTCACGCGATACCATCTTTCAACTTAAGAACCGTAAGAGCTAGAGACTCGCGGTCAACGCCATTCGACTGCGCATAGTCGATATACCACCGAAATGACTATGACCTTTGACCTCTGACCTCAAGGTCACGTGATACCATCTTTCAACTCAAGAACCGTAAGAGGTAAAGACTCGCGATCAGCGTCATTCGACTCAGCATAGACGATATACCCCCGAAATGACTATGATCTTTGACCTCTGACGTCAAGGTCACGTGATAGCATTTTTTCGAACTCTAAGATTTACGGCAATGCATGGCCGTTTCTCACTTGTTTCTATCAGCATTTCTCAGTAGCACGGTCTTGGAATTGTGCACGATAGACGGTAATAGGTTCACCTACTATTACGTACGTAGTTACGTAGCCTAGAGTCTTAGACGTCGAAGTATTGGTGTACAACATAGACCTCTGGCGCACTTAAGGCTATATTATAGATAGAATAAAGAACAATGAAATTAGAGAGAGATGCGGCATGAAAGTGGATATAGTGACAAGAATATAAAAAAAGGTATGTTAAGCTGGTTTGGGCATGTAGAAAGAATGGACAGAAAAGAATGACTAAGAAAGTCTAGTGTGAATGGAACCATCGCAAGGGGAAGACCTAGGCGAACGTTTCTCGATCAGATCGGTGAGCGTGTATAAGGAATGTGATGAAACTGAATAAACCCAGAGAAGTGTGCCAGGATCGTAACAAATGAAAATCCGTAGTCACTGCCTACCCCTCTGGGAAACAGGCATGAATCTATGTACGTATGTTTTTATTTACTTAATAACCTCACAGAACTAGCCTTATACAATAGTGTAGCGAGCTTATTTATGCTATCTATATATATAAAACTCTTCCGTTACTGAGTGACTGACAGACAATGCACAGCCGAAACTACTGAACGCAAGTAGCTGAAATTTGGCATGTATGTTCCTTGAAGAGTGTAGGGGAGCACTAAGAGAGGATTTTTGGAAATTCTACCCCGAAGGGGGTGAAAGGGGCGAAACCCGATATTCACACGGGAACGGGACTTACGCGCGTAAAACCGCGGGAAAACTACTAGTTCTATATAATTAGTAATTATATTAATGACTGTAACAAATAACAAACAAATACACATACCTACATGCATGGACTCACGCCTGTATATCACACGAGGGTAGGTATATCACCCACATGTAGGCAAATATTTTAAATTACACATGGAATAAGGAGTTCCATATAATCTTTTATCGTCTATCAGAGACATACCATATTCCATATTGCTATTGCAAATTTCTTATCTGAAAATCAGTTCTCCTTATTATAAAATGTATATATAAAGTGGCGCAAATGTTATCACATTAATTGATACCACATATACTACATGGTATTCTTTGACGATTTACAAATTATGAACCAAATGTATTCAGTAGTTTAGCCACAGGACATTTTTTTGTTTTCATAATTTAGAAATTTTAGAACATCATGTAATGCAGAGATAACGTACTTAGGTGTCAAAGACCTTAAGCAGCGATATTAAAACAAACGAAGCCCCGCTTTAAAAAAAACTGTTGTATTGTATTACCTATTGTATTATCGGGTACGGGAATTTCCGGATCCTAGCGAGTTGACATAGACGATTTCTTGGCAGCTATGACCGTTAGCGATGTTTCAATGGTGTTCCAATTTGTGTCTAATTTTATTTTATTTATTTTGTTCAAAAACATAATTTCTTAATGTTTGCGAAAATAGGTTTTTTGTTTATGTTAACCGTCTTATATCAACCAGCTTAAAGCAGTATATCATTTAATGTGATTACATTTGCGCCACCTTGTATTATACCACTAGCTGTTACCGGTGACTTCGTCCGTGTGGAATTTAATTAAAATGTTAATGATTTTACCGCGGAGTCCTATTTTTATTCTAACGTAGAAGTAGCCTTACTTACTCCTCCGTCAGTATGTCAGTGAAAGTCCCGTCAAAATCGGCTTAGCTGTTTCAGAGATTAGGCGAAACAAAGAGACAGACCGACAAAAAATATTAAATATTGATTTTTAGATATAAGTACATAATATATGTACTTTCATATGCATTTAGCAAAAAGTTATTATTTTGACATTACAAACAGACACTTTAATTTTATTTATTTGTATAGAGTATAGATGAATCCGATTTGCTTGGACATATTATTATTTCCTATGGTGCTAATAAAATTGTCTTCTGTGTAAAATTTAAGTAGTCCGATATAGTAAAGCTGAAGAGTTTGTTTGTTTGTTTGAACGCGCTAATCTCAGGAACTACTGGTCCGAATTGAAAAATTATTTTAGTGTTTGATAGCTAATTTATCGAGGAAGGCTATAGGCTATATAATATCACGCTACGACCTATGGGAGCGGCGCAGTAATCATAAACGCTGGTGAAACCGCGGGCACATATAGTAAATTCATAAAAACGGGTTGATAATGAATCGTGTGAATATTGACAAACTTTAATTACTCACTTTATTATTAGTTCTAATTGTAATAGATTTTATATTATTATTTTTTATTTTTTATTGCTGTACCTAATTTTATTTGATTCATTAGTAATATAACATTTACAATTTATTTACATTATTAATTTTATATTTCTATTTGATTGTTAATGTAATTAGAATTTATTATTTAAAGTAATTCATACAAATTCATGTGACTGTAAAACAAATTAAATTTACTGGCTTTTGACATAATTTAATTTTTAAACTTAAGTTTAATATTGATATTTCGACACTTTTAATATTTATCTTGTTTCTTATGTCATATTATTTATGTAATGTTTAAAATGTAATGCATGCTGAATTCACCTGTAATTAGTTATACAATTGGTTAGACTCAAAATGTTTGTCTTATGTGTATGTGATATTGTAGTAACTGTTGGTGAATCTTAATAAATAAATAAATAAATGGCATCTGCCGAAGACATATTCGAAATAAAAACGCTTACAGAATTGCTATTTGGTTCCCTATAACATTTTAGACAATATAGGTAACATGACATACTTTTGTTTGTCTTAATTATGTTTATGCATAACAGCTTATGCGGCAACCAGAACCTATTTTTCGGATTGTCACTAAGATATTTTTTTTTTGCTCGTCTAATGACCAAATGACCACACTCCGCCTGATGGTAAGCAGTCGTGTGGTCTAAGAGCAGTGGCCTCAACACCGTCCTCGTAGCAGCCGAGGCGACGTTGAGGTCTCTAGTTTGACGGCCTGATATGTGCCTGATTATGTCTACATAGGTACAGTTGTACCAAAGTGATGACCACAGAATCGAAAGATACGACGGAAATATTAGTGGATAGGACTGTAATTGAACGAGTTTGCAAGTACGTGTATCTACGACAGAAAATTAAAATCGGAAAAGAGAACCAAGAAAATGAGATTAACCGAAGGATCAGACTGGGGTGGGCAGCCTACTCCAAACTCAATTTTGTATTCAAAATGAACCTGAGCACAACAAAAGGCTCAGATCTTTGACCAATGCATACAACCAGTCCTTACATACGGCGCGGCAACTTGGGTTACGACTAAAGCCATTCTGTTTAAACTACAAGTAGCGCAAAGGGCAATGGAAAGAAAAATGGTGGGTGTGACATTGAGGGACAGAAAAACCAATACGTGGCTTCGTAAACAGAACAAAGTATCAGACTTTCTAAAAAGGGTAGCAAAGTTGAAGTGGGAGTGGGCTGGTCATGTAGCCAGAAAGCAAAATTCTTGGTGAAAAAGAGTGTTAGAATGGAGACCATGGGACCAGAAAAGACCTCGAGGGCGACCACAGAGGAGATGGAAGGATGACATCAAAAAAGTGGCGGGCAGCAACTGGACCCTAATTGCCCAAGACAGAGGAAAGTGGAGAGGATTAAAGGAGGCCTACACCAAATATTTGGTCAATTAAGGCTAAAGAAGAAGAAGAAGAAGGTACAGTTGTATGCCAAAGACAATTATTATAGCAAAGAATTATGCCAAAAAATATGCTAATCGAATTATTATGCCAAAGTATATTGAGAAAAACATACATATATCTTGCTATTCAGTATATCCGCAGATAGTACCGATAAGAGCTTGATTCTTAATTGAGTGAATTAATTGACGGATTATTATTGACGTACGTGTATTTCGATAAGATAAGCATGTTGGAGCTAGTCGTAGTCTATTAATCTCTGGACTAAGATATCGAGGCCCACACAATTTTAACCGACTTTAAAAAGGAGGAGGTTCTCACTCCGCTTGTATTTTTTTATGTCTGTTACCTTGTAACTCCGTCGTTTACGAACCGATAGGTAAACTTCTTTTTTGTGTCGGTGGGTACACTTTTTGTTGGGTCCCAATTATATTTGAAGAAATCCCTAACGGTAAGAAATTGGTTTTATGTCGGTTTTGACTCGACTTTGGATGATGAGGGAGTCACAGCACTTACCATCTCAAGGTGTGAGAGCTCTTTGCCTGAAATCCGCATCAAGCAGCGTGCAGTTGGGCGTGAGCTCGAACTTTTAAACATCTAAAAGTCGAGTGGATTCCTGCAGTGGCACTTAAAGGACCACGTGGCGTTCAACCGTGGATCACCGGACGTCAACTGGTTGACACGCGGTCTTCAACCGTGGACAACCTGTCGTCAACGAGTGGACACCGAGCGACGAGGTTGTGCTGGTCGGGTGCCGGGTGGCTCTAATGAGCTATGACCTTAAGACGTGCCTGAGTTGACCCTTGTTTTACCGCGCCTATACCGTCTTTCCTACAATTCCAACAGGGTTCCACCTTCGGCAGACTTCATTTCATGGAAAACTTTCAAATATATAAGTTTACTCGCGATGTTTTGCTTTACCGTTAGAGCGAGTGATAATAATTAACTATTGCATACGCATATAACTTCGAAAAGTCAGAGATGCGTGCCGTGGAATCGAACTCGAGACCTATGCAATCTCAAACGGTCTCCCAGTAGGAGATAGTTACGAAAATTAAGTTAATTAAAAGTGATTGTAGTGACCTCTACATAACCTAATCTTTCGAGCAATTATTTTCGTTTATGAGACAGAAACAACAGCTATACGTACTTTTTGAAGCAAAGGTTTTCTGTTCGGGTTGCTATTAAGACTGCGCCGAGCAAAATGCGCCAAAATAAGGCGGTCACAATTAAGTGAATACAATCAACACTTTTTGTTTAATACAAATATAAAATATAAATTTACCACAACAATGAATATGTTTACAATTACTCCGTGTAAAAAACATTAAATTAAATAATATTTTCGCCTACAAATTTACGTAAATTTTCACGAAAAATGCAAAAACGTAAGCTCGTGTTACGTGATTTTTACATTATAACCGTAGAAATCTATCCTATTTTACAGCTTAAACGAAACATAAATAGTCATATTACAATTTGTCCGTCCCAAATATTTAAGTTATTGGTTGACAATAAAGATATATATTTATCAAAAAAGCACTTCAAATCCTCCATACAATTTTACTATGGCGGCCGCGCGCCGATTTGAATATGCGCCGCAAGAGCTTTGTCATTGTCTGTCTTACGCTCGGCACAGTCTTAAGAATTTTCGACAGAAAATCCTAGTATATTTTTGTTGGCCAGCCCGGGATTCGAGCTCGAGATCTTATGCATAGCCGTTGCATTCACTACAACTGCGTCACCGAAGCACTATCTATACTAAATATACAGCCTATATGTGAATTCATATAATTCTTATGACTCATGTGATCTATTACGTCTAATGGCCCTGACCTCCATATCCGCATCGTAAATCATAATATCAGATACTTAAGTAGACAAGTACAGGTATGCGCTCAGCATAAAATTTTATATTTCCTTTTTGTCTTAAGTTGCACATGAAAGCTTTGTTTAAATTCATGTCGAATGTATTAAAGTAGTTTGATATGTGTGTAGCAATATGTTCAGGGTACGAGGGAACTGAACGACGCTGTGCGTAAAAGACCCACAAAATAAAGAAAATGTTGCACTTTGCATTTCTTTTTGGTACCGACATTGTGTCAGTGGCTGTTAACTAGGCTCGACAAATATTGCTTTTAGCGATAAGGGCCTCTCTATTATTATAATATTGTTACGCCCAGTGACATCTCTCGGCATTGTGGGAGGGACTCGGCGGTTCCGTCTAATAGTTTACACCGCCATCTATTGACATCTTACGGAACTGCATAGTACGGTACGAGAATCTTAGAGAGAATGCTGGTACTTTCTCGAATCATCGTGCTGTTTACACGCCGAGTACCGCGTTTCTGGAAAGCTCTAGAAGCGCTTTAGCCGCGTATAAATAGGGCGCACGCGCTCCGCCAAGTCAGTTTTACAATCGTAAGCGATCAAGTGTTCATCGAAGCGAACGAAAGCGGAAATACTACGGAGTTTGAAGCAGTACAGTGAAAAAGTGTGGTATAGTGTTTGTTGTGTTTTAAATTTAATTGTGTGTTTGAATAAAAAGTGTTTTAGTCGGTAATATTGTTTATATTCTTATCCGTCGAACCCAGCACGTAACAATATTAAAGTTTAGTTAGTAAAGAAAATAAAAGTATTATCTATCCTAAATAATAAAATAAATGCGAATGTGAGTTTATCGCGAATGTTATACATTGAAATTAAACAAACTTTCTAGGGATTTTATCACGTTGTTCAGTTTATAAAACACTTTTATTACATAATTTTGAAACTTTTCTCTTTTACTAGTGAGTGCACTTTTACAGTGAGTTTATTTGTTACGCTTTCATGCCTTAACTACTCGAACATCATCATGAAATTTTGCATACTCGTTGTCGGGGTACCTACAGAAAAGGACAAGGAAAAAAAGTACTATTTCTAACCTAACCTAACCTACATATAAGCGAGGGAAGCCGCAGGCAAAATCTTGTAATGAAATAAAGACCATTTTACCCACGGCAATGTTTATTTTTCCTATATAATGCCTTGTGGGAGCAGTGGCATAGCGTGGGTGTCAGCCGCCCGGGGCGGAAGAAAATTTTGCCGTCCTCTTATTCAGGTATTCCAATTTAAAAGACAATTTCAAATTCTAATTCAAAATAAATTTATTCAGATTAGGTTACAAGGTAACACTTATGAATGTCTCAGTTACACTAATTTTTCTGAAAATTTACATTTACTGCCACGTTCAGCAAAGCAAGGGTGTAGGGCTCATGAGAAGAACGGGCAAGAAACTCATAGTCACTCTTTTTAATCGCCAAGTTTTTGTTTACAAATCATAAGAGCTGTAAGGTGCTGCAACCATTTCTCCATGAACTATTACTGAACATACTCAAGCATTTAATTAAATTTGATGGTAGCCTCTAAAGCAGCAGTATGGTAAATAGGAGCACGCACTACATTCATGTACATTAATAATCAAGACAAGGCATGATTGTAGTCCGTAGTTTAATCTAACTGTTTAAATAAAAATGTAGTAAGTAAATCATCGAATTCAACGATACCAAGGTCGACCAGTCACCACAAGTAGCACCCGTTCACGAGTAAGACGCAAGGGCCAGCCATCGCTCCCTTCGCCATATTGAAGGCAAAGGATCGGCCCGGCCCATGACGACACCACAAGCAATGACATTTGAGTGAGCATGACGGTCCTTGGCATGCGAACTCAGAATAAGACTCAAAAAGAAAACTTTACGGAACTGTCCATGATCACGAGTAGCCTTCATTGCACATTATTCTTGATTAAAATACGACTGAGTGTAACAACAATGCAAATTCTAGCTTAAAAAAAGGGTAACGTTACAAAATAATATGTAATATGTAGACTATAAAAAACAGTCATTTTAAAGAACCTTTCGCAAGAACATTCATCATTATTGTGTATTGTACATCTGCCCATTCCTCTCGTTTGTCATGAAACGGTTTACATATTTACAAGATATTATTATTATTTACTCTGAAATATTGCCGCCCCCTAAAAGTGCCGCTCGGGACGGGCCCCTGCCGCCTCCACTACACTACGCCACTGTGTGGAAGACCGTTAAACTGCCACTCATAGGTTACGAGTTCGATCCCAAGGCGCGCATCCATCCCAACTTTTCAAAGTTATGTGCGTACTAAATAGTTAATCATCTCCATAATGTTCTCGAAGATACCAGCGTGGTGGACTAAGGCCTAACCCTTCTCAAACTGAGCAACAGTGGGACAGTTTAATACAGTGTTGATATTATTATTAGAGTGTCTATTTACAAAATATTCCTTCATGTGGAAAAATAGGGTCGCTCTTGCTAAAAATGTAGTTGGTTCACTAACTTTTTCTTGTCGAAAGTTACCTTCGCAAAGTCTGGAATACAAAGACTTATAATCTAGTCAATTATAAACGAATTAATTTCATTTTACTACAAATTTCGGATCCGTGTTTTACTAATATTACTTATTTAACGCATTAACAGCCGGCGGGCATAAGCCAGGTCCGTAGCTGGTAATGGTTAGGGTGTAGATCAAGAGCAGCGATAGCTCAGTGGGGAGACCAACAGACTGCAATGCAGAGGGTCTCGGGTTCGAAACCACGTCGCGCACCTCTGACTTTCGGAAGTTACATGACTTTTCGAAATTATGTGCGTATTGATTGACAATTATCACCTGCTCTGTGCCTCGGAGAGCACGTTAAGCCGTCGGTCCCGGCTGCCATGAACATCTATGGCAGTCGTTATTGGGAGAGTGTCGACACAAAAGATCCCACTGGGTCGAAGTGTCGCCGGTCTGCACTGACTGGCCCCCACATAAGATACATAGGGTGAAGATCAGCCGGCAGGCATAAGCCAGGTCCGTAGCTGGGGTTATATTGAAACACGTAGACTGATTCAACTGAGAATATATTTACAATTTGTAAGCCTTCTTATAATAATAATATTCTGTCACATACACACAACACCATCTAGCCCAAACTAAGCAGAGCTTGTACTATGGGTACTAGACAATTGATAAACATACATACATATATACTTTTTTTTTTTGTAAATACATACTTATTATACATAGAAACACCCAGACCAAGACAAACACCCATGTTCATGCACACAAATTTTTGACTTGTGCGGGAATCGAACCCGCGATCTCAGGCATGGCAGTCGGTTACACTAACCACTACGCCATCGAGGCCGACTAATCTCCCTTTTGCTAATATGTTAATGCTTATATCCCATTTATTGTTCTTACAAGTAACGCTAGCACTAATGTGTACATACAATAATCGTTAACGCCAATCAGGGACAAGTAAAAAGCATTATACAATTTCAAGAGAAATTCTTTAGCGTATGTGCGGCGCGACGACTATAAATACTGCCATTTAAAAAAACAGAAAACAGCAGATTGGTTTCGTCGCGGCTAGACGTATGATGCTCCGTTAGATTCCAGGTTCCTCATAAACTTAGCTTGTTTGTGCGTATATACCTAGATACGCCACACGTATGTATACTCCATTTGGTTAGGTATTTAACAAAAGGTAAACAATCTTGATGTAACTTTTTACACAAACACATATTAAACAAATAAACTACTGCTTAAACTAGAGTTGCCAACCATCCTGTTTTCCCAGGACATGTCCTAGTTTTTGTAGTGTCCTGGGACGTCCTGAACAGTTTTTAAGCAGCGTCCTGGGATTCTAAATTATAAAATTCGCGCGCCTTAATTGACGAATAGGTTAATTTGGAGAATTTTAGCACAAATTTGAATCCTACTCAAAAAGACGACAGTTTAAACGCCTTGTGGCTAACATATTTCAAGCAATGCATTTCTGAGGAACAGTATTCAGAACTACGGAAAGTGGCTGAATATGTTTTTAGTATACCGGTTCATAACGCTAATGTCGAGAGAGTCTTTTGCCTCATAAATTCACAGTGGTCAAAAGAAAAATCGATTACTGCCAACAAAAGTAACTGCAATCATCAAAACTATATATAACATAGATACTTCAGTGACCAATTTTATGATTATTTGTTAACTCAACCATAGACACTGAAGGAAATTGGTGGGGTTAAAAAGTATAGTAAAAATTAATAAGTTTGTAATATATTAGAATTTATTAGATACTATAACTAACGTAACTAAGTTTAAAAAAATTGTTACAAACTAAAGTGTGTGTGTATATTTTAATTATTAAAAAAACTAATAACTAGTTTTAACTCGTATAATTTTATTCGAATAATTTTATTAAAAAATATGATTTTAATTACTTGAATTTCATTTCACCTATTTTCACTACATATTAATTTAACGTTTGCAACTCTATTATTGCGTCCTGTTTTTAAAATTAATTGTCCTGGTCTTTCCAACTTCAAATCCTGGTTTTTTAAATTTGGGGTTAGCAACCTTGGCTTAAACTAACGGTTCAATCGATTTAGAATCGTAATTGTTGTATTTACATTGATCTTTAGCAGCATTTTATTTTTAAACTTAAAAGACAGATCAAGATTGTTTACCTTTAGTTAAATACCTAACAAAATGGAGTATAGATATATCTTATAAAATTATAAATTGTCTTACGTTTACGCTAATGTTTCACATTAAAATTAAACTATACTTCTTACGGATTTTGTCACGTTGTTTATTTTTAAACACTTTTTAGATAATTTTGAAACAATGGCATTACTATCATTAAAGTTTACAAAATTATGCAATGAAAGTGTTTTAAAATAAACAACGCGCCAAAATCCCTATTTATGGAGTACATAGTTTAATTTTAATCTAAGTACATTTAGTTAAATATATTAGATATTTTCCTATCTTATCTATACTAATATTATAAAGCTGAAGAGTTTGTTTGTTTGGTTGAACGCGTTAATCTCAAAAAGTACGGGTACGATGTAAAAAAATATTTTAGTGTTGGATAGCCTATTTATCGAGGAAGGCTATAGGCTATATAACATCACGCTACGACCCGCGGGAGCGGCGCAGTAATGATAAACGCGGGTGATACCGTGGGAACATCTAGTCGATAATATCGTGGGACTTATGACTGATGACCTCGTTCGACTTCTTTCTTTGTCTATCTATTTTACTCATAATTATTTATTGATGGCGTAAGTATAATTGCTGCAGAGTATAGCACCATTCATGAAATTATTACTTGATATTCTTAACCTATTTTATCTAATTGCTGTACGGATGCAGAGTAGTGCAGTGATCGGCAACCCGCGGCATTTTGACTCCTCGGCTGCGGCTCATCCCCGAAAAATTTAGTGAATAAAATTTAGGCACGGAATATTACTTATCTTGCCTTATAACTACGATACCAAATGTTTAATTCACTGTTAGTTATACTAAGACTTATTTGACAAAGGCAAGTTCGAGAGTATACTGTTAATCCTAATTTTGCCGTAATGACGTCCCCTGTTGAAGCAAAGCTTAACACATTCACGGACACAAAACCACTCTCAATAATTTGTGATATGGCGCACAAACTTTCCATACAAAGTGACATCACGTCTGGGGACGTATTGTCAGACTACATGGTTTTAAAAGTATGTGTTGCGGCAGTAACGGTCAGAGACGTAACCGCCTGTAGGCGGACATTCATACCAAGTGAATTCTAAGCCGTGTTTTACGGCAGGAGTGTTTGCTGTGGCTCTAGCGGTCTGTATTCTAGCCTAAAACGGCAAAGAGTCATATCCTTCCTATAAATGCTATGGGAAATAGTCGGCCGTGGACGGAGTTGTACTTTTAGTTTATTTTAAATCGCCGCCTACAGCCGTAGTGTCATATTATGAGGGACATAATTCATGTCTCTAGACGTACTGTCCGGGAATGTGTTAAGTTTTAAAAATGGCTCTTTGAATATATTTTACTTGTGTCGTTTTGAAAGAAAATCAGTTTCCACTGCATAAATAACAGTTTTATACTATTGCTTAGGAGTTACGTACCTACTTATCGATTTCTGGGTGCCGAGTGTGAGTTGTTTTTACGTTTACGCAATCGAAACGTTTACCGCGTTTGGCTCTCTGATTGGTTAAGAGCTTGGATCGGGCCAATCGGAGCGCCGAACGTCATAAACGTGTCGATCGCGTTAACGTAAAACAAACTCACACTAGGCACTCTGTAATAATCACACCTCGCAGTAATGCATATTTTGTCCATGAAGTACCTATTAAATGTACTTACTTGAGCCAAATAATGTGAAATGTGTGAACAAACAATTATCCAAAATGGCTATCTTTTCTCAACCAATCCTAACTAATATTATAAATACGAATGTGAGTTTGTTTGTTATGCTTTTATGCCTTTTAACTAGGTACTTGACTCAGGGGCACAGAAAATTACATAGGGTACCTGGTTAGTATACTATGGGTAGGATAACATTTTTTTTTGCAAAATTTAAATGACCGCTAGCGAAGCTTTGGGTAATATCTTGTAAGGAATATTTTAGGTCCAATGTTATTAGGGAACATAAGCGTAACGCGATCACTGTGCAGATTCCCAGAGTTAGCGCTAATACAATCATTGCCTAATAGAAAATTCATGAGGGAAATGAATCCAGAACCTTGAGATTACTTACTTACTCCGTTGGCTCAACGACCCAAAATGTGGATCACAATGATGAAAATGTATGTCTTGGCCTCCGATACTAGAGAACGCCACTTTGCCCGATCTTTGGCCACTTGTCGCCAATCACCAGCTTGAAGCTCCCTCAGATCCATCTCCACAATATCTTTTCAGCGCTATCTGGGGCGACCGACAGGGCGACGTCCTGTTGGTCGACCCAAATACGCTCTCTTTACACCAGGGTCTTCTCCCATTCTCACAACGTGGTCGAGCCATCAGCGTCTGTGAGCTTTTATTTCTCCTATAATGTTAAGATTGGCTACGAATTCCTCGATTTCGGCATTTTTGCGAATCCGCCAGCTCCGGTCGGGTCTCTGCACAGGGCCCAAGATCTTTCGAAGGATCTTTTTTTCTGCGACCAATAACTTATTTTTTTTCACATACATACATAGAATCAGGCCTGTTTCCCAGAGGGGTGGGCAGAGGCAACGGATTTCTTTTTCACGTTATATTAAAATGCCACGGGATGACGGGACCGAAATTGGTAGGTAGGTACCTATATTTCTTGTAAGTAGTTTTTCAGCCATGTTGGTCAGAGACTGACTGTGCTATACTTACTCAAAATACTGCAGCAATGATGCAGATGTTTGGTGTTAACTGCACGGAAGGCGTACGTAGGTTCGAATCATTTATAGTAGGTATTTATAATTATTTGAGTGATCCACAATTAATTGTTCTGAGTCTAGGTGTAGTTTGTGATTGTTAATTATTATTGGCAACAATATCTGAAGAGGCATGTATAGATTTTCATTTAGGGTGCCAAAAATGGAAGAAAGCTGAAAACATAATAAAAAATATATACTTATCCGACACTAAAGAGTTGCACTCACTGATCGGTAAACGATTAGTGAGGTTAAGCAACGTTGGGTGCGGTCAGTCTATAGATGGGTGACTGCTTAGTGGTATTTCATCTGAGCGTCTCCGTGCTTCGGAGGCGCAAATAGTCGGTCCCGGGTGTTGTCAAATTGACAGCAGTCGTTAAGCCATGTTAGAGGCCTACGGGCAGCTTGAACAACTCTTGACAACAGGTTGGCCACTAACTACACAAAAGAAGAAGACTAAAGAGTGTTAAATATTTTCAAATTAATAGACAACCTTTTTTTTTTTTTTTTTTTTTTTTTCGTGGGGAAATGCGCCTGATGCATACCCTCTCGCCACAAGGGGAGGCGAGAGGGCTATGTCCGGCTCTCCCGTTCTTCGGGCCTACGGACCAAAACCCCACGGTGTGCACGCTCGCTGCCTTTTATATTGGATGGGCCGCTGGCAAAAGTTACTACCTCAGCGACCCACCCAGCAGTCTACAACGCCTCGGCGACGCCCCGGCACTACATAGGGCGTCGGACCGACTCAATGGCTGGCGGGCGGGCGATTCCCGTTCGCCCGCCCGCGGCCTTCATTATGGCGGCATTAGGCGCGCGAAAGCGCGCCTGCGCCGCCCGGTTCGCCGGCGACGGATCGGATCCGCAAGGATACTTTCTTCACGGATCCGCTCCGCCGCCTCCTTCTGCGAGATGACGTCCTCGCAGATGGACGCGACCGCTGCCCACTTCCTCTCGCTGTCGACCATGGCTTTGATCACGGCCGGCAGCGAGAGATTTTCACCCACAACCTCAATGAGTTCACGGCGCTGCACCGCCCAAGCACGACATTGCTCGAGCGTGTGCTGCGCCGTGTCCTCCTCACAGTCGCAGTGGTGGCAGACGGGACTAGGTTCCCTCCTAGCGACCGTGTGCAGGTATTTGCCAAAGCAACCGTGCCCTGACAACACCTGCACCAGCCGGAAGGAAAGGGTCCCATGCTGCCGCCCTGCCCACCGCTCCAATACCGGCTGGAGGGCCCCAACGGTTCTGAAACCAGCCAAGGGCGCCTCCAGCCGCGCCTTCCACTTTAAAATCATGCCTTGATGGGCTCGATTGCGCGCGTACTCAATCACTGTCGGGAAGGGACGACAACCCGTCTCCTCCCGCACCGCCTCACTCACTGCAAACACTTCGGCGAGCACTTCAGCCTCCAAATCCCACGGGGGTGTACCGGCCAACGCGCAAGCTGCGTCGGCCGACACCGTGCGGTATCCACGTATTACCCTGACCGCTATGACTCTCTGCGGTCTCCGCAAGAGAGTCCTACACTGAGCGGTCAGGGAGTCCGCCCACACCGGTGCGCCGTAAAGCGCCATCGACCGGATAACCCCCGTGTAAAGTCGCCGGCAACCAGCACTGGGCCCGCTCAAATTTGGCAATAGCCGCCCAAGGGCGGACGCAGCGCCGAGAAGCTTCGGGGCGAGCTGTCTGAAATGCTCGTCGAAGTGCCACCTTCCGTCCAGCACCAAGCCCAGATATTTCATGTGGGCCTGGACGGGAACGCGCGTCGAGCCCACCATTATCGAGGCGCCGCGGGGTGGACTGCGACGGGGCCCATGAAAGACCAGGGCCTCCGTCTTGTTAGTAGCCACCCGTAAACCCAGCGCCTCGATACGCCCGACCACCTGGGAAACCCCCACGGTGGCCAAACGGGCCGCCTCCTCGAAGGTACCCCCACGGGCTGTGACGAGGGTGTCGTCAGCGTAACTGATGATGCTCAGCCCGGGGAGTAGGACAGCACGTAGGGCCCAGTCGTACCCCATGTTCCACAGGAGTGGACCAAGAACCGATCCCTGTGGAACACCGCACGACATGGGCCGCCGCCAAACCTCGCCTCGAACCTCGAGGAGGACACTCCTGCCTCTCAGATAGTCCGCCACCAGCCGCTCCAGGTAAAAAGGTACTTCGTGATATCGAAGCGCCCCCTGGACACAGCTGTATGGCAGACTATTAAACGCGTTGGCGATGTCTAAAGACACCGCCAACAGAACACCGCCGCCGGCGACCGCCTCCTCGGCCGCGGCTCTCAGGCGCATAATGGCCCCGACCGTCGAACGTCCTTCCCGGAATCCGAACTGAGCGTCCGACAGGTTGGGACCGACCGTGCTCAGGTGCCGGACGATGCGGGTGGCGAGAATTTTCTCAAACATCTTGCCCGCCTCGTTCAGCAGCACTATGGGCCTGTACGCCGCGGCCGACTCTGGAGGCCGTCCCGGTTTGGCCAGCAGTACCAACTTCCCCTCCTTCCAGCACTCAGGGAATCGTCCCGACACCAGGCTCGCGTCGAAAAGCTCCCTGAGGCGGACATCCAGGTGATCGAGGGCCAGCACGAGAGCTCGCGCCGGCACACCGTCAGGTCCAGGGGCGGTCGTCTTGGAGCGGATCCGCAAGACAGCCGCCCCCATCTCCGCATCTGTAACCGGGGTAGCACTAAGGTCCACCTCCCGATTTCGGCCTCCCGATGGGGCCATTGTCGGAGGCATGTGCCCTGCCCGGTCAGGAAATAACTCCTCGACCACCTCGGAGAGGAAGTTGGGCTGGAGAGTCTCTGTAAGGGGGGGGCCCCGCGCACGGAGCTTGTTCAGCGCCGCCCGATATGGGCGCCCCCAGGGGTCAAGGTCTAGACCCTCCAGCATCTCACTTTTCGCCCGTTCCTTGGCGCGGCAGATGGCCGACTGCAGAGACGCTTTCGCTTCGCGATACGCGTCATACAGTCGGCCCTCCTCTCGCTCATCGCGGTGGCGGTGGCCTCGGCTGCGTGTGTACAGCCTCCGGGCACGAATGCAGGCCGCACGGAGGTCCGCCAGCTCTTGGGACCACCAGTAGACCCCCTTCGGGGTCCAGTGTCGCACTCGGGGCATGGCCGCGTCGCAAACAGCTTGGATGCTGTCGCGAAAGCGGACAGCCCCAGCGTCTACCTCCCCAGACGGGGGTGCAGGAGACAGCCAAGCTTGAACTATGGCTGCCTCTTCCAATAGGTCCCGGTTCAGCCTCTTCACAGCCCACCGCGGAAAGCGAGAAGTTCTGCCCGCCGACGGGCGAAAATTAATAGACAACCTGTTTCAAACTTCTTGTCATTTGGTTAAAATATCATAATTTTACTACTTATTTTATGTTTTCCAACAGTAGCTTGGTCCTAAATATAGAAGAATAGTCAATAACCGTTCCTTGTAAAACGCATGTTCTCGCCATTCGCATCGGCGCGGCTGCTTGACATTGTTTCCACGGTAATGTTATCTAACAGTATTCTATCTTCATACAAACGGTTGGAACGCGAGTCATACCTATGCGCCTCGAGGTTGGTATGCACTCAGTATGCAACCAGTCGCGAATGCGCCGCGCCGCAGCGATGAACGGACGGTGTGATGGTTTTGTAAGCAGTAAGCGTGCGACTTGTTAATATTTGATTGAAATAAGTACAAGTACCTACTTACATAATAACTATGGCAAAGTGCAATTGTAAACAAAAGTATTTTTATTTAAGTTTTTAACCGAATGCGGATTTTTGTATACTTACTATTAAATTTAACAATAAAGCTTTCCGTACGTCTCGGGACACAAATATTTTTCAGTCTCAAATATATATGGTTGTTTTTTATTAAATCTACTAATCAAAAAACATACATGATTTTTATTGAACACTTCCTATTTCATTTTTTTTAATAATTCATACAATATTTACAGTCACTAAACTAGAAAGAAACTCAAGTAGGTAGATGAAATTAAAATACTGTAAGGTGGGCTGAGCAGCCCTCTCGCGCGTTCGCGGACCACGCGGCTGTAGGTAATTATTTCAAGGACGGAGCCGAATTACAATACTGTTAGATGAGATTACCGTGTTGTTTGCTACGTCTGCGTTGCGTAAACGTTTTTCCAACGCCTACATTGAAAAAGCTATTGTGAAGAAGAGGCTCTAAGACCAAAACGTGCGAACATCAGAAATGCTGTCGCCATTTTTGGAATTATTTTGGTAATCATATGAACATTGTTAACTTTGATATTTTGTCTAAGTTTTTACTCTAGGTATTTATTGTATTAATCAATAGTTTTCTGCAATGTTTTATTATTTAGCTGGTACTACATAAGACATAAACTTTACAAATTAAATTATAAGGTTCGTATTATATTTTATAATATAAATACATTACAATAATAAATAGTTAATGGCTATCAATAGACAAGAACACTTAGGTATACAAGAACCACGATGATATTGTTTGTAGATTAAGTACAGTCAGCGACATAAATAACTGAACAAAGTAGAACTATTTTAATATTCAAATGATTATTCCGTTATTCTATATTGTTATAATATAAAACTATCCTGTAACTAATACTAATGTATACATTTGTAAATGACAATTATATTTAATGACGAATCATTATTATTTTGGCCAATGTTTATTGAAAAAGCATCCGAAAGTTTGAATATCACAAAACGTCTCTTATAAGAGATTCAGATTCTTGTCAGTCTATAAATTATCTACTGAATATATACATATCACTTTAAACAAAAGCATTATAAAACAGACTTCGCAGGAATGAGCACAATCACGTCCACACAATGCCTTTTTCTATTTGTGAAATTAAGTGGTAGGTATATAAACACATATAAAACATTACTTACAACTTATTAAAACATAGGTTTTACAAAACGTTAGTTAACGCTTAAGCACCGTTACGCCTCTAAATCACGCAATAGCGAAATTAAGTCACGCCAAATCTCTTCACAAGTCACCACTCTCCTGCATCAAATCCTCATGGAGAAGGCAAAGGTGAAGCATATGGGCTACAAGGCGACGGTGACCGCTTCGTTATAATTATTGTTTGTGGCGACGGCGGAGGCGAAGAAACAGAGTCCCTATTACGTGATATAGGTTCATTATGATTATATATACGACTGAGCACTAAGCCGTCGATTTCATACATAATTTCTTGACATTCCCTCTGTGAAAATTTACGGAGCTTTATGGCTAGAAGTTTTGCATACAGGTCGAATTCATCCTCTTCGGTTTCAACACTCTTTATCTGATCTTTTAGTATATTATCGATTCTGTTTAAAGCATTTGTGAGCTCTTCTCGTACTTCTTGTAACTCCGATGTAGGGTAACCTCGACGTTTCTGGGCTTTGCCTCTAGAGCCTCGCTTTTTGATTCCCATTTCTTCTTTTTGGTCATCGTCAGCATCTGTGTTTTGTCTGGTTGTGTATATCTGGAACAATATTAACAGTGAGTAACAGAATTGGTGTCTATAGAAGATTGAAGAAGAGTTTCGAGATAATTCCGTGTAATAAGTAACGAAAAGTGAAAAATATCAATGGTTTATTATCGATAGCCTATTGGCAGACCGTTAGACTCCACGGCAAGATTTTGAGTTTAAACGTACCTCTGACTTTTCGAAGTCACGCGCGTACTAAATAGTTCGCTTTATTGGTCAAGACAAACATAGTAAGCAAACCTATATGAGAGTTTCTCATAATGTTCTCCAAGATATGTGAAGTCTGCCAATACGCACTGGGCTAGCGTGTTTGACTAAGGCCTAACTCTTCTCACACTGAGAAGAGGCTTGGGCTCAGCAGTATATACACATCAACAGAATCTAGTGATACCTACCTTAATCCTAAATTATTTACGACTTTATAGTTTAAAATCTTTTTAGGTGCCATAAAAAGTTTATATACATATCGAAACCTCTTTTATTATATATTCAAAATAAAAAAATGTAATTAAGAGAACAAAAGTTAAAAAAAAATACGGCGGCAAAATTGGTAGTAATTTGTTACAAGGAAAATTAAAATTGTTTTAATGCTCCTTCCCATATGGCGCGGCTGGTGTCGGTCGCTCTCCGTGACCACAATATTCAAGTTTTGGATTGGCCTGCACAGTCGCCCGACTTAAATTCTATCGAGCATGTCTAGGACATGTTATAACGAAAACCTTTGAGAGATTTCCCGCCAAATTTGACGACGGAACAACAACTTTACGAATACTTGCAAAGAACATGGGACATCATATCGCAGCAAGACATTGACAATTTAATTTTAAGTATGAATAATCAATCGAAAAATTCTAAATGTTTTTTATTTTTTATTCAATACCTTAAAATAACCTATAATTCTTCCATTTACTATATCAGAAAATTCTTCATAGATTTTTAGATATTTGATGAAATATAAGATATCCCTAGATTCTGTTATGTGTGTACTATATACAGGAAATGAAATTATTTATAATTATTTATCGGCTTCACGAAAGCGTTGGCATTTGTTTATAAAGTTAGTACAATTGTAGTGTAATTTATTTGCTACAATAAAAAAAAATCACTTTTAATGACTCACAATAGATATTTTCTTAGGTGATGTAATTAACGGTCGTTTCTTTGATTTATTAGAACGACCGTCGGGTATCGTTTACTTTATAGGTAGCTTCGCGAAAATGCTATCGCAGGCATTCCATTTGTTGCTTTGAACCTCTCAACCAATCCAGTTATCAAAAATACGAACACACAAAAAAGCTATTCAAACAAAAGAAGACTATCAGTCTGGTTATGCTCAGGTGCCGGCTTTGTAGCGTTGGTTGAGAGGTTAACAGAGAAACAGTGCTGTAAAAGTCGTAAAAGCTCTAATTTCGAATAAATTATACATTATGCATAAAAGGTGTGTATACATAATACGAAAAATTTATACATAGAAGACGTGCAATCTTACACATGGATAGAAGCATGAGACATGCTATGCTAAAATTTAAATAAAGATTCTCTTTGCTATCAATGTTGTCCTATTCGCATTCAAATGATTTCTCTAGTAATAAGGCGATCCTAGAAAGCTTTTGTACTTGACACACGAGTAACACTATCTCAATTGACTATCATTCGCCAGACTGCACCTGTCTGTCTTTGAGCCCCAAATCAACCAACAGGTCTGCCCATATACATACTTGTATGCCGACTTCCTCCGTGGCACAGTGGTAGTGAATGTGACTGCTGTGCATAGGTCTTGGGTTTAAACCCAAGGCCAAAAATTTTTATTGGGTTTTTCTGCCAAGGAATTTTAAACAGCCCGGATTTAGGAAGATGGCGGTGTGATACACTGCCTTGCCACGGATATAACATAAAGTCGTTGGTCCTGCACCTGATCTCGTTCTGGTCGTGTGCCATTGCCGTCCCATCAGGTTATGATTGAGAGTTAGGGAATAGAGAGTGCACTTGTGTTTGCGCACACACTTTTGCACTATAATATCTCTTGCGCAGATGGCGATGCTTCCTTAAGATTGGCCGCCGTGACCGAAATTTGGTCTGGAAGACATTATTATATATATTAGCTGGCAAATCATCGCAGATCAAAGACACTTTTCACCACCACTTATGTAGCCGACTAAATGCCACTCAATAAACGACATTTGGTCGGCCACATAAGTGATGCATAAAAAACAACATCAGATTAGAAAACCAATGTTTGCCTTATTTGATTGAACCTGCAACATCTTTAGAGAACACCTCCGGGTTTGCATCCAAAGTCCAGTGTGGTGTTATTGGAATTTTCTGTGAATGAAATCTCAATACAGAGTCTGGCATATGCCCCCTACCCTTAGGCAACATAGGCATCTATCGTCCAAAAATGTGGTCTACCACCCTACGTTTGGGGTTTATTTGAACGTCCTGAAACAACAAGGTCGATTTCCCGTTGCAATAATATTATGACCATTGCTCTCTTTTATTTACGTCATGCCATGTGTCAAGTTTGAATTATCACAGCTAATATCAACTCATCTCCTCACGGAACAGACATCATCTCCTTGTCTAAGATATTTTACACTCCGTTAGAAAAGTCAACCTTAGCGATAATTAGATCTAACAGAAACTTTTGTCAAAACTGGTAGACCAGTTTCTTAGCCGACTGACTGTGCATCCGGGCCACCGGCTGATGTTTAGCGATTGTCCACACTTTACACACTGCCATTATTGTCATGGCGACATTAGATGCATACTATACAGAGGTGTATTAATTTTTTTCTTGTATCTCGAGATGGTTATATTTATTTTCTAAATTAGATGTTTCTCAATCATATTATCAATTATCTTTATCACCAAATTCACGTAAATATACATCCTTTGGTTTTTTATGTTGTAGAATATTTATTTTCCGTTATTTACATGAATAAAAGCAACAATCATTTGAAATAATTTGTAAAATAGTTATCTGCCTAAGACCCTTGGATTGCTCACTCAACTATTGCAATAGAAAAAGGTCTACTTACAACGAAGTACTTTGATAAGAGATAACGGTGTCGTGGGATCCGTGCATACTCTAACTTGCAGAATACCCATTGGAACATAAGTTATGCGTCGACACGGGTTTTGCCTCAGCGCAAAGAATCCTCAGTATACTGTGTAGCACATTCGTTGCCAAACTATAGTTTAGCAACGAATGTGTTACACTCACATTTTACCAGTTAAGTCAGGTCCTAAATAATAGGGATTAATCAATTGCCGTCTATTTAATTCTAGACTTCGGGATGACACATTTTATTTCAATAACACTCCGTCCGAAAATGGGCTTGGAGCCCGAGACAAAAGTAAAGAGAGATAAAAGGTAAGTATGTACGCTTAAAGTATCATTATTCTATTGCAAGAAGTAAGAATGGACCGAAATCGAATCGGCCAAAAAAGTGGTTTACCAGTTTTGACAAACGTTCCTATGAGATCTAATTATCGCTAAGATTGACTTTTCTAGCTTGACACATGATTACAATGATCTTTAGAGAGATCAGAGAGCAATGGTCACTGTCATAGTATTGTTGCAAGAAGAAATCGACTTTATTATTTTATGACGGTCAAATGAACCTCAACCGTAGGGTGATAGACCACATTTTGGCCGACTGTACAATCCGAATAACATTAATCGATAATGAACGCAAAGGTCTTGCGTTCGATCCCAATGCACCTCTGACTTCTCGATGTTATGTGCGTATTAAGTAGTTAATTATGTCTCGCTTTAACGGTGAAAGCGACTATCGTGAAGAAACTCTGCCGAGCTGCACTGGTCCAACGTGGTGTACTATCGCATAAACCTACTCATTTTGCCCTTCTGAGCACGGACTTCGTCTCAGACAATATATAAAGAGTAGGTATATATATGAAAATATCTATCCGAATCTTCAGGCCTAACGAAAATAACTTACAATGAAATTTCTTCGTATTTCGGATCACATTATTCCATTGTTGTGCAGACTGCTTCATGAAATTTAGAGATAAATTCAGAACGAATTTGGCAATAAATATGTTTGACGGTACAAACAGTCGGCCCAAAACTTCGGTATTTATGTTTCATGGTAGTGCTCTAATATTATTTTGTGATATTAGATCTGATAATGGTTGGCAGTCTCAGATATTTATGCTTATGTATAGAAGATTCCTGTGCAATGCTTTAACATCTCATTACTAATCTCTCTTTTGGATCCGCAATAACTCGCAAATGAGAGTTCGAGATCATTTTCTTTTATTATATAAAATCACATATCACTTGTAAGCTCCAAAGTGTTGGACAGAACTAAATCTCACAGCGACATTTTGTCATCTAAGTTTAAATCCCACGTGATAAAGTCTATTTATTCATTGACCATCTACCAGGAAGGTACAGCTCCATGTTCCATGATCCTTTTAAGAATTACAAGGACACAATGCCCTTATAACATTTTGGCACGAGTCGGACTATGAATCCGGTACCCCACGACAAGCATTAAAACATTCTAATTAATGTTTTTTTGGTTGTTACTGAGAGTTGGCAACAATTTCTTTTTAAATGACTTTGACTGGCACCAATGGCGTAGTGGTTTAAGTGGTCGCCTCGCCTCTGCCAATGCGACAAGTGTTGTGGGTTCAAATCCCACACGAACAAAAACTTTGTGTGAAGCACAAATGGTTATTCCGAGTCTGAATGTTCTTTGTGTCCGTTGTTTGAATGTTTGTTAAGTCAGCCGCGATACAGGATTTATTCTATTATTCTAAATAAGTATAAGTAATTAACATTTAATTTTAAACTTAATTACCTAATTGCGGCAACTCTTTGATAGGCCGATTATTTTTTGATTGGCAAGCCGGCAATAATGTGTAATATATATTGTAATGTAGATGGTTTTCTATTTATGTTATTTCTATTATATTCATAACAGTGTATAACAAAATTTTACATAGTAGGTACCTAGGACCAAATACCTACATGGGGCACATATTTACTTATTCAAATAACTAGGGAAAAATATATATTGTTATCAACAAACCTCATCTTTAGATGTCTCGCCCGGGTTCATCGTTAGTCTTGGATTGTTCCTGTCCATTAAAAAATTAAACCAGTCGAAAGCAAACCATTTTGATTTATACGTATCTGAACGTTTCTCTCTCGACTTTTCACGTCTATAGGAACCCATCAAGGAAGTCATTTTATCCTTTAGAACTTTAACTGACATGCCCATCCGTGCAGCAATATCCCTCCAAACTTCTTCACGAACTTTTTTATCGAAGAAATTCTCGTCTTTTGAGTCCCACAAACATCTTCTTTCTTCATAGAGACGCACTAAATCGCGGACATCTTCATTCTGCATTTTGCGAGCGCGTGAGGCAATGTGTGTAGTACGTGCGTTCTTTGTACATGAGTTGCTCTGACTGGATCGCGCGAGGCACGCTTGCGCGCGGCGCGGTTCAGATCGTTGCTCGCGAGGCAAAGATGACACCGGCATTCGATAAATAAAGAGGCATGCGAAATTGTTCAATCTATGTAAATTTTATGCAGGTGTAAAATTTTGATCATGCTATCTCATCATTACGTATGATCCTCTTATTAAATTCACTGGATAATAACATTATAATCTGAATCTAAATTTTCTAAATACAGCATAATAGGAATCGCAAACTAAACGTAACTCATTAATAAGATAGTTTATTAATTTTCTTGAAGTATAGTTTATAAATTTAATAAAACCTCATGCTTTTTGGGTATAACATATAAAGTAAAAACGATAATGGGTAATCTTTATTTCTAAGATAAACAAAACGTTTATAATGTCAACAACAAAAATGGCAGCACAGTTGGCGTCTTTTGTAGAATTAGACGTTCTATGAGGATAATATTATTTAAAATCCAATTGTTTTTATTTATCCATGTCTTATATAATTAAATACGGAACATTTAATTTATTTTTGTGCTGTAATAACACATGAATTTCATCCAAATGTCTAGTTTAGCATGGATCGGATAGTTTATTATTTTGTGTAGAAGTTCTAATATTTTATAAGTCTGTTGTGTACCGCGAATCTATGAAATTCAATTTGTGATTATTTAGATGAACAAAATAAATATTTTTATACCATGGAGCATGTGAAAGTATGTCATATATGTTTGATTATGGACGTAAAAATGTACGACTTGCAGTCATATCCATTAAATACATATTTTGAGCCTATTACAGGACGAAATGTAAGTTTGTTTTTATTTATATTAGAATCACAACATAGAAATGTCAATGGTGTCTAGACCTGGATAATTTCATATTAACGTCTTAGATAGGTATATACTTATTGTGTCTAGGTACAATATAATGTTATATTTGTAAAAACAGCAGTTCATAAATATTGAACACCTTGCTAATTACAATTACAATATTACGAGATAGCATTTTAATAAAAGCAGGCATTTCTTTTCCTATGTTTATTTATTTATCATTACATACTGTAACATATTTTTATTGTTTCAGCTATTAAGAATTGTCAACTCTCCACCGCATGCCTGTTTTGAGTGTGCGTTACTTGTGAAAAAGTATTACTTTTTTAGACAGAAATGTCTGAGAAGCCAAGATATACTTTATGGATTAATTGATCACAGTGCCAAGGTAAATTTCTTGT
Source organism: Catocala fraxini (assembly GCA_930367265.1). Taxonomy (NCBI): domain Eukaryota; kingdom Metazoa; phylum Arthropoda; class Insecta; order Lepidoptera; family Erebidae; genus Catocala; species Catocala fraxini. The sequence goes on from OV884038.1 coordinate 23,289,704, forward strand.
GCAGTTTATAAAATTAGGGGACAACCATACTCAATTAGTAGCATAACAAACTTACAAAAATGTATGTATCGTCATTTGTCTTTTTCTTAAATAATTTACAAAAATTTGATTTGTAAATTACTTATTAAATAAATTATTTCGTTCAATGCTTTATTTATAACCTTTCAACTGCATATTTGCCAAATTATTCCAGCATGAGCGATTGCCATCTATAAGATCCTGAATTTAATTTTGAGACTGCACCATACATACTTAGTACAATGGCAATATAGAGACTGGGATAGCGTTGTCCTATATTTTGGTCAGCAGACGTGCCAAAATCATTTAATAATGCTGATATGTTGGCTGTGGGAACGTATAATTCTTTAATAGCCAGATTCCAGAGACAATGAAAAATTATTGTCCCTAAATTGAAATGGGCACAGTTCCCGTCCCATCTCCATATTACTAATGAGATTTTCTTGAGGGAACTTCATTGAGTACTTAACAAATATAGAAACAATGGACACAAAGAACACTCAAACACAGAAAAACTATTTTTAGAACACACAAGTTTTTGTCCCATGTGAGGATCTAAACCAGAACACTCGGCACAGAGGCAATAGCAAGGCAACCCTTTAAACCACTATGACATTCATGCAGATTGCAGTTTTATAGCTGTCTTTGGCATGGCTCTAATAACATAATTTCATTTGCTATTTTCAGATAGCTCCTGAAGACATAAAACAAGTAGATCGAGACGGTCTAGTCTTATCTTCAAACTTGGCGCCATATACGGTAGTAGGTATATCAACACAGACTTGTTTTGAGTCCAAAACTCCTATCAAAGAAGAACAGGATGGTGAGGATGTTCAGATTGTTCAGAATGATTGTGAGGCAGGAGAAAGTGGTATTAAAGAAGAAGATGAATATGAGATGCTGTCTCCAGAAAGGAGTTTGACTAGCGATGAAGATGATGAACCACTGTCGCTACATAAAGAAAAGAAGATAAAAGAATGTGAGAACCAGGTCAAAGAGGATGATGATCTTGTATTGAAATTAGAGGTAATTTGGTTTTTTAAGATTTCTGCCGTATTAGCGATAAAACTCGGTGTTACGGAAGGATACATACAATTAATACACAAGACCCTGACTAAAAATAATTATTTTGATTCGAACCCAGAAGACTCGGCGAGGCGAGGCGACCGCTTGTTTGCTTGCATACATTTTGGAGTGCATAGTATTTTTCGGCTCTTAAGAAGTCAGAATTCAAAGCTCCTCGCTATGTTTAGGCATCAGCATGTCTTCCCACAGATTTTAATTAGTTTATCCTGCTAGAGGCAGTGAAGCACTAATAGAAAACTACCTAATACCCGCAGTTTCGCGCTTGTCCGTCCGACCGTGTACCCCAGAGAAACCACGCATTTTGCCGGCATAAAAAGGCGAATGCTACTCATACTACGGTGTTCAACGCGACGACACTAATATTTCTAGGTTGGGCACAGCGCAATTGTTAACAATTCGAATATTATTGTGAACATGGCTAATCAAAATGTATCAAAATATGCATCGACATGATGACCATCAAACATGTTTATGTGCAATCGACTGACTCTTGTTTTCTGTTTCTAGCCCGCAGAAGAAGAAACCTGCGATGAACTCCCAACGAAGAGGAAACGAGGCCGGGCTAAGAAGTTAAAAGTTACTAAGAAAACTATTAAACCGAATGGAAAATCTGTTGGTAGAAAAACATTCAGTGAGAGTATTGAACTGGGCGATTATATTACAGTTATTAACCTATCGGTAAGTACAACATAAATATATACTTAGACTCACGCCTGTACATGTTCCCGATAGGGTAGACAGAGTTTTATCACATCTACATTTCGAATACAAAAAAGATCTCACTCACGGTGTGAGGTTGCTCGGTTGGTTATTAAGCATTATGTTCTAAGATGAAGATACACACGCCGCTCAGGAATTTTAATAGTTGCGTATTGTATGGACGCGTGCATTAATATCGAATCAACTTAGTTGTAAACCCATGTAGTAATTTATGCTTGACCAGAATATTTGTTATTTTTTAATTAGTTTTTTGGCATGTCCCACTGTTCTTTCAAAGCCATTCAAGTTGTCCTGCATCTCCGTTTAGGTCTGTCCAGTAGCCGTCGACTGTCTTCCACATGCCACCATGTGCCACCTCACTGGGTAGTGTTATATTATAATTAAATGTATGACTACCCACAGATGGAAGAACAAATGGAAGAGATAAACAAACGGAAGGAATCATCCAACTACCTGAACTCGCCGTTCCAGTGTAACCTGTGCTATAAAGGCTTCATCGACACGCATGCGTGGAAACACCACGTCGGAAAACATTCGCCGGTAAGACATTACCACCATCCTTACCTATGACATATAACATTAATAGGTATCGACTGCAAAGTACGTAAAGGCGTTGGTCCTGCGCCTGATCTCTCTTCAATCGTGTCGGATTGCCGTCCCATCGAATCACGAGGGTTAAGGAACAGAGAGTGCACTTGTGTTTACGCACACACTTGTACACTATAATATCTTCTGCGCAGATGGCCAGTCTCCATTAAGATTGGCCTGGATTGGATTTTGAGCTTTAAGTACCATTCTATTCTATTTCGTATAACACATTGTATTGTTGCATGAAATAACTATAATATCAGACTTGTATTAAACTGTTCCACTGCTGGGATGCTTGCTCACTGCTCAGATATATTATCTGACATACTACATATATCTCAGTAAAACATGACGTCTACAAAAAGAAAATCCACAAAAAAAAAAAGAAGTACTACATAATATTGTCTTCTATTTACGCGAATAGTATTCATTGAAATTAAACTGCTATATACGGATTTTATCGCGTTGTTTATTTGACACTTTATTACAAAATTTTGAAAATTGTTACACTACTACTACTATTAAACGTTACTCATTTTTAAGCTAATTAAATTATTATTAAACTATTTAGATTTAATTTGTTTCGGTTGCTTTAAGTACTACATATTGAGTTCACAGTTGATATTCGCAATTTGCAGGATACTATGAAATTAAAAGCGTACCTATTTGGCTGAACGAGTCGGCTTAGGCCGAACGTTTTACTTACGGACAGTTAATTTTGACACATATTTATGATAAACTGAATTGATAAAAAAGGCAGATAAAGGGGGAGCTTTGTTTTTTCATAAATTCTACAATTATTGTTATAATTGTTAAAAAAAGTCAGAATTTTGTTAAAAAAGCATCGTAATTTTTTATTGAGCACAGTTCATTTCCTAATTTTGATTTTATAAACACGTCTAATTATTGCTGATCACTATCGAGTTTGTTTTGTCGTGATAGATCATTTAGTTTAAAAGTTACACCGTTTTTTTGACACGGAGGTCACAGTAGCGAACAATAAATATAGAAAAACCATTTTAGATTTTTAAATTTTAACTTATGGTTTTGTCGATAAAATTAAGCATAGTATCCCTCCTTTTATTAACGTGCACATTATGAAGACACTCACACTGTATATACAGGGCTGATATTATATTAACATTTTTGTTTCTCGTTTACAGAACGCTGGTGATATAGAGTGCCCTATATGCAAGTTCAGATTTAAAACGAAGCGTGCCTTGCAGAAGCACTCGTCTAATCATGAGAAAAAATATGCGTGCAAATCGTGTCCATACATATCTTCGAATACGTAAGTAATATTATATATATATATATTCCTCCTAGAACACCTGACTACATATATATGCAGTGGTTTCAAAAAGTTGAAGCGGTAATTGACTCTTTAAAGGGTATAGTGATTATAGTTGGTGACATTAATCTTAATCCTAACTTTAGCTCTAAGAATATTTTAAATTATTACTGTTATTTTACTGCTGTGTGTGGTTTAGTTGAAAGAAATTGTGTGTTTAATGCGTATGGAGGTAAATTGGATGTGGTTCTAGTGTCAGATTGCGTCGACTGCGTAGAAGTATTTGAAATAAATGGTGGAGGGCTTGTTCCACGAAGAGATGCTTATCATCCGCCTTTGGAGGTAAGCTTTGTATATAATTATATAGATAGAACTAATACAGAAAAATGTGATCCTAGTAATATCAATAAACAGGGAGACTGGAATTTCTCGAAAGGTAACTATGAGTTACTGTACGAATTGATTTCTAGCGTGTCATGGCAAGATGTAATCTCTGCGCAAGATGCTGATACAGCAGTTGATTGTTTTTACAATATCATATATGCAATATTTGATAAATGTATACCTAAAAAAATTAGGCCCAGTACCCCCTGCAGGCGCTATCCAGTCTGGTTTACGTCTGACATTATATCAGCCATTAAATACAAATCTAGAGTTCATCGTAAATGGAAAATTACTAAAAATCAGGAATTTTATAAAACTTTTTCAAATATCAGATCTTTCATTAAGCAACAAATATCTATTGCTTACGACACATATATATCACATATACAAACAAAATTAAAATATAATCCTCGCATGTTTTGGCAGCATATAACCAGTCTAAAATCTAAAGGCGGCTTTGCATCTCGAGTTTCATATGAAGGGAAGGAGTATATTGGAAGTGATGCTGTGCAGGCCTTTTCTAAGTATTTTGCAAGCGTATTTTTAACCAATACCCCTGTTCTTGATCATAATAATATTTTAGATAATAGTAAATTAAAATCATCAAATCGGATACACATTAACGAGATTAAGGAACCGGATATATATGCCGCTGTAGATAAGCTTAAATCTAACTCCGCATTAGGACCAGACTTTTTTCCTGGCTTTATATTAAAAGGTTGCAAGGAACATCTGATAAAACCAATATTACACATATTTAATATTGCGCTTACAACCGGGCTGTACCCTCAGCGCTGGAAAGTTTCGCGAGTGCAACCAATACCTAAGTCAAGTGACACGTCCCAGGTTGAAAACTATCGGCCTATAGCTATACTCCCGTTACTTCTAAAATTGTTTGAATCCGTATTGCACTCACATATCTCTCCCCAAGTCCAACCATATCTTAGTGACGCTCAGCATGGCTTTCGTTCAAACCGATCTGTAACTACCAATCTTATAACGCTCGTGAATCTTGTCTCAGAGCACTTGGATAAAGGCATACAAGTTGATGTCCTTTACTTCGATTTTAAAAAATCTTTGATCGTGTAGATAATGAACTACTACTGAACAAGCTTTTAGGAATAGGTTTTTCTCCCAAATTATTAAAACTTTTTGCTAGCTATCTTAGTAACCGTCAACAATACGTTCGCCATGGTTGTTTTGTCTCCGCTCCGTATCACACCCGGTCTGGTGTGAGCCAAGGCTCAATCCTGGGACCATTACTATTTAACATCATGGTTAACGATATTGAGTCAGTCCTCAAACATAGCAGATGTTTGCTTTACGCTGATGACCTCAAAGTGGTGTATGGGGTGGAAACGGTTGCTGATACAGTAACAATACAAGAGGATATCAACGCTCTTCTGCAGTGGAGTATTAACAATAAACTTGCTTTTAACAATGCTAAATCCTGTGTCATGTCCTTTAGTTGCGGACGAAACCCCTTACATATGCCATACTTCTTGGGTGTCGAGCCGATGGCTCGCGTCAACTTAGTTAAAGATTTGGGAGTGCTGTTTGATACACACCTTACCTTTCATGAGCATATAAAGACATTAGTTGTTGACTGTAATAAGAAACTTGGATTCGTAATACGCAATATGCGAGATTTTGACAACCCTACTGCGATTAAACTCGTTTATATGGCACTAGTAAGAAGCAAACTGGAGTCAGCGTCTATGATCTGGAGACCCTATGAGAGTACATACGTATTACTTCTCGAGAAAATTCAAAAGTCATTTTTACGCTTCTTTTATAAAAAACTTTATCATTATTATCCTTTCCTCTATCCAACAAAATTTTTACTCGGAATGTTATGCTTTAATTCTCTGGAAGTAAGGCGTAATTACCACTTACTTACCTTTGTCTGCCAGGCTTTGCGTGGTAAATGTGACTGTCCGGAACTAGTAACACAGATGGTTAGGTTATTTGTCCCCATTGTACCTAAAATACAACTTAGATCACCCAAAGTCCAGTTACTAGCGGTGCCTTATGCACGTACTGTGGCGCATGCCAACTCGCCCCTTGTTCGTGCACTGACCTTACTAAATATGCTTCTGACATCAGAATCTGAATGTGATCTATTTGCTTCGGGATGGATGGATGTGAGTCGTAGTTGTTTAAGATTTTGTGAGATGATAGATATTTAGTTAGTTACTAAGTTACGAATCTTTTATTGCATTCATGTAAGCAGATGTTCTAATAAATTATATAAGCCTTGTATATTATGTCGGGTAATATAAATGTATATAACTTTAGATATAAGTTTTAACTTGTACAACGATTCGGTGTATACTGTTATGTTGTCCATTTGTTTATACTAATAAATAAATAAATATATATATACTGGCTGTAAAGGACGGCGCGCGGCGTACCAAAAACTTTAGCAAGACGTCTTTCTATAGGTACTTATCTAGCAAACGCAAACTTCAACTATTAATAAAAAAAATGCAATATTAAGATTTTATATTGATTAACATTATTACAGCGGTACGCAATGGCTTACTGACAATACAACGCACCGCTCGCGCCGCCGGGAATGACCTCTGCGCTCCGCGCGCATAAAAATAGCTGATTTGTTTAAATCACGACGATATAATTACATTGCTGTATTTTAGTAAAATATGGTATTCTTTAATTTTTATTCAATAAAATGGATGGTTTATACATTATGTAATGATACACAGTCAGCAAAATGAAAAATTGCAGAAAAATTGAGATTTTTCTGAAGAAAATTCTAACGAATGCTAACTCAGAATAATGGTCTGAATCTAGTATTTCAATTTTCGGTACACTGTCCCTTACACAATATAGATTATACGATAAAAGATTCGAATCAGCTAAATCTTTAAGTTATTTTAATGTACAATGTAAATACACAGTCATACGTCTATATCCCCTAAAGTATAATCAAACATGTATTAAATTCACATTTCGCTTGCTATGATTTTGGATTACACGTAATTTGGGGCAAGCCCATTGCCGTCCACCGGGCACAATCCCAACTGCCGAGCTTGCAACAGAATTTGGCTACAAATATGTGTCGTGTGAAATATTGTTTTATTAAATACCTGTGGTAAGTTAAGTCGTTAAATTTATTGATTTAGGTCACAAAGTTACGCTAATGAATGACAAAAATGCTATTGAGTAATATAGTAATTACTAAATTTACATTTATATTTCTTGCTAGATTCAGGCTGAGCCTATGAGAAAATACGTATATATATATAGGCATATCGCCATTAAATTATAATTTAAGTATCTTACAACTTGTTTATGTAAAAGGTGTTGCAGCCATTATGCCATATATTCTAATTATATATACAATATAATCTTTCGTCAGGACTCAGGCGAAGCAACATCAAGGATGGCACAAGGGTGTCACATACAAATGCAAGTACTGCGATGACATTTTCACGTAAGTCACTATTTCAAACCTATTTTGCAAACTATTGTTAAGTAATGTTGGTCAACTTACAGATATCTAAAACAATCATATATACATAGCCTCACGCGTATATTACTGAAGGATTAGGCGGCGAACTTCGTTTGCGTTATTTAGACTCATGTACAAGTTGTATGGTGTAGTGTGTAATTGAGTACAGAGCCATCTCTTGTCCTTAGTTGTAACTTCTTTGAGTGAAATCCACCACAAATATATGAAGCTTTAACTCATAGATGCGGCTTACAATGTTTAAATATGGTCACCTTTCTGGTTTTCTATTGGCACACAATGCCATTATGCATAACATCTGAATTATAAATATGCTATCACATTCAAAATTGTGCACTACAGTTTTCTATGTAACGTATGAGGTCACTCTTCTTATTGTGAGCCTATTTTAAATTTTTCGTGCGTTCTAATAAGGTGAGGGCACATATATTAAACCTATATTATGGTGTATTATTTTTTGACAGTGTGTGGACTTCGTACATGAGTCACGTGCGAATCAAACACCCGTCGGAGTTCATCTGCGGTATATGCGGGTATTCGTACATTAGCAAGCTGGGGCTCACTATGCACAAGACTATGATGCACAAGGATGTTATGGTATGTAATCTTTTTACAATATGGTATTGGGTCTATTTACTTTACACTAGCTTTTACGCGCGACTCCGCCCGCCTATGGTATACCCAGGTTTTTAAGTATCCATGTACCAAATTTAATCCATATCAGTTAAGGGGTTTAGCCGTGAAGAGGTAACAGACAGACAGAGTTACTTTCGATTTTATAATATTAGTAAGGATATTCGACTAAACTACTTACGCCCGGTTCTTATATCAAGAAACGAGTCTTTTTACCTACGGTCTGTTAATTTTTGGCACATATTCTATACCGTCGACCTAGTAAGGGTTGTGGGAAGTGGTTGGATGCGGGTGGCCCAAGACCGGTGTGTGTGGAAAACCCAGGAGGGGGGAGGGAAGGGAGGGGAGCTATGTCCAGCAGTGGACGTCTTTCGACTGAGATGACGATTCTATAAAAATATGTCAAAATGTAACTGTCCGTAGCTAGAACGACTCGTTTCTTGATATAGGGCCCTACACTATCATTTGCTTAATAAACAAAATTATTTTAATCTTAAGACTTGTAACACAGGTTCAATTTAAGACAGTGTCTAGTCTTTACAATATTTACCAATGATCTATTTTATGTGATACCTACCAATGTCTCTGATGTCTTTGTGATAGTCAAATGAAAGAGTTCTGGTTGATCACCGAAATATTTAGGTTTATTAATATCACACAAACATTACAATTTACAAATGCCTATACTCCATTTGGTTAGGTATTTAACTAAAGGTGTCTTTTTTATATTTTCATCTAAAAACTCAGTTTAAAAATAAAATGCTGCTAAAGATCAATGTAAATACAACAATAACGATTACTAAATCAATTGAACCGTTAGTTTAAGCAGTAGTTTATTTGTTTAATATGTGTTTGTGTCAAAAGTCACATCAAGATTGTTTACCTTTAGTTAAGTACCTAACCAAATAGAGTATAAGATACAGACTGCCTAGCTATCGGTCTACCTATCGTGCCCGGCGGGTGACGACTGATGTAGCTCGCTCACATTATGCTTTGCATTTCCTAATTTCAGCGAAATGCAATGTACTACCGGCCAAATCCGCGCTGTGCCACTTTGCAAATTGATTTCTTTGAACAAGTTTAAGAAATGTAACCCCGCCCATATTTCAGCTTAACCAATAAAAACATCCCTTACGCGTAAGAACGAAGACACTATATTAAATTTATTATTTTAGTTGAAGTTTGTATTTCGGCTCATGTCTACACGTCTCAGGGCTTAGAATTTTTTACGAACGTCTTGTGATTTGCCCACAAAAAAGGTACTCTGGCGCGCGCTCGCCGGTGCCGAAACAGTACAAAATCTATTGTGTCTCGTTTGAATACATGCAAGAGGCTAAATGTAAATAAAAATTTATATATGTAATAAATATTTATAAAACTTAACAAATTTTTTTTATTGTACAGGAAAAAGGCGAAGATGTTGTGAAAGAAGGTCCGTACTGTGAAGATTGTGACGTCAAATTCGTGTCTATGGAAGCGTTTAAACGACATATGGTGATGTCCACCAAACACACTAGGACTACTAAGACTATGTAAGTACTTATATAATAAATAAATATTATACATGCGAAAGTAACTCTGTATGTCTGTCTGTCTGTTACGCTTTCACGCTTAAACCGCTGAACCTATATTGATGAAATTTGATACAGAGATAGACTAGACCTTGGGAAAGGACATAGTTATCTTTTGTTGTAAAAAAGGGCATGAAGGGGTTAAAATAAGGGATGAAAGTTTGTATGGGAATTTGTCATTATCGCGCCTAAACCACAACTCATTTTAATAAAATTTCGTACAGAGATAGACTAGACCTTAGAAAAGGACATAGGTTATCTTTTGTTGTAAAAAAGGGCATGAAAGGGTTGAAATAAGGGATGAAAATTTGTATGGGAATTTATCATTATCGCTCCTAAACCACAAACCACAACAGATTTTCATGAAATTTGCTACAAAGAGATTAGACCCTGGGAAAGGACATAGGTTACCTTCTGTTGTAAAAAAAAGGCATGAAAGGGTTGATGATAAGGGATGAAAGTTTGTATGGGTATTCGTCATTATCGCGCCTAAATCACAAACGACAGTAATTAAATTTTGGTACAGAGATAGACTAGACCTTGGAAAAGGACATAGGTTATCTTCTGTTGTGAAAAAAGGCATGAAGGGGTTAAAATAAAGGATGAAAGTTTGTATAGGAATTTGTTATCATCGCGTTTAAACCACAACCGATTGTCATGAAATTTGGTACAAATATAGACTAGACCTAGGGACAGGATATAGGGTACCTTTTTTTTGTAAAAAGGAGCATGAACGTGTTGAAATAAGGGATGAAAGTTTGTTTGCGTCATTCTAATCGTATACGGAATTCGTCATTATCGTGCTTGAGTGAATTTCCCAAATTACTTATTTTTTCTTCGGTGTAATTCGTATTTTGGAAATAGAATATTGAATTGCATTTTTTTTTCAGTATCGAATTGGTAGTTATTATGTTGTTGCAAAAATAAAATTTGACTAAAACTATATTTAAAGGTGAGAAATAAATATATCATCATATAATCTCCGAATTTTGTCATATCGGTGCTGTCCCCCTACTTTTTCATAGACAAAAAGGCTTATACGCCAATAAGTATAGGTAAATTAACTTTACAACCTATTCTTTTTTAAAGAATATTAGTTTATTATTACAAAATAACATATTTTATTCAATAACTAACGATAATTTTTGCTCAGAGGTACAAACGTACTTGTCCTGCAAAATAGTGTCATAGCAGTGACCAAAAGTAATTTAGACATAATTTTGCATAAATGAGTCCGACAGCGTCCCCGCCACCAATTTTTTTTCACGTTACATTTCCTACAACTTAGTACTCACGAAGGCGAACGGGCTTTATACAGGGTGACTGGTTAAACATTGTACGTACTTAAGGACATGATAATTTAAGGCTAGAGGTAACGCATAAAAAAATAACTGTGTAACCTCCAAAGAAAACCTTTATGAAAATTTGTATGAAATATCCATAAAATGTGGACACTGTGCGGGTCGCACACAGCTGTGCGCACCGCGCTACCAAGGCTAATAACCTTTGATAAGAAAAGAACGGTCGGGGGTGCAAATTCGGGAGAGTGCGGGGTGCGGTAGCGGGTGGCGGGGTGGAGGTTTTGGATACTATACTGGTATAACGGGCAATACCAAGGTCGCACGGCCAATCGGTCATCGTTTGTAACGCAGCTGTGGTATATGCGAAGAGTGTCAACACATTAAGTTCTTACCCTCCTTCAATATGTCCAGTCTTTTACCAATCAACCTGTACATGTGTGTGTAAGTGACGCTCGCAACTGACCGCCCGCACTGTGCATGTTTACCACAAATAAAGCCCGCTCGTCTTCGTGAGTTGCAAGAACTCTAGTAACGTGCTATTGCGCAGCGCAGTCCGGACGGACGCTTGCTACATCGCTGCGTATTCCCGCCAATAACGTAAGTACGCTATTACAGTTGCTCCCGGACATTAATTTTATAATATCGGTGGTTGCTATAACTAGTCTTATGAGTAGTTATATTATGGTTGTTTGCTACATACAAAGGTATTTCGTGAATTAGTTTGATTGACTGTTATTAAATTTATCCTAGTGATGATGATGATGATAATGCATTCGTTGTAATTTTCAAAAACGTGTGTTTTTTTATCACATCGGTGTTATCATATTGGTGAAATCGGTGGTCTTTTTTTTCCACCGTGTAATAATTTTCACCGATATGATAAGAAAAATTTAATCGGTGGCTAATTTCTCATATCGGTGTTTTAATTCATGATTCGACGCACAGTTTTATCACATCGGTAGATTACTAAATCATATCGGTGGATCATTTTATCATGTCGGTGTGACCCTTTTTATCATGTCAGTGGTTCCCTAGTCATTTCATTAGCTTCTAGAACAGGGTTTCTTAAATTGGGGTCCACAGACCCGTTGGTGGCATATGCTGGGGGTCTGTAGCAGCTCAGTTAATATAAAAAAAATGTGCTCGCGCTTTCGTCCCCGGCGACAGCCTGTACCCCTCTCCCCTCCCCCTCTCCTCATCACTCGAAAGGCTTGACAAGGGATCCGTGGAGCCTTTGTAATATAAAAGTGGTACGTGACTGCAAAAAGTTTAAGAATTCCTGTTCTAGAACATTTTATTGACATCATCTTTAACCAGTAATGTTCATACACATTTTTTTAAATATAATAATATAATAATAATATTCTATCATACACACACAACACCATCTAGCCCAAACTAAGCAGAGCTTGTACTATGGGTTCTAGACAATGGATAAACATACATATATACTTTTTTTTTTTTGTAAATACATACATATTATACATAGAAACACCCAGACCAAGACAAACATCCATATTCATGCACACAAATGTTTGACTTGTGCGGGAATCGAACCCGCGACCTCAGGCGTGGCAGTCGGTTACACTAACCACTACGCCACCGAGGCCGACAAATATGTCCTTGATGTACAAGAGTATCATTAGGGAAGGTCTGTGTTCATTAATGGACGTCTACAGGCTGAGATGATGATGGCAATTAAATTAAATTTAAAGGTTTATATAAAAAAATATTTTCTAGTTCTGAGATATTTAAGGAATATATCTTAATAACCAAATTTTTTTTAAGGATGCCGCGGTCAAATCTTAGTTTGGAGGAAAAGAAAAAGAGGAAGAGATTAAGCGAAAGAAGAAGAAAAGCCAGAATTAAGAAGAATCCTTTATTGAGAGAAGAGCACCTTAGGAAAGACAGAGAACATTTAGCTAGACGAAAGGCAGCTGGACTTATCCTATCACGAAGCCAAATGACTACACATGCACGTCGGGTTGCACAAAAAAATAACCGAATCTGTGCCCGCGCATATTATCAGAGGAAAAAAGCTAAGGCGACCGCTGCCCGAAACAAAAATAGCTGAACAAGTGTTCCAGTGACCGATGATGTAATGTTTGCCTTATAATAATAATGTATGTATTTAAGTGTTGATCTGAATCTCTCACTCAAATAAAAGTCACTCTTGTGACTTTTTTTATTTGAGTGCTATGGTTGATATTTTTCTTTACTCTAATTGTTTTTGTAATAAGACGTGTAATGAAATACAAAGATGCAAAGAGGTAAAGATAATTATAAAAATAAGTAATTATAAAAGTTTCTGTTGTGATTAATGTTAAACCTTAAAGGCTAATTAAAAATAGTTAACCATTAATGAATAAGCTGACTAGATTCGGGCACGCTACGATTGTGGCGGTAAGTCCTGTGTTTGAAGAGTGGCTGGAGAGGCGGCATGGCGCCCTGTTTTGGCCAGTTCCTGTGTCGCATAGGCCGGCAAAAGACGCCCGGTTGTCACCACTGCGGCGACTGCCGCGACGTTGTTGTGGACACGGCGCTGCACACTTTGGCGGTTTGCCCCGCCTGGGCATCGCAGCGCCGTGAGTTGATCGCGGCAGTCTGATTGGTTGCCCTCTCGCTCCCGGCCGTAGTTCAGTCTATGGTCCGGAGTGAGAGGTCGTGGAACGTCGTTGCCTCCTTCTGTGAGGAAGTGATTTCCATCAAGGAGGCGGCGGAGCGGGAGAGGGATCGCTTAAACCCTCTGCGGTTATGTCGAAGAACACCGTGGTAGGTTTAGTCGGTATTACCGGGATGTCGCTCACCATCTTTCCCCGGTGGGTCCGACATAACCTCTCCGTCGCCCCGCGGAGAGGTATGCGACAAAGCATTCCACCATATAAAAAATAGTCTAGATTAAGAATATTTTACTAGACGTAAGACTTATTAACTTAATGTGGAGTTTTTTTAGTATAGTTTTTGGCCAAGTGAGAAGTATTTGACAAGTGATAAATGCTATATATATTATAAAATATTTGTTGATTTCAACCCTCTACGGCTTATGACAGTAATATTATGCTAATTTTTCTTTGAGCGCTGCAATGAATGCTATAGACAGACATTCCTTTTTTTATGTGTTTTTAAAGAAAAAAGTACGAAAATATGTATATATTTCTAATATTGCAATTTTAAGTGTAATAAGTATAATGTCAATAAAAAATTTAAACCTAAAGCCTTAGTATAATATTGTTCACCCTAGCTGACATAATTAAGCTAAGTAGACATCTAAGAGATTTTTGTTTTCTTTTTTTATTTTATTTAAATAAAGGAAATCATACTGGAAATATATATTTTTTTATTATTTATAATACAAAGCATTTTAATTGGATTACTAAGAACTCGGTTTTCGTTGGATGTGATCTTCTGACATAAGACCTTCAGTTCTAAGTCAATTTCACTGTTGTAAAATATCTAGGTACCACCTATTTCCTTTAGTGTTAAAAAGTGGATTATATCGGTGGATAGACATATCATTTCGGTGGATAGTCTTATCATCTCGGTGTTCAGCCTTGTCATATCGGTGCACAGAAAAATTTATCGGTGGACGGCGTATCATATCGCTGGCAACTAAAATTCAATCTTAATTTTCTCTTCAGTCTTGAATGATACGTTCATGTCGATAAATGTGGGAATAGTAATAGTTAATATCGTAAATAATATATAAAAGCTAAAAAATATACAAATAAAAGATAAATGAAAAAGTTCACCGATATGATAAAGAAATCACCATTTGTTGAAATTCAACCGCGTAAACCACTAAACTGATTTTGTTGAAATTAGGTACAGAGATAGACTAGACCTTGGGAAAAGAAATAGGTTATCTTTTGTTGTAAAAGAGGACATGATGGGGTCAAAATAAGTGATCAACGTTTGTATGGGAATTTGTCATTATCGAAGATAAAACCATGAGAGTTTGTATTTAGGCACTTAAAAGGAGTAAATAATTTAACATTTGCACCAGCGATTTTGAAATGTTGACCTACATGAGGATGAAATATGAGAACAAATCTGTCTATTTCTACAATACGTGTATTTATCGGAAACATTGTATAAATAGTAAAAATGCCGTCTTAATATGTTCACGTAGCGCGAGCGCGGGACAAGCCGCTGCCTGTTGACTTTAGACAGACCCTGCCGGTTATTACAAGGGGTACACCGGCAGATGAAATAAATACCTGTTTAAAGGCGTCTGTATTACAGCTTTTGTAATACAAAACCTTGTTATGTGTACCCACGCGTAAAAATGTTTTGTCTGACTACAAATATGCGAGTATAACTACACAACGATTTTCACAGAGGGCAATATGCGGCTCTGCTCTTCTAAAAGTCGGAGAAGATTGTATGCTAACAGACAGTAACAGCATGATTACACTAAGACGTGAATTCTGTCAAATTGTCGATAACACAGATGATTTAAAGGATTCGCAGCATAATAATAATAATAATAATAATAATTGTTTATTTCTCTCAAAAAGGTACAATGGTATTCTTATATTTATAGATACAGCAGAAAAACAGAACCTTGTTGAGAGCTGGAGTCTGAGCTAGGTTCGAAACCTGTGTGACAGATCTCCAGTCCTCGCCACTGAACACTACAAAAGTTAGCTTAGTAGCTACATTTATCAAACAGTGTCACAAAAACAATAATAAGAGAGACAATTTAATCAAAAAACCGTGTGTGTATTTCTGTGTGGGTTTGTGTAAGTGTTGTGTGTGTTTGTGTGTGTAAGTGTAGTGTGTGAGTATTGTATGTTGTATGTATATGTGTGTGTGTATATAGTGCAACATTAACATAAGCAATATATTTTTATCGACTATTTTAATGTGCAAATTATATTTTCAGTGCCGTCATAGTCTAAGTCACCTAGCCAATGAGCAACTGTCTCTTTACACTCATTCTTGGTCATTGGGTACAAATTTAGAATTTTGTTTAGCCTATTGTACACGTAATTTCCTAGGAAGTAGAAACATCTTTGGGCTAGACTAGTTCTGACCGAAATTAAGGGACAAACGTTGTATTTTCGACGAACGTGGTCTAACTTCAGCGGATCGTATTTGGTATTTGTATGGGTCGTAATAATGTCTATCCAGATCTACAAATAAGTATGGGCAATCGAGAATGGTTGTTTACCAGGTCAATTTTGGCGCCGACAAACGAGAAAGTAGGCCAGTTAAACGAATAAATTATGTCAGATATTGAGGGAGATGTTGTCGTGTACTTGTGAGTAGACAATGTTATGAACACTTAACAAGTGACATCGTACTCAACTCTTTAGAATTATCAGAAGTGCCTTCTCATAAATTAAGGCTGAAAGTTGGGATTCCAGTCCTGTCAATGAGAAATCTTGATGCACCAACGCTATGTAATGGTACACGACAAAAAATTACTTATCTAGGACGCAATATTATAAAAGCTATAATCATGACTAGAATGGAAAAAGGAAAAAATGTTTTAATTCTCCGTATGCCAATAATTCCGTCCCATTTGCCATTTCAGTTTAAAAGAGTGCAGATTCCCCTAAAAGCAGCATTTACTATAATAATAAACAACACTGTTTTCTATAGCAGCGATAGCTCAGTGGGGAGACCAACAGACTGCAATGCAGAGGGTCTCGGGTTCGAACCCACGTCGCGCACCTCTGACTTTCGGAAGTTATATGACTTTTCGAAATTATGTGCGTATTGGTTGACAATTATCGCCTGCTCCGTGCCTCGGAGAGCACGTTAAGCCGTTGGTCCCGGCTGCCATGAACATCTATGGCAGTCGTTATTGGGAAAGTCAGTACCCTCTAATATCCTGACACTGGTCTAGCCTTAGGGTATCGTTAGCCTTCGGGTTGCGGAGGTCAGGTGGCAGCCACTCCGTATAAAAACTGATATCCAGTCAAATCCGGTTAGACCAGAAAAGCCGACCCCAAGTGACTTGGGAATAATAAAGGCTAAGAGAGAATACTGTTTTCTATAGGCAACTCTATGTGGCGAGTATCAAATGCGCAAAATCTTTGTTTTAGCAAAACAAAAAACATAGTATAGAAAACCAAAAAACCTTGTTTATAGAGATGTATTAAAATAAGCTATTTACAGTAAACCATAGCATTTATACGCACTCTTAATAAAACAGCGACTTAACTCAAAATTTGGAAGTAAGGCAATTTTAACTCTAATTGTGTGATTATAAATTGTACTATTATACTTGTATTAAGTAATTGCAACAGAGTTTAAATTTGCTTAATCCAAAATGCTTAGATAAGTCTCTGTTGTATTAAAAGTGCTGTGTATTGCAAATAAATATCTTGAAAATTTAAAATGCTGTCCAAAGTAAATATTCCACTCGGACGAATTCACGCTAGTAATAAATATAATAATAATAATAATGGCCTCCAGGCCAAATTTTGGTCACGGTGGCCTATCTTAACGGAGACTGGTCATCTGCGCAGGAGATATTATAGTGCACAAGTGTGTGCGCAAAAACAAGTGGACTCTCTGTTCCCTAACTCTCATGATCCGACGAGATATCCATCCGACATGACCGGAGAGATATCAGTCGTAGGACCAATGGCTTTTCGTGCTTTTCGAGGCACGGAGATGTCTAACACCTTCCTAACTCCGGGCTATTGAAGTTTCTTAACAGGAAAACCCAATTACTTTTTGTTGGCCCGACCCAGGATTCGAACCCAAAACCTTATGCACAGTCTTCAAAGGGCCAGCTAACGTTTTAATCTATCGTATGTTTATATTTTCGTAATACCTTACGATATGTCCTTTACCTAAAACAAATCCATTCATAGCCGATAAACAATCAGTTTTAAGTGTTAAGGTTAGTGAAAAAAGGTTTAAAGTGGCGCGCACATGGTGGCTTGTATTCGACCTGGTAACTAATACACGGTACGAATGTAGCGGCTTATATGCGAGCCTCTGGCAAAGGGCAGGTAAAGTATCACGCATTAGTGAGCGTATTGCCGTCTATCGGGCGTTGTTCTAGACTCCGTGCTGGTACTGAGAACCTTTTGACAGAAAATTTCAATAACGCTTCGCCCTACCCAGGAATTGAATACTTCGCTGCGTCATCAAGGCAGCGAAAATTACTACATTTATACTAATATTATACAGAAGAAAGATTTGTTTTGATGTTTGTATTGAATATACCTACTCAAAAACTACAAGACCTATGTAAAAAATACTTTCTCCATTAAACTACTTTATTTAAAAGTAACGTCACGCTACGAACCATAGTTATTATAAACCTAAGTGAAACCGCGGTGGACAACTAGTATTCAATAAATTGATAATCTATACTAATATTATAAAGCTGAAGAGTTTAATATTGTCTTCTGTTTACGCGAATGTTATTCATTGAAATTAAACTACTATATACGGATTTAATCGCGTTGTTTATTTGACACTTTTTTACATAATTTAGAAACTACTACTATTAAACTTTACTAATTTTTAAGCTAATTAAATTATTAAAACTATTAAAGCTATAAATTTTTATTATATTTAAAAAATTGTAATGTTTAATAGTAGTAGTATCTAAATTATGTAAAAAAGTGTCACATAAACAACGTGATAAAGCCGTATATAGTAGTTTAAGTTGAAGAGTTTGTTTGTTTGGTTCAACGCGCTAATCTCAGGAACTACTGGTTCAAATAGAAAAATTCTTTCAGTGTTGGATAACCCATTTATCGAGGAAAGCTATAGGCTATATAACATCACGCTGCGACCAAAAGGAACAGAGCATAAATGAAAAACGTTGCAAAAACGGGGAAAATTCTCTTATGTGAAGCAGACGAAGTTGCGCGGGTCAGCTAGTTAATTATAATTTTTGATAGGGCATCAACAATGTATCTATTTCGCAGCACTATTATATACAAGTCTCTAACATAGCCTTATTTTGTCAACAGAAATGGATGTCGCACTTGCGGTGATACGTTTAAAAACGCGGAAGACTTGAGACTGCATCATCGGCAAGAGCATGCTAGAAAAAGACCGAAGAACTACGGGAAGAAACCACCGAATATCAGCTGGCCGGCGAAGTGTGAACATGTATGTATATTTTATATATTTTAAGCATAAAAAGCATTTCTTCAGTGACGTCATTATGTAGATCACGCTATACCCAGAATTCCACTGCCCTCTTGAGTATGGCAGTGAAATCCTTTTTTCAGCTCCTGCCACTAAGCAAAGGCCTCCTTGCTCTTCCTCCATGTCTCCTCCAATCTTTTTTAAAGGAATCTACCTCATCTTCGATTAAGTCTGCCGCGATGTCGCCATCTTGAAGGCTTCATATTATTGTAAACGCAGCCTATTTGTCATTTGACATGCGACAGATATTCCGTTCCAGTTTCATTTAAGCATGGCAGTTTTTTCAAATGACAGTTTAGTGATGTTTGTTTTGAAACCGATTGTGTCCCTAACACGGTATTACTTCTGATTAAATAAGCTGCGGGTCCCAAAACAGTTTAAGAGTTTTGATTTCCTAGTTATATTACGTGATTGCTATATTCTGAGCCCGTATCTAAGAGGCTTTATTTCTTTGAAATTAAACTGCTATATACGGATTTTATCGCGTTGTTTATTTGACACTTTATTACAAAATTTTGAAAATTGTTACACTACCACTACTATTAAACTTTACTAATTTTTAAGCTAATTAAATTATTATTAAACTATTTAGATTTAATTTAATTTTACACTTTCCCCGACGTTTCGGTTGCTTTTCAGCAGCCATGGTCACGGGGAGACTAAGATGGCAGTTGTCTCAATGTTCCAGTGTAGTTATTTCAAAGTACCCGAACATAATTTAATCATTGGTGTTTCTATTTACGCAGAATGAGCTCAAAGTATCATGAAGTCTAGCTGTGGTTTGCTTCTTTTTGGGTTTGACTATTTTTATTACTGGATCCCAAGCTGGTGGTACATTCCAACCATCTTCTCTATTAAAATTAGGATGTTTTTTAAATAGCCTCTCGAAGCATCCTTGGTAGGAATCGGTGTTCTTTAGCGAGAATCTGTGGTTTGTCAAATCTCAGGTAGTGGTTGGTCCCCTGTTGCACATGTTCACACACAGTAGACTTCAACGAGCGTTGGTGTTTTACATCAGCTATGTGTTCTTTTATACGGGTGCCTATGCTTCTCTTGGTTTGACCAATGTATGAGAGTCCACAGTCACAATCTATTTTATAGACCCCTGCATCTTGTAAAGGTAGTTGGCACTTGACGGATGGTAAAACTTGACTTATCTTCGTTGGCGGCTTGAAGTATGTGTTGATTGAAGCTCGCTTCAAGATGTAGCCAATCTTGTCAGTGACACCCCTTACATAAGGCAGTATAGCAGGCTGGCGCTCGACTGTGGCTGGCTTTTCCCCGACGTTTCGGTTGGTTTTCAGCAGCCATGGTCACGGGGAGACTAAGATGGTAGGTGTCTCTATTAGAGGTTATGGACTAAATAACACACTGTACAAACACTTGAAACTATTTATTTTATACTTTGACACGTTTTATATGGCCGTTCACTTACAGCTCACAACAAGAAGTGACAGATAGCAGTGTAGCTACGTCTTTTATAGCTAATCAAACTGTAAAGTATTTGACTACTATTTATATTGTGATGTTATATTATACAATTACTAAAGCGCAATAATTGTAAATAGTTAAATAAAATAATTAATTAATTTTTGCATGTATAAATGTATATAATTCAACAGTCTCAATGTTCCAGTGTCGTTATTTCATAGTACCCGAACATAATTTTTCATACGTCCTAGTGTTCAGAAGAGATCCCGAACGGTCGCGAGCACTGGTCCCACTACCGGCGCATGCACCCTGACAAGAAGTACCCCATACAGAAGAACTACGTGTGTGATATATGTGGGAAGAGCTTTAGGGTATGTATATGTATAGTATGTATCTTATGTGGGGGCCAGTCAGTGCAGACCGGCGACCCTGTGGGATCTTTTGTTTCGACACTCTCCCAATAACGACTGCCATAGATGTTCATGGCAGCCGGGACCGACGCCTTAACGTGCTCTCCGAGGCACGGAGCAGGCAATAATTGTCAATCAATACACACATAATTTCGAGAAGTCATATAACTTCCGAAAGTCAGAAGTGCGTGACGTGGGTTCGAACCCGAGACTGTATAGACTGCAATGCAGAGGGCATTGCAGTTTGTTGGTCTCCCCACTGAGCTATCGCTGCTTTAGGGTAAGTCGATGAATACAGCATCTTGTTACAGTGAGCGAAACATTTATCTATTTTAAGGCCACATACAGTCATCTTTACAGGTAATACTTAACCTAATGCAACGAATGCAGGGTTTAGTTTAATATGTACAATTATATTTATTTTATATACACATTCTAATTTATACTAATATTATAAAGCGGAAGAGTTTGTTTGTTTAATTGAATTTGCTAATCTCAGGAACTACACGTTCGAATTGATTATTTTAGCATTCGATTGTCCATTTAACGAGGAACGCTATAAGCTATAATTATTAACGTCATAGAAGCGGAGCATCAATGAAAAATGTTGAAAAACGGGGAGAATTCTCTTATGCGACGCAGACGAAATTGAGAGGGTCAGCTAGTACTATATATTCCTTATTGTTATATACACAAGAAATAATAGGAAGGCTGTGTGAACTAACTCAGTGAAAACGAAAATATGTCTACTCTTTTGGACACCGCACAGACATGTAGCTCCTACTGGATTTTCGCTCTCGCTCTCGTAAATGTAGGCTAATGTAAACTGCATCCGTGGCACAGCGGTAGTGAATACAACTGCTGTACCTGAGGTCTCAGGTTCGAATCCCGGGTCAGGCCTAACAAAAAGTAATTGGGGATTATTCTGTTAAGAAATCTCAATATCAGTCCGGGGTTAAGAAACTGGCGGTGTTAGACATCCCTGTGTCTCGAAAAGCACGTAAAGCTGTTGATCCTGCGCCTGGTCTCTCTCCGGTCGTGTCGGATTACCGTCTCATCGGATCATGAGAGTTAGGGAACAGAGAGTGCACTTGTGTTTGCGCACACGTTTGTGCACTATAATATCTCCTGCGCAGATGGCAGTATACGTTAAGATTGGCCGCCGTGACCGAAATTCGGTCTGGAGGACATTATTACCTATTAGTTAGGATGTACATCATACGATGACTGCTCGTCGTGACGTTGCTTTGGCGGGTTGAAGTGACATCAAGATGCTAGACAAAGTTTATCAAATGGGTTATGTGCGGGAACACCAGATGATCTGATCGGATCTGGGTTTCCCCCCCTCATTGAGATGGGTGAAGGTTCTGGGGTAGACTACTTCTCGGATCTCATGTTCAAAGTGTAATTAATATAATATAAGTTTATAAAACACATAGTTTGACGCATAAAGCAACATAGAACAGTTAAGGAGCATACTTATTTGTTTATATGAGGGAGCATGTATACTACAACATAACCTATTTAGTAAACTTTGTCCTGGACACGTGGTGAGCATCTGACATGATTTTCTACCCTACTACACATGTACGATGCAATATGTGTATCCAGGAAGGTTTTTAGGTCTCGGGTTAAGCGGTGCCGAGAACACAAAGTTCGACTAAAAATGGACAGCCTCCCTGAATTAAGTCGAGATTGTCGTGGCTTTATTCACATGATCAAGAATTAGCTTTGGCCCGCGGCCTAGCCGGACCTGAATTCCATCCTTTCCGTTGGTGGCGCTTTGACAAGCACTTTAGACAGCTCGCCCGAAGCTTCACGATACTGCGTCCGCCCTTGGGTGGCTATTGCCAAACTTGAGCAGGCCCAGTGTCGGTTGCCGACAACTTTACATGGGGGTTATCCGGTCAATGATGCTTTACGCCTCTCCGGTGTGGGTGGACTCCTTGATCGCTCAGTGTAGTGCTCTCTTGTGGAGACCGCAGAGAGTCATAGCGGTCAGGGTCATACGAGGATACCGCACGGTGTCAGCCGACGTAGCTTGCGCATTGGCCAGGGCACCCTCGTGGGATTTTGAGGTCGAGGTGCTCGCTAAAGTGTTCACAGCGAGTGAGGAAGTGCGGGAGGAGACGGGTTGTCACCTCTTCTGTCCTACCGGCAGTGATTGAGTACGCGCGTGATCAAACCCATCAGAGCATGATTGGAAACGGGAAGGCTGTAGGCGCCACTGGCCGGTATCAGAACCGTTAGGGCCCTGCAGCCGGTGTTGGAGCAGTGTGCAGGGCGGCAGCATGGGACCCTTTCCTTCCGGCTGGTGCCGGTATTGTCAGGGTACAGTTGTTTTGGCAAATACCTGCACACGGTCGCTAGGAGGGAACCGAGTCCCATCTGCCATCACTGCGAGATTGAGGACGATACGACGCAGCATACGCTCGAGCAATGTCCTGCTTAGACGGTGCAGCACCACATACAATGGCTATACCTATGACAATCTCACGACTACACATACTGTTTGGTACGTACGTTCTGCGCAGAACAAACGCTCACTGGCTGCAAAGGTGAGCTGACGCCTAGCGCTCAGTGCTCAGTAGGACTGAGACTCGCCAGCGCTGAGCGGTCGGCGTTACTTAGATATACATAATAATAATACATGAATATCAACGTGAGAATAAAACCAGCCGTAGACGTTAACTTATAACACTCCTCGATTCCAAAGGTGTAAATAACTAACAGATATGTTTGTATTAATGTAGGGTAACGCGTTCCTCGTATACCACAAGCGCACGCACACAGAAGAGCGAGCGTACAAATGTAACCAGTGCGACAAAGCATTCTTCAACCGCACCAACCTGCAGGTGCATCTGAAGACTCACAGCGACTCGCGCCCCTACCCCTGCACTGTCTGCTTCAAAGCCTTCAAGTGTAAAGGGGCGCTCAACAGACACTTTAGGGTAAGTGTGCTATGCTCACGACACAACCGCACCAACCTGCAGGTGCATCTGAAGACGAATATGCCAATATAGATCTACACCTTCCTTAAAAGGAAATATATTTTTATTTTCTGTTCACTCAGAGTCACACTGGCCAGAAACCGTACGAGTGTGAAGTATGCGGCAAGGCGTTCACTCAGTCCAATAGTCGCAAACTTCACGTCACGACAGTGCATCTTAAACAACCAGCGCCGTACGTCAGCCGGAGAAGGAACAAATCCGCAGACAAAGAACCGTCACACCAACAGTTTATATACTGAGCATATAGTGGACTATGAGGTGTGATATACATTCTACACAGAAGTAGAATCTTCGGACGAGTGAGTAAGACTTGAAGAAGGTGTTCGTGTAGTAATCTCGCGTCCAAACGAATTAGGCCTTATTACTGCTATCGCGTGCTAGATGTTGCTATGGTTTCCCAGCAACTTATTCCCGCGTTTTAGACTTCCATACCAAAAGGGTGCAAATAGATCCTTATGATAAGGCCATCGCTGTCTTTTTGTTCTGACATTTGCCTTTTGTACCATAATAGACAGTAGGATCAAAATTTTTGAATGGATACTTTATACTTTATATGGATAGTATTATTATGATAGTTATTTTAACGAAAATCATGTTTTCTCCTAAACTAGAGCTATAATTTTTTAGAAGTAGCTATGAATACACTAGTGACATCTAGGATGCGAAACTGCCACAGACCAGCACAGGCCTTTTAGGATTGTAACTTTAGTCATCACGCTAGCAGGCTAGGATTGCGTACCTCTAATATTTATTTATATAACTTACTTTACCACTAAGTTGGCAAACAATCTTACCTACCTGATGGTAAGCCTGTAAAAGAAGATAAAAGAAGAAGAATACAGGTGGCCTTTTAAAACCCTTGTGCTTCCAGTAGTGCACGGGTACAAATCACTGTGGCCGAAGGAAACATTACTGTCCAATAGATCTATGTCGAATCGTCGAGGAAAGTGTTATTTCCAAAATAAACCGCCACAAAATCTTTTTAAATTCAAAATATGTCAAATGTCGAATCTAAATGTTGTTTCTTTATTTAAATTATTTCTAACGACAAACGTTTTTGTTTTATATCTATTAGACAAAAATATCTACTTCGTGAGAATTATTCCCTGATCCTCGGCTAACAGCACCCTTCATAAGAAGACTCTGCCTAGTCAACACAAAACAAAAACTATTTTATTTTTATTTTTGACCGAGTTGATCAAAAGATCATTCCTTTCAAAAGAAAGGGCTCTTAACTTTGATAAACTAACATATTTTCACAAGAGACGAGAAAAGAAATATTCCCTTTTTTGGACCATCATACTATGTGTATTAATATAACGCTCACTTTCTTCTACATATATTTACATCATCGAAATCATGTATTAGTCAATCCTAATGCTTTAAGTTGATCTCTAAATACATACACACGTAGTCTCAACGCCTGTGAAAGGCAAAGCTGACAACACACACATTTCGACACACATGATTTTGATCCCAAGTTGCAGGAGGCCAGCCTATTGCTATCTTCTTGGCACAGTTCCAGTCGTCCTGCTACTACTGAAAATTTATTGACAGAAAATCTGATAACACTGCCTGACCTTCGAATCGCAGTTTCATACAATAGTCACAGTAACTACCGCTGCGCCACTAAAGCATTATATTCTACATTTGTGTCATTTGCCTGCTTCCTTTTTAGAGTTCGAAAAAACTCTTATACAACAGCTTTGTCCGTCCGTCTGTTATACAACTTTCAACTCAAGAACCGTAAGAGCTAGAGACTCGCGGTCAACGCCATTCGACTCAGCATAGTCGATATACCCCCGAAATGACTATGACCTTTGGTTTTGCATATTACTTGAACCATTTTGTCGAACTCTTAAGATTTACGGCAATTCATTGCCGTTTCTCACTTGTTTATATTTATTTTGTATGTCTGGTTTCTGTATTTAGAAACGGGTCGTTATAGCTACGGACAGTTAAATTGAGACAATTTTTTCATACAATATGTGTCAAAAAATAACTGTCGGTAGGTAAAACGACTCGTGTTTGAATAGGCGTAAAAGTATCAAAGTACGACCATTAGTCTACTTTTACGCATAATAAAATATAGAAACGAGTCGTTTTAGCCTGGGACAGTTTTTTTTACACATTTTGCATAGAATATGTGTCAAAAATTAATTATTCCTAAGTAAAACGATTCGTTTTTTTATATTGAACTGGCCATAAGTCGATTTATTAGTTTTAATACTTTTATTAGTCTTAACTAGATGTGCGCTGAATATTCGTTAGGTATTCGATATTCGGCGTATTCGGTATCTTTTCCACTATTTGTATTCGGCCGAATTATTCGGTTTTGTTGCCGAATATATTCAGTTCAAGCATTTCTATTTTCCTGGCTACATAACTTGGTGTAGAACTAAAACGCAAAACTTCTTATGTAAGATTTATGTTATATTACAAGTCTAAGAAAACATATTTATTTCTTAACCTTTTTTTTTTTTTTTTTTTTTTCTTTTTTTTACGTGGGGGAATGCTTGATGCATACCCCTCCGCGGGGGCGGGCGGAGGGGTTATGTCGGACTCGCCGGGGTAAAAGAAGATGTTAAGAAGGAAATGTACCTCCCGGAATACCGACTAAACCTACCACGGTGTTCCTCGACAAAACCACTATCGACGGGGCCGCGCGAATCACTTTCGCATGCGGTCGCGACCCCGCCGAGGTTACGGCCCGCCGTATGAAACGGCAGGCCACTACACGAAAGACCTACCCTATAGGCACATCTAAAAGAAACTCCCTACTGTCCCCCCTAGAGGGGAGACGGACTCGACACAGAGGCGCGCGTGGGAACACGCACGCCGCCTCTCGGACCTGGTGCTGAACGGATGGCGGGCAGGCCCACAAAGCCCGCCACCCCCAGGTCAAACCTCAGGGTGGCTGGAGGTCGTCTCGCGCCCTCCGGCGCCCGGCTCTGCGGTTGGGGAGAGGGTTCAAACGCTCCCTCTCCCGCTCCGCCGCCTCCTTGATGGAAATGACTTCCTCACAGAAGGAGGCGACGGCGTTCCACGACCTCTCACTCCGGACCATGGACTGAACTACGGCCGGGAGCGAGAGGGCAACCAATCCGACTGCCGCGATCAATTCACGGCGCTGCGATGCCCAGGCGGGGCAAACCGCCAAAGTGTGCAGCGCCGTGTCCTCAACAACGTCGCGGCAGTCGCCGCAGTGGTGACAACCGGGCGTCTCTTGCCGGCGTATGCGACACAGGAACTGGCCAAAACAACCGTGGCCAGTCATTACCTGTGTCAGCCGGAAGGTGAGGGCGCCATGGCGCCTCTCCAGCCACTCCTCAAACACGGGACTTACCGCCACGATCGTGGCGTGCCCATTTATTTCTTAACCTATAGTTAGTATAGTCAACAATTTAAACCTTAAATCAACATTAATTTTAAACCTCGAAACAATATTTATTTTAAACTTTAAATTGACATTTTTTTTAAACTTAAAATCAAAATATTTTTTAAAGCTCGATCCATTCTAATTCAATCTAATATTTATAATTAGTAAATGGTAAATTATGGTGCTAAAACACCAAGCTCTCGGCTCTCTCCGGCAAGAGACTGTTACGTTTTTCTTCATATAGGTTCCCTGCTGCCGAAAATAATCGTTCGCTATACACACTACTACCAGGAGCACTTAGAAACACTCTGGCTACATTAGCTAAATGTGCATATTTAAACATATGCTTTGCCCACCAATCAAAAGGGCTCTGGTTTCTAGGTAGAAGACTTTCAGCTGCATAGCTGTCCAATTCCATGGCGATAGGGCTTTTAGGATCTTCTAAAATGACAGGATTCGTCGAGGCAAGTTCTTCATAACAGTTCCAAAATGCCAAATGAGATTCCTCTAAAAAATTTGAAACATTTTGTGGAGGCCTTCCCCTGTTACAGTTTCATCTTCGCTTGAGCTTTCAGCATCAGGCTCGCTTCTTTGAATGGCTTCTAGAAAAAGCTTAACAAGTTAGCAATTTTAGGGAGCACAAATCTCATTCTAAATCGGGGGTCCAACAATGTGGACAGGCAGTATAGTATTTCTCTTCTTCCAAATTTTGAAAACGACTCTAAACTTCTTCTCGTTGTTTCTGTACCATTTCTGATACATTTGGACACATTTCTGAAATTTCAGGCTTTGTTAAATATATAAGGTTGGGCGTTGGGCGAAATATTTGATCAGAGTGTTACTGTGGGGAATCACTTCAGAAATTGACGAAAATGTTGAACTGGTAATTTTGGTGACTTCTTCAAACGGTTTTAATAGAATTAAACATTCTTTGAGAATCAGCCACTGTCTTTCAGTACAATTTCGAATGTTAACTGAGCCAGAATTGTCCGAAATGTAAAGTGAAATCGCAGGTTTTTGTTCAACGATTCTTTCCAACATATAATAGGTGCTGTTCCACCTCGTTGTGACGTCCTGTACAAGCTGATGCTCAGGCAGATTAAGTTGTTTCTGGATATTTTTCAGTTTTTCTTACGCCTTGATGGAGTGGTTGAAGTGTGTTACTATTCTTCGAGCAGAGGTTAAAGCATCACTTACGTTTTCAACCTGTAATGAAGCTTTAATTGTCAATTGCAATGTATGTATAAAACATCCCGTGCCTACAAATGGACTTTCATTTATGGCTTTAACCATATTGGCACCATTATCTCTCATAATCACGTGGTTAAGCGAAGCTATGTACCAAGTTAAAGCTAACTCTTCTAATACAGAACATATGTGATCACCTGAGTGAGACCCAGAAAAATGTTTCATTTGCTGAACTCTATGTTGTAGAACAAAGTCCTCATTAAGCCAATGTGCAGTGAAGCTTAGAAAGCTAAGCATGTTGTTCAAGCAGGTCCACATATCAGATGTAATCGAAACAGCCTTGGCTATTGAGATTTCATCTTTGATTATTTTTTTCACTCTTATAAATTGTCGGAATCACCACTTCACTCATATACTTTCTTCCAGGCAACTTATATTTAGGCTTCAATAAATGCAATAATCTGTTAAAGCCTTTGTTTTCCACAATTGAAATAGGCTGATTGTCAGTTGCGATCATTTCAGCGATGGTGTTATGAATTTCCTTTGCTCGAGAATCTGTTGTCCGAATTTGTAATAAAAGCCTCCTCTAGAGTTCGTTGTGTACCTTGTGAATGAGACCGGTCTATATTGGATTTTACACTCGAAGTTGTAGGTAAGGTGTCTGAGCTATGTTCAGAAGCACTTACAGAAGTAGACATGATTTTTGGTAGTTGTTCTTTATGCTTCAGCTTCAAATGATTTGTCATACCACTCGTCTAAGCACTAAGCCCTGTACCACCGCGAGAAATAACACAACTACACAAAGTGCACTTAACTTTTGTTTTGTCATCTCCCATTTTGTCAAAAAAGTCCCAATTGCAAAAATTGCAAAAGCACGTGATCTTTTACGCCCACTCATATTGCCAACACAATGAAGTTAATATTATCAATATTTTAATATTTTTGTAATGATAAGCACCTTTGTTTTTTTATTTGTAACTTAATCGTGCGATGTTTTGAAGCAAAGTGACAGCGCGTTGTGTGAGCGGGTAGCGGGCGGTGAGATACGGGTCGCTCGTCATCTAGCTAGCAGCTACACATAGCGTACATGTTAGAACCTGTTTACGCGGCAAAACAATGTAATGGTAAACCGAATAATTCGGCCTTATATCCGGTTCGGTAAAGGTTAAACCGAATAATATTCGGTATTCGGTTATTCGGTGAAACCACTATTCGGCGCATCTCTAGTCTTAACATACCTAGTGATTTACTTTGCTGTGAATAGAGTTATCTTTTAAGATGTAATCGGGCTAGTTCATTTATACTGTTTGTATAAGTTTGTTTTTACTGAAATAAGTGTACAGAATTGCATTCGAATATATATTCGAATGTGTTAATAACAGTACATAAGTGCGATTGATGCTTGCTTGACTATTCAAAGCATGCACCGCATTGTGTACAAATGTATTCTAAAATTATTCGAATATTATTCGAATGCAATTCTGCGCATTATTAGTATAATATGCAATAAGATTACACAGTCACAATCAAATGTCTTTTTAAGATATATTATAATAGTCATCGTGCTCAAAATATACAACGATACGCGTTCTCGATATATTATTGTGAAAAAATTAATAATAATTTCTTATATTTTATTTTATTTTAATAATACTCTTCTAGCTCGCATCGAGTCTGGAAAGTTAGAAAAACTTACGGTTAGAATAATTAAAAATCAACGAGGATTTTAACTTTTAATTTTATTGAAATAAGTCTAGGGGTGATCTTTGGTACCCTTAATATTATTTTCTGTAAAAACTATGGCAGGCGTGATTTTATTTAATAATCACCGAAAAGATAAGTATTGTGTAATATGTTAATTGTTACATAACTATTGAAATTAAACCGCTTTATACAGATTATTATTCCCTTCTCACAGTGAAAAGAGGCCCGTGCCCAGCAGTGGGATAGTTTAATACAGGGCTAATATTATAATTGTTTCTCTTATCACAGGTATTTTCTAACATATTATATTAAGAAAATACCTGGCCCTTTGGGAGGCTTACACGGAGACATGGGTCCAACGTGAAGAGTTCCTAGCCTAGACCGTAGCAGGCGTAGGACTATTGCTACATATGTACTCTAATATTTCTGGGCTATGGGGATGGGTGTTTGATGGACCGGTATAATGGTAACTATAGATGAAAAACGGCGTCTGCCCTGAATACTCTAATAGCATTAATCGGATGGGCAGACGGTGACTCGCCAACTCACTAGATGGGCCCTGAATAGCCACTATAGGCATACAAGCCAGCAGCAGAGGGCAACACCGGTGCGAGCGGCTAGGGGTGTCGAGCGATGCGGCGCCGGTGCCACCATCATAGATCTCGTGACAACGGACCCAGAGCGGGTTTTCCTGTGGTTATGTCCTTGACATCGGGCCTTGTGGCGCACCCTGGGGGGGGGGCTTATGTCCAGCAGTGGACTGCAATAGGCTGAAATGATGATGATGATGATGATGCCCTTGAAAATGACACTTCCACCCCAAGCATATAGCTCTAGCGGCCCACCTCTGACCGGCCGACCATGGCAAGCCAGACTTGAGAGTCCTACGGGCGCTCTTTGAAATTCCACCCCAGCCAACCAGCAACGGCAAGCCGGGGACGAGGCCCTAACCGACTCTCTGAGGCATTCAGGACCGCAGTGTCGCCATTCACATTCAGCTCGCCACAAGCTGCCCTGCGGTTTGTGCGCATTTATTTAACCTGGTGATACATTTTTTGTTTATATCACTAGGCGAAGGTGTAATTTAAAAGCTAGTGTACGTGTACCTACTGTGCCATCCGATATTGCGTTAGTCTCATGAGGAGAAAACGACTGTCTCAGAAGGGTTTATTATTATAATACGGATTTTAATGAGTTGTTTATCTTAACACAACTATAACAAGACTATTATACATAATTTTAAAACTAATAAACTACCTACTACTGTTAAACTTTATTACTATTTAAGCTAAAATTATTAAAACTGTTTAGATTGAACTTTACAGTTTCTTCAACTTTTCGGTTACATTTCAGCAGCCAGGTCACAAGGAAAATCCGTATATAGTAGTTTAATTTCAATGTATAACATTCACGTAAACATAAGACAATATTATGTTGTTATATAACTAATTTGCATTAGTACATATCTAAAGACGTTATAACAATAACGAACTGTAATAATTTAAGGACATAATGTGTGCCTGGTACCTTTATAGCTAGATTCATAGGTCACTGTGAAAAGAAAATACAAAACTCATCGATACCATGGCGTTCTACTCATAAGCCTTTAGTATAAGAATTTATACCATTTGTGTTGAACATAGCCTTTTGAATGACGTCACTCAATACATTTTTAAACATAACCTCTATTAAAAGCTTTAATAAACTAATAAAAATGAAAATTTAGAAAGACGTTTAACGTAATTGGACGATTGTTAATATTCATATTAGATGTAGCACAGCAAGTACTCATACTTAGAATATTTTCGCTATGGCTGTGCTATTCAGCTGAAAAACTCATCTCGAACTCGATTGTCGGCTCGCCAGTGAATATAGTAGTAACTATGGTTACTGTAGCAAAAACTTAAAACATAAAAGCCGAGTCGAAAGTGAGTTTGTTAGTGATATTCAACAGAATTGCCCAGCTAAGAAGTACCTAATGATCGAAAATTGTTCATTCGAATGTTGATTTATTCATTGTCACTGGTTATTCGAATAACGATGATATACGTTTTGATAACAAATTGATAAGTGTTTCTTTTGGTTGTGGTCGGTCGTATTTTAATCGTTGACATTTTAATCAGTTGTTTACTTTAGTGTTTGAGTCGTAATTCGATTGTATATTAGTAAACAAAATAACGAACAAATATTAATACGTTTGAATAGGTATTATTCGAATATATTCGAATGTTTTATAGAATCGAATATTGCTAATTTCGGGGTGACATTGCCAGTCAAAAAGGCGAATTATAATAAAACAGTGCAATTACAATGCAATTCTATGATAGTATTTAGTAGATAGTATAATTTTGTATTATTAAGAATCGAAGTAGAATAAACTGAGACTGTGACGTATTCATGTAATGTGCTTTATAGGAAATAAAATATTCATAAAATATTGTGTTTATTTTCTTAACTTCCTACCTGCGTGAAAACCTTTCTATAATATGAGTCGTTTATATTAACTGTCACAGTACTGGATACGGGCCTCTTCTCAGGCTTCTGAGAAGAGTTAGGCCATAATTCACCAGGCTGGCCTAGTGCAGGTTGGCAAACTTCACATATCTTCTACAACACTTTGGAGAAGTCTCGGATATGCAGGTTTCCTCACGATGTTTTTCTTCATCATTAAAGTAAGCGATAATTAATTTATTCCACTTCGGAAAGTCAGATCAAACCTGAAACCTTTGCGAGGCAGTGCAAGTCTCCCCGTTAGTATGTATTATTTTGCTGAGTGACCTCTCCCTTGGGTTTTAGAATAAAGCAATTCTTATATAAACTATTGCATGTCGCGTTTCACTGACTAATTTTACAAAAAGTTTATAAATGTCTTTTTCTATTTTTATGGAGTTTTTGAGAATTTTGTTCGCTACTGTGACCCCAGTGTAAACAAAACTGTGTTACTTTTAAACTAAATGATCTACCGCGATGAGACAAACTCCATAATGATAGGAAGTAATTAGGCGTTCTCAAAAAATGAAAACACTACCCTCAATTGAAAATAAACATGTGTTTAATATAAATTTTTACAATAATCGTAAAATTTCTCAATAAGACGTCCCCATTATTGTCCCCTTTTTTAATATTTTAACTTATTCTTGTGATGGCAAAAATTGCATGTTTTTAACTCAATCCCATCATTTCTTATCGACTGTTAATGTAAGGCCCAGCTGGGCCCAGCGCACGGCTACGCACTAATTGTTTAGCAGGTAGATAGCCTTTTTTTGTGAATGTGCGCGGGTCGGGGTGCGGGGAGGTGAGGCCAGCTCCCGGCTATGAATGGACCTTGAATTATGACAGACAGGTAGTCACTCCGAATTATTCGCCGCTACTACATGTGTTTCGTTACTTTCGTCCGCTTCTATCTAAGGACCTGTGCGCACCCTTTTTTTAAACGCGCCGTTTTTAGCGATACAGACGCGATACGTATGCGAGACAAACGCAGCCTGTAGACTTTTGCACACTTGTATAAATTCAAACACGCGATTGAATCGATACAGACGCGATTCAAACGCGCGTGTGTATCGATACAAACGCGCTGGCGTATTTAAGCAGAACCTCGTCAACAGTAGCAAGATGGCGTCGATCGAGACAGCATTGATTGCATGCGCTTTGTTATTAATTAAAAAAAAAGGAAGTAGATGATTTACCGACGTATGTGGGTGCACCCATTTATGAGCGAGAGAAGTTGTGCGGACATTATACAACAACGTTTAGAAAATTAATAGGACATGAAAAAAAATTTGCATATTGTTATCTTATGTCGTATTCATTATTTCAAGAACTTCTTGCGATTCTGAAACCGGAATTAACTCGCCAAAATACAGTGCTAAGATCATGTCTATTGGCGGAAGAACAATGCTACCGCGCGTGTGTATCGATACAGAGGCGCCGGTGTCGCGCGTTTGAATCGATATAAACGCAATGCTAACGCGCGTATGTATCGATACAAACGACAACAAACTGCTCTGTAAGATAAAAGCGCCGTCGACGCACGTGACTAAAACGCGCGTCAATGGCGCGTTTAAAAAACGTGGTGTGCACAGGCCCTAAGTTTAGTAACTTTCGTTCGCTGCTACACGATGTCACGTTTAAGTGAATTCTCCCGGGCACACATTGCCGACATTCATTTTTACTATGTAGCGGGACGAGGAAGTGCCAGAGCTGCGCGCACAGCTTACATAGCTGCGTTTCCTAACAGGCAACCAGTGCCATCTGCTCGCAACTTCCAGGCAGTTCACAGACGGTTGTCGATCACTGGACTTGGATCAAGTAGAGATCGTCACGAGCCGCCTCAAGTAATTATTGATGTGGCTATTGAACAAGCAGTACTGAGTGTTTTGTTTGATGATCCATCCATAAGTACTAGACGACTGGCTCTTCGTCACGGAATATCCTAAAAACCAGCGTGGCGCATTTTATAGAAAGAAGGATTGCATCCTTATCACTACCAAAGGGTGCATGATCTACATGAAGACGTAGATTGGTGTCCAAGGTGTGTGATGTCCACTTGAATTCAAAGAAAAACCAGTGCAAATCCAAATTTTCCGAAAACCTTACTGTGGATGGACGAAGCGACATTCACTATAGACAGTATTACTAGATGTCGAAAACACAGATGGTGTCGTGCAGGTGAAAACCCGAAATTGAAACGTTCATCGACTTTTCAATTAAGATTTTCAGTAAATATTTGGGCTAGTCTTATCGATGACATGTTGATTGGACCAGTTACATTGCCGACAACGTTGACCGGTGAAAGATTTTAAGTCTATTGACTAATGAACTACCTGAATTATTGGAGGATGTACCACTGGCTTTGCGTCGAAGGATGTTTCTGCAGATGGACGGATGCCCTGCCCATTATGCTAGAAATGTTAGATCATTTTTAAACGATAATTATCGTGATAAATGGATCGGCCGGCAAGGACCTGTAGGATGGCCTGCGCGATCACCTGATTTGACGCCCCTTGATTACTTCCTATGGGGGACCATGCAACATCAACCCCCATCAACAGTGAGGCCGATTTGCGTGACCGCATAATTAACTGTGCGAATGGGATCATTGCGAATAGATCCCGAAATGATAAGGAGAGCGACACAACTAATTTTAATTCGCACTTACTACAACAAGGTGAATATTTTGAGAACCTGATGCGTTTTTTGTGTATAATAATAAATGTTTTTAATTGAACTCTTTTGTATTAATTTATCATCCCAAATAAACTATCCTTAAGAAAACAATAAATGGCGCGTTTGGAGTGCCATCTTTTAACACTTAAGTAATAGAAAATGGTATGATTGAGTTCTAAACATGCAATTTTAGCCATTAGGTGGCTAATACGATAAAGAATAACTTAAAATAATAAAAAAGGTACGTCATGGTCTTATTAAGAAATTTTACGGTTATTGTAAAAATTTATCGAAATAAAAAGGTATTCGCTAAAAAAACATGTTTATTTTCAGTTGAGGGTAGTAGCTCAGTGGGGAGACCAACAGACTGCAATGCAGAGGGTATTGCGTCGTCACGTTCACGTGAACCCACGTCACGCACCTCGGACTTTCGGAAATTATATGACTTTTCGAAATTATGTGCGTATTATTATGTTTATTGCTTCGGAGAGCACGTTAAGCCGTTGGTCCCGGCTGCTATGAACATCTATGGCAGTCGTTATTGGGAGAGTGTCGACACAAAAGATCCCACTGGGTCGAAGTGTCGCCGGTCTGCACTGACTGGCCCCCACATAAGATACATACATACATACTTCCAATCATTATGGAGTTTGTCTTATCGCAATTGATCATTTAGTTCAAAAGTTACACCGTTTTGTTTACACTAGGGTCAAAGTAGGGGGAAAGAAATTAGAATTCCGTAAAATATATAAAAACAATATTTAGATTTTTTGTTAATATTTTTTCCTTCGATAATATTAAGCATAAATTCCCTCATTTCGATATGTGCACATTATAAAGACTCACACTGAATACTGGAGAGGCCAAAAGATCTGACATTACATCGATTCCATTTACTTTTCTCCCTTATCAGGTGACTTTGTAGCAAAAGTGTTCTGTAAAACATTGGTGTTCAAATTAATTTATTTGTGACACATGTAGTTGATATATCCATATGTTCTACCTAACAAAAGGTAACAATTTGTATATTATATTTGTTATCTGTTTACTATCGACACGACGTTGACAGATAACTGACAATCAGCTGATTGTGACATTACAAATAACTTTGCTATGTCACAATCAGTTGATTGTCAACAAATAAAACTATCTTGTTATTATTTTATAACATTGTTAATCGTCTATCGTATTTTTATGGTTGCTTCTTGCGATAAAGTATATACAATATAGTAGCAAATACAAACTAACGATGTTTAGAGGTAATCAGTATTGACAGTGTATTTAAAACTAATTGTGCGTCTGTTATAATGTCGGCTTCCAGTATTGACGCGGCCCATCCGCGTTTCTTATCGAAACCTGTCCTAGATATTGGTGGTACAGTATTATATTAGATATAACCATCGAAATTTGGTACTACCCATATTAACCTCATTCGGGAAGTAGAAAGCTTTTACTAACAGTAAATTCTATCTACGAGAACTTGGGTTATAATAGACCTAAAATCTTAACGATTGGTTTACGGCAACATATTTCTAACTTCAAGTCGGTATTGTACCGGTTTGATCTCACGAATATGTAGCTATCTATAGTGTCTGATAACCTCAGATTGTATAATTTTAGTAATAACGCACAATAGACTCTGTAGCTCAGTTCATAAAGCTTTGTTTACCTTGAGGCAGTGGTTTTATCTCATAGTGCCAATAATAAAAAGTTATATACATTTTCAAACAGTGCAAAACAGTTCTATTTAGTCTTGTAGAAGTATCAAGTTTAACTTAATAATAATTATGTTGAATGTTAAAGGTAATGGTACACATATTTTAATTATGAGTGTTTTGTCTTACCAATTCATCTCTAAACAATATGTATGTACAAAAAATACTAATAAAACAGTGATAGTGACATTGTGTATTAACTGAAAACCATTATTTTTATTCCATTATGACATTTATATATTGTTAAGCTGAATACCTGTTAATAACACCTCATCACAGGTATTTGGTAGCTACATACATAGATAGAATCAGACCACACAACACAGGGGATGGACAATGTAGATTTGCTTTTAATCAAACCAGCTAACAACTTAATAACACCTGACTTCTATACCTTTTCATTGCCTGTTTTTATTGTTCTTATTCTCTTGGCCAAAGCTGAGTCTGAGCCCAGTCACAAGGCTTCCTTCATTGAGACCGGCTACCAATTAATTGATGAGTAAATTACTGACTTATCTCCAATGGAATATTTCAGGCTTAAAGGTAGCCCTTATCCAGTTAGCAGTAGGTGCGGACAAGCAAAAGAATATAGCGGCGGCTGTGAAAGAAATCTACAAAGCCAAGTCAAGAGGAGCTCAGCTTGTTGCATTACCAGAATGCTTTAATTCTCCATATGGAACCAGTAAGTGCTTTTAAATTTATATTTTGATTATATAAGACTATTCTCACAATTACAATTCTTCCCTGTACCGAGAGGGGATTTACATACTAGTTACCCTATAAACGACGAAACTTTTGGCTAGCCAATATGTTCTTCCTACTGATATTGTAAATATGAAAGTTTCTAAATATGTTTGGAGGTATGAATGTTTGAATGTTTGTTACCTAATTACGTCTAAACCGTTTAACAGACGTGGATGAGACTTTTAGGAGCACATCAAATATGTCTTCACAAAAGAGTTACTTTTTATCATAGGATGCGTTTCTGCCGGCTTTACGAGCGCAAAGCCGCCGGCAAAAACCAGTATACCTAACAGCACTAATTTCATTATGTGCATATTAATTAGGTAATTATCATTTATTTTAACAGTAAAGCTAAATATCATGAGAACTAACTGAGACTGCTTCTGTAGTGCAATAGCATACACTGCTATGAGCTGCTCATGAATTCGTGGGTTTGTTTCTTGTGGACAAAGTGTTATTGGATTATTAAACTTATAATTACTACTGTACCCATGACACAAGTTAAATCATCTTACTTTGGGTATCAGTGTTCGAACAAATATTGTTTTCACCTAATATTGTGCTAACTTTGCTGTTTTTTTTTTAAACTGTGTACTTTTCTGGGCAATAAAAATTATTATTATTATTATTATAATCAACCTTCCTTTTTATATTGTTTTGTTTACTACTTTAATATAGCTGTAAATTTTCTTAAAATAAAATTACTGTACTTAGATATATTATATACAGAAATGTGACATCACAAAATTCGGGTACCTTGTCACACAATGTCACACTTTGTTGACCGCCTCCCTCCACCTTAACGTGTGACGTAATTTACGGATGGCCCCTAGGCATGCCCACCTTAGGTCAGCATGGTGGACTATGGTCTAACCCTAATCTCCTGAGACCTGGCAGTGGTACAGTTTATAAACATAGCTTGTATTATTATTATATGTTTCCAGAATACTTTGATGAATATGCTGAACCTGTGCCATATGGTGAAACTTCAAACGCGCTATCTACGGCAGCGGCCAACGCTGGCGTGTGTATCGTCGGCGGAACGTTCCCTGAGAGATGTGGCAAACAGTTATTTAACACTTGTACAGTATGGAACAGTAATGGAGACTTAATAGCGAAGCATAGAAAGGTTAGCTTTGACATGATTTGTGTACTTTATGTGTTTGTATGTTTGTGAAGTCCCGCGTGACACAAAGCTTGATACGACAATAGATGTCTTAAAAAAATAAGAGTTGAGTATGATATGCTTCCTATCATTTTGCGGTACAAGGGCATTGCTCATCCCATACGCTAATGGGTATGGGTAATTACATGTCTGGCATTGCATCTGAAATAATATTCTCAAGAAAATGGTATGTTTTAGGATGGAATGAGATCACACTATGACGCCATCTTGTTTGGTTCTAGTTCCAATACAAATATTTATTTGCTTTCCTTATCACCAAGGCGCCATATGTTCACATTTCGCCAGCTAACAGGGGACAATATATTTCCACCTAACAAGTAATTCTAGACTTCATGCTACTTCTGAAATTCCTAATAAAAAACCTTACCAGACTTTAGTATTAAGCTGCTAAGGTGTTTGTCAGTCTATACTAATATTATAAAGCTGAAAAGTTTGTTTGTTTCAACGTGCCAATCTCAGGATCTACTAGTTCGAATAAAAAATTCTTTTAGTGTTGGATAGCCCATTTATCGAGGAAGACTATAGACTACATAACATCACGCCACGACCAATAGAAGCGGAGCATCAATGAAAAATGTTGCAAAAACGGGGAAAAATCTCTTATGTGAAGCAGACGAAGTTGCGCGGGTCAGCTAGTATAATAATATAACAACACTGCCCGGCCCGGGGATCATATATCACTGAGCCAACAAGGCAACGTCAAACAATAAATTCTTATTTCAGATGCATTTATTCGACATAGACATTCCTGGTAAGATAACATTCAAGGAGTCCGAAGTACTGTCGGCCGGCGACGAGTTCACCATATTCGAACTGTGCGGGATCACGATAGGGATCGGTATCTGTTACGACTTGAGGTTCTTCGAAATGGCAGCCATTATGAGGCAAAAAGGTATTTCTTGTTTCATTTATTTTTATACTTCGTGTAGTAAGGTGTGGTCATGATTCAGGGTCGTAATGTATATCTGAAAAATTACATATCGCACTCTTAATAAAACAGAGACTTATCTCAGTATTTTGGATTAAACAAATTTGAACTCTATTGCAATGATTTAACACAAACATAATATTAGAATTTAGCATATACAATTGTCCATATATAAAGTCCAAATTGCCTTACTTTCAAATTTCGAGTTAAGTCGCTGTTTAATTAAGAGTGCGATATGTGCCTGGACCAAAACATATTTATTTATTATTAGAACGTCGAAACAAACGCATTACATCACTATCATAAATGCGCCTGGTTATTTTCGGGCTCGCGTAGGTTGTTAGTATTGTTTACGCATCGAATAGCATATGCTGATATTAGTAAGTCAATGAAAAAATCCTAACAAATCGATAGAAAAGAAAATGCTACATCTTAGTAAAAACAATTTTATTGTTACACGCTGTATATATCTATTTCCTAACAAGGCAGTTTCTATCTATTGAGCCAACATTAAAACTGTTTGGTTTCAAGTATATATACAGCTAAACCCGTATATTACAACAAGCTAATATATATTAAAAATAGACCTAATTCAGAACTTTGATATATGTATTATGTACTAAATACGTATAATGCATTTCGCTCTTTAAAAATCCTGACCTGCGCTGCATACTAACTGAATGGATTAGTTTTCGCCAAGTTTTAATGTTTTATATCGGGTAATGGACTCCTCGGATAAAATCTTTGTCCCTCGTGCAGTGCAACGACTTCTATTTTCAGAAGTCAGCAACTCGAATATTTATGTGTCTCATGGTGTTGCAAGAAGTCATAGGCTATGATAACAGCTAGCCATCATATATCATCTTCTCTCTTAGCCTTTATTATTCCCAAGTCATTTGGGGTCGCCTTTTCTGGTCTAACCGGATTTGACTGGATATCAGTTTTTACACGGAGCGGCTGCCACCTGAACTCCGCAACCCGAAGGCTAACGATACCCTAAGGCTAGACCAGTGTCAGGATATTAGAGGGTACTGACTTTCCCAATAACGACTGCCATAGATGTTCATGGCAGCCGGGACCAACGGCTTAACGTGCTCTCCGAGGCACGGAGCAGGCGATAATTGTCAATCAATACGCACATAATTTCGAAAAGTCATATAACTTCCGAAAGTCAGAGGTGCGCGACGTGGGTTCGAAGCCGAGACCCTCTGCATTGCAGTCTGTTGGTCTCCCCACTGAGCTATCGCTGCCATCAGATATACCAAATAAAATATATTACGAACACGTCAAAAATAAAAAGCTAGTTCTAATAATTGTCCTGTGAATAAATGACTTGTCTGAATACCCAACGAACTACGTAACTTTCATTTTGTCAGCTTGACAGTAAAAAAGCACAGCTGCGGTAAGCCGGTTAGACTGTATAATATATTACTTGAAAGCCATCCTCATTCTAGGGTGTTCATTCCTGATCTACCCCGGCGCGTTCAACATGACGACAGGCCCGCGTCACTGGGAGCTGCTGGGTCGGTCGCGCGCCAACGACCTGCAGCTGTGGGTGGCCCTAGTGAGCCCTGCGAGAGATGAAAACGCTGACTACGTCGCGTGGGGACATACTATGCTCATTGACCCCTGGGGAACGGTCGTCGATAGTTTGAATGAGAAACCTGAAATACTTTATGGGCATGTGGGTGAGTATGATAAGAGTCTATGCTTTATGTCGTTTTCCTCTACTTGGTTTATGTTTCTCCCTCTTTCTCCCTATCAATCACCGCCTGCCTTTCATATCACTTTCCTTACTTACCCTTATTCGCTCTTTCTCTATTTTCCCTCATCATCTCTTGACCTGTCTCACTTCTCTGCACTCTGATTTTGTTAATGTTTACTTAGTTTAGTTTAATAATAACTGTAAAGAGTCAGGATGTTTCGAATTAGCTCTGATTGCTGATTGTTTATTTGTGTCTGGTTGGCATCAATAGGTTATTGATGCCAACCAGACACAAATAAAAACAAGTGAGGAAAAAATTAAATGCCATAAATCTTAGAGTTCGAAGAAATGGTTCAAGTAATATGCAAAGATCATAGTCATTTCGGGGGTATATCGACTATGCTGAGTCGAATGGCGTTGACCGCGATTCTCTAGCTCTTACGGTTCTTGAGTTGAAAGTTGTATAACAGACGGACGGACAAAGCTGTTGTATAAGAGTATTTTCGAACAAACCTGTGCCTAGTGGTCCGAATATCCACATTTCGGGAACACGAGCCTATTACCGTTTATCGGGTACATTGCCAGCCTACGTGCTTCTACCGAAAATTATTTGACGAAATTCCTAAAAGCCTGAAAGCTTAACCCAAAATGCAATAAGATTATTGAGTCCGAGTCCTGCGACCTAATAATCGCAGTAGCATATACGGTTTCGCGTTAGCCACACGGTTAATGAAGTAGATTTTATATATCACCTATGTATAATTTAAAAAAACTTTTTTTCTAGATATCGATGCGGTAAGTGAAGTTAGAGACCAAATACCCGTAAGCAGACAAAGAAGAACCAATGTTTACGATACAATCAGTTACCTACCTAAAAATCATAACAAGGACACATGCGAGTGATACCTTCGTCTCAGTCGTTGAAAGATACAATAATTTTTATTTATCGGCGACTGTTTTTGTGCGATTTCCCGTTATAATATATAATACTTTTTTTTTTTAATAATTGAATTTAAAGTTTTATATTTTTATAAGGTTTACAATAAAGGCTTAGGAAGCTATTTCATATTGTTTAGTGATATTGAAAATGTATTCACTGAGAAAATAAGAAAAAATGTATTTAACCTCACAGAAGGGCAATGAAAGTGCAGTTTTATTTTATTATGTTACATATTATTTACATTTTAATTTCTTTTTATTTGTTATTAAAGTTTTGAAGTTGGCTGCGATGAGTTTTTCTTGTTTAAATACATATCTATTAGTTTTAAGACTTCACTGCTGCAACCCCAAAACAACGTGAAACCGCTGCCACCTGAAAATGAAGATAGATCGGTTTTAAATGTTTGTAGCTTCTATGAGTAAGCAACGACATGAGCGTGAGTAAGCAGGCATATAATTCAGTCTGTCTTTTTCTGTATTTTAAAAAGATATCTCCTGTACCTACTAGGAATAAATCCTCTGTGGCGAGGAACTTAACAAACATTCAAACAACGGACGCAAAGAGCACTTAGTCTCCGAACAACCATTTGTAGATCACACAAAGTTTTGCCCCGTGTAGGATTCGAATCCACAACACTCGGCGCTATGGCAGTGGCGAGGGACCACTCATGCCAGTAGTGGTTTAACACGTTCCCTGTCCAATGACTCTAAAGGAGTCACGTTTGTACCAAGCTCATATGTCCATGAATCTGATTGGAGTCATAATCCAAAAGCAAATTTGATGCTTTTTATTTCACTGGACGTATGAATAAAAGCAAAAAGATTCTCATCGCCTTATGGTTGAATAATAAGGCTACCGAAAATTTTAATTTTATATTTTATTGTCAAGTTAGGACGAAATTGTAGGTGGACTTACGAATTCATTTTTTAACTTTTGTTCTAGGACAGGGAACGTGTTAAGTGCCAAATGAGGGGTAAGTGCGTTGGACTTGTTACTATACTCAATTATTATTCTAGATTTATAGAGATTGACGTTATATAATAATTAACATTATTTCCTATTCAAAAATATCTAATCTACGATCAACTTGATAAAATCAAATAAATTGTATCAAACTATGATTGCATTGTACATATATATGTATGTACCTACTAATAAATAAAATTGAAGTGTCTGTTTGGAATGTCAAAATAACAGCATAATAGTATAAATCCAAAATCAATTTTAAAATGTTGGTTTATCTTTTTGTTCCGTATAATCTCTGAAACGGCTGGACCGATTTTGACGGCAATTTCACTGGCAGGTAGCTGATGTCATAAGGAGAAACTTAGGCTACTTTCATTTTAGGAATTTTGGGATCCGCTAAAGAAAATTATAACTTTTGCTAAATTCCACGCGGACTAAGTCGCGGGTGACAGCTAGCAACACAATATAAAAACCAAATTTCAACGAATAATTGGGTTAGTAATAGTTATCAGAAATATTCGAAATCTCGCTACAGATTGGATTGGCCATGCCTTATCTCATTTACGAGGATGAATTATTATTTATTTATATCTATTATTTTCATTAGCATAGCAGCGATAGCTCAGTGGGGAGAC
The DNA here is from genome assembly GCA_930367265.1 of Catocala fraxini. NCBI lineage: Eukaryota > Metazoa > Arthropoda > Insecta > Lepidoptera > Erebidae > Catocala > Catocala fraxini. Next base: position 23,334,027 of record OV884038.1, read on the forward strand.
CAACAGACTGCAATGCAGAGGGTCTCGGGTTGGAACCCACGTCGCGCACCTCTGACTTTCGGAAGTTATATGACTTTTCGGAATTATGTGCGTATTGATTGACAATTATCGCCTGCTCCGTGCCCCGGAGAGCACGTTAAGCCCGGCTGCCATGAACATCTATGGCAATCGTTATTGGGAAAGTCAGTACCCTCTAATATCCTGACACTGGTCTAGCCTTAGGGTATCGTTAGCCTTCGGGTTGCGGAGGTCAGGTGGCAGCCGCTCCGTGTAAAAACTGATATCCAGTTAAATCCGGCTAGACTAGAAAAGCCGACCCCAAGTGACCTAGGAATAATAAAAGCTAAGGGAGAAGAAGATCTATTATTTTTATTCATACCGTTTTTTTAAACAAAAGGGCGAAAGGTGCCTTTATCCCTTCCATTCCCCCACCTAAACTACGTAGTCTATATTATTTAAATCAAATTGTACTTTTAATCAAAACTATAGGCCGAGTCTCCAAGAGAAATCACTGACGCTACCAAACTATAACTTGATCTGGAGCAGTAAAGCTGCATTTGTATGATATAAAGCATAGTGTTACGATCTTACCATGGCCGTAATTATGAATGTACAGTTTTCCTCCGATTTCCTCTGACTCCAGTCGAATCTCCTCTCGTCCTGGACGAAGTCCTGCCCATTCTGTCACCACTTTAGCATACTGAAATCAAAACATAAGAAAATATAGTTCGCTGGTACCGCGGCATAATAATTCGTTTACTCTGTCAATAGAATCTGAGATCCGGGCCGAAAGAAATGTCATTGGATTTTTTTAGAAAATCTTTATGGCAGCCCAAGGACTGGCAATGATTTTTTTTCAATGATTAGTTATTTAGGTTTCAAATTACTAGTATTCTTGTTAACCCCTCCAGCTAGGCTAGAATATCAGTAGTGCAATAGGTGGGATTCGAACCCGCGTCCTCTCGATCGCAAGTCCAATGCCTTATCCAGTGGGTTGCCGCCCGCGCCGCTTCAAATGTGCCTGGTTGACGGTCCTACGTAATAGAGAAAGAGCCTTTTATTATGGCATTGGCATTACCATCAAAATAAGCGAGTACCAACTTCTCAAAGATCATCCAGATATGTTGTCCGAGACGGATGGAAACGATAACTATAGTACCTATATGAGTGTATTACCTATACGTGCTTTGGAGCGTGGGATACGCCTTTGAGAAAGTAAGTACCTACTTACCTAATCAGAATTGATAGGGGCCATAATTATTACTAGAACTAAACTTATGAGCGTCTATACCTACATTATGAAATACAATAAAGAATGAAATTGAAAATTGAAATATTTTTGCCTATTATAGTCTCGTTATAGTTACCTCGAGACTCGGAATCATTTTCTTGCAACCTTTCATAATGAAGTCGGTGTCCTTTGGATCCAATCTTGTGTCGAAACTGTCCTGGTGAGTGCCGCCTAGCACGCAACTGTCAGAGCTGAAAATTTTTCAGTTTACTTATAAGTGATTCTAATCTAGGCTGCCACCTTTGAACTAGGTACGACGGTGGAAGGATAGCTTAAAGACAGCAGATATTATTTACACTGCACGAGCTTTTGTATATAGCTGTGGAGGAACGTGGTCTGATGTCCCACCAACACAAACGGAGCATCCTCCGACTAGGCTGGGTGATCGTGCCTGGCGAGCCGCGCCTCGACCGTTAATGTCGAGAATTTGTAAATATACTTAGCTTAGTGGCTGTGTAAATTTCACTTGCGTGATTCAGGTTTGTACAGCGCCATCTGTAGTCCGTCCTCGAAACTTCTTTGTCTCAGTGGAGTCGCTACATAGCTTTGTGGGTGTTTATATAAATATATATTATTTATAATTTATAATATATAATTTAGTTACGTGAATAAAACATTCAGAGCTTCAATAGCAGACCCATGATGGTATTCAAGCCAGGACCAGTAATTAATGTACTCACTTCTATAATTATTATATAATTTTAGTATACTTACTTCGGGATTATATAATGGCCGGAGTCATCGAATAGTGTCTCGTGTAACCAGGACGCTTCGACCTTGAAATATTAAAAAGTTACATTAATATAATCCTAACCAAAATTATAAAAGCGAATGTGAGTTTGTTTGTTTGTTTGTTACGTTTTTACGCCTCAACTACCCGATTATAATTTTTTTCCGCATACATTTTGTCAGGGATAGAGAAAAGAACATATATTATGGTAGCTTTCATTCAGAAAAATAGCACTGTTCCTGAGCGAAAGAAGCGCAGGAACAGTACTCTATAAGTAGAACTTACAGACAATGAAAAGATTTATTTATTACTACATTACACATTTTTATAATTAGCAGCGGCATTCGCACTAAGCTCGAGGTTTGTATCGCGGTAACCACACGTTATACATTAGTCGCTTAACCATAACTATGCAGACATCAGTTTGAAAACAAATAAAATATAAAAAACTAACAAAAGATAAAATTACATAATCACTTACTTTTAAAATCTGACCTCTTATAGGGACCACCTTTTCATCAGGGACGATGAATCTGGCGCTGAGCCCAGTACAGTTTATGATCATGTCAAATTCTTGCAATATTTGGTCTTGCAAGGATGTCAGCTTTGTTGGCCGTATCTTGCCACCCGCTTGTTTAAATCTCTTCATAAAGTAGGCCAGTAGAGCTGGCGGAGGAATCACGAATGTTGTGAATGTTTGACCAGCACTGGAAATTGAATTGTTATTAGGGAGTAGAAATGAGATGACTGTCTTATTCATCGATTGTATTATAAGCTTTTAAAGTATAAATAGCCTATGAAAGCTGGCTCCGAGAGAGTTGGGCATCCTTCCTAAAACCTGGAATTTTACTGCACGGTTGGCATAATGGTATAAGCTGTCGCCTCGCCACTGCTGCTACGCCGTGTGCTATGGGTTCGAATCCTACACGGGGCAAACATTTGTGTGATCCACAAATGGTTGTTCCGAGTCTGGAAGTTCTATCTGTCTGTTGTTTGAATGTTAGTAGTCTTATTTTTGTTTTTATAAAAGAGTCAAAGTCGAAGTCAAAGTGTTTATTGCGAACTACGTGTAAATACATAAGGTGTTTAGTAAAAGTATAGTGCTTAAAACTTAGTGCCTTTTACAAGCATTGCAATATTATTATAAAAAATGAATATTTAAAAATTATTCATAAATATTATTTAAGACAACTCCCGCACTGGGAATAATTTCTGTATCGCGGGGGACTTAACACACATGCAAACAACGGAAGCTTCGTCGTCGGTGTGGTGTAGTTTTGAACTACTTGACGTAGGTATTGTTACGTACTGCGACAGAAAGTCAGATAACAAATTGCGTGTCCCAGGAGTCGAACCCGAGACCTCACGCACAGTAGTCGTATTCTCTACCGCTGCGCAATTATTAAAATATATTATAGGTACTTACACATATTTCGAGGAATGTCTTTCGCTCTGGCATTCCAACTGTTTAGCATTCAGCTCCTGATAGCCATAAACCAACTTCATCCACTCAGGCTTTTGAAGGTTTTCTTTTTGCAAGCACATTTCGTAAATAGGCATCAGAGAAATTTTGACAGCTCCTGTTTTCCATAATTCACGCAAAAATTCTAATGTCTCACCAGCCCATTTTCTGAAATAAGTATAGGGGAGTATAGTATTATATTAACTGCGATTTAAGTCATTGGTATACAATAAAAGCGAAAATATGTCATCGTAAAACGATGAAAGTAAAAAGAAGACATATTATTATGGTAAATTACTTATGAACAACGTAAGGTAATTATGTATTTCAAATTAAAAAGGTAATTCTATTCCACAAACAGGGAATAGGCAAAGGTTTATAATACATTATGCCAGCAATTTTAAGGTTTCTGGTTTTTACCAGGAACCTTAAAATTGCTGGCATAATAACCAGCGTAATAGGTAGAAACCAGCGACCCTATTGCCTTCTAGCGGGCTCATTTCCAGACACCGTGTTGTAACTGAGAATTTACAGTTATTTTAAAGGATCTCTATCAATTTGGGTTCCAAATCCAAACAAGAAATTGATCATGCTTATTAAGTGATTTCACGTTAGTAGGTAGTTTGATTCTTTGAATTAAACCTATAACGCTAACACTGTCCGACCGAATAAATAAATCCGAGAGCTCAGCATTATTTATTTTCTGTCTCTTAATATTGTCTTCTGTTTACGCGAATATTATTCATTGAAATTAAACTACTATATACGGATTTTATCGCGTTGCTTATTTGACACTTTATTACATAATTTTGAAAATTGTTACACTACTACTACTATTAAACTTTACTAATTTTTAAGCTAATTAAATTATTATTAAAACTATTTAGATTTAATTTAATTTTACATATATAAATAAATCTAAATAGGTTTCATAATAATTTTCAAAATTATGTAATAAAGTGTCAAATAAACAACGCGATAAAATCCGTATATAGTAGTTTAATTTCTGTCTCTTGTTAAGGCGATTATAATAATGGATGGAATGCTTACTCAATCAGTCTAATGGGTGTAGTTCCATATAAATAGGGAAACCAAAGCCCTCCTGAACCATCTCCTGTGGTATTTGGTGAGAAATCACTTGATATTAACGTAACCTGGAATAAAACAATACTAATTACATATATTCGTATCTAGACTCACGCAAGTCACGCAATCTGCTTAGGTGTATAATTAGTTACATATTTTAAATATGGTCCTATGGCTTATTATTATTATTATGTATATGGTCCACGTAATAAGGGTGAGCTTGTACTTTTAGGGGCGTAGTACCAGACTCTGTGCTGCTTTTGAGAATTAAGATTTTATTTTATTGTTAGAAGCAATATGAAGCTTTATAATATGCCAAGTAAAAATGGACAGTTGACCCCACAGTGGAAAAATTCACTGCTTTACCTATCTTGTGATGATTAGTCAAGTCATTTGGAAGATGAAACTTATATGTTCGAAGCGGTATGCAGAGGTGTAGTTATTACACCAACATATCAGCTAAGATTTACGACCCAAGTAATTGCGAACAAGCCTATAGCCACAGGAGACAAATTCAGACTTCGGCTGCAAGACTTTCACCACAGAAATTATTAGAAACACTTTGGAAAACTCGGGAAACGGAAGGCATTCGCATTCAGTACCGCTGCGCCCCCGGGTCATTTAATTTAATAAAAAGTTATATGTATGATTTTGTTAAGTCTGTAACTGTCTACAATAATTCTTGCATTGATTTACCTAAATGTTTTAAGATCATTTAGGTCTCATTCCTTTAATACATGCACCAAGTAAGACAGTGTAAAAATATGTTTGCACTTACTTCATACTTTTTATATTTTTCCTTTATTCTAACAGCACAAACCAAGCCATTTACTCCGGCTCCTAACACGGCTATCTTCACCATTTCTGACATTACAGTGAACTCCGCGCGCGATTTTAAACGAGCCAAGAGGTCGTCGCGTCGTATCAATAATATCGAAGTAAACATAAACTTATCAAAATAGTGCAAAGGTTAAATAATAAGTTAACAAGTCGTTGTTTAATCTTTATTTGTTTATAAAAAGTAAGCAATATTTAGTGTAAATTTGAAAGTTTGGGATCTTGATGATTACAACAGTTAACACACTCAGCATTTCTTTGTCATAGTCGAACAGTTCACCCATTTAAAGTAGTCACATCCCGACATCCGTCTTTGACAGACCGTCTAGGATGCACCTAATTATTATTGAATTTTAATAGCATACAATACCTGCCTATTTTTACCTTTTGGGGATATACAGGCATGAAACTATGTATGTATTTGTTAATATAGGTACATTAAGTGTTCGTGCGTGGAATGATGGTATGTGTTGGGTCGATTAATAAACTGATTAGGTACCACTTCCTCCACAAGTATCAGATCTCAGGAAATCTATGGGACAACGATAATCTATATATCTAGTTATTCTAAAGTTGGACCAGGTGTATGTGATATTTATTCCGTGAAGGACGTCCGAGGTCGGGGCCATTATGCGCCTGAGGACCGCGGCCAAGGAGGCGGTCGCCGGCGGCGGTGTTCTGTTGGCGGTGCCTTTAGACATCGCCAACGCGTTTAATAGTCTGCCATACAGCTGTGTCCAGGGGGCGCTTCGATATCACGGATTATCTTTTTACCCGGAGCGGCTGGTGGCAGACTATTTGAGAGACAGGAGTGTCCTCCTCGAGGTGCAAGGCGAGGTTTGGCGGCGGCCCGCAGGGATCAATTCTGGGTCCTCTCCTGTGGGACATGGGGTACGACTGGGCCCTACGTGCTGTCCTACCCCTCGGGCTGAGTGTCATCATTTACGCTGACGACACCCTCGTCACAGCCCGTGGGGGTACCTTCGAGGAGGCGGCCCGTTTGTCCACTGTGGGGGTTTACCAGGTGGTCGGGCGTATCGAGGCGCTGGGTTTACGGGTGGCTATTAACAAGACGGAGGCCCTGGTCTTTCATGGGCCTCGTCGCGGTTCACCCCACGGCACCTCGATAGTGGTGGGCTTCCCGTCCAAGCCCACATGAAGTATCTGGGCTTGGTGCTGGACGGAAGGTGGCACTTCGACGAGCATTTTAGATAGCTCGCCCCGAAGTTTCTTGGCACTGCGTCCGCCCTCGGGCGCCTATTGCCAAATTTGGGCGGGCCCAGTGCTGGTTGCCGGCGACTCTACACGGGGGTTATATAGTCGATGGCGTTTTACGGCGCACCGGTGTGGGCGGACTTCCTGACCGCTCATTGCAAGACTCTCTTGCGGAGACCGCAGAGAGTCATAGCGGTCAGGGTAATACGTGGATACGAATACTTATTTAAATATTTTGTCAAACTAGGATAAGCTGATAGACCTCCATAAAATAAATAAATAAATACCGCACGGTGTCGCCCGACACAGCTTGCGCATTGGCCGGGACACTCCTGTGGGATTTGGAGGCTGAGGTGCTAGCCGAAGTGTACACAGTGAGTGAGGAAGTGCGGGAGGAGACGGGTTGTCGTCCCCTTCCGGCTATCATAGAACGCACGCGGAATCGAGCCCACTAGAGCATATTTTCAAAATGGAAGGCGCGGCTGGAGGCTCTTATGGCCGGTTTCAGAACCATTGGGGCCCTCCAGCCGGTGTTGGAGCGGTGGGCAGGGCGGCGGCATGGGACCCTTTCCTTCCGGCTAGTGCAGGTGTTGTCAGGGTACGGTTGCTTTGGCAAATACCAGCACACGGTCGCTAGGAGAGAACCGAGTCCCATTTGCCACCACTGCGAGTGTGTGGAGGAGACGGCGCAGCACACGCTCGAGCAATGTTATGCTTGGGCGGTGCAGCGCCGTAAACTTATTGAGGTTGTGGGTGAAGCCCTCTCGCTGCCAGCCGTGATCAAAGCCATGGTCGACAGCGAGGACATCATCTCGCAGAAGGAGGCGGCGGAGCGGATCCGTGAGGAAAGTATCCTTACTATCCCGAGCCGTCGCCGGCGAACCGGGCGGCGCAGGTGCGCGTTCGCGCGCCTCATGCCGCCATAATGAAGACCGCGGGTGGGAGAACGGGGATCTTCCACACGCCAGCCATTGAGTCGGTCCGACGCCATCTGTAGAACCGGGGCGTCGTCCAGGACTGGTAGTCTGCTGGGTGGGTCGCTGAGGTAGTTTCTTTACCAGCGGTCCATCCACTATACAAGGCAGCGAAGGGGCACACCGTGGGGTTTTAGCCCGTATGCCCGAAATACGGGAGAGCCGGACATAACCCTCTCGCCTCCCCTTGTGGCGAGAGGGTATGAATCAGGTGCATTTCCCCACGTGAAAAAAAAGAAAAGTTGTATGTGATATTTGAGTCAATCGAGCCCAGGTTAACTAACATTACTACACTTGTACATGTTTATAGATAGGTGACGATTTACACTCATCCATGACTTAAAGTGCTTGTATATTTATCTACCTCAACGGTCTTGAAATATTTATCTCAACGGTCTAAACTTCGTACTGTAGATATTATTGTTAAACAATATATGTATAAATTAACAACAATATCTCCTTTAAGTTATAAGTTGACAAACAAGCATTAAGTTAATCATAAATAAATACATAAGGCCACCTGATAATAAGCAGTAGCATGAATGCTTGCAAAAATCAAAGGGATTTTATCAATCTTTTATAAAAGAAATAGTTTAAAAATAACTTTATTGTATTCCTCGTGAGTGTATTTTAATAACATATTTCATAAGTAGTTTATATAGGTTTAGTCCTATTGTATTGTTGTCAGTACCGATAATCTACAAGGAAATCTATACTTCATTTGGTTAGGTACATAGATTATATGTTAGGTAGGTACTTAACTTACTTTACCTTTTAAATTTGTAAACAATCTTGTTGTGTCTTTTCATCTAAAAACTCAATTAAAAAATAAAATGCTGCTAAAGATCAATGTAAATACAACAATAGCGATTACTAAATCAATTGAATCGTTAGTTTAAGCAGTAGTTTATTTGTTTAATATGTGTTGGTGTCCAGTCACATCAAGTTTGTTTACCTTTAGTTAAGTACCTAACCAAATGGAGTATAGGTCAATTTTTGAACGCATCGTTCTATGTCAAATTAAACGTGACATCGCATGTCAAAAAGTTATACAAAATAAACGCTTTGTTGAAAGAAGCCGGATAGAACGAATTTACATTATATTTGTTATTTTTAACCGATTTTTAATATGAAGTACGTTTCCAAAATAGTTGCAAAGTTATCTACTTCCATATATTTATATTAGTGATATGTTTTGTGTTATAATTTGATGGTAATGCTTGTTTATTCTTTTTGCAGGCTTACTGTAGACGGATTACTTGTTTATTTTCCTTATGATTATATATACCCGGAGCAATATGCCTATATGTTGGAGTTAAAAAGAGCATTAGATGCTAAAGTAAGCGTTTGTATTTAAAATATTCAAAATAAATATTTAAAACAAGGTTTTGATTTTAGGTTATGTTCATAATAATAACAAATTGCTTTGTGTGATAGTTAAACGTAATTTCAGGGTCATGGCTTATTGGAGATGCCTTCAGGAACTGGAAAAACGATTTCACTTCTCTCTTTGATTGTAGCATACATGATACAGAATCCACATCATGTCAGGTATGTGTGGTTTTATTTATTTTAGGGGTATCCTAATAATATTATTAAGAGAAAGTTGGTGAGAATGGATGTTTGTTACTCTTTCACGCAAAAACTACTGAACCGATTGTGGTGAAACTTGCTATGTAGATAGCTGGAGACCTGGATTAACACATAGACTAATTTTTATTCCGATATTTCCACGACATCGGGACTTATGCGGTTGAAACCGCAGGGCGCAGCTAGTTAACAATATACATATTCTGCTGAAGATAAGTCTCACATATGTATATTATGGAAAGAGTACACAATATAATTGCACTTGAAAATCTATGAGTAAATAACATATATTTGTGATATCAGTACTTCTAATTTTCATGATCAATAGTAGGTACTGAATATAAAAAGAGATGTGAGTGAGGTGGGACATAGAAAAATTCTACTTAAGTTTGGGGTTTGTGCACAAGAGTCAAAGGCCATACTGACACCCTAATAACAGCACAGCACAACAAAAAGATAGAAGACGAAGTTGTTTAGCTGCAATCTTATCTAGCAAGGCAATATTTTCTTTAGCCATGCTATCCTAGTTTAAACAAAACCCCAAACTTAAGTAGAATTTTTCTATGTCCCACCTCACTCACATCTCTTTTTATATTCAGTACCTACTATTGATCATGAAAATTAAAAGTACTGATATCCTGTATTAAAGTTTGAGAGAGTACAGAATAAAAGAGTTGTCAATGCACTTATTATACCCCTGGGATGTTGCAAGTATTCACATGCTAAGGTAACTATTTACCATTCAGTAGATGGTACAGTAGTTGCCCACCGTAAGTATAATACAAGTGAAAAACGGCCATGAATTACCATAAATCTTAGAGTTCGAAAAAATGGTATTACGTCACCTTGAGGTCAGAGGGTATATCGACTATGATGAGTCGAATGTCGTTGACCGCGAGTATCTCTCTTACGGATCTTGAGTAGAAAGTTGTATAACAGACAGATGGACAAAGCGGTTGTAAAAGAGTTTTTCGGAACTCTAAAAAAAAGGAACCTTATAAGCTTCTAATAAGTCTAATATTTATGATTTTCTTTTTAGAACATGACTGCTTAGTGTTTTAGGTGGTCACCTCGCCACTGCCGCCGCGCCGAGTGTTGTGGGTTCGATCCCCACATGTGATAAAAATCTCGAATCTGGGTGTTCTATGTGTCCATTGTTTGAATGTTTGTAAAGTCACCCGAGTCACAGGCATTATCACTACAGAAGAAGTAGTCTCTTTAAAAAAATATATATATTACACTTACACTAAACAGGAAATCAAATAAACCATCAACTGTAAATAAAAATGAATGCCTGCAGTTAATAGTCACAACACACACAAACCATGTAATTTGGACACAACACAAATAGATCATGTCCTAAATTCATAGGCTAATTATAATGTATTCCTGAGGAATTCCCGCAGCTTAAGTATAACACAAATTCTCTTGGAAAAAGAAAAGAAAGAAAAAGTTTCAGGTGTATTTTGTTAATTTCAGGAAGTTAATCTACTGTTCCCGTACCGTGCCTGAGATAGAGAAGGTCATGGAGGAACTTAAGAATCTGATCAAGTACTACGAGAAGAGCCAAGGGGAGAAGCCTAACCTTGTTGGTGTTGTACTCACATCTAGGAAAAATCTCTGCATACACCCTGATGTAAGGACAATGAATGCACTAATGTGCGCTGTTTTAAGAAGTTACATTGGTAGTACAGCATTCTAAGTGTTGTGGATTCAACCTCTGCATGGGACAAAAAGTTGTGTAATATACAAATAGTAGTTCTGATTTTGGATGTTCCGTGTTTGTTTTTTTAATATCTATAAAGTGCTCTGTAACTCAGTTATTTTTACAAGAGTAGGATTAGCATATAGCTAGTTAAATAAATTTCAACTTAATCAAACCACACAATAAGCTTGCTTTCTGTTTTTTTTTTCTACTTTTGGATGATATCTTCTGCACTTGCCTTGGCCACTTGGCCTTTTACAAACGTTCAAACAAACACAAAAATTTCTTTGCATTGTACATAGTTCGATTTTGTTTAAATTTCGTCTTCAAGCAACAATTTGTCATGCAAACAATTTATTGGCTCATGATATCAGATCCAGATGACTTGGCATAGCCTATGACTGTAAGACAAGATCAGTTGTTCACAAACATAAAAACAGCTTTGGGAATCATAGTTTTAATCTTATATATAAAATTCTCGTGTCACAATGTTAGTTAGCATACTCCTCCGAAACGGCTTGACCGATTTTTATGAAATTTTATATGCATATTTAGTAGGTCTGAGAATCGGCTACTATCTATTTTTCATACCTCTTAGTGATAAAGTAAACATAAAAAAAGAAAATTTACTTTTGACAGAACAATGTCTGTCCGGGCAGCTAGTAATCTATAAATATTTCTTTTTCAATGCTACCAGGTATCTAAAGAACGTGAAGGCAAGTTGGTGGATGGCAAATGCCATGCACTGACTGCCAGCTACATCAGGGAAAAACATGAGAGCGATGACGCCGTGCCTATTTGTAAGTTGGATTGTACTTAGATGTATATTTAAATATACTCATAATAAATAGTTACCAAAATACAAGTTAAATCTTACATTGGGTACCAGAGTTCAACAAATTCTGTATAACTTGTCTCATGATATATTATGTACTGTGTTCATGCTAATTGTAACTTTTTTGAAATTAATATTTTATTATTATTATTATTAATTGTTATGCAAACTATTCAAAAGCATAAATTTTAAGTTATGTAAATTTTGTGATTGCATCTAATCAAATACTTTTCGTATATTCGTATGAAATTATAGGTAAAAATTTCATATATTTTATTTCTAATTCGTATTGATTTAAAAAAAAATAAAAAACATTTATAGTCATACCTTGGAGGAGGCCTACGTCCAGCAGTGGACGTCTTTCAGCTGAGATAATAGATATAGAGATTATTATTTAAAGGTTCACATCATACCAATTTATGTTCCATGTTAGAACCATGCTCTGCTTTAACTGATGGATGGGAATTTAAACCATGGTCAACCAGATCACTATATGATGAATAGTAGTCACTGTCTACTTTACCTTAAAATTCGAAGACATTTACCAGCCAAAAAAATAAAAAATCTGTTACCGCGTGTATTTCATAACTTATATTATTTTTCTTGACTCCTAGGTCAGTTCTACGAAGGTTTTAACCGTGAGGGCAAGGAATCCATGTTGCCTTACGGAGTGTACACAATAGACGATCTCAAACAATATGGCGCTGACAGAAACTGGTGTCCTTACTTCCTCTCCAGATTTGCTGTAAGTTTAGAAAACATTTTTATGTGTGGCTTTTATTAGACGTCTATGCCATCCTTTGACGTTGCGGAAGTCTTATGGCAAACATTGAAATACAAGTGCAAAGAAGTTCTTATAGTTTTCGGTATTTGTTTTTCTAAATGACTTCAAAAAAGGAGGCGGTTCTCATCTCGTCAGCTATGTTTAAAAGTTCTACGTAATATGAAGCGAGCCTATTGCCGTCTACCGAGCGCAGTTTCAGTCCGTTACTTTCGGGACAGAATAACTCATTACTATCTTTTTTTTTCTTTTTACGTGGGGGAATCCTTTGACGCTTACCTCTCTGCGGGGCGACGGAGAGGTTATGTCGGGCTCACCGGGGAGAGATACCCCGGCAATACCGACTAAACCTACCACGGTGTTCCTCGACATAATCATAGACGGCGAGGCCGCGCGAATCGCTTTCACATGCAATCGCGACCCCGCCGAGGTTTCGGCCCGCCGTGTGAAACGGCAGGCCACTACATAAAATACCCTCTACTGTCCCCTTGTAGGGGGACAAAAACACGACTCAGAGGCGCGTGTGGTAACACGCACGCCGCCTCTCGGACCTGGTGCTGATCGGGTGGCGGGCAGGCCCACGCAGCCCACCACCACCAGGTCAAAAATAAAAATGTGGATCGCTTCACGATTTTGCGTGTCATCCTTGCGCAGGGGCCATGCTAATCTTCTCTGTATCGTTCCAATTTTAGTATATGTACTGCCGAAGCAAGTACAACTCATTACTATCTTGCTTAATCGGTTAAAGCAAGATAGTAATGAGATAGATTGATCTTGAAACATATCAGTCGCATTTATGACCGCTATAAGAGTAGTATACTCAGTGATAATTATAATTTCTGCAGCCACAATTATTTATTAGCTATTCCAGAAAGCTAGCTAAATAAAAACCATATAGCGGGGACTTATGAGTAAAAGAGCTAGCGTTCCGTGGCAGCGGATTTAAAAATAATATATTCTGGATGAAAAATTTACAGTCTCCACTGGTGTGGATTCCTGGAATAAACTCAATGTTCTTTTCTACAGATAATCCACGCAGAAATAGTAGTATACTCGTACCACTATCTGCTGGACCCTAAGATCGCGGAGGTGGTGTCTAAAGAGCTGAACCGCGAGGCGGTGGTGGTGTTCGACGAGGCACACAACATCGACAACGTGTGCATCGACTCGCTCAGCGTCAAGGTCACGAGGCGCACCATCGACAGGAGTAGCGTCGCGCTACAACAGCTGGAGAAGACTGTCTCACAGTAAGTGCTGTAATTGTAGCGATGAGCAATTATATATTTCTTTTTCCCTTAGCTTATGTCCCTCTGCTAAGCATAAGCTTCCCTTGGATTCCTAAATCACTCTGTTTGCCAGTCCCTTTTAAAGCCACCCTACTCATTCCGCCATCTCCATTTATAACTCACCCGTCGCCGTCGACTAATTGTGGCACCCAATTGTTTACAATTTGAGTGCATGCGATAGACGTGTCTGGCCCAGCCTCACTTTAGCCTGGTGGATTTCACAACTACTTTAGCTATGTGTGTTTTGGAACGCAAAGCTGTGTTATGGACGTGATATATCCTTTTAGCTATGCACCCCGTTGCTCCATAGCTACATTGCAAACCTTCAATTTAGTCTTATGAATATCGAATATTGATTCAATATTAATTAATTTTCGATCGAATCTCTAAACAAGTTGTTTGTTATTGGTGGTCGACCAATAACAAACAACTTATGCGCTTGAATTCGTTATACCAACGATACACGGTTGCCTTGGAAGGACTTTCATCCATGAATGCTATCTGAAGTCTATCGTACGATTCGTCCAGTTTCAGGCGACATTTGCAATCGTAAAAAATCATTGCGCGAAAATGTTTCCGACGCAGATCCATTTTTCAATGAGACACGATAATTTAAATTAGCTTGCAAAAAATGTGGAGGGCTATTTTGAAATTGGAACATACCTATTTTTACATATAAATAACCATACTTTCAAAGTAAATTATAACTGGCCAGTCTCTCATACATAAAAACTTTTTTTCGCAATACTTTCTGAGAGGCCTGGTATAAGGTTATGAATAAAAAAAATTGGAGACGGATTTGTTCAATTTTGTTGTACCTAATGAAAATTCGTATATGTTTTCTTTGCATTTTCTATAATGATTATAGTCGTATTTCGATCACTGGGCGAACCCTTGTAAACATATTATAGTAAGTTATTTTAGTACGACATGCTGTCTCCTACGGCGTAAATATTCTATTCGTTACAACGCCCTCTTAAGCTTTGGTGGGCCTTAGTTTTAAATGTTGTTGCATTGATGTACTGGGCACTTTATTGTTCATCTCTCCCAGGATTCGCGAGGCAGACGCGGCGCGTCTGACATTGGAGTATGAACAGATGGTGGAAGGGTTGAGAGAGGCGGCCGTGCAGAGGGAAACCGACGCCGTGCTCGGCAACCCTATACTACCTGATGACGTTCTTAATGGTATGTGTGTATTAAATTGTCTTTTTATATGAAGAGAAACGGAATCGAAAGGGGCAGAAAGGTTCTGGAGTGGCGACCTCGCATCGGAAGACGCAGCCGGGGTAGACACACAAGGTGGACCGACGACCTGGTAAGATTCGCGGGAAGCAGTTGGATGCGGGTGGCCTAAGACCGGTCTGGGTGGAAAACCTCGGGGGAGGGGGGGGCGCCTATGTCCAACAATGGCCGTTTTTCGGCTGAGATGAGATGATGAAGAGAAACGATAACATAATGATTTCCATACAAATTATTATATAAATTAGTATCAGTCGTTAAATAATGTGTGATAATTGCAATATGAGTGGCATATCATTAGTATACTTGTTAACCCCTCGAATTAAGCTAAATGCATTTTTATTTCATACCTTACTATTTACAGAGGTGGTGCCCGGTAACATTCGAAACGCAGAACATTTCCTGAGCTTCCTCAAACGGTTTATAGAGTACATCAAGACAAGACTGAGAATACAGCACGTCGTACAGGAATCACCTGCAGGTAAAATATAACACCACATTTTTAGCTAGGTATAATTTAGTCTCTTTTTATATTACTAGGAACCCGAGACTGTGCACGTGCACAGCAGTGTTTACTAACCGCTGCGCCACGGAGGCAATGCGCACGAAGTCGGGCCAGCAAAAATTTAATGGGATTATCTGCTAAGAAATCTCAATAGCAGCTCGGAGTTAGGGCTTCGGCGGTGTTGGACACCCCCATGCCTCGGAAAGCACGTAAAGCCGTTGGTCCTGCGCCTGATCTCTCTCTGGTCGTGTCGGATTACCG
Source organism: Catocala fraxini (assembly GCA_930367265.1). NCBI lineage: Eukaryota > Metazoa > Arthropoda > Insecta > Lepidoptera > Erebidae > Catocala > Catocala fraxini. The sequence continues at coordinate 23,349,824 of OV884038.1, forward strand.
TCCCATCGGATCATGAGAGTTAGAGAACAGAGAGTACACTTGTGTTTGTGCACACGCTTGTGCACTATAATATCTCCTGCGCAGATGGCCTGTCTCCGCTAAGTTTGGCCGCTGTGACCGAAATTCGGTCTGGATGACATGTTACTACAAGGGCATGAGATGTCGTATTATAATAATACGACAGCTCTTGTCTCATAATACTAGTTTTACGTCGGATCGTCTCTAATTTCTATCTCAAGAACAATATAAACATATATCGATAGTCTCACGCCTTCAGCCACAATAAGGTTGGTAGAGGGTTAATACACCCAAGTTTCTTTCGATGGACGGCCACAGCGGACTTGAACAGTATTAGTAAGTTTTATATCATAGCGTTGCATTATTACCGCGGCCTGTGTAACCTAGCCGAAATGTCAAGCCTTTCGAATAGTTATATAATAATAATAATAATAATAATAATAATAATTACCAATAATTTATAAATCTGGCAACACTAAGTAACGTCTGTGTTTTTTAGAGACAAATATTTTATTTTCAGTTTTAAGTTTATTTTTGATATAATTCCATTTATTTCGGAAGCAATTAAAAACAATAAGACGCTTTACACAATAAATACATAAAATTACAGGCATAATAGCAAACACTCAACAGAAATAACTATTAAAAATATGACAACGTCAAAAGTGAAAATTTTCTCCGACACCGAAATTATTTGTAATAAAACACGATGTTAACAAGAGCCAGAAGAAGAGCTGCACTACTACCACCTCCGGGTTCGCCGCTTAGCTCCGCCTCGCAGCCGTCGGTGCCTCGATCAGAATCACCGGCCGCTGCAGTTGCGTCGAGCTCGAGCGGTGAATATTTCTCTCCGCCCTCGTCACCGTCACCTGCACGTCGGCGGGGAAGAGGCCGGCCACCGACCCGCTTGGGACCCCGAGGCCCACCGACCTCGAATCGGGCCCCCGCTGCCGGTGGTGATGTGCGCCGCATGCGATGGACCGAATCCATTAATGAAAACGTCATGCGGGCATATTTTGGGGCTACAGACGGAGGAACTAACCTCACTGCGTATCGCAGCCGCATGCTTGTTCTGTTTCAGGCTCTTGAACCAAGCGTCAACGTTTCAGCACAGCGATTATCGGATCAAGTGCGGGTTATCCAACGCAGTCGACAGTTGGATGATACCGTGCTTGGTAGGCTACGCTCAGAATACTTACCTACGAGTCATGCCATTCGCATCCAACCCGCAGTTACGCAGCTATCACCTGGTGCGACGCGGACGGGCAATAGTGCCAGCATGGAAGTGGATGACATGACAAATGATGTAAGTAATCAGTACATTGAGGAGGTAAAGGATGCTTTGGAAAGTGCGATTCAGGAATACCGGTACATGCAATTTACGATTCGGCCCCGTCTGCCTCGGTTACCTATGCATAGAAAAAATATAGCATTGGTGGGTGTCCTGGACTCGCTATTATCTAGCTATTTAGATAATAGCGAGAATCTCGCCGATACTCATTCGATCCTGTACTGTGCTGCTGTGGCGGCAAGTCGTATAGCGGGCATCAAGTTACCCACACATTTCTCTGCTATACGACAAATATCTGTCGCCCCGGCCTGGCAGTGCAGGATTGAACGGCGTATTGCTGAGGCAAGGACACTCATCGGTAAGCTGATCTGCTTCAGGGAGGGCAATACACGGCCCAGGGTAATGCGCTATGTGGGCCGGGCTTTTCTGGGGACTGGGGTCAGTCCTCATGACTACTTGTCTCGGGCCACAGAGCGCATTGACTTCCTGAAGCAGAAAGTCTATGCATGGGCAAATCGACTGCGCAGATATAAAAAACGCGTGGACCGGTATGTCATCAACCGCACGTTTCAAAGGGACCAAAGGTGGGTCTATAGAACCTGGGAACGGCCTGATCTATGTGTGACCGATGTGGGGCTACCAGATGCCGACGTTACAAATACGTTTTGGAGGAACATCTGGTCGGTACCCGTCGGCCACACTGAGGGGGAGTGGATGCGGGACGTCAAACAAGCAAGTGAGCTAATTCCAGAAATGGAAAGCGTGGTCATTGATAGCCAGGACGTAATTAGTGCGGTCCGATCCTTATCGAATTGGAAATCGCCAGGCCTGGACGGACTGCACAATTTCTGGCTGAAATGGCTGCGTAGCTCACATGCTTGTTTGGCTGCTCAATTTCAATCTGCCCTAGAATCTGGGTCGTTACCAGATTTTATGACCACGGGAATAACCCACCTACTCCATAAAACAGGTAGTACCAATGAGCCCGGCAATTATAGACCGATAACATGTTTACCATCGATCTATAAGCTTCTTACATCTATTTTGAGAACCAAGATATCTAAACATATTGATACAAATTCAATAATGTCAGCTTCTCAGAATGGATGTAAGAGGGGGGCTCGTGGCACTAAGGAGCTCCTCCTCATTGACATGGCCATTAGCCAACAGGTTCGCCGTAAACGAAGGGATCTGGCAGCATGTTGGATAGATTATAAGAAAGCGTATGATTCGGTGCCACATGCATGGCTTTTGAGGGTGTTAGAGTTGTATAAAGTAAATGCAATTCTGCGCACCTTTTTGAAGTCATGCATGGGGCAATGGAAAACGGTTCTTAGCTATCCAGGATGTCGACAGATCTCTGGGAATGGCGAACTGATAAAAATTGAGCGGGGTATATTTCAGGGCGACAGCCTGAGTCCTCTTTGGTTTTGCTTAGCAATGAATCCTCTTAGTACATTACTAGAGGGTTCAGGGCTAGGTTACAGGTTACAAAGAGGTGGTGGAGTAATATCCCACTTGCTGTATATGGATGACTTAAAGCTGTTTGCCCACACTGATTTACAGCTGATGGATTTACTCAAAGTAACTGAAACTTTTAGTAAGTCTATCAGCATGGATTTCGGTGTGGATAAATGTGCTGTCATCCATGTAAAGCAAGGAAGGATAGTGGAATCCGAAGGAATACAACTTTTGGATTCCATTAACCTACGATCACTTCTTGTAACCGATACTTACAAGTACTTGGGTATGTCACAGGCGTTAAGTATCAATGAGGCTGACATGAAGCAATCGCTGCAGGAGCGTTTCTTTGGTCGCCTGAAAAAAGTTTTAAATAGTCTTTTATCAGGTGGCAACAAGGTGCGCGCTTGTAACGGTTGGGTCATGCCAGTTCTCATGTACTCCTTTGGCATACTTAAGTGGACTCAGACTGAACTGGATGCCCTGGACCGGCGGGTCCGTACACTCTTGACGGCATACCGTATGCATCACCCACGTTCGTCTGTGATGAGGTTGTATATTCCGCGGAAATGTGGGGGCCGAGGCTTTCTGAATGCCAAGGCCCTTCATAACCGCGAGGTGTGCAACCTCAGAGAATACTTTCTCCAGGCAGACGTGGGTATGCATCGTGATGTAGTTGCTGTGGACACCGGACTCACCCCGCTCAGTTTGGCTAAAGAGAACTGGCGCAAGCCTGTAGTGCTTAGCACTAGCGATCGCAGGGATGTATGGCAGAGCAAGGAGCTTCACGGTAGGTTCTACAAGGCTCTATATGGAGCCGATGTAGACCTGTTAGCCTCCGTGAACTGGCTACGTTTCGGTGACCTCTTTGGGGAAACCGAAGGTTTTGTCTGTGCTATTGCGGACGAAGTTATCAAGACGAATAACTACCGGAAATATATCTTGAGGGATGGTACGGTTGACATTTGTCGGGCGTGCCATCTACCTGGTGAGTCCCTCAGGCATATAGTTTCCGGTTGTTCTCGTCTTGCTAACGGCGAGTACTTGCACAGACATAACCAAGTAGCCAGGATTATTCATCAGCAACTTGCTCTGAAATACAAACTTGTAGATGTTGAAGTGCCGTACTACAGGTATGTAGCTGAATCAGTTCTCGAAAATGGTCATGTCACGTTGTACTGGGATCGAACTATCATCACAGACAGGACTGTTGTGGCCAACAAACCTGACATTGTGGTGATAGATCGATCAGAGCGCCGTGCAATGATTATCGATGTCACCATTCCGCATGACGGCAATCTCGTGAAAGCTGAAAAGGATAAACAAATTAAATATATCGATTTAGCTCGCGAGGTTGTCGACATGTGGGATGTGGATTCGGCAATCATTGTGCCGATAGTCATATCTGTCAATGGTCTAATTGCTAAGAGCCTCGATCACCATCTAAAGAGGCTCGCGTTAGGTGCTTGGATCAGGGGTTTGATGCAGAAGGCAGTGCTATTAGATACAGCACGCATTGTGAGGAGGTTCCTGTCTCTGGAATCCTAACCACCGGCAGCTTGGACCCTGTTCCCGATGCCGGTGGGTCGTTTCAGTTATTATATTTTTAAATATGTATGTTTTTATATTTATATTTAAAAATGTAATAATTAGAAGAAAAATAGTAATAAATAGAATAATAATAATAATATTTTATTGTCACAAAAAGATACATACAAAGGAATAACCCATGTGGTTATAAACATTTAAACATGTACAATAATTTTGTTGACCACTGGTACCCAAAGTAAGATTTAACTTGTGGTATGGGTACTAGGGCTCTCACAATTAATTGCAACAGGTAGATATGTGAAAGTGTAGTGTATTATGCATGTGCTGAATTGCTAACGTAAGAATAATATATAATAATATAAATATTCATATTAATATTATAATTATATATATCGTATATATATGTATATTATATATATATATATATCTATATCTGTGTGTATGTGAATGTTCGTGTTTGTATGTGTGTGTGTGTGTGTGTGTGTGTGTGTGTGTGTGTGTGAGTTATATAAATAATAATATAATAATAATAATATTTTATCACATACACACAACACCATCTAGCCCAAACTAAGCAGAGCTTGTACTATGGGTACTAGACAATGGATGAACGTACATATATTTTTCTTTTTGTAAATACATACTTATTATACATAGAAACACCCAGACCAAGACAAACATCCATGTTCATGCACACAAATGTTTGACTTGTGTGGGAATCGAACTGCCACGCCTGAGGTCGCCTCAGGCGTGGCAGTCGGTTACACTAACCACTACGCCATCGAGGCCGAAATAACGAGCATGACCATTTTAATACCCATATTTGGCGATTGAAAAGAGTGGCCATGAGTTTCTTGCTTCTTCTCATAAAAGCTCTACTCGAACAGGCTTTTTAGAGTTTGGAATAACTCTTATACAACAGCTTTGTCCGTCCGTCTGTCTGTTATACAACTTTCAACTGAAGAACCGTATGAGCTAGAGACTCGCGGTCAACGCCATTCGACTCAGCATAGTCGATATACCCCCGAAATGACTATGACCTTTGACCTCAATTCGTTGTCATTCATTGCCGTTTCTTACTTGTTTCAATGTTAAAGTTTTATTTCCTTGTTATTATTCTATTTTTTATTAATATATCTTATATGTATGTATCTTATGTGGGGGCCAGTCAGTGCAGACTGGCGACACTTCGACCCAGTGGGATCTTTTGTGTCGACACTCTCCCAATAACGACTGCCATAGATGTTCATGGCAGCCGGGACCGACGGCTTAACGTGCTCTCCAAGGCACGGAACAGGCGATAATTGTCAATCAATACGCACATAATTTCGAAAAGTCATATAACTTCCGAAAGTCAGAGGTGCACGACGTGGGTTCGAACCCGTGATCCTCTGCATTGCAGTCTGTCGGTCTCCCCACTGAGCAGCGATAGCTCAGACCATATATCTTATATAGTTACATTTTGACGTGTCCAAGAATTGTATGCACATTTTAATGAAAATAAAGATTTTTGACTTTGACTTTGATTTTTACATTCCTCAGGTTTCCTTAAAGACGTGGCAGCTCGCGTATGCATCGAACGAAAACCTCTCCGATTCTGCGCAAGCCGACTCTCTTCCCTGATGAAGACCTTAGAGATCCCGGACCCTTCCAACTTCGCGTCTCTGACCCTCATCACACATCTCGCCACATTAGTATCGACGTACACAAAAGGTTTCACCATCATTATTGAGCCGTTCGATGATAAGACGCCGACGGTTTCGAATCCTATTCTGCATTTTTCGTGAGTACATACAATTTTTTTTGTTTTCTGTACTAATGTCATACAGAGGAAATATAATAATAATAATAATAATAATGTTTATTTCACCACAGTATAACACTTGTACATAATTATAAAATTTTTACGAGTACACAGATATGATGACATAATAAATAAAATAAAATTGTATTATTGACACACATTAAGTGGTGACTGGCCCCTTTGCTAAGTTGTTATTAAACAACTTGTGTTAAAGAGGCCAGGCCCGAAATCCTGTCTAAATACGTACTATTTGTGATACAATATTAAGAATATTGGTATATGGATATCAAAGTAAAATTTGTGTAACGTAACAAAGTAAAGTAGGGATGAATATAATTATGAATGCTTAATAATAAGGTGTGTGTGTGCGTGTGTGTGTGTGTGTGTGTGTGTGTTGTGTGTGTGTGTGTGTGTGTGAGTGTGTGTGTGTGTGTGTGGGTGTTTGTCAAAGGGCGCTATGATGTGTGGAAATACACTTACCTATCGGTATGATACAAGTAACCGTTCCGTATCCTGGTAATTCAACGACAGTAAGTAAGTTCTCACTGTGTCTTTGCAAGTGTATTTTGAAAGTGAGTATATATGGAGTTTCTTATTTAGCATATTGTAAAGATGAGGCCCCAGATAACAGAAAAAACGTTGAGTGAATGTAAGGTTACATTTGTGGGACTTACACACAATATCATGTCGCCGCTTAGTGATTAACTTATATTGAGTGTTTTGGTGTTGATAAACGATAGTGGTTAAAATAAATAGCTGTCTGAATATTTTAGGCGAGAGCCTGGAGATTGGTCACACAGGTTTCGTACCTAGTACAAACTCCAGATCTCACTAAGGTTTTAGTTCATGCTGTACCTTATTGTAACATATCAATGTACTTACCTTTTTGAGAGAAATAAACAATATTGTTATTATTATTATTATTATTTGTTTTTTTTGTTTGTTTGTAAGAGTTTAACTCAGAAACTACTCAACCGATTTAAAAAATTATTTTACCATTAGAAAGCTATATTATCAGCGTGTAACATAGGCTATTATTTTAAAAAACAAGTACTGTTACTAACATACCCTAACCTACTTTTACGCCAACGAAAGCTAGTCTTGAATAAACTCCAAGTATGGAGGTGCCACACTAAAAATAATGTTTGTGCGGCGGGGGTAAAGTTACCCGCTACGAGGATTTTAATTATGTTTGGCATTCCAAGACTGGACTCGTCAATGTGATTTTGATGAATGGACCTTTTTAGTTTCAAATTGGATTTACTTGTAAAATATATTTTCTTTTTATAATTTAGTTTTTGCTCTAGAAACTAACTAAAAACTAGCAGCAGCGATAGCTCAGTGGGGAGACCAACAGACTGCAATGCAGAGGGCCTCGAGTTCGAACCCACGTCGCGCACCTCTGACTTTTGGAAGTTATATGACTTTTCGAAATTATGTGCGTATTGATTGACAATTATCGCCTGCTCCGTGCCTCGGAGAGCACGTTAAGCCGTCGGTCCCGGCTGCCATGAACATCTATGGCAGTCGTTATTGGGAAAGTCAGTACCCTCTAATATCCTGACACTGGTCTAGCCTTAGGGTATCGTTAGCCTTCGGGTTGCGGAGGTCAGGTGGCAGCCGCTCCGTGTAAAAACTGATATCCAGTCAAACCCGGTTAGACCAGAAAAGCCGACCCCAAGTGACTTGGGAATAATAAAGAAGAGAAGAAGAGTTTTTGCTCTAGAAGAAAGAACACCCAAACTCTGAATTTTTTTTCTGTATCATACAAATTTTTGTCCCGTATGGCACTGAATTGACTACACTTGGCGTAGTGGTATCGGCGAGGCAACCATTTAAACCATTAGTTCCCAAAGTGGTCCAGGTGGCCCCTAGGAGTCCTCGGGAGACTCGATGGGGGTTTACGATGGCGTGATAAAAAAATGGGGTCCACCATTCGTAAGCGAGGGTCCACGAAAATAAAATATAAATAATATATAAATTGGCTTGACTTCACCTATCAATGTAGGCAGATAATATTTTAAGAAGCTCAGCGACTGTTACTTGTAAAATCTTGCATATTCCATATTCAATACCAGTGGTCTCGAAACAACTGATTTTTAGGAAGAGAACCTCTAAAAAAAAAACAGCCCGTACGAATGTCCAAGGAGTATAGTAGACATGTAGTTACAGGGAGTCCACCAAAACCTGCAAAATTTTGATAGTGATCAATTGTAAAACTAAGAATTTAGACTAAAATAAATAAATAATAATTATTATTATTATGAGAAAAAAAATTCTGATTTTAACAATTACGCCATCTATGCAATACATCTCAAAATATTTCTACTATAGCTTGCGATATGTGGGGTAGTACGACTCTGACTTTCGCCAGCTGTTTTTTATAGCAACCATAAATAGCTTTAGCCGTTAATTGGGTATTTTTCTGGACTCCAATTATCGAGGGATTTCCTTACAAAAAATCCAATAACTCTTTATCTGAACTAGGAATTGAAGTCGTGATCTCATGATCCCTATCGAAAGCGCATGTGCTAACATACTATGTCCGCGGTTTAACCCGCGTTTATGGTTACTGCGCTGCCCCCATGGGCCGTAGCGTGATGTTATATAGTCTCTAGCCTTCTTCGATAAATAGACAACCCAACACTAAAATAATTTTTCAATTTGAACCAATAGTTCCTGAGATTATCGCGTTCAACCAAACAAACAAACTCGTCAGCTTTATAATATTAGTATAGATGTATGTACTATCGACTTGAGCGATGGATGACCACTCCTAAGGTTAAAATCGCATAACAGGCCAACACTTGGTCGGACGGAGGGCGGAGTCACTTAAAGTCAACATGTGTAAGCGAACATTTTTCTGAAATGGTCAACCGTCGCTCAAGTCGATAGTACGTTAATATAATTATAATAAAATAAAATTTTATGATTTTGTTGGGTGGTTAAAACATGATTATATGAAACCATTTCAGGAAAAAAAGGGTACATAAAATTTAAAAACAATTATTTCTGGTAAAAAAAGATCTGGTCATGGTTATTCTATATCACCAGTAGAATGCGTGGTTAAAAGGAATTACACGATTTCAAAATCACCCTGTATATTTGTAAATAGTTGTGTTTTGTCCCCAGATGTATGGACTCATCAATAGCGATGCGGCCGGTGTTCGCACGCTTCCAAACTGTGATAATCACTTCAGGTAATCATTATTATTGTGTAATGTAAATATATTACTACTTCACAACAATAACAAGAATAGACCAAACATATTTAACAGTGGTCTTCTATTTCATTCTTCTTTTCGCGTTAGAAACTCCGATGCTAGCTTTGAAGTTGTGTCAAAGCACAAAGTCACACATTTTCGTTAAAATTATGCTACATTCTGCATTATAAAAGTTATACTCGTCCTCGATGGCATAGTGGTTAGTGTAACCGACTGTCACGCCTGAGGTCGATTCGATTCCCGCACAAGTCAAACATTTTTGTGCATGAACATGTATGTTTGTCTTGGTCTGGGTGTTTCTATGTATAATTTGTATGTATTTACAAAAAAAAGTATATATGTATGTTTATCCATTGTCTAGTACCCATAGTACAAGCTCTGCTTAGTTTGGGCTAGATGGTGTTGTATGTATGTGATAGAATTTTATTATTATTATATTTGAGCCGTAGTATTTAAAAAGTGTTATGCTTGAAAAATAATTGTATAAAATATAATTTTGAAAAGTGAACCTAGTTGGCGCAGCGTTAGAGAATGCAACTGCTGTGCTTGAGGTTGCGGGGTTCGATTCCTGGGGTCAGAAAAAGTGTTATTGGGGTTGTCTGTCAAGTCTGCCCCTATTACGACAGAGCTTAAACCATAGCTAGGAAAATGTGAGCTTGACCCTTCGGAGATATACGCGTTAGATATGGCTATATGTATATTGCTCATGGATAATGGCCTTCAGACCGCATTTCGGTCACGGCGGCCAATCTTAACCGAGACTGCCATCTGCGCAGGAGATATCATAAAGCACAAGTATGTGCGCAAACACAAGTGCACTCTGTTCCTCTGATCACGACCAGAGAGAGATCTAACACCGCCAACTTCCTAACTCCGCGCTGATATTGAGATTTCTTATCAGAAAAACCTATAAAATTTTTGTTGGCCCGACCCGGGATTAGAAACTGAGACCTCATGCACAGCAGTTGCATTCACTATCGCTGAGCCACAGAGTCAGTTAGTTGCGTATAGACATTATGTTGCCGAAACAAACTCGTTTTGTATACTACCCATATCTATATTTATATTTCAGGTACCTTATCTCCTTTGGACATGTACCCGAAGATCCTAGACTTCAATCCTGTCGTCATGAGCTCGTTCACTATGACGCTCGCCAGACCTTGTATATTGCCCATGGTACGTGCCTCTATCAACTACTTCGTATGCATACATATAGAATTGTTAAGAACAGCCAAAGGTCGCTATGCCCGAATTAGTGAATGGTGATTACCCAGTAAATTTCGAATCATTCGAATCATCATCCCCTTGCCTTGGTCCCAATTTATTTGTGGTCGGCGCAGAGTATGTCCTTTGCTTCCATACATCTATGTCACTCGTCATCTGATCATTTATCACTTTCCCTTTCATATCTATCCTCACACAGTCCATCCATCTTTTCCTTGGCTTTCCTCTCCCTTTTCGTCCCTCTACCCTCATATTCATCACTTGCTTACCTAATACGTATCATTTTTTCGCATAACATATTATTCGAATATGCTAACAAATCGAAATATTCGAATTTTTGACAAATTTAATACTTTAATTTGATTGATTATTTGATTAAGAGTTAATATAATAACACAAGCCAAATGTGCCTTATACACAAATCTATTTACGAATATTCGGTAATGATACAAACTATTATCAGTAATAACAAATCATCATTCGGATGCTTTTAGAGTTCGAAAAAACTCTTATATAACTGCTTTGTCCGTCCGTCCGTCCGTCTGTCTGTTATACAACTTTCAACTCAAGAACCGTAAGAGCTAGAGACACGCGGTCAACGCCATTCGAGTCCGCATAGTCAATATACAGCCGAAATGACCATGACCTTTGACCTCTGATCTCAAGGTCACGTGGTATCACGTGACCTTTGCATGTGCGCCTGAATCTAAAGATTATAATAGCAGCTGCGATTAATGTATATTGATATTCCTAAATAGCAACTTCTACTGCCTAGATTGTGTTGTTATGTGTTTACACTTACTCTTAACCGGTCGTATACCGCCGGCTCGCATACCAGCCGGCAGATTTGTACCCGTCGTAGGCCGGTGGCTCGCATGCGAGCCACCAAATTGGCGCCAAAACGCCGCGCGCCGCCTTCGCTTTAGCTTAAGCTAACGTAAAACCAATTTGGTGGCTCGCATGCGAGCCACCGGCCTACGACGGGTACAAATCTGCCGGCTGGTATGCGAGCCGGCGGTATACGACCGGTTAAGCCTGGTATAATAATAATGTCTTCCAGACCGAATTTCGGTCACGGCAGCCGGTCTTAACGGAGACTAGCCATCTGCGCAGGAGATATTATAGTGCACAAGTGTGTGCGCAAACACAAGTGCACTCTCTGTTCCCTAACCCTCATGATCCGATGGGACGGTAATCCGATACGACTGAAGAGAGATCAGGCGCAGGACCAACGAATTTACATGCTTTCCGAGGCACGGGTGTGTCTAACACCGCCAACTTCCTAACTCCTGGTTGGTATTGAGATTTCTTAACAGAAAAACGCAATACGCTTTTGTTGAGCCTGGTATATCCGGGATCAATTCTAGTATCGGCCAAATGTTATTGGGCACTAGGCTTTCAACGTATTATGCTTTACTTAAAATCACACCTTGCGAAATGGCCTGGCCAAAAGTGATAGGCAATCACTTTGGGAGGAGTGGAAGTATGTATATGTAATTTTGTAACCTAAGGTATTAATTGATTTTGTAATTCTTCTCCCTAGCCTTTATTATTCCCAACTTCCCAAGTCACTTGAGGTCGGCTTTTCTGGTCTAACCGGATTTGACTGGATATCAGTTTTTACACGGAGCGGCTGCCACCTGCCCTACGCAAGCCGAAGGCTAACGATACCCTAAGGCTAGACCAGTGTCAGGATATTAGAGGGTACTGACTTTTACAAAAACGACTGCCATAGATGTTCATGGCAGCCGGGACCGACGGCTTAACGTGCTCTCCGAGGCACGGAGGAGGCGATAATTGTCAATCAATGCGCACATAATTTCGAAATTTCATATAACTTCCGAAAGTCAGATGTGCGCGACGTGGGTTCGAACCCGAGACCCTCTGCATTGCAATCTGTTGGTCTCCCCACTGAGCTGTCGCTGCTTAATTGATTTTGTAATTACCTCATCTTATTTATTTTGTAATGTTTTCAGATAGTATCAAAAGGCAGTGACCAGGTGGCGATATCATCTAAATATGAGTCGCGAGAAGATGTGGCAGTCATCAGAAATTATGGACAACTGTTAGTCGAGGTGAGTTTATCATCTTTGAATATTTTTGAACTATTGTATTCACCTTTTCTAAATCTTTCTTCTTTATAATATAAAGAAGAAAGATTTGATTTTCGTTTGTTCGCTTTTGACGATTTAACTCAAAAACTTCTTAACCGATTATAAAAATTCTATCGCCATTAGAAAGCTCTATTATTACTGAGTAAAATAGGCTATATTTTATTTAAAACAAGTGGGAAACGGCAATGAATTGCCATAAATCTTAGAGTTCGAAAAAATGGTTCAAGTAATATGCAAAGGTCACGTGATACCAGGTCAGAGGTCAAAGGTCATAGTCATTTCGGGGATATATCGATTATGATGAGTCGAATGGCGTTGACCGCGAGTCTCTAGTTCTTACGGTTCTCGAGTTGAAAGTTATATAACAGACAGACGGACAAAATGTTGTATAAGAGTTTATTCGAACTCTAAAAAGGGTACTGTCACTTTTATAACCTAATCTACTTTTACGTGAACGAAGTCGCGAGCAGAAGCTAGTTTATTATCAAATAGTACAATCGGCCAAAACGCCGCTGTTTCACCTCTAGGTTGAAAATCGCTTGTACATGACATTGGCGCACAGGGAAAGCCCCACCCCTTAAAACTTGTTTCTGTTGTGCATGTGATTGTGTAGATAAACAATAAGTTTAAAAATTAAACTCCATTTTGTGCAAAAAAGAACGACTGGCTACTTTGTTCTAAGATACTTTGTTTCTTTAGAATTATACCGATAAGTCGAGATCCATACCAGCTGTTTTAGAAGCTAATCCTTTTATTTACATTTAGCCTCTCGCATGTATTCAAACGACATTCAGACGACGGCAAGCGCGCGCCAGGTGTCGCGTTAAAGGAAAAAATTGTTCCCCTTTTTTTGTGTGCAAAATAAAAGTCGTTCGTAAAAAATTCTGAGCACTGGGACGCGTGGATATTAGCCAAAATACAAATAACTAAAATAATAAATTTAAAATAGTGTCTTCTTTCTCACGCGTAAGGGATGTTTTGATTGGTTAAGCTGAAATATGGGCGGGGTTACATTTCTTAAATTTGTTTTAAAGGAATCAGTTTGCAAAGTGGCACAGCGCCTATTTGGCCGATAGTACATATCATACTTATCATCAATGGTATATAAGGCTTGGCAAAAACGAGCCACCACGGCAACGGGAACCACGGTGGCTGTCAGCACCTACTACGGTAGCTAGCGACAATCACCGTCGTTCGGTGACCATGGTACCCATAATAATGTATAACACTGCAGTCTAGTCTCACGATAGACTTGAAGATATCACGGTGTGCTCCATAACGAAGTAATACGTATGATGTTTAGCGGTTAACTGAAGTCAGCCGACAATACGTGTGACCCGATCCTTACAGGATTTATGACAAGTGAGAAACGGCCATGAATTGCCGTAAATCTTAGAGTTCGAAAAAATGGTATCACTTGGCTTTGAGGTCAGAGGTCAAAGTTCATAGTCATTTTGGGGGTATATCGACTATGCTGAGTCGAATGGCGTTGACCGCGAGTCTCTAGCTCTTACGGTTCATGAGTTGAAAGATGATTTCTTCACGTGACCTTGAGATCAGAGGTCAAAGGTCATAATCATTCCGGGGTATATCGACTATGCTGAGTCGAATGGCGTTGACAGCGAGTCTCTAGCTCTTACGGTTTTTGAGTTGAAAGTTGTATAACAGACAGGCGGACGGACGGACGGACAAAGCTGTTATATAAGAGTTTTTCGAACTCCAAAAAAGCCCAACGACGACTTTTGACTCATTTGCACCGAGCCTTAATATCGGGCACTTTTGAACATAACATTTATAATTGTATGTTATATAATTATTATACAGCGTGTAACGGAAAGGTGTGGTCATATTTAACTGTCATATAATATGGCCTCTGTACCGTGACAAATAAATCTGTACATATTATTTTCACTAAGATTTATTTAGCATTTTGTTTTTATCGACTTATCAATATGAGAATGTACTAGTCGATACTTAGACAACGCTAATAGCTAATTCAGTTGCCTGCGTGAACTTTAAATCAAACTGGCGCAGATTAGATAGTAATTTAAATTTTGTTTTGATAATCCAATTATAATAATATAAAATCAATTTGTTTTAAGCCGAGGATGGTACACATGGGTTATTTTCCAAATATACTTCCCTAAAATAAGACCCCATCTATCTGTGTTATGCTGTATATTTTTACTCGGTAAAGCAAACTTCGCTTTAGCGATGCAGGATCTACTATAAATTGTAAGGAGTAATGTTTATTTTGAGCGCCATCTGTTATCGTTATTTGTAAATTCTTTGCGTTTCTACAACAACCTGTAAATTTTATTTTCGAAATGAGATCACAATTGTATTTGTGTACTAGCTGATCCGCGCAACTTCACATAAGATATTTTTTTTCCGTTTTTGCAACATTTTTCATAGCTGCTCCGCTCGTATTGGTCGTAGCGTGATGTTATATAGCCTATAGCCTTCCTCGATAAATGGGCTATCCAACACTAAAATAATTTTTCAATTCGAACCAGTAGTTCCTGAGATAAGCGCGTTCAACCAACCAAACAAACAAACAAACTCTTCAGCTTTTTAATATTAGTATAGATTTAACAAATGCGTAATTGTTATACTTACAGATATCGGCAAGTGTACCGGATGGCGTAGTGTGTTTCTTCACGTCGTATTTATATCTCGAGAGTGTAGTTGGTGCCTGGTACGATCAAGGTACGTTATACGCTCATTATATGACACTAATATACATATCGCACGCTTAATAAAACAGAGACTTATCTCAGTATTTTGGATTAAACAAATTTGAACTCTATTGCAAAGATTTAACACAAATATAATATTAGAATTTAACATATACAATTAGAGTTCAAATTGCTTTACTTTCAAATTTCGAGTTAAGTCGCTGTTTTATTAAGAGTGCGATATGTACTCTATGTGGATCGGTATCGCAGCTGTAATTAATGCGCCTGCTGTGCTGTCTAGCGTTCAATTCCCAGGCCAGGCAATGTTATTGGGTCTTTCGGTCAAGAAATACTTAGTGGCAAGTTGTCTTGAACTGTGCCCGGCAAGTGGCAATTGGCTGGCCGCCTATGACGTGGAACTTAAAAATATAGTAAATAGAAATAATAGAATTTACAGATATATCGGGTTCACATCAAGTTAGACACCCTATATACACATAACCACGCTACATACAAAATAGAGAATTGTCGGAAAGGGACTGTGCATAGTGGTGTCGATGTAATGGTAAGGGTAGAGCATCGCGCCCCGTTCAGCGTGAATGAGACAAAATAACAAAAATATAACTCACTCTCTCGCACGATTCGCAGCGTTCAACTTCGAATAGTTCAAAGTCTAAACAGTTTAGGTTGATGTGTCGCTGTGTGTACCTCCTAACATATGCATTTAAATGGCAGCTCTCTCACTTGGAGTCAATCCTGTGTCGCGGGGGTCTTTACAAACATTCAAACAATGGACACAAAGAACACTCAGACTGTGAGCATTTGTGGATCACACAATTTTTTGACCACACGGGTCAGAAATAAAATATTGTTGATCGTACCCACATGCCCCTTAAGCCTCTTCGCCAATCTTAGATGTGTCGTTATAGTAAGCACATGGCACAGAACAAGTGAGATAGAGAACATGCACTAACGTGTCTTACAATCTAGTTGAGTTGTTCATCTATTTTCCACAGGTGTGGTGGCGAGTCTACAACGACACAAACTGTTGTTCATCGAGACGCAAGACTCCGCGGAAACCAGTTTCGCACTTATCAATTTTATTAAAGTGAGTAGATTATGTTTTTTTTAATCAGCTTTTTTATATGTCCCACAAGCTGGACAAAAGCCTCTCCCTTGGAATTCCAAATTACTATGTTTCTGGATATTCCCTGCCAGTCTTTTACAAATGCGCCCAGGTCGTACCGCCATCTCCGTTTAGGTCTGCCCCGTCGCCGTCGACTGTCTTGAGGTACCTAATTGATGACGATTGGTGCCACCTCACTGGGTGCATGCGGCAGACGTGTCGGCCCAGTCCCACTTCAACCTGGCGGATTTCTCACCTACATCAGCTATGCGTGTTTTGGAGCGCAGAATAGTATTTCGGACGTGATCCATCCTTTTGATTCCGAGAATGCTACGCTCCATTGCCCTCTGGCAGATCTTCGACTTGGACTGCCGATTCTCAATCAGGAAACAGGTTTGGGCAGGCAAGATACACATGTCGATAAGTTTCCGCTTCAACGATAGTGGAAGGTTATCCTTCAAAAGCTCTTTCATCGACCAGAAGCTCTTCTGGGCGTTATAGATTGTGTTAATGAGGTAATTATGTAAGATTAATCATTAGTTATTTATTCAACACAAAAAAAAAAATTTAGAATTTTTTGAGAGCCATATAATAATATTTTTTATTAATTATAACATGCCACGCTATAACGCGGGAATAAGCGGCGTCGCTTCTTCAAACATTGCGTGCGTAGTACCAACAGCATTCTGCTAATGTCTGCCTCCCGTAATGATTGTCCCATACAGGCACACCAAGCGGGCATCGTTACGGCCAAAATGTAATGTATACATAATTTTTTTTACCAACATAGTTTGTAAACAAATTGTTACTAACTCATATGGATTATGTCCCTAAATAAATGTTTTATTATAACCACATCAGGAAGGCTATTTAGCCAATTGATAATCTTAAAAGAAACCATTCAGGGAAAGAGAGGAAGAGAAATACCGTTCCATGTCTTTGTCCAACAAGTGGAAGTCGAGTCGTATTAAGAGGTAAAAAGGAAAGCGGAAAACAGAGATATGTGGGGAATACTCCACCAAGAAAAACTACGCTCTGTGTTACAGAAATAGATTATACCTGCGAATTAAGTGCGAACGGCTTACTTTATGGTCAGATTTTTTGTTCCGTCAATTATTTGGTGACAGTATGATTAAGTCTGTGGAGAAACAGGGTGTGATTCCCTCCAACACAATGAGAGGATTCTCCGACCTGGCTGGTTGATCGTGCCTGGAGGGCCGTGGCCCGACGGTTAATGTAGGGAGCTTGTATATATACTTAGTCGCTGTGTAAATGTTACTTGTGCGATTCAGAATTGTATGACGTCATGTTAAGCGCGATTGTATCGCCATCTGTTAAATGTAGGCGGAACTTCTTCGACTGTGCGGAGTCGCGGCGACTCGAAGTTAAATTGCCCTGGGAAGTATCATCACGACATTGGTGTAACAGCAGTGTGACACAGTTAATGCGTTCATTGATGTGCTTGAAAAATTATTGTACATTATATTTTCCTGCGGCTTCGCTTGCATAAAAAGCCTTCCTAGTGTCTCGCTCTGTGGCACTCCGTTGACGTGGGTGAACAAATTTAAGTACTTGGGTCACTGGGTCACTGATGATCTTAGAGACAACATAGATATAGAGAGGGAGCGCAGGTCGTTGGCTGTACGTTGCAATATGCTGGTTCGAAGATTTGCACGTTGTACGAGTCAAGTTAAAGTCTCTCTTTTTAAAGCTTATTGCCAGTCTTTTTACACGTGCAGTCTTTGGACCAGTTTTACGCAAAGGACATACAGCGACCTGCGCGTCCAATATAATAACGCGTTCAGGATACTGTTGGGGCGATCGTGGAGATGCAGTGCGTCCAGTATGTTTGCGGAAGCGCGCACAGACGATTTTTACGCCATAATACGGAAGAGGACCGCCTCCTTGGCTGGACGGGTACGCTCCGCCACCAACGGTCTCTTGAGCGTGTTTATAGATCGGTGGGACTCCCCCCTGCTGTGCCACTGGGTAAGGATCCACACCAAATGATGAATTTTATTATATTACTTACAATAGTTTTAAGGTATTTTTGTTACTAACACTATGGACACTTGTCTGAAATAAAGAATTTGAATTTGAATTTGAATAAATGTAGATTTGGTTAGGTTAGGTTAGTAACTGTTTTTTCTGGACGAAAGGTACCCTATGATGGTTTTTGTTTCCCTGACAACGTGTATGCGAAATGACATGATGATCCGTTGAGTAGTTAAAGCGTAACAAACAATTAAACAAATAAACTCACATCTATACTAATATTATAAAGCTAAAGAGTTTGTTTGGTTGAACGCGATAATCTCAGGAACTACTGGTTCGAATTGAAAGATTCTCTCAATGTTCGATAGCCCATTTATCGAGGAAGGCTATAGGCTATATAACATCACGCTACTACCAAAAGAAGCAGAGCCTAAATGAAGAATGTTGCAAAAACGGGGAATATTCTCTTATGTGAAGCGGAAGACGACTCGATGGCGTAGTGGTTAGTGTAACTAACTGCCACGCCTGAGGTCGCGGGTTCGATTCAAGTCAAACATTTGTGTGCATGAACATGGATGTTTGTCTTGGTCTGAGTGTTTCTATGTATAATATATGATAGAATATTATTATTATTATTAGAAGAATTTGCGCGGGTACAGCTAGTTTATAATATTAGTTAGGATTTTTGTGGTTATAAAGATGTAGTTGTTTAATTGGAAGTATTCCCTTTTAACGTGTGTGTGTGTGTCCCAGGCGTGTGAGAGCGGTCGCGGCGCAGTGCTGTTGTCGGTGGCGCGCGGCAAGGTTTCGGAGGGAGTGGACTTCGACCACCACCTCGGACGATGCGTGCTCATGTTCGGGATACCCTACGTGTTCACGCAGAGCAGGATACTCAAGGCCAGGCTTGAGTATCTCAGGGACCAGTTCCAGGTTAGTACTTGAACCAGTTTTCGTAATACTTTTTCAAGTCAGCCGCAGACACCTCGTTTACAGCCAGCTCGAATGATGACAGCGCATCTTCCAGCGACGAAAATTGTATTCCTTTGAGCCGATTTTTGATTTTCAGGAATAAAAAGAAGTCACACGGTGCTAGGTCAAGGGTGTAAGAAGGGTGACCCAGGAGTTTGACCGGCGTGCTGTCGATGAAGTCCCTCGTTTTGAGCGCGGTGTGCGCAGGCGCGTCGTCGTGGTGAAGCAGTAGCGCTCGGAGCCCTGTGTTTGGTCGCTTGATGCTCACAACAGAGAAAACTTCTGCCAAGCATTTGGTAGTATACCATTCAGCGTTGATGCTTCTTTAATTCCGTAATAGAATTGACACCAAGTAGCCAGCCAAATGCAAAAGCACGCGATCAAAATCAGCTCCCCCGCTTCTAGATCGCTTCACATTGGTAGGCGTTGATTCGTTTTGAAACACCCAAACCGTCGACTAACGCTTCGTTTCTGGATCGTATTGATAAATGCAGGATTCATCACCTGTAATGATGTCGTAAACACGCCGAGATGAGCCTTGCTTCAATTTGTTTATCATATCACGGCACCATTCCACCCGGGCCTGCTTCTGGGCATCGGTGAGGTTGTGCGGCATCCAACGTGAAACTATCCTCCTCACGCGAACATGCACGTGTAGAATCTCGTGAAGGCTTCCCGATCCAATCTGCAGTATGTGCTGAATCTCCTGATACGTAACTCGCCTATTGTCTTAAGTTAAATGTTTCACTGCTAGCATGTTTCTTCTGTAACAGCCGTCAAAGGGCGACCACTTCATTCTTCATTCCCCAGAGTTAGTCGACCGCGCTTAAATTCGTTATACCAACGATACACGGTTCCTTGGAAGGGCCTTCATCCATGAATGTCATTTGAAGTCTATCGTACGATTCGTCTGGTTTCAGGCGACACTTGAAATCGTAAAACATCATAGCGCGAAAATATCCCCGGCGCAGATCCAGTTTTCAATGAGACACAATAATTTAAATAGGCTCACAAAAAATGTGGAGAGATTTTTTTAAATTGGCACGTACCTATTTTTACTTTAAATCATATTTTCAAAATAGATTATAACTGGGCAGTCTCTCATACATAAAAACTTTTTTTCGCAATACTTTCTAAGTGGCCTGGTCATCCGACCATACGTTCTCTTGTTAGTAATAATGTTACATAAAGTTCCAGTTTTGTATCCAGGTTAAGTTTTATTAGAGTTCCAAAAAACTCTTATACAACAGCTTTGCCCGTCCGTCCGTCTGTCTGTCTGTTGTACAACTTTCAACTCAAGAACCGTAAGAGCTAGAGTCGCGGTCAACGCCATTCGACTCAACATAGACGATATACCCCGAAATTACTATCACCTTTGACCTCAAGGTCACGTGAACTTTGCATATTACTTGAACCATTTTTTCGAACTCTTAAGATTTTCGGCAATTCATTGCCAATTCTCACTTGTTTAATAAATAATCGTTTGTTATTTCTAGATCCGCGAGAACGATTTCCTAACGTTTGACGCGATGCGACACGCGGCTCAGTGCGTCGGCAGAGTTCTTCGGTAAGTAGAACATATTTAACCAACTAAGTAAGGGTAACCAAATAAGGGTCCTTTGGGTGAATGTATACATACATTGCCATCTCACTAACCCAAGGGGACCAGACTCCGTGCTGCTACGAATTCTATTTTAATTAATAAATAGTTTGCCTTGTACAAAGTAGTCTGGTGGATCTGGGCACCGAATTCGCAAGCTAATGAAAAACTTATTAGATCAAATGAGAACTGGCAAATAACTCAAGGTCACTTTTTTGATAGTTACGTTTACAAATATTATAACTGACTACAAGTTTATGAGTGACTTAAATACAGTGGCATAATAATACAGTGTGACTGTACACGTATAATGGACCAACTTAGAGTTCAAATGCGGAAAAGGGAGTCCAATTACATTATAGTGTGACTGGTTAAACATTGTACGTACTTAAGGACATGACAATTTTTGGTCAGAAGTAACGAATAAAAAAAAAGAAAACTGTGTGACCTTCAAAGAAAACCTTTATGAAAATTTGTAATTTTGTGAAATATTCATAAAATGTGGCACAGTCGAGCGCGCCGCGCTACTGAGGCTAAGCCTAACCTATAACCTTTGATAAGGACGGGCGGGGGGCGGAAGTGGGGGGCGGGGGCGAAGGTTTTGTTTAGCTTTGGTGTATGCGCAAGAGTGTCCGCACATTAAGATTTTATTGGATAACTAGGTCAAATTTTAAGTACCTGTTTTTTTTAGATATTCGGATCCAGAATCGAGTACTGAATGGGCCGTCCTTCAATATGTCCATTCCTTTACCAATCACTCTGTATATTAGTTGCACCTTAAGGTCGTGTGATGAGGATATAATTATATAAAATTAATTAAAATGATGGCAAAATATTATTTCGTTACAAAATTCTTAGTACAAGGCAGCTCTCCAACTTCGTGCTTCATGAAGTTTGGCATTGCGCTCCATATGTAGTAATAATATAATATAGAAAGCTATCTGTTTGTTTCAGTGGTAAGACGGACTACGGTATAATGATATTCGCGGACAAACGGTTCAGTCGGTCGGACAAGCGCACGAAGCTCCCGCGCTGGATACAGGAGCATCTCAAGGACTCGCTCTGCAATCTCAGCACCGAGGAGGCTGTGCAGGTAACAACTTTGTTTATTGACCTTACAACCATTATAATACCTTGTTTTTTTATAAGACGCCGTGCGTAGGTGCTGGTCATATATGACCGCGAACAATACATTTTCTATTGTGTCTATTACATGGCAGTCAACGTGTTAAGCAATGGACACAAAAAACGCACATTCAGAATAAAAACTTGTCGATCAAATAATATTTACTTATGCTATAAATGCGAATGTAAGATTGCTTGTTATACTTTTACACTATTTTCTAAATCTTATAAATAAATCTACTTAATTTTTAAAGTTATGTTATACTTGATGTATTGGTGGTTTCACCCGCGTTGATGATTACTGCACCGCCCCCGTGGGTCGTAGCGTGATGATATATAGCCTATAGTCTTCCTCGATAAATAAGCTATCCAACAAAAAAGAAGTTTTTCAATTCGAACCAGTAGTTCCTGAGATTAGCGCGTTCAAACAAACAAACAAACAAACTCTTCAGCTTTATAATATTGGTATAGATTTTCAACCACTTCAGAGGGCTAAGATCGACACTGGTAAATTTAAGTATACAATAATCTGACATTTGATCGGATGATGATGATGATGATGGCGGGTCATTGCAATTCAAAACGTTGTCATTACTAATTTCGTTTCCCTTGCGCAGATCTGCAAGCGTTGGCTCCGTCAGATGGCGCAGCCGTTCACCCGCGAGGACCAGCTCGGCGTCTCCCTGCTCACCCTCGCGCAGCTACAGTCGCAGGAACAGCAGGACAAGATCGAGAAGCAGGTTATACAGAAGTGAGAACACCACCCTCAGACCACGTGGCGGGCTGAGCCTTCGACACATCGACCCTTAGAGGATGAAATGTGAGCCATTTTGGCAAAAATGAGTAAATTGAGTTTTATGGCTCTCTTGAAAAGTAGTATTTTGGCTTTAATGCATTTCATCCTCGAAGAGGCGCCATGCCCAGCATTTTGTATCACGCTTTAGAAGATAAACAAATGTTGGGCAAGTGATACAAAGTTTAATATTGAACCTGTACATAGTATTTTCATAACTGCAACTTTAAGCAAAATAAAGATTATTAAAATTATATGTGATTTACTATTGAAAACAGTTCTTCATGTTGTTATGTTGTATGCATGACGCGCTTACAATTGACATATGCATAAGTTAAATGACTTACCCAAAGACAAATCGTGGGTACCCAACCGCATGAATATGTATTTTTTGTTAATTGTTTTAATTTACCCCTACATCTTACTATCTATCGACGATTTGATTGACTCGGTGGCACAGCGGTAATAATGATTGCTGTGCATAAAGTCTCGAGTTCGATTCCCGGTCTAGCTAACAAAATCTGTCAAGAAATCTACGCAGATAGCTAGTCTCCGTTCAGACAGTGCGCCGTGACCAAATTTAGTGGTTCCAGATCTCGAGCGGAGTCTGAAGCTTATTGTTACTATCTACTATCAGAACCAATAGCTACTATGAATGTCTATCCGAAATTTCGGGCCGAACGAAATATTAAAAGCATACTTACCTACGATAATAATATAATAAATAATACATCATTTTGAAAAGTCAAGTTATGACTTTTCGAAATTATGTGCGTATTGATTGACAATTATCGCCTGCTCCGTGCCTCGGAGAGCCCGTTAAGCCGTCGGTCCCGGCTGCCATGAACATCTATGGCAGTCGTTATTGGGAGAGTGTCGACACAAAAGATCCCACTGGGTCGAAGTGTCGCCGGTCTGCACTGACTGGCCCCCACATAAGATACATACATACATACCTACGATAAAGTTGATTCAGTATTCTTTCTTTCAAAATGACATAACTCTGTTGTTTTTTAAACTTCTTGGTAGAATTTAGGCCGATCAAACAACACCAACATTCGGCCCGAAATTCGGCATTTACATTTTAGGGTAGGTACAAGTGGTGTCAGGCAAGGCAATAGGAAAAAGAAAACGCTATAAACTTAAATAACATTTTATTTAAAAACTGCCAAATGAAATCGTTGCCGCTAAAATATTTACACAACACAAATAGGATATCTGTTAATAACAGTTTATATTTCTATTACAACTAAATTATTTTACAAACTATATGAAACTTGGTGTTTACACGTAACAACCTATAAGGCAGGCTGTATAGAAACGTTGTGAAAACGTAACACGTTGGAGGGCGCGACATTTTATAAGGCAGAATATTTGGCGATTTTTTTTATATTCTAAGCGAATTGGGTTATATTTTAAGTAAATCCTACATCTTTTAAGTAATTCGGCATCTACGTAATGCATAGACGGCTCAGTCGCAGAATGTTCACTTCGCAAAATGTCTACAGTCAGTTCCCAAGGAATTGAAATCAAGGGACATTTTGCGAAAGGAAAATTTTACCTTAATTAATAGAATTATAGACTAGCCTCCCTTTTATACCACAATGGACGACGTGTTTGTTGCCTCGTCTTCTCCATACGTTTACTTTCCAACGTTTCTATACTTTCGTAAGAAAATTCATTAAAGAGACATCTTATCCGAACCCTTCATAAGCGATGCTTCTGTGTGATCTGTGTCTAGTACCTAAGGCCTACCATGAAAATATCTACCCGAAACTTCGGGCTGAAAGAAATGTTAAGATATTCCTACCATAAAGTTTCTTCTTATTTTCAAAATAACATTTCTTCGATGTTAAGACCACTTCATAGTAGGGTTTAAGAACGAACCCAACGAAATGTGCCAAAGTAAATCACGAATATCGAAATGAATGTAGCATGAATAGTACAATCAGGCGAAAAATTAGCTAGGCTCTTCTCATGGTAGACCCACAGGTATCATGGCTCTCGATAACGTTAAGTCTTCGTCTCGTTAACTTCTAACGTCTTTCACGGAATCGTCCATAAACTAATCGTAATGTAAAAATACGTTCATTTGAGTCGAGAGCTATAAAACACTATTACACCCACTAAAAGTAGTTACCAGAGCCGAGATGATAATAACCATTAAACTCAAATTATATACAGCCTTGGCCAAAAGTATTAGGCACCCCCAATATAGTTATCACACACCTGTGCTATTTGAACAATTAAACAATATTCTATAGAACTGCGATACCGGTGTCATAAAACACTATTTAAGACAATAGGCGGCATTTTTTAAGCAGTCGTAAAACATCTGGTGCGTCAATAATAAAATTTTATTTTTCCAAAATTTATTTTTAATGTTTCGTCAGTTACCATTTGGAAGTCTTAGTGTAAAGACAGTGCATTTGTGGTTTTGTGAATTAATTGAGAAGAAATTCATTTGAAAATGCCAAAACGAAACGAAATTAGTATTGAAAATCGTGTAAAAATTCAACTTTTACATGAGCAAGGCAAGACTCAAAAAGAAATCGCGAAGTTGGTGAAATTTTCGCGATGCGCCGTTCAATCTGCTATCAAACGTTTTGTTGAGACTGGCTCTCATGCAAATAAACCAAGAACAGGCAGAAAACGCGTGACTACTAGCCGTCAGGACAGAAAACTTATCCGAGAGTCTGTGAAATATAGAAAAAAAACTTCTTCGGAGCTTGCTGTGGCTTTAACTGAAGAGACTGGACATCCCATAAGCGCACGAACTGCAAGACGAAGGCTAGTAGAAGCCGGCTTAAAAGGTTGCAAAGCTAGGAAGAAGCCGTGGCTATCCGCAGACAATAAAAGAAAACGACTTGATTGGGCTCTGAGACACCAACATTTCACAGAAGAGGATTGGTCTAATGTGCTGTGGTCTGACGAATCAAACTTTGAGGTAAGTTTTTTTTAGTGAAGTCTATACCACAATTACAACGATCATTGTTGTGTTTGTCTTCAAACTCAAATGTTATAAAAGTTTGTAATGTGTGCTTTTTTTTGGAATCTACAGGTATTTGGAACACCAGGTGTGACGTTTGTGAGGCGACGCAAAGGCGAAGAATATCACCCAGATTGCGTAGTACCAACCATAAAACACGGCGGAGGCAGTGTAATGATTTGGGGTTGCATGGCTGCGGATGGAGTCGGTAAAATGTTTGTTTGCGAAGGTCGCATGAACAGTGAAAAATACATTAATGTACTGGCAACTGCTCTCGTACCTTCGCTTTCGTGTATTTTTGATGACACTAACTTAAATGGTGTGAAATTCCAACAAGACAATGCTCCGTGTCACAAGTCAGCTACTACGATGCGCTGGTTTACTGAAAATTGTATTGATCTGTTAGATTGGCCTGCCCAGTCCCCGGATCTAAATCCTATTGAACATTTGTGGAGTATTTTGAAGAGAAAAATAAAAGAGCACTCGATAACATCAAAAACTGCTTTAAAAAACGCGTAAGTGCAAGAATGGGATGCAATTTCTCCAGAGGAATGTGCGAAACTTGTACGTAGTATGCCCCACAGAGTTGCTGCTGTCATAAAATCAAAGGGTGGCCCAACAAAATATTGATGTTTTTACAATATTCTAATGGAAATAAAGTACTTTAATCATTATAATTAGTTTTATTTCTCTCTAAGCCTGAAATATGCAGTAATTTATAGGGTGCCTAATACTTTTGGCCAAGGCTGTATATATATTAGTATATTAGTTAATAAATAGTTTTCCATTAAAACAACCATTATTTTAATAATAATGACTATAGACAACAGTTAAATATGAATACACCGTTCATACCATGCAGTGTAGGTATAAAATACATAACTATAGAAGGCCGGCACGACAAAAAGCAAACAATTTTGGCTAAGTCGGTGGAATTTGCAATCATCAAAATCACACAATCAGAAGTAAAAACATTGCAATGTACAGCACATCTATATCTATGTAATTCATGATATTGTCAAGATAAAATTTCTTTTCAGATACAGCACATTAAAACCGAATAATATCATTACGCTGAATTCGAGTGATAAAGGTTACACAAATGTGTAACCGTTATTAACCGAAAAAAAAAAGTCAACATAAAACGCGGCTATACAATACAAAGCTCTGGAAACCGCCTAGTTACAGACAATTATGAAATACATATTACTCGCCTCGAGGCAAACCAGGCTATGAAAAATACTGGTGTCGAGGCAACGAGGCACTTCTAATCGAAACGAGCACCAGTATGGGGTTTAAAACTTTTTAATACAGGTACTTATTGTACTTAAACATGAATGTTACACAGCATAATAAAACTTCCTTACTTAAAGTTAACACATAGTCAGACATTATAGAAAATAAAACTTACATAAAAAAGTGACACAAAATAAATTATACCGGTTTTTGTGAACTTATACTTAATAAAACGTAAGATTTGTGCACACCTAAACTATGAAAATCGTACTCAGTTTAGTAGTTAAAATAATGTTTTACTTCATTATAAATTATTTGCATTGAATATGCAGATAACTGAACGAGGGCTATCGCGCTTGCATTCACCGCTAGGGGTGCTACCAGATAGTAAGTTCTAGACATCATACCGACCGACGATTATTACAGCCAAATACGGCTTTTGACAGCAGCTGTGACAGGATTGACAGGACCTTACTAGCTAGTGGCACCGACAGGTGAGCACAAAAACGATAGCCGCCATAAGAAAATGTCTAACATTAACAATTATCGCTGTAGTCATGACAATGGGAACACAAACTACACAGATACAGATTGCCAACGCTCTTAGCACAACGCGCAATAGGCGCTTGTAGTAATTGACATTTGGTCGACAATACCCAAAATCGTTGTACACACTATAGATACAGAGACTTTCGCCTAGATATGCGTAAGTGTGTTTATTTAGATCTCAGCTATCCGGATAAGTGTAGTTTGTGACCATGTATGAGCACCATATTTCATATGTAGGTATAATACGACATGACATACCCTCACGCTGAAAATAAAATTATTGAACTAGACTTAAAGATATTAGAAGTACTAAGTCCAATTGATTCAAAGACAACCCTCGCTTAATAAATTACAAGCATTACATTAATATAAGAAAAAAGGCAGATACGGCATGACATATTATATTTTGAGTACTCAAAAAGTAACATACTTGAATATAAAATCTCTATTTATTTGTACATAAAATAGGTTTACAACGTGGACTGTAATTAATTTATATAGTCAACTACGCACATATAACAGTAACGACTAATATAACATTCATTGTGATAAACATATTTGAATAATGCTTAGCATATTATTGTTCAAAGTGACAACTGACCACGATAAAACGTATACAGGCAGATATATTTAGTAAATAATATTTATGAATCAGTCTATAGACACCGGGACAAAGGCAATATACAGTTACACGGGTGTTCCCAATATATTATCACTACGGATTCTACTATACCAAGGAGCTAGCCCGAAACAGAACAAACTATAAGTAACAATTTATAATTCAGTTTACAAATTACTGTAGCCGGTTATTTATACCGACGTTAACACTAACACACTAATGGCCTAGTGCGAGTTTGGTTTACGTGAACTCGACATGTTTATGACGTTCGGTGTTCAGATTGGCCCGCTCCAAACTCTTAACCAATCAGAGAGCCAAACGCGGTAAAGGTTTCAATCGCCTATACGTAAAAACGACTTGCATTAGGCATCCAGTTTCACACCGGCCAATAAATTAAGTACGTTATTCGTGGTATTAATAGCATGCTGTCCTTCTCTTGTTAGGTGAAATAAGAATGATGGCGTGCTACATGCTATTTTGCAATTGTGACAGAGACCTTGTGTTACCATGCGTTTTCATAGTTTTAGACGCACCTCGACAAGTTTGATTGTAGATATATCATACTAAATATTTTCTAAAATGCTTCTAGCGAGAAACGTTTAACTAATCTATGAAAATATTGTAAGTAGCAAATACAGTTTCCAAACATGGTGAAATTTTTGTAGCTCCACCTAAAACTTTCTGGCAAGCGGTCTGATCTGATTCAAAGTTTAAAAAGCATATGTATAAACAAGGATGAATGAAGGATGAGAGTAACCGAAGCAAAGGACAAATGGGAATAATCCATAATTTATTGAAGTAGCTCGAAAATAAAGCTTACCTTAGATTTATTTTTAAGTATTTCATATATGAGTAAAAACAATGAGATTCAGTTATTCCAAGTAAGAAAAGTTGAGAAAAACATTACTGGCTTTGCTGATTTCATATGGATCATAACTCATATTTTAAATTAGTGAATTGTAAATATTGATACAAGTAACAATTATGCTACCAATTACTGGAATGACAGACATAATTCAAAAACAATTGTCTGGCCGCTGGTGTGCCGCTGCAGAGCAACGCGTTAAGTAGACAAGTCACTTCTTAAAAATACATATTTCATTATAGAAAACCTTTTCATTATAGAACCATCATAATACCAATTTAGATTTCGAGATAAGTTATTGTGCGTCTCATTTCATCATATCCTACTATCCATAAAGGCCGGAGCACAGTATCATAGCCTTGCTTTACAATAAATAAAATTGCAACATTTCACATTCTTACTGGTACATTTACATGTAAATATATTGGCGTATTAATTTATTTTATTTAACATTTATATAATAACGTTTATTTCTGGTGAAGGATAATTTTATTGTTGATAGACAAGTGTCACCATTGTATTTACGTATGCAATGATGTTTTAGATGTAAAACGCAAGATGGTACTGTTAAAATATTTTGATATTGTACACAATTCGTACTGTTCCAAAGGATGGAAATTTTGGACAACTACGACCTGTTATATACGACCTGTTATATCAATTAGAGTTTAAATACGCGACGTCAAAAGTTAGTAAGTAAGTCAAGATTTACATATTATTAACACTCGATCCAACGAGAAGTTTAAATTTTTTCCGTTCCTCAACCTGAAAGATAATAATTTAAGTCATGATTGAAACCATGAAGAGACGAGAGAAGAGAAGAGAGAGACTAGAGAAGACAAAACTCAAAAAAAAAAATTTGTTCGTCAATCATGAATTTATGACATACATAGTTTAAATCTGTTCTGTATTTTAAACTATGATTGATATTACAGGATTTACATTTTATTATAACATGTGACGACTGATCTGTTTTATTTAAAATACATTAATTAAAGCCAGTTAAAACATTCAAGTTGTTAAATGTACACATCTACATTCACATAAAACGTCTTACTATATTTTTTAAGAAAGATTTTGTCTAAGAAAAAAACTCCCGCCTTAGGAATAATTCCTGTGTCGCGGCAGACTCTACAAACATTCAAACAACGGATAAAAAGAATACCCAGAGCTGGAACAACCATTTGTGGATAACACAAATTTTAGTCCTGTGTGGGGATCGAACCCATGACACTCGGCGCAGCGGCAGTGACGAGACCACTTAAATCACTATCCGCGCAGTCAACGTGAATCTATTCTAACACCGGGTGCCTAACTGGTTCTCGTTGCGAATTACCTAATGCACAGACAGTGCAAGTAAAGTTCTTACAAGTAACATTTTACTATAAATCGTTCTAATTCATTAATAATACTTTAGCGTACAACTTTAACATACAATTAAATATCTAAAATTTACTAAAATCTTCATTGAAAGTTACACACCGCAATTGCTTTATGGGCAGAACATTTCCAAATGTTATCCAATAACAATCATTTAAAATTCATCGAGAATTGCTGAAGAATATAATCGATGTAATATATTTTTATTTTAAAATAACTCGTACTGCGGTATGTGGCCCCTAGAATATTTAAATTAATATAATTTGGTGCTGATACACGATAAATACAATTTATAATCAGACCTACACATTTAGTCATGGTTTATGAGTTATGTGGGATATACTGGGTGTAAGGACGGTGTACCGGAAACTGAAATAGTAGATTTAGACCTTTCTGAGTGAAAAATAGTTGGTTAGTTCATTTTTTTTCTGCATCTTTCATTTTCAGACTGTTATCATCATAATAAAAATTATCATCATAATTTTTTTAATGAAATGGGTGGTTTCTAATTATGTTTAAACCATCCATTTTATAAAAATAAAGAATACCATATTTTAAAACGTCGTGATTTAAACAAATCAGCTGTTTCTCGGGCGCAGTGCAGGTCATTCCCGGCGGCGCGAGCGGT
This sequence comes from Catocala fraxini, assembly GCA_930367265.1. NCBI lineage: Eukaryota > Metazoa > Arthropoda > Insecta > Lepidoptera > Erebidae > Catocala > Catocala fraxini. The sequence continues at coordinate 23,381,063 of OV884038.1, forward strand.
TGCGTTGTATTATCAGCAATCCATTGCGTACCGCCGCACACTCGGGCCAATTATTTAAAAAAAGATATTTTATCGATTTTATGAAAAGGAGGATATTTCGAAAAACATTGTTGATTTTAATTATTTGAAGGTATATTCTATTAAAACTATTCGTGGTAGTCACTTTTATGTACTAGTGACATTGCAATAGGCTGTGGAACTTTGCACTTAATCATTATTTTACGTTTATGCATTATTTGCTTGCTATTGGAGTGATAGGTTATCAATTATTTTCTCAGTAAATATTGGTGCTATTGATTTACTGTAAAATGCAGTTATATATCTAATAATAAACACGGTCGTCAAACATGCTTAATATTTTTTTATATTAAGAAATATATATGAATATCTTTTTATCAGGCAAAAGTTAAGTGATTTGGTAAGTAGTACCATATATGTAATAAGATCTTGCCTATTATAAATAGAACTCATAAGTGCTTAACTTTAGCCCGAAATATATATTTTCTATTTCCAAAATACTACTGTTTTATTCATCATAATATAAATAATGTATGTGATGCCAATTATACACAGGATTTTATATTTTTTAATAAAAGAGAGTAATAAATAAAATTACGTCTTCTAATATGATTTTCAGACAATGAATTAACCAAATTTGTGTGTAATAGAGCAACGTTGGCCAATATTATATTAGAGAGTAAATGGAACATTTTTGACAAGAATTTTATTAATTATAGAAATTCATTAATATATATTTTAAAGTTCTATAGTTGTATTATTGCCCTAGTATACGTATCAAGCAGATTGTCAATTTATATCGTTTTTCCACATTTCGGTCCCAGTGTGCGCCGCGCCGTAATAATGTTAATCAATATAAAATCTGATTCTCGCGTTTTTATAATTAATAGAAGCTAGCGTCGAGGTTAGTACCTATAGAAAGACGTCTCGCTAAAGTTTTCGGTACGCCGTCTCTTACACCCAGTATAAAAGAATTAATTAATTTTTCTATTTGATTTACCACAGTAAAAATTATTCTATTATCTAAATAATCTTTACGTGTAAGCCACATTTATAATAGAAAGTTTGGTCAAAGTTCGGTCCAAACAGTCTACTATAAATACATTTTTAATTCAAAACCTTTGTAACTACACAATGTAACAGAATGCAAGACGAATTTTAAATTGTGAACGTTATGTATTAGTAAAAAGTTAATCAACATATTAACATTCTATTAAAACTTCATTTAACATTAAAAGAGATGTTAAATATTATTTTAAATTTATACAGGGATTAACCTGTCGTATACCGCCGGCTCGCATACCAGCCGGCAGATTTGTACCCGTCGTAGGCCGGTGGCTCGCATGCGAGCTACCAAATTGGCGCCAGAACGCCGCGCGCCGCCTTCGCTTAAGCGCGGCGTAAATTGGCGCCAATTTGGTGGCTCGCATGCGAGCCACCGGCCTACGACGGGTACAAATCTGCCGGCTGGTATGCGAGCCGGCGGTATACGACCGGTTAACAGAGCGGTCTACGTCTGTTACTACATTTTGTAACGTAAAACTGGTCCGTCCTTGTAAGCAAGGAGTATAAAGGACACAGCACACATATCGACTCGGAAACGGATCGTCACTGTATCAACTCGAGCCGTGCAGTATTCTTTGTATGAAACTCCCTACTGCAACGCACACTAATCGGAAACGTAACGTAAAGACGATACGGTTACGTTCTCTTTCCGAGTTAATATGTGTGCTATGGCCTTAACAGTTACCGAAATAAAACCTTTTAAATTACTGCTTTTGGAACGCAATGTATATTATGTAAAACGATAGTGCGGACATATAACGGTAACAAATATACATAAACGCTTTACACACATAAGTGTTACGGTTATCTTATAACGGTTTTAAACAGCAGATTTATAGATTGATAAAATTTAAGTATAGTCGACGCGACAGAAAAATTAAGTGATTGGTCAGTTCTAGCAGAACTAAGTTTTCAAAATCGCTCACGTACGAAGTTAAACGCTCTTCCTAGCTTAGTCGAGTGAATACATACACACAATAATTTATACACCACACATAAGTTTCAACATCTTAAACTTTTTTTTTAATGTCTAACACTCACAGCCCCCAAATAGGATTCCCTGTATTTTGGGTGGGGATTTATATTTATATACATTCATTTTGATGACTTGTGCAATACAAGTTATCCAAAGATTAGCATGGCGAATAAGATCTCGCTATTCATAATTTAAATGTCCAAATAAAGTATATGTAGCCTGGTAAGGAATATAAATTGGAATTATAGATAATACTTTTAAATGGCTTTAGTAGTGCAAGTAGTAAATAAGTTTACAAAATTGTTGGTCGTGAATTTATTTATATGTAAATTTAAAAGAGGAAATTTAGGAAATATTTATATAAACTTTAGATAAATAGTTATTTAGTTAAAACATCATATATAGGAATTTATTTATTATTTATATTAGTGATGCTTATGAGTGATAAAACATTTCGTTTTGTTTAAATGTTATTGGGGCAATAGTGGTTTTTGTGATCATAAATTTGTTTTTAAAAATGGATCAAATGGATAAGTAAACTTTACTAAATGAGGTTTTGTAATAAGGCTTATAAGCAAAATAAAATAAGGTTGAACAAACCATGTTTAGGAGTAGAATAGTATTTTAGTTCAAAATAAATTTATATCGTTACATATATTTATTTAATAATAAAAATATATAGTTTATGATAGTTTACTATTGGATGTAAATTTTTGTAAAGTTGGATATTTTATGTATTATCAGAATTGGCAGTATTATTCAGAAAGAAAACCTAGTATGTTTTAGAGATATATTGCTAGTTTGTAACAGTTAATTTAATAATATATTATTATATTATATTATATATAATTTTATTTCAGTAACAAGGTTTATTTGAGTGGTATTTATAATTTGATATCAATGTGGGTAGTATGCGTTTGTAACATGTTTATAATGAATATAATGTATTTGGGTAACAGTTATGATAAATTTCTGAGGTTATCGTCGGTAGATTTTTAGTTTCCATAGATGTTTAACCTTTTGACTGTCATGTCAAAAAAAGTAAAAGTGTGATTTCCGCGTTAAGCTACGATTTCATTCTTTAATTTGTTAAGTAGTCGTGATTTTGGTGTGTTGAATATATTATGTTTTTTTCGTACACTATTGTGACGGTCAAAAGATTAACTGGTCGAGAGGTATATTTGATGGGTAAACGGTGTCTGTATAGAAATTAAATGGAGATTAACATATTGAATGTCATGCCAGTTATAAATTATCGGGAATAATACATTTTCTATTGTGTCTACTATATGGCATTCAATGTATTAATCTATCGTATGTTTATATTTTTGTAATACTTTACGATATGTCTTTTACCTTAAAACATCCATTCGTCATCAGCATCAGCTGACAAACAATCAATTTAAAGCGTTACGGTAAGTAAAATAAGGTTTAAAGTGGCGCGAACTCGGTGGCTCGTATCCGAGCCGGTAACAAACACAGGGTACAAGGGCAGGTTAAGGAGTTTCGGTTTCGGGAGCAGGCGAGTGACGTATAGCGTTGGTGCAGGTGCGGCGCAGGCGGCAGCGCGGTCACGGGTCGGGCGCGGCGTGCTTCTGTATGGCGCGCGGGTGCGAGTGCGGGTGGTGCGGGTGGTGCGGGTGGTGTGGGTGGTGCGGGTGGTGCGGGTGGTGCGCGTGCGCGGGCGCGCGGCGGCGGTGCGCGGCGCCCAGCAGCGCGCGCGCGGCGCCGGCGCACAGCTCGGCGCCGTCCCGCGCGCCGCACGCCCGCGCGCCGCCCGCCAGCGAGTTGACCACGTGCCTGCCGGGAGAAACCCTTCATTGTACGACCACCTACCACTCAATCACATTAAGATAAAGAACCCTTTGAGCGCTCCACAAAAACGTAAGCAATTATATAATAATAATAATGTTCTCCGGACCGAATTCCAGTCACGGTGGCCAGTCTTAACGGAGACTGGCCGTCTGCGCAGGAGATACTATAGTGCACAAGTGTGTACGTAAACACAGTTGCACTCTCTGTTCCTCAACTCTCATGATCCTATCGGACGGTAATCCGACACGACCGGAGAGAAATCAGACGTAGGACCAGCAGGGCTTTACGTGCTTTCCTGGCCAACACCGCTACTTCCTAACTCCGGGCTGCTATTGAGATTTTTTAACAAAAAACCTAATAATTTTTCTTGGCCCGACCCAGGTTTCGAACCCGAAACCTCATGCACAGCTATCGCATTCACTACCGCTGCGCCACGGAGGCAGGAGGCAATTATACCAAAAAACATACTGATAAATAAAAACGATCTTATATAGGTGTAGAAGTATAAAACCAAAATTGACATATTGTATATGATGCTAACCATCAGCTCCTCTAACAACAAAAAATATGAAACCGGAGTCATTTTCCTTTAACAACCGATGAAGATTTTTAACACATAACAACTCAAATTCCATACACCAGTATTTCTGGTTTTTCTATAATTTTAAACATATAAAGTTTTGTGCCTACGAACTACAATTTACGAACAACATTGGTTTACTATTATCATTTGAAGAAAACTGTCGCAGAATAGCATTGGAAGCTTATCAAAAAGCTTACGCTTACACAGTATTTCAAGTAACCCGAAACATTCAAATATAATAAATTTGACATAAAAAACAAAGAACCTAGGAAACGACCGAAAAAGTTTGCAGACAACGAGTTGCTAGCATTGCTACTACTCATAGTTTTTTGGTGTAGCATTCATAAACTACCGAAGAGATGACAAAAGAATATAAATAACACTGGTAATTATTCAGCATAATTTTTTTTTTTTCGTTTTCGACCAACAGACCTGTAATTTTTCCAAATATTTCGATTTCATACTTCTACACCTAGTCATATACCCCACACGTTTTTACTTATCAGCACATTCCTTAAGGTACGTAACATTTTTAGTGAATGCGCCACAAATACACTGCACGAGTACTATACCTGCATGACACATAAAGTTATTGTAACTGATTTGTACAATAACTGTATGTCCCGCACTAGGAATTACTCCTGTATCGCCGGGGACTTGACAAACATTCAAACAACGGACACAAAAACACCCAGATTCGACACAAACATTTGTAGATAACATACATTATTATACCGTGTGGGGATCGAACCCACAACACTCGGCACGACTTCAGTGGTGAAGCGACCACTTAAGCCACTTCGCAGTGTAGTTACTGTAACTGATTGGTGCACCACTTTACTATACCTTGTCCATCCGTTTATTTTCTTTTTGACAGTTCGAGACAATTCGAAATTAGTGACGCCCCCACACGTTACCGATTCAATTTGAAATAATAATCGATTTTATTTAAGAAAAACTTTCAATCGTTTTAATGCATCGACATATTTTTTGTATAAATTTTAAATGATATATAAAATAAATAAATATATAAATAATAATTCGTTAAAATTAAAATATTTATACTTATAAATAATATAACGTCTACACGCATTAAATTCCAAAACCTAAATTCCAAGATTTTGATTCAATTCCTTGCAAATAATTACTCATGGAGTCATAGTTACTATTTTTTATTTTTAATTAAAGAACAATGGTAGATTTCATGTCTTTTAGAACCCAATCTGATAGATAACGTGCTTTAAGATAACTCATTGACAGTTGTAGAACGATATAAGATTAACAAAAAATCAAATAGAAAGTAATTTATATAAGTTGGGAGAAAAAAGATACAATATTAAAGTAATATGATAACATGAAATAAGACAGCTTATGATTGACAATTAAATTAACAGACAGCATTGCCAGCTAAACGTTCCGTTTTACGTTATACCATGAGTATAGTAATAGTTTATAATTTAATATTTTTGTAGACATATTACTCGTACAATACATATTTACATATGTAATATTCATGTTTCTACTGTCGAAAGTGACTTTATTTTTTTATAAAAAATATATAAACCCGTTATTATTCAAGATCAAGTCTAAAGTAAAAACAAATATAAAGTATTGTAGATTGAAACGTAATCCTACACAAGTTGCGTTTTGTAAGTGCACAATGTATCATTTTTTAATAAATTAAAATCAATAATTTATTTATTTAAAAGGATCTCTAACAAGAAATACACATATATTGCAATTAAAAGCTAAGTACAATTGTAGGTCTTATGTTTTCTTACTAATAAGAGATCACAGCATGCGACATAAAATAGTACATACATACATTAAATCAAAGTAAAAGTAAAATATTATAATAAAAAAGCAGTAACTATGCAATTAAAAATTTGTACAAAATAATAAAGAAAAAGAGAAAAGTGATCTACGAGCCAGTCCGCAAGTGAGCTGCAACAGCATTTTTAAATTTCGTCAGCGAATTATTAAATATATCTATGTCTTCCGAAGCCTGCGACACATCGTTGTAAGAGTAAGATAATCTGACTATCGGTGAATGCCTACCAAGGTTAGTTCTATGTCGTGACGGTCTAAGTAGCGAGACAGGATGGCGAGGGACTCTGTGTGGTACATTGATACATATTTTACTTAGAAGTTCAGGGCAGTCAAACTGGTTATTGAGCAGCTTATACAAGAATACCAAATCAGAGAGAGTACGACGTGATTCTAGAGGAGTCATCTTGAAATGAGTAAGTCTATCATCGTAACACCTTAGTTCTCTTGCAGCTCTGTCTCGAAAGGATAAATGACGAACCAGGTTCTTTTGTGTTCGTTCTATTCTAGCTATATGGACTTGGTAGCTTGGGTTCCAGGCTGTGCTGCAATACTCCAACCTACTCCTTACAAGACTATTGTATAAAACAATTATGGTTGAAATATTCTTGGATTCTTTAGCACTCCGAAGAACAAACCCCAGAACCCTATGGGCAGCGGCGACTGTCCTATCAATGTGCATTTAGCACAATTGAGATACATGTCATTGCTATCACACCATTGAACCAAGCTATCAATATCTGATTGGAGTAACCGTTCATCAGATACATCCTTCACAATACGAGTCAACTTAAGGTCGTCTGCGAAAAGATAAGGATTGGAATGTACAAAAATATCAGTTCTATCGTTGATAAATATATTGAAGAAGAGGGGTCCCAAATTAGATCCTTGTGGAATGCCAGAGAATGCTAGAAATGGAGCGGACTCCTCTCCATCCACCACAACAGATGAAGGCCGAGCACTCAGATATGACTTACACCACTCTAGGGTAGTACTGGTAATTCCCAATGACAGCATTTTACGCAATAATATGCTATGGTTAACCTTGTCAAAAGCCCTGGTGAAGTCAGTATATATTGCATCAACGTGCTCACCTCGATCCACTGCGGCTGTTAGGTCAGTAACGTAATGTACAAGATTTGTATTAGTAGACCTTTTAGTTCTAAAGCCATATTGCCTATTAGATAATTTATGTCTGACATGATCGTACAATATTGTATACACCAATGATTCAAAGATTTTTGAAATGGTGGAAAGAATCGAAATAGGACGATAGTTCGATATAATGTCTCATTTACCAGTTTTGAATATAGGGACAATCTTTGCACGCTTCCATGTTGTAGGGAATACACCGGATCTGAGGGATATATTGTATATTGTTGTGAGAGGTGCTGCAACAGAACGGGCACATCTAGACCAGAAGGAAGACGGTATGTTATCCGGCCCTGCACCTTTAGCTAAGTCCAGCTTAGTAAGTCTCTTCTCCACTTCCTCTTGGAGTACCGAGAAATTACTGAGTTCATAATTTAGAGTAACATCAGGGTGATTTAATTGCCTTTCATGGGTGGCGGATTCGTATACCGATGCAAATTGCTCTGCGAATAAGTTGCAAATGTCTTTAGTATTATCGGCTAATTTGCTACCTGTTGTCATTTTTGAGAGATAGGAAGAGCTCGAATTCCGTAATTTTTTTATGTGTCCAGAAGTGTTTTGGATTTTTCATAATCGCTTTTTCTATATTCACTATATAACCTTTGTAACAATGTCTAATTAGTACTCCACATTTTTTTCTTAAGTTATTAAATTCAATAACGTCCATAGGATTGTGATATCTTTTTATCCTATGGCGAAATTTTAGTTTTAGTTTTAATATTTTTTTAAGGCGATTTGAGTACCGCGGTGGATATCTGCCTTCAGATGAAATTGTTTCGGGAACATGCTTTTTAATAATGTCTTTAACTTTTGAATAAAATTTGTCTAACATTGTATTCACATCCAGCCCAGCAGGGGAACCGAGTTCCTTATCCCAATTAATTTGATCTAAAGATTTGTTAATGTTATCGAAAGATTTGTTAGTTAGCTTTAAAATAATTAAACTTTTTGTATACTTTAGATTTGGTTATGGTTTTAGCTTGTAAATTGAGAATAAATTTAATGGCTGGGTGATACTTATCAATTTCTCTGATTGGATTCTCGCAGTTGCTTACTATAATTTGATCAATATTGGTAAGAATTAAATCAAGGATTTTACTTTGAAAGTTTTTAATCCAATTACACTGATTAAGATTGTTAAGAGCAAAGAAATCAACAAATAGATCTTTAATATTAGAAGAAACAGAACTAGATGATATTAGACAGGACTCATTAGGATTTAGTGATATCCATTCGATATAGCTTAAGTTGAAGTCCCCAATCATCAATACCGCACTTCGTGAGTTAGCTCCTATCACTGAATTACAGTTTTCAATGAAGTGTTCAACTTCTTCTCTGTGCAATGGTGGAGGCAAGTAGACCGCACACACTATCAGTGCATCATTTTTATACCTACCCTGTTGTAATTGGATGGATAGCCATAAATCCTCACAGTTGGACTCCCAATCAGACATACGACAAGAATTTAATTTTTTGGACACTGCTATCAAAACTCCACCTCCCTTTTTTTTTGTGGTTATTAAATGAGGAAGTATCACGGTCCCTACGGTAAACCGTATAGTCATGATTAAATAACTCACAATCATATATATCACTAGAAAACCAAGTTTCTGTGAAGACATAGATATCGTACTCACTGTTATATATCTGTTGACGAACATCCACAATACTGGTTCGAAGACCCCTCGTATTCTGGTAATAACATTTAATATTGTTGAACGTAACGGTTTCAGTCACAATAACAAGCTTTAAACACACACCGATTGAGTTAACTAAGCTGTTTTAATTGGTCCATATTGTTTATGACTAAAGTTTCAGATAATTCATCCTTCTTCATGAGTATTTTGCCGTTACGAATCCACGTAAATTTATATCCAAGTTCTTTAGAGCGAATTCGCGTTGCTGCATGAATGGCCTTGTTGTCCGGTGACAAATGTTCCACAACATAAATAGGTCTGGGCTGATCCATAGAGCTACCTAAATGGCTCGTATTTAGTTTATCATTTTTGTTTTTCTTGTTGTAAGTTATGGCTGCAGCAATAAATGTGTCACGAAGCCGAGGGCTACAGAATTTGATTATTATAGACCTCGGTCTACTGCTCTGATTATCTCTTTTGGCAATGCGTGTACAGTGTTGAATGTCACTGTCTTTAATGTCGCATTTGATGATTTTGCTTAGCTGAGTGACAGTAGTTAGTAAGTTCTCTGACCTGTGCTCGGGGACACACTGTAATTCTACATTATTACAGCGAGCGTACTGTTCAAGCATGTTCATCCGTTGTGAGACATCCGTCACAGATTTCCGCAAAACTTTGTTCTCGGTCTCCAGTTTCTTTATCAAGCTAGATTTCTCCTCAAGAGTGGTCTTCATTTCGTCGAATTTGTCGCTAAAAAATGATAGCGATTGTTGGAAGCTGTCGACCAGTTCGTTCACTTTGCTAAATTGTTCCACTACCATATCGTTCAGTGCACCTTTCAAAGCACGATCCATTTCCTGTCTTATTAGTTCACGAAGTCCATCGCTTGTAATGCCTAACAATGGTGAGTCGTGTTTGTCCTTTTGGGCACGTTGTGATTGCTGGCGTAGTGATTGCTTACTGCGCAAAGTAACATTGTGATCAGGAGATGGAGATTCTCTGACTACGTTTCTGCCAGTCCCTGTATGACTTTCGGTGTGGGGTGATCGCACTGGGGTATTTGTATTGTCGTTTTTTGGCTGCTTGTTTACATATTCCGGACATTTCCAAGAACGTTTATCATTGCTATTCATCAAAGCAAATCTTCCCTTAACAATGTTAGCACAAAGTAAGTCATACCATTCCATACACAACGAACATTGTAAGCACTCATTGCAATCCAATTCCATTTTACATCCACCGCAGCTTTTAAAAGACATCGCAACAACACGCAATTCGAAGTGATCTTTGTGTTTCAGCGCTTAAAGCAATATATAAAGCAGTAAGCGTCTAGTAAATCAACTTTTAATCATCACTTCGTACGCTGAATTTGTACGACGCATGCAATACAAGTACAGTGAAAGTTCGCGTCCAAAATGTCGTACGCGCCGTGGATTAGCCGTCACTTACGCGTATTAGTCAACACAGTTTTTAAATTATCGATTCACTTTGTCGTTTTAACAAAGTAGATTTAAAATGTTGTTTATTATGTTTATACAGTTAATTAGCACTTGACACTTTATCACTTTATGCCGGATAGTTATATTAAACGATAAAAGTTCTAATTTAACTTTGAAATTCACTTGGAACCGATTTAAATAATAAATTTATGGGAGCAAAATAATAACGTTCTGTACTGTCAGGTAGTTTTCGGCACTGCCATTTCGATGATAACTTTTAATTTCCTTCTTATAATCACACAATATTTTTATGTAAAAATCTTATAAACCTGTAGTTATAACTAACGGATATTTGAGATTGAACGGTACTTCGTAAATTTTTACTTTTTGTGGGTCCAACCTCGCCGTCGTTCTTTACAGAAACAATACTTACATAAAGTAACTTTTTTTCCATATGGTTTATTTATCTTATTTCAAGACCTGTTTTATACACCGTGAATTTGTAGTCATTTTGGAACCGAAAACCTTATACTCTATATCAATAATAGAATCGATTAAACTCATTATTTTAATAAAATAAAATGTTTTTTTTTTTTAGAAACAATAAATATTAATGTCGTTTACGAGAAATAAATGAGAACTCGTAGTAACGCCACTCAATTTCACGTACTACGTTTACCTACGCGTCACTACGATCGATATCATTCATGTTTGATAACTTAAAAACATTCGCCAATAAAAACACAGAAACTGCCGCGCCCGCGCCGCCCGCCAATCCCCGCACACTACCCCAGGCGCCGGCAGAGCGAGCGCGAGCGGTTTTTTCCGTCCGACTCTGGTGCAAGCGCGCCCCGCACGCACCCCTTCCCGCCCTTCAGTACTGCAGCAACTCGCGCGCGTAATGGTCGTAACGTAATTATTCATTGTCACGCGAAAATGAGTCGTCAATACGAATATTCTAACGCTGAGTACTTGGCAATGGTACAGCTGTATGCTGTTGCCAATTTTAATTTGGAACAGGCCAGACGCTTATACTCCCAGCCGGAGCATTTGAATGCGCTGCGGTTACGAGGAATTGAAAGTCCTCAAGTGCCATCCACTCCCACTATCTTGGCTGCAACTCAGCGCCTTCTCGACCATGGAGAATTCCGTACGCCGACTCATGCGCAAGGCCGAGGACGCCTTAATGACTCCCCGGAGATCGAAGAGGATATTCTGGAGTACTTCGAGCGGGATCCGCGGCGAAGCACGAGAATGGCGGCTCAAGAATTTAATGTTAGCCAATACTTTATATGGAAAACATTAAATACCAATGGGTTACACCCTTATCATTTTCGTCGTGCTCACGTAATAAATAACAATGATGCACCAGCAAGGATCGCCCTATGTGAGTGGTTGTTGAATAATCCGAACGCGAACATACTGTGGACAGATGAGTCATTGTTTACTCGAGTGGGATTGTACAACGTGCACAATGAACATTACTGGACTCTTATAAACCCTCACTTAATACGGGAAGACCACCACCAAGTGAGGTTCAGTGTGAATGTTTGGGCCGGTATTGTAAACGACCGTTTAATAGGGCCTGTTTTTATTGAAGGTCATCTAACGGGTAGCTCGTATTTAGAAATGTTACGAACAGTAATATCCGAGCTATTGGAGGAAGTACCATTATCGATTATACACGATATGTACTACCAGCACGACGGCTGTCCCGCTCATTATGCAAGTTCAGTACGTGCCTACCTCAACAATGAGTTTGGCGATAAGTGGATTGGGCGCGGCGGTCCCGTGGCTTGGCCGCCGAGAAGCCCGGACTTAACGCCCCTAGATTTTTACTTGTGGTCGGAAATAAAAAGACTCGTGTATTCTCGTGAACATGAAAGTCGTGACGAGTTACGTAGTGCGATAGTGGACGCATTTGATAAAGTTAAAAGTGATAGAGACACATTAAGAAAACTTAAAGACAATGGTATCAAACGTGCTCGTTTGTGTATTGAACGTGGCGGACTTCATTTCGAGCAGTTGCTTCGATACAGGGAAGTGTAAATAATTTGTAAATAAACTGTCCATAGATACGTAAGTTGATTAATTTGTAAATAGCTCAAATTTTTTAAATACGCCTGAAATACTCAGAGTTCCTTCACCCTGTGATTATTTTTATTACATAATAAATAAAGTTAGCTATTTATCGAAGAGTAATGTTCAGATAAAGTATTTCCGACGGTCCTAAGCCCGTGTAAAGTATGAAGGAGAAATTGGAGTATCCATTTACGTATTAATTGTGATGTTTCACAATGCAGGTTTTTCATAGTAAAAGGAGATAACGCATTGCCTCGTATCAGCTGATTTTGGCTCTATTGAACTGCGATATGCCTATTATCAATTTCGTAGTTATTACATTTACTTAATTTTATTAATACTTGTGTAGTCACTAGTTTTTAAATCGCGCATAGGACTCGGTCGGGATACACGCGGCTCTTTTGCGTCGATCTATGTAGGCATCAGCTGATACACGTAGTTATCGTGCGTCGTTCGTCGTCGTGCATGCGTTTGTGAATGAATTGTCCGTGCGTTACTACGATCAAACTCGAATAAGTGAAAAATATTATTCATATTCCAACTTTTTTACTATACACAGTACAATTAATTTACTATTTTTTATTGATACTACTAATTATCCTAAGTTACCACGTTTCGGTTCCAAAACGACTATAAATTCACGGTGTAGACACTAAGTGGCGTTACCCGTCAATAAAGTATGCCATACTGTAGTACATAATCCCGAAAAAAAAAACAACGGTTATTCATAGACGTGAGCTGTCAAAAAGAAAATAAACGAATGGACAAGGTATAACATCTTACGCACAACTTTCTTTCAAATTCAAATAAGACGCGACAGACCTTGGAGAAGAGAACTTGGAGAATACTATACAATGAAGGCCAGTTACTCACCGGACCATGTGATACGGCACGTGTTGCGTAGAGAGCCACTCCAGCCCTCCACTGGCGTCCTGCAGCGCGGCGCAGCCCACGAACTTGGACGCGCTCGCGCACGTGAAGAATACTATCACGCGACTCCCCTCCTAAGAAAGAAAATAAATAAAAGCAACACGAAGCACTCATATATATAAACATTGATATATGAAATTTGGAAACGGGTTAAATTTGTCAATAAACAACCTAGCTAACTGCCTCGCAACGCTATCGTATTAGAGTATGCAATACAAGTTTTCCGATAATTATTTTTAAGGTTAATAAATCACCAGTAAAAATTCATCAAACACTGATGTCTTTTACCGGTAATTTATTAAGCAATGATATCACATACTGGTTAAATACCGATTTTACCGGTACATAAAATCATTTGTATTTGTGATGACGCAAAATTTTAATGATGATCAATTTATATATACTTTTTTGGGTTTCATCTTACCCCACCACTGTATAACCTGTGTAGCCAGGTTCAGCAGTGGTGACCATGGCAATCTTCTAGTTTTGAAACTCATGAAGTCCCGGGGAAAGGTGAACAGTCTTGAAATCCCCAACGAATTTAATCAGAAGTAGAAAATATGTGTTCGTTAAAACTTACTTCATTCCGCTACAAAGAATAGTTACAAAAAACAAAGCAATATTTCAAAAAGTGCCTAAAATTTTAAAGCGGATACAGGATCGATAAATCTACAAACGCATTTATAATATTAGTTAGAATTATAGTTTCATTTTATTAAATTATTTGACATTATTTATTTATCAAATAAATAATGACGAATAAGTTAAACATACCTGTTTAATTTTCTGCAGTTTCTTAGCAGTCCCTTGCGTGAAGGGGTAAGTCCCAGTAGTCTGTGCCACCTCTACGCTGTGTGCGTCGTCTGCCTTTGCCACGAAATACCGCACATTACCCTCGCCATTATCCCCACCATACTTCTCAATATTCGCCAATAAAGTCTTTCCATTCGGCGATATAGGACTCTTAGGCCCACTGTACGACGGAGAGAAGCCTTGAGGAACATCATTGCGCCACACACCAGGTCTTCCCTGCCCATTTCTGTATCCATACGCGTTCTGGTAATAGTTCCCACCAGCAAAATCATTCTGATTGTATTGCTGGTAGTATTTGTTCTCATGACGGTATTGCTCGTCGTTTTCTAAGCGAGATCGCCAGTTCGGCGAGTCTACTGTCAACGGCTTCGGTCTTTGACCTATTCCGAGAGGCTGATTTAATCCTACGTTTTTCTCTTCAGCTCCTAACACGTGTACAACAGTATTGAGTATCTGTTCGTCTAATGGAGTCATCGGTTTAGCTGGGTTGGACATGCGACGTATTACAAGTGCGCATAGCTTCTGTCGGAGGTAGTATACGCTTATAGCGTCAGAGGCATCTGCTGTAAATGCCATCCAGTCGTCCAGTGTGAGAACTGCTGTGTCTGGTGAGGAGTTGTTCTCATCAGCCTCGCTGTCCGAGTCACTGGATAATCCTGGCGGATTAGCCCTTTGAGTCAAAGCTCCTAGAGGCAATCTCAACGGGCCACCGAATAACGCCACTGTCAACGGCGTCACTAAAGTATTGCACCGTATGAAGCAAAACCGTCCTGTTCTGGAAATTTCTTCGAACACGACCCAATCGGTGGGTAAATTTTGTACGAACTTCTGCGAGCCTGTTAGACTCCCGCCTTGGTGGAGCGTCGAACTGGGATGGAAGGCCACCTTAACTTCTTTAGAAGTCCTCAACGAGCAAGAATCTCGGTCGACTCGTGCTATAGAGGGATACAGCCCGCTAACTAGAACAGCCTTAACGACGTACCACTTTTCTGAGTTCAGGTTGACATCTTTTATATCGCCAGAGCCTCGTGCTTTTACTAAACATAGAGCTCTTAGTTGAGCGAGTAACTGTGACCTGTATCCAACGATCATCTCCATCGTAGCACCACATATTAAATTCCTAGAACAAAACGCACGTTCTGCGCCATTGGTCCTCGCCGTCTGCCACGCTTGGAACGCTCGTAACAGCGCCATATGATCAGAATAGCTTTCTGCAGCAAACTCTTTTCTAGCCGTACTGCCTCGTTTTCTATTCTCTGGATTCAATGATATTTGGAAGGGCTCCTTATTCGCCAAACTGCACACTATGGTCAATATTGGATCCAGGCACTTCATAACACATGCGTAAAGCA
The DNA here is from genome assembly GCA_930367265.1 of Catocala fraxini. Taxonomy (NCBI): domain Eukaryota; kingdom Metazoa; phylum Arthropoda; class Insecta; order Lepidoptera; family Erebidae; genus Catocala; species Catocala fraxini. Next base: position 23,396,752 of record OV884038.1, read on the forward strand.
ACATTTTCCCTAGCTTCGGTTCTACAGTCAGATCTAGAAGGTGCTGTCCGATTTCTGTCAAATCTTCCATAGGAGTCAACGCTCCGATAGTCTTTAGCAATGACACTGCATTTCTCACTGCTAAGAAAGACGGAGGCTCGAGTGCTTTAGACAAGAAGTCTACTATCGGCGTGTTCCCTGGCGCTAATAGCTTAGTATGTAAACACATTTCTTGTAAAGGTACTCTTAAAATTTCAGGTACGGAGTTTAGAGGTAGAGTATTAAAGCGTCGTTTTGAGCACATGTGGAAACAATGGCCTGGTTTTGTGCGGCCCGCTCGTCCCGCCCTCTGCTGGCAACAAGCCCTTGAGGTCCAAACACATTGTAGGGAACATATCCCACCATTAGACTCATAATACTTCTCTTTCACCTTGCATGAGTCAACAACATAAACAACATCGTCTATCGTGATGGAAGTCTCAGCGATATTTGTTGAAATTATAATTTTTCTTGCATTTGGTAGTGGATTAAACACTTTCTTCTGATCTAGGGTCTGCATATTGCTGTGTAGTGTAAATATTTGATACTTTAACACGTTCATTTCCGAGCATGATTGGATCATGTCTCTTAGCGTGACGATGTCGTCATACCCGGGTAAGAATACCAGGATGCTACCTTTAGGTAGGTTCACATGTATATGCTTGATTAAAGCGAGCATGAGATCATGGTCTATTAGTTCCTCGGAGATGGTGTGATGATAGACGTCTAGGAGGAAGTTGTCTGTGGTGCCCTCCTCGTTTACATTCTCTTTGCTCTCCTCCGGGTTGAACGTTGAAAGGAGTTTGGCACACTCGGTGTGGCTGTTGTCTACGGCGTAGTCGTAAGCTGTTTTACCATCTTTGTCTTTTGCTGAGGGATCCGCGCCTGAAATAGTAATCGGTTTGTGAATAAGATGTTCTGAAGGTAGCCTTTTTTGTGATTTCAAGTGAGTGTGAGTGTGTCAGGTCTAAACCAATTTCTTAGTTCGTCCCTGATTAGGACCTAGAAATAAGCATGCGTCTATATGACTTTATAGGCATCCTTTATTTCGATATTTAACGAACTCAGAGCTTATGTGCTCCGAGTCCTGAAACCTGCCTATGGGCAGGTTTCTCTATAAATGTTAACTGCACAGCCGAATTATTCTACAAGTAAAGACTGGACAGGATAATGCAGCTGTGTAGTCAACATTTCTAGTCGCATTAGGTAGTTACCGATATGTACATGTACAGGACGAGTCCCGCCAACAAGTCGGTACGTACCGATCTGCAACATCTGCGCGATGGTCTCGGCGAGCCCGCCATGAGCCCCGTGACGCGCGACGATATGTACATGTACAGGACGAGTCCCGCCAACAAGTCGGTACGTACCGATCTGCAACATCTGCGCGATGGTCTCGGCGAGCCCGCCATGAGCCCCGTGACGCGCGACGATATGTACATGTACAGGACGAGTCCCGCCAACAAGTCGGTACGTACCAATCTGCAACATCTGCGCGATGGTCTCGGCGAGCCCGCCATGAGCCCCGTGACGCGCGACGATATGTACATGTACAGGACGAGTCCCGCCAACAAGTCGGTACGTACCGATCTGCAACATCTGCGCGATGGTCTCGGCGAGCCCGCCATGAGCCCCGTGACGCGCGACGATATGTACATGTACAGGACGAGTCCCGCCAACAAGTCGGTACGTACCGATCTGCAACATCTGCGCGATGGTCTCGGCGAGCCCGCCATGAGCCCCGTGACGCGCGACGATATGTACATGTACAGGACGAGTCCCGCCAACAAGTCGGTACGTACCGATCTGCAACATCTGCGCGATGGTCTCGGCGAGCCCGCCATGAGCCCCGTGACGCGCGACGATATGTACATGTACAGGACGAGTCCCGCCAACAAGTCGGTACGTACCGATCTGCAACATCTGCGCGATGGTCTCGGCGAGCCCGCCATGAGCCCCGTGACGCGCGACGATATGTACATGTACAGGACGAGTCCCGCCAACAAGTCGGTACGTACCGATCTGCAACATCTGCGCGATGGTCTCGGCGAGCCCGCCATGAGCCCCGTGACGCGCGACGATATGTACATGTACAGGACGAGTCCCGCCAACAAGTCGGTACGTACCGATCTGCAACATCTGCGCGATGGTCTCGGCGAGCCCGCCATGAGCCCCGTGACGCGCGACGATATGTACATGTACAGGACGAGTCCCGCCAACAAGTCGGTACGTACCGATCTGCAACATCTGCGCGATGGTCTCGGCGAGCCCGCCATGAGCCCCGTGACGCGCGACGATATGTACATGTACAGGACGAGTCCCGCCAACAAGTCGGTACGTACCGATCTGCAACATCTGCGCGATGGTCTCGGCGAGCCCGCCATGAGCCCCGTGACGCGCGACGATATGTACATGTACAGGACGAGTCCCGCCAACAAGTCGGTACGTACCGATCTGCAACATCTGCGCGATGGTCTCGGCGAGCCCGCCATGAGCCCCGTGACGCGCGACGATATGTACATGTACAGGACGAGTCCCGCCAACAAGTCGGTACGTACCGATCTGCAACATCTGCGCGATGGTCTCGGCGAGCCCGCCATGAGCCCCGTGACGCGCGACGATATGTACATGTACAGGACGAGTCCCGCCAACAAGTCGGTACGTACCGATCTGCAACATCTGCGCGATGGTCTCGGCGAGCCCGCCATGAGCCCCGTGACGCGCGACGATATGTACATGTACAGGACGAGTCCCGCCAACAAGTCGGTACGTACCGATCTGCAACATCTGCGCGATGGTCTCGGCGAGCCCGCCATGAGCCCCGTGACGCGCGACGATATGTACATGTACAGGACGAGTCCCGCCAACAAGTCGGTACGTACCGATCTGCAACATCTGCGCGATGGTCTCGGCGAGCCCGCCATGAGCCCCGTGACGCGCGACGATATGTACATGTACAGGACGAGTCCCGCCAACAAGTCGGTACGTACCGATCTGCAACATCTGCGCGATGGTCTCGGCGAGCCCGCCATGAGCCCCGTGACGCGCGACGATATGTACATGTACAGGACGAGTCCCGCCAACAAGTCGGTACGTACCGATCTGCAACATCTGCGCGATGGTCTCGGCGAGCCCGCCATGAGCCCCGTGACGCGCGACGATATGTACATGTACAGGACGAGTCCCGCCAACAAGTCGGTACGTACCGATCTGCAACATCTGCGCGATGGTCTCGGCGAGCCCGCCATGAGCCCCGTGACGCGCGACGATATGTACATGTACAGGACGAGTCCCGCCAACAAGTCGGTACGTACCGATCTGCAACATCTGCGCGATGGTCTCGGCGAGCCCGCCATGAGCCCCGTGACGCGCGACGATATGTACATGTACAGGACGAGTCCCGCCAACAAGTCGGTACGTACCGATCTGCAACATCTGCGCGATGGTCTCGGCGAGCCCGCCATGAGCCCCGTGACGCGCGACGATATGTACATGTACAGGACGAGTCCCGCCAACAAGTCGGTACGTACCGATCTGCAACATCTGCGCGATGGTCTCGGCGAGCCCGCCATGAGCCCCGTGACGCGCGACGATATGTACATGTACAGGACGAGTCCCGCCAACAAGTCGGTACGTACCGATCTGCAACATCTGCGCGATGGTCTCGGCGAGCCCGCCATGAGCCCCGTGACGCGCGACGATATGTACATGTACAGGACGAGTCCCGCCAACAAGTCGGTACGTACCGATCTGCAACATCTGCGCGATGGTCTCGGCGAGCCCGCCATGAGCCCCGTGACGCGCGACGATATGTACATGTACAGGACGAGTCCCGCCAACAAGTCGGTACGTACCGATCTGCAACATCTGCGCGATGGTCTCGGCGAGCCCGCCATGAGCCCCGTGACGCGCGACGATATGTACATGTACAGGACGAGTCCCGCCAACAAGTCGGTACGTACCGATCTGCAACATCTGCGCGATGGTCTCGGCGAGCCCGCCATGAGCCCCGTGACGCGCGACGATATGTACATGTACAGGACGAGTCCCGCCAACAAGTCGGTACGTACCGATCTGCAACATCTGCGCGATGGTCTCGGCGAGCCCGCCATGAGCCCCGTGACGCGCGACGATATGTACATGTACAGGACGAGTCCCGCCAACAAGTCGGTACGTACCGATCTGCAACATCTGCGCGATGGTCTCGGCGAGCCCGCCATGAGCCCCGTGACGCGCGACGATATGTACATGTACAGGACGAGTCCCGCCAACAAGTCGGTACGTACCGATCTGCAACATCTGCGCGATGGTCTCGGCGAGCCCGCCATGAGCCCCGTGACGCGCGACGATATGTACATGTACAGGACGAGTCCCGCCAACAAGTCGGTACGTACCGATCTGCAACATCTGCGCGATGGTCTCGGCGAGCCCGCCATGAGCCCCGTGACGCGCGACGATATGTACATGTACAGGACGAGTCCCGCCAACAAGTCGGTACGTACCGATCTGCAACATCTGCGCGATGGTCTCGGCGAGCCCGCCATGAGCCCCGTGACGCGCGACGATATGTACATGTACAGGACGAGTCCCGCCAACAAGTCGGTACGTACCGATCTGCAACATCTGCGCGATGGTCTCGGCGAGCCCGCCATGAGCCCCGTGACGCGCGACGATATGTACATGTACAGGACGAGTCCCGCCAACAAGTCGGTACGTACCGATCTGCAACATCTGCGCGATGGTCTCGGCGAGCCCGCCATGAGCCCCGTGACGCGCGACGATATGTACATGTACAGGACGAGTCCCGCCAACAAGTCGGTACGTACCGATCTGCAACATCTGCGCGATGGTCTCGGCGAGCCCGCCATGAGCCCCGTGACGCGCGACGATATGTACATGTACAGGACGAGTCCCGCCAACAAGTCGGTACGTACCGATCTGCAACATCTGCGCGATGGTCTCGGCGAGCCCGCCATGAGCCCCGTGACGCGCGACGATATGTACATGTACAGGACGAGTCCCGCCAACAAGTCGGTACGTACCGATCTGCAACATCTGCGCGATGGTCTCGGCGAGCCCGCCATGAGCCCCGTGACGCGCGACGATATGTACATGTACAGGACGAGTCCCGCCAACAAGTCGGTACGTACCGATCTGCAACATCTGCGCGATGGTCTCGGCGAGCCCGCCATGAGCCCCGTGACGCGCGACGATATGTACATGTACAGGACGAGTCCCGCCAACAAGTCGGTACGTACCGATCTGCAACATCTGCGCGATGGTCTCGGCGAGCCCGCCATGAGCCCCGTGACGCGCGACGATATGTACATGTACAGGACGAGTCCCGCCAACAAGTCGGTACGTACCGATCTGCAACATCTGCGCGATGGTCTCGGCGAGCCCGCCATGAGCCCCGTGACGCGCGACGATATGTACATGTACAGGACGAGTCCCGCCAACAAGTCGGTACGTACCGATCTGCAACATCTGCGCGATGGTCTCGGCGAGCCCGCCATGAGCCCCGTGACGCGCGACGATATGTACATGTACAGGACGAGTCCCGCCAACAAGTCGGTACGTACCGATCTGCAACATCTGCGCGATGGTCTCGGCGAGCCCGCCATGAGCCCCGTGACGCGCGACGATATGTACATGTACAGGACGAGTCCCGCCAACAAGTCGGTACGTACCGATCTGCAACATCTGCGCGATGGTCTCGGCGAGCCCGCCATGAGCCCCGTGACGCGCGACGATATGTACATGTACAGGACGAGTCCCGCCAACAAGTCGGTACGTACCGATCTGCAACATCTGCGCGATGGTCTCGGCGAGCCCGCCATGAGCCCCGTGACGCGCGACGATATGTACATGTACAGGACGAGTCCCGCCAACAAGTCGGTACGTACCGATCTGCAACATCTGCGCGATGGTCTCGGCGAGCCCGCGCGCCGCGGCCGCCATGAGCCCCGTGACGCGTGACGCCGAGTGCTGGCACGTCACGGGCACGCCCTCCGATATGTACATGTACAGGATCTGCGTGAATGAGTCCTGCCGACAAACAATATAGCTTCAAGTCTCAATCAAATATCATACAGGTTTTAAAAATAATCGTAAGTGGTTATCATCGAGTATAATGCCTTCAATAATTGCAAAATATATTAGTGCTCGAAATTTTCAAATCGACTTGTAATAATTTAAATCCTCTCCCTTAGTTATGACCACAGTTTCATGACAAATTGTGTCATATCGTAGACTTTATAGACAACAAAGGTTGAAAATCCGTTGAAAATCCGATGATAAACACACAACCTTTTACGACGAATGCTTTATTGTCACTATTTAATAAAATAACAAGGTAAAAATGCTGACACGCACCGCGGTGCCAGTTAGGTATATAAAATAAAATTAAGCTGTACAGTTATCTGTACAAAGGTGATAAGAACTATACAGCCCGCCTGGCAAATGTATGGATACATAATCCTAATTTTATCAGGTGCAATATTACAGTATGGTGCAATACTGGTAGAAATAATATATATAAAATATGTTAATAAATGCATTGCTAAAACTACGATGTAATTAGTATTCATCCAAACGGATGTAGATAACACGCGCATCTAACCTATACCCGATTGACCGTATGATCTGCGCGGTTCGCCACGCAGATCGCACGTGCACAATAGGGACTAAAATTGTGCATAACAGTTGCTTCACCAAGGATATTACTTGCTTGGAACCGTTTGTAATAAAGATAGGATGAAAAGAAAGGAACGTGCAAGGTATGTGAGCTTCAATAAGGTTACTCACCAGTGTGCCTTCGTTCAAGCATTCGTCAAGAAATTCGTCCATGTCAGCCTGCAGTGCGGGGTCCAGACCATTTTCCTTATCTTCCTTCGATTCCTTACTGCTACTGCCGCCATCTTCCTGCTTTTGACCTGCGACACATCATTGTAAACGTTAGCATGCTTACTTATAAACTACCCTCAAATATTACAAAGGTAGCCAAGTATTGACTAGCAGTTAATCAGAAAGTAAGCAGTACTCAACAGAGATTTAGTTGAATAATATTTAATTAAAAGCGGTGGTTTATTGATCTAAGGTTAATAATTGAACATGAATTCAAGAGCTATTCAGTTGAGATTAACTAAGTTTGTAAAGAGAGGGGTAGGTAGGTTGAGGAGGAGATTTGTGGAGTTTAAGATGGTGGACTGAAGAGGTAGGTGCATGGGGAGGGACAGAGGGAGACTAGGGATACAGATTTAAGAGGGGGAGTAGGATGAGAAAGATGGAAATGTGGGAGTGAAAGATGGAAGAGAGGGAGATAGCGATAGAAGAGAGGTAGAGAACGATAACGATGGAAGGGGAAGAGGAAGGTAGAAAGAGAGTGGGAGAGATAGAGAGACAGATAGATCAACTGCCCTATTGTAAAAGGCAGATTTAATAAGTTCTCACCTTCCAAATGGCTCCAGTAGCTGTGTCCACTCTTGAGCTTGGCTTTAAGCTCCTTCTGCACTTGTAACATCTTCGAGGTCTTGTACTGGGTGATCATTAGGACATCTTCAAGGTAATACCGCTGCACTTCGTGGAGACGACCAGGGATTGTGATGACTGGGCAGTTGTTGAAGTACCTGCAATTCATATGTGATTATGAAGTCAAGGTGTTTGAATGATTGGAGCATATGCCCATACACTCACGTTTGTATATTGCGCAAGGATCAGGCAGAGATGTATTTAACCCACGATTCACCAGCTCCGGTTTTAGACTCAATAAGGGCTGAGACTATTACCGGATACGTTACCAGATGTAGCGAACTCTCCACAGGCCAACAAGTTACGACATACGACTAAAGATGGCGCTGTAAAATCCTGAATCGCGCAAGCGAAGATTACACAGCGAGTTACTATATACCCATGACCTATAACACAAGTTCAATCTTAACTTGAGCACCAGTGTTAAACAATTGGACTATTAACTTACTTGTATAATTTTTATGTTTTAAATATACAGCATTTTATAATACCAATAAATGTTAATATTATAATATATACAAGTTCCCGACATCAACGGTCGTGCCGCGGTCCGCCTTGCAGTATCACCCAGCCTGGTTGGAGTATCTCTCCTTTTGTGTTTGAGGTACATCGCGTACATACGTACATCATACGCGTTCTTATACACCGGACTTCATTCTGCTACTGAGAATATGAGCGTATCTAGAGAATATAAGCGTTCCTGGAGGCATATCCTCCAGGAACGCTACATGCGCTGGAACAAGCGACCTCCAGGAGCGAACCTGGAGAATATGAGCGAACCTGGAGAATATGAGCGTACCTGGAGAATAAGAGCGTACCTGGAGAATATGAGCGTGTCCATGGTGGCAGACATGAGCACTAGCTTCAGCTCCTTGAACCGGGGCAGCGCGTCACGCAGTGCGATAAGCAGGAAGTCGCTGAACTTGTCTCGCTCGTGCACCTCATCCACAAATATGTGTGTCACACCTGACCGGAAAGACGTACACATCGTTAATAAAAATCCGATGTGATTTTTTTGAGTACCAGGTTGATTATTATTATAAATTATATTTAAAGATTGATGGTGTACTTAAAATTACATTTGAGTGCAGTTTTAATTGACTTGACATTCTAGTTTTATTGCCATATCTTATAAGTAGTAGCAACATACTGTCCGAATAATAACATCTAGTGTTAATTATATCTATTAAAATTACAATCTTGCTCTATTTAAGCATTATGACAGTTTGCATCAAAGCATCATGTCATTTAAAATAATTGGTTGTAATATATTTATTAAAAGTAAAACTTCATTATTAAAAGTTGTATGTAATTATTTTATTAATATTAAAAGTTGCCTTCTATTTATTAGATATTTGAATCGCAGATATTGATCACATATTCTATTGAATGCCATTATGAGTATATACTTTATATAAATCAAGGTATTATCCTCAAGCGCAGATAATATAATACTATACTAGTACAGATACTCAATCCCATACAAAAATCTTGGACACGCCTAACTCTGGCTATTCGACTTGCTATTTTGGTACCTTTCTTTTTACACTAGATGGCAGTAAAAAAATAGCGCCACTGCTGCCATCTACCCATCGCAAGTACACAAGTACCGAATCCTATTTGATGCCAGCTCATAAGAGATGGCGTTGTGACAGTAAAATAGGTACTTGACTGTTTACCACGGATAAAACATATTTAAACGAGCCGATACAAAATGTGCGCAGCCTTGAAAATAAAAGTTATCTACCTATAGTGTTGTGTGCCGGAATGCGTACGATCACACTTTGGTGAATGGTGATTCTCATTTACTCGGTCGGATTTTCGTGTTGCTGTCAAAATTTGACCTTGTATATATTTTTTTCATATAATTTTAATGAATGCATTTTAAAAAGTATTAATGTAACAATATATTTCATTATGTATGCGATTGCGATTGATGTTCGGGAACTTTGAAAATTACTCATTGACGTCTAGAATTTTAGTTGGACAGTTAGTCTCTGTTGAAATTTACCGAGTGATACATGACTATTTATAAAATACATCACATAGATTATTTTGAATTTAACTATCGAAAATCAAAATAAATATAATAAATCAGGCGTTCCAGCTGTATTTGAACCCAATGGCTTGGTACGCGACGATGGGTAGAGACCGGACGGAATATCATTGTTGCTTTAGAAGATGGGCCTTTGGTGTGGGACGCAACATGCGTTGACACCCTTGCGCCATCACATCTTCCAAGCACTACAGGATGTGCCGGCGCTGTTGCTGCAACCGTGGAAACCCTCAAACGGCACAAATATAGTAATTTAGTTAGAAATTACATTTGTGAGCCTTTTGGGGTGGAAACCCTAGGTTCAGGGGATCCGAGCGCTCGTATTTTGTACAGGGCGATCGGAAAACGCCTGATCGACGTTTCGCGTGATCAGAAGGCTGGTCTTTTCTTGGCCCAAAGAAACAGCATTGCCATTCAACGTGCCAATGCTGCCAGTCTTCTGGGCACGTTACCAGTTGACAGCGATGTTGAAGAACTCTACGATGCCTAAACCATTTTTGTAAATATTTAGTATTATAATTATTTGTGTTTTTATAATTATGTTAATACCCGCATAAAAGAACACATAGCTGATGTAAAACACCAACGCTCGTTGAAGTCTGCTGTGTGTGAATATGTGCAACAGAGGACCAACCACTACCTGAGATTTGACAAACCACATATTCTCGTTAAAGAACACCGATTCCTACCAAGGATGCTTCGCGAGGCTATTGAAATCAAAAAACATGCTAATTTTAATAGAGAAGATGGTTGGAATATACCACCAGCTTGGGATCCAGTAATACAAATAGTCAAGTCACAGCTAGACCTCATGATACTTTGAGCTCATACTGCGTAAATAGAAACACCGATGATTAAATTAAGTTCGGGTACTTTGAAATAACTACACTGGAACATTGAGACGACTACCATCTTAGTCTCCCCGTGACCATGGCTGTATAAATAGTTTTAATAATAATTCAATTAGCTTAAAAATTAGTAAAGTTTAATAGTAGTAGTACTGTAACAGTTTCAACATTATGTAATAGAGTGTCAAATAAACAACGCGATAAAATCCGTACATAGTAGTTTAATTTCAATGAATAATATTCGCGTATAGACAATATTATGTTACCTTTTTTAATACGTTTGTAAATATATATTTGATTATTTCGTTTTAAAATTAATTATGTAAATATATTGTAAATAAAGTAATATAGGATATTCTTAAAACAATTTATAAATCAACATTTTTTTTAAAAGAACTGTTACTCTTGTCCCGTGTAACAGACTCGACACAGAAAATCTGTTGATCATAATTTATTTTCTGTGTGAGTATCGAACCCATAACACTCAGCACGTCGATAAGTCGGTTTAAGCGATTAAACCACTACGCCATACATGATTTCAATCAAATCAGACGCACGCGCGCGCGTGTATTGCCCGGCGGCGTTCGGTTTATTCCGATCAGCTTCGTGAATTTTCGTGTATAATATCGTGTGTGAGCGCGGCCGGTAGGCGCCGCGTCGAGTAGCGCGCCTCGTGACGCGGACCGCTCGTTGCAGAGCGGCCGTGCTCGCGGCGCCCCTCCATCGGCTTCTCCTCCCCGGCGGCCCTATATATTGGCAACGCGTCCCGGTGCCGGCCTCCTTCCGCTGCGCTGCCTATCGAAGTTAAGTGGTCCATTTCTACCCTGGACCACGTAACAAGCCTTCATCTTGAACCACGCCCGGAACTACCACTAAATACCTAGTTGAATATAATTATAATTCTGTTTATTCTCATACACCTTTTGTAAATGCAAATATATGATTATTGATCGTGTTGTTTACCTTTAATTTCTATTAAAATCCTATGTCAACCACGCCTCTAAAGCTGGTTGACTACCATAACGTCACACTGGCGCCCAATATTAGATTGTGAAGGCTTGTTTCGTGGTTATTTAACTGCTTATTTAAGAGTATACCGTTAGCCTATATTTTTGACTACTGGTATCCCCGAATATTTTATAAATCTGATTGTTCTATTGGTTTACATTTTTATTTCTGGCAACATCATATATTTTTTTGAATTCAAACCTGCAACTTACAGTTACAGAACTGACAGTACGGCATTCTTGTTCGGAGCGTTGAAGTGAACGGTGGTGTAATAAACGTCGTATGAGAATACTGTTGGATTAAAATAAAATCTAGCAAGTAAGTACAAGTCTAATGTAAATTCAAGTGTTTGTATAAAATTGTAGAAAAGGTAATAAATGTATTTGTGATTTGTATAAGGTGTTTTGTTTGAACTACGAATCCTCTAATTTCTGAGCTGGGATTAAAATACTGTGTGTTAAAACCATCTCAAAAGGTAATTTTGTTTTTTTTTTATGGTCAATTTCTTTCCAGTAAAGCATTTTAATTGTTCTTAATATTAACATTGGATGAGTTCCAGTTAGTGCCATTTATGAAGTACTTTTGGAACTGTTTACTTTTTGTAAAAAAATGCCCCATGCCTCAAGTAATATAGACTATGTTTTAATGACGTACCGTATCCGAGGACTAGCATATAAAAGAAACAAGAATAAGTGTAGGTAAGTGCGTAAAGAAATAGTAACAAGTGTAGGCTCACGCGTACCGGTGAGCGAGGCGTCGCCGGCCATGAGCGTGCGCAGCAGCACGCCGTTGGTGCAGTAGGCGAGCACCGTGCGCGGGCTCACGCGCGACTCCAGGCGGATCTGGTAGCCCACCGACTGGCCGATCTTCTCCATGCGCTCGTGCGCCACCTGCACACAGCCACGTACGCCGGTATTAGCCAACTCGTTCGTGTATTAAAAGGGCATTGCGTATGGAATATTAAAGATAGTTAAAGGAAATATATAATAGGAATGTCCTCCAGACCGAATTTCGGTCACGCCGACCAACTTTAACGGAAACTGGCCATCTACGCAGGAGATATTATAGTGCACAAGTGTGTGCGGAAATACAAATACACTCTCTGCCTCTAACTCTCATGATCCGATGGGATGGTAATTCGACACGGCCGGATAGAGATAAGACGCAGGCCCAACGACTTTTCCGAGACACGAGGGTGTCTAACCCCGTCAACTTCTTAACTCCGGGCTGGTATTGAGCTTTCTTAACGGAAAACTTTTTGTTAGCCCGATCCGGGATTCTAACGCGAAACCACATGCACAGCAGTCGCATTCACTGCGCCACGGAGGCAGTCAGGAAATATATAAGGTAAGTGTGAATGAAGCAGTAACATATATTATATTTGCTTCTTCTTCTTTTCTTTTCGTGTGGTGAGTGGCCAACCTGTTGTCAAGAGTTGTTCTAGCCCGTGCGCCTCTGACGTGGCTAAACGACTGCTGTCAATTTGACAACAACCGGGACCGACTTTTTACATGCCCTCCGAAGCACGGAGACGCTCAGATGAAATACCACTAAGCGGTCACCCATCTATAGACTGACCGCACCCAACGTTGCTTAACCTTGCTAATCGTTTACCGATCAATGAGTGCAACTGGCTATGAACGCTATATTTGCTAATGGTATCTATGACACAAATATGATCAAACAACAGGTAAAATCAAAGCTTCTAAAAAAAAAGATTAACTTTTACAGGTAGACAATACAACCTATCTACTCAAACAAGTTAATAATATAGAATTATTTTTTGTGTTATGAAAATGTTAAATAGTCTAAATTACTAGTTCCTGACTGACAGCACAGTGCCCTCTTATAAAATTTGGATACTACCTACTAGTTTTCCACAATATAGCGATAGCTCAGTGGGGAAACCTACAGGCTGCAATGCAAAAAATCTCGGGTTCGAACCCACGTCGCTCACCTCTGACTTTCGGAAGTAATGACTTCGAAATTATATACGTATTGATTGACAATTATCGCCTGCTCCGTGCCTCGGAGTGCACGTTAAGCCGTCGGTCCCGGCTGCCATGAACATCTATAGCAGTCGTTATTGGGAAAGTCAGTACCCTTTAATATCCTGACACTGGTCTAGCCTTAAGGTATCTTTAGCCTTCGGGCTGCGGAGGTCAGGTGGCAGCCGCTCCGTGTAAAAGCTGATATCCAGTCAAAGCCGGTAAGACCAGAAAAGCCGACCCCAAGTGACTTGGGTATAATAAAGGCTAAGAGAGAAGAACCTACTAGTTTTCCACACAAAGAACTCCAGCATCCGGCTGGGGACAAACATCCTCTGTCGGATACTGCAGTTTAAGTGACATTGCAGGTTTGAATCCGGAATCCCATTGTGTACTTACTCTCTCAGCGACAGACACAGCAGATATTCTCCTTGGCTGGGTGCAGTACATTCTGGTAGGCTGCTTCTGTTCCTGACAGTAGTCAAGCACGAGCTGTGGCAGTTGTGTTGTCTTTCCGCACCCTGTAGCTCCAGCTACGATTATCACCTACCAAAGAAACATGAGTACATTCAATACAACATTCAGTAATAGTTCATGGAGAAATGGTTGCAGCACCTTACAGCTCTTATGATTTGTAAACAAAAACTTGACAATTAAAAAGAGTGACCATGAGTTTCTTGCCCGTTCTTCTCATGAGCTCTACACCCTTGCTTTGCTGAACGTGGCAGTAAATGTAAATTCGCAGAAAAAAAAAGTGTACATTTGACATTCATAAGTGTTACCTTGTAACCTAATCTGAATAAATTTATTTTTGATTTTGATTTTCATGGTATTTAATGTATTTGATTTGTTAAAGATTAGGATAGCTGTTTTAAAATAATATATGCATTAGCTTAGTCAATGAGGTAGTTGCATCCTGCCTTAAAAAGCAGGTCTAGGAAAGTGAGCACTAGGATACGCTGGCGCAAAAAATAACCGCGCGAGTGACAGGCCTGCATTTATACTTTGAACATTTGCGAGTAGTAAAACAACAAGTACACAACATTCAACATATTGAATAATTTCTAATTGTTTTCTTTGGCACATAAAAGTACGAGGGGCGTTCAATGTATTCTCAGTATCGAGTTGATATGCTAATGATGAGGGTAATGAAATTACCTCATTAGTTAAAGACACTCTTTGAGGGTATAAATATAAAATTTTATTTAATTGTCGCCATTAGTATTCAAGATATCATTACGTAAAGGCAATTACGATGACCGATGCGACAATGATGATAAAAATCAAGCATCGCGCTGTGATAAAATTCCTTACAAAACAAGGAAAGACTCAAAAAGTGAGTGACTCCCGTGGTTTTGGGATTCTAAGAGTACCTTACTGATCGAGTACACAAAAAAAGGGTCAAAGTATTACTGCCGCATCTTACGCAAACACCCTACATAATTTAAAGGAGGCAGTAAAAGAAAAAAGACGTGGAGAATTGACCGCAGGTGTTTTGCTTCTTCACGACAACGCGCCTGTTCACACAGGGCGCGTTGTTAAGGCTGTTGTGCGGGAATGCGGATTTGAAGAAACTTACTTTCTGTTCCCATACCTTAAGAAAGATGTTCAAGGTAAACGTTTTTCCGACGATGAAGAGATGAAGGCGGCAATTGATGAACACAAGGAAGAAAATATTTTTTAGAGGGCATTGAAAAGTTACTTTAAGATAAATATTATTTTCAGCATTTTCTGTTTATTTTTTATGGCTATACTGAGAATACATTGACTCCCCTTGTATATGCTATGGTTGCTAATGATGTGATAACTCTTTAAATTGGTTGATTTGCTAAAAATATTGGCTCACCTGATTGTGGATGATAGCATTGAGGAGGTCCTGTCTTTGTTCATACACTGGCAATTTTTCTCTGAACTTGAGTAAATCTGGGTTATATGATGTGTTTGGTACCTGTTGATAAGAAAATCCTTTAATAGTTATATGTTCATACAATAGAACTTTTATTTATCTGAATTTATGTTTGCTGAATAATGTTCTTAAAGACATGTGAAGCTGCTGCACTGGACAAGTGTGGTGGACTATGACCTAACCCTTCTCACACTGAGGACCATGCCCAGCAGTGAGACAGCTTATACACAGCACTGATATTATATGTGCATAGCTTTTTACTATAAATAACTTATATGAGATGAAGTTGCTTAAAATTTATAACAACAGATAATTAAACTTAAAATTTAAATCTAACCATAAACTCAGGTTTTACTGTTAGAATGTCAGTAATCTGGATTTATGATAATATTGATTATGTCCATAGTTATATGAGATGTCCATAGTTATATAAAAGGCAGATACTTCCGAAAAACATTTAAAGATGAATTAGATCAGGCAAATTGTTACACTGTTAAAAAAATTTCAATAATAGCACATAGTCTGGTATTGTCCCCAGTCAAAAGTAATAGGCTCACTCTCTTTTATGTGGGACCTATTAAAATAGCTGACAAAAATACTTTTGCAGCCTGTTCTCCTGAATATGCGGCAAAATTGTTTCCCTGTATAGGAGTGGAACTTTGTATATATAATCATACTATATAATAATGTCAGTTACATAAATGCACTTAGACCTTTTGGCACCAAGCCACAGATTTTACTGTAAAGCTATGTTACCTGTGCAACTCCATTATTCAACTGTCCCATAGTTTTATGAGCTAGTTGTGGACTCCTCTCTTTCTCCGGACAGCTACTGAGGTCATCTTTCTCTTTACTTGTGATGGGAAATGAGTTATACAGCTCAGCAATGCTACACCGCATGTTAGAATCCAAGATGAGTTTAGCGTCATTCTGGATAATTGTTGAACCAATACGTTTGTATATGGTTATGTAACGATTCACTCCTGAAAATCAAGATATATATTTTGTTATTGTTTGCTTTTCAATGCTGAGGCAGGGCCATGTAGTGCTTACATAAAAATCTTGTTCAAACACTGAAATTATTCAAATGGATTTTTTATAAATTACATTCAACCATGTTTGCGTGATTTAATATATATTTTACTAGCGGCCCCGCCCGCGTCGTACCTACATGAATAAAAAGTGGCCTATGGCCTTTCCCAGGTTTTAAACTACCTGTGTATCAAATTTCATCTGAATTGGTTGCGTGGTTTAGCCATGAATAGGTAACAGACAGACAGACAAGAGTTACTTTCGAATTTATAATATTAGTGACAATGATAGATTTATATATGTATATTTAATGTAATGGTTATTAACATGAAAATTCATGTTGACCTTTTAGATGCTTGATGTTTCAACCAGGTTACACCAGCCGTGGTTTCAAGCTGACTTACTCACAATAGTCAGCTTACATTGAAACATCAAGCGTCAAGAAGGTAAACATTATGCATGATCACATTTATATCCATTACATTTTATATATATGTATCATAAAATATAACTTTAACTTCATATATCATCAAAACAAAAATTATTAAGGTAATCTATTAAGGGTATTATTTTCTTTATAATATTTTATCTACCTGATGATTTACACATATGTAAGTAGGTAAGTACCTATGGAATTATAATCAGTACATATTATGCACTCGGAATATTGCTGGCTAGTCTTTATTATTATGATTTATGATAAAACTTATAAATCAAGAAGACTGTTAAACCCTGTCATATTCTTATTTAACCTATTGACTCGTAGCAGTACACAAGCAGTAAGACACAATAGGTTTTTAATTATGTATTACATTCCAACAATTGACAGGTTAAATATACATTAATGTAGACTGTAAAACAGAGTTTATGGTACAAAACCATGCTTTAAATGGTCAAGAGTTTATGGTACAAAACCATGCTTTAAATGGTCAATCTAATAAGTATATATAATGACATGAAACAATATGGTATTAGTCTGTTAGTATAGGAAATTCTTAATGGTAAACTAATCAACAATGTTTATTTAGTAGGACCTACATGTAATTGGCAAGATATAGACATGACATACCTGTTGTCCCTTCTGTTTAGGCAAATTCTGGCTTCATGTCAAATTATTGTGCAACAATAATTTGATAGTAACACATGGTATATGGTTTTATTAATGAATATCTATGTCATTTATAACCTGATTAGCTGTGGGGTCATTGACTAACCAGCGTCAAGAAGTCTTTATCACCAATAATTAAATAAAGCTAATACGACATGAGCAGCCTCTATAAACCTTATGTCAATACTTTACTGAAGTCAAAAGACTAAATACAATAATATACTGTTTTTACTGACAATGTCCCACTTATTTGTTTGTGTACAATAAAAATTATGTAACAGAAAATAAATATAGGTGCTAAAATTGGTTATAATATGCATTTGCAAGGTGTGAAGTGAGGTATTTACTAATAAATCACAATAAAAACAAGATAATAACAAGAACTTAAAACACCGATAACATACCTTTCCCGCGCGATTTCGACTTCAGGCCTAACTTTGCCACCGTCTCATGGATGAAACCGCGCTCTTGAGCAGACAGAAACGTTGGGAACTTCAACTCAGTTTCATTTTCATCACATAAAAATTTGTCCAGCTGAATCTTCAATGCTATACTCACGGATTCAGCAATCGGAAAATGTTTGTTACCAGTACGGCGTTTTCCTTTCTTAGAACTCATTTTAAAGAATTAAGTAATAACTGCAACGACCTACATATAATATATTCCAGATGTTGTTTATCTAAGCAAATTACAACATAAAAATAACATGAACGCGATCAGCAAAAGAAAACCAATTCCATTCCAAAAATTATTGCGGCTAGTGATGTACTCGCAAAACTTACAGATATTTGTCGATTTTACTAAATACACTTTAGTTTAGATATTTTTTTTTAATAATTAAGCTTTTTTTATTTTTGTTATTTTGATTTATTTTTATTCTAGTTGTATTATATTCTTTAAGTGCGTAGCTATCCAATTTTATCATTATCAAATTTTTGTATTAGTATTTACTGCAGTGCGCAATAAAATTACTATTGCGTTGCTAAACTGAACTATAGGCGAGTTCAACCAAAAATAACACTGTTTATTTATTTATTAGAAACTCGACAGCTTGTTTTCTATACACATGAATAAGAAAGTAGATAGCACTAAAATGTCATCACCACAACATTACATAGCTATAAAATATATAGGTAGTTCAAATATGACGAATAACAAAACGCACAAATACAACGTCGTGTTAAATTGCAGCGCCACTTGCACTGTTTGGAACGTATATTGCACATCCATTTCATAGTATTAAATATTTAAGTATAAATTAGATTTAACTAGTCGAACTGAATCGAAATGAACTGAATAATAAAAAAACAATAAAATATTGTTATTTTGTTTTGTTTCTGGCAATTAAATATGTTACAAGTAATTAAATACTCGACTTTGACCGCGCTTCTAAAATTAGTTTATGTTACTTGATTGAGCACTCGGCTTATTTCTATACTAAATAGATTTAGAAGTTTAAGGATCAAAATACTTTCGTCTCTGTATTATCACAGTCATTAACTAAGTATTATATTAAAAATGGATGCAAAAGTGATCCTAGTAATTTTAGGCCAATTTCAATATTTCCTGTTATTAGTAAAATATATGAGAAGATTATATTACAGCAATTAGAGAGCCCTTTTTAGTGTAAACAATTTATTTCACGCAGATCAATATGGTTTTAGGAAGGGCCGTTCTACGATAGATGCGGGTGTTACGCTTTTAAGACATATATTCAGTGCCTGGGAAAATTCGCAAGATGTTATTGGCATATTCTGTGATCTCTCTTAAGCCTTTGACTGCGTTGATCATCATACGCTGTTACCAAAACTCAGGCATTATGTGCCTGGGAAAATTCGCAAGATGTTATTGGCATATTCTGTGATCTCTCTTAAGCCTTTGACTGCGTTGATCATCATACGCTGTTACCAAAACTCAGGCATTATGGCATCCGAGATACTGCACTTGACTTAGTTGATTCCTACTTACCACGATAGACTATAACACGTTGATATCAACGGAAGTAGATCTTCTGGATTACCAGTCACAATGGGCGTGCCACAGGGCTTATTTTTAGGACCCTTTCTGTTTTATAGTGTACGTAAATGATTTACCGTTCTTTGTACAGGATTTGTGTGACATTGTTTTATTCGCGAATGACACATCCCATCTTTTTAAGGTAAGAATGAAAAGCACCAAATTTACGTGCCATTAATGATTCACTGGCGCAAGTCCTGGACTGGTTTACGACGAATAATTTACTACTAAACTCTAAAGAAAACTAAACGTTTCAAGTTTACATTGCCGAATGTAAAGAGTCCTAACGTGAATATAAATTTACATGATGAAATTATTACTTTAGTTCAATCGACATTTTTTTTAGGATTAACTTTAGATCATTAAGCTCAGTGGGGCGCTCAAATATCGTGTCTTGCAGGGAAACTTAGCTCAGCCGCATACGCAATTTGGAAAGTAAGACAGCTTACTGATGTAGATACTGCAAGACTAGTATATTTCAGTTACTTTCATAGTGTCATGTCCCACGGTATATTTTTGTGGGGCAAGGCAGCTGACATCGAGACCGTTTTTATTATTCAAATTTTTTTTCTTTTCTTTTTATTTCATCTCTATAATATTATTACGTTGTTATTGTTATTATCTTTTTATTATTAGTTTTTTATAGTCAGTAGTATATGGCATAATGGCT
The DNA here is from genome assembly GCA_930367265.1 of Catocala fraxini. NCBI lineage: Eukaryota > Metazoa > Arthropoda > Insecta > Lepidoptera > Erebidae > Catocala > Catocala fraxini. The sequence continues at coordinate 23,416,932 of OV884038.1, forward strand.
GCAACACCTTGTTAATCTGAGTTGTAAAATATTGAAATTATATTTAATTGGCGATTTAAAAGAGTGGCCGTGAATTTCTTGCAGGTTTCTTCTCATAGGCTCAACCCTTTGCCTGAACCCAGTAACTAACTTAAATGTAGCTTCAGTAACTTAGTAAACTCACTAACCTATATATTTTGACGTTCATAAGTGTTACTTTGTGACCTAAATGAATAAATGATTTTTGACTTTGACTTTAATTGTTTTTCACTTTACTACTAACCTGCACTAGAACAGCTTATAAACAGGGCTGATATTATATGCAATTTATTATTTTAGCTTTTGCAATATTAATCTAAATCTTTGCTAACGGTTTCGTGATCAGTCTCACTATCGCACGACGCTTAGCGAGAGCAAGGAGCACATAATTAAGTATTGGAGTAACGAGCCTTATAATTTTTTTTTCGTCAGCCTTTTATATGTTCCGCTGCTGGGCAAAAGCCTCTACCTTGGACTTCCAAATCACTCTGTTAATGGATATCCCCTGCCAGTCCCTATCAAATGCGCCTAGGACGTCCCGCCATCTCCGTTTAGATCTGCCCCGTCGCCGTCGACTGTCTTGTAGCACCCAATTGGTGACGATTGGTGCCCACCTCTCTGGGTGCATGCGGCAGACGTGTCCGGCCCAGTCCCATTTCAACCTACAATTTAGTAGCATAAAGTATAAATGCAAATTTTGTATGTTTAAAAAATATACTACTAAGTATGATATTATTTACATATAATATGATAAGTATTATGTATATCGATCTGTAAAATGTATGTGTTGTATTATATTGATAATTGTAGGTTTACCCAATAAACCTACACGCAAACCTAAGAATGACAACCCTTTTTAGAAACAATTGGTCACACCCACTGCTAGGCATAGGCCTCTTCTTATTATAAAGGAGACGCCATAGTCCAGTACGCTGGCCCAGTGCGAATTACTCCACGATGTCTACCTTATAAAATTAGCTATTAAATACGCAAAAATCCTTAAAAGTCAGAGTTTGGGTTGCCTTGCCTTGACATCGAACACGAGAACTCTACGTGGTAAAAACGGTATCCCCACTAAACAATCGCTGTTATTCTAAAAATGTCCTTCATAGATAGGATAGATATGTAGCGTCAATTTAGTAATATGTTACGTTAGGCAACCTTTGAGCTTAGAACCTAGCCTGAACGAATAGATAGGGAGAGTCAAACTTGTTCTAAAATCTTTACACGTGTAGGTAATCAAAACATGAAAACATGTTCAAAATATGTCTTTAACTAATATACTAATATTAGTAAGTTAGTAGTAAGTAAGAAAACATATTTACCTAACCTTCCATTACAATAGAACACTGCTGTACTAACAGCAGTGTTCTATTGTAATGGAAGGTTAGGTAAATATGTTTTCTGAAATAGAGGTAGACCATTCCTTGCCGAAAATGATGTTTTTTACATTAACATCTTACATATTAAAGAAAGATAGAATAAGGAATAGTGTGATTAGAGAGAGATGCGGCATGAAAGTGGATATAGTGACTAGAATAGAAAAGGGTATGTTAAGCTGGTTTGGGCATATAGAAAGAATGGACGAGGAAAGACTGACTAAGAAAGTGTATAAGGCTAGTGAGAATGGAACAGTCGCAAGAGGAAGACCTAGGCGAACGTTTCTTGATCAGATCGGAGGCGTTCTGGACAAAGGCCAGGTTAAGAGCAACCAGGTTTGAAGCGACGGGTGTGTATGAGGAATGTGATGAAAGTGAATGAAGCCAGAGAAGTGTGTCAGGATCGTAGCAAATGGAAATCCGTAGTTTCTGCCTTCCCCTCTGGGAAACAGGCGTGAATCTATGTATGTATGTATGTATATTATAGAAATATTTAGAAATATTTTTATATTTATGTCTTTTAGGTAAGCTTGTATTTGGTTTATCCTCTGAAGGCCTGCGTTGTGGAAATACTTTTTATTAATAATAATTAAAAATACTTATACATAATTACTTATATCCCCACAGGACAAAATATTCAGGGTCACAGATTGGCGTATATAGATTTTTTATTGTGGCCTTGCTCACCGATTTTTTAGTTGAAACCTATAATTCTGGGGTGGACTCCAGACGTTCCTGGAATTGGCTCGGACCATCTGACTCCACCATATATACGCCAATGAGTTCGCAGCCAAATAGTCCTGTGTTGTGTTCTTAGAATGAGTAGGATTTTTACGCCTTCTAAGCAGACGCGGTGCATCCACTTACATGGATTGCCAGTTATATTTGTCCCTCCCTTATCGTGACTTTTTTTAACGTATATGCAACAAGCGCGTCTGCTACTGCTGTGTTTGTAGGCTACAACAACCGCTTACCATTCGGAAATTTAGGTTAAAAATGACTGAAGTGTTGTGAGCAAAGCTAATATGGTTGTATTAGGAGTGGGTAACCGGCGGTGGTTAAGAGAACGGTTACCACGATAGCTGTATGAAATAAATGAAGCCAAAATTGTCATGGCCGAAAGCCGAAACAAAACACAAACTCTAGATAAACAAAAAAATATAACGTTTAACACGTATAAAATGTTTTAAACATTTTATAACAAATACAGTGATAGTAAATAATAAAGTTGTTGTCACAGGTGTATCGGCCTGTACACAGACACAGACACCAGACATTACAGTTTCAGCAAATTATCGACATTACAACCATTGAAACATAAACATGATTTTCTTGAGATTATTTTTTGTTGCCTTTTTGACAATTTTCATCGTCGAATCCACATTTGGTAAGTCCACATTTTATTAATTAATCCTATGTATTGTTTCAAAGCTTCATTCTATTAAATATTAAAACAAAACTTGTCGAGTATATTAATATTTACTTTTTTTTGTAGTGTATAAAATATGATATTGTCTTCTGTTTACGGGAATGTTATTCATTGAAATTAAACTACTATATACTACTATATGCGTTATTTATTTTACACTTTATTACAAAATTTTGAAACGGTCAAAAATCAAAAAACATCCTAATTTCAATAGAGAAGATGGTTGGAATGTACCACCAGCTTGGGATCCAGTAATTCAAATAGTCAAACCCAAGAAGAAGCAAACCAAAGTTAGACTTCATGATACTCTGAGCTCATTCTGCGTAAATAGAAACACCAATGATTAAATTATGTTCGGGTACTTTGAAATAACGACACTAGAACATTGAGACAACTACCATCTTAGTCTCCCCGTGACTATGGCTGCTGAAAAGCAACTGAAACGTCGGGGAAAGTGTAAACTTAAATATAAATAGTTTTAATAGTTTTATTAATTTATTTAGCTTAAAAATTTGTAAAGTTTAATAGTATCTAGTAGTAGTGTAACAGTTTCAAAATTTTGTAATAAAGTGTAAAATAAATAACGCGATAAAATCCGTATATAGTAGTTTAATTTCATTGTATAAAATATTTTATTTTGATTTGAAGGCTGCCTCACCGGTGAGGTGCCAATGGGATCCTATTGCTAAGCTTACACGTCGTCTGTGTATCTATCTGTCTGTGCGAACTTAAAAGTGCTATATCATACGCACCGTAATAGTTGCCTTAAATTTGCACAAAATATACGTACCTAAGTTACCTTAGTTAAACAAAGAAGAAAAATATATAAATGACATTTTAATGTGGTCCTTGTATCAGAAACATATTTACAAGAATTTTATCTCAGCTTCATCGTAGGTTTACAGGAGACACCTGTTGTACACTTTATAAGCTATGGTTGTAATTTACGTAATGGGGGCGAACCTATGGCCGAATATCGGGCAAAGTTCAAGACTTTTGAGACCTTTTCTCTGAACATCGTCCGTTCTAACATAAACGTACAATTCTGTAAATTTAGTAAACTCACTAACCACTTTGAAGTTCATAAGTGTTATTTTGTGACCTAAATGAATAGACGAATTTTGACTTTGAGTGTGATTCCGACTAAAAACCCTTTTATCACTGGGTTCGATCTTCGTATCGGCTGATACAATTATAATACATATACCATTATGTACATATAATTAACTGTGTTTTGTTTTGGTTCCAGCGTCGTGCAAGGGCGACCCTAATGCTTATGAATCCGAATGCAGTAATCAAATCTGTGGTTCAGGGGTGTGCAACGACCAGCGCATATGTACGCTACAATGCACGCCAGGGTGCTCATGCAATTCTGGCTTCTCTTACTTACCCTGTAAACAACAATGTGTCAGGCAATGCCCGTAAGTGTTAAGTGTACCTTACGTACGGTTCCCTATTTATAAGCATAACATTTTAAGACATAATATAACATGGCATACTTTTGTTTATTCTTATTATATTTACGTATAACATTATTTTCGCATAACAGCATACGCATTTCTTTTTAAATTTTATATTATCACAACTAGCCACCTGGGTGGCCCTTGGACCACCCCGCGGCGACGTAACGAACCTATTTGTTGGGATGTCACTAATTACTCACTTCGCAAGCAAGGTTGTGTAGAGGGGCCTCACCAGATTTGCTGGCTGCCAAAAACAATAATGGTAAAGTATTATTATACCAAAAAATATATGCTTAATTAGTTATGCCAATGTATACTAGGAAAAAATATGCGAAAAGAAGGGATCCCATTCCGTACGAGTCACTATATTACAATATACAAAACTGCCTGCCTCGGTGGCGCAGCGGTAGTCTTTGAGACTGTCATGAGATCTTAGACTAGAATCTCGAGTCAAGCCATCAAAAGTTATAGGGTTTTTGTAACAACTACTTTTTGTCTAAGAGTAGTAGAGCTTCGCTGATTTTAGCATGAATGCCGGCTCGACCGGGAAGGGCTACCCTCTCACAGAATATCGACGTGAAATAGCAGTATTCCTACTGTTGTATTTTGTTCGGTGAGTGAGAGTGCCAGAGGCCCAATCACCCTCTTTCCCCCTTCCCACTCCTTCTCCTTCCCACTTCCTTTTTCTCTTCTTCCTTTCCTAAAGGGTCGTCAACGCGCAAGTGATACCTCTGGTGTTGCAGGCGTCCATAGGCTACGGTGACTACTTACCATACAGAAGAAATAAGGACTTGGAGTTAGGAAATTGGGGGTAAAACATCCGTGACTCGGAAAGCACGTAATGCCGTTGGGTCTGCGCCTGATCTCTTTCTGGTCGTGTCGGATTGCCGTCGTATCGGATTATGAAAGTTAGGGAATAGGGAGAGCGGACTTACTATATTAAATTTTGTCGGGACTACTCGATTGCCCATTAATATTGGAGAATAAAATTAAATATACCACGCACTGGTCACAGATAAGTTAACTGCCGTCCATTTCGTCCTACCATCAGACGACCAGACAATCAGGCCAGCGACACAGGTACATGGTGGATATACCACATTTACGCACGAAGCGATTTGCTTCCAATTTTATAATGCGTACCGCTAAGGAGTGGAATTCGCTACCTAAGTCTGTGTTTCCCGATGAGTACAATCTGGGTGTCTTCAAGTCGCGAGTGAATAGGTATCTTCTAGGCAAGCGTGCTCCATCGTCGACTGCATCTACACTTTAAGATCAGGTGAGATCGCGGTCAAACGCAAGCCTAATAGAGTACAAAAAGAAATAAAAAAATATTGGTTATAATAGTGTGATTTCCAGAATCTGTCGTGAACACAATACCTTTTTTAAACGTGTAAAAGTCGTTATCCTTTCAGTGTCCTTAATTTCTTATAAAAAAGCTTTGTATAAATTTAAGTTGCAACAGTTGTGATAGCTTAATTCAGTTAAATCCTTTTTAGTTTTTTTTCTTTGATAATTTTTTTCTTTTATTTTTTTATTTTTTATTTTGTTTGGTGTACCTGATTGATAGTGCAATCTTAATGCATGTCGAGTTTGCCTATAATTGGATTTGCATTATGTGTAAGATTATATTTATCTATGTTAATTCACAAGTTTAAAATGTAAAATCTGTTGGTGAACCTTACAATAATAAATAAATAATCTGGGCAGGCGATACTATAGTGCGCAAGTGTTTGCGCTCTATAGTGTCTCCTGCGCAGACAATTTTGTTTGGAGGACATTTTAATTATTATTACTTACTTTTGTTAGCCGATTCGCTCGTGTAAAAGTAGGTTAAGTTATGTAAGTAACACTAACGGCGGGCCGAATCCTCGGCGGGGTCGCGACTGCATGCGCAAGTGTTTCGCGCGGCCCTGTTGATAGTGGTTTTGTCGAGGAACACCGTGGTAGGTTTAGTCGGTATTCCGGGAGGTACATTATTCTTATTCCATCTTTCTTTTACCCCGGCGAGTCCGACATAACCCCTCCGCCCGCCCCCACGCCTCCATAGGTGCTGAGGCCCGGTCACCATCAGCCGGGCCAACCGCCGGGGCGGGATGGTGATTGCTAACGCGACCCCATCCCGCCCCACTCCGTCGGCGGAGGGACTGCTCACCCCAGGTTTTTAGTGTGTATACCGACCCCCTTCAGGGGCGGAGAGTCTCACATAACCACCCTTCCCCCCCCCGGGGCAGGGGGTATCCATAAAGGATTTTCCTGGGTCAAAAAAAGCTTTCTAATGGTAAATGAATTTTGTAAACCGGTTGTGTAGTTTTTGAGTTAAAAATCCATTACAAAGAAACAAATAAAAATCTAATCTTTACTCTTTATAATATTAGTATAGTTTGTGTCATAAACCGACGGTTAAAATGTTTTACTTTGTTGCAGATAATCAAGAAGAGAGAACGTCAAGAGTTATTTTATATTAAGAAGATTCTATAAAAATGTATATAAGAGCTAGATACTGCTATATTACACTAACTTATCAGAAAGCATTTCTTTTGTAGTATATAATTATTAAGATAAAAAGTGCATTAAGTGACAATATGGGATCGTAAATAACACAGCAAGAATAGTTCACGACATATTTAAATATAAAAGAATACAATACAATATTTACTATAATTAATCTGTGACGAGGCTGTGTTTGTACAACCAGGGCCAAAACTTGACGAACACATTAAAACTTATAAAAACCTAAACACAAAAAAAAATCCACAAGTTTTTTATATGGAATGAATTAGGCGTTACTTGGAAGATATCCATTGCCCGACCCAACTGTTGCAGTAGAAAAAGGTTGCCAATACCGAACTCCTCTGGATAGAGACAGCCGCGACATGTGATCCGGGCGTACTTGCAGTATTCCTAAAACGTGTTTTGACGCATATTTCTCTCATTTTTCTTACCTATTATTTTATTAAGTTATACGTAAATAAAATAATAATATTATAATCATGTTTGTTTTATTATTACAACCTTATTACAGTGACACAGGCACCTACACACGCATTATGTGAGCAAATTAAGTTCCATCCTAAAGTTATAATAGTTGTTGAGTTGGTCTCGGAGTCGATACTCGGGCAAATAGTAATTATTGTTCTTCTCTGCCTAGAAATTCTCAGTTGCATTAATGCAAGGTTAAGGTGTCTTGAACTGCAGCAGTAGACGGTAATAGGCTGGCTCTATTACGTGTCTGTTGTGACCTAAAACCAAAAGTGTTGAAACATAGGTGTGACACACCTCTCCCTTGCTGCGGAGGATGTAAGTATATATAATTATGTTTACACTACGTTTTATGAGGAGTCCGCTAACTTGTAATATATAGGCGGTTGGATTGGCTATCCTGTACAAAATTTATTTTAAATATTCATTCTAAGCGACGCTATCTAGCGTATAAAAAAACTAGTGTCTTTTTTTATATTAAATTGCAAATGGTTGTACTTTTAAATTTTTGATGTTCGTTCCTATCGCAATTTAAAAAGGCAGCGATAGCTCAGTGGGGAAACCAACAGACTGCAATGCAAAGGGTCTCGGGATCGAACCCACGTCGCGCACCTCTGACTTTCGGAAGTTATATGACTTTTCGATATTATGTGCGTATTAATTGACAATTATTGCCTGCTCCGTGCCTCGGAGAGCACGTTAAGCCGTCGGTCCCGGCTGCCATGAACATCTATGGGAGTCGTTATTGGGAAGTCAGTGCCCTATAATATCCTGACACTGGTCTAGCCTTAGGGTATCGTTAGCCTTCGGGTTGCGGAGATCAGGTGGCAGCCGCTCCGTGTAAAAACTGATATCCAGTCAAATCCAGTTAGACCAGAAAAGCCGACCCCGAGTGACTTGGGAATAATAAAGGCTAGGGCAAGAAGTTCCTATCGCAATTTGATATTTACTGTGTTTTTTATATTCAACATGAAAAGTGGTTTATTTAATAGTAGATGTCATTTAATAGATATATAATAATATAAATAATATCAGCTCTACATTAAACTGTCCCATTGCTGGGTACGGGCCTCCTCTCAGTGAGAGAAAGGTTAGGTTAGGTTACCACGCTGGTCCAGTGCTTGTTCTCCCTCTCAGGGGGACGGTGGAGGACATATTTTTGGGAAGTGGCCTGCTGTTTCACACGGCGGGCCGAAACCACGGCGTGGTCGCGATTGCATGTGAAAGCGATTCGCGCGGCCTCGCCGTCTATGGTTATGTCAAGGAACACCGTGGTAGGTTTAATCGGTATTACCGGGGTATATTTTCCCAGGTGAGCCCGACATAACCTCTCCGTCGCCCCGCAGAGAGGTATGAATCAAAGCACTGAACCAAGCAAAAAAAAAAAAAGCTGGTCCAGTGCGGCTGGCGAGACTTTATAAATCTTCGAGAATATTATGGAGATCTCTCAGACATGTAGGTTTTGCTCACTATGTTTTCCTTCGCTTTTAAGGCGAACGGCAATTAACTATTTAATACACACATAACTTTGAAAAGTCGGCGATATGTGCCTTGGTATCGAACGCAAAACTTCTGCGTGGCAATCCAACGGTCAGCCATTAAGCTGTTGTTGATATACAATGTAGTGGATATTTTAAGGATTTTGTCAATATTTTCCTGGATTCTGATAATCAGTTGAGAAACCGGTACTCATTATGCCTACCTAGTCTACTTTCTTTAGAACCTTGTATAAAGATTAATAATAATAATAATGATAGTCACATTCACAATTCTCTCACATACATTCCCACATCAGGTACACCATTAAAATTAAATGATAACAATTTTAATATTATACAAGACCACATAACAGGTGATCAGAAAATTACAAGCTGGAAACAAAAATCTTTACATGGAAAATACCCTCACTAATTACAACAGGAATATATAGATAAAGAAGCATCAAACGCATGGCTGTATAGAGGAAACATATATAAAAAAACAGAAGGATTAATGGTCGCAATCCAAGACCAAATCATAAAAACAAAGAATTACCAAAAATATATAATAAAAGATCCTACAGTAGTATCAGATAGGTGCAGGCTATGTAACACAAATCAAGAAACAATAGACCACATTACAGGAGGATGCCCCTTTTTAGCGAACAAACAATACACAGAAAGACACAATAATGTTGCAAAACTAATTCATTCACTCTTAGCTATAAAATATAAACTAGAAGAAAAAACAGAACCATATTATAAATATAAACCAAAAAACGTACTATATAACGAATACGCTAAACTTTACTGGGTTCGAGCCATTATAACAGACAAAACCACTACAAATAATAGACCAGACATCACCCTTACACTCAAACAAGAAAAATCACATACCTAATAGATATATCAATACCAAACTCTGAAAATATTAGAAAAAATACACGGAGATATTTCAAAAACATATACCATTAGCAGACGAAATAAGACAAATATGGCATCAGCATACAGATAAAATTATTCCAATCATAATTTCATCTACAGGACTCATTCCAAAATCACTACATACATCACTAAAAGAATTAGACTTACATAAAAATTCATATATGAAACTACAGAAATCCGTTATCATCGATACTTGCTCTGTAGACCGGCGATTTCTAACATCTACTACTCAGACACCTACAACAATATACTCAATGAACCGACCCACTTGTCATAAGCCCGTGACAGGTTCACACCCACCAGTATCGAAGCTGAGAATAGAAATATTTTATAACCCACAATAAGAATAAAGTTTATTTATTTTCTTTCACAAAGGTTAGGTACTTATACTAGGTATATGTTATTATGACATTAATTAACAAAATGTACCTTTGTGAGAGACTGGTATCTGAACTAGGAAAATCCTGTCAGACAGATTACCAGGCTCCCTATATACATCGAATCACAGATAGTGGAAACTATGTGAACTATAAAGTGATTGAACTAATACCAAGTAAAATAAATAATTGAAAGTGACGTTAAACAAATTTAATTTACAAATATAAATGTATGTGAGTGTGTGTGAGTGTGTGTGTTTGTGTGCGTGTGTGATTGCAAAGATTGCATTGAATATCTTTTTAAGATTGTGGTCGACTCATTTATCTTTAACAATTATTATTGATATTAAAATTCAATTGTTTGTCATAACTAATAGATATTAGTTCCAAGTTCACTCACCAGCTATATCGCCCTCAGCGCCAAAATGGCAAGAAAGTTAAGAATACCATACTCTATTCAAATAGGCTTGAGACAAAAGGTAAACAAAGAAAGCATCGTTTCTCAATCAAATGTGCACTCTCGTATCAACAAGTTGACAGGTAATGAAAATGACGGCTATAACCCAACTTATAACAAAATGATACATTCACTACAGAACATTTGCACTAGCTGTACTTTTTGATTTAGCGGTACTATAATACGTTCTACCTTTGAGAATCATTACATTTTTAGGTTATTTTTTATGTCACTTTTTTAAACTAGGGTATTTAAAATTCTTGTAAAATAATTAAAAGAATTTAATACATTAAAATGTTATGTATTTTAATAATACATTGATTTTTATTATATATGCTGCTTTTAAATGCGGTACAATATATTTATAAATATTATATTTTAGCTAGTTTATTGATTTTTGTCTAACTTTATAATATTCACAGTCAAACGGTCACGTTACGTCATATTATATACGTCAGTATTAAATAACCTTTTTTATTAGTTCTTTACATTTTGTCTCAAGACGAAATGAATAGAGTATAGTACTATAGAAGTGTGTGGAGGAGTTCTACCAAACGAAATCACACAAATAACGAAACTCAATATTACAGTGACTAGTGATTACTGATTTATTATCAACAGATTTAACAATACGATGGCACGAGAACTTATGATGATGGCGGTCTAACAGCAGTGGCCGCTGAGGCGGGGATGCGAAGCACATCGCTGTTGCTAAGCACTGGGTACGACGGCAACCGCAGCAAACCGCACGTGTTTGTCGAAGCGCGCACATTTATGTATCCACCTTCACCCCAATTTTCTGACCACCAGTTTTTCAAGATGAAATATGTTTCACCTCGGTGGACTGTCCAGCCTACTGCCAGCATGGCGTGGTTCGAAGCATTCTTTTTACTGTAACAAACATGCTTAGTCAATTAAACAAATCGAGTAATAATAATAACATATTCTAGACCAAGCGGTCTATTATACTACTATTAAGTAATAATAACCGCTGCTCATGAAAATGTCCACGTTGACTTGGTATCACAGAAGCGATTTCAAGAGAAAATATCATCGGAGCTGCTTACTGTAAACTACATAGGTGACAAAAATACGGTCCACTTGATGGCAAAAGCGAAAAAGAAGGAAGTTCGTGGGCGTCATTGTGCCATCATTGGTTGCTCATGCTTTTGCAGTGAGAGAGCACTGTCAATGTCTCTTTAGTCCATACAGTCTCTATATATAAGGGGCTGTTAGTGATACTAAGGTTAACGAGGTGTTTGTTGATCGAGCAGTAATAGGCCATTTGACTAGTATCTGGAAAACATCTCATATTATTTAGTGGTGGCCTACAAATATTGTATATTTCAAATTATGCTAAGTATATCATGAATTTCATTATAAAATACATTGATTATTTAAACTGTCAAAACCCTTTGCTCCGGCAATATGGCGTCAAGTTGTCAAATGACGTAACACATTAGTAAACAAACATTAGGCAATAAGTAATAAGAAAATACGTTCACAAATGTATGACGTCAAAATAAACGTAGCTAATGAAAGCTGATTACGATCACGTGGTTTCAACTAAAGTAAATTAAGAATATAATGTTTTTTTTGGTAAAAGTGAATCATATTTTTTATATATATATCAATTCTGATTGCGTTTAAAATCCATAATCTATGTGGATGGCAATGAATCATTCATTATTTTTCATATTGTCAAATAGCTTAATATGACCCGAAAGGGTAATGAAAAGTGTATGACTATGTATGTAGTTATACAGACCATTTATCGTCGTGATAGAAGCCAGATTTATGCGCCATGAAGCTTGGTGTTGTAAGAGCGTCGAGGAGCACGATGGTAGGTCCATAACGCCGAATCGCGACCTGCACACACACAAGAACACATAAGAGCATCAGTCGCATATTGGTACGAGCACACACACAAAGAAATGATACCGCACCTTTAGAGCAACGATGTTTTTTCTAGTGACGTTAACATGTCCGCTGATGCGCGTCACGGCTGGTACTTGAGATGCCTGACACTGCTGCACCTGCAATACAATATTCATTACAATCACTTAAGTAATAATCCCTGTGCTGATTCAAAATGACAACTAGAATAATTATTCCGAGTGGTAATCTTCAATATCTATAAGTTCTGGATATTCTAGTCCCACAAGGAATGAGATGACATTGAACCTTATTATATTTATATTATATATGGTTTGTTTCTTACTTTTGCTTTATATTCTGGATATTCGTCGAGAGCGGGCAGCCCTTGGTCCTCCACATAATCGTAGGCGAAGTTAGGCCAAGTAGGCTTGCAACCGTGGGTATTGTACCTGGAACATTATAAAACTATTTTAATAAGCACAGTGGGTACACATTTTACGTAGTGTAGGCTTAAAAGGTGAACTGACGGCTGGCCGCAGTCGACGAGGCTCTGCTCACTGAGCGGTACGAGACGACCGGTTTTCACGAACAGCGCTCCTTCTACGGCTCCAACTACAGAGAACGCCCAGCACGACTCACACGAACCTTGATCTGCAAACAGCAATGCAGATGTTTTAGATATAAAAATAATAATGTCCTCGAGACCAAATTTCGCTTACGGCGGCCACTTTTAACGGAGACTGGCCATCTGGGCAGGAGATATTATAGTGCACGAGTATGTGCGCAGACACAAGTGCACTCTTTGTTGCCTAACTCTCATAATCCCATGGGACGGCAATCTGCTACGACCGGAGAGTGTTCAGGCGCGGGACCAACGGCTTATCGTGCTTTGCTTCAAGGCACGGGAGTGTCTATCACTGCCAACTTCCTAACTCCGGGCTGGTATTGAGACTTCCCAACAGAAAAACCCAAGAACTTTTTGCTGGCCCGACCCGGGATTCGAACCCGAGATTTCATGCACATCAGTCCCATTCACTACTGCTGCGCCCCGGAGGTAGTAAACGCCAGTTTCAGAGACAAGCTTACACCAAAGGACAAGTGACACTTACAACGCACTGAAGTGACTCCACCGAGCTTGCGCCAGTCGAAGGTACGCGGCAGCCGGCCTCGAAGACCACTCAGTTCTTGAGCAGAGTGGGGGAAGGGCTGGCCTGGCTTACTCGATATCTCCTCCGAGCCGAGGAGTCGACGTCTTTCCACTTCTAGTCGATCCGATAGGAAGTTCGTTTCCAGCTCGAAGCTAGCGCCCTTCCGGTTGCCAGACGACACGAACCGGGAAGTTTGCATCAGGACATTCATACGCACCGTCTCCTCGAGGTCATTCGCGTAATTCCGCACGAATAATTTCTTGTACCTATGTATTTATAAAATTAACAAGATAATATAAACTTAATTAACTCTTGACTAAAGCTTTGTAGTAAATGAAGTGTTGTTACATGTGTACTTACTGTTGAAACTCCGTGTCGTGTTTGGGACCGCGTTGAAGCATTGCAAACTCTCGCAGAGGCTCGACGATATCGATCTGATCAGTATTCTCAATAGTCTCGCAGGCATCTCCTAAAAAAATTAATTGAGTCATTAGATCACACCGGTTTATACTGGATCCGCGTTGGTGGAGCGTATTTGCAATGTTATAGTATTGAAATCTCTCGAGCGCAGTATCTCAAGCACTGGAATAAGCAGTGCAGTTATTCGTACAAAGCGTACCCAATAATCAACAGTTCCACGAGCATGGAGACCATAGCAATGAAAACATGCTCAGAGTGCTCAGACGGAGGATTCACGGACGGTACTAATCTGGGTTGTTTAGGCTATGTTATCCAAACGACTTCCTACCTTACGGCGTCCTAGCACGCATGAAGATCTCCTGCAGGAGAACTTGATTGCTACCTCTAACAACGCCGTCAATGTGAATTTTCTAAGCCGCAACAATATAATTCCTAGCAATGTTAGCAGTCGATACGCTAGGATGAAACTGACCGAATGCACGTAGAATACGAAGGCTTGGTAGATGTTTTTGTCAATGAGAGTATCGTGACTAGTGACTAAAATATACAAATTAAAATGTAATAACTTATATTAAGCTGGAACATAGCGGGGTGGTGGTGTTGAGTCTGTACTCTGATGAAGCGGTGAGCGTAGCTGTCACTGTTTTCGCCAAGTGCGGAGCTGTCCACGGCGACGGCGTAGCGCAGCGGCGTGGTCGTAAAGTTGTCAGGCGCGCGCGCCACCAGCAGTTCATGGCGGTAGGTGAGCACTTCGCTTCGAATGACACCCTTGCCGGTCGCGGTGTAACGCCAGCGTTCTACACGCATCGGTAAGTCGCCTCCAGTTGTTGGCACCTCTACGTAACCTGGACGCAAATATTTATGTCAGTGAGATTTTGACAGATGTTTGTCACGTAGTAAAAGACGCACATGAGGAATACTAATATAATAATCTTTTACCCGTATCGGCTTTATACTACATACTTAAAACCTTTTGTTCTACCACCTTTTCCAAAACAATTAATTTAACAAGTTGAAAATTGCATGCGTTCTGCCCGCACTACACCTTTCAACCGCATTGTGTGGTTTGGTTACGCCGATGCCTTCTTTTGTGGCCGCGATTACTATGTAATCAAAGTCGTGCGATTAGAGCAACCAATTTCAATATTAGTATTTTTCACAATCACTGGTAAAAGGTTATTAGTGTTTTTCAATTTAGCCTGTATAGTTAAGTGTGTGACTTACCAGCAAACGTGAACCCTGAGAGGTCTGGCAGCACAGGAAGCGCGCGTTCGGCCAGAGATACGCGGCGTGGTGTCAGCGCCACGCAGTGGCGCACGTCTGACTCGCCTGTGCGATCCACGCGGACCTTATAGTATCAAACCATTCATGTATATTGCTGCCTTAATATACAAGTAACTACTGGCGGCCATTTTCGTTTGGTCTTAATTTCTGTTAAGGCGGCCAATCTTAACGGAGACTGGCCGTCTGCGCAGAAGATACTATAGTGCACAAGTATGTGCACATACACAAGTGCACTCTTTGTTCCCTAACTCTCATGAACCGAAGGGACGGCAAGCCGATACGACAGGAGTGAGATCAGGCGCAGGACTAACGGTTTTACGTGCTTGCCGAGGCACGGAAGAAAATGGTAAATGTATTGACGAGGGTCCTAATGTGTACCATATAGATGCAGATAGAAAAGGCTTCAGCTAGAAAAGTCTGTAGTCAATTGTCAGAATAATCCGTGCGTTAAACTCTTAACTCGCTCTGAAGTTGTTATAGGCTGCATCTCTATCTGCTGCCTGCGTTCTTTGTAATTTCAGCGCTACTCAAAGCAACTCCAGCAGAAACTATCCGTTTGACGCAAGATTGCTTAGCGGCCTTCTTTAAATCCATGTCATATTGGTAAATTTATTAACTTTAGCATCAGCTATAGGTGTCCTAAATCGATGATGTATTGCTAATTCGCGTTTTCGATTGTAGTTGCATTTCCAAATCAATTATTTGACCAAAGATGCTGCGTCATGTTTTGCCAACTCTTTGCTGGGTTATAAGTAATTGCGTAACCACTGTATAGAGTTTAGACAAGCTACCGTTGACCTCATATCTAAAGGACATTAAGAAACAAGTAATACATTCTAGCTCTTTTGTCAAAGTTTAATCAATAAAAACTACTTATTCGCTTTTGCGTGTTGATATATTATCTAAATTTGTTTTTGTTCCTTTGTTAGTTAGTTTGTGTATATACATACATATATTGTTAACTATATGTTTTGCATTGTATTTGATATTCTAGGCAAGTTAGTCAGTAAGATCGAATCAGATAGCATAACATGGTAACAAAGAAGTGATACGTGGAGGTCACTAGTCTCACCATTGGGAAATTGAGAAAGAGTTAGACTACCCGTAGAGGCACGAGTCTCCCTATTGCGGCGAATAAAAAAGAGCTACTTACATGCACGGATTGTACGAGACCGTCGAGACGCATCATCCGGTAGGTGGAGGCGGTGTTATCGTGGTAGTCGATTCGCGATGCGCCGCTGGCCGCGTCCCACCTGCACAAATTACACTTTATTATTATATAGGTTTATAAATAAATCCACTTAAACTCAAATCTAGCTCAAAATTGCTACAGCCTGTCTAGGGAATTAGCCCTATCTGCCGTAGGTACAGGATCCTACAGAAGTTGGCATTGAATTAACTTTGTATTTGGCGCTGTATTATCGGGATCTCTCCCAGACAGACAGCAGTCTATAAAAGCATAAAATAATTTAGTTCTGCCTTGCACTTATCTTCGGTGCTCTATTGGCTAATAATACTGCGATGACTTCTTTTTGTATTATCGTCAACGCACGAATACTCATAATTTAGTAACAGAGATGTTTAATTATAGAACTTTACCATTAGACATCCTCGTAAATGAGATTCGTATCTAAATCTCATTTACAGTAAATCGGCGAAAGAGTACTGTAACTGTGTACCTTTCTCTCCTTGCATCGGATTATTTACATTTTTAGAACCGGCGATGCGAGAGTGTTAGCTTTGGTATTCCAAATGATCATAGGACAACTATTTGCTTGTTTTTATCTCAGTAGACAAAAATACAGACAATATGAGACCTACCACACAGTGTAGGGCTCGACGTAGTCAGCACCGGGAACGGTGAGGATGGCTCGCAACATCATGGAGCGGTCGAAGCGTGGCAATGGCGGAGACGACACAGACTCCTTGGCACTGACTGGGTCTGACACTCCTCCACGTCCTCCCGCTGCCAGTCGTGACCGCGACTTCTGCTTACATATACCGATGCACCGCTCTGCTTCACTCTGGTCAAGAAGATTCCCATTTGTTCCCTGAAAGGAGGACGATTGCGGGGACGAAACAGACGAGGTGGACGCAGAAGACGCAGAGTTTTCGTTATCCGGCGCCAACATATCGTCAAGGCTTGTGACGAGAGGCTGGGTCACTACTGGTGGTAAAGTCGGGTTTCTTGCTATCTGGGCGCGGAACTGTTGCAACAGCAGTTGTGAGTTTTCTACAAATTAAATTGTGTGTTTGAGTGAAATAGAAATATCGTATCATAAAGTTTTATAATGTATCTTCAGTGCCTTACCGACGGGTGGAAAGGTTGGTGCGCCGCGAGCTCGTCGTTCAGCAGACGGCGAATTTGGCGGCAGTACTGGTTCTGGCTCCGACACTGGCAAAAACGTGGGCTGTGGAATGCCACTGCGTGACGTCATAGGACGCTCACGTCGTCGTGGATTCTTTGTTGTGGTGGCTGCCGTAGATGCAAGCTCTTCATCATAATAAAATTCAGACGAGGGCGCGAAGACGGGTGCGCTAGTAGGTGCAACCGTAGCCTTGTCCACGGATTGTGATACCGTGTTGATGTTCAGTGACGGAGCGGCGTTTGATTGGCACTCTGTAACAGTTTGTGCGTATGGATTATCAAGTTGACTGTACAAATAAGAAGTTTGATAATCGCATACCAAACAATTTTATTTTGTGTCCTTTAATTTTATGCATTGTCAAGTACATACAAATGTAATGCAGTTTCTTAAAGTCAAACTTAAGTGTCATTAGCATACTTCATTTATATTAATCGAACTAGCTCTGAATCTCTAAGCCTCTTTCAATTCTATCAATCTATCATACAAATAATCCGTACATAGAGCATCGATAAACCTATTTAAAATTGTTGGTGTTCTTGACTCACTACACACCCCAAAATTCTGTAAAGTAAAATAAGGTGGTACTTACGCGACGGAGCCGCTGGTGGTGATATTACGAGCATTACCAGTTGTAGAGCGGTGGTGGTGCCATCTGCGCCCGCTGCAATACAACACACCAGTTTAGAAGACATTCGACATTTCTAGCACGCTTATATTCACTTGTAATTCACTAAGTAAATCATTATTGGAAGTCAATTTTAATAGTCGTATCGATTTTAAAACTTGACAAGACTATTTAATTTAAATGACAATATAATGATTTGGTGTCATTGAGCTGATTCGACGGTGGAACCACGAGGTGAAAAATGGTACTTTTTAACGGTTTCTGGTAAGCCCCAAGGGACTTCAAAAATAATACTTCCAAAAATAATTTAAGCTCATTTCGTTAGTTTTGGTAAGACCAGGAAAATAATAAAGAAAAGTATTTATGTCAAGACTAAAACGTTCAAAAATATAAGGTAAGAGATAAGTCAAAAAACTAAAAAATACGCTTTCTCAAGTAAAGCACTAAATCGTACAAAATAAAACTAGTCTCGTCCTAATGTGGACTTCATAGAAGAAGATTGACTATCAAAACACAAAGCGCTTACGTCTCTTTGAGAAACATGTTCTTTTAATTAATTTGAACATACTGCCCCAAGCTCTTGCCAACAGTGAATAAAGTCAGGCTGTAGACGATGAATTATTCGGAGATACAAATTATGATATGGAGTCACTCACCGATCTTGATGGCGGGTGGCTGCCAGATACTGTTAATGGTACTGCCTGTTGGGACATTATGCGAAGTACCGCCAGCATTCCCTGTGTGTGTAATGGATGATGCATTACAATATTTACGTCTCTGCGTTGGGGTAATAAACTTAACAGTGTCGTAGATTTACTCACAACATTATCGATATTTTTCTGTTTTTAGCATCGCTGTAGCTTTTAAGCTCTCAATACACTTGCGTGACGCTAGATCTATAAAAATTGGTAGCTGTGCTACTAGTATAAGAGAAACTGACTATAGTTCTCCTGTTGGTAGTACCAGGTCGCTCTTAGTGGTGTACTGTTTTTTAAAAATTTATTATAAGGAGTATCGACGTCTAAAAAAGAGCTATGCTTAGGTCGAATAGGGAGGACTCCAGTATTGGTTGACTGAAACATTATGCCTTGCTTGGCCTTTAAACCAGGGCTTTATTCAGTAGCAAATCTAATCAAAAATGAATGCCACTTAACCAACTGGGCTGTGCGAATTATTAATAATATGTTGTATAGCAATAGGCATTACTTTAAATTATTATTTTAAGTTGTTTCCTTGTACTACAGGGCAATTGCTTCCGTTCTCTCAAGTCGAATATAATCCGAAAGGATTCCAGTTCATCCCACTGTCACTTTTCTGGATCTGCTATGGAAGTGTTTTCTGATATTTTGCGTGGTATTTTTCGTCCATTCATTATATAACACGAGTTAGTATATATACAGCAAGCTATAGCTTTGTCAACCGAGAAACCGTTATTGGTTATGTACGAAGAAATTGCAACTGACCAGTGAGCGATTCAATAAATTGTGCGGTAGAGCGCGCGCGACGCAGTGCGCTGCCTACGCTTTCACTGTGTTGCTCGACTGGTTCCAACTTCTTAGCCCTGTGGTCGTCATTCTGCAGTGAAGCCGTCGATACCACATGCACCGCTCCTGGACACACGCAGATATATAAGTATAAACGGATGGCGTAGTGGTTTAAGTAGTCTCACCACTGCCATTGCGCCAAGTGTTGTGGGTTCGAATCTTACTCGGGGTAAAAAATTGTGATATACATAAATGGTTGTCCCGAGTCTGGATGTTCTTGGTGTCTGTCGTTTGGATGTTTGTAAAGTCCCTTGCAAGACAGAAATTATTCCTAGTGGGGGAGTTGCCGTTTCTTCGGGAGAGGTATTAATTAAGGGCCGAAACGGGTACAGCTATATCGCAGCTTTGTTTTTTTCGCCAATGCATCAGGAAAAAACTCGCAACCTTGGCAATCTCTAGAAATTGCCTAGGCTGCGGGACCAACAAGGCATTATATTTTTGTGTAGGTAATAAAAATATATAAACATATATTTTATTGTTTATGTAAATCCTAACTATATACTCCTTACTATATAATCTATATATTAATACGTGAAGCAAAAACTTTGTACCCCTTTGTACGAAAATTGCGCGGACGGAGGAGTATGAAATTTGGCACAGTTAAAGTTTATATAGAGAAGGAGGGGCGAATCCTAATATTTATATAAAATATGCATTAGAAATACATTAAATTAATGATAAAACACTACACGCACATAACCATATATTTGACACACGCAGTCGAAGAACGTAACTATGGTTACATATATCAATACATATATTATGTCATTTATCAGCAATATCTTACAGGCAAACTTTAGTCAAATTTCGAGCACTAAGCGACCGCTAGTTATTATAAATTAGAAAGTAACTCTATCTGTCTGTTACTTTTTCACGGCTAAACCACTCAACTGATTTAGATAAAATTTGGTACAGATATAGTTTAAAACCTGGGCAAGGACAAAGGCTACTTTTTATTGACGTACCTACCACGCGGGCGGAGCCGCGCGCAAAAGCTAGTATTATAAATGCCAATGTGAGTTTGTTTGTTACGCTTTCACGGCTTGGCTACTCGACAGATCATCATGAAATTTCGCATACCGTGGTCAGGGGAACAGATAAGGACATAGGGTTACATCCAGGTAAAGTAATGTTACTAACCTAACCTAACCTAAGCTTCATATAATAATGTCCTCAAGACCGATTTCGGTCACGGCGGCCAATCTTAACGGAGATTGGCCATCTGCGCAGGAGATATTATAGTGCGCAAATGTGTGCGCAAACACAAGTGCACTCTCTGTTCCTTAACCCTCATGATCCGACACGACCGGACAGAGATCAGGCGCAGGACCAGGGCTTTACGTGCTTTCCGAGGCATGGGGGTGTCCAACACCGCCAACTTCCTAACTCCGGGCTGTTATTGAGATTTCTTAACAGAAAACCCAATAACTTTATGTTGGCCCGACCCGGGATTCGAACCCGAGACCTCATGCACAGCAGTCGCATTCACTACCGCTGTGCCACGGAGGCAGTTAAAGCTTCATATATGTACAAAATTTTGTAGTAATTAAATTTAATTTCTCGTCATTTCGACAATTTACGAGGGCCAGGTTGATGGAGGATCTTAAGTAATAGATTCTTATTTCAAATATCTATAACAACATCGAAAGACTTTAACATCTGACTTAATTAACCCATAAATTACGTTAACTGATTAAAGTATCAAGGGTAAACGTATCACGTATGATACAGCTCTCGCCTCGCGGCCTATCAAAGGTCATTCGTGTTGTCGAGTGTCACGCGGTGGGGACGCGCGCGCTGGTTACAGGGAACCCATACTTTGAACATTATTCTAAAATATAATAAATGTAAATATTAAATATTATAAATGTAATGTCAGTTTCTTTGCTTATTTGCTTGTTACGATGATCATGAAATTTGGCATACACGTCGTCAAAAAGAACTGTTCCCGAGATATTAAGGAGTCTAGATCAACTAAAGCAAAACCGCGAAAAAAATCAAGTTATGTTATAAATGGACGGATTGAAATGATATATACAATTTATATTATAATACTAGCTGACCCGCGCAACTTCGTCTGCTTCACATAAGAGAATTTTACCCGTCTTTGCAATATTTTTCATTGCTGCTCCGTTCCTATTGGTCGTAGCGTGATAATATATAACCTATAAATAGGCTATCCAACACTAAAATAATTTTTGAATTTGGACCAGTAGTTCCTGAGATAAGCGCGTTCAACCAACCAAACAAACAAACAAACTCTTCAGCTTTATAATTTTAGTTTAGATATTTACGTAGTTATATGTAATAAAGAAAACAAAGTAGCAATCTTAGGAATATCGTCAATTAAAGAGTATAGTTAAGTAAATCATATTTTGTTTGAAAAAGATAGGTATCTTGTATCTTATGTGGGGGCCAGTCAGTGCAGACCGGCGACACTTCGACCCAGTGGGATCTTTTGTGTCGACACTCTCCCAATAACGACTGCCATAGATGTTCATGGCAGCCGGGACCGACGGCTTAACGTGCTCTCCGAGGCACGGAGCAGGCGATAATTGTCAATCAATACGCACATAATTTCGAAAAGTCATATAACTTCCGAAAGTCAGAGGTGCGCGACGTGGGTTCGAACACGAGACCCACTGCATTGCAGTCTGTTGGTCTCCCCACTGAGCTATTGCTGCTCTAAAAGATAGGTAAATTAACCTGAATAGATCGAAATCTAAATGAAATGTGATTCTAAGGGTAAAGTGTTAGACGAAACGTTAATAACTATCAAATTTAAAATTTTATCGACCACTAGGCGACCGCTAATTATTTACATTAATTTGCTAATGTTTTTGCGAAAACAATTTTATGTAATGGGTGTATCGTAAATAATAGATAATCTTTAAACACCTCTTAGTAGAGATATTGGGCGACCAAAAATGAAATATTTCCGACGTCGTACCTAAGATCCTTACTAATATTATAATTGCGAAAGTGACTCTGTCTGTCTATCACCTTTTCACGCTCCATCCGCCGAACCGATTTAGATGAAATTTGGAATACAGATAGCCTGAGACCATGGGGAGGACATAGGCTATATAACATCATGCTACAGCTCACGGGAGCGGCGCAGTAAGCATAAATACCACTGACGCGGATGGGACCGAGGGCACAGCTAGAGTAAAATATATTTTAAATGTCTTTTTGTTTACAATACTGTAATTTTCTGTGTACCATGGTTACAAATGAATGAAAACCATCTGTTTTTAATTGTTAACATCAATTCTTCATAGTTGATACCAACAGATATGTCAAAGTCAAAGTCAAAGTCAAAGTCGAAGTCAAAGTCGAAGTCAAAGTGAAAGTGTTTATTGCGAACTACGTGTAGATACATAAGGTGTTTAGTAAAAGTATAGTGCTTAAAACTTAGTGCCTTTTACAAGCATTGCAATATTATTGTAATAAACGAATATTTAAAAATTATTATCTACTAACAATTATAATTAATGCTACTTAGTACTTATATCTAAACCATATAACATTATAAGCTTATACAAACTCTGTTATTTTATTATTGCACAATATAATACATACGCTTACAAATAAAATAAATTTCTAAGATCTCAATTATGTTTTTTCTTTATTCAAGGATTATTAATTATATTTAGTTTATTTATTATATTGTTTTTATGCGTATATGTGTATATGTCATCGCATTTATTTAGGTGTCTGTGTTATATAGTGCAGTAAATCATAAGAGTGGCTTTTGTATTTTGCCTGACATAACAATGTTTGAAATAAAATAGAAAAGTAAATGCCGTAGCCAACAATAAAAAAATAGCCTAACTACAAGATGTTTTAGGATTATTAATTGTTTGTGGGACACCCTGTATATTATTAAAATAATAATTATATATATTGCATCTTATTGAAGTATTGCAAATCATTAAATCAGCAATCTGAATGCCCCTCGTTTAACTAGCCGTGCTAGGCGGCCTCGATGGCGTAGTGGTTAGTGTAACCAACTGCCACGCCTGTGGTCGCGAGTTCGATTCCCACACAAGTCAAACATTTGTGTGCATGGACATGGATGTTTGTCTTGGCCTGGGTGTTTCTATGTATGTATAATATGTATGTATTTACAAAAAAAGTATATCATCATCATCATCAGGCTATAATAGTCTACTGCTGGACATAGCCCTCCCCTAATTAGCGCCATAGCGCCCTGTCTTCAGCTTGCCGCATCCAGCATCTGCCTGCAGTCTTTCGCAGATCGTCATCCCACCTGGTCGGAGGGCGTCCTACACTACGTTTGCCGAGTCGCGGTTTCCACTCAAGAACACGTTTACCCCAGCGGTTGTCGGTTCTTCGCGCGATATGGCCAGCCCAGTGCCACTTCAACTTGTCGTCTCTCTGTCGGATGTATT
This sequence comes from Catocala fraxini, assembly GCA_930367265.1. Classification (NCBI taxonomy): domain Eukaryota; kingdom Metazoa; phylum Arthropoda; class Insecta; order Lepidoptera; family Erebidae; genus Catocala; species Catocala fraxini. Next base: position 23,441,143 of record OV884038.1, read on the forward strand.
CGTTACGAATCCTATCCTTCAGAGAAACTTCGTATATATGTATGTTTATTCATTGTCTAGTACCCATAGTACAAGCTATGCTTAGTTTGGGCTAGATGGTGTTGTCTGTATGAGATAGAATGTTATTATTATATACTACCTAAGTTTATATTAAATGTATGATATGAATGAGGTATATTGAGCAATCAAACTGGTTCTAAAATTTTACATATTCGATATTATACAAGGTTGTCTCTCCATTTATGGAAATGGAGATCATCTCTTACTAAACATAAATTAATGTTATGTTTATAAAATATTTATGTTAATTTGTAGAGTTCCGTATCAACATGGTAAAACAGAACTGCTATGGTGTTAGTTTGTCTGTCCTTTTATCTGTCTGTTACATCTGCTTATTTTAGCAACTACTAATTAATGCAAGTCTTACGTTGAGGCGAAATTAAACTATCGTTAGCAAATTTGCTTGCTGTTCATTTTCAATACTTCTTGTAGATAATTCATAATCATTTATTTATAAAATATAAGCTTACAGTATTTACAACCACACAAATTAAAATACACAAAACACATAACAATTTTTAACTTTCATCAACGATAATTAAATATGGGATAAAATATAATGACCATCTAAAATACTAATTGCACAGCATAACGAGCACCTATACGCTTCAAATCACTGTATGCCGTCTCGGAAGGGTTAGGTTATGTTAGGTTCCTTCTTAAACCCACCCAAAAATAGGAGCCCCGCAAAGCGAGGCTCCGTCGACTTAGTTTGATCTCTTGGAATATATTTTGCTGTGCAATTAGTATTTTTGGTGAACATATTTTGCTGTGCAATTAGTATTTTTTTGCTGTGCAGTTAAATACTACCCATTAAATATTAACATACACAATATAAATTACAAACACAACAATTTATAATGTGATCTTTTTCTGTACAACAATTATCAATTAGATTAGTATATAAGTATTATTTTTTCTGAATTGAAGGTACCGATCACCATGAAATTCAACAGAAAAAGACATACCACTTTCTGTTGAACTTAATGATGATCGGTCGAGTAGTAAAGACAAAAGTAAAAAGGCGTAAAAGCGTAACAAACAAACTCACATCGCATTTACGCTATTAGTTAGAATTTTAAACGTATACAGAAGTTTTCATGTTCCGCCTAATATATCTAATATTCTTTATAAACAGAGAGTCTTTTGGCAACTATTTTAGATATCTATATGATGTAGAAAATTTATTGCTTGTGAAGAAGTAATATTTTACGCACGTGAACACCACACACACACACACACACACAAACACGCACGCACACACATACACACACACACATGCACTCATGCGCACACACAAAATTAACTTAATAAATTAAATCTATTGTTTAAGTATGTTTTAAACTATGTTTGTTCCAAATGTTTTTTGTAACAAATTTGTAGTATCATTTGTTTTTGGGGGGAACTCATTGCCATTATACAGCTCACGCTAGTTTGGGCATCAGAGCTTACACTTTAATTGTATATAACTTTTTGTTACAATAAATAATTTATTATTATTATTATCATTTTTATCTGTATTGATAAAACCAATCTATCTAGAATGGCTAGTATGAACACATTGAATGCCATGTAGGTACAGGCCTAATAGAATATTGTTTGCAGTCATTTGTGACCGCCGCCGCCGCGGCGTTAATTGTGTTAAAAGGAGGCAGTGCGATTTAAAGTCGGCAAAATAGATAACATCCATTATTAACAAATTGTTGTATAATTCATATATAAAAAAAAACTATTATGTAAGTATATATCTTATTTCAAATATTAATCCTATTAATCAGTCATATATTAGCATATATAATTAACATCACTGTATAATAAGGGTGTTAAAATAGAATCCGCTATTAATAATGAAAAAACAAATGTGTCGATAAGATTTTCTAAATAGCTACAACTTGATGAAATTATATTGTCTTCTGTTTACGCGAATGTTATTCATTGAAATTAAACTACTATATACGGATTTTATCGCGTTATTTATTTTACACTTTATTACAAAATTTTGAAACTGTTGCACTATTACTAGATACTATTAAATTTTACTAATTTTTAAGCTAATTAAATTATTAAAACTATTTATATTTAAGTTTACACTTTCCCCGACGTTTCGGTTGCTTTTCAGCAGCCATGGTCACGGGGAGACTAAGATGGTAGTTGTCTCAATGTTCCAGTGTCGTTATTTCAAAGTACCCGAACATAATTTAATCATTGGTGTTTCTATTTACGCAGAATGATCTTAGAGTATCATGAAGTCTAGCTGTGGTTTGCTTCTTCTTGGGTTTGACTATTTGAGAGACTGGACTCTAGTAGTAGTGTAACAGTTTCAAAATTTTGTAATAAAGTGTAAAATAAATAACGCGATAAAAGCCGTATATAGTAGTTTAATTTCAATTGATGACATTAATTAATATAAAGAAAGTTTTTGTAAAAAGAATAAACCCTGGCTGTAGTACTATACTTAAATGTACAAATTTAAACTATTCATAATGTACTATCGAAACTTTTGTTGAAGGGAACCGCAAAAAAACCAAAACATCATCAATGTATAAATATTGTGCAACTTTTGTATTTTCAAAAAGTTCTGACTCAATTTCTGTGGTAGTATGACCTACCAAATATAAAAAGAATCATCAAAATCAGGTAAACAAAAAAAGCATACAGTCGTATTAATGACTGCACGGATGGTTTAGTGGTTTTAAGTGGTCGCCTCGCCACTGCTGCCGTGCCGCGTGTTGTGGTTCGATTCCCACACGGGACAAAAATTTGTGTGATCCACAAATAGTTGATTCGAGTCTTGGTGTTCTTTGTGTCCGTTGTCTGAATGTTTTGTAAAGTCCCCCGCGACACAGGAATTACTTCTAGTGGAGTTGGGTTGTCTGTTTCAAATTAAAACAATATTATATATAACTCCTCCTTTCTTATGAAGTCGGTTAAAAATAAAAACATAGCGGTCTCCATAATATTGTAAATAATTCTTAGTATTAAACTAAAAAATCAATGAGCCACATATACCATTAGTTTTGTGCCTTAAAAGAAAACTGATAGAAAATTATTTACATAATTTAAATCAATCAATTCGATGCCCACTTTTACATATACTGATATCGCATTATATTAGAAACTAACTCAGTTATCTTAATTTATTATCGGTATTTTATGGTAATTAGTGACAACGTTTTATTTTTCCCGTAATGTTTATATAAGTTTATATTAATCTAAATAAATATTAAACATATTAATATTTATTTAGAGAGAGAGAGAGAGAGAAGAGAAAACTTAGTACCTTTTCTTAAGTAAGTATATTGTGCGCACAGGAGACTGTGAGATTTGGCATAGCATGGCATGAAATAAGAAACATTTATTTTATTCCGCGAACGCAATTTGCTGGGTATGTTTGTGTCCCATGTAATGAACGACAACAATTAATAAAAAAATAAATATGTATTGTCAAATTAAAGTTAAAGCGATAGCTCAGTAGGGAGACCAACAGACGGCAATCGGGTTCGAACCCACGTCGCGCACCTCTGACTTTCGGAAGTTATATGACTTTTCGAATTATTTGCGTATTGATTGACAATTATCGCCTACTCCGTGCCTTGGAGAGCACGTTAAGCCGACGGTCCCCGCTGCCATGAATATCTATGGCAGTCGTTATTGGGAAGTCAGTGCCCTATAATATCCTGACACTGGTCTAGCCTTAGGGAATCGTTAGCCTTCGGGTTGCGGAGGTCAGGTGGCAGCCGCTCCGTGTAAAAACTGATATCCAGTCAAATCCGGTTAGACCAGAAAAAGCCGATCCCAAGTGCCTTGGGAATAATAAAGGCTAGGGAGAAGATTGTCAAATTAAAGTAGTTCAAATTATTTTATATCGAGAACGCATTTTGCTGCACTATGCTTTGGTCATACGTAGTACCAGCCTGTTATCGTCTACCTTACATACACAGATTGTGCTACTATTGAGAAAAGTCCAAACTTTTTCTTAATGTCTTTGTAACAATACTTTACCTGATGGGAATCGAATCACTTCTACTGCGGCTTCTTTCATAATTATGATTAATTAGAGTATTCAGGGCGAACGCCGTTTTTCATCCAAATATACCGGTCTATCGAATACCCATACCCATAGCCCATATATCTTAGAATCCATACGTAGTAATAGACCTACACCTGCTGCGGCTAGTGCCGCTGTAGGTGTTCCATCCCACCTTTGATTAAAACTCTCGAAGGGCCTCTTCACGTTGGACACATGTCTCCGTGTAAGCCTCCCAACGGGCCAGGTATTTTAGTAATATAATATGCTAGAAAATACCTGTGATAAGAGTAACATAATAATGAAAATGTATTAGCATAAACGTATTATACAATAGTTCACATTATACAGTTCCATTAATTACAGGTTTTTATAAATAATTATGATTAGCAATTACCATAACTACCCACACTAGGCTGAGCCTGTCCTGCGGGCAGTTTACAATTATTATGACACATATTAATTTATTTTTGAATTTGCTATTAAAGACTGAGGCAATGAACGAGCGAATGAAGTATATATTCATGATACTCTGAGCTCATTCTGCGTAAATAGAAACACCAATGATTAAATTATGTTCGGCTACTTTGAAATAACGACACTGGATCATTGAGACTACTACCATCTTAGTCTCCCCGTGACCATGGCTGCTGAAAAGCAACCGAAACGTCGGGGAAAGTGTAAATTTAAATATAAATAGTTTTAATAATTTAATTAGCTTAAAAATTAGTAAAGTTTAATAGTATCTAGTAGAAGTGTAACAGTTTCAAAATTATGTAATAAAGTGTAAAATAAATAACGCGGTAAAATCCGTATATAGTAGTTTAATTTTAAATGAAATAATGTAGTTGCGTTTTAAACGTGGGATTTTTTTAAATAAGTTAATCATAATTTCATAATCATAATATTTTATTTGCTAAACACAGGTTTACAGAGATGTTATAAAATTTAACGAGTGCGCTGAGTTTTGCCACAAAGGGCGTGTAAATATACACAATTCTATTAAAATGATCATACAGATTCTTAATTATTTGAAACATTAATTTTAAACAGATAGCTTAATTATTTATGGAAAGGTATATAATAATTCATAGCATAAATCGTTATTATTCTAGTTGTAGCAATAAATTGTCAGAATATTAATTTGTTAAAATATTAATAGTGAATTTCAAAATTATAAATTTAATTAAAAAATGAGTAACAAAATATCAATAATTATTATGCCTTTTCAATGTCATAACCTATCTAATAGAAAATCTGAGATATTGTAATAAAATTTATCATTCAAAGTCATTTTTATTTAATATTATAATATTTTTATAAATTTAATAATTGTTAAATAGCAGCATCTTTGTGTTTAGTAAATAAGATAGATTATAATATAATTAAGTTGTATTAATTAAATTTAAGAGTGATGTAAAGAAGCTTCTTGTTTAAAAGCTTACTATTTATAAATATATAAACTTAAATTAATTTATTCTTTAATAGTATTTATTTTTAGATTTATATTGACTTAATCAATAAAGTGTTACTATTTAATGCACGGGCTTAGATATCTGTATAATTTAAGTTTATGATTGAATGTTATTTTTCCACTGACAATTTTTATTCTACTGAGCTTTTTACAATAATGTATAAATAAAATTATTTTTTATATATAAAAATAATAAATTATTATATAAGAATCTTTTTATATTTATTACACAGTAAAATAAAGTAACTTTGACTGCTGAAAGGTTAATTATTAATTATGATGGGTAAATTTTATATATGTTTTAATTACAAGATTATATTATTATAACTGTATACAAAAATTTCTTTTAATGTTTCATGTACCTATCATTTCACAACTAACATTTCACATAATTTTGTCTTACGTTTGTGCTAGTATATATACGCGTATTTACATTAAAGGACCTAAACGGTTTTTATTACGTTTAAAAAATCATTGCATTTATTGTTGTTTTTTTTCTAATATAGAAATAAAATATTCTATTATATTTCTATAAATATGACGAAATCCATTTTCCTTTTTATCTGTTTTAAAGATAATTTTCTTGAAATAATCGTAAAATGTATCGCGGTGGACACAAACATTTAAATAGCGTACAGAAAGGCTCAAACGGATTACTGATCAATTAGATTACTGACTTTATGCCCCATGTGGGAATCGAATTCATAACACTTAATACACTGGCAGTATCGAGGTGATTGCGCCATTTGTATAATCAAAAACAAGAAGCCACAATATATATTAGAAAAAAAAAGAAAATTATATATTTTGTATTTGCCTCATCCTTCTTCTTATTACCAACACTTACGCCTCTTAAATATGGTCAGATTTTTATGTTACTTTCTATAAGTATAATCACGATACATAATAACAGCGAAACAATTAAAAAATTTCATTACCAATTTTCCATACATAATACCGAAGGCAAACTTCGGTCATAACACACACATACACCCACAGTAAGACACTCACCAAGGAAGCATAACGCCAACGCACACTTGCGTATAGACAACATATCCAAGCACTTGCCGCAAAGACGACGCTGGTTGAAACTGCTCTCCGACTATGCACAATCACTGACGAAGCCGCGAGAGATCGCTTCACTGTTCGCTCGTACTTTGATTCCGATATCACATCGTCTAAGCCACCTCCAATGTTTATCCCCACTCAAAGCCTCTTAGGTGATAGTAAACACAACCGGTACCTATACTTATGTTTCATTATTAGTTATTTTTTTTACAAGTTATAAGATGACAGATTGCCTTGTCCCGTGGTATATGTTTGTTGGCTTATAAGGCTCCGAGTTTGATTGCGCAATGTGCGGAGTATTAAAAACGACAATAAGTTTCGCCTTCTTTACGTGGGATTTAAAAACATTGGTTATGACATATTGGTCTGATACACTTCTAATTATACCTTGGCGGTTAAACAGTCGAGAGGTTTAATATCTAAAATGAACGAATGAAGTAATATTAATCCAACAAAATTAGATTAGTATCTTGCACAAATTACACAATATATAGCAGAAATATAGGAGACGTCCAACATGTTAAAGGATAATTTGCAGAATAATAATATGTTTTGTATAAAATTAATAAATATACAATTGACATTCTGCCTTATGCATAGGCGATATTCATGCGTGATCTATTGCCTACTATTATGTGTAATATATGTGATAGTTTGTGAATATGTTTGAATGTATGTTACACAATCATGCGTAGACCGTTAAACTGATACTGATGCAACTTGACATAAAGCTGGGTATGTCCTGGTTAATACAAAATATACTTTGATTTTTATGTTTCTTTGGAGGCAAATTCTGTCAATTGAGGCTAATCAATTGACAGATCTATCGTTCGTATTCGTATCGTTAGATTGTTATATCGATAAAAACCGTATAAAGTTTGTTTAATTTCAATGTATAACATTCGCGTAAACGTAAGACAATATTATGCAAATTCTGTCAATGTAAAATATTATTTATTCATTTTGGTTTCAAAATAACACTGATGAATGTCCAAGTTAGTAAACTTTGACATTCATAAGTGTTATTTTGTGATAAGTTCTATATTTATTTATTAGATCTAACTTTTTGAACTTACATTTAGGTTAGTTGCTAGGTTAATCGAGGCTATGAGAAAATAAATATAAGAAAGCTAGAAACTCACGGCTAAAATAATTCAATAGCCAAAGAATTTTCAAAAACGATGATATCAGTTATAAAGTTAATATACGACATAGCTCGCAGAAAATTAAAGTAAAAGTGGCAATAGGCTAGGCACATCTGCCGAAGAACTGAGTCTTAGATAGGAGACCACAAATGGGTGAACGCAATGATGTACAACGGCTAGGTGGACTCTTGACCTGAAAAAGGTCACAAATCGCAGATAGTGTTGAACTGCGTGGAGATGGCGACAAATCAGACAACCAACAGTGGACTGTGATAGGCTGATTGATTGATTTGATTCTTTTTATCCTCGTAACAGCGGTATCCTAGTGGGAGACCGTAGAATTGCCACGCAGAGGTATTGAGTTCGATCCCAAAGCACGCATATCTGACTTTTCGACGATATGTGAAGTCTGTCAATCTGCACTGAGCCATCGTGGTGGATTATGGCGTAACCCTTCTCTCTAAAAGGTCCGTGCCCAGAAGCGGGATAATGCAGGGCTGATATTATTATTCTTGTATGCGTTGGATTCATGTGTTCGCAGGCTGTATTTAGTATCTTATATGTAACATTTATGCGATGTATAAAGATGCGTAGGCCTTCTAATGTGCCAACGCACATAGGTGCCCTTACGGCCTCGTATTAACTTGCCATTATGTAATAATCACAGTCAACTATTTCTTTAATGGTAATCGCCATTTGCATAACGAGTAATTGAGTATTTCTATAAAATACATCAATTTGACCTTAACACTTTAAAGTTGAGTAACCAAAGCATTTAAACCAATTATATATACTTACTAAGATTTTTTTTGTAGCCTTTTTTTGATGTATAAACAATAATACTGTAAAGTTTTTTCGAAATCCGTTCAGTAGTTTTTGAGTTAAAGAGTAACATACATCTATCCATCCTCAGAAACTTTCTCATTTATAATATTTACAGGATAAGATACATCTATGAATTCATATATGTAGTATACATTATTTATGACTACATTTTACCCGCGGCTTCGCTTGCGTAAATGTAGGTTATGTCAACTTTCTATTTCTCGGGAACAGTACTTTTTCTGGGTGAAAGATACCGTATATCCTTTTCTGTACCCCTGACATCTTCTTCTTTCTTTATTATTCCCAAGTCACTTGGGGTCAGCTTTTCTGGTCTAACCGGATTTGACTGGATATCAGTTTTTACACGGAGCGGCTGCCACCCGACCTCCGCAACCCGAAGGCTAACGATACCCTAAGGCTAGACCAGTGTCAGGATATTATAGGGCACTGACTTCCCAATAACGACTGCCATAGATGTTCATGGCAGCCGGCACTGACGGCTTAACGTGCTCTCCGAGGCACGGAGCAGCCGATAATTGTCAATCAATACACACATAAATTCGAAAAGTCATATAACTTCCGAAAATCATAGTTGCGCGACGTGGGTTCGAACCTGAGACCCTCTGCGTTGCAGTCTGTTGGTCCCAACTGAGCTATCGCTACGTATACGTATCAGGCACCCCTGACATCGTGTATGCGAAATTTCATGATGATAGATAGCGTAGTTAAGGCATAAAAGCGTAACTAACAATCAAAGTCACATTAGCATATACCTTCTAGAATTTGCCTACGGCTTCGTTCGCGTAAATGTAGGTACTGTTAGGCTAGTAACAGTACTTTTGTCTGGATGAAAGGTACCCTATGTCATTTTCTGTACCCCTGACAACGTGTATGCGAAATTTCATGATGATCGATAGAGCAGTTAAGGCTTGAAAAAGAGCAGCGATAGCTCAGTAGGGAGACCAACAGACTGCAATGCAGAGGGTCTCGGGTTCGAACCCACGTCGCGCACCTCTGACTTTCGGAAGTTATATGACGTTTCGAAATTATGTGCGTATTGATTGACAATTATCGCCTGCTCCGTGCCTCGGAGAGCACGTTAAGCTGTCGGTCCCGGCTGCCATGAACATCTATGGCAGTCGTTATTGGGAGAGTGTCGATACAAAAGATCCCACTGGGTCCAAGTGTCGCCGGTCTGCACTGACTGGCCCCCACATAAGATAAGATAAGGCGTGAAAGCGTAACAACCAAACAAAGTCACATTCATATTTATAACTGGCTGACCCGCGCAACTTTGTCTGCTTTATATAAGAGAAGAGAATATTCCCCGTTTTTGCAACATTTTCATTTGCTACTCCTCTCCTTTTGGTCGTAGCGTGATGTTATATATTATATAGCCTATAGCCTTCCTGGATAAATACGCTATCCAACACTAATAATTTTTTAATTCGAATCAGTAGTTTCTGAGATTATCGCGTGCAACCAAACAAAAAAACTCTTTAGCTTTATAATCTTTATATATACAATTCTACTGTACATGTGTATGTCACTGAACTCCTCCTAAACGGCTGGACCGATTTTGATAAAAAATGTTGTGTGTGTTCATGTGGATTCGAGGATGGATTCGATGTGGGTTTTTTTTCTTTTTTTCGTGTGTACAGGACAACGTCTGTCGGGACAGCTAGTATTAGTATAGAGTAGTTGGGATACAGACTTACGCCTGCATGTCTCCGTATAGGTAGGCAGAGGTGAAATACACGCACATGTCGCCAAATATATTTTAAGGTCTTAATAGTGTTAATTTTGTGTTTACCAGACTCATTTCCAGACTTCGTGCTGCAACTCAGAATATTCTAAAAGAAAGACCCAATACCACATTCCCCGATCCATGACACAAACTCCACTCATTCGCAGTAGTCGCAATGACCTCTGCTGTGCTACCGAATCACACATTATAAATTCATATAATAAAATTATCTATGTATAAGCCTTATATAAAAACAGTGTGTTTGTCTCTAATGCCAAGGTTGAATGCTTTTTAAGGTAAGCTTAGATGTTATTTAAATGCCACAAAAAGTGAAGTATAATTTTTTAAAATTCTTTTGTTCCAAATTTTCTTATTTTATTAATTTATGGAATAGAATTTCATGCAGATGATATTATAGTGCACAAGTGTGTGCGCAAACTCAAGTGCACTCTCTATTCCCTCACATTCATATACCGAAAGGACGCTAGTTCAACACTAAACGAGAGAGGTCAGGCGTAGAACTAACGGTTTAACATACTTTCCCAGGCACGGGTTATAACACCGCCAACTTCCTAATTCCGAGCTGCAAACGACAATTTGTTAACAGAAAAAAAATAGTTCGGACCCAAAAATGATCCCGAGACCACATGCAGTCACCAATCCATCATCTAATCAACCAGCATAAAATCTTCATAGAGTGCCTTGACGAATAAATGTTTTTTTTTGTGTGTAGTTTAAAAAACAGAACCTACGTAGGCTGAAATCCTCCAGTCAAGTTCAAGACAAACCCGGATAGGCTACGGTCACAGCTAGCGTTACCAGGCGTCCGGATAAAACTGGTCACAGTCAGGCTATTTACTTGCGACTGCGGTCAAATTACCGTGTGCGGCCTGTTAGGCTTTTGTATCTGAAAAAAAAACCTTTTAGAACTGACAATTTTTTTGTCATTTGTCATGTGTTGGTTTCTCCTTCACGCGCCTTACCTTGTATCGCTAGCGCAAAAGGGGACTAGCACTGTCCTCCTCTAAAAAATTATCGACTAACTAACTCACATGTGCATTAATAATATTAGGATGGAAGGTATTCTATGTTCTTTTCTGTACCCATGACAGCGTGTATGCGAAATTTCATGATGATCGCTCGAGCAGTTAAAGCGTGAAAGCGTAACAAACAAACAAAATCACATTCGCATTTATAATATTAGTTAGGATTATATTGGTTTATTTCGTTTAATAGAAATGTCACGTTTTGGTGTCGCTAGGCGGACACGCACCAGTCACCTACCTTTGAATGATCTTTGATGACTGGTTTTTGTGCCATATGCGGTTGTTATTTTTTACTTTGGGAATTTCCAATTAGATATCATAATGCAAAAGACTTCTTTGCATATTATTCTATTAAAATTATAATCTTACTAATAATTTCTGTTTTCCTGCTATATTGAATATCTGGTAGTTACCAAATTACTACATATTAAAAAATAAAGTTCCCCGCCTCGTCTGTCTGTTCGCGATAAACTCAAAAACAATTGAACGGATTTTCATGCGGTTTTCACCAACAGACAGAGTGATTTATAGTTTAGGTGTATGATTTGTTAGGGTTTTGTACTACCCGTACGAAGCCGGGGCGTGTGGCTAGTAAATAAATAAATAAAAAAAGAGCTCTGGATGTCTGTTACTCAATAACGCATAAATCATTGAACAGAGTTGGATGAAACTGGCACATATTATAATTGTGGGTTAAATCTTCACACGGGATAAACATTTGTGGATCTAGTAATAGGTGTTACGAGTTGGACGTTCTTTATGTCCGTTGTTTGAATGTTTCAAAAGTCCCCCGCAACACGAGAATTACTTCTAGTGCGGGAGTTATCTTCTGAAGAAGAATAATCAACATTTATTTTATCCTGTATAGGAATTGAACCCACAGCACTGCTTTGGCAGTGATGAGATTTAAGTTAACACATATGCACCGAGCTTGTGTTGGGTAATACCTCAGTGGCGTAACGGTCGGCAGGCGACTGTGACGGTCAAGGCTGTGACCCCACACTACTGTGACGACGCATTTTTTGTTGTTGACAGGACAGCCATTTCAACACGGCACTATTACGTTCTGGGTCCCCGTTTGTATAATCTAGCCTGTAAACGTATAAACATATACACACTGAATACAGCTGACTGTAAAAAACTTATTTTTAGTTGGCTCGTAAAACTCTCATACTTTGAAAAGATAACACACGGAGGTATACACGCAAACACACATACACACACACACACGCGCGCGCCCAAACATACATAACTCATCCATACATACATTTGCACGTTTCGTTTAATTTTTCACGTTTTATCGTTATTTTTAATTTAATTTAATTTAATTGGTGTTTGTTACAATTCATTACAATACATTAAAATGTAAAATGTACAAACATAACAGGACACATTAGGAGTGGAGACCTGGTGTCCTAAGATACAGGCGTAAGGTTAGTTTAGGCACCTGTCTCCCACATTCATAACTTTTGTATTGTACTCATAGACTAAGCTTATGAAATGTAATGTGGTGAGAAATAGATAAATTTTATTATTATTATTATATTAATTATCGCTCGTTTTAACGGTGAAGGAAGAAAATCGAGAGGAAACCTGCATGTCTGGGAGTTCTCCATAATGTTCTCAAAGTTTGTTGCTCAGCAGTAGGACAGCTTAATATACAGCTGATATTGTTATAAATTAGCAATAGGTATGTGTAATATGAATATTATTTGTTTCGAATCGTAATATTTACCGCTAACCCTTCCCAGGTCTTAACATATTAATTCCTTACCAAATGTCAACAACATTTGTAACATGACAAGCAGGCAGAGTATTTTCGCAATCATAGCCACAAGTTATACACACACGCCCGATAGATGGCGCTATAAGTATCTTTACTTCAAACTTATGTCCATTTATTCACACAGCAACCTTTATGAACGTTCTTTTTATGTTTTATAGTTAAATGAAATTATGCAGTTGCCAAACTTTAACAAGAGAAGATGTAACTATAGAATTACGCAAAAAATATCATTAAATGTTATGTGATACAGATAAGGTAAGTTCTTAGAGGCCTATTTCCATAGTCTTTGCTGATAGTGTGAATTGTAGGTTAATGAATGCAATTTATAATCTTGTGTCGCGGGAGACTTTAAAAACAGTCAAACAACAGACGCAATGAACATCTAGACTCGAATATTTGTGGATCACAAATTTTTTGTTCCATGTGGGGACACCCAGACCCGGCAAAATTATTTGTGGATCACACAAAATTTTGTTCCTTGTGGGGATCGAACCCCTAACACTCAATGCAGTGGCAATGGCTAGGCGACCACTTAAACCACTACGCCATTCCAAAATGCAAGTTAAGTAAAAGTTATGTGTCGGCAATGACCAACTGGTCAACACGCGAAATCAAACCTTGGAGCATCGTCGTAAGGTTGCTAGTCTTTCGGTTTTCTGTCGGATACATTTCGGAGAGTGTGCAGAGGAACTGCATAATTTGATTCCTCCTTCCCCATTCTACCATCGGACGACCAGACAACAGGCCAGCGACACAGGTACATGGTGGATATACCACATTTACGCACGAAGCGCTTTGCTTCCAATTTTATAATGCGTACCGTTAAGGAGTGCAATTCGCTACCTAAGTCTGTGTTTCCCGATGAGTACAATCTGGGCGTCGTCAAGTCTTGAGTGAATAGGTATCTTTTAAGCAAGCGTGCTCCATCGTCGACTGCATCTTCACTTAAGATCAGGTGAGATCGCGGTCAAACGCAAACTTATTAAAGAATATAAAAAAAAATGTTAACAAAAAATATTTTGTAAAGGCCGGTACCGCGGTTCCGGCGATAACATCCGCTTGGAGGCCCATGCGGTTTCGAATAAGAAACCGGTCTTGTAATTCGAGTGCACTACTATTACTGGCACATAACATACAAGTATCGATGAAAACGAAAGTGTTTAGGCGCGCACATGCGCATGGGCAATAGGTTTACAATTCGAGTAATTATATATCTGGCTATCTATTGACGAGTATTGTACGTACGCAATAGGTAGGTGAATTTGGTAATTGATGCAAGTGACGTAGCACAACAATAACGTATAATTGTCGGCCTCGATGGCGTAGTGGTTAGTGTAACCGACTGCCACGCCTGAGGTCGCGGGTTCGATTCTCGCACAAGTCAAGCATTTGTGTGCATGAATATGGATTTTTGTCTTGGTCTGGGTGTTTCTATAATAATAATAATAATAATCATTTATTCAGCTTAAATTGGTACAAATTGATTCAGAGCTTAGGTTAGATTGTAAAGGTAATATATAAGGGTTGCCTGTACTAGGGTAAACCTGTGCCACAGGCATTAAAGACACATACTATATAATATAGATATAAATTCTAAAACAATACTTATAAAATATTATTCTTTGTATATAAAAACTTACGAATTATATTATAAACTAAGTGATTACTATGACGACTTAAAGAGTTATTTTATTGCGTAACACTTATTGAACAACAGTCATCAAATTTTCTGTTTGATCGTAGTTCAAGGTTTGTAAATATTGTTGAACTAATTGCTTAGTGTTAGCATAATTTTTGTCATAAATCGCAGTTATTTTGTTTATATTATTATAAAGAAAAGAACCTAAAAAGGCGAAAAACCTATTGGTAAAAATATACTTAGATTGAGACTGAGTAGTACAAACGATATCTTTCCGTCGTTTAGTGTTAGTAAGTTCCGGGTTATATTCAAGAGTAGTATGTTGTTTGAGTACAGTGTGCATTATAAACTTCTATGTATAATATGTATGTTTATCCATTGTCTAGTACCCATAGTACAAACTCTGCTTAGTTTGGGCTAGATGGTGTTGTGTGTATGTGGTAGAATATTATGTTTCTCTTATCACAGGTACTTTCTAACATATTATATTAGAAAATACCTGGCCCTTTAGGAGGCTTACACGGAGACATGGGTCCAACGTGAAGAGGCCCTTCGAGAGTTTTAATCAAAGGTGGGATGGAACACCTACAGCGGCACTAGCCACAGCAGGCATAGGACTATTACTACGTATGTTTTGCAAAGGGATAATTACGCCTGAAATAATCCTTTCCACATAAATCTGAGCATTGAGGTTGCCCCTGATCCAAGTGAGACCGGTTCTTCCACCGATACAAATACCGGCCCAAACCATTATTATTCCACCTCCATATGAATGAACTTCCTGACAAAATTTCAAACGTTCTTGACGCCCAGTCCCGTCTCCGTCCTCCAAATCCGAGTAGGTCTAGTATCTGGTCTGACACCGAAACAAGATTCATCGGAAAAGCAAACACAACGCCAGTCTTCTTCCTCCCTATTTCTGTGTTCGCGAGCCCATTGTAAACGGGACCTACGATTGCAGGGTGCTATAGGTGGAACCCTCAGCGACCTTCGGGAACGCAGACCCACTTAACGTAAACGATTTCGGATGGTATGGTCGCTTATCAGCAAGCCTGAAGAGCTGTGGAGCCTCGTAGCTAACATCATGGCGGTCATGTAACGATTTCGTCGAGCAGTATTTTGGATGTACCGGTCCTGTCTGCGAGTGGTGATGCGAGATCGTCCTCCATGTCGCTCGGCCACGCTGCCCGTGATACGATAGCGTGTCCAGAGACGACTTATAACGCTCTGTGTAGTGCCAAGAGCGACAGCCACAGTACGTTGCCTGGAACCAGCTTGCAACATTCCGACGGCTCTCGTCATTTCTTCTCGTGTTAAATGATGTCTTCGCTCCATATTGATGCAGTTCTTTTTCAGTTACGATGCAGAAATTGTAATGGTTTTATAAAAACGCTTTTACACACTTTCATAGAAATCCTGATTGACAGTTGATTTTCTGTTTTTCATTGAGATTCTAAGAAAATTATTTTTTAATATAGTGAAAATCACTAATAAGAACCAATTAAAATCAAAACAAGTTAAAATAATAATCCTCTATTGCGGTAAGCTTCTAAAACGTATTTGATCCCTAGACTCTTTTGATGTGTGTAGATGTAATTTTTGCTAATTCATTGGATACAGCTGCATTAACCGTTGTTGTGACTCAGTTTGTTATACAGTCAGTGATTTTTCTGTCCCATACAGATAGTTGCAATTTGATCTTCTCCTCAAGATGTGCCATTATTTTTGAATCTTCAGGATCAGGTTGCTTACGAGTATTTATGAAAGACTTCGTGTCAACCGACTGCGGAATGTTGGTATCCGACAAAAATCTGTTTGCCGGTGTGGTTGGCATTGACATTACTGTTGTTGTGCAGCGCAAACGTGGGTGAAAGAGACGAAAAATATGTTGTTGTCCTTTAACCTTGCGGAGGTGAGGAAGGCACTTCTCCGCTGTCACATCCACGAGATGCTATGTAGGACTGAAATTACACTATTTGACGGATATATTTATTTCCTTCACACAGTAGCAGTTCACTTCAACTAGCGTACAGCATTATAGCCTTAATATGTATTAGAACTATATAGGTAATTTCTTCATGAGTTTTATTAAAACTAGAATAAATCGTTGTTTGAAGTTACACAAGACTACAGCTCTCAACAAAAACCTAACGTAGAATGAAATCGATGTATACAATATTTAGACTTTTGTTGATCTTTAAAAGCCGCTTGACCGATTTCGATAAAATTGAAATGATATACTTCCCAGGTGGTCCATCTGGGAAGTATATAATTTGAAACAAAAAAATAATTTTCCAAATCGGTTCAGGCGTCTTCGAGTAATCGGTGAACACACACAAAAAAAAGATTCCGACGAATTGAGAACCTACTCCTTTTTTGAAGTCGGTTAAAAAGCGATAGGAGTTAGTTTTCATGGTCAATCGGGCGTAGCTGAGTGGTATATTAGTGGCTGACACAAGTTGTATGACAAACAATGACTATGTATGTACTTCACATATTATGTATGTGTGAGTGTGCGATCGATGGTGTGCGAGTGTGTGGTGGTACCACGTCAGTCCACAACCACCACTGCGCCGCTCACTCACAGTCGCGCCCTTTCCTGTAACAGTAGTGTCTCGGGTCCTACCCACCTATTACTATATTGTTTTAATACTGAAGGCACTAACGCATGAACGACTACGTATCATTAGTGATAATCAGTCAAGTCGCTCGATACGCAGCTTTAAGTGGACATGTTGTCGTTTATAAGTTCTCCTTCACGTCATATTCACGATTTATCGTTTGATAATTTACGTTTGAATATGTAACAGTGTGGGTATCGCAATGTCATTAGTTATGTATCGATGACGTATTTAATAGATCTGTGATATCCGACGGTCAGTACCGCGCGTCCTTCAACCCATCTATCGATCGGTTTGACACCGGGCTAGTTAATAATTATATAATTAGAAAAACATTAGAGGCCGCTATAATCGGTGGGCTCGCGAAAGTAGACTCAACTGGGTTGTGGCGGCAGTATGGAGGAGGTACGGGAGCCGACGTTGCTGCAAGCGGTGCGCGGTCATCGTAGTGAGGTGACGTGTGTGGATGCGGCGGGCGTGCGCCTCGTCACAGGTGGCGGAGATCGTGCGCTGCGGTTATGGTGCTGGGTGGTAGGGCGGGGTTGGGACGAGGTCGCACGCGTCCCCAACGCGCATCGCTACAGTATCACAGCAGCGCGTTGGGCACCTAGCGGAGTGCTACTCGCCTCTGCTGGAGTAGATGGTGCCGTGCGCGTGTGGTGCGGCCGCTCTCTGGCATCACGCCGCACGCTAGCAGCACCGAATGCAGCCGCCGTACGCGCGCTGTGCTGGGCCGGGCGTGCACGTATCCTCGCCGGCCATGACGATGGCGCATTGTGCGTGTGGCATGCTCCGCGTGCGACACTCATCGCTCGTCTTCTTGCACACGAGGGTTCGCTCCACGCTGTCGCCACGCCAGCTCGCGGAGCGCTAGTTCTCACCGCCTGCACTGACGGCGTGCTTAAAGTCTTCGACCTCGCAGGTGAGCGTCTTTTCGATGTAGACATCATTTTCGACAATCCTCTCACGGTTCCTGTGTATTTCAGAGGTATGCAGGAGTGGCACGGATGGCTCAGCGTCGCCGATGCCATTGACGTGGGTGGATGGCGCGCATGATTTAGGTGCTTTGTGTGCGGATGCAACTGAGGATGGTAGTGCAGTGGCGACGGGTGGACATGACGCGTTGGTGCGTTTGTGGCGTGTGGCGGATCGCGGCATAGCGCCGGCTGGGGAACTAACAGGACATGCGGCGGCTGTGACGGCGTTACGCTGGGCGCCGGATGGTGCGCTTCTGGTATCGGCATCGCTGGACCGCACGGCGCGCCTGTGGGCCGTGGGTGATGACTCCACGTGCCTGCACGTCGTACACGCGCACGCACGCTATCTTACTGCCATTACACTGGCTCACGATATGCGCTACATGCTAACCGGTAAATTTTTTTCACTATAACTATGACTTTTTTGGTATATTCATACTTGGTCTAAATATGGGATCGTGTGTTAGCAGGTTTATATTACATTTTATCTGAATCTTGCTTTTTGTGCTGTCACCGGTATACCCAGCAATAGCACAGTGACAACACAGAAACAGAAAATCATAAAATTAAAAAATCGCATTTCCTTTGGCACAGATTTGTGTTTTGATAATGGCATATTTTTTCAAACTATATTTTAGAACACAATAACTTATTTCAAAACAATCCTAGCCGACAGGGATGGATCTGGATGAATGGAAGTAAATCACAATAGAATACATAAACTATTAATGCAGGTTCCAACGACAAGTCAGTGAGGATGTGGTCTTTGGGATCTTTGTCGCTCGAAGATGAGTTAGTGTCTCCGTGTGTGGCGCTGGAACACTTTGCTCTAGGTGATCTCGAGGTGAGTGGTCATTTATAATAGCGCCGACTAGTCGAGAAGTGAAGTCACACGGTCAACATATGCTAGTGTTCTAGGGCATTGAGCCGGTGGACGAGTCGTCGGAAGACTCGGAGGCGCCGGCGGGGGTTGATGAGGCGGAGGAGTGCGGGGCGCGGCGAATGTGGCATGACGCGCAGGCACACACCGGACCGATCAACTGTGTCGCCACACACGACGACTTGGTAGCTACTGCTTCCAGGTTCAGTATCATTAGGTCTTTATTAATTGCGCTAGGTCATTATTAGTATGATGGGCACGTAAAAGATAGCGAGTTAAATATTAATGGGCGGCGATGCATCACTAAGATATCATACTTGTCTTGTTAAACAAGTAGATATGATATCTTGGTGATGAATCGCCAACCGAGAGCTCGAAAACCGAGAGTTTGAGCAATAGCTTTATGCGCTAGAGCATGCGCTCTAGCACATAAAGCTCTCGTTCAAACTCTTGGTCTCGGATATCATAAACATCTATGTATGACAGTCCAAACATACAGACCAGTTACCACATGTCGTGGGAAATTAAAGTATTTTAAGGGTATTCGCTTTAATCTTGTTAACGCTTCACTTGTATTAAATAATATTTATTAAAATAGCTTATAAGTTTAGTCTCGCTTAAGACAAATTACACTTGTAAGACTATTTTAATCAACGAAAAAGAAAGCCTAGAAATCTTCTGTTTCATACGATTTTATTTAGAATCACAAAAACTAGTTTTTGAGGATACCTCTATTTTTCTAACAATTTTCTACAAGACTGAGACCTGTTTTTTAAGTAACTTGTGTGATTACACAGTGATGGATGGGTGCGGGTGTACCGCTGGTACGAGGAACAAAGCGAGCTGGTAGAACAGCACGCGTTGGAGGCTCACCAGTACCCTGCCATGGCTGTTGACTTTGGCGCCGGCGGTGGACTACTGCTCAGCGCAGGCCTTGACGGCCGCGCATGCTTGTGGGATGTGCAGGTTTTGACTTACACCCAGGAAGAACTGAGGAAAGAGAGACTAAATAGAATATTGTCATCAGCTACGATTCTTTAATCATTATTTTGCCAGATGGTAGTATTCTATTTCCATCCCTTAATTCTCTCTCTGGCTATAAAACCAACATGGTGGTGTGGTCAGTTTTTCTGCTCTTGTTCTTCCACTTTACTCTATCCTCAACATCGTCTGCAGATTGCTCGCACTCACTCATATCTTATTGCACTACAGCTTTCCAGATCTAGATTAAATGGGGATATTACAATATGCCCATGAGTATGGATACCACATACTCAACACACCATTCAAATTGGATCGCTGAAGGAAGATGTTTTTTTGTTACTCTCTTCTTTATATCAGTAAATGATACAATAATGCAAATTCTGTATATCAATAGGAACGAACAAAGCGACTGCCTAAAACAGCGGTACCTTTATTAAGTTGTGCCTCTTTAGCAATGCATAATTATTAAGCAGCACCGAAGAAACACAGCCAAACAGCTGTTGTTCTTTAATGCCGATATCTGTGAGTGGTAGTGGGCCATTGGCTGCCACCAATCGTACTAAAATATCCAGCTACAAGAGCGACATGTATCATTAAGAAAATAGAACATCCAGTATTCATATGTGGTTATATGTGCAGTCAGGAGTGCAACTACGGGTGCTGAGTGTAGGTGCGGGTGGTAGCGCGGTGAGCGGTGAGGCGGGAGGCGGAGGGGTGCGTGGAGCCCGCGTCTCCTCACAGCGGCCTGCCCAGCTGCTACTCGCGACTGATGATGGCATCTCGCCTGTTTGGAGCCTTGACAGTGCTGATCCTCGACCAGCTCAGTAAGCAACTTAATATATTTTATCTTAAAGGTCGTCTCCGAAGACAATAGGCAGCATGGATGGCGTAGTGGCTAAGGTGGTTGCGACGCCACTACCATTGCGCCGAGTGTTGTGGGTTCGAATCCTACACGGGACAAAACTTTGTGTGATCCACAAATGGTTGTTCCAAGTCTGGGTATTCTTTGTATCCGTTATTTGAATGTCTGTAAAGTCCCCCGCGACACAGGAATTATTCCTAAGGCGTTGTCTTTTTAAGACAAACAATAATGAAAATAAGAAATTATATTCATAGAGCCTTATTTTTATTTGTTTTGAAATAAGATGACAAAGTAGCCTTTTAACTCACAGCACTGTCGGCCAGGTACAATAGAGTTCTAATTATGTCTGGCATTGGAAGCATTGACGCATTTTTGTGTAGTAGAGCCTCGCTGATTTCAGCATGAGTGGGCTGGCTCGACCGAGGGAGGACTACCCTCTCACAGAATATCGACGTGAAATAGCAGTATTCCTACTGTTGTGTTTCATTCGGTGAGTGAGAGTGCCGGTGGCCCAATCACCCACTTTCCCCCTTCCCGCTCCTTCTCCTTCCCATTGCCTTTCCTAAAAGGTCGGCAACGCGCAAGTGATGCCTCTGGTGTTGCAGGCGTACATAGGTTACGGTGACCACTTACCATCAGGTGGTTGCCACGCCACTACCATTGCTGCTCTGTTGGTCTCCCCACTGAGCAGCAATAGCTCAGTGGGGAGACCAACAGACTGCAATGTAGAGGGTTTAGGGTTTCAACCCACGTCGCGCACCTCTGACTTTCGGAAGTTATATGAGTTTTCGAAATTATGTGTGTATTGATTGACAATTATCGCCTGCTCCGTGCCTCGGAGCGCACGTTAAGCCGTCGGTCCCGGCTGCCATGAACATCTATGTCAGTCGTTATTGGGTAAGTCAGTACCCTCTAATATCCTGACACTGGTCCTAGCCTTAGGGTATCGTTAGCCTTCGGGTTGCGGAGGTCAGGTGGCAGCCGCTCCGTGTAAAAACTGATATCCAGTCAAATCCGGTTGGACTAGAAAAGCTGACCCCCAAGTGACTTGGGAATAATAAGAGAGAAGAAGATAGAATTGAACCAGATTTTAATTCTATATGGGACAAAATTTGCAAATCCTACGTGACATTTACTATCGTTTCAATTAATTCTTTACTAGATTTTGCTCGTGGATGACGAACGAAATGTTGGTTAAGTTATGTAGTATGTATGTATCTTATGTGGGGGCCAGTCAGTGCAGACCGGCGACACTTCGACCCAGTGGGATCTTTTGTGTCGACACTATCCCAATAACGACTGCCATAGAAAGTTATGTAGTAAAAGTTATTTTTTCTGAATGAAAAGGCCCCCTTTATCCTTCTCTGTTTCCCTGACAACGTGTATGCGAAATTTAATGATAATCAATCAAGTAGTTATGGCGTGAAACCGTAACACACAAACAAAAATTAATATTAGTACGTAATATTAGTTACGATTAATCTATTGTGTCGCAGTCGTCGCAATAGGTTTTTAATTATATCTTACATTTCAAAACTTGTCAGGTTAACTAGCTCATAGATGTATATGTATTAATGAGTACATTGTTGCTGTGCAGCGTATATGTAGGACATACAGAAGCAGTGATGTGCTGTGCGTGGTCTTCGGACGGGCGTGTGCTGGCGACAGGCGCGGCTAGCGGTGAGCTTCGACTTCACTCGCCACCACCCGACGCGATACTGCTGCACCATGAGGCTCTTGCGCACGACCTCGGTAACTATACACCAGCACATTTGTTTTCAATTTATTGTAAAGGATTTTTGTATGTATGACAATGTTAATCCCATCGTACCTTATTCTGAGAAAAAGTAACGACTACAACAACAATAGCACAGGCTAATTTAAATAGCTAATTACAATCACTTTCAAAATGAATTGTATAATATAATATTCTAGCTGTATCAGAGCAGCATTAGCACCTTTAAGTTTCTCCCACGTACAAGCAAGCTCTGGAATGAACTGCCTGCTTCGTTGCTTTCCGAGCGCTATGATATGTCCTTCTTCAAACGAGGTTTAAAGAGAGTTCTTATTTTACGGTAAGCAGCGGCTTTGCTGTGTCCTGACATTGCTGTAGTCCATGTGCAGCGGTTTCCACTTCCCATCAGGTGGGCCACTAGCTCGTCTACCAATAAAGGCAATAAAAAAATTAAAATTAAAATCTTTTTCTTTTAATAAGTACAAGTAGGTAACTAGGTATCATTCCTGTATCGCTAGGGACATAAAAAACATCCAAACCCGCAACAATAATTTCTGGATCACACGTGGTTTCTGGATTGAGCAAAGTAGCAAATTTCAACTGAGTATTCTCAAATATTTTATACAAAATCTATTAGCTTTCAATTGAGCATTTACTTAAGTATATGATGTTAAATTACCTACTTAAATTTATGTCGTTCTCAACATGTCACATTATTTTATTTTTATTTAGTTATTTTTGGTTTATTTTATAAGCATTTCCCATCCTATCCTATCTTATGTGGGGGCCAGTCAGTGCAGACCGGCGACACTTCGACCCAGTGGGATCTTTTGTGTCGACACTCTCCCAATAACGACTGCCATAAAAGTTTATGACAGCCGGGACCGACGGCTTAACGTGCTCTCCGAGGCACGGAGCAGGCGATAATTGTCAATCAATACGCACATAATTTCGAAAAGACATATAACTTCCGAAAGTCAGAGGTGCGCGACGTGGGTTCGAACCCGAGACCCTCTGCATTGCAGTCTGTTGGTCTCCCCACTGAGCTATCGCTGCTCTTTAGCATTTCCCATACATTACACTCTATCTTAGGTACAATGTAAATTATAACAGAGGAATAAGACAAAACATGCATCAGGACTTGAACTTTGACAAACCGTGTCGTCGCTCTACCGACTCAGCTATTCATAGTCAATGTATGAAATTTGCTTCTGATGAAGAATTTGCAGATGCTATGTACCATCTATCGTATAATTATAGAACTATGCGATCAACAAGTGCATTCATGTAACAATTGCTTTTAAAGACGAACAATGCGTCACATCTCGAAAATTTCTGTTTTAATAAAATAATTGGGAAGAAAGGAACCCAAAAGTGAGGTTGCCAAGCTGTCTTAGAGATGTCTGCCTTCGCGCTGAATCAAACGTGTCAGCGTATATTTTGTGTTCGAAGCGGAATACTGCTGTTGAAGTACACCCGGATTCCATGACGCGGCTTTGTCTATCCAGAGAAGTTCGGTATTGTCAACCTTTTTCTATTGCAACAGTTGGGGTGGGCAATCTGAGGGTGCTTGGCGAGTACCTTTCCCCAATTTTTTTATTTCAAACTATATGGGAGGAGAAGATTAATTCAACTCAATAAATTTAAATTTATTTTCCATGCTAAGGTATATTTATTCACATGCAGGGTCTCTACAGTTCTTTCTAAGTAGGCTAACGTCTACATTGTGTGCCATCCAGGTGTTCAGAGCTGTGACTTCGCGCCACCGAACAATGAGTTGGAACTGCCAGAGGACGCGTACTTACTCGCCACCGCCGGCTGTGACTCCTTTATCAAGCTGTGGATTGTGGAAACCCAACAAGTACTATACTTCTATTTACTTGTCAACACGTCTTTGTACAAGAACATGTGATTTTGTGAATTGTCACGAAGTAAACGCTTCAAGGCTTTCGCGATTCATACACATACTTAATATAATATAAGACAACGGATCTTAATCGCCAGTAATACCTATTTATATCCATCGTCGATCTTCACTTAAGATCAGGTGAGATCGCGGTCAAACGCAAGCCAATCAAAGAATTAAAAAAAGAAAAAAAAATTAATTTACTTAACTAACATACCCCGTGACCACGATCGGTGCAAGTCGGTTGAAACGTATATATATATAAACGTACATATATACATATGTATTGTATAATATGTATTTACAAAAAAAAAGTATATAAGTATGTTTATCCATTGTCTAGTACCCATAGTACAAGCTCTGCTTAGTTTGGGCTAGAGGGCTTGTGTGTATGTGGTAGAATATTATTATTATTATTAGTATTTATTACTTTTAAATAATGAATCGTGATTAAGACCATTCTCTTATGTTACATTAATCATAAAGTGTGCTTAGCTATTGAAAATATAAATAGTCAACCATCACTTGCTTTAATTGAGAGAAAACCATATGTATATTTTCTAGATTCTGCTAAATCTCACTACCAAATTCACATCGAAGTTGGCTGTTATTATTTAAGCCTTTCTACACTAACCTTGGTAATAGCGGTTAGATATTACGATTAATGGCGAGGCAATAATTGAGTTGGAGATGAATGTCTTAGCAGAATCGTACAGCTGCACGTATGTGTGTTCTTCATATGTTTTTACTGATGTAGAAGTTTGCCAATCTGCACTGGGCCGGCGTGGTGTACTAAGACGTACGCAGTTATTAGTTTACGATTTTATTTGTCACATTATATATTATCTATTGTATACTTGATTGTTGTTTTAAATAAAGAAATATAAATAGCTTAAAGCCCTACCACCAATCAGCCAACGGCCATAACAAGTTTAAATTAACCTAATTTTCAAGTTTCAGCAAAACAAACATAATTCTTATTATTTGTAATTTAGTGCAGAGATGTAAAGGTGCTGTCTGTTGTGTAGGAAGAAGATGTGGTACAGAGCGCAGTGGTACGACTTGTGCGGCAAGTAGAAGCGCATGGTGGCGGGGCCTCGAGCGTGCGCTGGTGTGGCACTCTACTGGCAAGTGCTGGCGCCGACCGCTGGGCACGAGTCTGGCGTTTAACTACACCAGCTTTTGTGCTACGAGCAGCTGGAGCCGCACCAGCGGCCGGGGCAGGAGGTGTCCTCACCGTGGCTTTACTGGCGCAGGCTACGTCTCCTCTTCTGGTGTGTGGCACGTTGACAGGCGAGCTCGCCTTATGGCAGTTGCCGCTGGATGAGCTTGATGATGAAGACGATGATGTGGCCACGCCGCCTTACTTGTGGAGTACGGCAGGAGTCGCACACTGGATTCGGGAGAATGTGACCCGTGCGCCAGGTAAGCTCACAATGAGGGATCATGTTATGAGGAACGAAAACTATGTTATGTGTTTTCAAGTGTTATACTCGTATAAGCATGTATGCATTAAACCCTCATTCGAGTATAAAATTGCAAAAATCCACTCTTTGATAACACATGAGACTTTAGAGATCTCTCTCTCTCTGCCTGGCATCTTATGTCCTTACCTAGGTCCTATGACCATGTGGGACAGGTATTCCAAATGGTCATAGGACCTAGGTCATTGGACCTAGGTCATTGGACATGTGGGGACAATCTACTACCATGTCCTATGTGGGATACCTATCCCACATGATCACCTGGCTCTATGGTCAGGTGACCATGTGGGATAGATAGATATCTTCTTTATTTTAGCTCTCCTTTTCACTCTATCTTTGATATCATCGTCGGACTTTATGAAAGATGAATAAAACAAAAAATAAGCCACTTTTATCGCCTTTTTAGTTAGTTTTTGTTTTTAATTAAGACGTAACATCCTGACCAGTAAGATTGCTTATGGAATATTTAAAATGTATGTGCGCACTTGGGCCCACATAGTAAGCATATGAATCTGCTAAAACGACGATTTATACTGGCAGGTGTACAAGTGTCTCATGAAGAGGAAGCAGAGCTGATACAGAAGTTGTACGACACGAACGTAACGGGCGCGAGACTTCTCAACGATACTATCGACGACCTCTTAGAAGACATCGGTTATGGTTTGTGAATATAAATATTTTTTACTACAGCGGCTGATACTTATTTATTTATTTTACATTAAATAGAACGATTTGCGCCTATAACACTATTTAATCATAATATGGCATAAACTTAAAATATAGCATTAATTCGCTGTCCTCATAATACCTCATACATTCTAATAAAAAATCTATTTACCCGCATAAATATCAACTTCTGGGTTTAAGTCCAAGAGAGCTGCTTTAGTGTCTAAGGTATGGGTGCGTTAAAGCGTGCGACGGTACGGCATGCTGGAACCCCCAGCAATACTTGACTTTTTAACTTAGTATTTCGGCATATTACTCGAGCGTAGTGGACCATTTAAGAAGTATCCCAGTTCCTTTGTTCAGCTAAGGGTCATCTCAATCACCCTGCAAACCACAGCAGAACGTACTTTAGCTGTGGTCTTTATTAGGGCAGAGGTACCAAAGTATCCAATCGAAGTAGGTTCTCCAGTTTGAGCAAAATTACAATCTTATTAACTGTTGCTAGTTCTGAAAGGTTTTATTTTTCGTATTTAACTTATATCTACTTATTATAAGTAGTACTATATCTATTGTAAGTAACGATCCACCTGGATATATTTTGCTGCTGACGACGTGAAGATGTGTCGTCTCGTTCCAAAAGCTCAAAGGCACTCCCAATATACAAACGCATGTTCAGTTTATCGACATCATGTCATACCTACTGGGTGATGTGACCTACTGAGTGTATTCAGAACGTAATAGAAAATATATTTTCAGGGAGTACGGAGTTGTCACCTGAAGAGGAAAAGGCGGGACGTGGAGAGGCTCGAGCGCGACTCCTGGACGAGCTAGCGTGGTTACGACGAGCGCCACCTGCCGTCGCTCTGGTCTGGATTATGACTTGTCAGATACCTAAATTACTTAAGTGTCATTGCCTGCATATATAAGATTAGTAATAGAAATATTTCATCGTATGAAAGAGTCGTAATGTAAATTTGATGAATAGAGTGAATTGTTGCCAGTTTACAAATTCAAAATTTTATCAAATATCTGGGCATTCCATCACCCTCAAAAATTACAGATGGTTTATGTTACTCATTTTTGTTTCATATTATTGGTGACTTGGATTTCACATTACTAGTATTAATATTAACTTTGCTAAGTGCAATAGTTGGAAATCAAACCTGTGACTTCTTGATCGCAATTCCAGTACGTTATCCATTGGGCTACTGCCCGTATGGTTATGCAACTAATTTTACTTACGAGGAACATTATATGATGTGTTACAGGAGAAGACCGCGGAGCATGCTCTGCTGTGCCCGCTGTCACACCGGTTACTGCGGGAGCCGGCGCGCGCCGCCGACGGATACACATACGAGCGCGCCAACATACTCGACTGGTTCATCGCCGCTGGTATATCTTGACCACTTTTATATCGCATACATACATAGGCTCTCGCCAGTCTAACGTGACAGCCTATGTATGTACGCTATATCGTTATATTGCTTGTAATGTATTTCAACAGTGTAACTGCAAGCATTGAACTGTGTTTGGAGCCACACTTCTAATACTGTGTACTTAAGTACAATCCAGGCTATTACTGAAAATTTTTCTTCCAGCGATAGACAATGCGAGTGCAGTGCGTGAGGTGTCGGGGTTGACTCTCGGTTGGGCAAAGCGTTATAGAATTTATCTGTTAAGAAATTTCAAATAACAGTAATATAGACTCCTTTAGTAACATAGATTCCCCCTCTCTCCTACATCTTGCCGTGCCGACAAGGCCCACACATGTTTCTTATATTATACCATTGTAACATCTATTTAACTTGTGGAGTGCAATAAATGTATTGAGTATTGAGTATTGAGACTCGCCTCTTATCATATGAGTAAAGTAATCTAATTATCTGAGTAAAATAATCTTTTTCGCGAGTATATAGCCTTGAGACTACCTATGAACTGTGAGGCCAAAACTAAATTAATATTTATTGACTTGGCAATACAATGTAACACTCTCGATGTCTTGCTTACGAATGACTAAACGAATATCAAGCAAACAACCTGAAAGCATTCAGCGGACTGCTAGCACAATTTAATGAAGTGTCTTTTGCACAGAAGGAGCGGTATCGCCAATATCGACGCGGCGTCTGCGCAATGCGCGCGCTCTGCCCAACTACGCGCTGCGCGACCGACTGCGACAGTTTCTACGCGACAACGAGCCTCCCACCTGAATTAACGTATTTTTCGCGTCTATAGATCGATTCAGAACTTTTTGATACTGACGGATTTGATACAATTTCAAGCCTTACTCTTACTGGTTCCATTTAAAATAATACCAATAGGTACTATTAATATTTTCTGCTTAAAACAAAGTATCCACGATATGAATAATATCTGTATCGATTGACTTTATAAATATTAAACAACGGACATATTAAAATATATTATGCAATAAATTACACGTTTCCATATAAGAATGATATCACCTGTAGCACTCGACGGATTGGCTGTGTTGAGATTATTATTTAAGACACTGTCATCAGGGCATTCGGTCTATTCTTAATTAGATAATTTATTTTGAAGACTGAGTTTATTAAGATCGATCGAGAATTAATTAAGTCAAAGTAAAGACCCATGTCAGAGCCACGGGCTTCACCCGGAAGTTCTGCGGGTACAACAAGGGCCAAATACGCCTGCTAACAGGAGCGTTCACTGGCCATTTTGGCACCAACGACTTCCTGTGTAGATTAGGTTTGGCAAACAATTTGATCTGCAGAGCCTGTGGTGAACAGGACTAGTCCGTATCACATCTACTGTGTGAATGTGACGCGTTGGCTGGACTAAGGACGAGTCTGATGGGATTGGCATATCCGAAACCTCAAGACTTCAGGCTTCTCCCTCTGAAGTGTACGCTGCGACTGATGCAGTACATTCATAAGGAGATAGCTCAGGGATAGATCTCGGTGCCGACACAAAAGATCCCACTGGGTTGAAGTGTCGCCGATCTACACTGATTGGCCCCCGAAATAAGATAAGATAAGAAAAGACCCATGTCCAGCAGTGGACGTCTTTCGGTTGAGATGATGATGATGATGAAAGACCGATGCAATTTTCTTAATAGAAAGATATCGGGTGATCAGCGGATCGTCATATCAAAACGAATCGTTTGACAAAGTTATCGTAAAGTTCTGAATCGGTAGGTAGTTATGTATTACCTATGTTATATGTATTCCATTAACTTCATTGTTACTGTACACTTTTTATACTATCCCTAATTAACTTCATTTTAACTTATCTTTGACTATTTACACGTGTTTTCCAAACTGAAATAAATATCCAATGTGTTCTGTGACAAGTTGTGTGTTACCTTGTGTACCTTAAGTTGTGCCTTGAACCGCCGTACAGACTATAGGGTATCTTGATAGTTTGCAATATAAATATTAGCAGTAAATTGTATTATAAAAATAATTCAAAATTCTTTTTAACGAGAAGGATTGCCTATGTTAAAAAGAAGGCTATTAAAAAATAGATGCCTACATAGTTTGCACGCCTGTATTTTCGAAGAGGCAGGCAGAGCACAACCATGTGGCAAGCTAATTAATGATGACATAGTTCTAGATACCGTATTACTATTAAGAATTTCTTAACAGAAAAATCTAATAACACTACCCGAACAGACAAAACTTTATGCTTGGTAGATGCTAAATATATTTTAATGAAAGTCTCCAGGCCAGGGATGTTACGGATGCAGATATTTTGACATCCGCGAACGCGGATGCGGATACAGATATTTGAAACCTCACATCCGCGGATGCGGATACGGATGCGGATGTCCAAATCGATGAGGAGGCTCCGCAATTGTCGATGCGGATGTTGATGGATTTTTTTTCATCTTATTTAATAAAAGTATTTAATATCACCGACTTCGCAGGTTCAAGCCTGTTTTGCAAAGGTTCATAAATTAAACACGTACTACTGCACAACTGATTTCTTTCTTATCGTAATATCTGGATCCGCATTAAGCGCGTTGATTATTTCGGATGCGGATGCAGATGTCCAAATAGATGCGAAAGCGCCACGATTGCGGATGCGGATGCGAATATTCGTAACATCTCTGCTCCAGGCATTCAAATTATTTATATCTTTTTGGTACCGACGCGTTAAATACTTACTTATTCGGATTCCTAAGTTTAATCTTTCTTTTCTTTCGATTTACCAACCCTCCTTCCATCGTCAGTCTAATTTACAAAAGCTCTACTATTGTTTTACGTGCAATCTGTACGTAATCTAGGTAGGTAAGAGCCAGTATACTGTCCTGTAAGTATGTACTGGTGGTTTCTTGTTATGACTATAAGAGGTTTACAATCTTCGAAGATATAAATAAGGTTTACTGCTAGTTTGACACTGGGTGTAACATGAATTAGAAGGTCTCAAAAGAAATTCTACAGCAAAGTATTATCATCATGCCATTATCCGCAAACGGTGTGCTTCTCTGCTACGCAGAATGCGTGGTAACTCACACAGCTTGTTGAGCACATTGTGTGATCGGTGGGACAGTCCGATTTTGGGACGCTGGATACAACTACACATGACGTAGACAGTGTCCAGAAACCGGGCCTGTCTCATGATATTACGTGTGACATTGATATGTTACTAACACTAGGTTAAGGATTTTGTCTGTTACTAACACTTTATGGATCCTGGTCTGCAATAAATATTTATTATTATTAAGGATTGTGAGTGTCTCAGTGGGGAGACCAACAGACTGCAATGCAGAGGGTCTCGGGTTCGAACCCACGCCGCGCACCTCCGACTTTCGGAAATTGTATGACTTTTCGAAATTATGTGCGTATTAATTGACAATTATCGCCTGCTCCGTGCCTCGGAGAGCACGTTAAGCCGTCGGTCCCGGCTGCCATGAACATCTATGGCAGTCGTTATTGGGAAGTCAGTGCCCTATGATATCCTGACACTGGTCTAGCTTTAGGGTATCGGTAGCCTTCGGGTTGCGGAGGTCAGGTGGTAGCCGCTCCGTGTAAAAACTGATATCCAGTCAAATCCGGTTAGAACAGAAACGCCGACCCCAAGTGATTTGAGAATAATAAAGGCTAGGGAGAAGATTAAGGATTCGTTATATTTTTAAGTTCGCAGACAACTGTTTGAGTGGATCAATTCAATCAACTGGCTGTTTCAGGCTTATTCTTGCAGTGTTAATTGTGACTTTTTCATTTAGCTTCCAGTTGAGCTAAAAAAAATATCACTATAAACACTGCAAGCGACTTACAGCACGTGTAATATTTAACAACTATCGTAGATATTTGCCTCTCCTTTAGTTTTTATGCTACCAACGCTCTCTGTTGGCTGTCAGCCAGCGACTATTTACGGACTCCAGAAACTTTATTCACGGCAGATACATGTACGTTATAAGTTGTTTGGTGACGATCTTTTGAAGAGTGGAAGTATTTCTCCTGTCAAGCAGTTCCACGAGCTTGATCTGTAGAGAAACAATTACACAGCAGGAGCCGATTTATTTAGAAATCCAGATATTATGTTGAGCATCCTTCGACATAGCCGCAGTTATCACCGTCATATGTAGTACGTGTACGATACGATGATCTTGAGTTATAGTAATAAACAGGACAAATTCATTTTTAACCCTAATCTATATATATAGATCAGGGTTAAAAAGCCCATATTGATGGACTAGGCCTGATGTAAAGATGTTCATTTTGATTAATAACAAATATGTACCCGTTTGACCCGCACCTTACAATACATCAACTTGTATGGCATCAACGTCTCTCTGACGCACGCTGATATGCATTATTGAGCAACTATTGGAAGGGGTATGTATATACGCGCATCTATCGCTATATGGGTAAGCGCATCATTTTTCAAATACACTATCTAAGAATATATGGTTATTAAATAAATGTAGTTCAATTATGATTTTGTATGATTAAATATACCTGTTACTATATGTCCCTAAGGCAAGAATGCAGATTAAAACATTGTATAAATAGAATATTGTATTGACAGTTTGAAACACTATAAGCAATGCCTACTTCAACCTCTATATGTGTATAAATAAACAACTGAGAAACGGCCATGAATTGCCGTAAATCAGAGTTTGAATAAATGGTATCACGTGACCTTGAGGTCAGAGGTCAAAGGTCATGGTCATTTCAGGGGTATATCGACTATGCTGAGTCGAATGGCATTGACTGCGCGTCTCTAGCTCTTACGGTTCTTGTGTTGAAAGATAGTATCACGTGACCTTGAGGTCAGAGGTCAAAGGTCATAGTAATTTCGGAAATATATCGACTATGTTGAGTTGAATGGCGTTGACCGCGAGTCTCTAGCTCTTACGGTTCTTGAGTTGAAAGTTGTTTAACAGACAGACGGACGGATGGACCGACGGACGGACGGACGGATGGACGAACGGACAAAGCTGTTGTATAAGAGTTTTTTCGAACTCTAAAAGTTTAGAGAAGATTGCTAAGATTAGTGTCAGCGCGGCGACTGTTGTTGCGCTTAAAAAACAAAAAAAAGGTTTCGACTCCTTTGCGCCAAATACTTATAATAAAGTTTATTATGCATGATATGTAGATTTAGTTCAAATATATCAAATCAGCGTCTAATTGAACATCTGCCAGTTATCAACAAAGTAATATATATTTAGAGTTAGAGTAAAAAGCAAACACCCTTCTCACAATGAGAAGAGGCCCGTACCCAGCAGTGGGACAGTTTAATACAGGGCTGATATTATTATTATATAAAAAGCCAAGTTGTCAGTTAATTGCCAACTGAACGGATTAGCTGGTCACACTGATAAATTGCATTATTACTACGTTTCACCCGGTGAGTAGTAGTTCTGGAAGCTTATATATCTATCTCGCCTAATCCATTTCTTTCATCTCACCTTTAATTTCTGACCCTAGGGCAAGTAACGCGCGGAATTCGCTCATAAGCTGCGGTATAACTTGCTTGTTTGGCACAACACTAGAATAAGAAGTTTAAGAATTAAGCAACGAGAGATGTCAAAGGTAACAAATAAGAATTAGAATCATACTACCAACAATGTTTCAACGATTTCATCTTTATTTTGTATTACTTACATTTATATATTTACAAGTGAGGCAGTAACAGTGTCAACGAACCAAACTTATACTCCGAACCACTGTTCGACGACATGCTTTCGCTTAAATTAAGAAATAGTAGTATGTCAGCCGAAGACGGCGCGTTCACCGACAGTTTGCGTAACGATGGCTGTCGGCGAAACGTACCGACTTACACCCGAGTATAATAAATATATATAACATGGCGGATGATATTCAATTCAAAACAATTCACAGGTCGCAGCACAATTCCATTGCACGTTTGTACTGATGAATAACGAGAGATCGCGATAGACACGCGAGTCGATAAAATGATTTCGATGTCGCTATTAGTAGTCGAAAAGCTCCGCGCGTCGCGTTGTGCCGTGTCGCGTTGCGCCGTGTCGCGTTCGCAAAATGCAGCGACATGGCACGTACACGCGCAGTAGGTTAACCAATGTTACCATTATTTAATTAATTGTAATCGTTTATAATAAGTATGTACAACTTTACAAATGTGAAAGACGAGCGAGCGGCGGCGGCGACGAGTGACGTCGCGGTCGTGTCGTGACGTCATCGAGGCCGGCCCCGCTCACCGCGTCGCCCTATGTACATAGTTTTGCTTCCCATAATATAAACTTTAGTAGGTAGGTACCGATACGAATAATTTCGTAATTTTAATTTTATCATCTCACATATCGTTCATATCACAACGCGTACTGACCGTTCCCATTATCTAAGTAATACATTTGAAATTTTTACAATACATTTAAATTAATACACTAGCATCGGATGCGTAGTGTTTGTTGGACGTGAGGCACCACAGCGGCGCACGCACACACTCGTACACACACACAGTTCAGCACACACACAGTCGCAGGTAATGTCCGCGCGGCACACACTGACAGTCACGTGGCCGCGACTCGCTCACACCAAGCTCCGCTATTTGCCTTCGTCTTCGTCGTGACACAGCAACCTGGAAGCAGAGAAACAAGTCTGTGATAAAATGACTTGATTTTTAATCCTAGCTTTATAATTTAAATGCGAATGTGAGTTTGTTTGTTTGTTTTTTATAATTTTGTTTTAAGATACATTAACATTTTTGGTAAATAGGAAGTACTTTACATAATGCAAATCACAGTTCACAGTACGCTTTATATTAATCCTAACTAATATTATAAATGCGGATGTGACCATCGCCAGTAGGGTTGTGTACAATCTATTTGAAAGTTTCAAGCTTTTGTTTGTAAATATTTATTGCTATTAGATGTTTGGACTAGGCGTAGATAAGTCGGACAGGGAATGTAATTTTTTTTGCCTTTGAAATTGTTGTTATACCTATGTGAACAAAACCAATAAAAATGCATTAAGATATAAACTTGCCTGACACCTTAGGAAATCCTAACGACTATTAAAATGCGAATGTGAGAATGTTTGTTACGTTTTCACGCCTTAATTTCTTGACCGATCATCATGAAATTATATAGTTAGTCGTTCATTATCTGCACTTAGCCCCACATTTAGGGCATTGCGCGGATGTGCCGATGCGAAAATTTGTTCGGTTACTCGTACCACCTTAGCTTGGTCCAGAAAGGTAGTAAGTATTTAAGTATCTACTTACGGAAATACGAGTGCGCAGGTGACAAGTGTCAGTAGCCTGAGTACGGCGCGGCGTGCGTCGTGCGCAGTGAGCGTCAACAGCGCGGCCGCGAGCGCGCCACATACAGACGCGGGTGACGTACGCTCCCCGCCATTGCCGTGCTGCATCGCCGCCGGCTGTTCACCTGCAATGACGTAACATACGCATGACGCATTGTATGCCATATATGCGCTGCGACGACGCATGACATCGCAGCGCAAAAGAGCGACGCACGCACTGATTTTAGTCTTCATTCCACAATGGATCGGAACACTGTTCGTCGTCGCACCGTAGCTCCGACAGCGCAGCGCTGCACCCTGTCCCTCCGCTTCGTTTCTCGTCCGTCGATCCGTTAAAACGCCGCATGCGACGACGCAACGCATTAATGTGGTATGTCACAATAATATATGGAAAAGGATGCAGCGTCGATACTGCGACGACGCAACGCAACGCACTAATGAGGCATCACCCTAAGTGGTACATGACGTTTGATGTTTGCCATCTTTGACTTTGGTAGTATAAAAATATGTGTATCTCAACTTACCACTCAGTACGTGCAGCATAACGGATGCAGAGTCCAAATTGGAGGGTGAGCATGAGTAGTTGCCAGAGTCTTCCCGTCGTGGACTGTAGATTATCAGGTTGCCCACCTGACATATCAACAAAAATATCTTATCATATCATTGCCTACATTTTGCATCTAAATAAAGGAACTATCGTGATAGTCTAGTGATATAAAGACGAACATTTACTGGTAAATGTCGGGGTTCAGATTCCAGGGCTGAGGAAGACACTATTAGATTTTTCTAAGAAAATGACTAGATGCAGTACGGAATTTGGCAATGCGGGCAGAAGAAGTAGGCTCACCTTCCCAGAGATCCATAATAATAATAATAATCGTTTATTGACATAAATGAGTACAATTCAATTTTGGAATTCTCTAGCACCTGCGCTAGTAACAACTGTGTTGCAGGTACCAGTGCCTTCCCCTTAAAATAATGACAACATAATATAATATAATATAATATCAATTTGTACGATTTGAAAAGAAAAATAAAACAAAATATTACATTCTAAGCATGCATGCGTACATATAGATGTGTGTTCGTGTGTACACGAGTGTGTTTGTGTGTGTGTGTGTGTTGTTTATGCTTGCAGAAGTGTGTATGTTACCAGATACTATAAGACCTTTCGTACTTTTTCAACATCCTCATAGTCCCATTGCCTTCAGCCAAGTCAGTAAGACTTTTTTTAAATTGCTGTTTTTCAATGTAAGTATTTGTGGTCTTTGTGATCTTCGGAACATTTATTATAGGTAAAAGGTGCAAGAAAATTGTAGTGTTTTTGTGCTATAGCGGACTTCACTTGAGGCACAGGGCAGCGGCAACCATAAACATGAATGGTGAACTGGTACATTTCTGTTTACCAGTTCACGTATGTACGGGTATGAGTCTCTTTATGCTTTAGTGTTATAGCAGGCAGAACCGGTTATCAACCGATCGGATCCTGCTGACCTGAACTAGTTCAGCTTGTGTCTGATGCATTACAGAATCTGCTACTCATCTGGGTGTCTCATAGTGGTTGGGTTAGTGGCGGAAGTAGTCTAACCAGCGAGATTTAAAATTGTCAGTAGTCAGTCATCCACACAATATGAACTAGTACTGTTTTGTACATAAATGGTGCAGAAGTAGTGAATACGACTGCTGTGCATAAGGTTTTGGCTTTGATTCCCACGACTGGCAAATTTTCATTGATTTTCTTTTAATTTTTCTTTTACCTTCTATTACGTACGTAACTATCACCATTGTGAGTGAACATTGTATCATATAATGCTGAGAACCCTAACTACCGAATCTTATCTTATGTGGGGGGCCAGTTAGTGCAGACCGGCGACACTTCGACCCAGTAGGATCTTTTGTGTCGACACTCTCCCAATAACGACTGCCACAGATGTTCATGGCAGCCGGGACCGACGGCTTAACGTGCTCTCCGAGGCACGGAGCAGGCGATAATTGTCAATCAATATGCACATAATTTCGAAAAGTCATATAACTTCCGAAAGTCAGAGGTGCGCGACGTGGATTCGAACCCGAGATCCTCTGTATTGCAGTCTGTTGGTTTCCCACTGAGCTATCGCTGCTTAGCCACCGTAACTCAGTGAGCACGCAGTGGACAGTCAGACGTAATTTCTTTACCCCTTTTCCTTTCATATACATCCTCACACAGTCCATCCATCTTTTCCTTGGCCTTCCTCTCCCTTTTCGTTCCTTTACCCTCATATCCATTACTTACTTACCTACATACGTATCATCTCTTTGCATAACATGTCCATACCAAGCCAAACGATTTCCTTTCACCTTCTCGTCATGCAACCTTGAACTATACATCAATAAATACTACTTTTACAACCATAGCTGGTGAAATATACGTAAGTGTAATAAACAGATGTACAAACAAGTTTAATTACGGTAATCACGCCTATATACCCAATAGATTAGAAGATTTCATCTGACCCATCGGTCAAGATTACATCTTCTTAACTTCCCTGATGGGGTATATAGATGAGAGACTATGTACGTTTTTGGTTTGCATAGGCTGTAATAAAGCCACGGCTTTTGTGTTTCGTACTGACCGTGGTATCAGGCGCGACACGCTCCATGCGGATCTCGACGAGGCTCTTGTCGTAGTTGAGCACGCGCTCGTCATTGTGGTACCAGAAGATGTAGGCGGGTTCCTCCAGCGCCTGTGTGATCACGCATTTGAGGCTCACCGTCGTGCCAGCCTTCACGTACAGCTCCGACTCACCAACTATCTCGATCTTTGGCACTGCAACCAAATTAAAATACTCATGCTGATATTTCCCTCAACTGATTAAGATTAATCTGTCGGCGTACAGGCGCTTGCGGCCAGACCATGCTTGTATAATGATGACTCGATATGATTCAGCTCTCAGGTATATTAAAAGCAATTTGTGTAATAACCACAATTAATAACAGTCAGATTCAGAATCATCGCAGGCTTGATTCAAAATCTGTCTTCGGGGTAATCACAAGAATTAATGGATCTTTTTTTTATTACTAGGTACTTCCGCTAGACACGATCTTATATATCTTATAATATATATCTATATTATTATTAGGTACTATATTTGTGGACTACACATATTTTCTTCTCATGTAGGGTTCGAACCCACAAGGCTCTGTTCGCTGGTAATAGCGAGGTGCGACTCATGCAGTTATCAGAGGTCAGTTGCATGTGACTTACCGACGACGTTGAGTTGCACGAAGTGGCTCATCTTGGGCTCTGTGCCGACCTGACACTCGTACACGCCGGCGTCGCGAGCTTGCACGTACTTCACCTGTACAACACACATCATCTTTAGCTAAACCTGGATAATTAGAAAGACTTTGACACTTTGATGACGCAAATTAATAGATCTAAAGTCTAATCTATTACCTGTAGCATATGAGGTTAAATAGTGTCTAACCATAGAGTATTGTTTTTGTTTTAGGTACTGAAGATCAAATTATCAGAATAATTGTGTCATAGTTTTACTTGTCTCGGTACAGAAATTGCCATTAATTTATTTACTCTGCTTATAAATGGCCACGTTCTCCACCTTTGTTCTTAATTTTTTTTATAAGAAGTTGTCTATCGTTCTAGGAATAAAACCTGTGTCGCAGAGAACTTTACAAACATCCAAACAACAGACACAAAGAACACCCAGACTTGGAGCTATTTGTAAATCACACAATTGTTGTCTCGTGTGAGGATCGAACCCACAACACTCAACGCAATGGCCATAAACCACTACGCTACCACACTATCCGTGCAATCGTTCGTCCTTTTAATTGCCACATAAAACTTCTTCTAGGATTTTTTATTCAAGTATGGTTTTGGTTTTATGGACTAATTTGACGTATTTAATATGGTTTTAAGCAGCTATCTTGTTACGTTTTAAGAAGAATACTAGATGTATGTATGTATCTTATGTGGGGGCCAGTCAGTGCAGACCGGCGACACTTCGACCCAGTGGGATCTTTTGTGCCGACACTCTCCCAATAACGACTGCCATAGATGTTCATGGCAGCCGGGACCGACGGCTTAACGTGCTCTCCGAGGCACGGAACAAGCGATAATTGTCAATCAATACGCACATAATTTCGAAAAGTCATATAACTTCCGAAAGTCAGAGGTGCGCGACGTGGGTTCGAACCCGAGACCCTCTGCGTTGCAGTCTGTTGGTCTCCCCACTGAGCTATCGCTGCTCTTAGATAGTAATTTATGTAACAAATTACTAGTATTTTTTTTAATCCCTCCTATTAAGCTAAAATATTTGTATTAATAATGAATTTATGTCGGTAGTGCAATGGGTGGTTCTCGAACACAACTTCTTGCTAGCTAATCAAATGCCTTATCCATTGAGCTATGACAACACCTTGTGTCAAAATGTTAACTAGAAATAATATGCCAACGATAAAAATATTAATGGTGATAGAGACCTGCAGAGTCCAGGTATCGGTGGCCTCGACTAGGAAGGCCTGGAAACGTTCGTCAGCGATGAAGGTGAATCGGTCAACGGTGAGTATGTGAGCGTCACGCCGTCTGATCCACGACACAGACTTGTTGCTTAGCTGCCGGACCTGGAAGAAAATTTCGTGAACTTAGTTTTCTATATAATGGTCACAAAACAGAGAGGTACATAAAAATAGAATATCTAGTAGTTTATTGGAGCGATTTGATTTGAACAGCTTGTGCTCGCATTGGCCAAAAGAAGCCTATATAGACCTGTGTCTGGTTGACACCTAGCATTGCCCTCTTATAAGTGGGACAAAGGACTACAACTGTTCCAACGTAAGACACTTCACCCACCTTTTCGGGATATAGGTCACTTGTCTATGTTAATATGAAGATATAAAGACAGGCTCAAAATATAAAGACAGGCTGTCAATTTTGGCCCTAATATGTCTGTAATCGTGAGTTGTATTGAACGTTCCGACCCATTATATAGCTCGTATTCAGTTGTCTGTAGCACCTATCTCATAAATCAGTAAATTAATACGAACGTAATAAGATCCTTAATAGGCGAAAATGCGTATCATATGAACACACTCTCCATCGGATAAACGTGGGTGAACCTGACCCAAAAATATTTGTCGGATAAATTGAAGAGGGCGAACAAAAGCTTATAATTATGTATTATGATAAAATTTCGCAACTTTATTTGTGTATCTGCTCGAAATTTTTAATTAGGAATTAAAAAGGCAGGGGTTGAATATTGACATACAGAGTAGATTTACGATAAGAATCCTTGGATGTTTAGGCTGCAAAGAAATGGGTTTCTGAAGATGAATGAGCTCTATACAAAATGTATGGTAAGAGATGACATTTTCTGGATTGCCGTGATTATTTCAAAATGAAAGTTTAATTGCTTAACAATATTGTAATGAGTTTTATTTAATTATTTAATATCTTCAAAAGACCACTCTTTTCGCACACTATTTGCAAGGTTGAATTGCACAAAATGCTTAACGCTGCAGTTAGGCGTAAAGTGTTTTTTGCAAGCCAACCTCTGGGCGAGACGGCAATAAAATCGATCATTATTCAAATGCACAATCGAATGATTCGATTTGAAAGCTGGGTTTCATGTTATTTTAAATGTATTTATCAAGAAGTTGCTGATGCTCATGGTACAAGTTACTAACCTTGCAGGGGAGATAGGCGTGTGTGCCGAGTTGGGTTGTGATATTGTTGGGTGCCGTGGGGTCGAAGTAAGGCCCCGTATACAGCCCCACGAAACGCTTCGTCAGCCGCGGCCCGCCGCCTGCCTCGCCACACGACAGCACTGTGAAAAAATCACATTTATTATTATAAATTTACGGTATTTACTGCAGGCGCAATGGATTGAGTCGTCCCCTCGCCATTGCCAAGCGTTGGTGGTTTGATTACTGCACGGGACAAAAAAATTTGTGGCACTGGTCAGACTTTTGTGTGCATGAACACAAAACACATGTTTGTATTGGTCTGGATGTTTCTATGTATAATATGTATGTATTTACAAAAAAAAAGAAGTATATATTATGTATGTTTATCCATTGTCTAGTACCCATAGTACAAGCTCTGCTTAGTTTGGGCTAGATGGTGTTGTGTGTATGTGATAGAATATTATTATTAGAATATTATATTATTATTATTACTAGTGCGGTTGTTGTCTTTTGTAAGCAGGAAATAATGTTTCGGGGAGACCGAGAGAGTTGCTTGATTTTGCAGTGTAAGAACACTTGAGCTGGTGTCTACTAGCTTATGTGTTTTAACACTAGAAAAGAGTAAGCAACCAAAGGATAAAGCTTGCGAACTAGGCAGAGACGATGAAGGACAGAGCTGAAATGGTATAAGTAACTGACCATCCTTACGTCGGTCACGCAGAATGGCTCAGTACGGTAAAACACGTAAAAACAGACTAAAAGATCGCTTCATTTTATATTCAGAATTTTATTAGGCTGCAGCAGTTTTAATCATATAATATTGTTCCACATTTACGCGAATCTAAACTAATATTATAAAGAGGAAACATTTGTGTTTTTGTATGTATGTTTGTAATGTTTTCACACAAAAACTATTGGACAGATTTCAAAAATTCTTTCACCATTAGAAAGCTGCATCTTTACTGAGTAACATAGGTTATATTACATTTTCAAAAAAAATTGGCATCGTTAATAAAAATGCAATAATATAACCCAAGGAGTGAAAAAATTTGTCATAAAACATCTGTCATCACGTGCGCTGCGGAAACTATTGATGATAGAACAAAAAAATGTTCTACAGTATTATAGAACGTATCATATCTACAAAAAAAAACTGCAATACTATATGTCCAACTATTGTAGTTATGCTACTATAACTACTTTTACATTTTAAAAGTTGATAAAAGTGCCTACAATAATCAAACCATATTATTCATACCTCTGTATTAATCCTTATCCCATTAAATGTTTGTAAATATTTTATTAAAAACCGTTTCAATACCCGTAAAATACTTTTTAAATTATTAATATCGTACATTTCATTCAAAAGATATAATTCTTTAGATATAATAGGTAGTTTCTAAATATTAGTAGGTAGTTTTTAAGTATTAGCTATATATATAGCTAACTACACCTATATAGGTGTAGTTAAACTTATTAATTTCTTTAGTTGTAGTTTTATATATTAAAATTAGATAACAAATTAAAAGTAGGTATTGGGTAATAAATTAAAGTCCACGCGGACGAAGTAGCGGGCAACAGCTAGTCTTATATATTAAAATTAGACTATTACGGGGAGATACCCCGTCACCATGGCTCCTGAAAAGCAACCGAAACCTCAGGAAAACTGTTTACCTAAATTTAAATAATTTAATAATTTAAATAACTTACATATTAGTAAAATTTAATAGTAGGTAGTAGTAAGCATGTAAGTACGTAGTTTGTATATAGCAGATTAATTTTAAAGCTCAAATAATATAATAATTTTCTTTCGTTCTTTTGGTTTCAATCAAACTGAATGAAGACTTTAATACTTTAAATTCATGTAAATCTATTTGAATATATTCTAGGGCGTGTAAGTAGCGGCTGTAGCCTCATGGCTCGAGTATC
Source organism: Catocala fraxini (assembly GCA_930367265.1). Taxonomy (NCBI): domain Eukaryota; kingdom Metazoa; phylum Arthropoda; class Insecta; order Lepidoptera; family Erebidae; genus Catocala; species Catocala fraxini. The sequence continues at coordinate 23,484,421 of OV884038.1, forward strand.
CGCAGCATGTGTCCGGCGATCGGTCGCCTTCATTTCCATCCCCGATTTCCGGAGCGGGGCCCCAATAAAAACGAGATTTATGTGAGAGTCGAATGCCGGCAGCCGCGACCGAGCGCCCGGCGTGGGGACAGCGATGGGGGGACGGGAAGCCGGCAGGTCACGGGATTCAGATCTAATTAATTACACGATTATACTGCCACGAGCCCCTATACATACAGATACTGCAACAATTTTTGGGTAACGTGATTTTTCTAGTCATGAAAAGGTTAGTTCATCTGGCTAATGGTATTTGTGCACGGGCGACATTCGCTTTTGAGGCACTAGAAAAGTTTTATGCATAACGTAAACGCACAAGTATTCTGTATGATTGTCTCGTTTAGGAAACTCATGTGAGTAGATTGCCTATATAGCCCGCGCCAGCTACTTGCTTGTACTTTATAAGTAACTTGCGTGGAGGCTTAACTTTCATAAAAGATGTTGTGTCTCGAAACACTTATCCTTGGCAATCCTACAAGAATATTTGACAGGTAAGGAAACACTAATTTCGATATCAATATAATTCCAATCAGGGATAATTTTTGGTCTTTGAGTTAAGTTTAAGTTCTATACTTACAGAAAACAATAGGTTACGATATTTTATATTTATCGCAATTTTCGATAACCCATTTAGCATGTACACCGATTGATTAGAAATCGGTTTATATGTAATTTTAGCTCTGTATAGATAATGTTGCAGATCATTTTAATGACACATACATACATAGAGTCTCACGCCTGCATCCTCGAAAGGGTAGGTAGAGGAGTATTACATTTACATAATACGCAAACTACGGTAAAAGGTCCTAGGTAATAGAGCCAGTTTATTGCTGTTTACTGGACAAAGATTTTTAATCGGTCCAGATTTCTATAGGTTTGACAGGAATTTCAAATAACTAGTATTTAAATGATGTTACAAGTTTTAAATAAAATTGGACATAACAGAAATATCCACAATATTTCTATTCGTGTAACTATTGAAAGACTTAACTAATTGAGGACATATCCACACTGTATTTTGTCAAGACAATGATTAATTGATATGCTAGTATCCAATAGGTAGCGCTATGTTCAAGTTATTTATATTACTCGAGCAAAACCGCCCTTAGCAAAATGGAAACCATTTTTTACGATCGCTTCTTAGAATGTAATGCAAATGCAATGTGCAGCGTGTAAGCACCACGACTTAGCATTGTGCGGCGAGCGACCGAGAGCCAGTTAGCGAAGGCGAGGTAAGCCGCGGATGTTGTGGCCGCTAGGCGCCGGCGGGGTACGAGAGGCACGCGGGGAGGGAACGGTCGGTCTCGGAGGTCGTATCCCGGAATAAATTTAGTTTTTATCGATGCCACCCGTCTGCACCGGATATTGAGGATGGAAATGAAATCCCAAATCATCCCACGTCGGCGTGTAGGGCGCAACGTCCGAGGACGCTCTTACATATGTATCAGTGCGCTAGGACGGTTCCCTGTTCACTATTCACTTGTGTTTGTGTCTTTTATACAGTGTCGCGGGCTGTTAGTCAAGTTGTAAACAGCGATAGCCTGCATGCAGTCTCGAGTTCAAACCAAAGCCTGATCTTTGACTTTTCGAAATTATGAGCATATAATGAATTAACGCTTGTTTCGACGGATCTTGAATGATGACATCGTGAGGAAAGCTGCATATCTGAGAGTCGTCCAAAAAGTTCTTGAAGATGTGTGGAGTCAGCCAACCCGCATTAGGCCAGCCTAGTGAATTATACCCTAACTCTTCTAGCAGTGTAAATATGTCCGTGCCCAGTATTACGCCCATTTATATACAGGCCTAAAATTAATAATAGGTCGATTGATTAAACATCGATTCTTTGTAATAACTTATATGGAAACGGAATATTATTAATATGGAATTTTTTTATTTGGACATTCAGTAGTTGTTACATTATATGTACATAACTAATTAAAACTATAATGTCCTTCAAAACGAATTCGGTCACAGCGGCCAATTTTAACGGGATCTGGCCATCTGCGCTGGTCATATTACAGTGCACAAGTGTGTGCGCAAACTCAAGTGCGCTCTCTGTTCCTTAACTCTCATGATTCGATGGGACGGCAATCCGACACGACCGAAAAGAGGATAGGCGCAAGACTAACGGCTTTACGTGCTTTCTGAGGCAGGCGGGGGTGTCTAACACAGCCATCTTTCTAACTCCGTGTTACTATTCAAAAACCCAATAACTTTTTGTTAGTCCGATCTGGGATTCGAACCCGAGACCTCATGCACAGCAGTCGCGTTCGCTACTGCTGCGCTACAGAGGCAATCAAATAAAACTATAAATAGTGACTAAATGCATAACTTTTCAAGGCATCATAACGTAGTAGTCAATATTTTATCTTCTTTGATAAATAACTAAAGACAACTATCGACCCTTTCACTTTAATTTAAACATCCTAATGTATTTACTGACGTAACAAACATTATACATAATACGCACATTTACTATAAGGAATGAAAAAAGCCTCCACCATAGAGGAATCGATGCTACATAATACATGTGTTCCTAATAATAGAAATGTCTGCCCATTTATTTGTGATGAAGCGATTTGTTTCAATCGAATAATACATCTACATGATTATATTGGCCGTTTGTTGCTCTTATACTGAGTTCATTTATCTTAGCTAATATTATAAATGGGAATGTGAGTTTGTTCGTTTGTTACGCTTCCACGCCTTAACCACTTGATCGATCATCATGAAATTTAGCATACACATTTTCAGGTTACCTTTCATCCAGAAAATGCTAAGGATGAACTCAAATTTATTTACACCTAAATAAACAAATGATTTCCACGTAACACTTCAATAAACATTTAAAGACTATACTTTTGACGTACATTTTTATTGGCTGTGGTTTAGACATAAAGATAGGCCTATGAAAATACACAGCAATCCCTGGTCAGGCAGCCATGGTTTAGAACTAGGCATTTTCTATTTCCTATTTCTTTCTAATACACAGCTTACACCATGCTCACTCTGCAATCTGAAGCCTGCAATATACACAGAAGACTTATTATGTTGTTAGCGATAATACTTAGCGCTGGCAAAATAATTAGTATAAAGATATGCCGGCGATACTGAGTAGACGCCGTCCATTAATAACACCGCGGCGTTGGCGGTAGAACACATTATTTATGAGTGAAATATAGACTAGCTGAGAGGCAACACAAAACGAACAAGTACGAATGGTTTCTTGTTCCATCTCGGCCTAGATTCGCGCCCCCTAACAAATGTCTAGTATTTATTAAACGCAACACCCCGCTCTCTTCTCCCCTCAGTCGCCTTGCTTCCATTAATACTGAATTACTCCCCTTAAAATGTATGGCGAGGAATTCCTGAGGCGCGTTAGGTAATCAAACCGCTGCTATTGTTGCCAGCGTTTGTTTAATGAAGTCAACTCGCCGGTACTCCTTGCTACCCCTCCGGGGTTTGTCTCACGCTGAAAGTACCTCGGTGTTATTGCAGTAATAGAACTGTATGGTGTTAATAGACTTTACGCAGCGACGACCTAAGCTTACAATGGTTTTACAATGTAAGACCCCTTCTTATAAAAATATCGCTAATTAATACTTAGGTACATCTTACTATAACATGATATAATACAGGACTTGAATGCAGTCCTAGATCAATGATCACTGGCCCGCCACTTACACCGAAAGTAATGATATCAGGTAATATTTTCTGAAAAATTTGTAGTTTATATTTGGGCAGCATAATCTCATGAGATTGTTTCAACAGCCATATTTTATATATTACACGCGTCAAGTTGATAATAGGTATTAAATATCACGTGAAAGAGCTATCAAAACGTTATTATCCGATATCAGGAAGGTGTTAAGAGCTGAAAGTACTTGTGAAGTATATTGAAGGTGGAGGCGACGCGCAGCTGAGTGAATGAGTAATTTAATGAATGAAGTCTTCATTAGCGAGCGTTTATTCGAATTCGAATAACAATTGATATTTTATGTTTATCGATTGTTTAATTAAGTGTGTGTACTACATCTTTAATTAACATATCACGTAAAGGAGCTATGAAAACGTTCTTATCCGGAAGGCGTTAAGAGATGAAAGTACTTGTGAATGATGTATAAAGGCTATATATATGAAGGCGGTAGCGACACACAGCAGTTATTATTTTAAAGTAGATTAATTCGAATTAGGCGATTAAGCGAATAACAATTGATGTTTCATGTTTATCAATTATTTAGTTTAAGAAGAAATCAAGATATATCACGTAAAGGTGCTATCAAAACGTTCTTATCCGATATCAGGAAGGTGTTAAGCGGTAAAAGTACTTGTGAAGTATATGTACGAAGCCGGTGGCGACGCGCAGCTGAGCGAATGAGTAAATGAATGAATGAGATCTCCATTAGCGGCGGCAGGTGTTTACTCCCCGCTGCGACAGAGCCCCGGCTAGAGCGTTTATTATTTTAAAGATGAATAATTCGAATTATCCCATTAATTTGAATTATGCGATTAATCGAATAACAATTCATGTTTTATGTTTTCCGATTATTTAGTTAATTGTTTGTACTGCGTCCTTGATTATGTTTTATGTTCATACTATTATACTAGATTTTGTCCGCGGCTTGGCTCGCATTAACCTAGATTATCTCTATAATTGTTCTTTACCTCTGACAATGTGTATGCAAATTTTAATGATCATCGGTCGAGTTAGTAGTTAAGGTATTAAATTGTAACAAACAAATGAATAAACAAACTCACATGCGCATTTATAATATTAGTTAGGATTTGGTTCAGTATGTGTACTGCGATCTTGATTACCTAAGAAGAAATCGCGCCACACGTTTAAAAACTGGCAAAAACCTTCTCAAAACTTCTTATTTAAAATACTAGTAGATTTTGTCCCCCGGCTTTGCCCACATAGATGTGAGTTCGATTAGGTTAAGTTTTCTGAAAGATACACTATGTTCTTTTCTGTGTGCCCGGTAGCGTGTATGCGGAACATCATGATTATCGGTCGAGTAGTTAAGGCGTGAAGAGTAACAGACAAACAAACTCAAATTGAGGATCTGCTAAGGTGGCACGCAAGTTTATATCTTAATGAATTTTTATCGCTGTTGTTCATATAACAATAATTTTAAAGGTGTAAAAAACGACACATGTACTGTCTGGATTATAAACGCCTAGCCCAAATAACGAATACCCAGAAATATCTACGAATAAAAGTTAGAAACTTCGACTGATATTCTTACGAATATTATAAATGCGAATGTGAGTTTGTTTGTTACGCTGTCACGCCTTAACTACTCGACCGATCGTCATGAAATTTCGCATACATGTTGTAGTGGAAACAAAAAAGTTTATATACCTTCCCTCCAGAAAAAAGTACTGTTACTAACCCAACATAACCTAAATTTACGCGATCAAAACCGTAGCAAAATCTAGTTTGAATACTATAAGACTTCTATCAAATTTATGTGTCTTATAGCTGAAACCATCGATAGCTTATTAATATTGGCTTTAAAAGAGATACATGTTGCGATAGTTGTGTGTAACAGCGTGTAAGCGAGAGTTCGAGGTTAGGTTTGTATGCAAATGAGTGTCGCGGCGACCAGCGGCGGCGTTGGCGGTAGCGGCTCCGTGGAGTACCACGTGACCCAGAATCGGACTCTCAGCGGCGATCGATGTTGTGTGCTCGGCTTAAATCGCCGAAAGCGCGTTTGTATACACTATGCACAATGTAAAGGTGTGTTTATGTTTAAGACTGCGCCGAGCGTAAGACAGATAATGACAGAGCTCGTGCGGCGCATATTCAAATCGGCGCGCGGCCGCCATAGTAAAATTGTATGGAGGATTTGAAATGCTTTTTTGATAAATATGTATCTTTATAGTCAACCAATAACTTAAATATTTAGGACGGTCAAATTGTAATATAACTATTTATGTTTCGTTTAAGATGTAAAATAGGATAGATTTCTACTGTTATAATCTAAAAATCACGTAACACGAGCTTACGTATTTGCAAATTTACGTAATTTTGTAGGCGAAAATATTAATTATTTCAAGTTTTTGCACGGGATAATTGTAAACACGTTAATTTTTATGGTAAATGTATATTTTATATTTGTATTAAACAAAAAGTGTTGATTTTATTCACTTAACTGTGACCGCCTGTTTTGACACATTTCGCTCGGCGCAGTCTTAAGTGTTGCGAGTGTATGACGTAAGATCCGATCGGAGAATAATAACTAAAGAGATTGTACTAAAGCAGCAATACAATTTGTTCTATTTTCTTTTGATAATTTATTCAAATCAAATCATGAAAAAATAATGGAATTAGATGTAATCTAGCCCATTTTAAGTTGTACCTTAAGCTGGTGGTCGTCTCGTCATTGCCACTACATACCTATTATTGTAGGTTCGAATACCACGTCGAAGAAAATTGTGTGATCTACGAATAATAATAATAATATTCTATCACATATACACAACACCATCTAGCCCAAACTAAGCAGAGCTTGTACTATGGGTACTAGACAATGGATAAACATACATATATACTCTTTTTTTTTGTAAATACATATTATACATAGAAACACACAGACCAAGACAAACATCCATGTTCACGCGCACAAATGTTTGACTTGTGCGGGAATCGAACCCGCAACCTCAGGCGTGGCAGTCGGTTACACGTTAGTGTAACGACTCGATGGCGTAGTGGTTACACTACGCCATCGAGTCGTCATACGAATGATTGTTTTGAGTCTGGCTTTTCTTTGTTTGTTTGAATGATTTTGATTCTCCCGGTGCACTAAATTTATATATATATGAACGTCTTTTTAAAAGTCAGAAAGGAAAGAGTTTTCTATTTTAAAGTTATCTTTGATGCCTTTCTTTATAACTTTTAATCAATACGTACAAGGCTCGCACGTGTCACAGTCTCTTTTTAAAGTACGTATTTTTGATGTAAGAACCGACACAGCGTCCGTCAGGCAACAATGATCGAACAGTCTTTGTATGTCCCTTTTTTACCCTGAAATATTAGACTAAAAAGCCGCACTGTTTTTTACCCTGATGTACTAGACCAGTGGTCATAAACCCGCGGCTCGCAAGCCGCATGCGGCTCTTTGACTTTTCGGCTGCGGCTTTGTCACGAAATGTTTAGTTAAGCACGGAATATTATTATTATCATGCTTTATAAGTATGATAACAAAATAAACTAAGACTCATTTGACAAAGGCAAACTCGAGAATGTAATTTTAATCCAATTTTTTCGTAATAATGTCCACTGATAAAGCAAAGAAAGCTAAGTAAAAAAAATTGCTCTATAAATAGATTTTAATTGTGTATTAATAGATAATAATTTCTTCGACAGCGCCGAGCGAAATGTGCCAAAACAGACGGTCACAGTTAAGTGAATAAAATCAACACTTTTTGTTTAATACAAATATAAAATATACATTTACCATAACAATGAATGTGTTTACAATTACTACGTGTAAAAAACTTAAAATAATTAATATTTTCGCCTAGAAAATGACTTAAATTTGCACGTAAATGCAAAAACGTAAGGTCGTGTTACGTGATGTTAAGATTATAACAGTAGAAATCTATCCTATTTTACAGCTTAAACTAAACATAAATAGTAATATTACAATTTGTCCGTCCCAAATATTTAAGTTATTGGTTGACAATTAAGATACATATTGATTTTAATTGTGTATTAATAGATAATACACAATTAAAATCTATTTAAAAAGCCTTTCTTTTTTGACTTTTGGCTCTTTTAGTTGTCGACTACTGTACTAGACTAACATGTGCAGCCACACTGAAGTATAGCCACACCTTTATGTGGTACTATATACGTTTAGTAGTGAAGTATGTGCACGAGGCCGAGTGTTACGCAAACATGGCACGCACGACCCTGACGTGTGACGCCTAGCAAACATTACTCGCCGACGTTGACGTGGATGACGTTCGGTGACGCTAGTGGCACTTTGTGCATCGAGTTTGTTGCGCCTTTCGACCTGATCGTCTGACACTTGTGTTGCTTGCACAGTGTTTGACGTCAATTCGTTCAAATACCTCGTGATATCCACAATTTGGAATTCAAAGCGATGCTTAGTGATATCTGGGATTTGGAATGTTGGTAGCATGGGGTAAGGTTGTGTTTATGTTATTGTGAATAGTGATGTACTAGGTTTAATTTAGAATATTGCGATTCGATTAAGTCATCATAAATTTTATTATTTAAAACTAGTTTTTGGCCGTGGCTTCACTAGCGATTTTGTCATTTAATTTCTATCCCTGGCGAAACGTGCTTTTTTTCTGGATGTAAGATACCCTATGTTATTGCAGTATTACTGATAATGTGTATGCAAATTTTTATGATGATCGGTCAAGAAGTTAATGCGTGAAAGCGTAACAAACAATCAAATAAACTCACTTTCGCATTTATAATATTAGTTAGGATTGTAAGCTCGTTGGACTGTCTCGGTTGCACAGCGGTAATGAAAGCGTCTGCTGTGCATGAGGTTCAATTCCCGGATCGTGCAAAGTGTTACTGGGAGTTATTGTCAAGAAATTGACACAGAAATTATTTTCTAGTGCGGCAGTTGTTTTTAAAGAGAAAAATAATCAGTTGAATAGTTCCTGAGATACAGCATGACCTCTATATTACGGCGAGTGAAACCGCGGGGTACAGCAAGTTTAATATAAAATGAATAAAGACATCAGCTCATAAATTAGACATATCTTGATTCTGTAGAGCTTTTCTCTTTCTATTGAATGTAAATCTACCTTAGTATTCTATCTTTTGTCTCTTTCTTTACTAAGAAGCGGAATCTTTTATTTCAATGCTTCCAACTTACTTCTGATTAAATTCCTTGTGGGTTCCAAGACAGTTAAACTTTGTGTAGACTGTCTACAGCTCAGTAAGTAGGTCACTACTGCTAAGGAAATTCTCCGTAGCCTTACATAGCCTGGAACTATACGACAGGCTATAAGGTTTGCCTCTTATTCGTGAGTCATCATTGTATCGAGACATACATACTCGTATCTATGTATTGATAGAGGTATATTAAACTCACATTTACCAACAAATTTTTAGGTACCAAGTACAAGGGACATAGCTACTTTAGAGGAGAAATAAAAACAGCTGATTTTGTTGTCATATGTGATAGAGATCTTCAGAAAGAGAGAGCAAGAGAGTGTGGAAGAGTAAAAACCTATTGAATTCTCCAGCGTGCTAGTAGAAGCCATGCTTTTATTGAAATTTTTTAACAAATAAACTTTTTAATACTTTATAAGAATAGCTGACTCTCCCAACATGTATGCACTGAGAACATCCATTCGTGAATCACAAAAATATTGGTCATTGGTATCTGATTCGAACCCCCAACATTCGGTGTCGTGACAGTGGTGAGGCCGCCACTTAATCCACTACGCCATACAGCCATCAGATATGTGTTAGAAATGTATAATGTTAAGTGGGTATGTACGCGTCTACCCTCCAACCCCGTTAATGGCATCCATATGCGCGTGATTTCACGATCCCAAATGATTAATTAGAAATCGTTCGTACCGCCGCCATCGAACGACTTCAGCGTCACTTAAAATATTTCTGATCATTTATTCATCGGAAGTGACTGTTGTCACGCACAAGGTGTCACGGTGTCACGTGACACGTGTCGCGACACATTGTCACGACGTGACATGACGTGCGTGAATACCGCATAAGACGCTGGCTCAACGACTTGTTTAGGGTTGTAAGAAAATTTTTAGATGAATATAATATCTTTAAGATGATGAGATGCCTCGATACTATAATATAGTTAACGCTTATGTTTGTAGACTATCACGAAGAAACGGATTGGATTATCGAGTGGTAATGTGTGACTGGGTTAACGTGCCAAGATATATTTATACTTTGACTTGCAGTGGTGTAGTGGTCAAGGCAATCACCACCACCGGCCGCTATCACTGCACCGAGAGTTGAAGCTTCCATCCGCCACGGGACAAAATTGTGTGTAATCATCAAATATTTGTTCCGAATTAAGGTGTTCTTTGTGTCAGATATTTGAATGGTAGTAAAGATACAGAGATACAGAGCGATACAGACTTTTATTTGTGTAGGAATTGTATTTTCAAAGAAAAATCTTAAATAAATCTATATTGCTACCAGAAAAGCACATAGAGCCATTGGTGCTGTGCTTGTTCTCTAGACATCCGTTTCGACTTGCCATGCCGTTGGATTTTAACTCCTGGTGAATAGAGAGTGCACTTGTGTTTGCGTACACACTTGTGCATTACAATATGTCTGGTGCAGAATATAAATATGAATAATAAGAATTAAGAAGAAGAATTATTTACCTATAACGGTTTTAATTAATACAGTTCTTAGATTAAGAACTGTAGGTAGATATATAAAATGTCTGTCCTAGGATAAACCTGTGATACAGAAGTAAGCGAAATTTACAATAGGTATCCTATAGGCACTAAGTTATATATTCTTAACTGTTTCAATAGTAATGGACGTTGAAAAACTGATCCATAAAAATTGTAATTGAAAACTGCACTAGTGTTGAAAATTTGATAAGTAAGTATAGATATAGATAGTGAAAGAAATAACTATCGAACAATTGTGCTTTAACTGTTTTGCAAGCGATTTTGTTGAACTGGTTTTGTTTTGAGAACAATAGAAAACAACTCAATTGTGTCGTTTCTAAAGCTTTACTTTTCGTGCGTTAGTAACATATTTGCTTCTTTCTTGGATACGTAATTGTCTCTAACAATACCTACTTATTAAATTTACATGTATATAAGTAACTCTATATACAATGTAGTAGGTAGCTTGTGACTTTTTATGAGATACTTATTAAAGGAGAGACGGCAAATGTTCAGGCTGTTTGAGAAAATATAGATTATTTTAGATTTAGTCTAATTTAGGTCTTATATGGCTGTCTTTTTGTTTATTTTGTAACTAGCTTTCGCTCACGGTTTCGTTTGCAAATGGCATAGGATACCTGTCATTTACGAGCGAAGCCGCGGCGGGTACTTTTATGTACTGCGGACATAGTGTGCCGGCGGCCCAATCACCCTCTTGCTCCCTTCCCGCTCCTTCTCCTTCCCACTTCCTTTTCTAAAGGGTCGGCAACGCGCAAGTGATGCCTCTTGGTGTTGCAGGCGTCCATAGGCTACGGTGACCACTTAGTACTCACATCAGGTGGACCGTATGCTTGTTTGCCAACAGCGTCGTTTAAAAAAAAAGTGTATGCCTAATTACATGATTTGAGTAGTTTAGGTGAAAAACGTAATAAACAAAGAAAATCACATTCTCATTTATAATACTAGTTAGGATATAGGCCGCCGTGACTGAAACTAGGTCTTGAGCTCATTATTAATACTACTTTGACAGCCCTAGGTGTTACGTCATATATTTCGATCGCGTGTCAACTCGCCTCTCTGTAATATTCTACGGATAAAAAATGTAGTTCGTGTTTTATCTGTAGGTACTGTGTTCATTATACGGTGAAAAAACTGTAATAGAAAGGTGACGACATATTATTTAAATGTAACGAGATGGGTGTAAAAACCTATGATTCAACCTCTTCGTCTTAAATGTAAAAGTAATGAAAAGAAATGACCCCTATATCTCGGGTGTCTTTTGACCCACAGGGCCCATATTCAAACTCGACCTAGGTATGACTCCAAGGTGTCTGCACACCAAGTTTACAAGTCAATATTTTTCCATTTAAAATACATGTGACCTATGACCCCTATATCTCGGAGGTCTTTTGACCCACAGCGCCCATATTTAAACTCGACCGAGGTATGATCCCAATGTGTCTACACACCAAGTTACAAGGTCTTAAAAGTAAAAGAATTTAAAATACATGTGACCTTGTTACCCCTATATTTCGGGGGTCTTTTGATCCACAGAGCCTATATTCAACCTCGACCGAGGTATGACACCAAGATATCTGCACACCAAGTTACAAGTCAATATTTTCCATTTAAAACATGTGACCCCTATATCTCGGGGGTCTTTTGACCCACAGGGCCCATATTCAAACTCGACCTAGGTAGGCTTAAGAAGAATAAGCTAACTTTAGAGAAGAGCAAAAACACTGTCTGTCTGTGTGCCTATGTTTCTCTTGGTTTGACCAATGTATGAGAGTCCGCAGTCACAATCTATTTTATAGACCCCTGCATCTTGTAAAGGTAGTTGGCACTTGACGGATGGTAAAAATTGACTTATCTTCGTTGGCGGCTTGAAGTATGTGTTGATTGAAGCTCGCTTCAAGATGTAGCCAATGGGCTCCCCAGTATCCATATTTACTATGGAAAGTACTTTTAAATTCTTATTTTTAATTTAGTGAGAAAGACATAACGTAAAATTAAGTGTATTTTTATCAAATTTAAAGTATTTTAGTAGATTTATAGACTTTTATGATTGAAAAATATGAAACGTATTATGAAGCGACAATTTCTTTTTTGTATACATACATACATAGATTCACGCCTGTTTCCCAGAGGGGTAGGCAGAGACTACGGATTTCCATTTGCTACGATCCTGACACACTTCTCTGGCTTCATTCACTTTCATCACATTCCTCATACACGCCCGTCGGTTCAAGGTGCTCTTAACCTGGCCTTTGTCCAGAACGCCTCCGATCTGATCAAGAAACGTTCGCCTAGGTCTTCCTCTTGCGACTGTTCCATTCACACTAGCCTTATAAACTTTCGTAGTCAGTCTTTCCTCGTGCATTCTTTCTACATGCCCAAACCAGCTTAACATACCCTTTTCTATACTTGTCACTATATCAACTTTTTTGTATAAAGCCTTTATTTTTTGTCATGTCACAACGAAAATAATTGAACTCGTGTATCTTTACTTGCACTATTCGAAATTTAAAAAGACGATATAATTGTCTTTGCGCTATTATTGCACATTCATTCAAAACCACACACGTACACGAGTGCAGTGAGACGGACGGCCGATCGTCACAGTATCGGGCATTGATTGTGAGGATGCGGCAATTTGCACCAACACTCTGTGCACACATACAAATAGATCAGTAGGTCAACTCAGTACAGTTTGAACTACTGCGTTGTAGCTGCTGATTTGTCTTTAGTTTTATGTTTAGTACTGTAGCATTTGTGAGTTGTGTATGATTTGGACTAGCAAAGCTAAGTTAGCTCAGATGCATAACAGATGGATATAATATGTCCATGGCGATATGCAGATATCGTTATCTTTATTGGAGCTAGTCCCACCTCTGTAACACCTGTGTAGTCAGGTCAGTCAGACCGTCGTGTAATCCCGAGGAAATGTGGAGTGTCTTGAAATTCGCAACAAATTTAATCAAAACTATATTGTTCGAAAGAAGAATGTTGATTCCCTCCTTAGCTAAGTGAGTAAGAGTAGTTATAAACACCAGAAAAGATGAGCACCACGGAAATGGATATTAAAGAGCTTAATTGTGAGTTTGAACATTACTACCACTAGTTATATTTTAAGTTCCACGTACTTTGCTCTTGGTAACTTGGTATGTTCGAGTCTAATACTAATATAGATGCTGTGGTACTACAAAAAATCAACTATTAGTAAATACCAACAGTTAGAGAGCAGAGATAGCTCAGTAGGGAGACCAACAGACTGCTATGCAGAGGGTGTCGGATTCGAACCCACGCCGCGCACCTCTGACTTTCGGAAGTTACATGAAATTTCGAAATTATGTGCGTTGACAATTATTGCCTAGTCCGTGCCTCAGAGAGCACGTTAAGCTGTCGGTTCCGGCTGCCATGAACATCTATGGCAGTCGTTATTGGGAGAGTGTCGACACAAAAGATCCCACTGGGTCGAAGTGTCGCCGGTCTGCACTGACTGGCCCCCACATAAGATACAAATACCAATAGCACTTTACTTGACGCGTATCGGAACCAGAACCCTACCATAAGCTGCAAAGATAATCGTAAATATATACTATGGGAAGAACGACGCAATCAAAGTTTTGATTAAGGTTTTAATAATTGATTTAAGAGTTATTAAACTTGGGCGGTTAAATGAGAAAAGTCACAGCGAAATCGCCTTGCTCAACTTCAGAAGAGTTAGACAGGATGGGATCTCAATAAGATTATGTTTTTTTTATTAAATACGTCCGTGAGTTGTATTGACACAAAGAACACCCAGACTTGGAAAAATCATTTCTGGCTAACACAAAGTTTTGTCACGTGTGGGATTCGAACCCACAACGCTAGGCTCAGTGACAGTGGTGAGGCGATCACCTACGCCATCCGTGCAGATATGTTGTTCTGTTGTTGGACTTGCCGTCTGTGTTTTTGGGCTAGTGACGTAAAATTACTTTTTTATAGGGTCGGTAATACCCGAGTGATATTCCTAGTGTTGCAACACCTTACAGTGGTAACTGTTGACTGGTCTGATAGAACGAAGGCTTACTTAACATCCTACTGAAAATAAAATTGGTAACTGTTAACCCATAAATATAAATTGTACGTTCATAAATAATTTTGATGTTATATCTATCCTACATTGCGTTAAAAATACTTATTTGGTATTTTATATATTTGTCGTTATTTTGCTACACCTAATAAATTAATTAAAACAGGTAAATAAATAATTGGTGATTAATTATATACTTTAGAAGTTAAAACTTTGAGTACTTCTTGGTTTAGATATCTGTTATATGTTTTAGTAATAGTAGTTATGATATTATGTATATAGAAGTTAAACATATATAAAATACTGTAACATATATACTCCCTTAGATGGTGTGATAAACATGCGCAAGATGTATTTATTTATTTATTTCTCTCTTCACAAAGGTGTTTCTTACACATCTATATACATTAGATATAGGAACTTTATGATCCTTTGTGAGAGGCTGGTGTCCATACTAGGGAAACCCTGTGTGACGGATCACCAGGCCCTCACCTCGGAATATACAATTAAAATTATACACTAAAATACACTAAATATACAATTCAAATTATACATTAAAAACATGCATAAAGTATATAACATTTTGAAAGACTGTCATTAAGTATGAATGCAAAAGTAAGAGTACATAACAAAATGAGGTATGTGTTCTTTGTGAGAAGTGTGTGCGTGTGTGTACGTGTGTGCGTGTGTGTGTGGGTGTGTGGGTGGGTGTGTGTTTTGTGTGTGTATAAGTAGGTATAAGTGATGTATATTGTAACATATGTATGGTGTGGTACTAACACATATATACACATTTACTTGTGGTTATAGTTAGCGAGGGACGATGATGAATTGCTCCGTCTCGTCATAACTTTGTTTTTTTAGCCACCTGTATAGAGTCACTTTACATGGATTTTTGGTTAAATTGTAGATTTTTAGGATTTTGTTTAATTTGTTGTAAAGGTATGCTCCAAGAAAATTGAATTGGTGATGTGAGAAGGTTGTGTTTGTGCGAGTCGTGGGGCAAACTGCATGTTTGCGTCGTTTAGTAGCATGTAGTAAGGGATTGTATGGAAGTAGCGAATGTTGCCTGAGAACCGTATGTTGGATGTAGAGTTGTCGAACAGTTAGCATTTCGCTGAGTTCATATACTAATTTTGTAGGATGCATAAATGGTAGAAAATTGCTGACTTTTAAGACCGCTCTTTGGGCCCTTTCTAATTTTAATAAGGTTGTCTTTAAGGTACCGCCCCACACTGTGATGCAATATGTGATAACTGATTGACTGAGACTTAGGTATACCATATTTATTACCTTTTTTGTCCGCAACATGTCGAAGGTTCTTAAACAGATATACTTATGGATAATATTATATACGTCCGACGCAAGTTACTATTAGCTTGCTCATGTAGCCTGTGCGAATAGTTAACGCATGTACCCCCAGTCAGCTAGCATAGCGTACTAGAACCATTACTTACACAATGATTCTATGCCACACATGCGTCTACGGACCGCTACGGCGTGCTACGATAGAGCTACGCAGCTACGACGCGCCGGTGTCTCTCACCAGTGTTACGTAATTAATTCCATCGTCGTTATGCAAATTTCCGTTTCGACTTCTGTTTCGTTCGACTATTTAGCATTTCAATGCTGTAATTCTCCTCCAATTATGTAAATTAATTACTTCTGATGATCATTAATTAGGATAAATTGGAGTAGCTTTAATATTCCGACCGGTAAGTAAATATTTTGTTCGTGATCATCTTAATATCTGTGATAAATACGACTCGTTTACGGCGATATTAAATTTATACGAGCGAAGTGACTTCGTAGGTCTAATGAAATAAGTGTCAGTGCTTGCGTCACCAACGATCTTTACAGTAAATTGGATATTCTGAATACCATCTCAGCTTCTATGAAAACCTATAGCATGGTCATTAAACATCGTTTAGAGTCCAGACACAGTATATTTTCATTATTTTTTATATGTTTAAGCTAATAGGCTGGGCTCTTTTTTAATGTGGCTGTACAAACTCAAATACTGAGTGAGCAAAAATTTATATATTGATTAAAGTCATAACCCTTGAAGTCATGGCCGTGGCGATAAATGCCTTTTTTGAAATTTCATTATTTTTCTAAATATAATTTTAATTACAATCTCTATATCACGCCCACTATTAAGACAAATTAAATGACACACATAAATCTAATGATGATCACAAGATTCCAGAAAGTGCCAAAATTATAATAGTATATTTATTTTACAAATGAAGTAATACACATTTTAAATATAAATTACTGATATTACTAAAGAATATATTAACAGTTACACATATGTCAGGAGTATACTAGCTATGTAGAGCAGCGATAGCTCAGTGGGGAGACCAACAGACTGCAATGTGCAATGTCTCGGGTTCAAACCCACGTCGCGCACCGCTGACTTTCGGAAGTTATATGACTTTTCGAAATGATGTGCGTATTGATTGACAATTATCGCCTGCTCCGTGCTTCGGAGAGCACGTTAAGCCGTCGGTCCCGGCTGCCATGAACATCTATGACAGTCATTATTGGGAAGTCAGTACCCTATAATATCCTGACACTAGTCTAGCCTTAGGGTATCGTTAGCCTTCGGGTTGCGGAGGTCAGGTGGCAGCCACTCCGTGTAAAAACTGATATCAGTCAAATCCGGTTAGACCAGAAAAAGCCGACCCCAAGTGACTTGGGAATAATAAAGGTTAGAGAGAAGACTCGGGTCAGTATAGAGTGAGTGTTAACTCTGTTATTACGCTTACCAAATAAGTATGTACAAAAAAAAACCTCTTTCGAAGTAGTGCACACAACTGCTGTGCATGAGATATCAGGTTCGATAGCAGTACGGTCCTTGAATTGTGCCCGGTAGGCGACAATAGGCTTGTACCATTCTGTGGGACCTTAAACACTTTTGGCAATATTTGGCTGTAATAAATTTCCGCATAACGTTTCGGAAATATAGAGATTATGTATGAATGCACATTAAAAGCGTAACCCTCCTTTGCACGTAGTTGAGTAATAAGAGAAAATCGACTGAAGTAGTGTAAAGCGTTCAACAGTAACAAAACAAGTCCTTGGGGCGAAAAGCTAACACCAACTAAATATAGTATTGAACTTTTGTGATATAACGAGAACAATTCAGTGCTTATTCAGTGTCGCATAACGGAAACGGAAAGAGCCATGTGCCGAGCGAGACGAGGTCGGTGCGGGCGCGGGGCGAAGGGGGTGGCCCGTCCGAGGTGTAATTACAACTGCAATCACAATCGCAATCTGTCGCTTGCCCTGGACGGGGGGTGAAGCGGAGAGGGGCGGTGACACATTGACAGCTAACAGCTGAGAAGCGCCGTCCATCGCACAGAACAAACGCGGGCCACACAACCAGCGATGTCCCGCAATCCGCTTCGCTACGTGTCACGTCCTATTGGCACGGACAGCATCGGGAAACACCCTGTATTTGTATTTTGACAGATTGACTGAATTGGTGCTTTGGTTTAAGTGGTATGCTAACAGTACTGCAATATGGGTTGATTTCGAACGGCGTGAAAAATGTGTGCACTTAAGGCTTTAAAGGAATTACCTACATCTGTAAAGACACGCGCTCGATTTTTCTAACAGGATTGGCAGAGGTATAGTTGCTTATATTTAGAAAATTATAGTTATAAACCCCCTATAAAGTAGGACATAGAATTCGAATTTCGAATAATCGAAATTGAAATATTTGACATTTACACTTACATAATCCGAATGCATCCAATTTTTTTTTAAATTGATAACCCTATGGATCATTTTTGAGCACGATTGATCATGATATATTTATCAATTATGTCATATTTACATCTAAATTTTGAATATGCCATTATGATTCCAATTATAATTTATGAATACGAACCTGTGTCTACGAATTTTGATCATTTGGATGTGAAATCAAACGATTTTTTATTGGTATTTTATAGTAAGTGCACATTGCTACTTCTTAATTTATAGCTTCTCATAAGTCTATTAAGCTTTCGCAAACTTTTGTACATAACTATATCTTATCTTGTCTTATGCGGGGGCCAGTCAGTGCAGACCGGCGAAACTTCGACGCAGTGGGATCTTTTGTGTCGACACTCTCCCAATAACGACTGCCATAAATGTTGATGGCAGCCGGGACCGACGGCTTAACGTGCTCTGCGAGGCACGGAGCAGGTGATAATTGTCAATCAATACGCAAATAATTTCGGAAAGTCATATAACTTCCGAAAGTCAGAAGTGCACGATGTGGGTTCGAACCCGAGACCCTCTGCATTGCAGTCTGTTGGTCTCCCCACTGAGCTATCGCTACTCTGATTACATAATTATATATCGACCCACATATATTTTGGTATCATACGATAATTACGCAACAATCGAGGCACTAAAAGTGACTATTGAAATTTATGGCCTCTATCAAACAATGTCAATATTACATAGTTTATATTATGTCATGTAGAGCACAGATTATAGAGCTAATTTGTGAGAGAGCAAGTTCATGATAGTATAGAGTTAGATGAGGTTGTCGCGTGTGACATCGCGACGTTCACGCGTTAGTTGTTGCGCAACAACGTCTGCTCTAACTTTGTCAATTTCCTGTCGTTCGAGACGCGGGTGATCGCATTGCATTACTTGCTCCCGTGAGTGTAACACGTAATGTTGCGGCGACACGGCAACGTCTCGTACGCGTTGCAGATATGTTACGTCATACTACTTTTTGCACTATTAGTTGGACGTGTATTATCCGCACTTAGCCCCACTGTTAGGCCATTGTGCTTAAGTGACCGACGCGAAAAGTTGTTCGGTTACTCATACCACCTCAGTTCCGTCCAGAAAATAGTAGGAGACAGGTTTTTTGCACCAGTAATGGAAGTCATTTAACAGGTTTCCTAGTTCCCTGTATCACATATGATACAAAACGAAATATTTTCGTGTATGTCTATCATGGGACAGTTAAAGGGTTAATATTAAATTGCCTTACTAAGTATAATTCTTATGTAATGTAATGGCAACACTCGTTGTGGACAGGAAGATCACTGAATATAGATTTTTTGTTTTATATACTTTTTAAAGACAGCTACTGCACTGCCAGCCACCTACTACCACCTACCAGCGCCAGGCTTCCTTAGCCTGGCATATGCTGAACTAGGTCCCATTTGGCAAATTTTATTATAATTTTTTTTTATTTTACTTTTAATTATTATATATTTTATTTTGTCAAATAAATATTTTTTTCTTTCTTTCTTTCTTCTTTCACTGTGCTACATTTTTGCATCGTCAGGGATTTTGTAAACATTTAAAAAGTGTGTAAAATATGTACTCTTAAACTAAGGACAATTATAATAATATAATATTCTATCACATACACACAACACCATCTAGCCCAAACTAACCAGAGCTTGTACTATGGGTACTAGACAATGGATAAACATACATATATACATTTTTTTTATTAATACATATATATTATACATAGAAACACCCAGACCAAGACAAACATCCATGTTCACGCGCACAAATGTTTGACTTGTGCGGAAATCGAATCCACCTTAGGCGTGGCAGTCGGTTACACTAACCACTACGCCATCGAGTCGTCAATTATTTGTGGATTATTCATTTATCATACATACATCTGTGTAGTCGAATAACAATAGTAGAATATGGGACTCGGAGAGAATAAGTACGTACACAAAGACAACGAAACCAAAATAAATTATTTATAGATTACACAAACGTTCGTTTTAATCGCAGCGATAGCTCAGTGGGGCGACCAACAGACTGCAATGCAGAGGGTCTCGGGTTCGAACCCACGTCGCGCACCTCTGACTTTCGGAAGTTATATGAATTTTCGAAATTATATGCGTATTGATTGACAATTATCGCCTGCTCCGTGTCTCGGAGAGCACGTGAAGTACCCAAAGTGACTTGGGAATAATAAAGGCTAAGGAAGAAGAAGACAAACGTTCGTTTTAAATGTTACATATATTTTATGCATAAAATAGACTTTTGTCCAGTTTCACAACTATCAAGTAAAACCTATCCGATAGATAAATCACATGCTGTCTCACTGTTGTTAGGTTAAAGAAGAGAGATGGCGAGACTTTTATCTTATAGATAAATGCTATTTGGAGGTGGTGGAACAGACCTTTAATCCTGTTAATCTCTTAAAGGGTAAACAGACTTCTGTCTGTCTGTCAGATAATATATCTGTATAACTAAATATAGACGGTAACATGTTTTTTTTTTGTGGCTTACAAGCTTACGGGTATATGGTCACACTGTAGCCTATGGATGCCTGCAACACCAGAGGCATCACGAAGGAAGGGGGAAAGAGGGGGATTGGGCATGGAACGAAACAGAACAGTAGGAATACTGCTATTTCACGTCGATATTCTGTAAGAGGGTAGTCCTACCCCGGTCGAGCCAGCCCATCCATGCTGAAATCAGCGAGGCTCTACTACTCTACAACATTATAAGTACATTTAGTCGTCTATATTTTCAGGTCCTACTTAGATTCTACCGAGTATATTCGCACTCCGCTCCGCTACTGAGAATTACCTGATGCTAAAACGAGGTATCACCCCAATGGACCTGGGAATGAAATCCGTGACCTATTTTATTTTTTGCGTCGAGCTAAGAATCCGTGTCTCTCGTGTTTATCTTTGCGTATAAAGTTTCAAATAAATAGTTATTTCTCACTTCGAAACGTTCAAGTTTTAAATAATACCGCTTTGCAGTTTAACATAATGTTTCAAGTCGTAAGTCATATAACAAACAACTGGTTAACACGACCGTTGTTAGCATTTCATTTTGAATAAATTTTAATTTTGATGCCGTGCCGTAGCGGGGCTGTAGCTGAGCTGCGATCGGCTACGAGCCGCTACGAGTAGCTACGCTTGCGTTATTGTGATGCAGACTTGCTGCTTTTAGTATTGGAATAGTAGCTTTCTTTTGCTTTTTCATACACAAATTTTATCTTATCTTATATGGGGGCCAGTCAGTGCAGACCGGAGACACTTCGACTCAGTGGGATCTTTTGTGTCGACACTCTCCCAATAACGACTGCCATAGATAGATGTTCATGGCAGCCGGGACCGACGGCTTAACGTGCTCTCCGAGGCACGAAGCAGACGATAATTGTCAACCAATACCCACATAATCTCGAAAAGTCAGAGGTGCGCGTCGTGGGTTCGAACCCGAGACCCTCTGCATTGCAGTCTGTTGGTCTCCCCACTGAGCTATCACTGCTTCTGATTCTTACACAAAACATACATATAATATAATGGTAATAGAGCATTCTATGATGTGTTTTTGTTTTGGTAATTTATGTCTGTAGTTGTTGATATTGTACAAACATCGCGTCTGATGGTGAGCAATGACTTCTGTTTCAGATAGCTTGCAATAATAAATAAGAGGTCTCATTCGTGCGTTTCCAATGTTAGAAAAGTAATGAAACATGGAATACATTAAAGTAATGTGAGAGGTATGGCATGTGAGTCTCCAAGACTCTTACCCAACTGACAAAACGCAGTAAAAATATTACTAATTTTACGCATGTTTATTTTTCCTATAGTGTTGTTACATTTCTCCAAGCCAGCTAGATCATTCGCACTTCTACAAACAAGCCAACTAATTTGTACCAAAATATATTTGGAACAGTGGTGACTGCCTCACCCTTTTAAGGCGGTGTAGCCACAATATCGCCGATATTAAAAGTATCCCGTCTGCTTAGTACCGTAGATCGCATGCCGCGCCCACATTCAGCGCGTAGCTGCGTCGTGTAATGGAGAGTGCTCCCTTTAATTTGCAACACACAACACGAACGTAAATCATTCGTTTGCTCGAGAGCGATATTAAATTCATAGCGTGGCACTCCGGCATTATAACTAAACAAATATGGCAGGTCATAATAATTTAATGGTGTCTGGCTATGAGTGATGGTAGCGCAGCGGTAGTGAATACAACTGCTGTGGTATCTCGCTTTCGATATTTGGGTTGAGCAAATTGCACGGATGGCGTAGTGGCTAAGATGGTCGCTTCGCCATTGCGACTGTTGACTGACATTGTTGTGGGTTCGAATCCTATACGGGACAAAAAATTGTGTGATCCACAATTGCTTGTGTGTTTGAATGTTTGTAAAGTCCCCCGCAATGGCCGCGACACAGTAATTATTAATGAGGGAGTTAACCTTTTAAAAAAAGTAGCAGTGTAATAAGCTAATGCCACATTTCTGTCAAAAAGTTCTTTGTAGTGGCATGGAGACTAGAACTATTGCGGGTGGGACAGAAGTCAGACGGCAATTTGCTCGCTCCCTGTATCGTGTGACCTAAACCCCTTAGCAAAATATAGGCATAATATACCTCTTACTACCTTTTCGATAAAATGACGGCTCAAATTAATCTTTGGGTATGCAATCGTAAAATTAATAAGTGATCAATTGTATCGATAACAGTCGTTCATGAATCCCTCGTTAGTATCATCGATTTTTTTTAAACCTGTAATATTCTACCACACAACACCATCTAGCCCAAACTAAGCAGAGCTTGTACTATTGGTACTAGACAATGGATAAACATACATATATTATTTTTTTTGTTAGAATCTATATATTATACATAGAAACACCCAGACCAACACAAACATTCATGTTCACGCACACAAACGTTTGACTTGTATGGGAATCGAAACGGCGACCTCAGGCGTGGCAGTCGGTTACACCAACCACGCTATCGAGGCCGTTTGTTTTATATAGACTTATAGTTATAGTTTTTACTTATAGTTTTTATAGACGTCAATATACAGACTCTCTGTCTCTATTAAGTGGGAGTTAACTGCACGGATGGCATTGTGGTTCAAGTGTTTGCCTCGTCACTGCTACTGCGCTTAGTGTTGTGGGTTCGAATCCCACACGGGACAAAACTTTGTGTGATCCACGGTTGTTCCGAATCTGGGTGTTCTTTGTGTCGGTTGTCTGAATGTTTATTGAGTTCCCTGCGACACAGGAATTACTCCTATCATTCACCTACTTCTTTCTTTCAAAGATGTTCAGACGTGAGTATTTTTTTGTTTATTTTAATTACTTTTTACTTGTTGAAACAACTCCATTCCACCCAAAGATAGAAATGTACTAAAACCCAATAGTAAATACTTACTATACAGTGAACCTACTGTATATTTTCTGGTTAGATTACGGCTCGCTTTTGGTAGCAAGCTAAAAGCTAATATAAAAATTTAATTTACGTAATATATGCATAATTAATTTGCGGAAAATATCTGTTAAATAAACGATAACTAACTATGTATACTTCTGCATATAATGAACTGCAGTGGTCGCTCTTCTAAACATCATACTATTTATACTTGTATTTGTAATAATAACTGTAGATGATCTACCCTCAAAGCTATTATTCCTAGAGTAGACACCGTCCATCGATTAAGACTGCGCCAAGCGTAAGACAGATAATGACAGAGCTCGTGCGGCGCATATTCAAATCTGCGCGCGGCCGCCATAGTAAAATTGTATGGAGGATTTGAAGTGCTTTTTTGATAAATATGTATTTTTATTATCAACCAATAACTTAAATATTTGGGACGGACAAATTGTAATATAACTTTTTATGTTTCGTTGAAGCTGTAAAATAGGATAGATTTCTACTGTTATAATTTAAAAATCACGTAACACGATTTAACGTGTTTGCATTTTTTTGCAAATTTTTGCAAATTTACCTAATTTTGTAGGCGAAAATATTAATTATTTTAAGTTTTTTATACGGAGTAATTGTAAACACATTAAATGTTATGGTAAATGTATATTTTATATTTGTATTAAACAAAAAGTGTTGATTATATTCATTTAACCGTGACCGCCTGTTTTGGCACATTTCGCTCGGCGCAGTCTTAAAGTATAGCATAAGAAGTAAAAACGTTACGTCATGCTGGACGGGCACCTACATCGGTAGGTGCCCGTCCGACTATTGCTATTATGGAACCTAATAAATTTGTAAACTATAATAGAGAAAATAGATAATCCTAGAAGCAGGGCTATGCGATACATGACGCATAGACTCGCCTCAGATACAAAACACTGAGACGAATTTCAATCCTGGACGTAGAACTATGAATAGCTTAATTTGCAGAGCAACGACACGGGTTGTCAAGGTCGAAGATTCAAGTTCCGCTTCGTCGATTGCCTTTTTCCTCTGTTATAATGTTCATTCTACCTTAGCATGGGAAATGCTTCTTTAATAAAAGTAAATATATTAATAAATCTAAGCTGGATCTTTGATGTGTGGTATAACAGAGACTATGGTGAGAGAATGGCGTCTGCCAGAAGCACTTTCATAGTAATCATTCGGCATGGCGGACGGCGACTCACCATCTCACTACATAGGCATAGAATAGGCACTATCATATTATTCGTTTGAAAGCGTCCTGTCCGAGTACTAGATGTTAAGGGGTCATTGCAAACAATTCGCATGTGAATTGCACAACTTGTCAAAACGTATGAAGTATTAATTATTCAGTGCGCGTCGATGAATAATGTAAGCATACAGATTAAATATTCACATTGTGAGATTACACGTTATACTCGCATTAGCCGCCTCATTAATTGTTTTATGTGTCGGTAACAGCGGTGCGGTGCGATGCGGTGCGGTGCAGCGTTGACAAGAGAGGTTAAATTAACATACATATATAAAACTACGACTGTTTCCCGTAGAGGTAAGAAATTTGCTCTCTTTGTAGAGCAAATTGTGTTAGGTTCTCCTATCAAAAATTTCTCAGTAGCAGACTCTGCTTTTGAGAATTCTGAAAATATTCACAATGAATGGCAATAGGTTCTTTGTTACGCGGGACATACATAGAACATCTCATCTGGCGTAAGGTTGGATATTGCCGAGACAATGTGGGTTTCGACTTATTATGGCATCATCTATTTTGCATAACTTAGCCACATATTTCTGACTACTAATTGCCTCGTAAGTTTACGCTCAAGTTTAGTGGCGATCATTGCAGTAATGTGGTTTATATTGGGTAAATTGTACTGGATTTTTGTGTAGGAAAATTTTTAGTTGCAGCACGTAGTCTATAATGTGCCTAGTAGGCAATAATAGGCTCTACCTTCTATTAAGAAGCATCTAAAAACGCAGGGCTTCTGATATTACATATCAGCCTATATTTCGGCAAGACAGAAACGTCAAAATTAAACCGTCTGTGTCTGTCCTGTATACAAATACATTGGACATACATATAGATGGATGGCGGTATATGTATACAGTAAACTTTAAATATTTAATCGTTTGGTGAGAGAAGGCGCTTACTCTCACCGGAGATGAATCATGTATCATAAAACGTTACTCAACTGCTATTTTAGGATCATGAGTTTTTAAGCTTTTGCTTATTCAGTTTGCAAAGTAACAGTCGTGAACATTAAAGTTTTAACTACGAATCGAAATAAACTGGTATACTGTATACGGATTTTATTGCGGTTTATTAGAAAGACACTACTCTTAAAAAAAATTTAAAGAAAAGATTCAAAAGAGCTTTGTGCCAAAATTTAGACGGGATCCCAAATGGTGCTAAGCGCTAACCTAGATGACGATAGCGGGATTAATTACACCCTAACACACAACAGATGCGTTTAAAACGAGAGGGGGGACTTGCCCAGCAGTGGGACTATACAGCTGAAATGATAATAATATAATAATATCCTCCAGACCGATTTCGGCCACGGCGGCCAGTCTTAACGGAGACTGACCAACTACG
Source organism: Catocala fraxini (assembly GCA_930367265.1). Classification (NCBI taxonomy): domain Eukaryota; kingdom Metazoa; phylum Arthropoda; class Insecta; order Lepidoptera; family Erebidae; genus Catocala; species Catocala fraxini. The sequence goes on from OV884038.1 coordinate 23,510,702, forward strand.
CAGGAGATATTATAGTGCACAAGTGTGTGCGCAAACACAAGTGCACTCTCTGTGCCCTAACTCTCACGATCCGATCGGACGGTAATCCGACACGACCGGAGAGAGATCAGGCGCAAAACCAACAGCTTTACGTGCTTTCCGGGGCACGGGGTTGTCTTACACCGCAAACTTCCTAACTCCTTCTCCTGCTATTGAGATTTCTTAACTGATTCGAACCCGGGACCTCATGCACAGCAAACGCTTTCACTTCCGCTGCGCCACGTAGACAGCGTTGCTATTATTATAATAATAATATATAAAATAATAATAAATTCAAAACACGGACACAAAGAACTCCCAGACTCAGAGCAACTGTTTGTGTGTTAAATTTTTGTTTTGTGTGGGGTCTAGCCCATAGCTATGAGCCCGGTAGCAGTGGCGAAGCAACCACCTGCACCATTACATCATCCCTGCAGTCAACTTTTTTAAGATGATTCAGCTACTCTTTGACAGACACCTGGTTGAATGATTGTAGGATGTAGTCTAGCGGTACAAATGGACAGATACATTTGCGGAAAGAATTGGCGTGAACAACAGCGTCGTTAGCGACAATAGATACCGTCACCCCTCGCCTCCCCACCCCCCGCAGATGCCTCGCGTTCCTCCACACGCCTTTTGACGTATTTCTGCTTCGCTTCCTGAAGATTCCTTATTTTCTTTTGTATGTGAGACTAGTGGAAAAATAAGTGTTTAGGTGGCAAGTTTTATGCACGTTTTTGTTAGTGACCTTATTAGACGCGAAAATGTATCTGGTGATTCGGGTAAAGAGTGTTCACGACAGTACTTATTAGCCTTATTTTATACCACATATATAGTCTTACACTTACGTTTTCGAAGAGGGTTTTCGTCCCACATAATTTGGGGCGAGTCTATTGACATTCATCTGACTCATTTTCGACCGGGTTCACACTCTGTGCTGCTATTGAAATTATCTTGACAGAAAATAAATAAAAGGCTGATTTGCATTACACTTATATTGCGTCAATTACAGTTTTTGGTCGCATGCAAAAGAGAACCAGTATAAATTAAAGGTCACAGATACAGACTCCGTACTGCTGCTGAGAATGTTTAACAGAAAATCCCTATAACTCTTTTCCAGACACAGCAGTTAAACTCACTGCCATTTCGCCAACGAAGCAGCACGACACCACAAAGCATCGAAGCATTGTGACACATGTAAAATTGCTTCTTACAAAGCAATTTCGCTACTATGTCAACAATAAGTAGTTCTCCTTCAGCAGTTCACTAAGTTGTATCGGGACGTTTTATCAAGACAAACGTAAGGAAAAACAGTGCGGTATCTCTCAGACAATGTGTAGTCCGCAGTCAATATAAACTGGATCGAGCCACCCACCGGATTGATAATATCTGTCCAGCTGTAATTACTGCTGTTATTTCAGTTACAACGAGTGAATAAATAAACAGAGATACGTTTATCTTTATATATATATACATATAATTATTCTGTATGTGTGTATGTCACTGAAGGCCTTCTAAACGGATGGACCGAATTATTCTTAAGAGGTCCGATATGTGGTGCTGTGCTTGAATTTTAGGTTCGGATTGGTTGAGTCCGCTAGTTACACCTATTTTCTTTGGTGTAGAACATCCAGACGATACGTAAGTAAGTGGTTTAGGATCGCTTCTCTGCTGCGGTATACCTAGTATTATGAATTCGAAAACCACACGGGACAAATTTGTGTGATCCATTTATAGTTCTTGCAGGCCTGGATGATCATAGTGTACATTGTTTGAATGCTTGTAAATTGGACTTTATAAGCATGGTGGTGGTGGACATTGCAAGCGACATAAGATTTATTACTAATTGGAGAGGCTAGTGTGAATGGAACAGTCGCAAGAGGAAGACCTAGGCGAACGTTTCTTGATCAGATCGGAGGCGTTCTGGACAAAGGCCAGGTTAAGAGCACCTTGAACCGACGGGCGTGTATGAGGAATGTGATGAAAGTGAATGAAGCCAGAGAAGTGTGTCAGGATTGTAGCAAATGGAAATCCGTAGTCTCTGCCTACCCCTCTGGGAAACAGGCGTGAATCTATGTATGTATGTAGGATATTGGAGAGGTTCCTTAAAATAAAATAGATGTGAATTCCCTCAACATCCTTTGGCATGCTGGCTGTATTCGTCATATGGCGGATAGTACATGCTAACTGTATAGCGGAACCATTCATTTAGATAATTGAATACAGGCTCGTCACGCGATGCGGCTCAATAAAGACCGGGTATAATAGTTGCTCAATAAGTGATTATACAGAGTATTTATACCGGACGGAGGGACGGTATAGTCATATACTGAAGTCGATTGCCTCTGTGCCTTAAATAATACTCTCGAAGTTTTGCGAAAAAAGTATGAGAATAATGTAAAGTTCCCAAAAGAACTATCTTAACTTTACATTATTTACAATTTACAAATTAAATATATTTATTTTTAATTAAATCAGAAAATGCATAGTATTGTAATTAAAAAAAACTAACTAGTAATGTTGACACAGCGAATTTGGTTTCATTAACCATTAACTTGCAGTGGCACACCGGTGGTAATAAATGCAATCGATTTTTAATAGTGTCTGGTATTCTAAGACCTCTGCTGATGCTGACGTAAATTCAATGACCGTAATGCCTAAATTTGTTCCAAAATATTCGTATAAAAATTAAAGAGTCAAATTACTAATATTGAAATGAGAATATAAAAGTTTAACAGTTTAAAAAAACTATGTATTGAATTGAAATGTATCTTAATGGGAAAATAGTGATAAGAATAAACATTTTTGGTTCGCCGAACAAAAACGCTCTCAGCCAGGTGGACTGATGACCAGAAAAAGATGGCTGAACCAATCCAGCTACCTTTTTCTGGTCCAATACAAATTGGATGCGAAATGCGGCAGAGCGGACGTTGTGGTATAAAATTGTAGAGGCTTACGTTGAACAGTGGATTGCGATTGGATGATTGATTGATTGAATATTTGGTTGAACATCAAAAGAATCGAATTTGTTTAACTCACGATGTATTCTTCAATACTTTACGAGACCAAAATATTAATGCAGCTTACTGTAGACTCTTCATAATCTATACTAATAATAATAATATTATAAAGCGGAAAGATTTGATTTTTTGTTTGTTTGTATGTATGTTTGTTTGTTTGTAATAATTTAACTGAAAATCTACCTAACCGATTTAAAAAATACTTTCACCACTCGTTTGCTATATAGCTTTTTAATGGTGAAAAAATTTACTCGGAAAAAGTTACTCGGTGATAATATTATCACCAAGTAACATAGGATAATTTTATTTTAAAGTACTCTTACATCTAACCTTACCTAAACTACTTTTACGCGAACCAAGCCAAAGGCAAAAGCTAGTATTTAATATAGTTGATACACATTAAGCCAAGTCAAGAGCAGCAGTCTAGAGTCTCCCTGTGACCATGGCTGCTGAAAAGCAACCGAAACGTCGGGGAAAGTGTAAACTTAAATATAAATAGTTTTAATAATTTAATTAGCTTAATTCAGACAACTGCCATCTTAGTCTCCCCGTGACCATGGCTGCTGAAAAGCAACCGAAACGTCGGGGAAAGTGTAAAAGTAAAAATAAATTAAATCTAAATAGTTTAATAATAATTTAATTAGCTTAAAAATTAGTAAAGTTTAATAGTAGTAGTAGTGAAACAATTTTCAAAATGTTGTAATAAAGTGTCAAATAAACAACGCGATAAAATCCGTATATAGCAGTTTAATTTCAATGAATAATATTCGCGTAAATAGAAGACAATAATATAGTAGTGTAACAGTTTCAAAATTATGTAATAAAGTGTAAAATAAACAACGCGATAAAATTTGTATATAGTAGTTTAATTTAAATTAAGAGCAGCTGCTAAGATTTTGTACTGCTAACTAGTTAATACTTGGCATGAATTATAATGCCTCATTTTATGGTGCACAATAACTCTTTCGGATTTTATTGCGACCATCAATTAAAAACGCATAAGAAACCAATATCTTCATCGCATTTATAATTTTAGTAGCAAGTTGGATTACGCAACAGTACTAGCTGTTTACAAAAGGGTGGACGTGTACAGAGACACATATATGAGGGCGCAGTTAAATGACCTCTGTTTAAGGATACCTTCAATAACTAAAAAGTAACTTGCAAAACCGAGCAATACTTGTTGTGTATGAATCGTTCTGTATGGAAGACGCTGGCGACTGTGATACAGTTCATACTAGTACGGTCGTCAACGACCACCTCTTAGTTAGTAAGTTAGTTAGTTGGACGTGTGTTATCCGCACTTAGCCCCACAATTGGGCCATTGTGTACAAGTAGCCGACGCGAAATATTGTTCGGTTACTCATACCACCTCAGCTCCGTCCAGAAAGATAATAGGGTACCGATGTTGCGCAGTACCTCCTTCATCGTTTCTGGACTGTTTAGGAGTTTCGCCCGTTGGTTGCTCACGCTTTTACAATGTAAGAGCACGTGAGCCGATGTCTCCTCGGTCTCCATGCAGCCTCTACATAAGGGACTGTCAGTGATGCCAATGTTGAACAGGTGCTTGTTAAGTGAGCAGTGGCCCGTTATTATACCCACTAGGTGGCGTAGGTTTTTCCTTGTGAAACGTAGCTTCCTTCGTCTGTCTACATTCCTTTGTTTCTGTCCACTGTTTTTCGTGTAGTTTCGTGGTTCTATCGCATACCCATGTTTTGAGTTGGCAGAAGGGTATCGGGACAAACGGTTCGGGTCCTACCATTTTGGTGTTCGATCCTCTCTTTGCCAGGTGATCTGCAGCATCATTGCCAGAAGAGTTGCTGTGACCGCGTATCCACTGCAACGTTACACAATTTTTTGTTGCAATACTTTGCAGCTCACGGTGACACTCCAGGATGAGTCCACTGTTGAAGCAGTTGTTCTTAAGAGCTTGTAGTACCGCTTGAACAGCTACCGTAGTAACGATTACCTCTTATTAATATATAAATTGTTTATGGTTTTATTTTTGTGTACCTAGCTAAAGAGTAATTTGTAAAACTTTTTATTGTAATAAACTATAATAATATAATAATATTCTACCACATACACACAACACCATCTAGCCCAAACTAAGCAGAGCTTGTACTATGGGTACTAGAAAATGGATAAACATACATATATACATTTTTTTTTGTAAATACATACATATTATACACAGAAACACCCAGACCAAGACAAACATCCATATTCATGCACACAAATGTTTGACTTGTGCGGGAATCGAACCCGCGACCTCAGGCGTGGCAGTCGGTTACACTAACCACTACACCATCGAGGCCGACAAAAACTATTTTATTATTATTATTATTATATATGATTCAAAGAAGGGAATATTTACATAGAAGAAGAAAGCGCAAAAGCACATCTCTTCTGGAATGGAACACGGCCAGCCATTTTACGATGTGTTTCTACGTACGTTCTATTAGTTAAAAGGGGTACCCCATTCAAATGTATAACAACTTTTGACGACTTAAAAATGATATTCCATTTTGAACTCTGTGCCATTAAATTAATAACATATAATATAATAATAATTTGTATTTATAGAACTCCTTCCAGGAACTGTAGACATCTTAAATATTTCTTAGATAATTTTGACCTTATGTTGTATAAATATCTATGTAAACATTCAAAAAGTAATATAATTATAGCTGGAGATTTTAACATTAATACTCTTGACATTAAAAATCAATCAACCCGACATATTATGGACATTCTGACTAAATATAATTTAATATCACACATATCCGACCCTACTCGAGGAAAATCTTGTATTGATTTAATTATCAGTAATATTATGGTTGCATCAGGGTCACTATTGCCTCTGTGCTTATCTGATCACAACACTGCACAAATTCTATCATGGCCTGTAAAATACAAAAATAAAATACCCGAGTATGTATACAACTTTAAAAGGTGCTATTCTATTTATAATATAACTAAGTTTCGCCAATATCTATCTAGTATTCAATATTTAAATTACTACAATGAAACTGATACAAATTTAGCCTTCGCCACTTTTTATGACTATTTATGCCTGCTGTACTATCTTTGTTTTCCGATTAATAAAGTAAAAATAAATTTATCAAAAAAAACAAATTGGATGACGAAAGGACTACGAAGTAGCTGTAATTATAAAAGAAAATTGCGGCTAAAATATTATTCCAGTAAATCTGAAACAGCTAAGCAGACGTATCTGAGGTATGACAGGTTATTAAAGAAATGTATTCATACCGCTAAAAGGACTAGTAATAGAAACTACGTCATCAATAGCAAAAATAAATGTAAAGCGACCTGGTCCGTCATAAAGAGTGAAACTTGTCCCGCAAGTAGTGCAAATTATATTAATGAAATAATCGAAAACAATAACTTAATCACAGATCCCTTAAAAATTGCTAACAATTTCAATGAATATTTTACATCGACAACTAACGTATTAAAAAATAACACTCGTGACACATGTATAAGAAATAAACAGCCAAACTCTATATTTCTATCCCCTATAGATGAGTCATACATGTTGAAATTAATTGGGTGCCTTAAAAACACGACATCTGAGGGTTACGACGGTATATGTACAAAAATTGTAAAAATGTGCAGTAAAGAGTTAGCTCCAGTACTTACATTTCTGGTTAACCTTTCACTAGAAACGGGTACCTTTCCCGACAAACTCAAAAAGTCTGTGGTAAAACCTCTGTATAAGAAAGGAGACAAAAAGACCATCAGCAATTATAGGCCTATTACAATAATACCGATATTTTCAAAAATCTTTGAAAAGGTCATGCACGATAAGCTGTCTTCCTTTTTTAACGTCAATGACATAATTGTAAAAAATCAATATGGTTTTCAGAAAAATAAATCTACCAGGGATGCAGCTTTTTCTCTAGTGAACGATATCCTTCAGAGTGTAAATGAGAAAAAGTATGCAACAGTAATATTTCTCGATATGTCAAAGGCATTTGACTTTGTGTCACATAAACAGCTCCTTATGAAGCTCGAGCACTATGGTATCAGGGGACCAGCTTTAAACTGGCTCAAAACTTATTTAGAAAATAGGTATCAGTGTGTTGATGTGTCACAATTAAACTCAAAAAATTGTGTTGAAATAAATAGGTCTAATTATGCTATGAATAAATTCGGAGTCCCCCAAGGCAGTGTATTGGGTCCGCTTCTCTTCTTAGTATACATCAATGATTTACCTGATGCTACTCATCACAACACTATACTATTTGCGGACGATGTATCTGTCGTTGTGACTACAAACAAAAATAGTACAATAAAACAACACGAAACTGACATAAACAATACCTTGACATTAATAATAGAGTGGATGAATAATAATAAGTTACAAGTAAATATATCTAAGACACATATAATTAATTTCAATAATTTAAAAAATTATAACATTCATATAAATTATAACGGACAAAATCTATCGATGGCTAATAATAGTACATTTTTAGGTATAATAATTAACAATAAACTAAACTGGAACTTTGCCCTGTATAAACTGGCAAAAATTTCTGACCAAAATACGGCATGCACAGCCTACTATGCGTACGTCGAATCCATACTTCGATATGGGTTGTTACTCTGGGGAAACGGTACGGATATACAAAAGGCCTTTATTGCACAAAAAAGATGCATACGATCCATATGCGACATTGCCCCGGATGTATCATGCAGTCCATACTTTAAAAAGTTAAATATACTCACTTTGCCGAGTTTGTACATCCTAGAGGTTTGTAAATTTGTAAAGCAAAACCCCAACACATTTAAACAAGCAAAAGACGTTACTAACAGAAATAACATCAGAAATCCGAATAGATTAGTGTTGGGCTTAATACCTAGAACAAGCCGGCTACAGAAAAATAGTCTTTCGATGTGCGTTAAAGTTTTTAACAAAATTCCGGATTGTTTCAAAACATTGCCTATAAATAAATTTAATCAAGTGTTGAAAAAATGGCTGATAGGAAATGCGTTTTACTCGGTTCAAGAGTTTTTAAATCAAAACAGTACCTAGAAACGCTTATCCGAAGTAATCCATACACAGAAACCAGTAAAAATATTGTAATGATGTACTTAAAATATTATGCTTTTCCGCTTTAACATTTGTTAATATTTGCATGCTGTATTTATAGCTAAATAGGCTTGTTCTCTTGAATTGTTACAAACCACCTTATGTATCACCCTGTTTAAAGCAAATAAATAATTTGTATTTGTACGGTGTACTTACTTACAGTTTTTAAGGTTTCTAGGCTACTAAACACCTTAAAAACGGTCTGTGCTTTAAGCAAGGAAACCAGTAGTCTTTGTCCGTTTTATTACAACGAGTACAGCGAGTCTTCTTCTGTAAAGTTGGCAAATTTCGAATGATATCCCAAGTAGACTACGCTACGATAACTTTTTACCCGCTACGCTTTGCAATCTAAAAATAAACAGTATTTACCCAACCATGTATTTACGTAACATTACGTATGATGTAATGGATACAGACTCATATCTGTGGTCAGGTAATGCTCATTGTGTGGCTGACGCCGCGCCGCCTACTCACTTGAATATGATGTGGGTGGTTCCTGAATAAAATGTAAATGAGCGGCCGAGCACCGGCGACCGCTGCTCACCGCGTGACTTGAGTCCAATATGCGCGTTTAGTTGCGCGATAGTTGCGCCATACTTGCTCCACTATAACCAGCATAAAAGTTTAATCTATACTAATATAATAAAGTTGAATAGTTTATTTGTTTATTTGATTGAACGCGCTAATCTCAGGAACTACTGGTTCGAATTGAAAAATTCTTTTAGTGTTGGATAGCCTAGTTATTGAGAAAGGCTATAGGTTATATAACATTACGCTACGACCAATACTAGCGGAGCATCAATCATTTTTCACGTTGCAAAAACGAGGAATATTCTCGAATGAGAAGCAGACGAAGTTGCGCGGCTCGGGTAGTTATTTAGTTTATAGAATTTAAATTTCTGTATGATTGTGTCCCCAAAACATGGAAAACGAACTCCAAAAGTAGTCAATGGATTGAATTGAAATTTTTACAGTGTTGCATTATATTCAACATTGTGTAAAACGTGTGCATACAATGTACCATATATCCCGATTACCTGTATTATATTATTACTCTCCTTCCCTATTTGTACATGTTGGTAGTTGCTGTTGTCTTGTAATACTATTGTATTTATCATTTCTTACTAGGTTTTGTATTAATATTTACTCTTTTCAAAAATCTTGAATACCTACAAAGAAACAATGTTCTAATTTGTATCCATCCATCCAGGAACGCTGGCGACTGTGACACAGTTTACACTAGTACAATCGTCAACGCATTTCTCTAAGATTAAAAACATCATTGTTATGTGTATATATGTAAATGTAGATTAAGAGAAAAACTATTGATTTGATAAAATAAACTATTCTAATGCTAATTCTAATATAAGAATGTTTTTATACATTTTCACTTCCCACGGGAACGGAAAATAGAAGACATATGTAGATTTACTTCCCTAATCATGCTTATAAGACGAAGCCACAGCAGAGCGTCCCTGAGTTTACTAATTTTAAAAGAAAGTCGCTCTGATTTTTTGTTATATTTTCACGAGTAAACAGCCCAACGGATTTTAATGTAATTTGGCGGATAGATAGGTTATAGGCTACTATGTATCCCGGCATGTGTTCGTATGGGTATAGGTGTGAGCAGCGATAGCTCAGTGGGGAGACCAACAGACTGCAATGCAGAGGGTCTCGTGTTCGAACCGTTATATGACTTTTCGAAATTATGTGCGTGTTGATTGCCAATTGTCGCCTGCTCCGTGCCCCGGAGAGCACGTTAAGCCGTCGGTCTCGGCTGCCATGAACATCTATGGTAGTCGTTATTGGGAGAGTATCGACACAAAAGATCCCACTGGGTCGAAGTGTCGCCGGTCTGCACTGACTGGCCCCCACATAAGATACATATGTGTATCATAGGTGTGATATGTGTATCATATATAGGTGTCACTCGGGCGAAATCACGGGGCGAAATCACGGGCCGAAACTACTTTATTAAAGAAAATGGACCATTAATAGCCATTTTAAAAATATACAATAGTTAGTGTGAATTCTATAGACTAACGAATATTGTTATTGCTCAATGCCGAATGTATTTCGGACGCCATATTGCTTTTGCGATTTATTTTGCTTAAACCTAAAAGCATTTTTACGGACCTGTTAGTCGAATTCAGGTTTAGATATGATGGATGGCAAATGTAAACACAGACTTATGCAGCTAGACCAACGAAGCTTTTATAATAGGGTTTAAAATTACAGTTGTTATCTATTCAATTAAAAATCAGAAATGAAGCTGTGGCTGGTCATTGTCGATTTTTTTAGGTCTACTATTCAGAGAGATATGCACCCAAAATAACCTGGTTTAAAAAGTTTTTCGTCTGTCAGTTTGTTTCGTAAGATCCACAGACGGAAGTCGTATAGGTTTAGGCGGAATCTAGGAGTATAAAGTACAAGGCTAGCAGCGATGCACTAGAGATGTATTCGTCTTGCGACTGTCTCAGTTTTCTTACTGAGTTTGTAGATATCACTTGCACATTTCCCACTGTGACCGTAATCATGGCTACATATATATAAGTACATTTTGCCCCATTTTAGGGCTTCACAGTTAGCTAAGTCTCTAATTTGCAGTTATGTTAAAGTTTACGTTCAATAGAACAGAAGCCAAGCAGACGTACCGTCAAGAAGAAAATGAAAAGGCTTGTAAAGTATAATATACCGAATATGGCTTATAAAAAAATAGACAGTGGAATCTGTGGCGGATGGCGAAATTTATATGGTCACCTAACCTATGCTACTGCGTGCGGTCTTGTGATTTCGTTACGATAACACACGTGACAAAAAATATTCTCCAAAAATGGTTGTTACCAGTCAAGTGATCTTTATTTTCGTTGTTTGAATGTTTAAAAAGACTACGTTATAGGAATTATAATAAAGGTCTTTAAAGAATCGGAAAGAAATTTATAAGAAAGAAACTATCATATATAATATTCTATCATAAATACACAACACCATTTAGCCTAAACTAAGTAGAGCTTGTACTATGGGTAACAACTATGGTTTTTTTTTTGTAAATACATACATATTATACATACATAGAAACACCCAGACCAAGACAAACATCCATGTTCATGCACACAAATGTTTGACTTTTGCGGGAATCGAACCCGCGACCTCAGGCGTGGCAGTCGGTTACACTAACTCTACGCCATCGAGTCGTCAATAGAATATGAACAATGAGCTGTAAAAGCAATGTTAAGTTTACAAAGCTTATGTCAAAGTACATTAAATAAATTATTTATTGCTATACTACTGGCGCAAATAATACAAATAGTTCACGAGCACTTAAGTGAGTGTTAGAGCGTTTAAACACACGCTCGGGGGGCAATAAAGGAAATTATTCATCGGCGAGCGGCAGGTAATTAAATACGAATTGGAGTAAGCCAGACGCGCCTTGCAACGTCCCGGTGCCGCACCAGCAGCGGTACCGGTATGGTGTGTAGTTTATCTGTTGCACTTTAGCACTCCACTTGGCACTAAAGTTTTGTGACTTGTCACTAAACTTTAGACAGTTACATCATGTCACTAAACTTAGTACCAGATAGAGTGTGAAAGTGCAACTAATAAGTTTATATATGATAAGTAACTGTCATTCCATTCTATTCGACGTGATTGATTACATTCGAATGCAATCGAGCACGTCGAATGACACTATCACATGTGTAGCATATTAGTTGCACTTTCGCACTCCATCCGGTACTAAGTTTAGTGACACAATGTAACTGTCATTCGATGTGATCGATTGCATTCGAATGCAATCGACCACGTCGAATGACATAGTAATATCATGTGTAGCTTATCAGTTGCACTTTTTTACACTATCTGGTAATAAGTTTAGTGATATGATATAACTGTCATTCGATGTGATCGATTGCATTCGAATGCAATCGACCACGACGAATGACATAGTAATATCATGTGTAGCTTATCAGTTGCACTTTTGTACACTATCTGGTAATAAATTTAGTGACATGATGTAACTGTCATTTGATGTGCTCGATTGCAATCGAGCACGTCGAATGGCACTGTCACATCATGTGTAGCTTATCAGTTGCATTTACACACTTCATCTGGTACTAAGTTTAGTGACATAGTGAAACTGTCATTCGACGGGCTCTATTGCATTCGAATGTATTTAGAGCATTTCTATAAAAAGTAAGTACGTGCGTTAAGTCCTCGTTTCTGTAATGTAAGACTTGCGTTATCTCAGTATGCATTCGAATGTCATCGAGTGTAATTATGCGCATTATTAGTTTAGATCATTCGCGTTTATATTAATACTAATTCTGGATGTGATCATTTGCAGTGAAAAAGTCGCCCATTGGACGTTTTGTTTGACCCTGATTTTATGTACCAATGTTTTGATTATATTGGCTTTTATTTATTTTATTACGCTGGTGTTTTACATATATATCATAATTTAGAGTACGTCTTTACACGTGTAAATAGTCTATTATGCGTTTATACGTCTAAATAGTATGCAGTCTGTATCGTGCTTTCTGCTTCCCGGTATATTTTCTGAAGTTTCATATAGACTGGCCGTTTTAGATTCAGAGAGTGAATTGCTTTACGGAGGTCGAGAACAAAAGCCAAACATTTAGAATACATATAAAAGCCAATAACGATGACAGCGTCGTTTTTTGGAAATTCGATGAAGCGATTGAACTTTTACAACCAAGTACACGTTCACCGCCAAAACGCAATGCAGTAATAAAAGCGAGTGATTCAGACATCGCGATCGAACGCGAATGAAAGCGCGATATAATTACCAAATTGCGATGCTAAGCAGAACTAGCACGTCTACCTTACCCCTAAGGCATATTCAGCAACCAAAATGACGTATGTATGCAGCAAATAGAAATAGATTTATTTACGTAATATTGGTGAAGTTGTACACATACCTGGCGCGGATTACGTAACCCTCCCCTTTATGCCCCGTGCACGGTATGCGCTCGGGATGCACGACTCTAAAACGGATTCTCTTTACAATATTTCTTTTCCAGTTCGAATGTGAATTTCCCGCGGCGATGCGAACTATTCATGCGCCCAGAGAGGAAAATTTATAGTGAGATATTTTTTTAACTTCCATTTGAATCGAAGTTTAAATATTAAAATGATATCGGCTCTGGCGGCGTGCCCGCGGTGCGAAGGGTGGGGGGAGGGTCTTATAACGTTCGTATTGAAGTGAGAGAGAACGTTTAACACATTAGTGGCGAGTTGTCAGCGGCAGACGCGAGCACTGATCACCGGTAGAGGCGACAGTCGGTGCTCATTTGACACTGATCATTTATCGTTCAAAATATCAAATCAAAATCATTTACTCAAATACTTATAAACGACAACATTAACGCACACAACAGTCAGCAAGAACACGATGAGAATGTACGAAGGACGTATACGCCTTAAGTATACATTCAACAACTCGAAGGTCGATTAAATGGGTAGATAATGCCACGTGAAGCTATAATAATAATGTCCGGTGAGCGGCACTGAACTGTCTAATATTGGGGACCACCGGCCATCGTACGCCCACGCATTCACAGAGTGTAGGGGCGTTCCACCCACCCGGTCAATTGATTTACAATTAGTGTAGCCGCTATAGTGTAACGGTGAGTGTCCTGACGTGTTTACGGCTCAACGATATCAGGCTCGCTGCGTGTGCGAAACTGTACCAGTTAACGATATGATTATGAAGCGGGTATGATACTGCACCGTGTTTAAGGTCAACATATTAATGAGAAATTCTATGGCTCTTGTAATATGCGCAAGTTGAGAAGACTCACGAAAATTGTGTATACAGACGAGCTACTGAAAGAGTAGCTTACATAAGTTTGTACATGCAGCCAGCCAGTGGCAGCGGTAGTAAATGCGACAGATGAAATACTGTGTTAGAGATATCGAGTTCCAGGAATCGAACTCGAGGAGTCGCAAGTACGTTGCCAGCCTTTTAAAATTGCCCTTCCCTCAGAGGGGAAGCTGTTGGACCTCCGGTACCCTCACTCACTCGACGAAACACAACGCAAGCGCTATTTCACGCCGGTTTTCTGTGAGGTCGTGGTATCACTTCGGTTGAGCCGACCTATTCGTGCCGAAGCGGCTCTCCCACGGTTAAAACTTACTTAATTAGTTATTACTTACTTAATTATTTAATAAATAATTAAGTAAAAAAACGGCCTATTAGATTGGGATTCAGGATTTACCTTGCGCTAGGGTAAATCTTGCTTACGCTGAGCGCTCCACACTCTGCGCCCTCTATCTCAAAAACGGTTCGACGTATAAAAAAGGTATAAAATTCAATTTGTTGAAAATTTTATTCTCTACAAATTTCATAACAAATGCAAACACGATAAGTGGCAGAGAAAACGAGCTATTCTCAAAAACGGATTTTTGCGACCTTTTATCTTGAATATCTAAGGATACATATGCCTACGTGTAGGCGTATGTGACTTTTGAGACAACATTTGTAATGCTAAAATAAAGGTATATAAAAAAATTCTGCTAATTCCGTTAGATTCCGAGGTGACATGCCTAGATGACTGGACTACGGCTCGATGGCGTAGTGGTTAGTGTAACCGACTGCCACGCCTGAGGTCGCGGGTTCGATTCCCGCACAAGTCAAACATTTGTGTGCATGAACATGGATCATGGTCTTGGTCTGGGTGTTTCTATGTATAATATCGATATATTTACAAAAAAATATATATGTATATTTATCTATTGTCTAGTACCCATAGTACAAGCTCTGCTTAGTTTGGGCTAGATGGTGTTGTGTGTATGTGATAGAATATTATTATTATTATTATTATAACTTCGTTGTTCATGAATGGGTATGGGCAAATCAAGAGATTACGTATCAAAATTCAGGACAAATTTCAAAATAAATGTGTTTCTCGGTACGAACAGTCGGCCCGAAACTTCGGTTTTGATGTTTCATGGTAAGCCAATTTAATTGTCGTACACCCTTGCGTGTCTTATCATCACATGTGTATCAAGTTCCAAGAAACGAGGCTGTGTAACACCACTTTCTTCCCAACGCGGAGCAGCTATTGTTATTTCTTGGTAGAAATACCTAATAATTTTTGGTTAGCCTGACTCCAGGAATCGAACTCGATACCTCTAACACAGTATTCCATTCGTCGCTTTTACTACCGCTGCCACTGGCTGGCTGCATGTACAAACTTATGTAAGCTTCTCTTTCAGTAGCTCGTAGCATGCCTTTTAAATTAAGAAAGGTTTAATTAAGGCATCTGTACCTATACTAAATTAAATACCTACATATAAACTTAAATAATAATGCTTAATACTTATAAATACTAAATATTACAAAATTATACTTCATCCCTATTTAGCTTAGCATTGATTCGCAGTAACGAGCATATAGATAGAAAATCGAATAACCTGCTATTAACTGCCCTTAAATTTACGCCAATATGGCCAGTGGCCTACTCCATATACCAAAAGCCAGAAGCGTATTCGATATTATAAATCAGCTACGTTTATTTTATTGTGATACTTTAGTGGATGGTCGGCTATCATTATTGGAATTTAATAAAATAAAATTAAATGTTATAGAACTAAAATCTCAACTGTAGTTTTATAGAATTGTGGAACAAGTATGACGTAATTGTTTGTTAAGATATTATTTCGCTGGATGCTAATTGTAATAATATAATTGAAAAGTCGTGATTAATTAGTCGATTAAGATTAGATTAGTGGTAGAATATTATTATTTAAGGCGATATTTTTTCGATTAATATATACTTTTGCAACATTTTGTAGTATTCTTAACTTGATAAAACAATTGATGCATAAGTTTTAAAAGAGGTTATTATTAAAAGCACTTTTACGAGTACATTTTTATGTAATGCGATGACTATTAGGATTATTATTCTTTTTAGAGCTTACGCCCTAGAGCATACCAGCTATCTTTCAATAATAATTAGATAAGATTACGGATAAATGCCAGTAATAATGATATAAAACCGGTGCATCGGTTAGTAATAACAATGTTATGGTTGTTCTGACATTTCGTTTTTGGATATAGTCTAGTTTATTTAAATATATGGGTATATGACTATATATTATATTAGATATCATGTTATTTTATGCATTGTGATGAATATGTATAAACAATAATATAAATATTATTGCTTGCATTCGAATTACAAATATCGAATCTGCGCAACAATTTAATTTGGATTTTCATTTGACATCAAACGACGTATCGACTACGTCAATTAGTAGTTTAGTGAACGAGATTAATATAATATTTTAATGAGTTTTTAATTAAAACTGAGGTCGTTCCGTGTTTTTCTAAATATAATTCATTAAATTAACTTTCTAAATACGTCAAAATATATTAACTCACATCATTAAAAATGTAGATTATTTACATAAAACGTTAATTATAGATATTGTACTAAAGTACCAATTAAACAATGGTACTAAATAAATTATAAAATTATCAAGGATTTATAAGGATCGATGTTTTTAGAGAACTTAGGTAATTAATAGTAGAGTGTGCAAGTGGGTTATCTCACTGACTTTTAATTAGGTTCTTACCGGATTGGTCCTTGAATTAACCATCCACACTGTAGTTTTGATAACCTTATTATAAGATGGCAACGTATCCAGTTGTCTAAGTCATTGTAACATATATAAGTGAATTGGGTAAGCGACTAGCCTCTCAAACCATCGATGCTGCATAATTCGGCTCTTGTATAGTGTCGTGTCCTACAAAATTTCCCTTTTCTATCACCGGTGGCAAGGTTCGTTATTACTTAGGATTTTATATAATGTCAAAAGAGCAGCGATGGCTCAGTGGGGAGACTAACAGACTGCAATGCAGAGGATCTCGGATTCGAACCCACGTCGCACACCTCTGACTTTCAGAAGTTATATGACTTTTCGAAATTATGTGCGTATTGATTGACAATTATCGCCTGCTTCGTGCCCTGGAGAGCACGTTAAGCCGTCGGTCCCGGCTGCCATGAACATCTATGGCAGTCGTTATTGGGAAGTCAGTGCCCTGTAATATCCTGACACTGGTCTAGCCTTAGGGTGTCGTTAGCCTTCTGGTTGCAGAGGTTGGGTGACAGCCGCTCCGTTTAAAAACTGATATCCAGTCAAATCCGGTTCGACCAGAAAAGCCGACCGCAAGTGACATGGAAATAATAAAGGCTATGGAGAAGAAGAATTGTGAATGTGATTAAAACGCCTTAATCAGACATTTTTTCTTACCCTCTTTCTTCTTTTATCTTTATCAAAACTAGCAAAACAATGAAGTTACTCGGATTATTGCCGCTACTTAAATCTGATATAGATTCTTAGAATTACTTATATTAATAGCAGTCAACCTTAAACTATTTGCACAATAGAACATTAATAGATTAATATTTTTCATAGCTTATACACGTGGACGAAATATTGATTTAAATTTTAAATTAACGACATCCACAAGGATGCAGAGAATAGGTATGTATGTAGTAAATAACATGTGAAACGCGCATATGAAAATATCACATTCTTTATTTATTTATTTATAAGGATCGCTAACAAATGATACACAACTCTTACACAAAATTAAAGGTGTTACGATAGTACATGCCTTGTGCTCATTCTGTTATAGGCAACCACAACTAACACAGGAAGTACCAGTACAATAAACTATAATATAAAATAATAAAAATATGAAAATAAGCAAAACGATAATAAGTATTTAAAAATGGTTAACAGTGTAAAAATACAAGTTAATTAAACTTGTATTTTTGAGATACTCTAATATTACTTTTTTTAAATTTAGGCATAGGATCACAAAAAATGTCTAACTTAAGCAGACGAGCGAGTTCGTTATATAACTTCGTCAATCTAGTTATTGGCGATTCTTGATTATTAATAGAGCATTTATTTATTAAGAACATCTGGGTGTTTCCATGTATAATATGTATGTATTTACAAAAAAAAAGTATATAAGTATGTTTATCCATTGTCTATTACCCATAGTACAAGCTCTGCTTAGTTTGGGCTAGACGGTGTTGTGTGTATGTGGTAGAATATTATTATTATTATTATTATTATCTCTATAATACTAAAATTTACATTTATTGTGTCGACCAGTTTAAGTTGAGCTTGTTTCCTATTCTAACATGCCTTTGATCATACATATTTAAGTATTTGTAAACGCTAAATAGCAGATTTGTATTAGATTATATATATTACTCAGGTGGCCAAATATCTGAGTAGTCAAAGTAATGAATGAGGAAGTAACGGTCAATGAAAAGATGTTGACTATATTTTTTATTAACTGCGTTGGGATGTGTATAATATGCTAGTAATTTTAAACGTCAAAATAAACTAAGCGGTAAATGGCTCACTTTGCCGTGTATATATTTTCACTCATAAGTATAAGCATCGTGCTCACGCACACATAAACTTTTGTGATATACATTATGTAAAATACCTGTAGGTAAATCTTGCGTTTTATTTAAGGCATTATGCATTGACAAAAGAATTTGAAATCAATAATATACAGATGTTAAACAAAAAAACAAGTTTTGTTGTTTATAATTTATTTTATACGCTGTAAGTTAAGTTAATTATATAATTAATTAATTATATATAAAATTTAGTTTATTATTCAAATATCTGTAATTTTACTATAAATGGATTTTATAATGCTTGTGAAGTAAATAAATTAGTCGATAAACAAATGGTGCATCTATCATATCCTTCCTCGAAACTTAAGGTATCTTTTGTCATATTTCATTAAATCGGTTCAGCGGTTTTATCGTGAAAACGTTGCAAACAGGCAGTTACTTTGACATTTATGATATTACTAAGAATAATTACGAAAATTTATTTGTTGGTATGTTGTTCTTTCGTGCAGCAACGGGTCTACGTGATTTAAACGATAGAGAGAGTGTACCTATACGCCGGATGACAAGCTTTTATCACTGGAAAATGCACGATTCTTGTGAAATAGATCTTTGGAACCAAGTGACGAAACCAAGAGTAAGAGATAGGAGAAACAAAGCGCAATCATGTCCTTAAAATTTATTACTTTTTAATACGTAGCATAAACAAAAAGAAAATACGATAACGAGGCCAGTAACATTCGAGGCCGTTAAAGATATAAATATTACTTCATTTAACATATTACAAATGTTTAGTTTCGATAGATGGATTTCAGCTATTGACTTCAATGATATTATTAAGGTTGACCTATAATGTGTAAAATTAGTTAAACTTATTAAATACCCTGTGTCTTACTTAATAATGCTTTAGGGGAACTGAATACAAATTGTAACAGTTGGCACTGCCTTTATTCCAATGGGTCAAAGTCTTCTTCTCCCTAGTCTTTATTATTCCCAAGTCACTTGGGGTCGGCTTTTCTAGTCTAACCGGATTTGACTGGATATCAGTTTTTACACGGAGCGGCTACCACCTGACCTTCGCAACCCGAAGGCTAACGATACCCTAAGGCTAGACCAGTGTCAGGATATTAGAGGGTACTGACTTTCCCAATAACGACTGCCATAGACGTTCACGGCAGCCGGGACCGACGGCTTAACGTGCTCTCCGAGGCACGGAGCAGGCGATAATTATCAATCAATACGCACATAATTTCGAAAAGTCATATAACTGCCGAAAGTCAGAGGTGCGCGACGTGGGTTCGAATCCGAGACCCTCTCCATTGCAGTCTGTTGGTCTCCCTACTGAGCTACCGCTGCTACAACAATGGGTCAAAGAGTATGAGAAGTAAAATAAAACGAATCCAGTAAAGACAAGATTCTCGTAAAAATAAAAACTGAACTAGCATGGAATAAGTCTCCGGTACTTCCTTCATGTTATTCGACATATTCTATTCGATTTACAATGCCTTTAAACTTCCTTATTAAATAAACGCAGGGGTGGAATCTATATATTAATACGTGAAGCAAAAACTTTGTTCCCCTTTTTTACGAAAATTGCGCGGACGGAGGAGTATGAAATTTGATACAGTTAAAGTTTATATGGAGAAGGAGGGGCGAATCCTAATATTTTTATAATTAATGAAAAAGCACTACACACACACAACCATGCATTTGACACACGCAGTCGAACCGCGTTCGTAGTATTTCGACATTCTTCGTCTGACGTCATACAATTCCTTGTAGCTATGGTTACCAATATCTTATTCATATGTAATAGAGAAAAACAGAAAACAAACTAGCAAGCTTAGGAATTTTGGTCGAATTTTGACCACTAGGCGACCGCTAGTTAACATAATTTGACATGATATATGTATGTATAACCTTAGTTTCAATATACTGTGCCTTTTCTAAGTGCATATGAATTAGATACATACATACATATATAGATTCACGCCTGTTTCCCAGAGGGGTAGGCAGAGACTACGGATTTCCATTTGCTACGATCCTGATACACTTCTCTGGCTTCATTCACTTTCATCACAATCCTCATACACGCCCGTCGGTTTAAGGTGCTCTTAACCTGGCCTTCGATCTCGATCTTGATCGAGAAACGTTCGCCTAGATCTTCCTCTTGCGACTTTTCCATTTACACTAGCCTTATAAACTTTCTTAGTCAGTCTTTCCTCGTTCATTCTTTCTACATGCCCAAACCAGCTTAACATACCCTTTTCTATTCTGGTCACTATATCCACTTTCATGCCACATCTCTCTCTAATCACACTATTCCTTATTCTATCTTTCAGAGTCACACCACATATATTTCTCAGCGCTCTCATTTCTACAGCATTTATTCTGCTCTCATGCTTCTTTTGCCGTACCCAACTTTCACTTCCATACATGAATGTGGGCACTAATAGTCCTCTATGAATTAGGTTTACAAAATTTTATGTCAACTATGACATGCAAGATCTACGACACTACTATCATGTTGTTTCTTGCGCGAGAACAACGCTATAAATTTTATAACACAATGGTAGGTAATGTATTGGTTGGTAGGTTACGGTCATTAGGAAGATTACAATGAATATTTTTATTATCTTATATTGATAACTGTATTAAGTACAACCCTGTCTAATCCCAAAAACAACAGACAGTTCGTCAACTATGACATTAGGTGTGTAGCGTGAACGGCCATGTAGAGGGTAAACGTTTCGGTACGGAACGGTACCTACCTTAGGGACAGTAGTCGCGTTCTATACAAAAATCATAGCCAGTTGCACTCACTGATCGGTAAACGATTAGCGAGGTTAAGCAACTTTGGGTGCGGTCAGTCTATAGATGGGTGACCGCTTAGTGGTATTTCATCTGAGCGTCTCCGTTTTTCGGAGGGCACGTAAAAAGGCGGTCCCGGTTGTTGCCAAATTAACAGCAGTCGTTAAGCCATGTCAGAGGCCTACGGGCAGCTTGAACTACTCTTGAAAACGGGTTGGCCACTAACCACACGAAAAGAAGAAGAATAAAAAACTTCAGTATATTCCGTTAGATTCCGAGGGTGACCCCTTTTTTGGTCTAAGATGACTGTATTATTATAATATTTCGAAAGAAGTTCTTAGAAACGTCATTGTAAGTTTTTTTTGTTTTGCCCTTAGTTTTGGATAGACATTATCATTGTAGGTTCTATGCGTTGGCATTACTTTATTGCACTGTTAGGTAACACGCATTGAGTTCTCGAACGTCACGTAAACACAAATATCTAATGAAATATCCCGTGTTTCCATCAAAGGGCCGACGTCAAATTATTATATGCAAATATTATGCGCATCGGAGCATGAAATGTTATAAAAATGCGTTGAAAAAACGCGGCGTGTATCAAACACGAGTCGCGAGCGGCGTCGAGGTGCGAAGCAATACTCGACCTATATGTGCACATTGCACGTGCGGTGAGGCGCCTTACACACACATACATATCATACGTATGTATATTCTGTCTTATGTGTGTGTGTACTTACACATCGCTCGGGTTACGTGTACTAAGATAAGGTAAGAAGCACGTATTGCGGGAAATTTTACTAGCATTGACTCAAGTTTTCTTTTTGTTCAGTTCAGTTTAAGAGAAAATTTCTTGATAATCTTTGCCATGGTTTTCTATTGCAAAGATTTTACCTAACATTAACAAATTTTATAAATTTAATATACAAATAAATATAATTTACTAGTGAAGTCACCACAGCTAGTACACAAGAAGGTTTTATGAAAGCAGAAGAGAATTTCTTTAAAATATATTTTTTATTTTTAGTCTTTCGACAAATTGAATGAACTGTAATCACGAATGTTCTTGAGTAGTTAATTAGGGAAATATATTTGATGTTAAAAAGTTAATTACTATGTTGTTCCTGCGGTAAGTGGCTTCCAATGTTTCTTAGAAGGCTGTGCTTTCAACAGGGCGATTAGTGGTTTTTGTTCCTTGCGTTAATAGCGAGAGATTACAGTCGTCACGTCGTACAGTCAGCTACGTAAGTCAGCATAGTCTGAACTGTAGTTAGCTCTTTCGTACATTGAACAGGAAACCAACGCGAATGATCGCGTGGATTCCCTGTGGGTACAAAACGAAGCAAAACTTTACAGTACGTATAAGATATAGATGTGCCGGTGGTTTCACCCGCGTTAATGATTACTGCCCCGCCCCCGTGGGTCATAGCATGATTTTATATAGCCGTAACGTTTCTCGATAAATAAACTATCCAACAATAAAATAAATTTTCAATTCGAGCCAGTAGTTCCTGAGATTAGCGCGTTCAACAAAACAAACAAACTCTTGAGCTTTATAATATTAGGATAGATTACAAATGGATATTATAATAATATTTTATAATAATAATATTCTATCACATACACACAACACCATCTAGCCCAAACTAAGCAGAGCTTGTACTATGGGTACTAGACAATGGATAAACATACATATATACTTATTTTTGTAAATACATATATATTATACATAGAAACATCCAGACCAAGACAAACATCCATGTTCATGCACACAAATGTTTGATTTGTGCGGGAGTCGAACCCGCAACCTCAGGCGTGGCAGTCGGTTACACTAACCACTACGCCACCGAAGCCGATAAACAGCTTGTAGAGCTGTAGTTGCTTGCTACCCGATAGTTCTCCAGACTAAGGCTATTTCTATGTGACCTTTTATTATCGTTTCTACTTTATTGTACTTCTACCGCCTGTGTCTGCCTAAGCGTGCGTTTCCACTGACGCGGAGCTGGACGGAGTGGAGTGGAGAAGAGCAGTAAAAGTAGCAAGTGTGTCCATTGAAGCGGATCGGAGCAAAGTGGAGCGGAGCGGAGTGCAGTGGAGCTGAGCAGACCAGAGCTGCAATGATCTTCTAATTGGGTGTCTTTCACTATCATTTGCCACGCCATGTGCGTTTTATTGCATTTGTATATTGTCAGTCGTGTATCTCATGAACATGGAAATTTTTGATACTTTCAATTAGTTTTTCATCCATTTTGATTCACATATAATGTCGATGACGTGTGAAGTTACGTAATATCGCTAACTAAACTAAAATGCAGCGCACGAGTCCTTTCCCAGTCCCATTAGTCAGTCCCATTACCTTCCGCTTCGTGCGCTCTGCTCGGCACCACAGCCTGTTCGACTCCGTTCTGTCCGGCTCGGGGCCGCATGTTCATATATTTTATTTAAAAGGCCGCTCCGCTCCACTTGCACTGGTTCCACTGATGTGGAGTGGAGATATCGAGCACTGTGATTGGCCAGTTCACGGTCCGTTCCTCTCCACTCCGCCCAGCTCCGCGTCAATGGAAACGTATCCTAAGAAACCGTAACCTTTCTAAGAGCTCTTGTTGACTACCGTAAGGCTTTATTTAAACGACATGGCGAGGTGACAATATTCGTATTTATCACTAGATTTTGCCTACGGCTTTGTTCGCGTTAATGTAGATTTATGTTAAAAGAGATTTATAGTAGTCTAAACGATATACTTCAATTTCTTTTTTACAACTAAGCTGGCAAACAATCGTACGGCCCACCTGATGGTAAGTGGTCACCTTAGCCTATAGACGCCTGCAACATCAGAGGCATCATTTGCGCGTTGCCGACCCTTTAGGAAAGGAAGTGGGAAGGAGAAGGAGCGGGAAGGGGGAAAGTGGGTGATTGGGCCACCGGCACTCTCACTCACACACGCACGGCACACGATGTCCGCAGTACATAAAAGGACCGTCCGCGACTTCACTCGTAAATGACAGGTATCCTATGTCAATTGCGAACGAAGCTGTGAGCGAAAGCTAGTTACAAAATAAACAAAAAGACAACCATATAAGACCTAAAGTAGGCTAAATTTAAAAAAAACAATCTATATTTTCTCAAACAGCCTGAACATTTGCCGTCTCTCCTTTAATGAGTATCTCATAAAAAGTCACAAGCTACCTACTACATTGTATATAGAGTTACTTATATACATGTATATTTAATAAGTAGGTATTGTTAGAGACAATTACGTATCCAAGAAAGAAGCAAATATGTTACTAACGCACGAAAAGTGAAGCTTTAGAAACGACACAATTGTGTTGTTTTCTATTGTTCTCAAAACAAAATCAGTTCAACAAAATCGCTTGCAAAACAGTTAAAGCACAATTGTTCAATAATAATATATAAAACAAAAAAATCTAGTGTAATTCTTCGACCGACGCGGGGAATAAATCTCACCATTTGAAATCACTGATGCATTCATACTTACTCTATGAACTAACAACGCGGTATACCTCCCAAAAACTGTTTCACTCTAATCACGTTTATGTATAAGAAGGTGTGTCACGCAGACTGGGGATAGGACAGATTGCGCGGGGATTTAATAAATATAAAAACTGGTACATAAATTTGGGAGGCTCACGTTTCGTGCGGAGTGAACAGAGATAACTCTGGTTGCTGTGATGGGCAGTAAAAATAGCAGTATTGTAAATTGGAGACGCAAACGGGCCCCCGGCGGCCGCTTCGTTCCGACACTGTATACACGCCGCATATCTCCGCTTGTCTCGCTTATCTCAGCTCATAACTCACTCAGCTACCATCCTTAAACCTCTGAATATTTACATACGCATGGACTCATGCCGGTATATTGCACGGATATGTCGCTGGTATAATAATAATATTCTAATATTCTATCACATACACACAACACCATCTAGCCCAAACTAAGCAGAGCTTGTACTATGGGTACCAGACAATGGATAAACATACATATTTTTTTTAGTGTATATAGAAACACCCAGACCAAGACAAACATCCATGTTTATGCACACAAATGTTTGATTTGTGCAGGAATCGAACCCGCGACCTCAGGCGTGGCAGTCGGTTACACTAACCACTACGCCATCGAGGGATGTCTGCGTAGTGGTTTATGTGGTCGCCTTTTTAATGCTACTGGCCCGTGTGTTGTGGATTCAATTTCTGCACGGGATTACGATGTGTATTTCGAGGTTGGGTTTTCTTTGTTCATAATTTGAATATTTATAAAATCCCTCGTGACACAGGAATAATATCTAGAGTTATATTTTTAAACAAGATACCCAAAGAGGCAGAATGTGCGGAGAATGTGAGTGATGCGATGCGTCTTTATTTCATTAGTCAAGTTTAAGTCCTAAATAATAATAATAGAGCTTGTATACCGGCTCATTGCCTGTCCTGTTCAAGTTCTTGCTAAACGTTATCGCAATAATACATAAGTGCTTCGTTTATACCAGAAATTGAAACTGGGTTTTACGATGGGCTTTTAAGCGCAAAGTTATGGCACGACACTAACGAGGTACTCGAATTATTAAAACTTAACCAATGTTAGCCGCAGATTGCCTAAAAATTTGTCTACTTGCAACGGATTTTGTCGCGGTGTATTTGGTTTTACAACTTTTTAATCTATACTAATATTACAAAGAGGAAAGATTTGTTTTTTCGTTTGTGTATTTGTTTGTTACAAACATCAAAATCCTCAGAATTAAATAAAAACAAAATAATAATAATAATATAATAATAATATTCTACCACATACACACAACACCATCTAGCCCAAACTAAGCAGAGCTTGTACTATGGGTACTAGACAATGGATAAACATACATAGATACTTTATTTTTGTCAATACATACATATTATACATAGAAACACCCAGACCAAGACAAACATCCATGTTCATGCACACAAATGTTTGACTTGTGCGGGAATCGAACCCACGACCTTAGGCGTGGCACTCAGTTACACTAACCACTACGCCATCCGACAACAAACGATTTAAAAAAAAATCACCCTTAGAAAGCTATATCATAGGCTATTTATTATGAGAATAAAAGTAATGATATTAAAATAACCTAATTCTACGCAAGCAAAGCCGCGGGCAAAAGTTAGTTATTTATATCTACACTATCCCTAACGCTTTAGTTGTCTTTTTGTAGCCAAGTTTTCATTCGATTCCCGGGTGAGTCAACACACGAATACTCGATTGCCGTCAACCGTGTCCCATCCCTAAAATCATAGTTACGAAATAAATATTACATCTTAGCATCTATCTAATTTAGGTGTGAGCCTGTGTAAATATACATATTTTTATTGCTCCTGATGGTAGATAGCAGTCGACCTGATGGTAAGCTAACCGCTGCTAATGGACTTCAGTAAAGCCAGGGTTGCCAAGTTGCCTACCGAAAAATCTATCCTTACACATTAAAATAAACTTATTTTAACGTAGTACCCTAATTTCTCATGTGACTTTTATTTAATCACTAGTACTGTAAAAAATCTGAGCAAATTTCTGAAACAATGTGGGATAAGGCACATTAAAGGCTCCTAAATAAAAATGGATTGTACGGAGGAACACAAATATTAAATTTTATTAAAGATAGGGCGCATTTACCCCTTAAACTCATTGCAGCTCAGAAGATCATTATATTTGGGTTTGACTTTCGGTTATATTATTATTGAGATTAGATCTAACGATGTATTCGTCGGCCTCGATGGCGTAGTGTTTAGTGTAACCGACTGCCACGCCTCTGAGGTCGCGGGTTCGATTCCCGCACGAGTCAAACATTTATGTGCATGAACATGGATGTTTGTCTTGGTCTGGGTGTTTCTATGTATAATATGTATGTATTTACAAAAAAAAAGTATATATGTATGTTTATCCATTGTCTACAACCCATAGTATAAGCTCTGCTTAGTTTTGGGCTAGATGGTGTTGTGTATATGTGGTAGAATATTATATTATATATTATATTCAGTTACAGTATGAAACTTGAATAGATCTACTACAGGTCGCGTCGACCCATAAAAACACAAAATTGATTATAAATATTACAAATTTTTATAAGTCCTTTAATCCTAAGCTGGCAAAGGAAGCAGGTGTGATATATGTCTACCTAAATGTTTGTAGCTTTTCGTGATTTCTAAACATAATATTAGACAGCCGCTGAGCTCACACTACTTAACCCGTGGCCACGAATTGTACAAGTTAGTCTAAACGCTAGGCAATTAATAGCTAACAAAGAAAGTAATTTATATGAATACTATAATATATATAATAAGTATATATAAATAATAAGAGCAGCGATAGCTCAGTGGGGAGACCAACAAACTGCAATGCAGAGGGTCTCGAGTTCAAACCCACGTCGCGCACCTCTGACTTTCGGAAGTTATATAACTTTTCGAAATTATGTGGGTATTGGTTGACAATTATCGCCTATTCCGTGCCTCGGCGTGCACGTTAAGCCGTCGGTTCTGGCTGCCATGAACATCTATGGCAGTTGTTATTGGGAGAGTGTCTACACAAAAGATCCCACTGTCGCCGGTCTGCACTGACTGGCCCCCACATAAGATACATACATAAATAATTATTCAATTTTATATTATAATGCCTTAAACCTATTTTGGGCATTTTAAAAGACTCGTACTAAGTCTTGTACCATAACAAAATGTGAATTAAAAAAAATACAGATATCTGGCACAAAGCACACTTAAACTTAAAACAATTACTTGTGTGGGATTTGAACACTCAACTCTCAGCGCGGTGACGAGGTAGGCCCTTTTCTGTTGCATGCATTTTACTATGCTCTATTTATCATCGTGTAACGACCAGTTAATAATATTATATTATTATTACCTTATATAAATTTTAAATAAAATAAAATTAATAAATTAACTGCCTCCGTGGCGCAGCGGTAGTGATTGCGACTGCTGTGCATGAGGTCTCGGGTTCGAATCCCGGGTCGGACCAACAAAAAGTTATTGGGTTTTTCTGTAAAGTAATCTCAATAGCGGCCCGCAGTTAGGAAGTTGGCAGTGTTATACACCCCCGTGCCTCGGAAAGCACGTAAAGCCGTTGGTCCTGCGCCTGATCTCTCTCCGGTCGTGTCAGATTGCCGTCCCATCGGATCATGAGAGTTAGGGAACAGAGAGTGCACTTGTGTTTACGCACACACTTGTGCACTATAATATCTCCTGCGCAGATGGCCAGTCTCTGTTAAGACTGGCCGCCGTGGCCGAAATTCGGACATTATTATCATTACCTTACTCTTCAAATGCACATGCATGTGAAATTAAGATTACATTTTTGTAACTAAGCATTATCTTTCTACCTAATACTAGACAGGAGACAGTCACTGTTTCTGTGTTATATTTATGAAATATAAAACGACGATAAAGCTCTATAATTTTGCTAGCAGTAGCTCCGCGCTACGAGCTTTGCTACGACACCCCGTAGCGGCTCGTAGCGCTACGAGTATACGAGACAGGCGGGGCTCTCGTTAGCGTTAGTTTTAGTCGTCACATTTCAGTCGCGGAGCTAATTCCTCGCCTCGGTGTGTAATTTGACTTTTTAATTGCGCTAGAGGCGGCGGACTAAATTAAATTCCTTTCCGATGTGCGGCGCGCTGGTACCCGTCACGCAACGAGATACGGTACAAGCGCGGTGTGGCACACGACTGGCGATCAGATAAATGCACAGTACGAGTTATGGACGGTCTTGTAGGTCCGGTCCACAAAGTACTGAACACGCTAGCTCACTAGAGACCCGCTTGTCATACATACTAATATTATGCGAATGTGAGTTTGGTTGTGTGTTACGCTACTAACTAACTATTCAACCGATCATTATGCAATATAATCCAAGTATGTCCGTGACAACTACATGTGGTACATATGACACTTAAAATATCATCGAACTTACGATGCTGGCTACGATCAGCGCTTTTTACTACATGACTCGAATAAAATCATTTAATTCGATTACAACTATTCCTTTCATCTCTAAAAGAAGCTGCACGCAGTATTCTGTGCTCTGTAGTTCTATCGTATAAGTTTATTGTCAAGGCTTAGGACTGTAAGTTCTTTGGTTCCATGCCGGGTTTATTTAGTTCCCGGTTGAGCAAAGCTATATTGGATTTTTCAGAAAGCTTTTACACTCTTATATAATCAAAGGAATATTCTCTACTTACTTAATTTGTGTACCACATCCTTGAATAGTACACAGCAGCGACAGCTCAGTGGGGAGACCAACAGACTGCAATGCAGAGGGTCTCGGGTTCGATCCCACGTCACGCACCTCTGACTTTCGGAAGTTATATGACTTTTTGAAATTATGTGCGTATTGATTGACAATTATCGCCTGCTCCGTGCCTCGGAGAGCACGTTAAGCCGTTGGTCCCAGCTGCCATGAACATCTATGGCAGTCGTTATTGGGAAAGTCAGTACCCTCTAATAAAAACTCCGTGTAAAAACTGATATCCAGTCAAATCCGGTAAGACCAGAAAAGCCGACCCCAAGTGACTTGGGAATTATAAAGGCTAAGAGAGAAGAAATCCTTGAATAGTACACATCTTACTCTACACTTAAGGAAACATTTCCAGACTCCGTATTATCATTGAGAATTGCCTGATCAAATAAATTAATTTTCCCAACTCGGGAATCAAATAGGATATCGCAAGTTTAGTCATAAACATACACCACAAGCTCAATGAGGCAGTAAATTTTATCAAACTACTTATGCCCATTATTATCGTTAATTTGTGTCTTACTTGCGGCAATAAATGTTACTTTCCGTTGCGTGTGGCCATTGCGGCCAAATTCACACGCAGAGGGTAATGAACCGCGCGTAATCTGATACAGCCACATTACTGGCCGTAGTTCACACTAAGGAATGGTCGAGTCGTGAACGTGTCGTGCCGCAGTCGTGCTGTGGTCGTGGCGCAGTCGTTGCCGGTCGACTTTATCGCTTTATCGCTGCAATTACTCTTAGGGCCGGCGCCTTGATTAAGACTTGGTGCTGCAATTAAAATATACTCATTACCATGTTTTAGTTGGACGTATACTCTCTTCGTATAAACACTATTTCAGACACAGATTGGTGACGTATTTATTTATATACGTAGACGCACGCTTGTATATTAAAAAGGGTAATCAGAGGTGTACTATATTTACATTTTGCAAGTTATGTTCAGTTCCCACGGTACCTCCAGCTCTCTTATGACCTTTATATCTCCCTATCACTGTTTCCGTATCTCTTTCTATTTCTCTGTCACTATCTTTTTCTCCAATTCTTTCTTTATATGTATACTAGCTGTCCCGACAGACGTTGTCCTGTAAACACGAAAAAAAAACCCAAATCTAAACCAGCCTCGAATCCACATGAACACACACAAATCTTTTTTATCAAAATCGGTCCAGCCGTTTTGGAGGAGTTCAGTGACATACACACGTACAGTAGAATTATATATATAAAGATAATTATTTTGCTGATTTAGGACTACATACAGCGATAGCTCAGTGGAGACCAATTATAGACTGCAATGCAGAGGGTCTCGGGTTCAAACCCACGTCGCGCACCTATGACTTTCGGAAGTTATATGACTTTTCGAAATTATGTGCGTATTGATTGACAATTATCGCCTGCTCCGTGCCTCGGAGAGCACGTTAAGCCGTTGGTTCCGGCTGCCATGAACATCTATGGCAGTCGTTATTGGGAAAGCCAGTACCCTCTATTATCCTGACACTGGTCTAGCCTTAGGGTATCGTTAGCCTTTGGGTTGCGGAGGTCAGGTGGCAGCCGCTCCGTGTAAAAACTGGTATCCAATCAAATCCGGTTAGACCAGAAAAGCCGACTCCAAGTGACTTGGGAATAATAAAGGCTAAGAGAGAAGAAGGACTACATACCGGGCGCCGTCCAGTAGGTTGCCGTTTACCGCTGGAAAGACGAAATAGTTAAAGAACTGACAGAGATGAATGCGCCCAAATGGTCTGACTTGGCACAAAATACAAAGAAATGGCGTACTTTAATGACAGAGTTCAAGATCCAGATCCGTTACTGAGCCAGCGAAGTAACTAAGTAGCTTAGTTATACTCATTAATACTTGTATTATCGATTCGATATATATAAGTTGTCCTTGGATTTGCACATTAGTTTAGTAGGTTGTAGAGAATTAGCTTTAAGCCTATTTAAGACTAGGTAAAGAACAGTCTTAAGTGACGAGCGTACAAAAAGAATATAATGAAAGTTAACGAAGCAAGAGGCATACCAGGATCGTAGCAAGTAGAAATCTATAGTCTGTGCCTACCCCTCCTGTGAACCGGCGTGTGACAACATATGTATAGATTCATTCTACTATAGAAAT
Organism: Catocala fraxini; assembly: GCA_930367265.1. Classification (NCBI taxonomy): domain Eukaryota; kingdom Metazoa; phylum Arthropoda; class Insecta; order Lepidoptera; family Erebidae; genus Catocala; species Catocala fraxini. The sequence goes on from OV884038.1 coordinate 23,542,479, forward strand.
TAAACATCAAAACAACAATCAAACATTTCCTTGACCCCAACCTTAAAACTATTATTAATTAATTATTAAACAAGTGAGAAACGACAATGAATTGCTGTAAATATCAGAGCTCGAAAGAATGGTATCACGTGACCTTGGGGTCAGAGGTCAAATGTTATAGTAATTTCGGTAGTATATCGACTATGCTGAGTCTAATGGCGTTGACCGCGAGTCTCTAGCTCTTACGGTTCTTGAGTTGAAAGATGGTAATCACTTGACCTTGGGGTCAGAGGTCAAAGGTCATAGTAATTTCGGGGTATATCGACTATGCTGAGTCGAATGGCGTTGACTTCAAGTCTCTAATTCTTACGGTTCTTGAGTTGAAAGTTGTATAATAGACGGACGGACGGACGGACAAAGCATTTTTTCGAACTCTAAAAAGACAAATCCCGCACTAGGAACAATTCTTGTATCGCAGGTGATTTTTCAAACATTCAAACAACGGACATAAAGAACCACCCACACTAGTAACAACTATTTGTTGATCACACAAATTTTTGTTCCGAGTGAAGGTCACACAACACCCGGCGCGGCGGCAGAGGCGAGCGGACCACTTATGAAATGAAAATATTTATTCACATTAAACATGTGTGATACATTGCAGCATTGATGTTATACAATTTAAAAGTTCAGAATGTTCTACCTGAATAGATGCACAAATGAGTGTAGTAGTTTCATAGAAAATACAATAATAATTAGAATACTATTCAAATGATGGTAATTAATTAAAGATAAATTGTAAAATCGTATAAAGACAGTAAAATTCAAATTACTTCTTCATCCGTGCAGTACATTAAAAACCATTGCAGCATCTACGCCAATAAACTCTACACATACACACACATAAACACATACACACCACACACACACAGAGGCACTCATTGAAGTTGTTCAAGCATCAGGTTCTTGTTTACACATACGTAGTGAAATGAAAACATCGCGCCGCCTGCCGACTGGTGCTCATGCACTCACCTCGGCAACTCATACCCACTTCAAAGAATAACATACTAAATGTGCAATCGAAATATAAAAACCGTATTTAATATTTGTGTGCATCAATCTTTTTTATGCTCTTAAAGTGGCAAGTATGCCCGTTTGATGGTTAACGTAATCTATGATCGCGCTTTATATAAAACTGACTTAATTGACGTTATCCTACTCGAACGTTAGCTTGCAACCTGATCACAGCGTCACGAACTGGATCGAATTGTGTATTTAAACTATACAGGTTCTTACTTAAATTCAGGCACATCGTTGCAGCAAGATCGGTCTAACTGTTTAGGAACATTAGGAGTTCAGACACACGTATAGAAGAATTACTACACAACAGGTAATTTTAAAAAGCACTGTTTTTAAAATTACCTGTGGCTACTTCTCAGTTTGGAAAGGTTATAATCCACCACGATAACTCAGTGCAGGTTGGCAGATTTCACACATCTTTGAGAACGTTATGGAGAACACTAAGATGTACAGGTTTCTTCACGACGTTTACCTTCACCGCTAAACCGAGCAATAGATAACTTCGAAAAGTCAAAGATGCGTGTCTTGGGATCGCATTTGAGAACCCTGCGTGGCAGTTCAACCGTTTCCACTAGGCTATGCTTAAAAAGAATTCGTTATGCTGCCAATGCACAGATCAAAAATTATTCTGCACCTTGCACAGCCGTCTTCTAGAAGCCTAGAAACACTACTCAGCACAAGAATATGACAAAGGGCAATTTGCCGACCTCAGAAAATGGATTCAAAGATGCGTAGGACTGGATCTCACCGCCTGCGTTCGACTTAAAACATAGCAAGGCAAATATGGGTGCAATATAATTCAACCTTAATTCTTCAAGAAAGGCTTGAATCGATGTAGGTAGGGACGCAAACGCAACGTGTCGATATTCACTATAACACAGACTTAGCTATTCAAATACCGCCTTACAAGCTGGGCTCACCGCTTTCATGATTTAAACGTTACAAAAGAAATGCGATTGATCACAAAGCGTTCGTCCAGTTAGTCCTTACTGGTCCACTGCACTTGTTTTTCTATTCCACTGAGAGTACATCCGGCAATCCGGTGCAATCCAGCCGAACAATCGGCTAGTGCGAGCCGCCGGCCGCCGGCGCGGTAATCGGCTTTGCAGTCCCGCGGGCCACCGCGCCGAGACCCGTACCGTGCGACTAAACATTGCGATTAAATGTCGCATCGCTGTCGCATTCTATATTAGCATTTATAAAACAATTTATAGAACTTTTGAGATTAAGATTCCGTGTGATATAAGAGCGTTGTGGGATGAAACAAGATGGAACTGCAAGGACTGGACTTGGGAGGGTATATTTTAAAAAGACAATTTCTGCGCTAAGTTGTATACGCCGTGTCGCGGGGGACTTAATATACGTTCAAATTACACACACGAATACTATCCAGACTCGTACTGCAATTGTTCGTGGCCAGTGTGGTAATCGAATCCACATTTATAATTTTTTTAACATAGATGTAATGAAGAATATAAGTAAAATATTCCACTATTGTTATCACTGACTACCTTGGTAAATGTCTCGGTAAACGCCTTAGTAAATATCTCGGTAAACGCTTTAGTAAATGTCTCGGTAAAAACCTCGGTAAATGCCTCGGTGAAGCAGCGGTAGCAAATGCGGTTGCTGTGCATGACGTCTCGGGTAAAATTTTCTCGTTTGACAGTGTTATTCGGATTACCTTTAAGACATAGTCATTAGTATTATGAAATGTGAAACCGACTAGACGATAATGTATTCAAGTAATTAGATAGTTGCTTATGTTTGATTTTATAAATTATTTTACACACAAGAGCAAATAACAACCAAAAGAATCTTTTTGTTCAATAATAATTTATTAATATTTTGAACTTGGGTATAAGAAAAGTGTAGTAGGTATATCTCGCTATTTCTCTCACACAGCTGCATTTAAATAGCATTTACGTCAGAATTTAATTGAGCAGCGATAGCTCGGTGGAGAGACCAACGGACTGCAATGCAGAGGGTCTCGGGTTCGAACCCACGTCGCGCACCTCTGACTATCGGAAGTTATATGACTTTTCGAAATTGTGTGCGTATTAATTGACAATTATCGCCTGCTCTGTGCCTCGGAGAGCACGTTAAGCCGTCGGTCCCGGCTGCCATGAACATCTATGGCAGTCGTTATTGGGAGAGTGTCGACACAAAAGATCCCACTGTGTCGAAGTGTCGCCGGTCTGCACTGACCGGCCCCCACATAAGATACATACATACATACGTCAGAATTTATTTTTCAGTAGAATCAATTGATCAAATAAAGGGTAACTTAACTAATCAAATCAAATATTTAAAAATTAAGTTTTCTAGCAACCCGCGGCTCGCGAGCTGCATGCGTCTCCTTGACTCCTTGGCTGCGGCTCTTCCACAAAATATTTAGTGCAGGCACAGAATATTACTTATGATCTTGCTTTATAGGTATGATACTAAATTTTATTTAATTTACTTTTTGTATACTGATACTTATTTGACAAAGGTAAGCTCGAAAGTGTACATTTAATCCTAATTACATCCGTAATAATGTCTCCTGCCAAAGCAAAGCTTAAGTTAAAAATGGCTCTTTGAATATATTTAAATAGTGTTATGTCCATATTTGGCTCTTTTGGATGTCAAGGTTACCGACCACTGTTCTAGCCTATTATGTGCGACCTAAAATTATAAAAGTGTGGTTACATTCCTACACTTTTAGAGATATAGTATATTTGTATGTATTATCATTATATGAAAATAATGACCTGATTAATGTATAACCATTTAAAGTAATGTCAGGACCTTGCCGGTTTAAAGCCTCATTTACAGTAAGTCACTGCAGAGGTGTCTATGTACAACAATCATAATCGTAAAAGATAATTGTGTATGCGGCCACTTTATGGTACGCTACCGTGTGTTAATGTGTGTGTGTGCGTATGTGTGTGTTTAATATGTACTATAGTGCGGCTTAACATATGAATAGAATGTTTGGTTATATAATAATATCAACCCTGTATATGTACTGCCTCACTGACGGGCATGGGCTTCTTCTCAGTGTGAGACGGCGGGTACGGCAAAGGCACGCTACCACGCTCTATTTCTAAATTGTCCCACTGCTGGGCACGGGTCCACGGGTGTCTTCTCAGTGTGAAAAGACTGAAACCAAAGTCCACCAAGCTGGTTCAGTGCGGCTTGGCAGACTTCTCAAATCTTCGACAATATAATGGAGAACTCTCAGACATGCAGGTTTCCTCACATTTTCCTTTACCGTTAAAGCAAACGATAAATAACTGATTAATACGCACATAACTTCGAAACGTCAGAGGTGCGTGCTTTGAGATCAGACTCGAGGCCTCTGCATAGCAGTCCAACGGTCTTCCATTAGGCCACTTTCGAACTATTGAATCGAATTTTGAAATTAAGCAGTATAGGTAATTAAAGTGATCTAAAAAAATTTATAAAAAACGTGATAAAATCGGTATGAAGTAGCTTAATTTCAATGCTTAACATTCGCGTAAACGTAAGACAATATTCCGATGACGGTACGAGTATGTAAACATCGGCCATCAGTAATCTAACTCAAAATTCGACATCCATTCATCGAGGTCCATCGCAGAAGCACTTAGTATTTAATATAAAGCTGCATCAGTCATATGACGTCAGCAGGCGCGATCGTCGCCGTCGTCAATCCATCATTACGTTGCATCGTTCGTCCGGCATTTGGGTCGCATTCGTTGGCTGTCGTTCCACTGGCAGCCATATTGCTGACTGAAATCCTGCTGTGTACACATGATTATACCAGCTTAGTTCGCTCCATGTGATGTGTGATTGACTTCTTGTAAGCCTTTATGTCAATCATAGTGAACGTTCAACTCACGGCAGCCGCACGAGTCAGTAGTGGTGTTATTGCCTTCACAAGCTTTGAGACGATATAAGAATATTTTAATCACGTTACGGTAATTTGAACTAAAAATTATAATTTATGCGTAATATAATGTTAGAGAACAGTTCTTAATGACGCTGATAATGACTTAAAGATATTAATAAATAGCTAATGATACGACATTTCGACCGATTTGCATCGGTTGTGGTCACGGGTTGACGCGATCATGCATATTGTTTACTTGAGGTGCTTGCTATTCCAAGCTGATTGACAGCCACGGTTCGTGTTATCTGGTCGAAACAACAAGCACCTGAAAGTAAATTTACGAATTAAATGTTCAAAAGAGCTACTATAGTAACTGTAGTTTATCAAAGCGCGATAGGAGCTAAAATGCCTTAACTTCTCTTTAATGAGAAGCTAATACGTTTTAGAATCCACGAATCGAAGTTTTAACTAGAGAATAGGCATCGAACTAAGTAGTATCTCGTCACGTATCCAAAGTTTGCAGCACAGAGAGCGCACATGCGCCCGCCACACCGACACGATCGCCTCTAACTCGACAATTATATTAACAGCGAGCAGAAGCGCCTCACCACTTATTTAATTGTACTCGTTGTAATTGAAACCAACTTTTATCCCTGAGGGCTAAAATTGACGTGAAAGTACACGAATTATATAATTATGTGTAAAATTTCAGACGTCACTCAAAAGTGTAAATTACAATTTTAAGTGACGGACTGAATTTATACTGCTTCTGTTTCCTTTACAAATAGCTGAAGTAAAATGATAAATGTAGAAATGGAGTGCGGATGAATTGTCGCTTGTGAAGGCGACAGAGCTCATTATGTGTGATTGTTGGAGGCATGAGTACACGCGTCGAACAGTAAATATCGCGACGAGCGCCCGCCCCGGTAACAAACGTGTTCGGCACAGCTCGGCGCGACACAACACCGCACGGCTCGACACGCTCCGGCATATTTTCGACACGTTTATTCCCTTGTAACAAGGTTTAAGCGACGCCACGGCATGAAATGATACTACATATTTAGTTGCGCTACAAGTGCCGGTAATGAGTTCTGACGAGCCGTCAACATACATTATGTTTAAGTGCCACACACGACGCTTAAATGTTTACAAACCTATTGTGAACATTAACTCTAAATATTTACGAGGTATTTGAGTTATTTATAGAAATAATTTTAATTGTTAATCTATGTATCGGTCTCAAAACGTTGGACGTAATCCGCGTGATTTAAATTGCAAAGTAATCACGCATTTAAATATCTAAAACATTCCTTTCAAAACAGCGTAATTAGTTCTATTATGAGAGGGAATGCGGCGGGAGTAGGATGGAGGCAGCGGCGAGCTTCAGAACAATCGGAGCATGCTCCGTACTCTCGATCAGCCGCGTATTGTATTAGGAGCGTCCGTAATCCGCACTCGTAATTACAACCAGTTAATTAATAGAGTAATTGCCTCGCGTTCTCTGCCTGATGATTATGACGCGGTGTGTGAGAGGTGGGGTAAGTTTGACGTGTCACGAATATTGCACGTCATTGCAAGTCAAAACTGTTATAGGTTTATGATTTATTTTTCCCGTTAATGTTGTCTTACGTTTACGCGAATGTTACACGTTGTAATTAAATTAATTGATATTAATGACAGCGTTTAACAATTTCAAATTATTTAAACGTTTTTTAGAGAACAGCTTCAGCAGTATTTCCTGTGTAGCAAGGCAATTTAAAAACATTCAAACAAATACCATATAAAAGTCAAAATAACAATGTGCACCTCATAAATTTTTGTCCCGGGAACCGAACCCCAGTTGCAGAATTGAGGCGATCAGTTACACCAATACGCTGTCCATACAGTCAATGTATGAATAATAATAATAATATTCTACCACATACACACAACACCATCTAGCCCAAACTAAGCAGAGCTTGTACTATGGGTACTAGACAATGGATAAACATACATATATACATTTTTTTTGTAAATACATATGTACATATTATACATAGAAACACCCAGACCAAGACAAACATCCATGTTCATGCACACAAATGTTTGACTTGTGCGGGAATCGAACCCAAGACCTCAGGCGTAGCAGTCGGTTACACTAACCACCACGCCATCGTGGCCGAATATTTGCACATTTCCGATACCAATGTTACAACTGTTTAAAACCGCGGTTAAATCCGTATAACGTTGTTTAATTTCAATTTGATGGCGTTACTAATTGATTCAATGTTGTCTGATAATTAACGGTTAGCGAAGTAATAGTCACCTTACCTTACCTACTGTAATTGCAAAAGTAACACTGTAGAGGTTTTCTTACTTTTCACAGAGCTATTCATTTGAAAGTTCAGGCACTGCATTGAGCAATGAAACAGCGATATGTAGGTTTTAAGTTTTCGCAAAATAATCATACTGCCGATTGCCGGTGTCAAGTTGCTACCTTTAGCGGTATAAGTTCAGAATGAACTTCTGAATACAAACTCGTTGAAATTGGCATTTCTAGGTGAGATGAATGTGCGTTTGTTCGTGTATATAGTTGTAGAATCGCTGGTTTCATGGCATAAGCTTGCAATTATGGTTACGAATGATTGTAATGTCACTAATTTATTATTAGTTTTATTTATTTATTAATAGGCGCATAGAGCCGGGCTTGCCTCCTATTAGGTGGAACCTAAAAACATAATTTGCGAAATGTAAGTGTATTTTGGTGTGCCAAAAAATATAGCTGACAGTATACAGGTATAATTTCGTAGTACATAAAAAGATAGCTAGCGAAATCTGGAATGAATTACGTGGAATCAAATCGTAGTTGGCGACATATGGCTGTTATTATTGGAGACCTAAAACCAGCTGACAGTTTAGATCTAATTACGTGGAACCTAAAATGATGGCTAGCGAAATTAGAGTAGAATTAAGTGGAACCAAAAACCTTATGCTGGCGAAATACAGAAGAAATTATTTAGAACCTAAAATATAGCTGGCTAAATTCAGGTGTAATGACGTGAAAGCTAAAAATAATAATAATTTTATTGAAAACCTTGTTACATTTTCACAATAATTAAACGATAATGACTACAGTAGTATAAACTGTGTCGTAGCCATTAGTAGCCTACATCCGAATATATTTTAAATAACTAAGATAAGGTAGTGAAGGTACAATTTTATTGTTTATTTTAAATAATTTTGTGCCTATATTGAGGATGAGAGTATGTGTTTGTCGGTGAGTGTATGTCAGTGTCTGTGTGTGTATTGTGTATATGTACATATGTGTGTGTTTGTGTATATCGGTATGTGTAGGTGTGTGTATATGTATGGGAGTAAGATGTATTTGTTATCATGCTATGATGTCCTCACATTGTGTATAAGTTTGTGAAAAACATTGCTTTCGATATGTGGATCAAAAACATAGCTGCCGAAATACTGGTACCTGGAACTTAAAACATTACTAGTAAAGTCTGCGTACTCTAGGACATAAGACGTTAGCCCATATATACTGGTATATATCTCCTGAAATGTAGCATGTTCATTTTGTCTGTGTGTCAGGTCATAGTAGACAGTACCAACCTTTGATATCGACAGTTTTTCGGCGCTCTGAATCCTGCTTCAGCTTAACGAACTCGCCCCAATTTCATTCATTTTTTTCAGTTTTGAATGAAGCATGCATCATCAAACAAATTAATTAGAAATTGGTTTGTATTTTTTTTGTGTTAACTGCCTTTCTCTCTGGGGGTCCGGATATAATCATGTTTGATTTCCCGCAAGGGTAAGCAGAGACTATGATATTTATGATGCTGCCGTATTTTACGGAGTAGCTCAGCAGATTGTGCTGCTTCAAAATAACCGGGAAAATAATCTGTGTTATGATATTTGGATATTATTCTTTATCATCTATGCTTATGCATATATGTCGAATATATTGGCAGTTCTACATAGGTACCCACCTATTTATATTAAGTCCATGTCCACGGTTATGTCCATGCAATACATGCGATATTACTGTATTGCGGTGTGTACTGAGTGCCTTGTGCGAGTTGTTTTTACGTTAACGCGATCGACACGTTTATGACGTTTAGCGCTTCGATTGGTCCGCTCCAAGCTCTTAACCGATCCGAGTGCCAAACGCGGTAAACGTTTAGATCGCGTTAACGTTTAAACAACTCGCACTAGGTACCTTGTATTCGAAAGACATTCGAATACGAATCGTAGTGCGATGCGAAAAATTACTGAAGCTCAGTTTCTGTCCTAGGTAGGTAATGCATGAATGATTACTATGCAGTGTTGTGGTTACGATTCCGAGACGGTACAAACATTTATATGATCCACAAATAGTTGTTCCGTGGTTTGAAAGCTTGTAAAGTTCTCCGCGATTCAGTATTAATTTGTCCCAAGTGCGAAAGTTGTCTGTTTTAATAATAAACAATGCTATATCAGAATAACTTTAACAATCGCCGCCCGTACAGTCAAAATACCATTAAAATAATATCAGTCATTGAAACTAAGAAAAATAAAATGTAGAGTCATGTCGAGTTTTATTTTTCTTAGCAGCACATTGTAGAGCCGCGCGGGCCGGAAGCGACGCACTCTCTACGACTTCCTGTTCCGCCGAGCCGCCACTGTGACACCTCGAGCTCACGACTCTACCTCCGTTTGCATACTTAGCATACGTTCGTATGCATTTAGTATATGCACGTATGGTATAATGGCTTTGAATGTCAAAATTGCGCATGTTATGATTCGATCAAAGTAAAAGGCAAAATGTTTGTGGTGGAAAGATGAGTTGGTTGGAGCTTGGATATTCTTGTTGCTAAAATTCATAGTGAATGGACTTCTAGCGAGATGGGAGAAAATGTTTTTCGAGTTGAACAGCGTTGACAATTATTTGGTTGCGGTACAAGTCAGACGGCTTACCTTGGGAGTATTTTCTCTTACAGGAAACAGGCGCTAGAGTAGAAATACTGTAACTGTGTTTAGCCTAGTAAGTAAGAGTTCAGGAGGCTAAAATACATACCTCTCCTATAACTTTACTTTCAATCTATCTCTATTTATTTTTCTAGGGTTGGCAAAGCGGCAGTTATCCCTATCCTGGCTGATATTGCAAGTCATCATAAGCTACGTTATTAGCTTCCTAATGAATGACAGGGCCGATTTGTGAACATTTTCTATGTATTTCTTTATGTAGACTGCAGCGAGTATATGCTATAATAATATAATAATAATATTCTATCACATATACACAACACCATCTAGCCCAAACTAAGCAGAGCTTGTACTATGGGTTCTAGACAATGGATAAACATACATATATACTTTTTTTTTTGTAAATACGTACTTATTATACATAGAAACACACAGACCAAGACAAAAATCCATGTTCATGCACACAAATGGTTAACTTGTGCGGGAATCGAACCCGCGACCTCAGGCGTGGCAGTCGGTTACACTAACCACTACGCCATCGAGTATAATATATCAGGTAAGCATAAATATATTTATAAGATTACTAACTTTCATTGAAATGTCTTTATAAACAAGATATAATAATCTCTGTCGAATAAGTATACTAATATTATAAAGAAGAAAGAAACATTTTTTTTTGTCTGTAACGATTTAAATCAAAAACTACTTAACCGATTGTAAAAATTATTTCATCATTAGAAAGCTATATTATCAGTTAGTGACATGGCCTATACTTTATTTAAAAAATTTACTGTTTCTAATACTAATCTAACCTACTTTTAAGTAAGCAAAGGCACGGGCTAAAGCTTAATATTTATATTTATGTAGCTTTTTTCAGATAATAAATAGCATACTCCGAATAAAATTAAATAGTATTGTACACCAATGTGTATATACACTTGTCATATTTATTTATATATTGATATTGTATATTAAAAAAATATAATACAGTAAAAACAAAAGATTATTTATCAAAGCTATGGATTATTTTACAGAATATTTTTATTGATCTAAGAGCTTATGGGTGGGTTCCATTTCATCCAGTGGCTTTGTGTGGAGATTTCCAAAACATTTTTAGTTAGCGCATAAAACACGTTTTGCTGCGATCAGCCTTCGTGTAAGGTTGCCACAGGAAATAACATTTTCTCTTCTACTTTTATTTATAGAGCGTGAGCCATCAATCAAGCACAGACCGAAAAAATATTAAATCTCTTTTGTCCAAGTACAGTTTTTGCTTGATAGACAACGATCGAAGTCATTACTACAATTATTGACTGTTATATTTCTCACAAGACTACAGTATGGGATTCTTCAAAAAGCTAGTGATGCCTCTGGTGTTGCAGGCGTCCATAGGCTACGGTGACCATTACCATCAGGTGGGCCGTATGCTTGTATGCCATTTTAGAAGTATAGAAAAAGACATAACTACTTAAGACTGCGCCGAGCGTAAGACAGATAATGACAGAGCTCGTGCGGCACATACTCAAATCGGCGCGCGGCCGCCATAGTAAAATTGTATGGTGGATTTGAAGTACTTTTTTGATAAATATGTATCTTTATTGTCAACCAATAACTAAAATATTTGGGATGGACAAATTGTTATATATCTATTTATGTTTCGTTTAACCTCTAAAATACTATAGATTTCTATTGTTATAATCTAAAAACATCGTAATTTGCATTTTTCGTGCAAACTTACGTAATTTTGTAGAGAAAAATATTAATTATTTTAAGTTTTTACACGGAGTAATTGTAAACACATTCATTGTTTTGGTAAATGTATATTTTATATTTGTATTAAACAAAAAGTGTTGATTTTATCCACTTAACTGTGACCGCCTGTTTTGGCACATTTCGCTCGCGGAGTCTTAAGGGTTCTTTTAACCGACAATTATTTACTACAACATTATTTATTACTATTTATTTATATAATCATCATTTACAACTATTTTACAGGGACTGCAGTATAAGCCAGCTATAACACATGCCATATTAAAGAACACAATATTTCGCATATGGCTATCCAAAGAATCATGGTTGGAATAGCCGATGCATTCAAATGTTATTAAGCCGACTAGGCTATAGATAAAAATATTGCAGCCACATATTGCACGTTTAGAAGCCTTGGTGAATTATTGAATATAATTCGAATTCCCTCGGATCATTTCAAACACAGAGAAGAGGCTCGTGCCCAGCAGTCGGACAGTTTAATACAGGGCTGACATTATACTCGCTATTCGAATAATGAATATCACACATTTATATACAAAACCCACTTTATTTTCCAATAATATAAGCGCAAAATATTGGATTACTAAACAACACTTATTATTGTATTTTCCAGTTATTTACCGTAAATCACAATCATAACTTCTCTGTGTATGAATATATAATTGAATTGAATAATAGCATCCCTTTGTGTTGATAATATCGCATCTATTCTATAATATCGCGGCGATAATACTAATTCAAACTACGGAGCACTTGTGAGTTGAATAAGTGAAGATTTAAAGCGATAATTTATGAAAGGAACGGCGGCCAGATATTCTGCTGTTCTTGGATATTTTTCAGCGCCCCCTTCGTCTATTGAATGTGCGGTGGGAAGGGGACTGAGGGGTGGGTAAGCGGGGTACGGGGAGGCGCCGAGTCAGCAACATCTCGCCGCAGACATATGACGAGTGACGACGTAGAGTTTTATTGTGAGAGCGTGTGTATGTGTGTGTAAGCATAAATCCTTGTTTTCTATGTGTGTGTTCAGCAAAACCTGCGTTTGTTGCATCGTACACAGATTTAGAAAGATATCAATGTATTTATTCATGATCAGACTGGCTGGTGGATCTCTCGGTCTGCGTTTATGCTTATGACTGAACATAAGGACCGAGTTCAGATGGAATAAATGGTATAGCATTTTTCTGTTCGGCTCATCGCTCACGTAATCAAATCATTGTTGTACCGTTCGGGAATCCAACTGGCAATTCTCGGTACACTTAGTAGCCTTAACCATTGAGTTATCAGTGCAATCAGTCATTACCTAAATTATATATCAAGATAAATTAGTCCGTACGTATATTTAGTTGAATGATTAATTTAGTTCATAGCGTGTTCGATGTTATCATTTCGTTTTGTTAGTGAGGCCGCTTTAATGTTTGCATTAAGGACACGATATATATATAATTTCTATTAGCCTAATGAGTTATGTTTGTAGTTTCGTGTATTTTACTAGTATTATACTAGGATTCAGCTTCTATAGTGACTAGTGGTTAAAAAACCGGGTATACCTTACAACAAAATGTCGTGCTGTCATCCCTGCATGAATGCCGCAGTAGGCAAGCGCCATGTTCAAAACGGAACAATTATTTGTATATCACCTATCTCTCGACAATATTGCTTTTCTGGATGAAAGGTACCTTATGTATACTTCTGTACTACTGACAATATGTATGCGAAATTTATATATGATCGGTCAAGTAGTTAATGCATGAAATCGTCACAACCAAAGTCACATTGGCATCTATATATATATAGAAATGGTTGCAGCACCTTACAGCTGTTATGATTTGTAAACAAAAAACTTGGCGATTAAAAAGAGTGGCCCTGAGTTTCTTGCCCGTTCTTCTCATGAGCCCTACACCCTTGCTTTGCTGAACGTGGCAGTAACTAAATGTAAATTGACAGGAAAAAATGTAGTGTAACTTTCGCATTCATAAGTGTTACCTTGTAACCTAAATTGAATAAATTTATTTTGACTTTTTTTATAATATTAGTTAGTATTATGATAATAATATTAGCCCTGTATACCCTCTTCTCAATGTGAAGAAGATTACGTCATAGTTCCTCATGCTAGCCTAGTGTGGATTGGTAAACTTTGAGAACATTATGAAGAATTCTCACACATGCATGTTTCCTCACGATGCTTTTCTTCACCGTTAAAGTGAGCGATAATCAGCTATTTAATATCTACTCGCATTACTTCAAAAAGTCAAAAGCCTTGGGATCAAACTTAAGACTTTTACGAGGGCACTGCCTCGTAAAACTGTATCCCCACTACGCTATTACTCAATCTGAATTATTTTTATTTAATTTTTATTATTTGTATTTCTTTCCAGTGACCGAATGAATTGTAAATCTTCCTACTAACCTAAGCTCCATCCATTACATACATTTGTTTTACTACAGCACTAGCTTCTAAGTGAGTAGTGATTTATTAACAAGGTTAATAGGTGTCCCATTTTACAACATCCTAATGCAGTATAGAGACCGTCCTTCAGTGCATTAGACTTATACTGTGGGTGTTATCAGGCGAACTAACGTAAGCAGCATTAACAAAAGTGTGAGGCAGCTTATCAGCGTTCACTTTCAAACATTAACTTTGTCTAATAAATCACAGCCGCGCCCCTCCCACCCCGCACCTCGTACCGCGTTGCCTTCAGGGAACTTCCCTTACAATAAACAGGGTATAAAATTATGCGCACCTCTGAACTGTGTTTAAATATCTTGTGAGCAGAATTACGAGGAATCGTAACGAGCGAAACGTAAAAAAATTGCATAGAATAATGTTTTTGGAGGCTGATTGAATTTGGTTTGCGTCGACTTATATACGTGTAGAAACTTATGCGTGTATATATCTAAGGGTAGATAGAGGTCTATTATATCCGCATTCTGTGAGCTGTCATTTTAAGTGCCACGTATAGAGTAGGGCAAACCTATTGCCGTCTACTTAGTATAATTCCAGATTGACTGAATGCGATTATTGTGCACGAGAGTTCGATTCCTGGGTAAAGATTTGTTAAATTTTTTGACTATAAAAATCTACATATTTACAACGGCCCGGTTGACAGCGATAGGCTCATTCCTTAATGTGCAAATTGGAAACATAGTCGGCGAAATGTGAATTTTGCACTTCAATGTATGCAACTATAAATAGATTGTTATTTAGGCGATAAAATTGAGTTATACATACGTAGGTATCAATCATTTTTATTGCTAGATAACTGTTTTTTTCAATTGCATTCTGTTCGAATACATCTATTCGGCACGTTTCAAATGATAGTTGATATATTTTTGACAGAACTGCGTCTGATTCCGTAGAACACGGCGGAACTAAAACGCCGTGTCACGAGAAACGTCGGCGATGTCACGCCTGACGCCTGAGGCATTAACGCCCTTATAGATAGCCTTCTTCGGTTTTATTTTTTCTTAAGGTTACGTTGTTATAAAAGTGGAGACGTGAGGTGTTTCTACTGAAGCGGAGCGAGGTAGAGACACCACACACCAAGAGCTAAGCGGTGAGTTCACAGTTTATAAGTAAAATACGATTTGTTAAACCTTATCTTATCTTATCTTACGTGGAGGCCAGTCAGTGCAGACCGGCGACACTTCGACCGAGTGGGATCTTTTGTGTCGACACTCGCCCAATAACGACTGCCATACATGTTCATGGCAGCCGGGACCGACGGCTTAACGTGCTCTCGGAGGCACGGAGCAGGCGATAATTGTCAATCAATACGCACATAATTTCGAAAAGTCATATAATTTCCGAAAGTCAGTGGTGCACGACGTGGGTTCGAACCCGAGACCCTCTGCATTGCAGTCTGTTGGTCTCCCCACTGAGCTATCGCTGCTCAGAATTTTGCGATCAGGAAGTACATAACATATAGAAAGTAACAATTTAAATTAAAGATCAACAAAGTCAGTCGCTAGCTTCCGTTTGACGCATCTACGATAAGATAAAATATTTAGTAGAATGATAGCTTTTTAAAATATAAAAAAATTCTTTAACTAAGTAAGTCATGACTTCATATTTAGAGTAAATATACAATACCCACATTTTTTTTATTTAGGTCACAAAGTAATACTTGTTAACGTTAAAGTTGCACTAACTAAATTATAGTCTGAATTTTTATTTACCTTGGCTTGGCTTAATTGACAAAGCGTTACGCCCGTCAATTATCTAAGGTAAATGTAAAATATCGGTTGACACTATAGTCACCAAACGCCAGCTTGTAAATAAAAATCACGTGGACAGTTTAGTATTCATAAATCTATTCTGATTCGTGATTCGCTTGGAACTTTTCCAGGAAATTTTGTCCAATAGATAAGCTTGTTTTTAAGAGCAATACAGCTGGAATGTTTGATTGTACTGTTCATTATATTCAGCCAACGCTTTAAGTGTTGTGGTTTTGTGACCAGCATCAGACAAATATTTGTGGGGTCGATAAATGTTTGATCCAATTCCAGACAGCGAGCAATTGTTTGTGGATTACACATTTTTAATAACCAGCAATCCCTATTATGTCAGCTATTTCTATCTACTTTTATAAAAGGCAAATATTTGATGCTTAGAAATATTTTATCAATTCATATATATATATATATATATATATATATGTTTATAAAGCTGATATCCAGTCAAATCCGGTTAGACCAGAAAAGCCGACCCCAAGTGGACTTGGGAATAATAAAGGCTAAGAAAGAAGAAGATATATATATATGTTTATCCATTGTCCGCAGCAGCGATAGCTCAGTGGGGAGACCAACAGACTGCAATGCAGAGGGTCTCGGGTTCGAACCCACGACGCGCACCTCTGACTTTCGGAAATTATATGACTTTTCGAAATTATGTGCGTATTGATTGACAATTATCGCCTGCTCCGTGCCTCGGAGAGCACGTTAAGCCGTCGGTCCCGGCTGCCATGAACATCTATGGCAGTCGTTATTGGGAGAGTGTCGACACAAAAGATCCCATTGGGTCGAAGTGTCGCCGGTCTGCACTGACTGGCCCCCACATAAGATAAGATAAGATAAGATAAGATAAGATCCATTGTCTAGTACCCATAGTACAAGCTCTGCTTCGTTTGGGCTAAATGGTGTTGTGTGTATGTGATAGAATATTATTATTATTATTATATAAAATTCGGAAAGTAAGACAGCTTACTGATGTAGGTACTGCGAGACTAGTATATCTTAGTTATTTTCACAGTGTCATGTCTTACGGTATATTATTGTGAGGCAAGGCAGTTGACATTAAAACAATTTTCATTCTTCAAAAACGTGCAGTACGTAACATTTATAATTTAGGTTCACGAGATTCCTTGAAATAGCGATTTAAAGAAATAGGCATACTTACTGTTGCGTCGCAATATATATTTGCAAACATTATGTTTATTAAACATAATATTCACTTATATAATAAGAATAGTGATATTCATAATTTAATCACTAGAAATAAGCATATTAGTGACCTATCATCGTTCACATAAAGTTCATAATACATTTGCGGGACTCGGTATACGTTTTTTTAATAAACTGCCCATTACAATAATAAATATACCAATTTCAAATTTAAAAGTGCCGTTAAAATACAGCTATGCCAGAAGGGTTATTATTCAGTCAATGATTATTTAAATGTCAAAAGCTTATTCTATACAGGATTCAAAGATCTGTATTATTTATAAGTTCATTTACTGTACATTTACTCTATGTGTAGACAGAAATGCAAAAAAGCTGTTACTGACTGGTTGCATAATCTTGATTATGACGAGACTGAAAGTCTCATTGTTACTTTAAAATAAACGGATTAACTGGTATTCGCACCCAAATCATGCACATATATACACACACATACACATCACACGTACAAAAATACACACATACACACGCACACCTACACACACACACACACACACACACACACACACACACACACTTTAGTTTTATGCTTAGTTTGTTCAATATTTAATTTGGGTCCATTTCTAAACTTTACCGTACATACTTATAATTTTACCATATATTATGTGATTTCGAAAGAGAGAGAGAGCCTGGAGATTTGTCACACAGGTTTCGAACCTATTACAGACTTCAGCTCTCACAAAGGTTGATTTTGTAACTGCTACTATACTCTTTTTGTGTTTAAAAGTATGTGTGCACCTTTTGAGAGAAATAAATTAATTTATTATTATTATTATTATTATTTAGTAATGTAGAGGTACCTCGTATATTTGTGATGTTATCTAGTATCTTGCTTTCCATTTCGATTGTTACTGAATATAAAATTAAAATATGAACGCACGACCGCATTTAGTGATGGATTGCCTTTGCATTGTCACAAAGTGTAAGTGTATGCGCCCTTTTGCCATTCTACCGTCTATTTGGTTAAATAATAAAAAGTATTTACAAATTCTACCAAATCTAATTATTTCATTTCCTTAATACTATTAAGTCATTTTTGTTATGGTATGGTAGCCATCAGGCTGCAACACCTTATTGATATGAGTTGTAAAATACTGAAATTATATTTAATTGGCGATTTAAAAGAGTGGCCATGGGTTTCTTGCAGGTTTCTTCTCATAGGCTCAACCCTCTGCCTGAACCTAGCAACTAACCTAAATGTAGCTTCAGTAACTTAGTAAACTCACTAACCTATATATTTTGACGTTCATAAGTGTTACTTTGTGTTTGTATTATGATTGAATGTTTCTATAGTTACCTTCAATAAAGAAATTATCCGTAGTTCAACAATACTCTTTCTTGAAATATTCAACAATATTATTACTAAAATACGTTATATAGGTATATACAATATGGATAAATTTTGAACATGGGAAACCGACATTCAAAATATTATTTTTAAATAATTGAGATGTGTCAGTGTAGGGCCATATTGTTATATAACGTCAGAGATTATTAGATAAGAGGTATACACTACGAGAAATCGCCTCGTATAACTCTGCCATTCTTGAATATTGTCTTATATATGTACATTGCAATCAAACTATTTTATACGGCTTTCATCGCATTGTTTATTTTAAAAACACTATTATTAACTAATTTTAAAACTACTAAACTACTACAGAGCTCAAAACAATTATATAAATAAAATCCGTAAAGAGGCTCTGTTTACAAACATTAACAAATAAAAAAATATCTCGACTTTTTGCAATATCTCGAACATAACCAAATAATATATGAACAGATAAAGATTTAGCCTAGCTACGTATCGATTAAATCGTTGAACAAAACCCCACCATACCAACTCAAGACAATGGCGAACCGAATAAAAATGTAATATCAATACAGGTCACGATCGTCGAACTCGCTACTATTCGGTGAAGACCACATGTGTTGCGCTAATGGGCCATACATCGTTCGCGCCGACACTCGGCCGGAGCGAACCGTACAGTTCAACTTACACGATTTATTACATCTCGTATATTCATTAACTATCGGCACTGTATGCAGGGATACTTTCCGTAATATCGGTTAATCAATATGGCGGTAATTGAGGATTTATTATATGCTATTGCAGATAATCGGGAAATAAAGGAAAGAATAGTCGACGGGCAGACCTAAACGAAAATGGTGGGATGACTTGGACGTTTTCGAAAGGGACTGGCAGGGCATATCTTCAGACAGAGTGATTTGGAAGGGAGAGGCTTTTGCCCAATAGTGGGACATAACCAAAGGCTATAAAAGGGGAAAGATTATATGAAGATATATGATGTAAGAAAGAAAGTAAATATTTTTAAGCTTTCGCGATTTGTACACACGCTTAATATCATACCATATGACGAGTCTTACTCGCTATTAAAAAGTAATGACTACCTATTGATTTCTCGACGTTTCGACCGACTTGCATCGATAAAATTTTGATCCAGTCCCGATCCAGAACCCGTGTCCACGATTAACTAAGTACAGTATTATATTAAGAAAAGTTGATACATGGACGGGTGGCATAGATTTATGTGATGATCTTCGTCGTACGTATATTCGGTCGTACCAGCAACGCTCAGCGACCGAATATACGTATGAACATACGTCCAGAAATAGTAGTTTTAAATCTGGGTGTTCTTTGAATCCATTGTTTCAAAGTTTGTAAAGATCTCTGTGCCAATAAAATCATATCTTATCTGCATCGGTAGTAAGTGCTGTGCTTGTGGTCTCAGATTCGATTCCTGGATCAGTAAAGCGTTATTCGGATTTCTGTCAAGCAAATTTCAAGCACCAAACAACCTACGGTAGACCTGTGCCTGGTCGACGGCAATAAGCTCTATTAGTACTACCTACTACTAACAAAAACGTGGCTATAATGAGCCTCTGCGTACCCCTTCGAGAATACAAGCATAAGACAATGCATGTAGAATTACCCTCTGTATATCAAAAGTAGGTTTCGCATTTTCACTACTAGCGGTCCGTGGTCGTCGTTGGACAAGTTTTTTGTTCCCGCAGGCGTTCGGTTCGCCGGGCTGTGGTCGACCGAGTCAACTTGATGTTTCTTTAAGCTAACTTAACAACTTAGTTTTTATAAAGATTTGCTCAAAGATTTTTTTTGTTAAGGAACTGTACGAGTCACTCTTTGCATGGCTAATCGAGGAACTGTTAAGATAATCAACTTGTATTTATTATAGAGTGTGAAGTTGAAAGGTGCAATTCTAGTGCATAGTGTGCGTAGCGGGTAAGCGGTCGACTCACAGCAATCGGTGTGCTGCGTAATATGGGTTCGAATCCCACGTTGGACAGTTATTTGTGTGATCCACAAATGATTGTTTTGAGTCTGGGTGTGTTTTGTGACCGTAAATTATGTATTTGTAAAGTACCTCGCTATAGTTTGACCAAAACCGCTGTACCGCGCCATAGGTATGTGCGCGGCGAGACGGGGGGATTGCCGTGAACGTTGACGAATGACAGCGACCTGTTAGACCCCGTCTCGCCGCGCACATACCTAAGGCGCGGTATAGCGATTTCGGTCAAACTATAGTAGAAACTTGCGTTTTATATAAGCTTTCTAAAAGGACATATGTAGATCTGTCTCTGCTCTAAGTCTAAGATAAAAAATTATAAAATTTTAAAATTTTGCATGGGCTTGAGTTATTTTTAACGCTCATACAAGAGGTCAAGCCTTACGGCGCTGGTGAGATAGACGACTTATTTATATAGTTATTCATGGCATGGTTAAGATGGCGATAAAAATTATAATCTAAATCGTCACGTCTCGTTTCTCCTGCGGTACAGCGGTAATGAATACGACTGCTGTGCATGAGGTTGCGGATTCGTTTCATGGGACGGACAAAGTGTCATTGTCAAGAAAATTTTACTAGCAGCACGGTGTCTGAAATTGAACCCACTAAGCTAATTAACTCACTCCTCATGAAAGCTCTAAAGCTCTACTCCTCGAACTGGCTTTTTTCAATGCTAAATTTTTATTTATTTTAATTAATATATCAGATAATCGGCGTGCTCAAGAATTGTTTACACATTTTTATGGAAATAAAGATTTTTGACTTTGACTAATCGGCAATAATCTCACGCTTCATTATGTAGCGAACTGTGGATGTTATAATAATATACATACTTCCTAACCTTTTGGAGGTAGGTATAAGGGCCTGAGACTATACATATGTATGTATATATATTCATCGACACATCAATGTGATATGCAATATTAAACTCTATTGCAATCACAATAATGACTGCAATAGTTTACGCGGTCACCATTTATAGTTAGACCACGCCTTGAGCACTGGTCAGACAGATTATGTGCCAGTTCAGCTAATGATGAGAACTTTTAATCTACGTTTCGAAGCATAAATCTGTTCAGAGCCACATTTATCTGTGAGTACGTCCGCGTACCGAACTTTGTTGTTTATTTTATCTAAGGCGAGGAACACTTACCTTTATTTTTTAACCTACTGGTTTCTGCTGCTGTGAGGCTTTTTCTATAATAAATATTATATATCTAATAGTAGTTCCTCCTGTTTCGATAATCTAGTGTGAGAATGTTGCACTGTTGATTGTCACGAGTTCGATCGCAAGGCTTTTCTACCTCTGACTTTTCGTAGTTGGTATGTAAGTTATATGCGTATTGAATAATAAATAAATAATAAATAAATTCATAAAAAAAACATAACATAAATGTACAAAACTTTAACAAGCAACTTTAACAAATTCTTTGTTTTAATTGTTAAAAACATAATTGGTCACGCTATGAGACCAAGGATCCCTATGCTAGGAGAATCCTGTATTACAGTGGTCATCCAACCATCCGTTAATTAATAATTTAATGCACTGCTTATTATAATATCATAATATATGTATTCAAAAGTTGCAAGTGGAGAAGTGGAAAAAGTGCGCGCACGCGCGTGTGTGTGTGTGTGTGTGCGTATGCGTGTGCGTGTGTGTGTTGTGTGTCTGTGTGTCTGTGTGTGCGTGAGTGATTACTGAGAATTTGTATGTGGTGTAGATCGTGCGAAAGGTTATGTATTTTTATATTATGTGTGTTTATGTAGTGGCCATAGAAACCGGCCTTATGGATGTTTTAGTAGATCTTCTGTTTCTTTGTAGTCGAGGGTTACAAGGTATTTTTTTTTTCGATTTTAGTGTTATAAAGTTTGCGTGGATGTATTCTCAGGACCTAAATTAGGGCGCTTAGATATGGAACATAGTTAATTGTCGCTCGCGTTAACAGTGAAGAGAGTTCTTCATAACGTGCTCAAAAATGATGTGCTGAGCAGTCTGCAAGCCCGCACACGTCCCAGCGTGGTGGACTTTAGCCTAACCTTTCTTACATTGAGAAGAAACCTGTGTCCATCAGTGGGACAGTTTATACACAGGGCTGATATTATGATGTTATTAATAGTACTTACTGTCTGGGACTTATCTGTATATGTAAATCCAACGAGAGCACATTACAGGCATAAAACGTCCAATCAGAAGTGTCAGAAGTAAGTCAGAATGATCTATCAGCGTGCGAAGATGCATTAGAATCGAAAAATACTCAAAGGATTTGATATTTGAAAATCATTTATCTTAGCTACAATAACATATACTATGTTATTGTACTAGTCAATAGTGTCGATTTAAAGATTACATTCTAAAAGTAAATGTTAGTATGAAACTTTGTACATTATAAAAAATTAGACAAACGTGAGTATGTTCACGGTTCACCTGTTATGTTTATATCATACGTAATGAGAGTTGAACCTATTGCCGTCTACTACAAAACGTTTTTGATTACATTCTGCTTAGTTACCGTGGCGTATGAGATATTTTTTATTTTAGGTTTTTTGATAGGCGGTTAATCATAACTGCATACTAGTTTCGTATGAAGTCCGTCTCACAGATGTAACAGTCGTCAGTTCTGCGACAGATTGCAAATTAAAGCGAACCCTTTGAGGTGCCGCGATCAGTGCCGCGAGGGGAGTGCACACAAATTGGATTTTTGTTTGTTACTCAGTGACGAGCGGCCGACGCCCGCCCGCGCCGCTGCGCTGTGACCGCGCTAAGAAGTGGGTTAATGAATTATGTCACCGTTGTGCAGATATACGCCGTGTGAGCGGACTCACTGACTCGGGAGACCTCGCGCTAACACACATCCCTTCCCTCCCTTCACATATCAGATACACGGAGGGACCTCATATTTAAATACATTTTTACCTGACTGCTTTCTACCAAAGGTTTAACCTTTTCACCCGACGAATGTGCCTATCTAAAAAGTTGTATAGGCAATAAGATACGGCCTTCACTTGTGTGTTCCTGAAATTACCGGGACCGCCAATTTGTATAACGTCGTCAAAATAAAACTTTGTGTAAAGAGCTTTGTTTGTACAATGTGTACAGAATAATCTCTTAGGGTCACGGGCACCTGTGTTAGCTGAATAATCCGAAGAGGTCCCGGGTCGTGGGAGGGTCGGGTTATGTGCGGGGAGAGGGGTTAGCACACAACGGACATGCCGTTTTTTAGTACACGCTATACAGATTCCCGTCACGCACCGACGTGGATTCATTTCATGAGCCGGTCTTTTTATAATTTAATCTAATACCTTGTTACAATCAAAATGATAAAAGAGCGAGCGTAACGTGTCCGAATATTCATGAGTGGTGTTTTTCTGTGTGAGTACATCGGTATGCATATCCGTACGTAGGTCGATGGGCGCTGCAGAGAGCGCCGCGACACAAATTGGAGGCCAGTTCGCGTACGAGTTAATTCCATTCTACAAATTGCTCAGTAAATAACGAGTACGCCTGACGGACACATAATAGTTTTCCAATTTGCTCGTCGCTCTTATAATTTCATTGGTTTTTGATGGCGACACTTTGTGCCTAACGAACCGAGCGTGATGAATGTTTTACTTGCCAGCGGGAGTTGGTGGCGGTGTTGGCACCAATGTGGTGTAAGATAGATTCTCGCAGATGAAAACTTGCGTGATAAATGCCCTGATAGGTTTTCAACTTTAAGTATGATGAAGATAAATGATTCAAAAGAATTTATGTTATGATCGTAGCACTTAAGATAGTATATTTCTTTGGTACGTTAAATTTTTTTTTGATGTTATTTACGTGTTGCCTTCGTATTTATTCTACAAAAGAAGTTTTCAGATGGAATGTTAGTATGTACCAATGTTTAAATAGTTTAAATAAATGAAACATTTAGTGTTTTTATTTTATTTTATAGTTTATAGTTAGCTCATTAATATAATTATTCTCATGCAATGCAAGGTTTCCTCGACACAGGCTTGCTTGGTGAGGAAACCAACGGACACTTAGATTATGATATTAAGCTCTCTGCAAAACGTATGCAGTAACATAGGGTTACATATTGGTGGTGTAGTACATTGTAGAATTAAAATGTATACTATGGCACAAGCACTATTGTAACTGTGGCGACACATTGTTATTTGCTGACGAGCTTATTCCGAGCTCGCTTCGCCAACCACTCCGATGAAAAAGCAGTCGCTACTCGTAAGGCACAGAATAGACCAACGTTTATAATTGTACGCGTATAAGTTATAATTAATAATAACTTATACGTTTATTTATGTTTTCCTTTTATAATGTTCTACCTTTATATCTTTTTCCAGTAATAAATAATTTTTACTTTACTTCTAATTAAATATTTGTTTTTATATATTTTAACTTAACTTACATACACAGCAAAAGACAGCTCATGTGGTGCTTACCTGTAAAAAACATTTGACACTAGATTAAGTTATTATGGTAAAGTTTTTTTTTTGTAGTTTCATCTGTGTTCCACGTTCAATCAATTATTGGTGAGGTAATTAAATAAAAATGGGAAGTCGTAGTCTTTGAATATGCTTTTATGTATAACTGATATATGGTAAAATATCGACATATATAGTTAGTGATATATTAGTGCAGGTCATATAGTTTGCTTAAGTGCTATAATGTTCTGTGGCGTAATGTCATTAAAATGATTTCAGGCGCAATTTTGTAACAAACATGCATACGGTCTTCGGCATTCCGCATGGATGCGGAAGGCGCAAAACCGGATGTTGTGCCGTAAAATGGTTGTGGTGATGATTGACTGTGGTGGGCTGATTGATTAATTGATTAATTAATTAATGTATACATCTAAGTAATACTAATGAAAATGAAAAAAATAATGGAATAAAAAAAATATAAGACAGGCAAGGCCTTTAAAAATTGAAAGATTAGTTAAGAAATTACTAACTGGGCAACAGTTAACAAAGTTCTGAACTCTGTGTACTAAAAATTGCTTTACATTTAAACCTAGCTAAACTGTACCCGATTTAGGTATCGAATCTACGATCAAGCAGAGTTGAAGTTAATAGTGTTAATTTAATTGGACCCTGTTAAGCAGAAAAGAGCCATCGAACATTTTTTATGAAATCGAGTTAAGTTAATACATAGCCATAAACTCTTAATCAAGTTTCATATTATGTGCACAAAAGATCCAGGCAGTATGATAACATTTACTTAAATGTATTTGTCATATTTTATTACCCAATTCATTTTTCAGTTAGTAACTGCATAGTACTATTTTTAAATTCGCTATCATACTTTAAACTGCATTTATTCAAAAGTATGAAAACGTCAGTTGGATCTTTTCAGCTTAATGGGGTCCAATTACAGGAAGGGAAAAATACAACCGTATTATGGGTTTTACAACTCTGAGGGGTGCCATAAGCCGCTTATAAAAGTGGAGAAAATTAGCATTTGACGCATGACTATTCAGATAGTAATATTTAGATAGCAGCTGATTGCTCAGTGGGGAGACCAACAGACTGCAATGCAGAGGGTCTCGGGTTCGAACCCACGTCGCGCAGCTTTGACATTCGGAAGTTATATGACTTTTCGAAATTATGTGCGTATTGATTGACAATTATCGCCTGCTCCGTGCCTCGGAGAGCACGTTACGCCGTCGGTCCCGGCTGCCATGAACATCTATGGCAGTCGTTATTGGGAGAGTGTCGACACAAAAGATCCCACTGTGCCGAAGTGTTGCCAGTCTGCACTAACTGGCCCCCACATAAGATACATACATAGATAGTAAACTGTATATCTTAGAAGGAGTAGACACAGGTACATCATACTTACATAATAATTAACTTACATAATAACTCGGAAGTTAAAAGATATGCAATTTGATCTCTAACAAATACTATTAAAGCTCAAATTGCCTAACTTTCAAATTTCGAGTTATGTCTCTGTTTTAACAAGAGTGCATATACCTTGAAATGTCTTATAGTAGAAAAGATTGGCCGTTCAGAAAAATATGAAAATAAAAATAACCTATCTACTACCTGAGATATGTTTTTTTTAATCACCATATTTAACTTTCTTGTACACTACGACCATACTACCATAAATGAATGAATTCCATCGGTTTTTTGTTGTTTTATTATTAAACACTAATTATGCTAATAGATAGACAGTCAAAAGTATGACTAGCTATCGCACTATTTTTCTGAACGGCCATCAGTTCTACTATAAGACATTTTATGGTTATTAATTACCGGACAGCCTGTATATTGCAAAATAGTGTTACGTGCTGGGTTCGACGGATAAGAATATAAACAATATTACCGACTAAAACACGTTTTATTCAAACACACAATTCAATTTAAAACACAATAAACACTATACCACACTTTTTCACTGTACTGCTTCAAACTCCGTAGTATTTCCGCTTCCGTTCGCTTCGATGAACACTTGATCGCTTACGATTGTAAACTGACTTGGCGGTGCGCGTGCGCCCTATTTATACGCGGCTAAAGCGCTTCTAGAGCTTTCTAGCAACGCCGCTCCCGGTATGCAAACAGTACGATGATTCGAGAAAGTACCAGCATCTTCTCTACGATTCTCGTAAGCATACCTACTACGTAGTTTCGTAAGATGTCAATAGATGGCGGTGTAAATTATTAGACGGAACTGCCGAGTCTTTCCCACAATGCCGAGAGATGTCACTGGGCGTAACAATAGTATTGAGTTTCTGTCAAGAAATTTTGAGTAACGTTGTGAGGTCTGGACTTGTCCGGTAGACGGTTATTGACTTGTGAGAGAATTGAAACTTAATACCATAACTGGAGACATGTCAGTGTAATAACTGCACGAATGGCGTAGTGGCTTAAGTGTTTGCTTCGCCATTGACATTAGTCGCCGACTGAGGTAGGTTCGTTCCTCCAACGGAGTAAAAATTTGTGTGATTTACAAATACTTATTCTCAATCCGGGTGTTCTTTGTATAGTACCCACGGCACATAATTTATTCTTTGTGCGACAGTTACCTTTTACAAAACAAAAAAAATTTGTTTTTTTGCCTACCTTTTCAAAGATATTGGCGTGGGACTATATCTCCGAAGAATAGTATAGTATCACTAGATTTTGCCCACGGTTTCGCTTGCGTAAATATAAGTAAGGTTAGGTTAGTAACCGTGTTTTTTTTTCAGTCCAGAAACGATGAAGGAAGTACTGCGCAACATCGGTCCCCTATTATCTTTCTGGACGGAGCTGAGGTGGTATGAGTAACTGAACAATATTTCGCGTCGGATACTTACGCACAATGGCCCAATTGTGGGGCTAAGTGCGGATAACACACATCCAACTAACTAAACCGTGTTTTTTCTAGATGAAAGGTCCTTTTCTGTTCCTTTAACAACGTGTATGTCAATTTGCATAATGATTGGTCGAGTAATTAAGGCGAGAAACAAATAAGCAAACTCACATTCGCATTATAATATGAGTTAGGAGTTACGATATTATAGCATAGCATATTATATTACATAGGAATATAACATGCTATTAATATAATGTGAATATATTAAAGCATATTCGTAATATCATTGCAGTATGTCATGAAAGAAACGCGCATATCCCAATGATATCTTGTTAGCGCGATAATGGACGCGAGGCACGTTACACAAACGCGTTAATATCTCTAATGCGTTCTGACGCATTATACGATTTGCTTTATCAGTTACAACAAATAATATATTTGTTGTGAGTCCGAGGTTATGAGATTATGGGGCGTTCGTTTGACTGACTGTGTGACTCACAATATAATTTGCGCTATTTGCTTTGTTTTTAGAGAGGATTGCTTTTGTAGTATCTGATTTGATTGTGTTGTTTACAAAGAAATAATGCTCAGTGACGCATTGGTAGTGAAAATAACTCCATGAGGTGTCAGTGACAAAACCGAAAAAGTGTTATTGTTCTGTAAAGAAGTTCTCTGTAGAAGTACGGAGTTTGAAGTTGTACCCGTTGGACGGTATTAAGCTCAGACCTAAAATAGCTAACGAAATGTGAGTTTAATACACTTCTGCCTGCTTCCGGGATACGTATGATGGTATGGATACGGGGATACGTGACTATATATATACATATTTCTGTATTAATTATAATTACACTAGCAATTAAATGCTACGTCAGCGGGGACTTTACAAACATACCGTACTGTTATACGGGAAACTTGATAAGTCTTTTTAAAAAAGACATTTATAATTTTGGCAGAAGGCCGTTTATTTATGCAAAGAATTACACGAGATCTTTTGTAAAGAGCAAGTGGTCTTAACCGAGGTTGAAACAAGTCTGCCCGAACTGAATACACCAACCGTCAATCCGCCACTAATCGCCAATGTGCTGACGGTGCATTGTGTCAGGGTTGTCCCATACATTAGAAGGTTATAACAGTACGTACACAAAGTACACCCAGACGAAATAAACGGATCATTTGTAGGTCACATAAATAATTGTTCCGCGTGGGATTCAAACTCTCATCACTCAGTGTGATGACAGTGGTAAGAGATTTCTTTATTAAATGACAACAAAAAAGTTAAATCCAGCTAGAGAGAGAATGTAGGGGTGCGTCTATTTATCCTTTTGAAGATACAGTCGTGATACTAGGTATACGCTGTGTGACTTAAAATTCTAAATTCGTATATACCGAGTGCACCAGTTACTATTATATAAACCGTAAATGTATAAAAATTGAATAACAATGAAACGACCGGACTAGAACACGTTAGTGAAAATAAATTGCGAGTTTATTGTAATAGCGTAGAGTAGTGGATTGTGGCACTATATGATGTGACATGGAACCATATAGAATATTGTGATTGTGACATGGGACAGCGAGACATGCAGCATACTATATTGCGACGCTGCGTGACATAAATTGCATGTAACTCAGTAAAACGAGACTTTCTATGCGCAGCAGCAGTGCGTTGTGCTTTGGATGATTGCGGTATACCTTACCATGGTCAGTACATGCGGTACTGCAGCACAGCATATTATGACGTGTCACGGACCAAGATGTACTTATTGCAGGATATGTAGCAAACTTTCAAATAACGGATATAAATAATACTCAGACTCGCACCCAAATTTGGGTGTACACAAATTTTTGTCTCTAAAGGAAGCGAACCCATAACACCTGGCATGTGGCAAGCGGCGAAGTGACCATTTAAATCACTACGCCATTCTATGTGTGTGTCATAGCAAGCGATAATCTATATATTAATACGTAAAGCAAAAACTTTGTACCTCTTTTTAAGAAAATTGCGCGGTCGGAGGAGTATGAAATTTGGCACAGTTAAAGTTTATATGGAGAAGGAGGGGCGATTCCTAATATGTTTATAAAATAAATTAAATTAATGAAAAAACACTACACGCCCACAACCATGCATTTGACACAAGCAGTCGAATCGCGGTCGTAGTATTTCGGCATTGTTCGGCTGATGTCGAGATTTCTTCGTAACTATGGTTACATATGTATGTGGGGTAGGTGATTAAATGAAATGTGATTATAAGGGTATAGTTATAGACAATAAAACCTTAATAACGATCAATCTTCAAATTTAAATCAATTATAGTCGAATTTCGACCACTGGGCGACCGCTGGTATAACTTAAGTAAGTCAGAAATGCGTGCTTTGAGATCAAATTCAAAACCTCTACGTAGCAGTCTAACGATCGCCCACTACGCTAATAATATCAGCCCTGTGTTAAACTGTTCCGTTGCTATGAACGGGCTTCTTCTCAGTGTGAGAAGGCTATATAAGTATGAGTAAGGCCATAGCCCACCACGCTAGCCCAGTGCCGTTTGGCAGACGTCTCATGTCTTCGAGAACATATTGGAGAGCTCTGAGACATGCAGGTTTCCTCACGATAATTTCCTTTATCGCTAATAGTATTCTTAAATTAGCTTGGTCATACTACAGACAACAGTGCTATATAAATAATAGTTTTATTGCCGCTGTACAAAACTAGAACGCGAGTGAAACGGGCACACAAACATGTCGAGATAATTTAAAACTCATTGAAATTAAACTACTATATACGAATTTTATCGCATTGTTTATTTGAACCTTTATTACATAATTTTGAAAACTGTTACACTACTAGTTACTACTATTAAACTTTACTAATTTTTAAGCTAATTAAATTATAATTGTCATATAGTTATCAGAAAACTACTATCCTAGTCTCCCCGTGACCATGGCTGCTGAAAAGCAACCGAAACGTCGGGGAAAATGTTAAATTTAATTAAATGTAAATAGTTTTAATAATAATTTAATTATCTTAAAAATTACTAAAGTTTAATAGTATCTTGTAGTAGTGTAACAGTTTCTAAATTATATAATAAAGTGTAAAATAAACAACGCGATAAAATCATATACAGTACATATAGTAGTTTAATTTCAATGAATAATATTCGCGTAAATGGAAGACAATATTAATTAAAAACTCGTTATAGCTACCAAACGGAGCTTAATTAAAGCAGTCCAATTATGTGACCTGGTGTATCGTGCATTGATTTAATTTTAAATAAAAAATATGTTTCTACTTCCGCGCCACGTGTAATTCCTGTGTCGCGGGGGACTGTACAAACATTCAAACAACGGACACCCAGACGGAAAAACCCTTTGTGGGTCACACAAATTTTTGTCCCGTGTGGAGATCGAACCCACAATATTTGGCGCGGTGGCAGTGGTAAGGCGACCACGTAAATTACGACACCATTCGTGCAGTTAAGTTTTTACCAAATATATTAAATTATTAGTACGTTTTAAGAGAGGGAGGTGGGCCCGCCTTGTGTTTCAAGAATACCGCAAATGAAGAAGTACTATCATCCTGGAGAAGCCATAGCTTGAGAAACTTTTTATCAGCAAATTTGTTAGCGACATATTTAGAAGTAAATATGTATATTAGTCTATAAGAATTATAAATAATAATATGGCGTACGCGTGTATATACCCGAAGGATTAGCTTGAAGTGTATTACTAAATATATTTAATATAAATATAGATAGATACATATGTTTGATTTTTGTAATTTTTCTGTAATATATTTTATTTTTAATTTGATTTTGTTACCAAGTATGTTAAATGCTATGGGTTATACCTGAAATAAACGATTATTATTATTATTTGTTTCTCTTTCACGGGTATTTCCCTAATACATCAGGAAAATACCCGGCCCTTTGGGAGGCTTATTATTATTATTACATCAACATTATTCGCGGGTTCGATTCCCGCATAAGTCAAACATTTGTTTGCATGAACATGGATGTTTGTCTTGGTCTGGGTGTTTCTATGTATAATATGTATGTATTTTGTATGTATGTATATCTATTCTCTAGTACCCATAGTACAAGCTCTGCTTAGTTTGGGCTAAATGGTGTTGTATGTATGTGATAGAATATTATTATTATTATTATGACAATGGTTACGCCCTACGAAATTGGGACAAGCCTATTACCACGTACTGTGCACAGTTCTAGACCTAGTGCTGCCACTGAGAATACCATAACAGAAAAATCCAATAACACTTTTCCGACCCGGTAACCGAACCCGAGACCTCAGGCACAGTAGTTGCCTTTACACTGACTGCGCTACAAAAGCAGTCTATAAATGATACAATGGTCAACTAACAGTTACATTATAAGCCTGTTAGAGGCCATGCGGCACTATTGAATTAAACGTCAGAACCGGTGTTTGCACGCTATTGCGAATAGCACTGGGGCAGAAACCGAAGCGCAAACGTGGCGCTACATGTGGCGCAACGTTGCTCATGTACTGCTATAACAAAACAGCTTCGGAAGCGTTCTGTGCTTCGAATATCTGTTACATATTAGGTATAGTTGGAAATTTGGCATTGCTTTTAGTATTATATGTATCGTACACAAAATAACACTTAAGATGTCACCTAGTTTGTCTGTCACAAGGCATTTTAGTTTCAATTACAAGAACTCTAAAATATTGAAACAACAACCTGTACTCCCGGTTTCAATCACGTTTATGATTACTGCTTCGCTCTTGTGGCTAGTGGCATAATGTTATACAGCCTATAACCATCCTTAAGAATTAGGTTATCAAAGGCAAAAATTATTTTCAATTCGTACAGTTGGTTCGAGAGATTAGCGCGTTCAAATAAAAAGCAAACAACCCTTCAGCTTTATTAAAATAAGAAAGATAATAAATAATATCTATACTTAATTATTAATTAATTGTCTTATTTTGTATAATATTGGCTAGCAATACATACAGACCTATTTGTAAAACTGCCTAAAAAAAAAACTACTATATATCCGCGGAAACCCTCAAACGGCGTAAATATAGTAATTTAGTCGTCAATTACATTTTTGAGCCGTTTGGGGTGGAAACCCTAGGTTCATGGGGTCAGAGCGCTCGTATTTTGTACAGGGAGATCGCAAAACGCCTGATCGACGTTTCGCGTGATCAGAATGCTGGTCTTTTCTGGGCCCAAAGAATCAGCATTCCATTCAACGTGGCAATGCTGCCAGTCTTCTGGGCACGTTACCAATTGACAACGATCCTAAAGAATTCTACGATGCCTAAACCATTTTTGTAAATATTTAGTATTATAATTATTTTTGTTTTTGTTATTATGTTATCTCTCTATATATGTAGGTTTTTGTCATATCTATTTGTTAGAAAATCAATATAGTTTTAAGCCAGGAATTTTGTTTGCCAAATAAGTAAGAAAAATATGCAAGAACACATCAACAATAGTTTAGTTACAATATCTATGGATTAGCAATAGTAAAGTGAGCTGTCTTGAAGATTTCGACTTTGAAATGAATGTTTGTGTTCGTATAAAGCCGGTACTTCAATCATCATTAAAATAACATTAAACGCTATTCGTCACTGTCACTATTATAACTGTAAATCATAGATTTTATTATAAAACAGCGTACATTCGTCATACACTTGCCAGATAGAATTCAAGCTTGAGTGCATTCTACAAGAATAGTTTCTCTACGAGTTTGCGCTACGGTTGCTACGACGCTACAAGGGCTACGTGCTACGAGTCTACGTAGACGTAGTAGGCGCAGACGCCATGAAATAAAAATATATAGATATGACGTAAGATTTAATTAGTATGGATTAGTATTAATATGGAACCAGCGTCCACAAAACCGTATTTAGCATTTAGACTGGGTGACAGTCCGATTATTGTTTTAATGAAACTATAATAATATGTTATAAACATTGCGTTAATGTTACCCTATATTTTTAATGACTATGACTATTGCAATCTATGTTTATCAATTTACCTTAGAAATCTATTTTATATTAGGTGACACTAATTATATTGATGCTGCTTTTTGACATAATACTCTTTTGAATTCCTGTTATAGATACTTCTAGCTTTTGCTAGATATTTCGCCCGCGTGATTCACGGCTACCCCGCGATTTAATTTATGTTCAGTTCGAGATTCATTTATGCTTTACTATACAGAATAAGATATAACGAAGCTCACTACAAGCAATTAAGCTATAAAAACTGCATCAACATCCTATTCGTGCTTTTTCTATGATACTGGATCAAACAGACCGAGCGATTTTAAAATATTTTATTTTCGGTTCAACAGACTGTATATAGTCGATTTCATTTAGTTTTATATATCACGAAATTATAGACACTAATTTACTATAGTTTTAAATATCATAATATAGCCTGAAGGGCATAAATATCCCTGCAGACTATCTAGCCTGTAAGGCAATTTATGCCTTGCAGTCCTTATTTAGTCTATCTAGACTACGGTAACCACTTATCTGGGTAAACGTAGATTTATTTGGCACCATGTATAAAAAATTTTGTTCTTTACAAAATATATGAGTATGACATAATATTCAATTCATCTCGCTACCGCTATAAACCTTACCGCTTCCCCCTGGGAGAAGGGAGGGGAGAGGCTGAATTCCGTTTATACATTTTGTTCTCACATTACTTTCAAGGAAACGTATCATAGATTAGATTCAAAGAACGATTCAACTGGAAATAAATTTATCCTGATTGAAAAAATATTATGAAGGCTATGTAGGGGGAAGTCGGACAAGCGCGGAATAGAGCAGACTATGGATGTGGCAGACAAGAATTTGCGTAACAGAATTCTGGTTAGATAACCATATATTGTAGAAAGGTATATTATTGTATATAGACGTAGACTATGGATCCCCGAAGAGCAGAATTATGTTAAACCCTCATTTCGCCAACTACATATGTTTTATATTCCTTGATAGTAAAAGGAAAATATATTGACGTCTACTAAGCATATACCTAGGCTATGTGTTGCAACGTAAAATTTCCAAACGTAAGAACCGTATAACATATTGCCTGACCCGGGACTATATTCTGTTACCTAACATCAATATAAGCGAAAATATTCGAAATTATGCTAGTGACGTAACTGACGGTCATATCATCAGAAATTAGTAAAGTAGGTACATATTTTCAATAACAATTACGGACCAGAAAAAGTTTCCTAATAGGAAAATCCGATAGAACTCTCTTTCTCTGTCACCGTACTAATCGAATCAATACTTATATACTTATATAATGAACCAAGATGTTAAGTCATTTTAATTTGAACAATTTTTCATGTGGTACTTTGAACAGCTTTGTTCTTTTCGATTATTGTCAGCGGTGAGTTGAGCTCTAAGGCATCCCAGTAATCATTACCACGGTTAACATAATGAGACTGTGTATGCAAATAGTGTATGAACCCTGTAGAGGGGACCGCGACGCATTAGAAATTCGCGTCACGCCGCTCAATTGGCCACTTTTAGTGTTGTGTGCCGGAAGGTTAGAGGCGGGAGGGAATAGGGAGAGGCCGCCGGCCCGTTGTTATTGCTTATTGCACACATAAATAGGCAGTAGAGATGCGCCGCAGGAATACGTGCGGAGCGACCTCGGCCCGCTGGACCAGGCGACTATAGGCCTCTACGACTAATCGCGTTATGACGTTTTGGATTCTATTTTATTTTAGTACCATTGCATTGGTATATGGTTCGATTGTAAGCAGTTATTGCAACATTTTTGTAAAGCATTGCGTTTTAATATCTTCTTTGTTTTTTGATTCGAATCTATGATTTAAATCTTCATCTGTGAGTTTGGTATTGGCAAATATTATCTTCACTGAAAGTGATTTTGGTGAATCAGAGTGATCTAAGAATGAGACGCAGCGTGTTACAGGATATCCAGGGAACGAGTGCATCTACTATTCAACTTATGGCTTCAAAGATGGCGTAGAGCTTTAAGAGGTCGTCTCGCTATTGTTACTGCGCCGGGTTTGTGGGTTAGATCCTCACATGGGAAACCACTTGTGATCCACAAATAGATATTCCTTATCTGCGTGACCTTTATGACCGTTATTTAAATGTTTGTAAAGGCGTCCAGGATACAAGAGTTATTCTTAGTACAGGAGTTGTGAATAAATAAAAAAAAGGAAGACACAATTATCAGAGCCAGAAATCGTTATCAAAAACCTTCATTTGTAACATTGTGAAGAGTATCACTTACATGTTTCTTAAGGTGCTGTCATAAGTAGGTCACGAATAATCTTTGCTCTATGCGCTGGCAGTACCAGAGTAATCCTCTGCCTAGCCCTCTAACGTCTAAACGTTATGCTACATTATATTGTATAGGTCACGTTCTACTTCGTTGGCAGAGATGACCAGTTAATGTTGATTGATTATTTAAATACTAGCAACTGAATCAAATGGTCTTTGTTGGTATTATATCTTTCGCTTGTTTATATTTATTAATGATTTCGTGGAATATTATTGTCTTATGTTTACGCGAATGTTATACATTGAAATTTTGTTGCGTTGTTTATTTAACTTAAAAACACTTTTGTTACATATGTATGTATATATGTATGTGTTAACGTCGCGTCGGGGCAAAGTGTAAACTTAAATATAAATTATTTTAATTAAATTTAATAGTTTAAATAGTAGTAAAGTTCAATAATAGTATTTAGTTTTTCAAAATTATGTAATAAAAGTGTTTTAAAGTTAAATAAACAACCCGACAAAATTCGTTTAAAGTGTTTAATTTCATGGAATAAGGTTGTCGAAGTCTTGTATTCGATACGCGGATTGGGTAAATTGTTTTATATATTTCCTGTCATGAAATTCTCAGTAACAGTATATTACAGTTTCTATTGTGTTAGATATTGGCACAAAGCCTTTCGTTTCTATTTAAAAAAAAACAACTCCCGCTCTAGGCATAATTCGTGTAACGCAGAGAATTTTACAAACATTTAAACAAAAGACACAAAGAATACCCAATCTCTAAAACACTTTTTGTGGATCACACAAATTTTAGTTCCGTGTAGAGATCGAACCCATAACACTCGGCGCGGCAGCAGTGACGAGGCGGCCTCTTAAATCACTACGCCATCCATGCATGTTAGATATTTGCGAAAAGCTTGCTGTTTTATATCATAGGACTTAAACAACTGCCGAAATGTGATTCTAATATCTCTCTGCCTACCCGTTTGACGATGTAATAATAATAATATTCTATCACATACACACAACGCCATCTAGCCCAATCTAAGCAGAGCTTGTACTATGGGTACTAGACAATAAGTAAGCATACATATATACTTTTTTTTGGTCAATACATACATATTATACATAGAAACACCCAGACTAAGACAAACATCCATGTTCATGCACACAAATGTTTGACTTGTGCGGGAATCGAACCCGCGACCTCAGGCGTGGCAGTCAGTTACACTAACCACCACGCCATTAAGGCCGCATAAGCTATATACAAACACGGTACTATACATGTTTACTATAATAATCAAACGCAACTTAATCAACACACGTTGTAGATACGGTATCTTGTTTGTACACATTGCATGCAATCGATCATCTGAATACCCAATAATTGTTCTATGAGTGATTAAACTGTATTTAACTTACCGTTTACGTTTGGTTAAATTACAACCAGTGGGAAGTACAGAGGGAAACATATGCAGACATTGTCTCAAGCCTTCATTCCTTAAGGGAGTAAGGTAAGCAGAGATAATTACGCCTGTTTGCCAGCTATAAAGTAAGGCTCTACGTAAAAGAGAGCAAACCTATTGCCATTTATCGAGCGAAGACCTAGACTCTGTGCTGCTGTTGGGAATGCTGGTCAAACAAAGCGTTAATCGCCTTCCCTGTCAAGAAGACAGGGTATTAACGCTTTGCTTGACCCAGTAATCAAATCAAAGAAGACATTCTAATAATATTATTAAGTTAAGTGTAATATGAGTTACTGTCACTATTATTTCATTTGTTATTAATATGTATCTTAGATATAACAAATTTTAACTTTAAATCTTATTGATATACTACTGTAACAACTACACACATCGGCTCATAAAAGGAAAAGAATATAACATTGAATTGTATTTTTATAAACATTTGGCGATTGAAAGGAGTGGCCATGAGTTTCTTGCCTGCTTCTTCTCATGAAAGGTCTAATCCTCGAACTGGTATCTGCCAATATTTTATTTTATTTCTGTCTGTTTATTTTATTATTATTTTTATTAATCTAATAGTGAATTGACGTGTCCAAGAACTGATTGCACATTTTTATGGAAATAAAGATTTTTGACTTTGACTTTGACATGTCAGAAGTCACATAAATTCCCGCTGCACCACTAAGGCAGTAGGTGAGGCAATGCAGGGAGATATTTCATTTGATATAGTTACGGCGCTTCGCAAATAAAATATCAGCAGTATCCATCAAGCTGTGAGGCAATCCAACAGAAATGGATCCGCGTATTCTAACTTTATTGTTTGTTTATTGCGTACGTTACGGGTTATGCAGCGGCGGATTTGGCTCCGTGCCGTGTATGGCGAGCGATAGACGCACTAATAGCTTCCGCATGAATTTGCGTCACAAGTTACGTCACGCTAGATGAGCCTTGTTGCAGGTGATGTAGGATTAGAATATTTTTTTGTGATGCTGACGTACTATTTTAATCTGCTGTAATTTGTTGAACAGCATGTTTGTATGATACTAACTTGTACCAGCGGCTTTGCTTTCATTTTCTTAGATAAAAGCCTTTATTCATCTGAAATAAGAAACCTTAAATATGGTTAAATATTTTTCAAAGAGTTTCCTGATATATTCCTTCACGTACACACAAAGCAAATTAGAAAATTTGCATACTCTCTTTATTTATATAATTATATTAAAGTCGAGTTTTAGATTACAGGTTTTCCATAAAAATATGTGGGTAGTCCACCAACCCGCTCTGGGCCAGCGTAGTAGACTATAGCCTACGCCACCTCGCACTGAGAAAAGGTCCGTGCCCAGCAGTGGGATAGTTTATATACAGGACTGATATTTCTAATATAAAGATAAAGCCTATTGTTTTTCCATAGCCACTGTCATAAGCAATATCGTGATTAGGATGTCAGAACAAGTCAAGCCTTATATTGCTGTTAAGAATAAATGTAGTAAAATAAATTTATTGCCTTTTTTTGCCTTGCTGGCACAACGGCAGTTTTTGCAATTGCTTTTATATGAGCTGTGTTGATCTCAATTCCAATTCCCGAGCCCGGTAAAGTCTTGTTAGGTTTTTTTATTAAAAACGTTCAGAAGCATGAAGTTTTTATTGTCTAGAACTGTAATCGGTGGACGGCAATAGGATCACCTCCTTTTACGATGGTATAAAATCATAGCTAGGGAATGTACACAAAACAATGGGTAACATGAGTGATACCTCTAAAGATACAAAATTTAAAAAAATAGGCTTCATTCAGGATCATGATACATACTATCTGCTTAAAAGAGAAAGCATGGAGCTCCTATTCTATTTCCACATAAAGAAGCTATAACGCCTGGAGGCCATATTGTTTTTATAAACGTAAACTTTGTTAGACAACGTTTACGTTAGTACTACTTTGTGACCTAAATTAATAAATTATTTTATTTGGAGAGTTCGTATTCTTCATAGAAATAAACTAAAACTGGTTCATACTCGCTTAAGCAATTAGGGGCGACGTAAAAGCCTCCATTTAAACTGTGCCTGAATTTGAACTGTGTTAATTATACACTACATATATTATGTTTTATTAAATTAGTTATATATACTTATATTTGAGTTGTCGGGGAATTGGACCTAATTTCCGGGTCTGAAAATGTTTGATAGTTGTATTTTTTTTTGGCTATAGACTTGCCCTCTTTAGCGTAAGACCTAAATTATGACTTGCAGAAAGTGCGTGTAATACACCTCAGTCACAAGATGCAGGCCTGACGACGTGCATACTGCTTCTTAAAAATTGCCAGTATTATTTGATCCATAATAATGACTACTTTTCCATTAGGCAAGCAGCGATAGCCTAGTGGGAAACCGTTGGACTGTCACGCAGTATCGAGTTCAATCCCAAGGCGCGCACCTTTGACTTTTCGAAGTTGTTTGTGTATTATATTATTATTAAATCATAATAATAGTTAGTTTATAGTTTGTTTGTTTGTTATTATTGTCACACTAACATAGTTTGTAAGTTATATTAACAATTTAATTATTATTTTATTATGAGTCCTAATTACTTGAATAAATGAAATTTAATATTATTATTATTATTAAATATTTAATTAACGCTCGCTTTAACGACAAAGGAAATCGTCGTGAGAAAACCTGCATGTCTGAGTTCTCCATAACGTTTTCGAAGATATGTAAAGTCTACCAACCCGCACGGCCAGTATGGTGGACTATGGCCTTCCCACACTAAGAAGAGGTCCGTGCCCAAACAGTATAATACAGGGCTCTATTATTATTATTATATTATAATAATGAACCAATTGATACCTAGACCTTGACACTAAAAAAAAACGGTTTAATAAATTAGACCCTATGGTGAAACACATGTAAATACAAACATAAATACATAGAGTGCTAAAAACATAAACATTTCGCCTATGTCGTAGCTGGGTAACAAGAATTACTTCACAAGGATCTAGAGGATAGCTGGTCCCTTTACTGATACACATAAGCGCATTTCACGATTTATAAAATGTTATGTATCTAATTACATACTGAACACATATGACGTCATATGAGCGAATGGACGCCAAATGTTTATCAGAGAACACGTTTAACTGTCTCGTATAGTAGTTGGAATATTGCCTACTATTTAAATCTGATACGATCATTTGTGTAACGATAACTTGGCTTAGTGGGCCAACTTTCCTTGCTCGTACATTAGAAGGAAGTTTATTATAATGTCACGGCTATATAAATCGACAATGGTTAATTGTTATGTACTATTTATTTATTTAGGGATAACAAACAGCAGCGTATTAAACATTACTATGATAGTGCTTAATAACTAAATGTACAAAATACGCCACCCACGGCATTATCCACAGATTACCTTTGAGAAATGTTGTCTACTAATAAAGACAGCTTACATAGATAATACCTTAATACTGGGTAAACAGCTTAGACGCTTATGTTTTACAATATTAATACTAGACAGTGAACAAAATAATAATAATAACGGAGAAAAAGAAATGTCGGCAGTTGTGTTTATCAGAGATCTATGGACAAGGACAATTATCCAATATATTAATAATTAAAGAAATGTCGGCCTCGATGGCGTAGTAGATAGTGTAACTGACTGCCACGCCTGAGGTCGCGGGTTCGATTCCCGCGCAAGTCAAACATTTGTGTGCATGAACATGGATGTTTGTCTTGGTCTGGGTGTTTCTATGTATAATATGTATGTATTTACAAAAAAAAAGTATCTATGTATGTTTATCCATTGTCTAGAACCCATAGTACAAGCTCTGCTTAGTTTGGGCTAGATGGTGTTGTGTGTATGTGGTAGAATATTATTATATTAAAAAAAAAAAAAAAAAAAAAATTCCATTCCTGAACATGGCTTTCGTAAGAAACATAATGTCAACAGAGCCAAAATGTTTGTTATAAGAATCCACTAAACGGCGAAGTGGAGAACGGACGCCAGAATTGCTACGGCAGAAACTGGTTGCAAACACTACTAATTTCTGTTTGCGACTTCAGTCGCGTAAAATATATGTTTATTAAGGACAATTAGCGCGTTAGACATAATCCTCGTGTCACGAGGAACTTAACAATCATTCAATCAACGGTCTTAAAGAACGCTGATTGAATGATTGTGTCCGGGTCTAGACCCGGAAGAACTATTTGTAGACCACACAAATATTTGTCCCTTGTGGGGATAGGACCCGCAACATTCGATGCAGCAGCGAGGCGACTACCTAAGCCACTACGCTATCCAATGCATTCAAACAATGATACAATTTTATTATGCGGATAGCGCAGAGGTACCCCTTCCGTTTAAAGGCTAGGCTTATAATATATTATAAAGTTCCATAATGGTAGAAGGATATCGGCTCAGTTTATAAACTGTGACCGTATACTAAGAAGAGGCCAATGTCAGACAGCGATACTAAAACAGGATCTTTTTTCGATAAGGAATGCGATGTGCCAGTAAACAGCGAGTGTATACAACAATGAGAGCAACTTCTTTAATGTTACAGTGTGCTCATAGGTTACAATAACCATTTACTACCAGGTGGGTACTATTCTTGGTCACTTACATACTACCAAGGTTGTAAAAAATGTCAGGGGTCAGTTCGTATATGATATTGACAGTCTTGCCGACTGTTTTACATTAGATATACCATAACAACGTACCAGAGAGCCCATAGTACTTCGTAGCGCCTTCGTACAGCCTACAAAAACATGGCGTAGCCGATCTTGACAGTCTTTTGGTCTATTTTACATTTGACACATAACAACGTACTACAGCTTGTAGCACTTCGTAGCGCTTTCGTAGACCCAACAAAAAATATTCTTAGCCGATCTTGACAGTCTTCCCTACTATTTTACATTAGACATGTAACAGCTCGTAGCACTTCGTAGCCCTCACGTAGGACCAACGTGGAGCTGATTGATGTTTGCGCGCTGAGGGCGGACGAACACGCGCTACGTCAATATTGAACTGAGATCTAAGCATGAATATTCAATCGCGGCGGTTTGCTTTGATTCCCTCAATCATCTTGGACAATACTATTTACAAGTTACGAACTAGTTCATCCGTAACTTCGTATATAATATAATTTTATTATTAGATTTTATTTCATTATTTTTTATTGTTTCATACGTTGAGCACTAGTTCATATATTTAATACTAGCTGACCCGCTCAGCCTTGTCTGCGTCACATAAGGGAATTATCCTCGTTTTAGCAAAATTTTCACCCATGCTCCGCTCCTATTGGTCGTAGCATGATGTTATAAATAATAATAAAGTTATATTATAACTTATAGCCTTCCTCAATAAATGGGCAACAAACAGTTAAAAAGTTTCAATTCCAATCAGTAGATCCCGAGATTAGCGCGTTCAACCAAACAAACTCTTTAGATTTATGATATTAGTAAGATAAAATAAATGAGATTTTTGCCTGCTTCTTCTTATGTGGGGAGACCAACAGAATGCAATGCAGAGGGTCTCGGGTTCAAACCCACATCGCGCACCTCTGTATTTCGGAAGTTATATGACTTTTCGAAATTATGTGCATATTGATTGACAATTATCGCCTGCTTCGTGCCTCGGAGAGTACGTTAAGCCGTCGGTCCCGGCTGCCATGAACATCTATGGCAGTCGTTTTTGGGCAAGTCAGTACCCTCTAATATCCTGACACTGGTCTAGCCTTAGGGTATCGTTAGCCTTCGGGTTGCGGAGGTCAGGTGGCAGCCGCTCCGTGTAAAAACTGATATCCAGTCAAATCCGGTTAGACCAGAAAAGCCGACCCCAAGTGTCTTGGGAATAATTAAGGCTAAGGCTAATACTTCTTATGCGAAATATAAAAATTCTATAATTTTTGTACGTAATACTTGAAATTATTTTATGGAAATAAAGCATTTGAATTAGCAACGTGAACACTAGGCTATGTCTTTGTTTACAGTAATGACTGACTTATTGAGCCACAATTATAGACTTATGTTGGCGTGCAATCTCCAGTTACCAGATTCGGTTTCCGGATCAAGCAATGTTTTGTGGGATTTGAGTGATGGAGATATAAAGTCTCAAAAGAGTCCGGAGCCT
The DNA here is from genome assembly GCA_930367265.1 of Catocala fraxini. Classification (NCBI taxonomy): domain Eukaryota; kingdom Metazoa; phylum Arthropoda; class Insecta; order Lepidoptera; family Erebidae; genus Catocala; species Catocala fraxini. Next base: position 23,586,043 of record OV884038.1, read on the forward strand.
AGAAATGTGCTCAGAGGAAAGTTACGCTCGCGTATTGCGTTACTTTATGCCATATTGCGTGTGACCTATAAACGTAGTTGGTAAATTGTGACGGTACATATGTATGTACCTACTACTTCGGGGATATACAGGGGTCTCCATATATTATGTATATCACTCCCTAGCAAAATTTTATCTAAATCCGTGCAGTGTTTAGTTATGAAAATTTAATAGACATCAGTTTATCTAGCCTTATAATTTGATAATTAAAGAAGTACATTTTAAAAATTTAAGTCTGTATCTGTGGTGCAGCAATATTGAATGCGACAAGCAGTGAGCAGCAGTATGAGGTCTCGGGTTTGATGCTAAAACAAACTCCGTTTGACATTTTTATAAAAAAAATCTCAGTAGCTGCAGAGAGTTTGGAATTGTGACTGGCAGATGGTAATAACCTCGCCCCTCTACTTCACTCTCTCTACGTAATAACGTGCAACCTAAAAACATAGCTGGTGAAATATGGGTAAAAATAATAAGTATCCCTAATAAATAATTATTAGATATTTGCCTAATGAGAGCGTTGAGAGACATATGTGGTGTGACTCTGAAAGATAGAATAAGGAATAGTGTGATTAGAGAGAGATGCGGCATAAAAGTGGATATAGTGTCAAGAATAGAAAAGGGTATGTTAAGCTGGTTTGGGCATGTAGAAATAATGGACGAGAAAAGACTGACTAAGAAAGTTTATAAGGCTAGTATGAATGGATCAGTCGTAAGAGGTAGACTTAGGCGAACGTTTCTTGACCAGATCGGAGACGTTCTGGACAAAGGCCAGGTTAAGAGCACCGTAAACCGGCGAGCGTGTATGAGGAATGTAATGAAAGTGAATGAAGCCAGGGAAGTGTGTCAGGATCGTAGCAAATGGAAATCCGTAGTCTTTGCCTACCCCTCTGGGAAACAGGCGTGAATCTATGTATGTATGTATGTATATTTGCCTAGTCATTTGGGGATCTACAGATGAGACTATGTGTTCACTACGCGGGGTTCATAATGCTACTGCGCCGAGTGCTGTGAGTTCGATCGCCATACGTTGTGTGATCCATAAATAGTAATTGAGAGTCTTTCCTTTGAATCTGTTGTGTAAATGTTTGTAAAATCACTACGACACAGGAGTTACACCTAGTGAAAATTTATAAAAAAAAAAGATTTAATTTATGTATTAAATCTATCAAGTCGTTAAAACTACATAGCACTCCAAAAGAATACAGGTACAACCTTAACACAAAACACTTCCTCTTATACACAGATTAAACGACAGACCGAGAAGCTGCCTGTTGTCTCAAGAATAGAAAAACTACAGATATGTAACAAATTATATAAAACTCTACATTTGACTCTATGAATGTAATGGACGGCAAGACTGTGTCCGTTTAAACTTTAGGAGAAAGCTCGTGCCCAAGACTTTATACAATATTATATTATAAAACTTATTTCCTGTATAAATATTATACACACAAAGAGAACCGAACACATGAAAAGAAAACCCAACTTAAAACTTTCTTAGCAAACTAAGTGCTTACAGAAAGCAGCTTAACTTGTAAAATAATAAATTAAGTTCGCTTTGACTTGTATGACTGAACAACATTCACACATAAGAGACATGCTGGGCGATAAGGTGATTTGAGCTTTATTTATATGAAGGTAAGGTTGATTGTTGATAAGAGGTGTAGTGTGGCAGTCAGGCGTGCTTTGGTGTTACACAGTTGTGGTTGCTCGTACAGTACGTTGAGCTACAACGATGTAAATGTAACGTTAGGCCTACATATCTCTGAAGGAGGCAGAGTAATGAATGCACAAATATTTTTGAGGCTTACGCAATATATTTTCTGCTTGAATAATCTAGTGGCTTAAGTGATTCTTGTGCGTATCCTTGCAAGTTCTCTGGGTTCGGTTGCCAGGTGAGACAAAGTTATGTTATTCATAAATTGTTGTTTAGAGTCTGCTTGTTCTTTGTGTTATTTAATTCAATTTTTGTAAGGACCACTGCGATAGAGGACTATCACTAATGAGAAAATTATGACTATAATAATAATAATAATAATAATAATAATACAATAATATTCTATCACATACACACAACACCATTTAGCCCAAACTAAGCAGAGCTTGTACTATGGGTACTAGACAATGGATAAACATTTTTTTTTGTATATATATAGATATTATACATAGAAACACCCAGACTAAGACAAACATTCATGTTCATGCACACAAATGTTTGACTTGTGCGGGAATCAAACCCGCAACCTCGCGTAAATGGTTAGGTATGGTTAGTAACATTATTTTTTTCTGGATCAAAGTTACCCTATGTCCTATTCAGTACCGCCAACAACGTGTATGCAAAACTCATGTTAATCGGTCGCGTATTTAAGGCGTGGAAGCGTAACAAACAAACTCACACATTTATAATATTAAGTGAGGATATGGCCTGTGATCACATGAATAAACCAACTTCTCTTGTGTACAGCGACGTGTATGCAAAATTTCATGTTGATCGGTCGAGTTGTTAAGGCGTGAAAGCGTCATAAACAAACTCACATTTGTATTTATAATAATCTGTAATCACATAAATAGACCATCTTGTCAATATGGCAAACCAGGATTTCATACATGAAAATATATAATTATTTTCTTCGAATTTTATCGTGCTTTATTTCGTTTGCAACTTTTTATCTCGTCCTTGGTTTACTTTTCAGCCGCCGTAATCACGAGGAAAGAGAGTTTTTAACAAAATAAAGCATGATAAAATAGCTGAAAGGGAATATCATTTTTTCATTTCAATGTGTAGCGCTGATGTTAAAGTAAAATAATACTTGAAAATGTTATTTAAAAATGTACAGGGATGACCGCAGTCTTTTGGATTTTTGACTAAGTTATATAGTACGTAAATTCAAATGCCTTGGTAGCGCAGAGCTAATAAGTAGAACTGCTGTACATAAAGTCTCAGGTTCAATGCTTGAAACAATGTCATTGGGTTTTCTGTTAAGTGATGCAATATTACGCTATAGTTGTCCGCAATGGTCATATTTTATGATAATTTCAAAAGCGGGACGAAATATAATTAACGACCTCGATGGCGTAGTGGTTAGTGTAACCGACTGCCACGCCTAAGGTCGTGGGTTCGATTCCCGCACAAGTCAAACATTTGTGTGTATAAACATGGATGTTTGTCTTAGTCTGGGAGTTTTTATGTATAATATGTAGGCATTTATAAAATAAGTATTGTTTGTTTTTCCATTGTATAGTACCCATAGTACAATTCTTCTCAGTTTGGGCTAGATGGTGTTGTGTGTATGTGATAGAAAATAAATAAGAAGAAATCTTAAAATGGATATTGGTAGCATATGTACCAATGAGCAAGGAGCAGCGATAGCTCAGTGGGGAGACCAATAGACTGCAATGCAGAGGGTCTCGGGTTCGAACCCACGTCGCGCACCTCTGACTTACGGAAGTTATATGACTTTTCGAAATTATGTGCGTATTGATTGACAATTATCGCCTGCTCCGTGCCTCGGAGAGCACGTTAAGCCGTAGGTCTCGGCTGCCATGAACATCAATGGCAGTCGTTATTGGGAAAATCAGTACCCTCTAATATCCTGACACTGGTCTAGCCTTAGGGTATCGTTAGCCTTCGGGTTGCGGAGGTCAGGTGGCAGCCGCTCCGTGTAAAAACTGATATCCAGTCAAATCCGGTTAGACCAGAAAAGCCGACCCCAAGTGACTTGGGAATAATAAAGGCTAAGAGAGAAGAAGATGTACCAATGAAGTTACAGTCATATTCTTCCTCAATTTTCATTGCATCAATACACATGATTATGGATATAATACATGATAATATTCTACCACATACACACAACACCATCAAGCCCAAACTAAGCAGAGCTTGTACTATGGGTACTAGACAATGGATAAACATACATATATACTTTATTTTTGTAAATACATACATATTTATACATAGACACACCCAGACCAAGACAAACATCCATGTTCATGCACACAAATGTTTTACTTGTGCAGGGATCGAACCCGCGACCTCAGAGGCGTGGCAGTCGGTTACACTAACCACTACGCCATCGAGGCCGACCTATTAGATTAGCTTATTGCTAGCAATAATCGTAACAATAATGAGAAATGACGAGGAAAATATTCGCGTCGTCGTACATTATACTCGCGATACATCTGCAATGCGATGTTAGGCGATATCAAACAAAACCTTTAATGAGACAGCCCGCGCCGATCCCCGCGGAGTACCCGATGGGACATATTGCCAAGCGAGGCGGATATCATATACTTCTAAAATTAAAATTGCGCTATTGTCACGATTGTCTATAAATGAAAGTAATGTAATAAACTACATTTTGTCCGCGGCTCCTCTCGTGATAATGTAGGTTAGGTAAGTAACAGTCTTACATCCAGAAACAAGTGAGAAACGGCCATGAATTGCCGTAAATCTCAGAGATCGAAAAAATGGTATCAGGTGACCTTGAGGTCAGAGGTCAAAGGTCATAGTCATTTCGGGGGTATATCGACTATGCTGAGTCAAATGGCGTTGATCGCGAGTCTCTAGCTCATACGGTTCTTGAGTTGAAACTTGTATAACAGACAGACTGACGAACGGGCGGACGGACAAAGCTGTTGTGTAAGACTTTTTTCGAACTCTAAAAAGGACAGAGCATGTTGCCAGAGGAACAGAAAAAGGGATCTTGGGGGTATACTATAGGGTTATAGTCCCCCCAAGTATACGTCCAAGGTCCTTTTCCTGTTCTACTGGCAACAGGTAAGCGAAATTTCATAATGATCGGTCGAGTAGTTTACGCGTGAAAGCGTAACAAACAAACAAATTTGCATTCGCATTTATATTAGTTACGATAAAATGAATATTTGAACAGGACTCATCATTGAGAAAAATTACGTGATTCGGTTACTGTAGGTACGCGCTACGTTACGTAAGGTACGTATAGTTTAAATAAAAACCTCCTGCATTATTTTTTGTGTAGTAGAGTCTCGCTGATTTCAGCATGAAGGTCCGTCCGGGGGAGAACTACCATCTTACAGAATATCGACGTGAAATAGCAGTATTCCTACTGTTGTGTTTCGTTCGGTGACTGAGAGTGCCGGTGGCCCAATCCCCCTCTTTCCCCCTTCCCGCTCCTTCTCCTTCCCATTTCCTTTCCTAAGGATCAGCAATGCGCAAGTGATGCCTCTGGTGTTGCAGGCGTCCATAGGCTACGGTGACCACTTACTATCAGGTGGGCCGTATGCTTCTTTGCCACCTTAGTTGTATACAAAAAAAACAAATTCAGTCGGTTAAAATCGTACCTAACACTAGCCAGTTCAAAGAATTAATTGACTATTATTAAACCATCAACAGTACAAAAACGCAAGCTAAAAATAAACTTGAAAAAAAGTGGTAATACAGTTAAGTGAGTAAAGTGTCCAGTGAGCGTTTACGTTCGAGTTCAAGTCTTATCTACAACGAAGCGTAGTGCCTTGAAACCCATTCTTATCAGCGTTCCATCACGGACCGTGTGAGATACGGAGCTTTACGCCAAACACCACCACTTGCGACCAAAGGACACGCCTACTGAACATCCAGAACCTTAACCACATAGATATAAAGTTCACATTAGTATGGCACACTGCAAAAATCGCAGCGATCGAGTGTATGTGAGTTGGGTACGTTAGTATTAAGTAGTGGAGAAGGCACACGCGAGTTGCAGGTGACTTTACTTTTAATAGTTTTGTGTTAGTTAAGCTAATAGTTGCGCGTGGAATGGACAATGTTCGCAACTGACATTATCAGATAATGTCGCGAGTTGCGCCGGGTAATGTTCGGATTAGGGCGCCCGACCGTTCGAGCGATATTAGCGGCAGTGAGTATGCGGTCTCGATTATACTCTCATGTAAGTAAGATCGGCGCTTTTATTTGAATATAGAATGTCGAATTAATTAGGCTGCCTTGCTCGGACCGTTTTGTTTCAAAAAGACAATGGCTGAATTATCAAATAATGTAGGCACTCACTCCTCAAGTAGTCTTTAACCCACAAGACTTGCCCCTCGATTGATGATTTTGAGATACATTAAGCCTCCTAACTCGCACTGGTGGATGACAAAGGCTAAACCTCACTCATACCAAGAGATTAAATGTGTCCGGTAGTGGGATAGTTCATAATCAGGGTTGATGGATATTATATTCAATTAATGATGCCTTATCTTGAATAAGTTATTGCATGTCGTTATAGCTGCACGCAGGTTTTTGATAAAGCTAAATTTAACACAGAAATATGCATACACACATACATGCAAATACTAACAAATACAAAGCAGCAATAGCTCAGTGGGGAGACCAACAGACTGCAATGCAGAGGGTCTCGGGTTCAAACCCACGTCGCGCACCTCTGACTTTCGGAAAATATATGACTTTTCGAAATTTTGTGCGTATTGATTAACAATTATCACCTGCTCCGTGCCTCGGAGAGCACGTTAAGCCGTCGGTCCAGCTGCCATGAACATCTATGGCAATCGTTATTGGGAAGTCAGTGCTCTAATATTATCCTGACACTGGTCTAACCTTAGGGTATCGTTAGCCTTCGGGTTGCGGAGGTCAGGTGGCAGCCGCTCCGTGTAAAAACTGATATCCAGTCAAATCCGGTTAGACAAGAAAAGCCGACCCCAAGTGGCTTGGGAATAATAAAGGCTAGAGAGAAGAAGACATACATGCAAATACTTATGCATACGTATACTCATGCCTGTATAACACAGAGAAGTAAGCAAAGATAAAATTTTCTTTAAATGTAGGTATATATCCCGCAATAGCGATCGAATCCTTTATCACGGAGACCTTACAAAGACTTTGAATAATCATATGTGGATGACATGGACATGACTATTACAACACTGGCAAAAAGTTGGATCTAATACACCTTTGTTTTCGGGACTTCGTGAATATAAGCGTGAGACTATTATAAAGTAATAGCAGTGACGCGGGATACTTTTATAGACACAAAGAACATTTAGACTAGATACAACCATTTGTGGATCACACAATTTTTTGTCCCGTGTGGGTTGAACCCAACACTCGGCGTAGTGGCAGTGGGGAGACGACTAAAACTAAAACGCTATACGTTCAGAAGACATGAGACAATGTATATAAGTACGTATATGTATTTTGTTATAATTGTAACACATTATCTATCGCAGGTACCAGTCTCTCGCAATATTATATGTGTACCATGTTACCAGTTCCATGGATCTTCTATTTGTAATTTTGTGAAGACAAAAATAAATGAATTATTATTATTATTGATTTTCGCTAATTCGATGCCATAACGACCTCTTACGTTTCTCTTTGTAGTTTTACACTGTCAACTGGAAAAACACTTTTGTTCGTCATTCTATTGTCAGGTGAAAAAAGTATTACAGACAGTTCGGGACACAAAAAGTTATTTTTTGTATTGTTCGAACGAGAGCCTTGTTTCCGTCACCGACTGACTAATCACCTACGCCGAGAAAAAGTTTCTTTAGGAAGAAAAACTCATTTATTTCCACCATGTAACGTTAAAAAACAAACTGGCTACGAAGGTTATTGGCGTTACACGCCAACTTTATTTGTAATCAAACCTTTGTTATAGAGGCCAATGTCCTTAGCTTTTAAATTAATGGAGGAATATTAAGTTTATTCAAATGTTTGCGTCAAATATATGGGTATGTAATTAATTCATAGTGATTGCTGTAGGGCGACGAAACTAATTTATATTTAATGAGTGATATGAATAAGACGTTATTAGACATTTATAATTGTATTCGCTTTGAGATTCCGGTTAAACAGACGTGTTTAACATCTTAACATCGGTAGTTAGTTTTGTAGGTCCCACGTAATAATAGGCGACTCTATTGTCGTCTACTGAGTATGTCGGCCTCGATGGCGTAGTGGTCAGTGTAACCGACTGCCACGCCTGAGATCGCGAGTTCGATTACCGCACAAGTCAAACATTTGTGTGTATGAACATGGATGTTTGTCTTGGTCTGGATGTGTCTATGTATAATATGTATGTATTTACATAAAAAAAGTATATATGTATGCTTACCCATTGTCTAGTACCCATAGTACAAGCTCTGCTTAGTTTGGGCTAGATGTATGTGGTAGAATATTATATTATATTATTATATTATAAAGTTACAGCCTCTACACTGTTACTAAGAATTTCTTGACAGAAAACACTAATAGCAGTTTACACGACCCGGGAATCGAACTCGAGATCCCATGCACAGCAGTCGTATTCACTACAGCTGCGCCAATGAAGAGAATGCTTATCTTAGCAGCCGCAAATTCTATAATATTTAATAAACTTTAAGGTCTATAAATCTAACATTGTCTACAATAATATAACTTCGATAATAGTCCGAACACGTATTACAATTTCTGTAGCTTTAAGTAGACTGCCGTGTTATAAATTGAATCGTGGGAAAACGATGTAAGTGGCGCGTTGCACATACATAGTCAGATACGTACAATGCACTTAATTATGTATGTGTGTGTCCCTACATTAGACATAATTATAAAACCGTATCTTTTGCCTGCGGTTTCGTTCGGGAATAGTAGTTTTTTATTAATGAAAAATCAATATAAATTTATTCAGATTAGGTTACAAGGTAACACTTATGAATGTCAAATTTACACAAATTTTTCTGCGAATTTACATTTACTGCCACGTTCAGCAAAGCAAGGGTGTAGGGCTCATGAGAAGAACGGGCAAGAAACTCATGGTCACTCTTTTGAATCGTCAAGTTTTTGTTTACAAATCATAAGAGCTGTAAGGTGCTGCAACCATTTCTCCATGAACTACTACTGAACATACTCAAGCATTTAATAAAATTTGATGGTAGCCTCTATAGCAGCAGTATGCTAAATAAGAGCATCCACTTACATATACCGTGGTCTTCGCAGCAGCGATAGCTCAGTGGGGAGACCAACAGACTACAATGCAGAGGGTCTCGGGTTCAAACCCACGTCACGCACCTCTGACTTTCGGAAGTATATGACTTTTCGAAATTATGTGCGTATTGATTGACAATTATCGCCTGCTCCGTGCCTCGGAGAGCACGTTAAGCCGTCGGTCCCGGCTACCATGAACATCTATGGCAGTCGTTATTAGGAGAGCTTTGACACAAAAGATCCCACTGGGTCGAAGTGTCGCCGGTCTGCACTGACTGACCCCACATAAGATACATACATACATGTACATTAATAATCAAGACAAGGCATGATTGTAGTCCGTATTATACGTAATGAATGATACCTTTAGTCTTTTAATGTTCTCCTGAAAACGTCTAACCGAAATTTCATGATGATCGGTCGAGTAGTTAAAAAGTGAAAGCAAAACAATCTCACACTTGCATTTCTAACATTAGATACGAAGATTTTCTTCCTTTCTTTTTCCTAAAAAAAAAACAACTCCCACACTAGGAATAAATTCTGTGTTGCGGGGACTTAACAAACATTCAAACAACGGACACAAAAAACATCGAGCCGGCACAATCAATTGTGCACCACACAATTTTTTGGATTCGAACCCATAACACTCGGCGTAATGGCAGTGCCGAGGTGACCATTTGAGCCACCACGCTATCGCGCAGTCAGTATGTACGGAAAATATTCTTAAAAATGCTAAAGCCTTCTCAAAGTCGAAATAAACCCAAAGTTCATAATTATTCGCAAAAACAACAGCTGTTAGTGTACGATACAAACAGCACGTAAGTGAACGTCAGCGATAGGGCGCCGCCGGTTTAACTACATTCATATATTCACGAGATTATAAGCGCCGTGGTAACGCTAGCTAAGCGAGTTCGAGGCGACATAAAAGTCAATACACCGTGGTCTTCGCAGCAGCGATAGCTCAGTGGGGAGATCAACAGACTACAATGCAGAGGGTCTCGGATTCGAACCCACGTCGCGCACCTCTGACTTTCGGAAATTATATGACTTTTCGAAATTATGTGCGTATTGATTGACAATTATCGCCTGCTCTGTTCCTCGGAGACCAACGTTAAACCGTCGGTCCCAGCTGCCATGAACATCTATGGCAATCGTTATTGGGAAAGTCAGTACCCTCTAATATTATGACACTGGTCTTGCCTTAGGGTATCGTTAGCCTTCGGGTTTCGGAGGTCAGGTGACAGCCGCTCTGCGTAAAAACTGATATCCAGTCAAATCCGGTTAGACTAGAAAAGCCGACCCAAAGTGACTTGGGAATAATAAAGGCTAAGGGAGAAGATACCGTGGGCTTAGGGACGAACCTCACTGAACTGGTGTTTGAGACTTGCATGGATAAGTCATACAAGCGCCTACGCTATAGCATGCTTTTTCAGGTCACTCACTTATGTTTCGTTCGCAATAAGAAAAGGATTCGAGTAGAGCCTTGTGGGAGACCGTTTGAATGCCACGCAGAGGTCTCGAGCTCAATCCCAGGGCATCCCTGACGTTTCGAAGATATGTGCGTAAAATGGTTCATCATCGCTCGCTTTGAAGGCAAACATCGTGAGGTAACCTGAGAGAGTACTCCATAATGTTCTCGAAGATGTGTCAAATCTGCCAATCCACACTGGGCCAGCGTGGTGGACAAATCTGAGAGAATTCTACATAATATTCAGAAGTACTCAGAAGATATGTGATGTCCGCCAACCCGCACTAGGCCAGGGTGGTGGACTATGGCCTTACTGAAACCGAGAATAGACTGTGGCTAGCAGTAAGACAGTTTAATACAGGGCTGATATTATATCTATACTAATGTTATAAAGAGGAAAGATTAGATTTTTGTATGTTTGTAAGGATTTAACACAAAAACTAGTGAACATATTTCATAAAGTCTTTCACCATTAGAAATATTTTTATCACCGTTATATTTTATTTACGAAAAATTCTGTTACTAACATAACTTAATCTACTTTTACGCAAGCGAAGCCACGGGCAAAAGCTAGTTATTTAATAAAGGGATACCAAAACGCCTGCCACGTCAGACGCAATTTCTGTGTTGTTTTCGCCTTAGTCCCAATGGCCGCACGTACTCATGGGCAGTGCGTTATGCACGCACGCTGCGCAAACATAATAGAAAAGAAATACAATGTGGAGTCGCCGAGAGCCGCGGCTCGTGATTAATTAGAAACAATGCGAGGCCTCTCGCGCCGCCGGCTCCGTCCGAGCCCCGAGCGAGCCTCGACCGGGCCTCCGACGAGCCCCAGGCCGGCCTCAGAACAAAAGCGGTAATCCCGCGCTCTTCGCGCCGCTGGGTTCGTCTACAAAAACCGCTCACTTTTGTTTCCGTAATTATCTAAAATAGGGTGTTGCACTCTGGAACGTTCGAGAATATTCGAGGCGTATGTCGAGCCTCTATTATTACGTGTATGTAATGGATAATGTTTTGAAACACTAATGATCGTAAAGGTTGAGTGTTAATCCAAACTTTGTGTTGAATGTGAATGAACGTTAGTATACAGGGTGTCCGGTAATTAATGGATAACCTTGAAATGTCTTATAGTAGAACTGATGGACGTTCAGAAAAAATATGAAAAATAATCTATCCTAACTACTACCTGAGACATGATTTTTTTAAATTACTATATTCAACTTTCTTGTGCACTACTACCATAAATGAATGAATTCCATCGGTTTTTTGTTGTTTTATTATTAAACACTAATTATGCTAATAGATAGACAGTCAAAACTATGACTAGCTATGCAATTTTTTGAATTGTTTTCTGTACGGCCATCGGTTCTACTATTAGACATTTCAAGGTTAACCATTAATTACCGGACACCCTGTACCCTTAGCGGTGACGCAGCGTTAGTGAATGTAACTGTTGTGCAAGTCTCAGGTTCGAATTTTAATCGAATTTAATTTATTTTTTGTACTTGTTTTCACAAGTACGTAATACCTTGAAAAGGCTTTTTCAATTCTTCATTTTTATTCTCGATTTATTTTATTATGATAATTTATCATTAATCTTTATGCACCATATTCTTCGAAATAATATCATTCATTTATTCATTAATATACGTATATATAAGTTAATTGAGCTGTTTATACATTTTTATGGAAATATACATTTTTTACTTTGAGTTAAACACACTAAATCTGGGGTCAGGCCATCAAAAATGTAATTCAGTTTTCCATCATGAAATTCTTAATAGCAGTCAGGAGTTAAAAAGCTGGCGGTGTCGCACACTCTCGTGCCTCGCAAGCACGTAAACCGAGTCATACTATGACAGTGAGGCAATAGAGAGTGCACATATTATGTATGTTTGCGCAAACACATGTGAACTATTATATCTCCTGCGCAGATATCTAGTCTGCGTTAAGTTAAGGTACGATGCAAGTTAATAGTAGTCCTTATATGCTACGTACTACCGACCTATATGGATCGAGTAAACCAACACTACGAGTTGAGCGGGACGAGAGAACACTCATTTCACGAAAAGGATTATCAATTCCTTTGTATTCGAGATGAATTTGCTTGTTGTTGACAAACAACGAGGCGAATAAAACGATCCGCAAAAACAGACAGGATCGTAAAGATTTTAATTTCGCTTGTGTTCTTTTGCTGTGTTCCGTTCTGAGCTTCGACTGATTTAAATGTCACTCGTAAATCAACTATTTGTTGTGACAAACTACGATACGTTTTTGTATCACAAAGGTGGTTTATAACACGGTCTGACTGATGGAAAGCGCTTACTGAAGCTTTTATACACTTGCAACTGTTGCAACACATGTTTGTGTAAGGCCTTTACACACTTTTTTTTTTTTGTTTATATAATCATCATTTACAATTAGTATTACAGGCAAACCCAATGCAATAGTGAAGCAAACCTAATATGTAAGAACAACTTATTTTCTAAAACTTATTATATATAATGTTATCCTTGTGAATTCACTCAGTGTACAAGCAAAAATGTCCATCTCCTCTGCTACAAGGTTAAGAGTGCGAAGCGAGTAATCCTAACTAATATTATACATTCGAATTTGAGTTTGTTTGTTACGCTTTCACACCTTAACTACTCAGCCGATAATCATGAAATATCGCATAAAATTGAGATACAGAAAAAGACATAGGGCCAAAAAAGTACAGTTCCCGAAGTATATCAATTTATTGATAAAATCTAGATTAACGTGAGCAATGCTGCGGCCAAATCTAGTAAATAATACGTATCAATGACAACTTAGATCAGGAAGATAGTTTAATGCTCTGTTATATACCTCCATGGCGCAGCGGCAGTGAATGCGACTGCTGTGCATGAGGTCTCGGATTTGAATCCCGGGTCGAGTTAACAAAAAGTTATTGGATTTTTCTGTTAAAAAATCTCAATAGCAGCTCGGAGTTAGGAAGTTGGCTGTGTTAGACATCCCCGTGTCTCGGAAAGCACGTAAAGCCGTTGGTTCTGCGCCTGATGGTGCTCAGACCGGAGGGTCGTGTCGAATTAAAGTCATAGCACACATATATTATTGAATTTGTATGTTAGATTTCAAACAAAAAAATAACGATGAAAAGGAATCTTCGGAGAAGCGAGACAATATCCATATTAATATGATTTAAGTGAGCGCGGTGTCGCCTAGCCGTAGCCGAGTCGACGTACTGAAGCTGTTGATCCGCTTTGGTCACGTTAGGTTGTCGCCTGTTTGACGGCGAGGCGAAAGGCGATACAGTGACGATCCCTTTCCGAGTTGATATGTGTGCTACCTTTATCATCCCATCGGATCATGAGAGTTAGGGAACAGAGAGTGCTCTTGTATTTGCACACACATGTGCACTTTACGTCCAGATTGGCCGCCGTGGCCGAATTTCGGTCTAGAGGACATTATACATACGTAGTTTACGTCTAAATGCCGGAAGGGCTAATCAAAGGTGTAATAGACTCACATTTGGTCAGCTATGTATTAGGACCCATGTAATAAGTAAAGAGTCTCATACCGTCTATAAGGCACAGACCTAGTCTCCAAGCGGCTACTAAGAATTTCTCGACAGAAAAACACAATAACAATTCGACCAACAGAAGAAATGAACCCTAAACTCACAATTACGATTTTCCGACCCCTCCATATCATTTTAGTAATCATACACTCGAACATTGAGACAACTACCCATCTTAGTCTCCCCGTGACCATGGCTGCTGAAAAGCAGAAGCATACAAATAGTTTAAATAATTTAATTAGTTTTAAAATTAGTAAAGTTTAATAGTAGTAGTAGTGTAACAGTTTCAAAATTATGTAATAAAGTGTTAAATAAACAACGCGGTGAAATCCGTATAAAATAGTTTAATTTCAATGAATGACATTCGCGTAAACAGAAGACAATAATCATTAAATGTATCTATGTATAATATTGTCTTCTATTTACGCGAATATTATTCATTGAAATTAAACTGCTATATACGGATTTTATCGCGTTGTTTAAAACAACGCGATAAAATCCGTATATAGCAGTTTAATTTCAATGTATCTATGTACAAAGTGATTTTATAGGAATGATTTTATATACTAAATCTTTACTAAGGACCAACTATTAATCGTTTAAATTCCTCTGAGTGCGGGACTAAGAGCATCAGATATGCATTACCAAAACTATACTAATATTATTAAAAGGAAAAAATATATTTTTTGTTTGATTGTTTGTAAGGGTTTAACTCAAAAACTACACAACCGATTTTAAAAATTCTTTCATCCTAAGAAAACGAGTGATATACGCTATATATTATTAAAAAGTACTGTTACTAACATAACTAAACCTACTTTTAGACAAGCCAAGCCGTGAGCAAAAGCTAGTCTACAATAAAGTAGCCAACGCTTTGCCAACGAAAGAGATACAATCCACTAACGTAGCGTCTCCCTAAGGAATTCTAGAAACCTCATTTACCAGAGGCATACAAAACAATGTTGTTAAGCATGTCTAAAGTACAGAGCATATTTAAACAGCGCTGAAAGAACTAATTTCCGCAAAAACAACATGACTGCACAGACAAGTGAGCAAGCGGTTGTTTCATCGCTGTACTGAGTGTTGTGGGTTTGATACCCACACGGGACGATTGTGTGATCTACAAATCTTTGTTCCGAGTCTGCTTTTTCTTTCAGAGTTCGAAAATACTCTTATACAACAGCTTTGTCCGTCCGTCTGTTATACAACTTTCAACTCAAGAACCGTAAGAGCTAGAGACTCGCGGTCAACGCCATATGACTCAGCATAGTCGATATACTCCCGAAATTACTATGACCTTTGACCTCTGACCTCAAGGTCACGTGCTATTACGTGACCTTTGCATATTACTTGATTTTTTATTTTTGAGGGTCGCGGGTTCGATACCCGCACAAGTCAAACATTTGTGTGCATGAACATGGATGTTTGTCTTGGTCTGGATGTTTCTATGTATAATAAGTAAAAAAAGTATATATGTATGTTTATCTATTGTCTAGTATCCACAGTACAAGCTCTGCTTAGTTTAGGCTAGATGGTGTTGCGTGTATGTGATAGAATATTATTATTATTTGAACCATTTTGTCGATCTCTAAGATTAACGGCAATTCATTGTCGTTTCTCACTTGTTAATAGATAATACACGTACCATGAATAATACCTTGAATGTTGGGGACTTTAAAAATATTCTATCTGAGGACACAAAGAATACCCAGACTCGATACAACCATTGTGGATTACATATTTTTGTCCAATGTAGAATTCGAACCCGTAGTGAAAGTACAACATGACCACTTAATACATTGAACGCCATGCCGATCTTAAATTACCGCGAAAAATACATTTTCTTTTACCCATGGAATTTAAGGTTTTAAACCACAAAGTTGGGTGTACTTTGTATTCGTTAATCCGTTGCCGAAATGATTGAAAGTTTAAAAGTTATTATGAAATGATTGAAGTTATAAAATTAGTGTAACCCACATATAGTTGATCCGAATCTGTCTGTCCTTTGTGTCCATTGTTTGAATGTTTGTAAAGTCCTTTGTGACACAGGAATTAATCCAAGAACGGGAGATATTCAATAAAATTGTAAGTATCTTCATAAAGATTTTCGGGATACAGGCCTTGAACCTTAGAGTCATTTGCAAAACATTCCGAAACATTTGCGAAACAGACTGTTTGCTAAACTCGCTCTCGTCTCATTAAATAAACTGTAAGTGAACAAACAAGTCGGTACAAGTAGTTGTGTCTGCGTCGACCTGCCGCGGTGATATTTACTTATGAATAGCAAACGAGTCGCCAACGTGGCTGACTCTCCGCAACAACTGTTCTACAATAACAAATAGTAACTAAACTTGGTTCGTTCTTGCTTACGTCATCAGTTGGGGTGAAGGCTTGATCTTAATACTGGAGTGCTGCGACATTAATCTTTGTTTCATTATTAGTAAATAGGTAACCTAGTTCTCGATTGAGGGTGAGTTTGATATACGGGTCGGCCGGAACAAAAAGCTTTATTTAGTTCACCTATTATATATATCGGTATCCTTAGTAGATGCATGGATTCTGGCAAATGTATCTGGCAGACAAAAGGTTAAGACAGCGCCCAGCGTAAGACAGATAACGACAGAGCTCGTACGGCGTATATTCAAATCGGCGCGCCATATAAAATTGTACGGAGGATTTCAAATGCTTTTTTGATAAATATGTATCTTTATTGTCAACCAATAACTTAAATATTTGGGACGCAAAAATTTTAATATAACTATTTATGTTTCGTTTAAGCTGTAAAATAGGATAGATTTCTATTGTTATAATCTAAAAATCACGTAACACGAGCTTACGTTTTTGCATTTTTTGCAAATTTACGTAATTTTGTAGGCGAAAATATTAATTATTTTAAGTTTTTTACACGGAGTAATTGTAAACACATTCATTGTTATGGTAAATGTATATTTTATATTTGTATTAAACAAAAAGTTTTGATTTTATTCACTTAACTGTGACCGCCTGTTTTAGCACATTTCGCTCGGCGCAGTCTTAAACATATCTAGTGAATTATTTATAAATGCAACTGACCTGATATTAATATTGATTTTTGACTTTGACTTGAATTTGATTTTGATGTCTACTACATCTGCTTCCTACTTAGAAAAAATAATATCTTGAGCAAATAAGACTTAGAAGGAAAACGTCATTTCGTAATCGTAAGGTAGGACGACCACCGACCTGGTAAATTGATAACCTAAACAAGGTGATTTTTTAGTACTCGACGGAAAACTGGATGGCGCACTTTCAGTTTATGTCCACCAGGGCACCGCAATAGAATTTTAAGTTGATTTTGTGTAGACAAAGTCAACGATATTTATTGACGTAAAAATGTGTAAACACTTCTTAGATATGTCAATAAAGTAATTATTTAATTAACTTTACCATTAAAAAGTCTTCGCGAAGAAGTGCTCTCATGAGAAGAAGTAAACAGGATACTCATAGCCACTGTTTTCACTCGTCAAATGCATACAAACATCTTTCTATTGTATTACCTCTTGGGGTGGTTGTTATAAAACGTTAATGGTGCGTCTGAAAAGAGCCCAGAGATGTATACTCAAGGTCATGACTGGTAAGCCTAGAAGATTCTCAACGTCTAATCTCTATAATCTCTGCAAGGTGCTGACGGTATGACAATTATATATACTGCAGGTGATATTGCGTAAGCATACTGAAACTCTGTATGACATAGAATTTATTAAAAATAACCGTAGATACGACAGAGTCGGTCCTTTTAAATCACACAGGACTTCTCTGGCATCTCGTCAATATAACTTTCTGAGTCCCAAACTTTACAATAAGATAAATATCTATCCTTTGACTTATAATAAATCTAAGCGGAAACTAACAGAGTGGCTTCTTTCACAAACTTATACACAATGTGAGGACATCATAGCATAATAACAAATATATCTTTCTCCCATACATATACACACACTTACACATACCGATACACACAAACACACACATATCTGCATATACACAATACACACGTAGATACTCACATACACTCACCGACAAACACGTGTACTTTCATCCTCAACATAGGCACAAAATTATTATAATCAAACAATAAAATTGTACCTTTACTAACCTTAGTTATTTAAAAATATATTTTCGGATGTGGGCGTTAATGGCTACGACACAGTTTTTACTACTGTAGTCATTATCGTATAATTATTGTGAAAATGTAACAAGGTTTTCAATAAAATTATTATTGATATTATTATTATTATTCTTAATTTACTTTAGTTACTCTTTATTTACTTCTCTTTCTTCTTACAATGGTTTATTACAGGAAGCATAGGTCATAGGTATCCGAAACCTGGATCAGCCTGTTTGAAAAATTATCTCTATTCTACAGAAGACAGCTAAATAATTTTACACTGCTAATCTCAAGCTCTTTTCTACTATATTAACTGGAAGGACAATACTACTTAAGGAATTCTGAAGAGTCTACTCACACAGTTAAGTAGATTACTAAGTAGGCAGTTTCCTTAGCTATGGTATTGCTATAATTGATCTTTGGCAGGTGAGCCCTCCTTTTTTTTAGTTTAGAGCCTCGCTGATTTCAGCATGAATGGGCCAGCTCTACGAGCTAAGGACTACTCTCTCATAGAATATCGACGTGAAATAGCAGTATTCCTACTGTTGTGTTTCGTTCGGTGAGTGAGAGTGCCGGAGGCCCAATCACCCCTTTTCCCCCTTCCCGCTCCATCTCCTTCCCACTTCCTTTCCTAAAGGGTCGGCAACGCGCAAGTGATGCCTTTGGTGTTACAAGCGTCCATAGGCTGTGGTGACCACTTACCATCAGGTGGGCCGTATGCCTGTTTGCCAAGTAAGTCGTATAAAAGAAAAATTACCAAAGGCAACATCCACACTACGAATAATTCCTGTGTCGCGAGGGATATTAAAATCATTCAAATAACGGACACAAAGAACATCCAAACTCAGAACAACCATTTGTGGATCACACAAGTTGTTGTCCCGTGAGGGATTCGATCCACAACAATCGGCGCAATGACAGTGACGAGGCGACCACTCAAACCTAATTCATAACTAACAGGACAACTTGATGCTTACAGCGGCCAAGCGTCCGCTGTAAGCATGTTACAGCGGCCAAGCGTCTGCTGTAAGCATGTATCCTATCTGAGTGGTACAACATTTTTGTACTAGCTCTTTTACAAGTGGAGTAGCTACAAGTTTACCAGGTGGCGCAGCCCACACGGGCCCGGTCATGTCGTTTAATAGCCTTTTTGTGTGTTCGACGCTCTCGCCCACTTGTTAGCATCCACTTATCGCCACTCAGGTATTTACCAACCTAGCACTTTTGAAATTGCCACACTACTTTAGGGTGTTTGCGTTGATAGGCTTGTAATACACTAGCGACTCTGCAGGCTTTCGGGCTCCGAGGAAAGCCAAAATTGCCACCATCGTGCTCATAGATAGGTGACTATTACCAATTTGTCACGCTACTTCTTATTTTAAAATTCTTTGTCGGCTGTTGTTTGTTTATACGTGCACGCGACAACAGTATACATGGACTTTGGTTAAAAAACATATAATATAACATAGTTGTTATATATATATATAAATTTAAACTTGACAAAACTAAATAATAATGTTAAGTTATGAACTGTGATAGCTAATTCTAGTATAACCCTCCGAATTTGCGCCCGAATAACCTACCAAGCTGGCCGTGTACTAGTCTGCTTGGCTGTATAAAAAACCAATTCGACCCTTTTATTCATTATAACACACAAAGGAAGGCATTGTGCAGTCACATCGGTAATTATTAAGGTAAACAAATCTGTTTTAGCCTTTGTTCCTAAATATGTGTACACAGCATGGTTAGGAACAGATACAATCCAGGACAGTAATCATCTTGTATAGAAGACAAACGTTTCTGTGTCCTCCACGCCACGACTTTATTTGAAGACAATTTCTAATCGTAACATCTATACTAATATTATAAAGCTGAAGAGTTTGTTTGTTTGGTTGAACGCGCTTATCTCAGGAACTACTGGTTAGAATTGAAAAATTATTTTAGTGTTGGATAGCCCATTTATTGAGGAAGGCTATTATAGGCTATATAACATCACGCTACGACCAATAGGAGCGGCGCATCAATGTAAAATGTTGCAAAAACGTGGAAAGTTCTCTTATGTGAAGCAGACGAAGTTGTGCGGGTCAGCTAGTTGATTAATAAAAATACATCAAAAAAATAGTTTGTTTCATTTTGTGCGTAATTTTACTATTGCCTAAAACCCTATTCTTACACTTTAAATTCAATAGTGGCCTTTTTTTATTTTGAAAACAGCAAAATTAAATCAGCCATAATTTTTCTATTATTATAGATTCATAGCTTGGTGCTGGAGGTCGCGTTCAGCATAGGTAGATCATCAAAAGGATAAAAGTTTATTAATTAAACTCAAAAATATATTTTGAATTAAAGCAACGCTTAATACATGGGTTGGCTCATTATTACCGCGAAGGTAAAGATCATTATTTTAGTGTTCTATGCTTCTGTCTACTTTTTCGTGGATTACAAACGTAATACTCAAACGCGTTAATAGATAATACGTAGTATTAAATGTACATTGTATTATCGTATGGCGTGGTGTTGGAGAATTTAATCCCATGCGACAATGACCACGACATATGTCACATGTAAAGGATTATCGGTAATTCGATTGTAAACTTTCAGTTGGTACTAATGACGTGAATGTTACACAACAAACGTGGTGTCCATCGGCCTAACAAATATGTATGTTTTAATGATTATAATGAATAGTTGCACGTCCAATGACTGTTTTGTTTTATATATTAAACTGTTTTCGCGTTTAAAATGTTCTATAGATATTAGAAATAAAAGGTTGAATAAAGTGACTTAATAGGTAACTGCTTTTTAAGTCATGTGGGATAAGGTTAAGCTTATGTGGCTTGTGATTGTAAGGTCTCGGCTTTGATTCTTGGATTAGGTAAAATGTACTAAAGTTTCATTACTGCAGCACGGTGTTAGGAAATCCGGTAGGTATAGTAGGCTCAGTCCCTACTACGTGGAACTTGAAATAATTGCTGGGCAATATATAAGCTGCAATTTCTTCTTCTCTCTTAGCCTTTATTATTCCCAAGTCACTTGGGTCACTTGGGATCGGCTTTTCTGGTCTAACCGGATTTGACTGGATATCAGTTTTTACACGGAGCGGCTGCCACCTGACCTCCGCAACCCGAAGGCTAACGATATCCTAAGACTAGACCAGTGTCAGGATATTAGTGGGTACTGACTTTCCCAATAACGACTGCCATAGATGTTCATGGCAGCCCGGACCGACGGCTTAACGTGCTCTCCGAGGCACGGAGCAGGCGATAATTGTTCATCAATACGCACATAATTTCGAAAAGTCATATAACTTCCGAAAGTCAGAGGTGCGCGACGTGGGTTCGAACCCGAGACCCTCTGCATTGCAGTCTGTTGGTCTCCCCACTGAGCTATCGCTGCAATTTATTACATCTTAATATATATATGAGGGAATAGATAGAGGACTGCCTATTTTTTATGCTTACATTTTTTTACGAGTCTATGTATTTATGCTTCATACACTTTTTATATTTTCTTTTTGAATAAGAAATACTGTATTATTTAGGGAAAATTCTGTTATCAAGACTTTAAGATACACGACAAAGAATATTTATAAATACATATTTTAATACATTTTCCCATGTTATATCTCTATAGAGCAAGTTACATTTATTGAGATCAGAAAATTCATTTCAAAAGATTTTAAAGTACGACGTTCATCCTATTGAATATTAACCTTACTTTTACAGAATACGTAGCGTATAGGGATCGGCACGTGTTGTCCGAAGCAAAGCGTCTTGGGGCAGGTCGCGTGCTGTGCGCGTGTTACGTCTTGCTTCCGGGCGTGTGCCGCCAGCGATGGATCGCGCACATTACTGCCTCATTCACTTCTACTTAAGAACCGCCTCGCCTCACCCTGGCTTATACCGAGGCACGGTACGGACGTACGTCAGACATTTGACACGAATGCCGACAGAATGGTGAAGTTATCTAGCCACAATTACGATACGCAAATACGGGGCGTATTACTTTAGATAATTGAAATAGAATAAACAATAAATTGAGTTACAAATGATTAAGGACACGTGAAAATAGACGCATATAAACCGCGTGTATGTGTGCGCGATAGTATAATGGGCATAATTGCTTTCGAATAATATTCGAATACTAATATATAAAACGTATACTAATATATAAAATTATTCGGAAGCAATGCACCAATGTGCACAACGCGAAACCTACTTTATATGGTCAAAAACGTAAAGCACGCACTTACGTATAGTGTAATCAACGCATTCGAATATTTTTCGTATAAAAGCTTTGTCAATACAATATTTATAATAAAAAACAACATGAAACAATGCAACCTTTCTGATCAAATTAACAAAATTGATTAATAGTTTTCTGCTCGACTAACTGTAATACAATCAGCCAATTAATTGTATAAAGTTGATTCAAATTGTACCAATTAAACAATTAACAACGACTTAATGTAAGATTGGGCATTAAATACATTCAGTCCATTAACTGGGCCATGGATGTCATTTGCTTTAATGCGTCAGTGAAAATTTCACCCAGTAATCGTACCGTTCATGTTTAACAGTAATTACAGACGTGTCGAATGACGTCACACAGTAAAACTCATGACTACCTTCATTGGAATTAATTCAAAAATATTCTTAGTGGTTATTAGTTTTAATGTTTTAAATACAAGATAAACGCATCGAGGACGTTGACTTTTTAAAAAATATTGGAGGTTCTAAGATGATATATATTTGTAAAGTAGCACTAACCTAACAATATAACATAGAGCTGCAGCAATTTAAAAATATGTGTCTATAATTTTCTATGGAATAGCAAAATGAATAACTGTTGAATATATTTGCTGTTCAAACAGTTAGTGCCAGATATGCGTAATATAAAATATTAGGAAGGCTCAGTTCTACCAATAGTGCTATTAAAGGGCCTCGAGCTCTATGAAGTAAGCGTCTATATGTTACCGATGGACATAGGAGTGTATAATAACCTTTAACTATTGAGGTGGGGGCCTCTCAGGCCTTGAGAAAGTAAAATGGTTAAATTATTCCCTTCCGTCGCGCACCACACATATGTACGTACCTTCTAGTACCTTCGAGTTTAGTTGTGCCGAAGCTGTCAACGCTTGTTTACACGTTTGCGCGCGCAATTTCGGCAAGTAAATTAATTTTGAAATTACTCGTGGGCCTCTCACACTCCATCTCAGTATTTACGTAACATTTTTGTATTTTTTTTGCAATAGTTTGAAATTTTTTACCATATAGAACCTAGTACGTTGTCTGTGAGAAAACTGTCTATCAGTAATAATAATAACCAACATGTAGCGAAAAATAGAAGAACTGTAGGGTCAGGGCGCAACGACTTTGAGTCAGCCGTGACGTTAGTTATCAGTACCGTCAATACTTGTTGTATAACATAATATATCATGACAAGTCTACTGAAAAGGGAATTTTCGTGAAAAGACGCGGATTAGTAATAATTCAAATTAAAAAAAAAAATGATGGAAAGACAAGACGATTGAACGAAAGGTTGCCACATGAGCTAGCGATTGAGTTTGGCACGTGTGCTGGGAAAAGATTTGCGTGTACCTGACCGTCAAGAAGTTGAGGAAGAAGAATATAAAAAAGGAAGAAAGTGCCACACATGTCTTTTGAAGCTTCAAAGGAAATCTACACACACATGTTATGCATGGAAAAAGCATGTGTACCTTCAATGTGCAAAGCAAGTTTGCTTAGACTGTGTCTAATTCGTAATATATACCTAATAATTGATGCCTGTGATTTTTTATTTCCAATATAGTATTATATTTACTGATGTGCCATGTGCTAGAAAGACTATTTAAATAATATTGTCTTCTATTTACGCGAATATTATTCATTGAAATTAAACTACTATATACTGATTTTATCGCGTTGTTTATTTGGACTTTTTTACACTTTCCCCGACGTTTCGGCTGCTTTTCAGCAGCCATGGTCACGGGGAGACGTCGGGGAAAGTGTAAAAATAAATTAAATCTAAATAGTTTAATAATAATTTAATTAGCTTAAAAATTGGTAAAATTTAATAGTAGAAGTAGTGTAACAATTTTCAAAATTTTGTAATAAGGTGTCAAATATACAACGCGATAAAATCCGTATATAGCAGTTTAATTTCAAAGACTATTGAAAATTAAGATTGTGAGTTAATTTGTTGTTTTTCGTAATAATTGTATTTAATACTTTGTGATTTATGATCTCATGTGATTTTTCCAAACTATGCAAAGTGTTTTCTAAACTTTGGAATAATAGTTAATTATAAAAACCAATAAATTATACAAATATAATTTCATTTTATTGAAATATATCCTCTAAAGCTAATTATTAAATAATTAACCCTAAAACGCCTCAAGATGTTTAATTATAAGCACATTTATATACGGGCCTCTAAGGCCCACATGTCAGAGTTTACGTGAAATTAATTAAATTCATCCAGTAGCTAGAGAATAATCCTAATCCTAACTAATATTATAAATGTGAATGTGAGTTTGTTTATTACGCTTTCACGTCCTTACTACTCGACCGATAATCATGAAATTTCACATACGCGATTTCGGGAAAACAGAATAGACATAGGGTACCTTTCATCCAGAACAGATTACTGTTACTAATCTAAACCACTGGCAAAATTAAGTATAACCATATAGTTCTGTAGACAAATACCTATATATCTTATGTATCTTATGTGGGGGCCAGTCAGTGCAGACCGGCGACACTTCGACCCAGTGGGATCTTTTGTGTCGACACTCTCCCAATAACGACTGCCGTAGATGTTCATGGTAGCCGGGACCGACGGCTTAACGTGCTCTCCGAGGCACGGAGCAGGCGATAATTGTCAATCAATACGCACATAATTTCGAAAAGTTATATAATTTCCGAAAGTCAGAGGTGCGCGACGTGGGTTCGAACCCGAGACCCTCTGCATTGCAGTCTGTTGGTCTCCCCAATGAGCTATCGCTGCTCTTTAGACAAATACCTAAGAAGTCTGGTATCAGTACTTCCATTAATACAGTTTGGCCGTCACAAAGTAGCGATTATATAATAAGTATTTATATTGTGCACGGCACGCGACCGCCACACGAATCGTGCTGGCCTTAAGTGTATCGCAATATAAATACTCAACTAATAACTATACTTTTATCAATGAGCTGTCAACTCGCGTCCATGGATACAGAAAATAATACCTTTAGAGGTAAAAATAATAACTCTGTGACAGCTGGTATAAGTTTACGCTTATGTTTGCATGCGAGTCGTAAAGCTTTGGTCAAGCAAAGTGTCATTGGGCTGTTCTTTGTTCGAAAATTTGTAGTAGCAGCATTGAATCTTGAACAGGGCCTGGTAGAAGACAATCGGCTCAGCCTATATTACGTAACTAGCAAACCCACACAACTTCGTCTGCTTCACATAAGAGAATTTGCCCCGTTTTTGCAACATATTTTATTGCTGCGCCGCTCCTGTTGGTCGTAGCAAGATGATGTATAGATTATAGCCTTCCTCGATAAATTGGCTATCCAACACTAAAATAATTTTTCAATTCGGATCAGTAGTTCCTGAGATTAGCGCGTTCAACCAAACAAACAAACAATCAAACAACTCATTAGCTTTTTAATATTAGTATAGGTAGAAGAACATAGCTGGCGAAGTGTTGGATGTGAAATACTTCTAATTAGCCCTTTATAACCCTGAATTAATATCCTAATCCTAACGAATATTATAAATGCGAATGTGAGCTTCTCTTTTTTTTACGTTTTCACTCCCTACTTCTCAACATGAAATATAGCAAACACGTTGTCAGGGGTACTGACAAGGACATAGGGTACTTTTAATTTAGTAAAAGAAGAATAGAAAACAGGAAAATCTAGTAATACAAACCGAATAAAAATTAAAATACTTCAGGCTTACGTGCACCGGCCGTTCTAGGCCGTTCTAGCGAGCAACCTACTCGACAAAAGTGTCAAACTGACCGAACGACCATTTAGCAGTCGATCGGAACTGACTACGTGCCACTCAACTGTTGCTACACAAATTTTGTTTTGTGCCAACACACACATACACATATATAGTTTGGTGGACAATAAGTATGTAGTATAAAGGTAACATACACGTGTACGTTTTATCTGATGATAAGTGTACCTAATTGTTTTAACACTTCGAAAAACTATTATACAACAGCTTTGTCCGTCCGTCTGTTATACAACTTTCAACTCAAGAACTGTAAGACCTATAGACTTGCGGTCAACGCCATTCGACTCAGCATAGTCGATATACCCCCGAAATGACTATGACCTTTGACCTGTGAACTCAAGGTCACGTGATAAAAAAATTTCCAACTCAGAGATTTACGGCAATTCATTGCCGTTTCTCACTTGTTATTTGTTTATTTACAGTGCAGTGATTATTATTATGCAGACCTAGTAATCAAGAATGATATGCATGCGCTCTCGTATGCCATTCTCATATACATATTATTATTGGCTTTTTCTATTAACTAGTAGTACGGTTATCTATATTATATGATAAAAAACAATTATATGTGAGCACAATAGCCTTATACAAAATGTAGGTACTATTAAAGATGTATCAGTACCTATATAAATGCTTATAAAAATAAAAACTATATATTAGGTAGTCCTAATATATAGTTATATAATATTGTCTTCTGTTTACGCGAATATTATTCATTGAAATTAAACTACTATATACGGATTTTATCACGTTGTTTATTTGACACTTTATTACATAATTAATTTTGAAAACTGTTACACTACTACTACTATTAAACTTTACTAATTTTTAAGCTAATTATATTATTATTAAAACTATTTAGATTTAATTTAATTTTACACTTTCCCAGACGTTTCGGTTGCTTTTCAGCAACCATGGCTTCAAAATTATGTATAAAGTGTCAAATAAACAACGCGATAAAATCCGTATATAGTAGTCTAATATATAGTATTTATTTTTTATAAGCATTTACCATGTTAAGATGGAACAGACAGACAATCCTAGTCTATAATTACTCTGAGCTAATAACGATGAATTTTCAATTCTTCTAAATAATTCAAATACGTATTTAAGGAACTAAATTAAATCTTCTAGAAGTTGTTGCTATAAACAATCGCTCTAAGTATATATTTATTCAACCTAGCTTGCATGTGCTCTATTTTAGAATATCGACGTCAAGAAGCATTATCCATACTGCGTCACGTTCGGTAACTGAAAGCGCCGATGCCCCAATGATATCCTCAGTCCCTTCTTTCTTTTCTTTTCCACCTTAGCTTTCATCTCAGGTGAAAAAGCATGAGTGTAATCCTTGGTATAATATATGCACGTAGGCTACATACAGTAAATGCTAGTCATCTAGCAAGCTGTACGTAATTGCTGTCCACGGGGCTGGACTCTGTACAGCAGTACTATGAATTTTTCGATATTAGTAAAACATTTTTTTGATCCGGGCCTAGAATCCGATACTTGGTGCACAGGAGAGAGTATATTATATTGATTATAGATAGATATTTAATATATTCAAATATAATACATTCGTTGCTCATAACGTCAAATACAACAGCAAAACGTTACCAGTAAATAATTTGCCATTTAAACCCGGATTCATTTGACCACAAGCTTATATTACATTCGTATGTATACAACATATTATGAGTAACCATTTGAAGTGGTTTTAGAATTGCGTAGAGTATTTAAGTGTAAATGTTAACCGCGGGTAACGACGCTAACGCGTAACATTTGGTAGTATTATGCGTGACCACGTGGAGCTGTTACCGCCGATCGAGAATTGTGCACTCAACAAGCTCTAGTGACGTCATAAAAGTGTTCAGTTTCCACGCACATTATTCGACGCGAGGGTACGTTCGGTCAAATTCGGTAAAGTTCGCCACTGTTCGGTACAATGCGGTCCAATTACCGCTAATTGCTGTTGATTTGGATGCTTTCAATTAATGTTGATTATTTCACGCTCGCGCACAGATTTGTGATAATTCAATTCAAAAGGTTTTTTTTAAATTATCTTTCGGCGACGACGCTTGTAAATGATTAAAAGTAATAAACGAGATGGATGTAAAAACCCAGGATTCAACCTTTTCGTCTTCATTTGACTTTTTTTCATTTTTTTCCATCATCTTTTTGTTATATCCCACTGCTGGGCAAAAGCCTGTCCTTTGGACTTCCAAATCACTCTGTTGGTGGATATCCCCTGACTTTATGACCTTGTGACCCCTATATCTCACAGGTCTTTTGACCCACAGGGCCCATTATATTATATTCAAACTCGACCGAGGTATGACTCCAAGGTGTCTGCACACCAAGTTGCAAGTCAATATTTTTCCATTTAAAATATGTGATGTGATAGCCCTGTGGGTCAAAAGACCCCCGAGATATAGGGGATATCTCGGTGGTCATTTGACCCACAGGGCTCATATTCAAACTCGATCAAGCGATAATCCCAAGGTGTCTGCACACTAAGTTACAAGTCAATCGGTGCAGTGGTTCCGGAGCTATGCCTGTCACTAACAAACTGTCACTAACAGACAGACACACAGACCCACATAGTGTTTTCATTAACCTCTTCGAAGAAGACTCAGAGCTTAATAATGGCTAGGTGAATGTTGTTTGTCGCATTTGAGATTTTATTGCGGTATTTATCATTTATATCTGCCTCGGTAGCGTAAGTAATGTATGTGACTGCTGTGCATGGACTCTCGGATTTGAATCCTGGGTCGGTCAAAGTGCTATTGGTATATCCGTCAAAAAGTTATCAGTGGAAACACGAAGTCTGAAACTGTAGTTCGTAAACGGCAATAAGTGGCTCTTTTAAGTGGAACTTAAGACTGCGCCGAGCGAAATGTGCCAAAACAGGCGGTCACAGTTAAGTGAATAAAATCAACACTTTTTGTTTAATACAAATATAAAATATACATTTACCATAACAATGAATGTGTTTACAATTACTCCGTGTAAAAAACTTAAGATAATTAATATTTTCGCCTACAAAATTACGTAAGTTTGCACGAAAAATGCAAAAACGTATTTAGATATTTTTGATTTTTAGATTATAACATTAGAAATCTATCCTATTTTACAGCTTAAACGAAACATAAATAGTTATATTACAATTGTCCGTCCCAAATATTTAAGTTAATGGTTGACAATAAAGATACATATTTATCAAAAAAGCACTTCAAATCCTCCATACAATTTTACTATGGCGGCCGCGCGCCGATTTGAATGTGCGCCGCACGAGCTCTGTCATTATCTGTCTTATACTCGGCGCAGTTTTAAAACCATAGGCAAATTGTGGGCTTAATACACCTATGCCCAAACCATCGGGGATGTATGCGTGAGATGTGTATATATGATACAGATAGAACAGCTCAACAGAGGCATTACAAACAAGAAAACAGCGTAAAGCTGCAGTAACTGAGTTATAGGGTCGAAAGAGTTAACCAGAATAATACTGTACCGTGATCCACCGCTCCCTCTCCTCTATTCGGACTTCATATTCCATCCTTAATTCCTTTTCATAATCAAGGTACATAAGGTGCGAGTGATACAATTAGTTCTACAAGCAACCATAAGTCACGTCAACCGTTTAACAACAGGCGATTGGTAAGCTTGTTATCTACTTTTGTTGTATAAAACCGCTTGCCAACAAGCGAATAATATCCTTCCTAGCGCTTTGAGAGGAATAAAATAATACACGTACATTTTCTCAGATAATTTAGTTACTATCACGAGGCTCAAGGCTTTGGCAAAGCAAGTAATGTACCCACCTCTGAACATTCACTATATTCCAACAAAATACATTTGTTTTACTTTCGTTTGATTCACTGCGACTGTCTCAAGGGTCTCTTTAAATAAATGTTTGCGTACAACTCTGGGATTTATAGATTATCTTAGACTTTGTGAACTAAATGTAATATGTTTTTGTATACATATGTGGTGTTATCTTTTAAGCGGTGGTAGTAAGGCGTTCAAAAAGTATACTTACAAAATTCAGAGTACATGCATAGAATTGTTTGTATATTTCGGAGGTGTAGGCTACCTACGGTGTAAAATATATTTGTAATACATATTTATATATTTAGAACATTTTATATAATTAATTATTATAGAATTAATGAACAATAACAAACACACACACTAATACATTACATAATTATATACACAATTTTACTAAATACACATACATAAACAAACATAATTATCGTGCCGGCAGATCGCTGGTAGAATGAAAACGCGCAACCCGGTCGAGTCGATTGTTCTAGACTCCATATGTAAGACCCGTTCGTCGACCTTCACGAGTTTAGCGGTCAGTGCAAGCGCAGAGGTACGAGTCGCCAGTTCGGACATATGTTTGAGACAATAGACACGTACTTCATAGATCGTCGCGAATGCTATATTGTTATTATAAGATTATCGCATTATCTAGTAGCTTATATGTGCTTATTTATTGTGCCTTTCTATACTGTGTTCTTCAAACTTTTCGTCATAAACTGTGAACTTTAAACTATTTTCTTTCTTTCGTCTAAAATCAAATTTCATATCTTCATACCGCTTATGCTTGTGTGCTTGTGCTTATAACTCATTCTCCTTCTGACTCTGGTATCCGTGTTTAAGTGTATTGTGTGTGACGGACATTAAACCATAACCGTAAGTTGAACAATTTTTATTTAAGTCACCCAATCAAGAACATTATCATACACCCCATTACCACAGAGGCATCAGCAGATTGTTGATTGATGTTTTTAGTTACTGCCTTAAATGGTTATTTGTCTGCTGCCTATCAGAAAAATGTTGTTATTCAACTCGAGAACTCAGCCTTGTCGGAATGTTGCACTGCTACGTAGAGGCCTAAATTTCGATGCCAAGAACGTCTCAGGAAACCTCTGACTTGACTAGGTCATGAGTGTATTGAATAGTTAATTATCACTCGCTTTAACGATGAAGTAAAACATAGTGAAGATACCTGCATGTCTAAGAGCTCCCCATAATGTTTTCCAAGATGTGTGAAGTCTGCCAACTCCCACTGGGCCAGTGTGGTGGTATATGGCCTAATCCTTCTCACACAGCGAAGATGCCCGTACCCAGCAGTGACACAGACCATATATAAGGCTGATATTATTATTATCCTCTCCAATGTTCAGATATTTTGTTTATTTCGAGCCTACAATCGGTAGAATGGCCGATGTCGGATGCTTTTAATTATGTACGCGATATATTATTATGAGGAAATGTAAATTTGTGCAATTAAATTATACTCATTTATAATGTAGTCGCACGTCGTCGGACAATTTAATGCTAAATGAATATAGATGCGGATTATGTATTGATTTATATTAATTGGTCACACACATTTATAAAATAGCAAAATTATTAATGATTCTGGTTGGCAATGTTGTTTTACTTTCCTAACAGAGAAATAGTTTTGTTTTAAAATAGTTCTTCTGCACGTTCTTATTTAGAGGGACGGTATTAGAGGTACTTAACAAGCTTACAATTAACGAACACAAATTACATCTATTCTCGGAACAATCATTTAAGGATCACACAAAAAATCACCCGTGTGGGATTGTGTGATCTAACCTGAAACAAGCGGTGGGATCAAATCTCTTGTCTGCTGTGCTATTCGTGCTGACACATGCATTTAAACTTTAACTCATCTTTTGCCCGATCTGACTATCGAATCCAGGACCAAACGGTGGGCTATAGGTATGAACGCAAACTTAAATACAAGAATAATAAGGACATGACATTAACACGGAATCAATTAAAAAGTATATATGTATGTTTATCCATTGTCTAGTAGGTACCCATAGTGAGAGCAGCGATAGCTCAGTGGGGAGACCAACAGACTGCAATGCAGAGGGTCTCGGGTTCGAACTCACGTCACGCACCTCTGACTTTCGGAAGTTATATGACTTTTCGAAATTATGTGCGTATTGATTGACAATTATCGGCTGCTCCGTGCCTCGGAGAGCACGTTAAGCCGTTGGTCCCGGCTGCCATGAACATATATGGCAGTCGTTATTGGGAAAGTGTCGACACAAAAGATCCCACTGGGTCGAAGTGTCGCCGGTCTGCACTGACTGGCCCCCACATAAGATAAGATAAGGTACCCATAGTACAAGCTCTGCTTAGTTTGGGCTAGATGGTGTTGTGTATATGTGATAGAATATTATTATTAATTAAAAAAGCCATCTGGCTTTTTGATGCATATCTATGCATGATAGGAATCATCATCATTTAAACTTGGCTACGACGACAGGGTAACTTGCCTAATTTGGCTATAATATTATCTAAAGCTTATGTTTAATCTGCTGCCTCAGTAGGACAATCGTAGCGAATGAACCTGCTATAGTTTCGAGTTCAATTCACGGGTTTGCGTAGTGTTATGGAGTTTCCTGTCAAAAAATTCTCACCCTGGAACTATACCCGGTAGTCGGCAATAGGCTGGAAATAGAAACGTGAGACTATATATGTATGTTCACTAAGTATATTTACAGAAATGAATACAACAGCCTTTTCTTTACCGATTCATTCATCCGAAATTCGCCGAAACATACGACAACGCCGAGCGTCCTACGACAGGGAACTAAACCAGGTTTACAAACAGAGCACCAGTTAAATGCTCAGATCAAAAGGTTCATGTTTATTCGTACGGAGCTCCCAAGAGGGGAGTGAGAGGAACGGAGGACAAAGTGGTGGTTCTATACCCTTTACAAGGAAAAATTGAATTAAAATGTATGAACAGTTCGCGTCAAAAGCCGACACTTACTATAGTGAAGCTTTCAGGATACAATGCGTGATACATTATGAAGACCAAATAGGCTTTCGTGGCAATAATCGTATAGAAAGCTTGGAAAAAGAGTTTGAAGCCTGTAGTTGATTGGTAAGCAACAGCAAAATCACTGCTTAACTCATAAATTATCTGGAATCCATACATAACGAAAACAGCTTTGTGTTTGAGTTCTAGGGTCCCGAGCGCCAGAGATGTCGCTTAAATTAGAGTTGCTTAAGTTTAAGCGATGTCCATTATGCTAAGCGTCATAAGTGGTTTATGTGTTGGGTGTGGGTTTGATCCTAATATGGAAAAATGTGTTATCCACAAATAACTGAACCAAGTCTGGATGTTCTTTGTGTCCGCTTTTTGAATATTTGTAAAAGTCCTTGTGACACAGATATAACACCTAGCGCGAAGTGTAGGTTTAAAAAAAAAGAATCTTCGTTTATTTGCAAGAACCGTAACATAAAGAAAAAGCATTGTTACTTGGTCCTAGGGTCCGAGCGTAGGCCAGAGATTTCATTATTACAAGAGCTGCTTTAGTTTAAGCAAAATCCTTTCATCTTTAACGAAATACTTCCAACTTAATTTAAAATCTAAGTCAAGTAACCTTTTGTAATGTTCCTGCGCTTAGTATTTAGATACTCTAAAAAGTCGTTGTATAGTCAATAAAATCTACAATAGGGGAGTGTTCTTATAAAAAAACGTACATAGACACACACTTCTTTGTGGTTATAGACAGATTCTATAGCTTTTCCGTCGCTACGGTTCTGAAATATCACTTTATAAAGCACTGATTTGATAACTATATTATTATGTTTATATTTTTTTGTGCAAGTTTATTACCAGCAAAATGGAATTAAAATTGATTTTTCTGATAAAATTGATTTCAAACTAAACTATTATATCAATATCATTATTTTATAAAGAAGCTCAGTGTTAGATTAATTGAATCAGTCGTGTTTTCATTAAATTTCAGGTAATGGCGTTATTTATTCAAACCCCTAAAAACATTGTATTATTTACGCAAAAAAATTGTCGCAGCTATTTTTAAAGGAAACGTTACGGCTGGGATCGTCGTAAAAAGCTTCGCGCCGCTGAAAAGAAAAACTAAAGTTCTTTTCTATTGGCAGCCATTTGTGAAAGTAAACAATACTATAAATCTACGGCGAGGCTAAGGGGCTACCTTGTTTCTCAGATTTTTGAGATTTCGGCAACAGTGGTATTCGTACTCAATCTTGAGATTTCTTGCAAAGCTCAAGCGAAATACCGCTCCACTCTTTCCCTCATATGTACAATTTCCATGCTACAAAAGACTGCTGATAAATAACAATTGTTTTTTTTTTCAAAAGCTTTTTTATGGTACTGTCGGGGTCCACAGGTTTTTGTATAAGGTCTAAAGAATCATTGTACTATTATAATAAAAATACTTGATTGGTATGCGAGTAGTATTTCTGATATCGCAGTCGTTTACAGGTGACGGTAAATGCCAACCATTAGATATATCTGTATGCTTGATACATTGTAATTTGCGAAATAAGAACGAAATAAAAATGAAAAAATATGGTAATTGTATAAACCTTCTTTTTATACTAATAACCAAAGTCTGCATCGCTGCGTTATCAATATTCAAGGTTAAATATCCTTAATATCTTAGCAAACATCTCACTAATGGTCACTGTTATATAAAAATAAAGAATTGCCAACAAAACCCCGAAAAAAGCATTATAATCGCAATACTTATAGTTTTCGAAATTAAATACAACAACGATTTCAGTGGTACATGGTGCCTTTGGGATTTTGTTTATAACCTCAAAAGAAACGTTCATACAAGAATTCCACTTTCTTCCATTTTTCTATAGTCTCAATTTCTTGTTCAGTCAGTAGTATAAACAGCGCACCAAAGCCATGCCTTTACACCAGACACCGCATTAAACTCGTGAAGTAAGTACCCACTATTCAGCGAACATGCCCACATTAATTAATTCAAAGCTATTTCTAAAGAATTTAGGCTTTTATTCGACTATTTTCGGCGGCTTTATGTTCGCTACTTTATTGTTACCAATCTTTTAGTGGCTCTTTATTGTTTACTTTCAATGTCTAACTCATTATGCTTCCAGTTTGATGATCTAATTAACGAATAAATTCATCACAGACGGCTAATTATTCTATCGTTTGATATCTTACCTGACTAATCAATTTGAGAGATTTCCTATTCAAAATGTTAGTCAAAGTCAAAATTATTCATCAATAATCACATATCTGGTGACTAAACAATTGACCTCGGCCATATGCACATTTAAATTGGCCTTAGACCTAGATCCACTCCATGTTTTCAGATTTCACGCTTCTTATATAAAAAAGTAAAAGCACAAGATACTAATGCCCTCACTCTTTTTCCCTTGCTTGGGCAGCGCACTGCTGATAGCGTAACAACTTAAACCTTATGGCTCTCTGGGATCTCTTGACATCGCAGCCATAGGTACTGTCACTGCTGATAATGAGGTTTTAGTCTCAAATCTCGCGTTAGGTAATTTACTTTTAATTTGATTTGGATGATGTATCTTATGTGGCAGCCAGTCAGTGCAGACCGGCGACACTTCGACCCAGTGTGATCTTTTGTGTCGACACTCTCCCAATAACGACTGCCGTAGATGTTCATGGCAGCCGGGACCGAAGGCTTAACGTGCTCTCCGAGGCATGGAGCAGGCTATAATTATCAATCAAAACGCACATAATTTCGAAAAGTCATATAACTTCCGAAAATCAGAGGTGCACGGCGTGGGTTCAAACCCGAAACCCTCTGCATTGCAGTCTGTTAGTCTCCCCACTGAGCTATCGCTGCTCTTATTGCTCTGATTTGGATGATACTCGGCACTCAACTAGATTATGCCGTGGACTAATCACAGGATATTTTTGTATCACACTTTTCATCCGGATACTCGAAACCAAGTAGAAATTAGTTGGTACAATCACAGATTTTAACAGATATGTAGATTTATCACCACCTACTGTAAGATATGTTTATACCAAGCTCTTGAAAACAAATTGATTTAATAAAAATAAGTAATGAATAGCTAATAAATGAAGTGTAGGTTATATAGAATAGGCAAGTGGCGGGTGTGTTAGTGTGTAAAATCTGGGAAAATTATACCGTGCTGTTACGGCATCTCCTGGGATATTTGACCCAAATTGTGTGCCACTATTTAGACGTATGACACTTCGCATTAAGGCATCGTTGCACTGCTCCGCGCGGTGCGGCACCGTGCGGCGTGAAGCGGACAGGTGTGACTTAATGCTGCCATAAATAAGGAGCTGCAGGGTTAATGTGGTGCTGTACTCCATTCTGTTTGACTTGTTAATAGTCGCGTTGTGTTAGCGCTGAGTGGTTTGACTTTATAGGCTACAAGATTTCGCAAGCGGCTTCGCTCGCTTAAATGTATGTAAGTTTTTCCCTTGGTATCAGTACTTTTTTCTGGTTGAAAGGTACCCTGTCTTTTTCTGAACCCCCGACAAAGTATATGTGAAATTTCATGATGATCTGTCAAGTTGTTAAACCATAAAAGTGTAACAAACTAACAACAAGTGAGAAACGGCGATGAATTGCCGTAAATCTCAGAGTTCGAAAAAATGTTATAACGTGACCTTGAAGTCAGAGGTCAAAGGTCATAGTCATTTCGGGGTATATCGACTATGCTGAGCCGAATAGCTTTTACTGCGAATCTCTAGCTCTTACGGGTCTTGAGTTGAAAGATAGCATCACGTGACCTTGAGGTCAAAGGTCAAAGGTCATAGTTATTTCGGGGGTATATCGACTATGCTCAGTCGAATGGCGTTGACCGCAAGTCTCTAGCTCTTACGTTTCTTGAGTTGAAAGGGCGGACGGACGGACGGACAAAGCTGTTGTATGTATAAGAGTTTTTCGAACTCTAAAAAACTCACTTTCGCATCTATAATATTAGTTAGGAACGATAGCGAGACCAAGTTGAGGCAATGCAAATATCCTTCATATAGTGAGAGTGTCGACACAAAAGATCCCACTGGGTCGAAGTGTCGCCGGTCTGCACTGACTGGCCCCCACATAAGATACATACATACATCCTTCATATACATATATGATAAGTGGAATGTGACTTCGTTTTAATAGGATAGACTCACAATTTTTTATTATTTAAGTCAAATAGTTTCATTATCCAAAATATAAACAATATCTGAAATCTAGTCAAAAATAATTGAGATAAAAGCGTTTTAAATGTGGTAGTAGGGGTAATAGTTAAATGGCTGGAAAAGCTTGCACGATATAGACTTCGAACTAACCGCCATTTAAATGCAGATATCCGAGAGAGACAGCGGTATATACTCACTTTATCTTATATTATTAAGATTTGAAATATAAATTACTTACTAACTACTAACTTTTGATACTGTTAAAACAAAACGATTTCTTTAAAATGCACCCAAGGTACTCCGAATAGTTATTTTCCTGTTGTTTTGTATTCCGTATGGGAATAGAGCTCGGCCCATAACACTTTGCGTATAGGCAGTATACATAATATTTGTTTTATAAAATCTGTATTGAGTAGTTTAATTTTAAAATATAGTTAAATAAAATAGCAATATCGAATGAAACATTTTTATCATAAATTATGTCTATGACAATTTTATGCAAATATGGCGCTCATAGCCAGTTGCACACACTGATCGATAAATGATAAGCGAGGTTAAGCAACGTTGGGTGCGGTCAGTCTATAAATGGGTGACGACGCCCGGTTGTCACCACTGCGGCGACTGCCACGACGTAGTTGAGGACACGGCGCTGCACACTTTGGCGGTTTGCCCCGCCTGGGAATCGCAGCGCCGTGAGTTGATCGCGGCAGTCGGGTTGGTTGCCCTCTCGCTCCCGGCCATAGTTCAGTCTATGGTCCGGAGTGAGAGGTCGTGGAACGCCGTCGCCTCCTTTTGTGAGGAAGTTATTTCCATCAAGGAGGTGGCGGAGCGGGAGAGGGATCGTTTAAACCCTCTCCCCAAACGCAGAGCCGGGCGCCGGAGGGCGCGAGACGACCTCCAGCCACCCTGAGGTTTGACCTGGGGGTGGCGGGCTTTGTGGGCCTGCCCGCCATCCGTTCAGCACCAGGTCCGAGAGGCGGCGTGCGTGTTCCCACGTGCGCCTCTGTGTCGAGTCCGTCTCCCCTCTAGGGGGGACAGTAGGGATAATTGAGAGAAGTGCCGTTGGGTAGGTCTTTTGCGTAGTGGCCTGCCGTTTCATACAGTGGGCCGAAACCTCGGCGGGGTCGCGACCGCAACCGCATGCGAAAGTGATTTGCGCGGCCCCGTCGATAGTGGTTTTGTCGAGGAACACCGTGGTAGGTTTAGTCGGTATTCCGGGAGGTACTTTATCACCTTAACATCTTCTTTTACCCCGGCGAGTCCGACATAACCCCTCCGCCCGCCCCCGCGGAGGGGTATGAGTCATGCATTCCCGCCAAGTAAAAAAAAAAAAAAAATCATCATCAAGCGATTCCGTGCTTCGGAGGGCACGTAAAAAGTTGGTCCCGGTTTTTGCCAAATTGATAGCAGTCGTTAAGCCATGTCAGAGGCCTACGGGCGGCTTGAACAACTCTTGACAACAGGTTGGCCACTAACCACATGAAAAGAAAGAAAAAAAGATTAAAATTTAAAATAGCTTTTGCAAAATTATACGTCTTTCTAATACTGATAAATGTCTTATTTGTATACATATGTTTCTTCAATTCATGTGAGTTTCTCCAATAAAGTGCATTTGGGCAGGATTGTGGCACATAATACATAGGTTTAGACATACACATATAAACTCGTGTGTATACTGGTGTCAAAAACAATTGTATTCATGCATACATGTATAAACACACGCCTGTATCTTGGACGGGTAGGCAGAGACTACAAATACGACCCAACCATACCTCTCTTGCTTTATTCACGTTCAGTATATTCTTCATCTACGCTTGTCGGTTTAAGGTACTTCTGTCCTGGCGTTTCCCCAGAATGTATCCGATGTAATCAGAAAACAATCGATGCGGTTTTCTTCTTCTAGTTTTAAATAAATAAAAAACATTTAAAATTTTCAATGACATTCAACTGATGTACAACGCTTTATGTATACACTAACTGTATCAACCAATCTTCTCTCTTAGCCTTTATTATTCCCAAGTCACTTGGGGTTGGCTTTTCTGGTCTAACCGGATTTGACTGGATATCAGTTTTTACACGGAGCGGCTGCCACCTGACCTCCGCAACCCGAAGGCTAACGATACCCTAAGGCTAGACCAGTGTCAGGATATTAGAGGGTACTGTCTTTCCCAATAACGACTGCCATAGATGTTCATGGCAGCCGGGACCGACGGCTTAACGTGCTCTCCGAGGCACGGAGCAGGCGATAATTGTCAATCAATACGCACATAATTTCGAAAAGTCATATAACTTCCGAAAGTCAGAGGTGCGCGACGTGGGTTCGAACATGAGACCCTCTGCATTGCAGTCTGTTGGTCTCCCCACTGAGCTATCACTGCTACCTACTAACCAATATTGGCAATAAATTATTCGTATTTGAAAAAAATATTAATAAGGTTTGAGTTTATATATGTGTCATATATGTATGTATGTGTGTGTCCGTGTTTGCCGTGCGTTGATTGAGCTGGTCTTCTGTAACTCTGTGTTTTGTGGTGTTTTTATGGTACTTGCTTTGACGTCACATGTGCGTCGCTTCTACTACTCTTAGACATGGTTGCGCTATATAACCTTTGCCATTTTGTACAGTAGCAAAGTACAGACCTCTAATTTGCGCACTACCTTCAAAGAAAATAATCTCCCACCGTCTCTTTTTGTGACCAACGTAAAGTTGTGTAAAGGCACACAAATTGTTTAACTTCCGTCCTTCCTTCTGCAAGTTAATTACGTCGTAAACTAACGTAAATGTTTCGCGGACCTGAGAGCTGGACATTTTGTGAAAAAAACATACGAAACTTAATTAGAGCGGTGCGATACGAAACGGTTCAACCGAGCGCGACTGTTTGTCCGCCGCTGCGCGGAGACGTCACTCATAACTTTAAAACTTCTCATTTTTGTCCCATTAAAACTTGTTTATGATTCTGGCGACAAGTTAACGAATAAAGAGCAAGTTTTCAACGAGTGCGGCAAATTTTCACCTTCCGAATTGATGTCTCGGTGAACGTTTAAATATTCATTAAAACTAAGGACGCGACTCGCGGCGCGCTCGAGTGGATGTGCCGAACACAGCTGAGCGTTGTCGAGCGGCCCTGAGTGGCGCGACTGGTGTGCGGAGCGATCGCGAGCCGACCACGCTCGCCGCTGTTTACACGGCCCCACTTAGCGCAACATCCATTAGCTGCAGTAACAAGCAACGCAAACTCTCCACCCCGATACGATAACTACTGTATGTTTACAGTACATCGCCGCATTTACATACGGATTTGTAGCCGTGTTACACGAGTAGGCGTTTATGTACATACTTGAATAGCGTCCGTCGTTATTTATTCACAAACAGGTGTGTTACGCATTTTATCTGAACATATCCGAGATGGGTACATGACGTAACTGGTATTATCTAAAATTCATTTGAAATCTGAC
Source organism: Catocala fraxini (assembly GCA_930367265.1). NCBI lineage: Eukaryota > Metazoa > Arthropoda > Insecta > Lepidoptera > Erebidae > Catocala > Catocala fraxini. The sequence continues at coordinate 23,626,658 of OV884038.1, forward strand.
GTTATGGCCAGCGGGAGGCATAATGGCCTAGATTACTGCTCGACTGTGCCATTTCTTTTGATAACATACAATAAACGCTCGTAATGTGTGGCCTTAGAGCACTTGTTCTATCGTAGATGAGGAAGCGATAAGCAAGTTACTCATACAAAGTATCATTTGTGCAAGAAAAAAGTAATTGTCACACAATTTTTCAGTTTTTATGTCGTCTATGCATCGACGTATCAATAAAAAGACACCGCGTCTAGTACAAAATTCAGGAAAATGTGTCCACGTTTGACATATGTATATATTCATAGAAATGATTAAAGATGTCCACAGTAAAATTTAAACCCTAAATCTTAAAACATAATACTCAATATTGCTTGCACTATATATAATTCATCTGCGCCTGGGTTGGCCCAGAGATCTTATTCATCGGGACGATTCAGAAGCGCTGACCCGGTTATCAGCAGTTTATTTTTGTCGAAGCGTAGACTCTTTTATTTACTTAGAATACCGTATATATAATCTCGTGTATATAAAAAAGATGCATACCTACATTATTATTAACCGTTGATTGGAGACCGTTAACGTTACCGCCGAGAGCTCTCTCACCACAAGTTTCTCGCTGAGACCAGAGCTACCTAAGAACAAAACTCGTTCAGTGACACATGGTGGTTTGAATACCCTTTGTGAGATTTGTCTTATTATAATAGCCATAAAAATAACTAGGCGATTGGTATGAATATTTGCCCAAAGCTCTAACAAATCCTTGTTTTATTAAGATTACTAGCATTTTGGATTAAAATACTAATATACCTATTAACCACTTCAGACAATCTAGAACAGCGCTTGTTAGGTAATGTAACAGTTGAGATTTGAAACCATCACCTCAAGATCGCAAGTCCTCACTTATCCATCACACTAGCGCCGCTAAGCCTAGCAATAAACTATCTCAACACACTTCTTTTTGATTGCCAGTATTTTTTTACTCTTCTTCTCTCTTAGCCTTTATTATTCCCAAGTCACTTGGGGTCGGCTTTTCTGGTCTAACCGGATTTGACTGGATATCAGTTTTTACACGGAGCGGCTGCCACCTGACCTCCGCAACCCAAAGGCTAACGATACCCGAAGGCTAGACCAGTGTCAGGATATTAGAGGGTACTGACTTTCCCAATTGTCAATCAATACGCACATAATTTCGAAAAGTCATATAACTTCCGAAAGTCAGAGGTGCGCGACGTGGGTTCGAACCCGAGACCCTCTGCATTGCAGTCTATTGGTCTCCCCACTGAGCTATCGCTGCTTTTTTTGAATGTTCAATTCTTTTACTATGGTAACTTAAATCAATTACATTACACTTGCCAAACGTATTTTTTTAACCATCGATAGATACAAGCTTAAACCGCTTCTCGCTTATCAACATCGATGGGACAAGAGCCCTAGCGTGTAATAGGTCGTGCTATTTTTAGTACTATAAGAAGGTCTAGCTGGTCTCGAATTTGTGACGAGGATATTTATTTGAACGGTTATGGTGATGGTACTGACCTTTGATGAGATGGGCGGCGAGCACTATGGCGGCGGTGAAGACGTGTAATCGCCACGTGCAAGCGCACATCATGCGCGCGCCACCACACACTCTGCAATACAAAATAATAAAACGTTAGTTGACTTCCTGCTTGTATAATAATATGTATGTGAAGTCTTGGGTTTGATCCCGAGGTAGAATTCAAATAAAACTCAAATTCGGAAATCAATAATTTGTGGATCACGCAAAAATAAAGCGTATGCATGGATAGACGGATGATTGGATTAAAGCGTTATTGGATTTTCTGATGGGAAATTTTTAGTAGTAGCCTTCTGTTACTTCGTAGTGTGGCTATTACCGTCTACCTGGCATATTTTCTCTTGATTAGCAGCACATATTATCTATTAGACAATTTAATAAAATATCAATATAATTTCTAAACAATAATTTATGATTCATTATCTTTTATTTAGAATTGAATCTGAACATAAGGTTTCATATTAAAATTAATCCTCTCCCTCGCTTAGAAATTATTTGTGATTATATAATACTCAAGGTTATTTCAATCTAAATAAAGAACAGATTTAAAACACACTTTCAAAAATGTTTATCAAAGATATTGTAACTGTCACCGAAAACCGCAGCGTTATCGAAACACATAATTCCCACACACTTAAACGTAATCTAAGTGACAGAAACATGTCACCGAAGTTGCAACAACGCGGCGACACTCACGAGCCTTTAACTGTTGTCCCTAAACGCAACTTAAAGTGAGACTTAATGAGTTAAGCGTTTATGTCACTACACTTAACTTTATTAAGTATAAACGCTCACGTATGAAGAGATCACGTTACAAGTATAACGTGAGTTTTAGTCGATAACGATAAATTTCAGCGAGTTTCCTATAATCCTTTTTACTAGTACTAACAATAGCTAACTAAGCAGCGGTAGTCTAGGCCTTGTGGAAGACCATTGAACTGCCATACAGAGGTCTCGACTTCTCGAATTTATGTGCGTATTCAATAGTTAATGATCGCTCGCTTTAACGGTGAAGGAAAATATCGTAAGGATAGCTGCACGTCTGAGAGTTCTCCATAATGTTGCCGAAGATATGAGAAGTCTGCCAACCCGCACTGGACCAGCGAGGTTAAATAATGAGACAACACGAAAGGAGGACATACATATGTGTATGACATACGGCTATGACACTGTTAGAAAGCTGGCTCGTCACTAAATAATTGGCTACGATTCGGTTCTTCCAATCAGTATAGCTTCTATGCACGTGTCACAAAACTAGTTAGATGACCGGTCACATCGGATGCAATGCAAGTAGTTTTATTCTTATCTTATCTTATGTGGGGGCCAGTCAGTGCAGACCGGCGACACTTCGACCCAGTAGGATCTTTTGTGTCGACACTTTCCCAATAAGTACTGCCATAGATGTTCATGGCAGCCGGGACCGACGGTTTAACGTGCTCTTCGAGGTACGGAGCAGGCGATAATTGTCAATCAATACGCGCATAATGTCGAAAAGTCATATAACTTCCGAAAGTCAGAGGTGCGCGACGTGGGTTCGAACTCGAGACCCTCTGCATTGCAGTCTGTTGGTCTCCCCACTGAGCTATCGCTGTTCAGAAGTAGTTTAATTAATAGGGAATATGGATTCACTTTTCATAACAAAACAAGCTATTTAATATCAATAATAATAATAATAATATTCTACCACATACACACAACACCATCTAGCCCAAACTAAGCAGAGCTTGTACTATGGGTAGTAGACAATGGATAAACATACATATATATATATATACTTTTTTTTTGTAAATACTTACATATTATATATAGAAACACCCAGACCAAAACAAACATCCATGTTCATGCACACAAATGTTTGACTTGTGCGGGAATCGAACCCACTACCTCAGGCGTGGCAGTCGGTTACACTAACCACTACGCCATAATAATTTAATATCAATGTATTTGGTGTTACTGGCATTCGTAACGAATGATGAAATTCAATACAGCATTGATGCCGTTGATCTTTCTTTTTCCCTGGAGGTATATTACTACTTGCCTACTGCAGCAACAGCCTAATGGGAGGTCATCGGACTGCCACACAGAAGTCTCGAGTTCCACCCCAAAGCACACATCTTTGACGTTTTGAATTTATGTGCGTATTAAGTTAATTATCGCTTACTTAACGGTGAAGGAAAACATAGTTGGGAAACGCATGTCTGAGAATTCTCCGTAATGTTCTTGAAGATATGTGAATTATGCCAATACGCCAGTGCGTGAAGGGTAGTTAAAATAATTAAATCCTAACTAATAGGTATAATAAATGCGAATGTAAGTCTGTTTGTTTATTTCGCTTTAAAACCTTAACTACACGACTGATCATAAATTTTGCACACACGTTGTCATAGACATGTTGTAATTAAAAAGGACGTAAGGTACCTTTCATCCAGGAAAAAGTACTATTATAAATACTAAACTACTAAACTTACATTTCTGCGAACGAACCGTGGAAAATCTAGTAAAGAATACAACTTAATCAAACCAATCAACTTCGAACTACTAAAACTAAAATAATACCAACACAATTTATTCAGAAACCTAAAATTGAGATTATGTAACGAAACTAAATCCATTAAAACAAAGAAATTTAATAATTCTTACTCAAAATTCGTTTAGTTCCCGTCTGACTCAAAACTGCCAGCGCTTGAGTTAGCTTCACACTTTGCGTTCACTTTTAGTTCTTGATGGACATTCAGTAGACTTTAACGTTCAAATTTAGAATACCTAATAGCAATGTAGTGAAGTTTGTATACATAGACACACGACGTTAACGACGGAGTTAGTCGTTTAGTTCTGGCGAACTATAGTCCTAGACTATATTTGTAGTCTGTTGCTTAATAGCTTTTAACTATACTCTGTAATGATAGCTTATAATATGTTGCTTGTAATTAAATTTATTGAATTAATTATATAATACTTCAGTATGTTATTAATTAACCACGTGTTTGTAAATATTTTATCGAGTTCGACAATACAGTTTCAATGATATAGACAGTTAATTATATACCTTATTTTTGTTTATTGAGTAGGTATCACATATTTCAATTCCATTTAAATATATATTCGTGTTCAATATGATAAGTTCAGTGTTGTGTGTAAAATCCTGAACAAATTTTGTTTTCTATTAAACAAAAATGCTGTAGCAGTTTTTACAAAGATAAAATTTCAATCATCTTTTCAAATTTATTCATGCGTATTTTATTAAAAAAAGTATATCTTTGGCAGAGTAATGTGAAGGTGACCTTGTATTTTCTGCGGCTTTGATTAATTTTGTGTGTTCAATTAGTTATTGCCAATAAAATTATCCTATCCGATGATATTATGATTTTATGAATAGTCTGCTTGCGTATAGCATATATTTATCCTTACAGAACCTTAGATCTGTTGAAGGCTTAGGCAGAAGAGTATAATACCCATGTTTCTAGTTCACTTAATAGGGAAACAGTCATTTGCCGCCTACTAGGCGATTGCCAAACTGCCGGTTGCTTCTGAAATATTCTCAAAACCCTTCTTTTTCAGACTAGGTCTTTAAACATAGCCTGCCATATCATGTTACATACGATATGCCACAGCATGGACACAAAAAGTATTTTTTATTTAAGTCAATAACATAAATTATAAGAGAGTATTTTAACAGGCAGCCAACAGATATATATTATATCCAGAGTTGATAAGTGGACTTTGAAAGGTTTCTGTAAGCAATATTTTATTGTGAATAAAAGCCTGGTTGAGTACAATTCTCTACGAACAAAGTTATTTGCCGTGTTTGAAGAGGTAATTTATTAGTAAGCAATGGGTACATTTAGTTATTAAACGTTACCAATTTCTATCCATACGTAAAAATTACACTCTAAAGGCTCTCCGAAAAATTTATTTTTAGAATGAAGTAATGGAAAATTTTTAAAGTACAGTTGATTGCATGGTTGTTGCAATGGTTTAGGTGGCTGCTAACTGCGTCGAGCGTTACGAGTTCAATAGCTGAACGGGACATAATAATGTATATTTGTGTGCCACAAATAATTATTTAGAGTCGGGGTGTTCTTTGTGTCCTTTGTTTGAATATTTGTACATACCCCACGAGCGGGCGTTACTTTTAAATTAAATTAGACCTGAAGAATAAACAGACAATGTGATGCAATTGTAGATGGCTACCGATTTCGCAGTCATCAGCACTACCTTCTTAATAAACTTTACTTATAACAACTAACTCTAATTAATGCAGAAATCTTATAACTTTCTTAGTTAGAGGTATTGCCACAATCAGCTATTACTTCGTAGTTCGGCATTTAGAGCATCTTCACTGTGAGTTTCTTAACAAAAAGTGCAAAAACATTACTTCAAACACTACAAAGCATCTAACACACCCTTCATTTTCCTTTCCTTCAAAACGTGTTCTACAAATCTGGCACTTTTGTGTCAGAGTCTTCATAACTAGCGGTGCGTGCGACGCGTGACCGACGCACATAAACTCAGCTCTGTTGCCGTAGAGCCGCACCGACTACCGTCACTGTACGCTGTGTACACTACGTCATAGTAAAGGGTAAGCAGACGCGCGATTTTAAATGACGATTTAGTTGCTTTCGGTTACTGGCGACAGCGACAACTTTACCCTGCATATATAAATGGAAATCGCAAAAATCGCAAGCAAACCGCAATCATTCGTACAGGCTATGAAAGATTATGATTTACTTTAATTTCGAATGATTACGTATTTTTTTTCTGCTGTGAGTGAAAGAAGAAAAAGCCTAACCTAAACTTGTTCCATATATTTGATGCTGGCTCATCTACTAATAATAATTTCTTAACCAGGACATATTTTTTTAGATATCAGTCTGGTTTTAACTATTTTTAATACCATTAAGTACACCGTCCGCCTGATGGTGAATGGTTAAGTTACAGCGATTTTTTATTAAAAGGATTCGGGATACTGCTAGCGCAAAAACAAAAGATTATTGGTTTCCTGCTGAAGTAAGAAAGAATAAAGAAGAAGTCCGGGAATCCAATTCGCAATAGACCTATACATCACAAGGTACTTCCTCAGTATACGCTTTACAGATTTAGCTAGAGCAGACGAAAATCTGCTATCTACTTTTCTTGAAAATTACCTGTAGGTTTCAAAACACGGCACAGTATTGAAGCAATCGTTAAAAAACGTCACGTCTGCTGTGGCTCTAACAGTAACCGAGTTGGTAGCGTCTTAATATCGCATCGAGTAAATCATAGTGTAAGTATGAACAGACACGAACATTCACCGTATAGCTCTGTATTAGTGTATAATAGACGGCAGCCGGACTTATTGCGGAGCTTATAAAATAACAATATGAACTATATTTGTAATGTTCTACCTAGTTAATTTTACACGATTGTTTAATAAGCCCCGTTGTGCTTCCAAGGTATTATATCGAGGAAGGTATTGTTTTGAGTTCGATCCCATAGCACACATTTTTTATGTAAGATAACTGATCTTACATTGCTCATTGCATTGATTTTCCAGCAGTGGGATAGTTTAATCAGGACTCTGTATTAAACTGTCCTACTGCTGGGAACGGGCCTCTTCTCAGTGTAAGAAGGGTTAGGCCATAGTTCACCATGCCGGCCCAGTGCAGGTTGGTAGACTTATTCGAGAATATTATAGAGAACTCTTAGACATGCAGGTTTCCTCACGTTGTTTTTCATCGTTAAAGCGAGCGATAAATAACTACTCAATACGCACATAACTAACGAAAAGTCAGAGATGCGCATCATGGGATCGAACTGGAGACCTGTGCATGGCAGTCCAATGGTTTAGCACTAGGCTATCGCTCATTTTTTACTGTATTTAAATACTTATAAGCATAAATAAAGGAATGATTCGTGTATCGCTAGAGATTACAAATAAAGAAACAACGAAACACTCAGAGTCAAAACAACTTTTTGTGGAATACACAATCTTTGTCCAACGTGGGAATCTAACCAACGAAATTCCTGGTATAAGCAGAGAGGATGACTTAAACGATTGCGCACTGCGTTCAGTTAACCATTAGCTTCTCGTATTAACATATATGCGTATTAAATTGCTACCTAATTATCGGGTCTAATTATACTCAGAGTAATATTATCCCGATCATTATATCAGGACACGCGCTCCTGAAATTTCGCAATTATATACATGTACTAGATTTCCTGCGGCTTCACTCGCGTAAATGTAGGTAAAGTTATGTACATGTTTCTGGACGAAAGATACCCTATGTCTTTTTCTGTTCCCTGACAACGTATATGCGAAATTGCATGATGATCAGTTGAGTAATTAAGCGTAAAAAACAAACAAACTCACATTCATACTTATAATATTAGTTAGTACTAGTAGTTTTCCCGCGGTTTCACCCGCGTAAGTCCCGTTCCCGTGTGAATATCGGGTTTCACCCCTTTCACCCCCTTCAGGATGGAATTTCCGAAAATCCTCTCTTAGTGCTTCCCTACACGCTCCAAGGAACATACATGCCAAATTTCAGCTTCTTGCGTTCAGTAGTTTCGGCTGTGCATTGTCTGTCAGTCATTCAGTAACGGAAGAGTTTTAAATATATAGATTAGGAGTAAATTTTTAATTATCTCCTGATTTATGGTTTTTTTACCCTTTAGGATAGTAAGTGGGAAGGAGAAGGAGCGGGAAGGGGGAAAGAGGGCGATTGGGTCTCCGGCACTCTCACTCACCGAATGAAACACACAACAGTAGGAATACTGCTATTTCACGTCGATATTCTGTGAGAGGGTAGTCCTCTCCCGGTCGAGCCGGCCCATTCATGCTGATATCAGCGAGGCTCTACTACTCTGAGGCAACTTAAATGTCTGAGAGTTGTATACGCATTCTAAAAGATGAGTGAAGTTGCCAGCTCGCACTTAATACTATGACCTTATTCTGCTCACATTCACAAGAACGTCATTGCCTGTCTTTTCGGATATAAACATCCTCAAATCTATGCATCAATAAATATGATTCTCGGTACCTACCTCGTACAGCTTACACAAGCAAACAATATACAACAAACCATCTGCTAAGTACACACAAACTTTAACTGAATCACTGCGTTTAGTTTCCGTAGTGCTATTGAATGTGTATTCATTCAACTAATAAGTAAATGCTCAAAGCTTATATATTACATAATATAAATTTACTCGTTAATAGCGCATAGAATAATATTAGCTAAGCCGTTACAAATGTTGGCAGTGGTTCGCCAGATTGTGCCTAGTATTACATAAAGTTAACGTTTATCTATACTGATTACTGATATTATAAAGCTAATGAGATTGTTGGTAAGAACACACTTATCTCTGAAACTATAAGACCAATTTTATTAATATTTTCTTTCATTAAAAAAACACTGCTAACAATTCGGATTAGAAATGGTAAGTATTCTTGTTGAATTCTCCAGCTAAGTTAGAATGTTTTTTTTAGGAGCGAATTCACATCCGTAGTGCAATGGGTGGGATTCGAACCCGTGACCTTTCGATTTCGACCTTTCGACGCCTGATCCTGGTCTAGCATCTTTAGGTAGCCTACATGAGCGATAGGCAACGGAAAATATTAAATATTCGTAAATTATATGATCTGATTCTTGCTCTGATTTCGTTTATTGTCTTTGAAAAAAGAAGAAGCTTTGATACTCGTACTTTTGGTGACTGTGATAATTTTTTCTAGGTCCTTTTTTATTCTTTGCCCTCAACGTCAGACGATGTTCTTCTATAAACTAGGCGTACAAACTATCAAACTTTTATGCATTCGAAGATTTGAATTATTCGAATATTCAATCCATTTTATTTTTTAATCGCTAATCGTTAGCCTACATAAGGTTCCATAGTTGTAGTTCAGATTGACGTGAACCGCACCGTACACAATGACATGAGTCTCTTGGGACCTGGACTAGAGCGATATGGCCTCACCAGTACTTTACAAATGAACAATCACTTAATGAACGTAGCCACTAACTTAAATATTCATATATAATCTCACGCCTGTATTCCTGAAGAGGTAAGCAGAGGTTTAATTTTACATTTCGCGAGCTTTGATAGAGAGTGATTCTATTGTCGGACATATTCACCGTCTTCTAGTGAGAATATCTTGACAGAAAAATTCAATAAAGGTATCCTAATAGGTATTATAAATTAGACGTTCCCGCGGTTTCAAGCGCGTTTATCGTTACTGCGCCACCCCTTCTTCCGGGTCTTAGCGTGATGTTAAATGGGCTAACCAACACTAAAAGATTTTTTAATTTGGTCTAGTAGTTCCTGAGATTTGCGCGTTCAACAAAACAAACAAACTCTTCAGCTTTATAATATTATTATAGATTTATAATATTAGTATAGATGTCATCACTTTTCAAATTAATAAATATCATATCGCGTATTTAGAGGACAATTATATCAATCTGACCGTTTAACTTCATGCTGTTTACATACATTTTTTAAATTTCAAGCGTCCGTAGCTCGATGAATAAGGCATTGGACTTGCGGGTTCGAATCCCACCTATTGCGCTACTGACGTGAACCCACTCTTAATACAAGCATTCAAGCTTAGCTGGAAGGGTTAACAAGGATACTAGTAATTTGAAAACCAAATTGTTGGTAACTTTTAAAAATCAAAAAATAAAAGGCTATTGAAACTGCGTGAACAAGGCAGCCGTTATGTATTTATCCTTACTAGCGGACGCCTAGTGGTCAAAATTCGACCGTAATTGATTTAAATTTTAAGTTTGATCGTTATTAAGGTTTTATTGTCTATAACTTTAGTCTTATAGATAATCACATTTCATTTAGATTTCGCCAAGGCTATAACAGGTTAATTTACCTATCTTTTTCAAACAAATTATCATTTACTTAACTATACTCTTTTATTGACGATATTGCTAAGCTTCCTACTTTGTTTTCTTTTTCTTTATTACATATAAATAAGGTTTAACTATGTAACAATAGTTACGAAGAGTTGTAAGACGTCAGACGAACAATGCCGAAATACTACGAACGCGATTCGATGATTGTGTCAAACGCATAGTTGTGTGCGTGTCGTGTTTTTTCATTAATTTAATGTATTTTAATGCATATTTTATAAAAATATTAGTATTCGCCACTCCTTCTCCATATAAACTTTAACTGTGCCAAATTTCATACTCCACCGACCGCGCAATTTTCGTAAAAAGGGGTACAAAGTTTTTGCTTCACGTATTAATATATAGATTAAGCTTTTGGGTCTATTACTTTAGTAGCTGTGTCATATTTATGATGTCATATTTAATATGTCATCACATATTTATTCATTTGAATTAAATATGGTATGTCATAGCAGAAGACAATTCTATGCGTTGAATCTGCCCGTTTAACATAATGCTGTTTGGGAAATGTCATATCAGAGTATAATTTTATTAATCTTATCGTTTATCTTCATGCTGCTTATCTGAATTCCGAAAATATTTTTTTTCCTGATCTGGTATTCGAATTCGAGCCCTCACAATCGTATGCATACAGCGCAAACGAGAGGCTTGACCAACATTCAGACAACTGACACAAACAACGCCCACTAAGACTTCACACAGTAAGACTAAATTCAAACTTATGCCAAGTGAAGCCTGTATAGTATAGTTATCTTATCATCTAAATCTTTCAGTTTAAAATTCAAAGCACGATTGCTGTAATGGGAAGGTAGGTGTTGCTCAAGGTTGTACCGCTGAGTTACGGCCCCGGTACGTTTCCCTCGTAATCACTCCAATAGAGCCTTTAATTGCGTGATCAAAGACTTTTAAAATTTAATTTATAATATAAATTGGTTTATTATGAAGTAAATGGGGTATTGTTAAGAGAAAGTAGCTTCCGTAGCTAGGTAGCCCGTAGCTGTGGCACAGCAGTAGTGAATGCGACTGCTGTGAATGACGTCTCGGGTTCGAATCCCGGTTCGGGCTAACAAAAAGATATAGGGTTTTCCTGTTAAGAAATCTCAATACCAGCCCGGAGTTAGGCAGTTGGCGGTGTTAGACACCCCCGTGCCTCAGCAAGCACGTAAAGCTGTTGGTCTTGCGCCTGATCTCTCTCCAGTCGTGTTGGATTGCCATCCCATTGGATCATGAGAGTTAAGGTGTGAGGGAGTGCACTTGTGTTTGCGCATATACTTGTTTACTATAATATTTCCTGCGCAGGTGGCTAGTCTCTGTTAAGATTGGACGCCGTGACCGAAATTATTTTTTTTATAATACCTATATTTGCGACGCGCCCCGGCTTCGCACGGCCATGTTTTGGTATACCTCAAAGGAGTTAGGCAGCGTTTTCGGTTATGTTAAACTCACAGGCAGCTTGACTTTTTCTGACATTTTCAACAACTATCGTCATATTAATTAAACAAAAAATTATAACCTAAACCGTCCTCATGAATCACTCTGTCTATTGGTGAAAACCGCACGAAAATACGTTAAGTAGTTTTTAAGTTTATCGCTAACAGACAGACGCGTCGGGGGACTTTGTCTTATAATATATTTGTAATTTTATAGTGTTGGAATATGTGTTACTTTTAAAAAGGATGATGTAGTTTACTGCACAAATTGAGTGGTCACCCGGCTGCGTTACGTGTAATGGTTTTGATTTCCACATAAAATATCTTTATAGGTCATAAAATAACACCTATGGACGTTAAAGTTAAACATTTTAATGTGAATTTATAATTAACATTTACCTGTTGCCATGTTCAGCACATCAAGGGCGTAGAATATATCAAAAGGAACTGGCAAGAAACTCACGGCCATTTTTTTAATGTCATGTTTGCAATTGCAGCAGCGATAGCTCAGTGGGAGACCAACAGACTGCAATCCAGAGGGTCTCGGGTTTGAACCCACGTCGCGCACTTCTGACTTTCGGAAGTTATATGACTTTTCGAAATTATGTGCGTATTGATTGACAATTATCGCCTGCTCCGTGTAAAAACTGATATCCAGTCAAAATCTGGTTAGGCTAGAAAAGCCGACCAAAATCACTTGGGAATAATAAAGGCTAAGGGAGAAGAAGTTTGCAATTGTTTTCTTTAGAAACAAGTTTCGTAAGAAGCTGCAACTATTACAACACTTACCACTTAATAACACTTAAGCAATCCTTACTTAATATTATACATGCGAAAGTGAGTTTGTTTGTTACGTTTTCACGCCTTAACTACTCGACTGATTATCATGAAATTTTTCATACGCGTTGTTAGGAGTACACCAAAGGGCATAGGATACCATTTAACAAGAAAAAATACCTACTGTTCCTAAGGGATAAAAAATTATAGACAGTTCATCCCATAGTGATGATGACTATTTCTTATGAGTCATAGCCTTTGCGTATTGCATATACAGGCTGTCCCAGAATATGTGAATCAAATTGTAACGGGAGATTCTTTAGGTAAGGACCTTTCAAATGCGCAAAATAAAAATAAAATGTATGGCATTTGTGTAAAAATAAAAAAAGTCTAAGTTTTGGTGCTGAAAAATACACCAAAATAATGTTGCAATTTCAAATATACGTCAGTTTTTAAAAAGAATCATTTATAGTTTGACGAATCAATCCTTCACAAATAATAATAGTGAAAAAAAATGAAAATTAGCCATAAACGAAGAACCTGTAGTTGAAAGTCTGGAAAAGTGGTACTTTTTTAAAAACTTAGATTTTTTATTTTTGCATTGTTGTCATAATTTTTTTATCACATTTTAATGGTCTTAACCTAAGGAATCTCCCGTTACAATTTGATTCATATATTCTGGGACACCCTGTATGTATGTAAACGCATGTTAAGCTGACTTTTCTATCATAGACAGCTATTGAAGCAATACCTTTGAAAGTTCTGGCATTTTTCTTTTACTACTAAGGTAGCAAGCTAACGGTATGTTAGTGTGTGTAATATAAGCGGCATAGTATGATTCCATGATATTTAATACATTGAGATGAATTCAGAATTCTATTTTGAGCAAACAGTATTTTTACGATAATTTGCCTTTTGATTACAAATTTGAATGTCGCATATGTAATACTTAGCAAATTACTTTCATATACGGTTGCTAAGTAAACTTAAGCTGCGTAAAATTAGGTGCGAAAATGTTAATCTAACGTAGCTCACAATTAATGAACAAAGCCGAATAAAACGTTACAGCTAAAATGTATATTCTCGCAATTCATTACTTAAACGCTGAAGATAAGCTCAATACGTTAAGACGACGCTTCGAATTAGTCAGAACAATGGTCGAGATAAAGAGCGATTGTTCAAGGCTAGCTGTCACTTACTGCCTACAACAAAGAGGGAGGGAATTTCCTAGATGTAGTCAAATCAACGTAAGCGTTATCAAATGGCCAATCTGTAAGGTATCGGTCACGGCGGGTTTGAAGCGTCCGGTGCGCGCTATCGGCGCAATCGGCGTCTCGTCCGTCCGCGCTTTAACTGTGAAACACCGGCGTGGTTAGCTTTTCATTGTACGACGTGGGCCTGCCATGTTTACAAAATAGTCGTGAAAATTCAAGTGTTCTCTTTTTAAAATAGCGCCGGCTCCTGACGGGAAAACCTCAAGTGAACATCCAGTAACTTTAGCTTTTAGATATAAAACTCTTGTGTAAAATTTTCCATCTAACTACCTAGAATTTTTTACTTAAAATACATCTACACCTATGTGCAAGCCTTAGTCTATACTAAGGCTTGCAACGTCGATGGTATATAAAATACTTTACAGTTCTACACCTCCATTATTCTACGCTTTGAACGCAAGAGGATTTAATTAAGCGAACATATTTTATCAATATCCTGAGCAAGACGTTGCTCAGGAGCGAGAGCAGTGGAGATTGAGAGAGGAGGCCTTTCCCCAGCAGTAGGACACAAAAGAATGCTGAGAAAAAAAACTGTTTATTGGACAAATTGCCAGACCTTGTACTGTGACTACGATTTTTTTTTTCTAGGATACACAATTAAAGGAAATTCTATGTCTTATAGGAAGGAGCCTATTAACTTCTACAAGAAAACTTCTAATGAAAACCCTAGTTGGTTTGGGTAGAAGTTTTAAATTTATATTAAATTTTATAAATTTTATTTAAATAATTTATTACTGTTATTACGCTCACCCTTTATTCCGTGTGTCTTTAAATAAAGCTGACTAAATGTCCCTACATTTCTTCTAATTCTTTTTTGGGCATAGTCGTGAGTTCACATAATATGTATTATAAAGACTCTTATGGTACTCTAGAATCAAAGACAAGCAAATATTATCCGCGATTTAAATCCGGAAGGTCATGGTCTTAAGTGACAATATTCCCACGGGATCAGCGATGCGGTCAATTTAATTTAGAATGGTGTAATACTGAGAGCGAACCGCTATTGTTGATTGAGGATAGATACTAATGGAAACTTTTATTGGTCTAACTGAATTTGGTTGTAGTTTTCTGTGTAAATTAATATGATTAATTGAATAGAGGATTGCCTTTGCTTAGCCAATATTTGGTAATAGTTTGAGCTCGTCCAAGGTCGTAAATAGGTAAAAGAGTTACTAACAGATACTCATAACAGATTTATTACTTTGTTACTGCATTTTGCCCGGCGGCTCACATGCCTACCTCTCTGATTCCTTTCTTTTCATTCCAACTTTGATTTCCTATCTCTATGGTCGATAACGCGCGGCTACTCCTGGTATTGCTACCGACGGCAGACTACGATAATCGCCTAACATCAACCCATCTACTTCTGACGTGATGAGCCACAACATTTTTAAAACTGTCTCCTACCTAAGTAATACCTTATGTTTAGCGAGCTACTTAACAAAAGTTAAAATAGCGGACACAACAAAATCCTAGGCTCGGATCAACTATTTGTGGATTATATAAAGTTTTATCTCGAGTGGGAATCAAACCCAAAGCAATTGGCAAAATGGCAATGGTGAGGCAACTACTTAAACCACTACGCCATTGGTTTTTTTTTTTATATTGTAGAAGCCAACAAGCGTACGGATCGCCTGATGGTAAGTGATTACCGCCACCTATGGACAACCGCAACTCCAGAGGAGTCACAAGTGCGTTGCGTTCCTTTTAAATTTGCTCCCACCAGAAGAGGGTAGTGGGGAGGAGGGAGGAGGGGGGGTTAGGTCTCCGGTACCCTCACTCACTCGACGAAACACAACGCAAGCGCTATTTCACGCCGGTTTTCTGTGAGGCCGTGGTATTACTCCGGTCGAGCCGGCCCATTCGTGCCAAAGCGTGGCTTTCCCACAGTAAAAAGTGCAGTTGATTCAAAGTCTGTGCTAAAATGTAAAGCCAACAGAATGTCTCTGTTTGTCCATAAAAGCTATTACGGTTAACATACAATTATAAACATTCCAAGAATCGAAGTAGGTCACCACTTGAAGTTGTTTTGACACATAATACTAGTACACACATGTCTTGTTTATCTAGCATAGCTTCGTGTATTGAACGACTTTTAACCTCGCTACGACTTAATAATAGAGCACTGAAATACATTCAAGTTGTGACACAATTTAAAAAGGAAATGTTTGTAGGTGGAGGGTCAGCGAACGTCGCAGTGGGAGCCACACCGTGTGTAACACTGCGTATAAGGTCGTGTCACGCTGCGTGCCACGCCGTGTGTCACGCTGTCTGTTACGCAGCTTGTCATGACACGTATTAGGGCAAATTGATGCAAAAAACGAGATATGCAATAGCATGCAGCTATATCTAACAGAAACTGACATGCTTAGCTGACGATGGCGCTCCATCTGCCTGTGTCCTTACGAATATTGTGAGTTTATGAAAATTTTAAATGTTAAGACACTTGTCACTCGATCACGCCTAAACGGATTTGTATGAAACTTGACACACAGGTAGACCATGTCCTGGATACACACATAAAATACTTTTTATCCCACTAACCGCTTCCTTGAGATCTATACTGGCGAAGACGCGAGCAAAAACTAATGTAATATAAAATGCTTACGCTGGGTACTGGCGCTAGTTACCTACAAGCGCTGGTATTGTACCTAAAGGCGGCACCCTCGTAAAACATTTTATTTCACCCGCGCACCTGCCGCCGTGGATTAAATTCCAAGCTTTGATGACTATCCTCGTACAGAATAACTCCAACTATTAAAATAATACAAGTGCTGTTTGATTACCTTTGTGATCTCAAACTGCAGCTAAAATAGCTCAACGTTGAACTTTAGTATTTACTAGCACTTGGCTGTGACCGCATTTTCAATTACGTTGAACACTGTATCTGGTTCTGCAGAATAAAATTCTATGAAATGTGGTTTCAAGTTGATTGTGATCACATCAAAATCCAGTGGGTCGTTCGTGACGCTGAACCAAACAAAACGACAGTAAGAATCAGATAAAGAATAATATTCTTGAAACAATTGGTTTGGGTTCCGAACTCTAAATTATCGGTAGTAATAAATTTTTCTTGTCTACAAATACAGCCTCGTTACAACTTAATAATAGTAATATTTATAAAATTATTGACTTTTATTTTTTTAATTTAATAATAATATGAAAAAATAAAAAATATATTATTTTCTTTTCCACTTCTGCGTGGTATGTTATAGAGTAGTAATACTGTAGATACTGGCACTAACGTGTTGTCGAATAATTAAACGAAAAAAAAAAATACAATTGACACAAAAGAAAATACATTCATTGTGGGTACATGGTTATTAGACACTACCTATACAGTATGTATTTAATTAAAATTTACTGAGACTGTTTACCAAACTAGGCAAGAGCCTGTGCTTTGGCTGACTGTGTTAAGTCGTGGTAATTGATACTAGAGTACGTATTTAGATTTAGACGTGAATGTTGCTATACAGCGGATTACATTTGTTTAAAGTATGTATGTATGTATCTTATGTGGGAGCCAGTCGATGCAGACCGGCGACACTTCGACCCAGTGGGATCTTTTGTGTCGACACTCTCCCAATAACGACTGCCATAGATGTTCATGGCAGCCGGGACCGACAGCTTAACGTGCTCTCCGAGGCACGGAGCACGCGATAATTGTCAATCAATACGCACATAATTTCGAAAAGTCATATAACTTCCGAAAGTCAGAGGTTTTGTTTAAAGTAAGTAAATTTACAAACTAACTAAAACTACAGTTTGATACGTGTTCCGATCCTCAAACATCTCTCTTACACCATTCACACTCATCGCATCCTTCTAACACGCTCGTCAGTTTTCCTTACTTCTAAGTACGGCTTTCTTTGATTACGTCTTTGACTGTTAAATCTTTTAACCCATATTTGACAAGCATTAGAGTGGCTCTTCACGCGGTTTTCCCGTGTGAATTCCACAAAATATTATAGCAGGGTAAATAATATATATGTATATATCCAGGACATGCGCTATATATAATATTGACTTACGTTTACGTGTATACAGTGAAATTACACTTAAATAATAAAATAAAATAGAGATTTTTGTGAAGTTAAACTCAACAGTTAACGTGTGATAAAGTAAATAACGTCTAAACGTCTTCTACATTCATAATTAGTAAGATTATACTTATGCTTATATACATATTTCAAGTGCTTGTTAAACGGGTGGTCACAGGGCCTATGATCGCTCTTTACACAACAATTTGGGCTCTGTCCGCATTGATGCGAAACAGTGCGTACGTGGTTATTGGCTATAGGTTGTGGTAAAGCGCACGCGTTATCAACTCATCGAGCAACCAGGGTTGCCGCCTACACGTGAAGACATTTGAACTTCTTTCCTTTAATAATTTTTGTACAAAAGCGGTGTGGTAAACAATCATACAGCCTGGGTGATAGCAAGTAGTTATCGTAGCCTATGATCGTTTGTAACACTGCTTGTGTTATTTAAGTGATGCCGACCCTTGGAATAAGGTGCTATAGATACCCTGAAAAAGCAGTGGTCGAGTTGAGTAAGTAAGACGGTGGAATTCGTACTTATCGAGCTAAGGGTAGCTGCGGTGTTTCTACTGTAACACGGCTTCCAGTGAGAGGATGATGCTTCCTCGAGCAAGCTGGCCATTTAGGCTCTCACAAAATAATCGACAACAGCGGATTCTACCATTCTAACTTCGATCAAAGCTGACACATGCTGGCTGGAAAAACACAGAAGATAACAGTTAAATAATTTTGCGTTAACTTCTAGCAGAGAGTAGGTGTTTTTCTTTTTATCTTGGGTAAATGCTCCTTATGCATACCCCCTCGCCACAGGGGGAAGCGAGAGGGTTATGTCGGGCTCTCTCGTAACTTCGGGCCTACCGGCTAAAACCCCACAGTCTGCCAACTCGCTGCTTTGTATGATGGGTGGGTCGCTGGAACTGAAACTGCATCAGCGACCCATCCAGCAGTGCCAAATACAGACAGGAAAGTCTGCGGGCGACGACTTCTGGGCAACGCCCCGACACGACTAAGGGCGTCGCTCCAACTCAATGCTTGACGGGTGGGAGATCATCGCTCTCCCACCCGAGGCCTTCACTACGGCGGCATAAGGCGAGCATAAGCGCGCCTGCCCCGTCCGGTTCGCCGGTGACGGCACGGATCCACCAGGATACTTTCCTAGAGAGTAGGTTTTCTAGACTGTCCTAGAGTATCACAAGGAGGCGCTATTAGCATATAAAATAATAATGATAATTTTTTTGAAGTAAGCCACTCGCGATATCTATCGCAAAGGTCTTAAGGCTACCTTAACATTAAGCAGGCTATACTAACTTAAAGTTCTGAAATTCACTTATTTTATCATACTTTATTACGACTAACCCAATTCATGAAATACTAGTCGAACACGGGAACTGGAAGATATTAGTAAGTGTGATGTTGTTGTATTGTGACAATCATGCATATTGAATATCTTTTAGGTGCATAATTTTTCAACCAGTATGTACGGGCCGTGGTCACAAACTGATTGACCACAACCAAACTAAATGTGACCCTGGTCAATGTAACCTGGTCAATACGTTAATTAAATCATGCAACGCGAAAGTTTAAATGTTTGTAAGTGTAATGTTCGAAAAGAAAAAGGGGCATTTGCTATTACGCCAGCCCTATCCGCAATCAGCTGGTTAACGTCCAGTTAGCGCAACTCAATCGTCGTTTAACCGTCCCAACACATAAACAATGTGTGCGGTAACGGCCTTTGCAAGGGGATTATCGTAAAAATTAACATATTGTCAATTTCGCGCTGGCCGGTTATTATAACGTCCACGTAATCAAATTGATGCAATGTGGATTTTATTTTTATATGCCTTTATACATGTAAATGTGCCGTTCACCAAGCATTTTTATATGTTTTAATTTAAATGCTAATTGAACTGCAATTTGGTAGATGCTGAATACTTGTTGAGTGTTGCAAATATTTTTTTAATAATTAGTTTGAATAATACAACCTCGTGGTTGTGTTTTTCCTTTCTGTGATTTTTAAGCATATCTTTTGACTGAGATTTCAACAATTTATGCTGCCTTGTACTGATGGTCGATGTTGTGATTTTTTCAAAGATGATGCAGTGTACGCCTGTGCATCCATATAGCCCGCGCAAGTTTAAGATTTGTGCAAATTACTCGCATCCTTGCATAGTGAGCAAGAAAAACACAATTACTGTACAAAGTTAAAGTACTTGCACGATCCAATAGCCCTTATTAACTCATATGATTGCCTCACGCATGTAACCCACGAGTAGCTTGCGTATGTAACTCACACCCGCTACTTACGCCATACAAACAGGTTAAAGCATTATACTTCAAAAGTTGCGTATGTAATTCTGTCACATAAATGTGTTCTCGGCTCAGTACAGTAATGGGGAATACTTGCCGCACAAATGACTTCTCAAACAAATTCTGCTACTTACAGATGTTCATAAAGTTAAATAAGTTTAAGTTTAATTTCATCGGTACACTTGGCCAATTTACGTGTTGTTGACTCAGATTCGCGGATTTTGGGTAAACATTTTTGTATTCGCAGAAAATTTTGTGAATATTATACACATAGACTCACGGTTGTATTTCTCCGAAAGGGTAAGCAGACGTGTTTTGCACCTACATTTCACCAACAATGTTTAAGGTATTAGTAGAAAGTAAGCTTATAGGTAGTTGTCTATAAGGCACGTTATCATACGCTGTGCTACTGTTGTAAGTGATTAAGAAATCTCGATATATTGTTGCCTGGCTCAATCGAACTCTAACAAAAAACTGCTTAAAACATAGGTGTAAATTCATGCATAAGGACCAAATATGATAATAGTAGTAGGAGCAAGCATAGCATTGCAGGATCGCTCTAGGTGGTAACCCATTATCTCTGCCAACTCTTACTGTCCCTCGGCTTAAAGCTTGACTCTATGAGCATATATATGAGGAGTATAGTTTCTAAACCGGCCAAAACGATAGAACAAAAATAATGTTCCGATTTAATATGAAGCTCCTTCGTTGCTTCTATCGCATTGCACTGATAGTTTCAACAAAACCCATTAAAATTCTATTGAATCAGCTCACAAAAGTAGCAGTTTGTAACAAACACCGCTAAAACAGTCCATTTATATTATGTCTTTAAATGATTTTTTGAGATTTACCATAATTTGGTGAAAAATATTTTAGAGGATTTGGAAACTAAACTTATACTAGACGGACATCTATATATTGTATAGTTTTGTTATGAGTTCTTTTTTCATTATTTTTTTATTTTGCTCTTCAAAATGACCGCTCTCTGCCTGATGGTAAGCAGTCGTGTGGTCTAAGAGCAGTGGCCTCCACACCGTCCTCATAGCAGCCGAAGCGATGTTAAGGTCTCTACTTTGACGGCCTGAGACGGTGCTTTCTCACGCCCCGCTTAAAGGACCCAGGATTGAAGGAAGAAGGAAACACGTGCTTGGCAGAGAATTCCATGCCTTGATCGTTCAGCAGAGGTATGAAGACCCAAACTTGTTGGTACGCACTCTAGTCGACTCTACCATGTAAGGATGGCATGTAAAAATATGTGGGGCGGGGCTACTGAGAATTCTTTGATGGAAAAATTCAATAACACATCGGCTTACCCGAAGTTTTATGCACAGGAGTCACATTTATTAAAGCTGCGCCATCGAGGCAGTCTCCATGTAATAAGTATATGAATGTAAAAAATGCAGTGCCAAAAGAAATTTTCCAAACAAAAATATTCACGCAAGCAAAATATCTGGCAAACCAGCAAACTATAAATACAAGTACCCCTAATAATTAAATATGTTTGACTAATAAATGACTCAATAAATAATGCCGCGGTGATATTTATTCGCGCCGCAATGAATACAATTTGTCGGCCTCGATGGCGTAGTGGTTAGTGTAACCGAACGCCACGCTTGAGGTCGCGGGTTCGATTCCCGCACAAGTCAAATATTTGTGTGCATGAACATGGATGTTTGTCTTGGTCTGGGTGTTTCTATGTATAATATGTATGTATTTACAAAAAAAAAGTATATAAGTATGTTTATCCATTGTCTAGTACCCATAGTACAAGCTCTGCTTAGTTTGGGCTAGATGGTGTTGTGTGTATGTGGTACAATATTATATTATATATATATATTATATTATATATTATATTATATTATATTATATTATATTATATTATTTTGGCGATAGTTGTCGTATACGATATATTATCGTAGGTTAATGTGGTTAATGAACGCGCCATCATCAAAATATCGTATTGGACAAACAAATACTTGTGTATGATTGGACGAAGATCAATATAATATATAACAGCCTAATAATAATTTGTTCATTTTCTTGTAAAGAAAGCGCTATATACTGAGTGCTCTTTAAGAGGCATTGGAGATTATTTTTATTGTTACGTTATTATATAAGTAGAATGAGTACTTAATCCATTGAGTATTATCGAAAAATCCATGACAAATAGGAGCCACGATTTAGGCATACTCGTGTCTACACTTGACAGGCACAACAATAAATTATGTGAGTGTGTACGTGTGTGTGAGAAAAATGAGAGTGTGTGCGTGTGTGAGATCTAGATACGCCTGTGTGTGTATGCGTGTTTGTAGAGAGGGTAATACTCGGTTTCTGAAAGGCAAATCAATACAATAATTAGTTAACAAACTGTCAAACGCATCCCAATGCTGTGATTGGCTGACTGAATTGGAATTAGCCAATCAAATCACTTGATATCAGTTTGAGTTTGAGTCGTCTTTGATTAGCTTTGTATAAACCGGGTCTTAGTGGTGGCGACCCCGGTCTGCCACGAGTGTGGGGCGCCGGAAGACACGGCGCTCCACACGCTGGAGGCGTGTGCCGCGTGGGGGCCGCAGCGGCACACGCTTTCGGCCATAATAGGCGGAGATCTCTCCCTGCCGAGCGTGATCAACGCCATGCTCGGCGGCGAGAGGTCGTGGCAGGCAGTGGTCTCCTTCTGCGAAGCTGTCATGGCGCAGAAGGAGACCGCGGAGAGGGTCAGGGAGAACAACCTCCTCGCTGACCCTCTCCGGCGCAGACGGACGGGAGCGAGAAGGAGGCGATTTGCCCGCCTTTTCGCTCCTGTATAGTGGGGTCACTGGTACAGAGTCGGGGGACTCTCCACCGGCTTGCACGGCCCCGCACGTCTGAGGGATGGCCTTGGTGAGCAAGGCCTTCCCTCCACAGGTGCTGAGGCCCGGTCACCATCAGCCGGGCCAACCGCCGGGGCGGGATGGTGATTGCTAACGCGACCCCATCCCGCCCCACTCCGTCGGCGGAGGGACTGCTCACCCCAGGTTTTTAGTGTGTATACCGACCCCCTTCAGGGGCGGAGAGTCTCACATAACCACCCTTCCCCCCCCGGGGGAGGGGGTATCCATAAAGGATTTTCCTGGCTCAAAAAAAAAAAAAATGGGTCTTAGTGGTAGTGATAAAATGTTGTTAAATAAAGCAAAAAGCACATCATGTTTATCCAGGAGTATATACAGCATACAAAAAGTAAAAAAAAGATGGTTTAGAATAAATAATGTTTATCTTTTGTAAGCTTCCTTTAAATAATTGTACTAATTTATAAACAGTCTATGTTTATAATATATAATACCAATTGGAAAATTGTTAGACTGGCAACATTCGCCGCCTCGTTATTGGTTTAAGAATTAAGAGATATATAGGCTGTGATATTGGTTAGCGTGGGAAAGCTGCGACTTGCAAATTAAGATTATTTGATACTTAATAATATAAATTTAATATGTATTGTTGCTATTTGATAATAAAACTAGTTTTGTTATAGACATCTTATTATAATTTTTCTAAGTTGGAAGCCGTGATCTTTCACTCTCTCTATCTCTCTTTTCTTTTTGTAGCAGCGTGTTAATTATTTTTAATAACTGCCCACAGTAAGATAGAACGTAGATTATAAACAAGGAAAAAGACAAACCTTCGTGGTTGATTTTTTACCTTGTTTATAATTTACGCCGCTATAAGAGTTACTTCTAACAGCTACTAACATATTTCGTTATATAACAATACGGTGTCACAAAACTGCTAACAATGCCTATGTCGCGTATTCGTTTGTAGTCACGTATTGATGTCGTGCCGTGACAAGTTTTGTTGCGGACGTGACGCGCGTCACGCGGTACGCGACACAAGGAGCAAGAACAATGCAAATTGTATCGCGACGCGGTTTTTCTGTTACGAATGTTACAAATAACGGCACACACGGTATTAATGGTGCCGTTTGGTGTAACTTTTGTAATATTGTCTTTAGTGCCGTGACTTGTACGCTTGCGTTGTACGTGTCGTGTGTTCGATGTGTGGAATATATGTCTCATTATGGTTATATATTGGGGAAGAAATAGTGATTCTGGTTAATGTTGGTGAATATGATTGGAGTAATGTGGGAGATGTATGTATTTAGGTAGCTTAAGAGCACACGTTATAGGAAGCTTATTTGTATATTGTCTTTTATCTAAGTTTGCACTGCGGTTTTTTTTGGGTGGAAGTGTATTGCGTTTGTATTTTTTTAAAGACTACTCTCTTACTGGAAATGATAACTGTGTCGCGGGGTACGTTATAAACATTCAGACAACGGACACAATTCAATTAGCTTGAAAATTAGTAAAGTTTAATAATAGTAGTAGTGTAACAGTTTTCAAAATTATGTAATAAAGTGTCAAATAAATAACGCGATAAAATCCGTATATAGTAGTTTAATTTCAATAACTTTTACATTCATAAGTGTTACCTTGTAATCTAATCTGAATAAATTTATTTTGAATTGAATTTTAATCTGATATGTTATAAAAATGGTTAAGAGATATGTCTCCTAACCATTTATACAGCATGTATGCATGCTGTATATATTTATTTATAGTTTTAATAATATTTTATGTGATTAACTTTCAGCAATTTTGTATACAAGTTCTACTCAACAAGTAGACATAACAACATGTTAATAACTTCTCACATTTATAATAGATACTAGTTTTCATAGATAGGATCTATTGATTATCGTAATTTTTATATATTGCGATCACAACACTTGCTTCGATACCACTCACCAGAGCTAACAAAGAAAGAAAATACATTTAAGTATGGCACTCAGAAGCTTAGCCTTATCCGCTGGACACTTTACAAAATTGAAAACCACACAAATACACTTTCATAAAATTGAAAACAACTGAATACCGATGCGAAGAATAATTTTACTTTTCAGCGAGAAAATCGTAAAAGAGTTGAATTCAGTTTAAAACTAATTTCATGGTACGAACTGCGGAATACCTTTTTTTCTCTGATATTCGCCAAAGAAAGTTGTTGCTGGTTACGAAGTTGCTACAAGCGTTGGCTACGACATACTTGTTTCTTTTTCATTTGGCAATTAGTATGAAAATGAAGTTCTGTTATTAGAATTTTAAATAGTATTTTTTGTAACCAATACTTAAATTTAAATGAAGAAAGAATGGAATTTAAATAAAGAATTTTAATGGAGAATGTAAAGCGAGTTATTTCGTTGAATGCGATTTTAAGCGTGCAAATATGTGATACTTGGAAATTTACATATGCATTTTAATTGCCAAGCGATTTATATAAAACGATTCAGACTACATAAATCCATATGAATGAAAAGTGAATCTGAATCTCTTCAACCTTTGTAGAGATGAGAGTGCACATACAACATTAGTACTTTTACAATCTATACTAATATTATAAAGCTGAAGAAATTGTTTGTTTGTTTGGTTGAACGCTCTAATCTCAGGAACTACTGGTTCGAATTTAAATATTATTTTAGTGTTGGATAGTCCATTTATCGAGGAAGGCTATAGGCTATACATCACGTTACGACCAATAGGAGCGGAGTAGATATGAAGAATGTTGATAAAACGGGGTAAAGTCTCTTATATGAAGCAGACGACGTTGCGCGGGTCAGCTAGTTTTATTAACCTCTGAGTCTTCTTCAAGTAGTTAATGAGAACACTTTGTAACGGTCTGTGTGTTAGTGACAGATTGATGTTAGTGACAGGCACAGCTCCGGAACCACTGGACCGATTGACTTGTAACTTGGTGTGCAGACACCTTGGGGTCATATCTCGGTCGAGTTTGAGTATGGGCCCTGTGGATCAAAATGACCTTTTCTGGAAAGATCTCGTCGACCTCTATGCCATTTGTTCGAACACACCTCACCTATCTTTAATCGTTTCGGAGATATTAGAAGTCAAAATTTGTATAGCGGCCATGTTTTTTTTGTACGGAAGCCATGTTTTTTTTCACCCCCCTACAATTTACCAGAGTTTTAGGAAGATTTTGTTCGAGAACGACTCCCGTAGATATCACCGTTGCCGAGATCCGATGGGGTACCACCACCAAGAGCTGACTTTCCGAAGGTCAGGTATTTTCCCCGGGCCTTCTGAATGATTCTCTATACGACGCTATATTTACTTTTTTCTTACGACTCCCCCTTGTATGACTTCTATTTCTCTAAGTGAGTGAGTCGGTGGTAATTAAAGGCAATTGTCCATTATTGGCTTAGCGTGAACAGAATTCATACATAAAAACAATTATACTGCATGGGGAATCGACGGTCAGTCGGTTACTGCGCCCATATAATGACAGTTATTTGGTTTTAGAGTTGGGCAAGATATCAAAACAATTTAAATCCACCAGCCCAGTACTTAGATAACATTTTGGTAACATATGAATCAGAATAATAAAAAAAATAATATAAAAACAATGATTTTTATTTCAAATACTTTTATATAAACCACCACAACAAACGAATTAGGAGCACCTGGACACAAAACTTTGTTATTGTTCTAATTCCTACTGGTTAATGCTTCTAAATTAAAATATAATTATTATCCTCAGTGACTGTTCACTCCAAGCCAAAACCCCCATACAAAGTGGACAGTTCCCTTTATATATAGTAAAAAATAATATAATATAATATTCTATCACATACACACAACACCATCTAGCCCAAACTAAGCAGAGCTTGTACTTTGGGTACTAGACAATGGATAAACATGCATACATACTTTTTTTGTAAATACATACATATTATACATAGAAACACCCAGACCAAAACAAACATCGATGTTCATGCACTCAAATGTTTGACTTGTGCGGGCATCGAACCCGCGACTTCAGGCGTGGCAGTCGGTTGCACTAACCACTACGCCATAATGCTATAAATAAAGACTAAGATAAAATAGCGTTTAAACAATATATATTTATACATAACTAGATAAAACTACGAAATATAATCGATAAAGTAACATCATGTCAGACCTAAAGATCAACTTACCAACTTATTACTACCAACTTTTCCAACTATCTGGTTGTAATCGTTGACTTACCAAAGTGGTTCATCAAAGTTACTTAAGTGTGGCCCCATGTGACCTCGACCTTATATTACTGGTTGAAAATAACAGACTGTGGTATGAGTGTCACTGTTATTACTGTAATACGACTTGTGTATATAAGGTTAAATACTTATACATACTTATAATATATCCTAACTAATATTATAAATGCGAATGTGAGTGAGGTTGTTTGTTTGTTACGCTTTCACGCCTTAACTACTCGACCGATCATCATGAAACATACACGTTGTCAAGGAAATAGAAAAGGATATAGATATATTTACTGGATGAACGGTACGTTCATCCAGTAAAATGTATTGTTACTAAACTAAGCTACATTTACGCAAGCGAAGCCGCGTTCAAAATCTATCTAGTATATACTATATATATACACAGGGTGTCCCAGAATATGTGAATCAAATTGTAACGGGAGATTCCTTAGGTAAGGACCATTCAAACGAGCTAAAAAAAAGAAATTATGACTGATGTGTAAAAATAAAAAAGCAGTTTTTATAAAAGTACGCCTTTTTCAGACTTTCAACTACAGGTAATTCGTTTATGGCTAATTTTAATATTTTTTTCACTGTAATTATTTGTGAAGGATTGATTCGTTAAAGTAAAAACGTTTTTTTTTAAACTGACTGATTTTATGACATTATTTTGGTGTATTTTTTTTGCACCTAAGACTTAGATTTTTATTGTTACACAAATGCCATTATTTTATTTTTTTTATTTTGCTCATTCGAAAAGTCCTTACCTAAGGAATCTCCCGTTACAATTTGATTCACATATTCTGGGACAGCCTGTATATATATAGTAGATATCTAGTGTCAGCTTTGTACACACTGTATGGGGTGATGACGTAGTGGTTTATCTGGTTACCTTGCCACTGCCACTGCGCTAAGTGTTGTTGGTTCGATCCCCAGACGGGATAAAAATTGTGTGGTATACTAAAAGTTGTTACGAATCTGGGTATTCTTTGTGTTCGTATTTTGAATGTTTGTCAAGTGCCCCGCGACACAGGAATGATTCCTAGCACGGGAGTCCTAATTATTGCTAGTACGAGAGTTGCTTATGAAAATAATATGTGTAGCTTCAGTATTCCTGCATTTATCCGATGTCACGTCTAGGCTTCCTCGCAGGTATAGAATAGAATACACAGGGAAATTGAACATAAAAAAGCCTTAGATCAAAACCCACAAGGATAATTAACACCAGTATAACATTGATGAGTTATGTGTGTGAAATGAATGATGAATATCTTAAGACTGCGCCGAGCGTAAGACAGATAATGACAGAGCTCGTACGGCGCATATTCAAATCGGCGCGGGCCGCCATAGTAAAATTGTATGCAGGATTTGAAGTGCTTTTTTGATAAATATATATCTTTATTATCAACCAATTACTTAAATATTTGGGACGGACAAATTGTAATATAACTATTTATGTTTCGTTTAAGCTGTAAAATAGGATAGATTTCTACTGTTATAATCTAAAAATCACGTAACACGAGCTTACGTTATTGCATTTTTCGTGCAAATTTACGTAATTTTGTAGGCGAAAATATTAATGATTTTAAGTTTTTTACACGGAGTAATTGTAAACACATTCATTGTTATCGTAAATGTATATTTTATATACATATGTATTAAACAAAAAGTGTTGATTTTAATCACTTAACTGTGATCGCCTGTTTTGGCATATTTCGCTCGGCGCAGTCTTTAACAGGCAGACGGCCTCAGTCGGCCGTTGGCAGCGTCTGGTGGCGCTCACAAATTAAATATTTATTGATGTTATTCTCACGTATTGATTCTACTCGAGAAATGTATTTATAACCAAGAATATCTGAGAGGCGTCAACACTTAATACGATCAATAAGGAATTGTGGTTCAATTATACTTTTTCGAGTTGGTGTAGCGTCGCAGTGGTTGTGAATGCGATTGTTGTGTGTGAGGGGTCAGGTTCGATTCCTAGACTGGACAATTTTTCTGTAGTCGTCATAGTAACACAGCGGTGGTGATATGATTGCTGTCTATGTGGTGTCAAGTTCGATTCCTGGGTTGAGCAATATGTTATTGAGTTTTTATAATACAGCAAAGAGCCCAATATGCCTTTAATGTGTAATTACGAGATGTTAACACAAATTATTTGTTTTAAATAATAACTGCCGTGATTGCGCAGCGGCAGTAAATATATTTACTGTTCATGAAGATAAAATGCCCGGTGAGCGCACAATGTTATTATATTATAGACGATATATCTGTTGAAACATACATAACGTAAGCACGGAACCCACATACCTTTGTCGGCCTCGATGGCGTAGTGGTTAGTATAACCGACTGCCACGCCTGTGGTCGCGGGTTCGATTCCCGCACGAGTCAAACATTTGTGTGCATGAACATGGATGTTTGTCTTGGTCTGGGTGTTTCTATGTATAATATGTATGTTTATCCATTGTCTAGTACCCATAGTGCAAGCCCTGCTTAGGTTGGGCTAGATGGTGTTGTATGTATGTGATAGAATATATTATTATTGTTATTATATATAGGTAATTATACTCTGAAAGATAGAATAAGGAATAGTGTGATTAGAGAGAGATGCGGCATAATAGTGGATATAGTGACAAGAATAGAAAAGGGTATGTTAAGCTGGTTTGGGCTGGTTTTTGACTAAGAAAGTTTATAAGGCTAGTGTGAATAAAACAGTCGCAAAAGGAAGACTTAGGCGAACGTTTCTCGATCAGATAATCAGATCGGAGGCGTTCTGGACAAAGGCCAAGTTAAGAGCACCTTGAACCGACGGGCGTGTATGAGGGATGTGATGAAAGTGAATGAAGCCAGAGAAATGTGTCAGGATCGTAGCAAATGGAAACTTTGCCTACCAGTCTGGGAAACAGGCGTGAATCTATGTATGTATGTAATTATGCCCCGTAAGACGGGGATAGACTTGTCTCTATCACCAGTTATCTGAAACCATAGTGACATGTATACACTTTAGCCGACTTGTTCATGTACCAAGAGACATGAGACTGAACAATATGTAGGATATAAATGCTTTAATGTAAAGAAAATACTCCAATATAAATAATCCAATCTATATATATAAAACTCTTTCGTTACTGAGTGACTGACAGTCAACGCACAGCCAAAACTACTGAACGCAAGAAGCTGAAATTTGGCATGTATGTTCCTTGGAGAGTGTAGGGGAGCACTAAGAGAGGATTTTAGGAAACTCCACCCTGAAGGGAGTAAAGGGGTATAACCCGATATTCACACGGGAACGAGACTTACGCGGGTGAAACCGCGGGAAAACTACTAGTCTAATATAAATAGCCTAGTGGGAAACCGTGGGACTGCCACGCAGAGGTCTTGAGTTCGATCCCAAGACGCGCATCTCAGACTTTTCGAATTTATATGCCTATTAAATAGTTAATCATCGCTTGCTTTAGCGGTGAAGGAAAACATCGTGAGGAAACCTGCATGTCTGACAGTTCTACATAATGTTCTCAAAGATATGTTAAGTTTGCCAACTTGCACAGGGCCAGCGTGGTGGACTATGGTCTAACACTTCTCACACTGAGTAGAGGCCCTTGCCCAGCAGTGGGACAGTTCAATACAGGGCTGATATTATTGTATTATTTATACTCCAATCCAACGTATACATAACTGACAAATATTTACAAAAGCCCGTGAATAAATCTTCATACTTAATCTGGCAAATATAAACTCGACTTAGATAAATATTGACACACACAGTTGCGTGTATCTTATTCATAAAATATGCGTTGTTATTTCAAGTTGAAGATTTATATGTCACCGGTCGTAACGCATCATTAATTCTTACTAAAATAATCTACGGAGGCGAGAGAAAGAAATTTCTATTTGTGTAGGGTACGGTCATCTATTAATTTATATATTATATAAGATGTTAATTTACATACTGGGGTGATTAAGCTGCTTTTTCTAATATGAGAAAATAAAATAACACATATCTTAAAAACATTATCCTTTGAAATTAAACTACTATATACGGATTTTATCGCGTTGTTTATTTGACACTTTATTAAGCCATGGTCACGGGGAGACTAAGATGGTAGTGACTACCATCTTAGTCTCCCCGTGACCATGGCTGTTGAAAAGCAACCGAAACGTCGGGGAAAGTGTAAAATTAAATTAAATCTAAATAGTTTTAATAATAATTTAATTAGCTTAAAAATTTGTAATGTTTAAAAGTAAAAGTAGTGTAACAGTTTTCAAAATTATGTAATAAAGTGTCAAATAAACAACGCTATAAAATCCGTATATACCTAGTAGTTTAATTTCAATGAATAATATTCGCGTAAACAGAAGACAATATAATCCTTACTTCACTACATATTATAAAACAAAGTCCCCCGCCGAATCTGTCTGTCTGCCTGTTCGCAATAAACTCAAAAACTACTGAACAGATTTGCATGCTGTTTTCACCAATAGACCGAGTGATATGATTTGTTAAGGCTTTGTACTACTTTTTGCGAAGCCGAGGCGGGTCGCTAGTATATTATAAACGCGAATATCAATTTATTTGTTTATTTCTTAGGCTTTATGCCTTAACTACTCGACCGCTCATCGTGAAATTTCGTATACACGTTGTCAGGGGTACAGAAAACGTTCCCTATAACCTTTCATTCAGAAAAATGTATTGTTCTCGAGGGATAGAAGTTTATTAATCAAACGTAGACTAACGTAGAGCCTTATGAAACGTACATACGGGCATGTAGAAAGAATAGACGAGGAAAGACTGACTAAGAAAGTTTGTAAGGCTAGTGTGAATGAAACAGTCGCAAGAGGAAGACCTAGGCGAACGTTTCTTGATCAGATCGGAGGCGTTCTGGACAAAGGCCAGATAAAGAGCACCTTGAACCGACGGGCGTGTATGAGGAATGTGATGAAAGTGAATGAAGCTAGAGAAGTGTGTCAGGATCGCAGCAAATGCAAATCCGTAGTCTCTGCCTACCCCTCTGGGAAACAGACGTGAATCTATGTATGTATGTACGTAGACTAACGCAGGTGAAGCCGCGGGCAATATCTAGTATTTTATATTGATAAACAACATAGCACGACGCTTGGCAATAACCGTCAGCAAACTAAATGGCAGAGAAACCATCGTTCCACGTACAGCGTTAAGATCAGTCCAGTATAGAAAATATTCCACTGACAGCACGGACCTCTTCTCAACGTGAGAAGGGTTAGGCCATAGTCTTACACGTAGACGAACTGAATAGGGTAGTTGACTTATTTTTTTTTCCCAAACCGTAAAACACAAAAAATGTTTTAAATATTATAAAAAATAAATAATATTCAAGCGTTTAAAATTTGGTATATCCAAATATAAAATATTAATGTAATTATAATAATTGCTTACTTTGCAACCAATTATGATACCGTTGGCATAAAAAGATTCATTTTGGTCGCTGTTTGATCTTGGGTGTAAACTAATGTACAAAATCAAATATAGAAATTTATTCACGTGGACGCAGTCGCTAGCAAAGGTTAGTAAACTCCAAAAGCGAGAGAAAAAAGTCCCCTTTCTGTGAGGTACGACGTGATAATTAATAGTGTGTGAATATATTGTGTCTGGGGATTAATCTAACAAGCGGCAAGGAGGGATTGTGAGGTTGTTTGTTATTCAAATCAGAGAGTAATTTATATTGGTTCTAAGAAATCCGCACTAGTTATGTATGTAGATGTACGATGGAACAACTGTGAACTCGCAAGGGTGTTTTCGAGGTTAAAATAATAAATAGTATTTACAAGTTGTTGTACAGTCTAGCCTTAATATTCTATTTACGAATTTCAGGTCTATCCAGACTTGGCTGGTAATTTGTTTTCTAAGAAAAACGTTTATCTGAAGTACGATTGTAGAGTAGACCAATGTCAGAAGTACAGACTAAGGTAGTAATACAGTTATGGCGCTTTGCCCTGTGGATAAGAGTGCCGGTGTCTCATGCCTACTTCTCTCATTCCTTCGCTTTTATTCTATCTTTAATTTCTTTCGCCTAGGATTTGCGATGCGCGATTGAAATCTCTGGTGATCATTGGTTACGATAACCTCTTACCATTAGACGGGTCGTAAACTTATATGCCGTCTTCGCTGTATAATAAAATAATTTGAAGGTACTAACGACTGTCCACAGTCTTAACGGAGACCTTTATTTGGTACATTATAATGTCTTTAGGGCAGATTTATGCAAACGCAAATGCTCTCTTTATACTCTCAGTCACATAATCCGATAGAACACCAATATGACACGACCGCAGAAAGATCAGTTGCAAACAGCTTTATTTACTTGCTGATACAGGGATGTGGAACGCACATCCCCGTGCCTTTGCAAGCAAGTAAAACCAAGTTCCTAACTTGGGGTTGCAATAGAGATATATTCATAAACTTAAAAACATTTTCTGACTCGGTTATCGAACCTTAGATCTCATGCACAGTTGTATTCACTACCTCTACACTACCGAGGCAGACACAGAACAATCATAATATAATAGCCTTATGAATCGGTGAGTGAGTCAGTGGCAGTTAATCGTCCAATACATTAGGCTCAGTACGTAATGCGGGAACAGCTCATAGCTCGCACCTGTTACACCTATTTGTCAGAAGGACGGACTGATGTACTGCCGTGGACACGGCCTGATTGTATTATTGAGTGCTAAACAGCATTCTAGCTGAGTTATAGCGATGGGCCGTGATTGCTACGGACATTATTGGAGTATAAAGTATTTTTCAATGAGGTAAATTGTGAATAAAAAAGTGACAAAAGAAAATTCTTGATTCATATGTTCAATGGAGTAAGTTCGAGCTTGTGCCAACGATCGTAAGGATTCAGGTTTGAGTTCGATTATACATACATATGGTAGTAATTTTAAGTGTTGTTTCGTGTTGTTATCTGTACTTTTTCTTGAAATAAAATATGTTATAATATCAGCCTCGTTTGTAAACTGTCCTACTGCCGAGCACGGGCCTTTATGCAGTTTCATTTTATGTTTATTTTGTTGTCAAAGAGTTTTATTAGACAATGTATATTATGTGGATGAGCGTCTGAACTATTAGATTGTCATATAACGTGATGCAATCTATATATCTAAGTAAGTAAGTATTATAGAACCTGACGTGCTCTCAAACAAAACCTTACAGGCTTACGTCAATTGTGCATTGGTTCAAAATCTAGTGCATTAAGTTAATCACGTATTCCAGCGTGGTGGTGTGTAATTCGCCACAGAAATGGATCGTGTAATTTGCAATATTTCGAGGAACGAACGGGGAGAACAAAACACCAAAAGGGTGCTCAATTTATAAAAGTAAGATTTTAATATGTCACCAGTCTAGTTGCAACCTATTACTATCAGGAATACAGATCAAGACTCATTGCTATTATTATCTCTAAAAGCATCTACTTCCCTTCAAAAATGTATGGTCGGAGCACATACACATACATTCACATTAACAAAGAACTCGTCCAAAAAATGACGCAGCAATTCGGTACAAAAATCACATAAATATAAGATTATCTTCCACCAAAACTAAACAATCCAGGATGTCATCTTTTGATCTAGCAAGATTGAATCTTGTAAGCTTTGTGACAAATCCGTGAACTTACAAAACAAAACGATAACTACCGTCGTACGGACGTGGGGCGCGTCGGCCATATTGTGACGTCACCGCGCCTTTTGCGCCTCACTTCAACCTCTCGAGGCGAGGTGAAGCCTCTCGCGATCAGAAAGCGATTTACTTATCTACGAGCTTTTATTCGCATAAAGCGATAAATATATTGGTATAATAGTGTTTTGATTGAAATATATAGATTAACAGTGCAATTTTATAAACATAGTTACATACAAATATTCAGGTCTGTTTCGATTTGCTACGATCCTGCTATGTCTTTCTTGTTCATGCACTAGCATTACACTGTTGCTGATTTAAGGTAGTCAGAAATATTTCTGACTACCCTAAATCAGCATCACATTCTGGATTAAGGCTAAGTAGCCTTAATCCAGAATGTCATCCATTTTGTCATTTAACATTCACACAAGATTTTTTCTGCGGAATTACTTATTCATTTGATAAGATGTACATGTCGGATAGTTTCCGTTTGGTAATCTTTACTTACAGTAGATTAGGCTTCATTGACGCGCAGTAAAGAATGTATATCTACATCAGTTTACATATTTGTTTCATGTTAGGGTATTCAATTTGTGCTTTATATCATATACATGTTTTGTTAAACTCTGCTGCAATCGTTCAGTTGCAAAAACGCAACAAAAATACAGAAATACTGCCACATTTATATGACAAGTATATAAGTTTAATAGATATAAAACTACACTTCATTTCAGACGAGTCAATGATACATCTCCATCCTTATATACAATCTAGTATTTCACGTAGATGCGCGGCCCGCGAGGAGGGGGGGGGGGGGTAGAAGGGTGAACAGCGAGGGTTAAAAAAAAATCGATGGCCCCGGTGACCTTAAAAATGACCTTTTTTGGAAAGATCTCGTCGACCTCTGTGACATTTGTTAGAACACACGCCGCCTATCTCTAACCGTTTCGGAGGTATTAGAGGTCAAAGTTTGTATGGCGGCCATGTTTTTTTGTATGGAAGCCATGTTGTTTTCGCCCCTCCTAAAAGTTGCCAGGGTTTTAGGAAGATTTTGTTCGAGAACGACTCCCGTAGATATCACCGTTTACGAGATCTGATGGGGTACCACCACCAAGAGTTGACCTTCCGAAGGGATTCTCTATGCGACGCTATATTTACTTATTTCCTACGACGCCCCCTTGTATGACATCTATTTCTCTAAGTGAGTCAGTGAGTGAGTGGTAATTTAAGTTTATATATAGTAAATAGCGAGCTCCCTAGACTGTACCCGATAAACGGTATTAGAATCTCTCTCTCTCTCTCTCTATTACGTAGAACCTATAACTATAGCTAGCAAAATGTACATGTATTACACCTCTGATCATTTCTACGGGGACATTAACGTGAACTATGTATGACTGCCACACCTCAGGTCTCAGGTTCGATTCCTGCACAAGTCAACAATTGTGTGCATAAACATGGAAGTTTGTCTTGGTCTGGGTGTTTCTATGCATAATATATATATTATATTTACAAAAAAAAAGTATATATGTATGTTTATCTATTGTCATGTACCCATAGTACAAGCTCTGCTTAGTTTGGGCTAGATGGTGTTATTTGTATGTGATAGAATAGAATTTTATTATGTATACAGGAGCTGATAACTGCTCCTATTTATTTCTAGCATGAAAGTAACATAAACCTCGTTGCCGTAAATTCTACATTTACATAAAGCTCGTAAAACAATCAACCTCGTAGTGTCACAAGACTCAACGTTTCAAATCTCAGCAACAATCGTAGCACATTATATATGCATTACACAAGCACCTGTTATATTCAGATGATTTTCCTCAATACATCGAGTCCTCCACCCTTCCTCCTTTCTCCCTTAAGTACAGTTC
Organism: Catocala fraxini; assembly: GCA_930367265.1. Classification (NCBI taxonomy): domain Eukaryota; kingdom Metazoa; phylum Arthropoda; class Insecta; order Lepidoptera; family Erebidae; genus Catocala; species Catocala fraxini. Next base: position 23,663,535 of record OV884038.1, read on the forward strand.
GGTGCCAGGGTAGTACGTACACGGTTCCCGGAGATTAGTTGCGATACCTGAGCTGATCCGGGGAGAATCAAATATGTTATCTTCTTTTATTTTGTAAGTAGATTGTTTTGTGAATTCTCTGGATAGAGATAAAATGTTTAGTTATTGTTTGTTTGAATAAATATTGAGACCCTCTTGCTTTAAGTCTGTTGGCTTCTGTTTAAAGACAATTTGCCGCCTTAAAATATAGTTGACTGGTTTAATTTGTACATTATACCGAGGGTAAGATGTGTTCAGGCCTTTTTTAACTTGTAACACGGCCTTGATGGTGTGGTGGTTAGTGTAACCAGCCGATTACACTAATCGTCGTAGTCGCGGGTCTGAGATAGCGGGTTTGATTTCCGCACAAGTCAAACTTTTTGTGTGCATGGACATAGGTGTTTGTCTTGGTCTGGGTGATACCTATGTATAATTAGTATGAATTTACAAAAAAAAAGTATATAGGTATGTATGTTTATCCATTGTCTAATACTCATAGTACAAGCTCTGCTTAGTTTGGGGTAGATGTTGTTGTGTGTATGTGATAGAATATTATTATATTGTATACCGTGTCTTAAGCAAATCAAATCTTTATTTCTATTTGTATATTAATAATGATAATGTTATTAATAATAATTTATTACAGTTTTTAATAGTAGTATGAAGTTTAGAATAATGCCCGGTAGATGGTAATCATAGCTAGCAAAATGTGGTTTTGAGCTTACTTCAAAAATACCAATACCAGAAATAAAAATTCTCTTTTAGAGTTCGAAAAAACTCTTATACAACAGCTTTGTCCGTCTGTCTCTTATACAACTTTCAACTCAAGAACCGTAAGAGCTAGAGACTCGCGGTCATCGCCATTCGACTCAGCATAGTTGATATACCCTAAAATGACAGACAGAGACAAAGAAATGACTATGACCTTTGACCTCTGACCTCAATGTGGTATCACGTGACCTTTGCATATTACTTGAACCATTTTTTCGAATTCTATGATTTACAGCAATTCATTGCCGTTTCTCACTTGTTCAAACTTAAGTCTCTAAGGTGTCAAACGAATCAAATCTTAAAAATTTAGAGTCGGTGCGAAACAAACAGCTAATAATACTTTTGGATGATTTTCCTCAATACGTCGCATCCTACACAGTTCCTCCCTCTCACTTAAATATAGATTGGTGCCCGAAAACAAAGATAATTCAATTGCACCGACTCAAAATTTACACTCACAATTTCACAAGCCATATTTAGGTGCTTTTTTTCTATCGCGAGCAACTTAACAAATATTGAAACAACAGACACAAAGAACACTCAGACTCGCAACAACTATTTGTGGATCACACAGATTTTTCACTCGGCGCTGTAGCAATGGCAAGGCGACCGCATTAACCATTACACCGTCCGTGCATTCTAATATACCGCAGAATAGATCAATACACAAGTATTGAATAGTAAAGTTTCGCACGACAACTAAAGTAACATTAACAGTGCAACGTGTCCGATTTCCAATACACGTCACGTTAATCCCTATTCGATGCGAGGGTGAGAAAGGACAACAAGTTTTGTTTACACGCTAACTTGCTGTGACAAGGGCGTGGAAAAGAGACGGCTGCAGTTCCCTCGTACCCTCCCCGCTTCCCCGACCGCCCCGGCTAAAAGTTGTTTTTGTTTCCCCACTAAACTTTACAACTCTCCGACTCAGCTCCATAAAAAGAATATAAATTGAGACACATCACTGTAAAGGTCCCGCTGTCGTGACAAAGGACCCTATTAATCTTGCTACGACAGTGGCCATCAAAAATAACTTAGCGGGAATTTTGTATGTCAGCAACCCCTAGATTTTCTAGTCACATGAGGTAAGCAAAAACGGGTTTTTGTACGCCGACCTGCTTCGATGGTCATGTGGGCTCGGGTCCTATATTAAGAAATAAGTCGTTGTCCTTACGTCCGTAGGTAAACGACGTGTTCCTTGATATATATTTTCTATGATTATACCAACTAAGGGCTCGGTTCCTATATTAAGAAATAAGTCATTGTCCCTACGTCTGTAGGTTAAAATGACTTGTTTCTTGATATATATTTTCTATGATTATACTAACTAAATTTGACCACACTTTGCTGTAATTCAGTTTGATATTTTAAATTGCCTGTACTCATGAAACTTCTGGTTAAAAACTATATAAAAACACTCTCATATAGAAATGCAAGGGTGTGTAAAAAAATCAAATCAGTCCAGATTTGCACACACAAACACATGGCAGCAGATATTTTAATAACTAGTTTTTGCCTGCGGCTTCGTTCGCGTAAATCTACATTTTTCTCGGCATCAGTTAGTTTTTCATGGATAAAAGTGCCCTATGTCGTATTTTGTACCCCTGAGAAAGTGTATGCCAAATTTCATGATGATCGATTGAGTAGCTAAGCGATGAAAACGTAACAAACAAATTCATGTTTGTATTTATAATATTTACCTGGTATATTTTCATCACTACGTAACTCTTGGTTGGCTGTTAGGTAGTATAATAATAATAATAATAATAATAATAATAATAATAATAATAATAATAATATTCTACCACATACACACAACACCATCTAGCCCAAACTAAGCAGAGCTTGTACTATGGGTACTAGACAATGGATAAACATACTTATATACTTTTTTTTTGTAAATACATACATAATATACATAGAAAACCCAGACCAAGACAAACATCCATGTTCTTGCACACAAATGTTTGACTTGTACAGGGATCGAACCCGCGACCTCAGGCGTGGCAGTCGGTTACACTAACCACTACGCCATCGAGGCCGACAAAGTATATTAGTTTTGAAATCCTTTTATATACGATAAACTAGAATTGTGCTTAGAGTTCACAAAATATATATAAATCATCTTACTCTATGCTTTTAGCCGCCTTGTCAAGCAGACTACGTAAGTTAATATACGGTTTTAAAACTGCGTTGTGTCGCAGACAATAATATTATTACAAGGCACTGTGCCAATCCATTATACAATACTGTATTACCTCATAGGGAGGCATCGCAAAATCTGTTAGTCTTCCAATTGAAAGAGCACAAAGAGCACTTCTAAAAATAGCTACACATCGACCTTTTCGCTATCCCACATGCCTTTTGTATCAAAATTCTAAAGTACTAACAGTCCGCTTCCGTCAGATATTTATAATGTACACCGTACTAAAACAACATAATACTCTTGATTATAACCTGGAACTTACTAACACTAAGCGACGGAAAGATATCGATTGTGCTACTCAGTACGTATATATTTTACGTAAGTATATTTTTACCAATAGGTTTTTTGCATTTTTAGATCCATTTCTTTATAATAATATAAACAAAATAACTGCGATTTATGACAAAAATTATGCTAACACTAAGCAATTAGTTCAAACAATATTTACAAACTTTGAGCTACGATCAAACTGAAAATTTGATGACTGTTGTTCAATAAGTGTTATGCAATAAAAAAGCTCTTTAATTAGTTATAGTAATCACTTAGTTTATAATGTAATTCATAAGTTTGTGTATACAAATAATAAAGTTTAATAAGTATTGTTTTAGAATTTATATGTATATTATACAGTATGTGCCCTTAATGCCTGTGGCACAGGTTTACCCTAGTACAGATTACGATTTAACCTAAACTCTGTATCTATTTGTACCAATTTAAGTTGAATAAATGAATAATTATTTATTCAACTTAAATTGGTACAAATTTAAATCATAAGATTATTATTATTATTTTACTGAGAATTAACAAACAGAAAAATCTAATAACAGTTTATCTGCCACAAGCATTGTACCAGACATGACATGATCGCACGTAAATATAATGGCAAACCTATGTTACCAACAAGGCAATGATATAAATTTCTGTATTAGTCAATTTTAAACAGCAACACTAATTCTATAACGTTCCAGGTAGGTAATAAGCCTCTTGTAAAGGCAAATGCAGTTGTAATACATCTCTACTCTCTTTCTCTATTACCTTCCTGGGATATTTAGACTTCAGTCTACGTATATAGCTTCGTATTTACATCAAAATTCGATCCATGCCTCCAGCTCACAGAACAAAGGCTACACTTGACGTATAGTGTAGCATACTCGTACCGTTTCGCATTTGTTTGTGCCATTTGTTCCACCCCACGTTACTACAGAATAAAGAATCTAAACTAACGCACACAAAAAGTGTGTTTATATTTTGCGCCTGTGAACCGGCACAGTCCGCATTCGAGTCATTTAATATACGCTGAAAGCGCATACGTTAGGGCAGAGCGTACTTTGTTTGGGACAGAAGGGGGAACTCGGGCCGAGATGTCGCTCAACGTGATATAGGACCGCGTCTCGGCGCAATCATGTCGCCTCGCAAAAAAATAATTGCGCTATATTTCAGCGGAGGCGCTATTTCACGGTTCATTACATTAATGGATGGAGTAAAACGCATGCGGCGATGATAGGTGAGCACTTTAGTGGACGATGCGTAGTAAGCTTGATACGAAACTTACTGTAGTACGAAAATTTATTTTTTGTTGGTGAAATGGTTGAATAAAGGCCTATAAATATGGTTGATCTCTATACGGGACAAAAATTTGTTTGCTACGCGAATCACTTACAGTCTAAGCACTCTTTGTGTAGGTTGTTTTAATGCTTGTAAGGTATTTCGAATGCTAATTTATAAGTCTCATAATAAGGAGAAATTAACTACACAAATGGTGTAGTGCTTTAAACAGTTGCCTCATCATTTTCCGGCGCTGAGTGCTGTTGGTTCACAAAAATTGTGTGATTCACAAATATTTGTTTCAAGTCTGGAAATGTTCTTTGTGTCCGTTGTTCTAATGTTTGTGTACGACATAAAAAAAATTCCTAGTGCAGGAGTTATGTTTTCAATAAAAATAATATCTGTATTAGGTAATAGAGGATACAACCACATAGGCGACAAGCCTCCTGTCGTATATCGGACATTTGTAGATTTCATACTGCTGACAATTTGCTAACAGGAAAAATAAATAACAAAATAAAATAAACAAGCATGCATTCTTTCGATGACCGCTTATAAAACCATGGCTATTCCTTACAGATATTCCACAAAACATTTATGTACGTACACTAACATTATTGTATTATTGCCCACATAACAAAATATCGTTCTACTCTGTTTAAAAATATGACAAAAATAAATTTACGACGCCCACAATATTTACGAGTACCATCCATCTAGGAGAGAAACATAGAGCGAGGATAGTGTGAGTATCTGTAGTAGTGGACGAAGAGTTATAGCGGTCACTTTTACGGTCACAGATAGAAATGGCCTCAAATTGTATAAGGCAATCCCACGCTACGCTCGCAGAATAGTAATCGTCAGTCATAACGAACTATATACGTCTTACAGCTGCTGGTAGGCGTAACGTGGCCCGGCCTAGTTCAATTTCGTTGCGTAATAAATAGGTATTTAGTTAGCCCAATGGAGAAAGTATAGGATGATCGAGATGTGGTGGGTTTGAATCTTATTCACTGCACTAAAAACGTAAACAAACTTCTAACCTAAGCATTTCCACTTAGCTGAAGGGGTCAACAAGAAAAATTGTAATTTGGTAACCAAATACCTTAAACCGGCGAGCGTGTATGAGGAATGAGATGAAAGTTAAAGAAGCCAGAGAAGTGTGTCAGGATCGTAGCAAAAATCCGTAGTCTCTGCCTACCCCTCTGGGAAACAGGTGTGAATCTAAGTATATATGAGTTATGTAACTTAAAAATTAGGTACATACTATATTTAATTTTGGAATGATTTCTAGACTTTAATGTTAGTCATTATATTACCTATATTTTGCCAATCATTGGCAAAACATAGATAATATCAATATTTAATTTATAATCAAGGTGCAGCTTTTTTTGATTCATATAACACATATTTTGAGTTACTTAAAATTTAAAAATGCTTTATCGATTATGTCGCTGGAGCTCATTGCTATTTATAAGGCCCTACCGTATGTTGCATCTTGTGATGCAAGAAATATTGTAATTTTGACCGACAGTAAGAGCGCACTTCAACATCTGGCTCGATGCGCCTCTGGTCACAGAGGTGTACCGATAGCCTATAGAGTGTTGCAAGAAATGTTTAACTTTGATCAATGCGGTAAGGTTATACGATTTTAATGGGTTCCGGCACATATTGGTTTATAGGGTAATGAAAATGCTGATCGATTGGCAAAATCTGCAATACACATAGGTAGCAAAACTCATGTAAAAGCTTTTTATCTTGAGCATATGTGTAAATTTTAAAAAATGTGCTTTTTACATTGGCAAGAACACTGATGAGCGGTCTAAAACCAAAGGCATTTGGTACAAGAGTATACAGAGTGAACCTATGCAAATCCCGTGGCTTATAAATTGTAAACTTAATAGAAAGTATCTAAAATTAGCATTTGGGATTCGTTCAGGTCACTATCCATCCAGACAATTTGCATATCTAATGAAAATCACTGACTCACCGAATTGTGATGAATGTCGTGTTTTTGACGATATGCAACATTTGTTAAAGGAGTGTAAAAAGAACTATTTACAAAGGCAGTTACTCATGAGACAGTACAATATAAATGTTTTAAATGTGGGTATCATGCAATGTGCTTTGACTAAACCTTGTTCGGAACTAGCATTGGACATATATAAAATGATCGGTGCCACTCATGAATAACTCCCTAAAATCGTTAAGATAAACATATATTTGTTTTATTTCATATAATAGGTAACGATGGAATTGGCATATCTGTTTGGATAAAAGTTCCTAAAATAAATAAAGAATAAAAAATAAAATATGCTTTGAAATTAAACTGCTATATACGGATTTTATCGCGATGTTTATTTGACACTTTATTACAAATATAAATATATATTATATTATTAAATAGAAACACCAATGATTAAATTATGTTCGGGTACTTTGAAATAAATACACTGGAACATTGAGACAACTGCCATCTTAGTCTCCCCGTGACCATGGCTGCTGAAAAGCAACCGAAACGTCGGGGAAAGTGTAAAAATTAAAATTTAATAATAATATATAATTATATATAATATAATTAATAATAATAATATATAATATAATTAAAGTTTAATAATAATTTAATTAGCTTAAAAATTTGTAAAGTTTTATAGTAGTAGTAAGGTAACAATTTTTAAAATTTTGTAATAAAGTGTCAAATAAACAACGCGATAAAATCCGTATATAGCAGTTTAATTTCAATTAATAATATTCGCGTAAATAGAAGACAATATTATTTATAAAATATGCTATTTATTTATGTTTTACAACATAAATAACGATTATGATTATAATCTTCTCTCTTAGCCTTTATTATGCCCAAGTCACTTGGGGTCGGCTTTTCTGGTCTAACAGGATTTGACTGGATATCAGTTTTTACACGGAGCGGCTGCCACCTGACCTCCGCAACCCGAAGGCTAACGATACCCTAAGGCTAGACCAGTGACAAGATATTAGAGTGTACTGACTTTCCCAATAACGACTGCCATAGATGTTCATGGCAGCCGGGACCGACGGCTTAACGTGTTCTCCGAGGCACGGAACAGGCGATAATTGTCAATCAATACGCACATAGTTTCAAAAAGTTATGTAACTTCCGAAAGTCAGAGGTGCGCGACATGGGTTTGAACCCGAGACCCTCTGCATTGCAGTCTGTTGGTCTCACCACTGAGCTATCGCTGCTATATTTATATATATATATATATATATATAAATATAATATATTTGTGAATTATATAATATTATATTAAAATTATATTATAAAGAGGAAAAAGAAAATCCACGGAGTAGGATTTAAACGTGCGACCTTGACAAACCGTGTAGCATTTTTAACTAAGGTATTGATTGTCCTGCGTCTGGTCTCTGTGTTTAGTATCAGATGCAATGCTTTGCGTCGTCATTAATACTCTCAAATAAATAATGTTATATATATTTAAGACAACTACTACGTAAAACTCGTCGAAATGCATACTGGGATAAAAATAACCTGTGAGTTTTATTTAGGATAATATATATTGTCTATCTATGTCTGTGTACTTGCTTCGTTCAACTATTCACGTGTGTTTTGAATAAACAAACGTCCAAATTATATATATAAGTAATTCTTGCAAATTTTATCGGGGCTTTTCCAGTCCTCCAGTGACCATGGTTGCTGAAAAGCAACCAAAACGTTACGTCGGGGAAAGTGTAAATATAAATTTAAATGGTTTTATCACTATCAAAAATACAAGCATCGATTTTAAGAATAAATCACAATAAAACCTGTATAAAGTAAATTAATTTCAATCAATAAAATCAAGTAGGATTTGAAATCACAAAGCACTATGCCTAAGATCTCGAGTATTTCCGACAAGGGATCTCGAGGTCACTGTCATAGCTCCGACGATAAACAAAGACTCAAGTGCACATAACCCCGCAGTACCGGATGACCTAACTCGGGATTCGGTCCGTGATTTCCGCATCGAAAATACAGCCTAACGATAAAATCGTTGGAATGACATTTTGGAAACCAAAATACGGAGCATTGTGTGTAGTAAAGTTGCAAAGCTATTTTGTTCTGACATTTTTGTGACAGGTTCCGTGTCCGGCCCTGTTCCATATCGACCTAAACTGTGTAAAAAGAGAACTTTCGACTACCTATATCGATAGAATGCGTGAGATACCTACTATTTACTATGTATTCGAATATAGGTTTCACAATGTTTTACTACGTGTTAGTATAGTCAGCAACGTAAGTCGATACACACTTTCGAGATTTTGATGAGTATTATTCAAAATGATAAAATAGTTTTTTATAGTTATAATACTTAATAGAATGATTGGTTAAAAATCCTCACTAATATTATAAATGTGAATGTGAGCTTGTTTGTACGCTTTCGCGACTATTCGACTGAGCATTGTGCAATTTCGTATACACGTTTTCCGGAGTCCAGAAAAAGATACCTGTCATGCAGAATAAGTTTTCCTCAAGGGATAGAAAATTGACATTTAATCTACATTTACGCGGGCAAAATCTAATACAGAATATTAAGACTGCGCCGAGCGTAAGACAGATAATGACAGAGCTCGTGCGGCGCATATTCAAATCAGCGCGCGGCCGCCATAGTAAAATTGTATGGAGGATTTAAAGTGCTTTTTTTGATAAATATGTATCTTTAATACCAATAACTTTAATATTTGGGACGGAAAAATTGTAATATAACTATTTATGTTTCGTTTAAGCTGTAAAATAGGATAGATTTCTACTGTTATAATCTAAAAATCACGTAACACGAGCTTACGGTATTGCAGTTTTCGTGCAAATTTACGTAATTTTTAGGCGAAAATATTAATTATTACCTATGTCGCTGTGTGTACATACCATCCATGCACTCAATTGTGGAAACTATAGTTGTTTGCTAATTTATTGCATTTACTTCTAAAAAAAAGACTAGTAAGAATTTATATGTTTGTATGCTACACACCTTGCTATTAAACTACTGAACTCAGTTCTATCTAATGTTATGTGGACGGATCAAATCAGGTATTTTTGAGAGAAACCATACAAATAGGTCAGCAAAGATGCAATATTATACTTGTAGGTGACGTTTTTAATGCAAAATATTTTCTTGGTACGATTTATCGAAGTTCATTTAGGAATCTATTTACGCTTTTTACAAGGATTTTAATGTTTTACTTACAATTCTGCGTCAGGCTCTATAACTCGCCACTAGGACACATTGCAAACTTATTGAGCTTTCATCTTTTGTAAGATAAATGTACTTTAATTGCACGTTTTAATACCATGTTCGTTATATGAAATATATACATACATAGTCTCATAACTATATCTCCAAAGTGGTAAGCAGGAGTTTTACACTCACACTTCGCCAAATATGCGTTTAGGTTCCACGTAAGCCTATTGCTGTTTACCAGGCTTCGGTCTTCTCTACGCTACTAATAGCATTTTGTCCGACTCAGACACCGACCTTGAGACCTCATGCACAGCAGTCACGTTCTATATTGCTGCGCTACCAAGGCGGTCTATATGTATGTTAATATCAAAGTTGTTTATATTTATGCACAAAAGCCTTCCATCACAAGAACCATCACCATCAAAACCATGATAGATTTCTGCCCTACCCTTTTCGAAATAGAAAGCAATATTTACAATTCATCCTATAGAAACCAGGGCCAACCAATATATATGAAGATTCATCTACTTATTATAAAGCAAAGCTGGACATATATTTTCCACGACACGTTTTTCTTGCCGTTCAAACGGAGTTGGGTCGGTCGGATACATGCGATGTTGTCCGCACTTAGTGTGTGTACTTCTTGTATTAAACGGGGTAACCTTGTGTTGTAGTGGTACACACGGCTACACATCAAGTTAGACACCCTATAAACGCGTAACTACGCTACATACAAAAAAGAGAATTGTTGGAAAGGGACTGCATAGTGGTGTCGATGTAATGGTAAGGATAGATCGCGTCCCTTTCAGCGTGAATGAAACAAAATAACAAAAATATAACCCACTCTCTCGCACGACTCGTAGCGTTCAACTTCTAATAGTTCAAAGTCCAAACAGTTTAGGTTGATGTGTCGCTGTGTGTACTACACAGTGTTGGAGCAAACAAGAAGGTGAAGTTCTGTTGTGAAGTACAAAAGTAGAGTACAGTACCTGGTTTTTATAAGCTATGTTTGTGTGTTGAAGTTTGCACGTGGTGAAAGGTTGAGTAATGAAACAATGTCACGGCATTATTCGTAAGGTATTCAATGATGGACTGCCTCGGTATTGAAGCGTTAGTGAATGCGACTGCTGTGCATTGGAGTGGTTTTGGGTCCGACTTACAAGCCTTCTTGCAGGTTTCTTCTTAGGCTTAACCCTTTGTCTGAACCTAGCAACTAACCTAAATGTAGCTTCAGTACCTTAGTAAACTCACTTCTTCTCCCTTAGCCTTTATTATTCCCAAGTCACTTGGGGTCGGCTTTTCTAGTCTAACCGGATTTGACTGGATATCAGTTTTAACACGGAGCTGCTGCCACCTGACCTCCGCAACCCGAAGGCTAACAATACCCTAAGGCTAGACCAGTGTCAGGATATTAGATGGTACTGACTTTCCCAATAACGATTGCCATAGATGTTCATGGCAGTCGGGACCGACAGCTTAACGTGCTCTCCGAGGCACGGAACAGGCGATAATTGTCAATCAATACGCACATCATTTCGAAAAGTCATATAACTTCCGAAAGGCAGAGGTCCGCGACGTGGGTTCGAACCCGAGACCCTCTGCATTGCAGTCTGTTGGTCTCCCCACTGAGCTATCGCTGCATTTATTCAAAATATATAGGTTAGTGAGTTTACTACCTTAGTAAACTCACTAACCTATATATTTTGACGTACATAAGTGTTACTTTGTGACCAAATGAATAAATGATTTTTGACTTTGACTTGGGTAAAATGTTATTGAGTTTTTTAGTCGAGATATTTTTTGTGGGAACTCGGCCTCTGTAAATTTGCACAATAGTGGTAATAGACTCGCTCTTTATCACGAGGGATCTGTTATACCTAATAGCTGGCCAAATGTGTGTGTAATACCCATCTACCTACCCTTTGTAGATAGAAATCTATGTATGTATCAATCGTAGCAGGAATTAAAATTTAATATATATTATTTACATTTAGGTGGTTAACGTTTCGATAAAATGTTGCGCAATCCTATTTTAGAATACGTCAATTAATTCATCATTGTTTCAAGCTATCCCCAACGATGTTATGTCCTCCTACATCAATCTGTAATATTTTCGGAAAATTTCTGCGAACTGTTGTCCAATGTCATTATAATGACGTGAGATCGCAAATAAGGTCACTGTTAAATATATAATTGTAATGTATAATTGAATGGCGATCGATTGTTACGTTCTTGAATATAAATCGAATAATATTCGAAAGCAATCGAATAATCGGTATATTTTAACAACATAAACTGTGATATAATTTTATACGTGACGAGCTGTCCCGCGCGGTATATGTATACTTCGCCGCTCCCCTGGTTCCTAGCATGATGTAATATAGCTTAATATGTTACTTCTGGATAAAATATTTTTCTTGGTGAAATAATATTTTAAATTGACCCTGTACAAATACACAAATCATTCTACTTTATAATATTATTATAAACTAGAAGTTGTGGAGGAACGGAGTGTGATGTCCCTCCAACACAAAGGGAGGATCCTCCGACCAGGCTGGTTGATCGTGCCTGGCGGGCCGCGGCCCGACGGTTGATGTCGGGTGCTTGTATATATAGTTAGTCGCTGTGTAAACTCTGCTTGCGCGATGCAGGATTGTGACGTCATTTTAGCGTATTTAGCGCTATCTGTTAGATGTAGGCGGAACTTACTTCTTCGTCTGTGCGGAGTCGCCACAGTATTCCCCCCCAAGACCGAAGGTCGATCAGGTTGATGAGACAGCTGTCGATGCTGCTGAAGAGCGTTGCCAGTGCCAGTGAAAGATGCCGCTAGTTCCAGTGAGTCGGAACTGTATGCCGCTAGTTCCAGTGAGTCGGAACTGTATGTCGCTAGTTCCAGTGAGACGGAACTGTATGCCGCTAGTTCCAGTGAGTCGGAACTATATGTCGCTAGACCTCAGTGAGTCGGGTCTGAGTGTGATGAGCGTTGCGTGTGCCCCAGTGAGTCGGGGTCGAAGTGCGGTGAGCGGTGCGTGTGCCCCAGTGAGTCGGGGTTGTTGCGTTGCAGTGTGTCCCACAGTGAGTTGGGGTTGATGCTGCGTAGTTGCTGCGTCGTGGCTCGCTGCTGCGTTGACGGTGAATGAAGTGCCCTGCTTGCGTGGACCGTGTGTGCAGTGGGTTGAGTCTTGACGCTGGTGAGGCCGTAGGGAAGACCAGGCTGCGCGTTCGCTGCAGGCGTGTAGTGGTCCCTGTCGAGGCCGAAGATGCTGGCTGGCTGCGACTTGATTACTGCTCATCTGGAGAGGTGCTGTGTAAGAGGAGTGAGGATGATGGCGATGGTTGCTGCTGCTGATCTGCTCCGTGAAGGTTGCTTCCAATCATGTCGGGTTCACCAATGTGGAGGGACATCACACTCCGTTCCTCCACAAAGTCAATATTGTTTTCATGTCAAGCTGGATTCCACATCATTAATAATTCCAAATCGACTCAATATAAGGTTTCTAACTTTTCAATTACTCCAAGCACAACAACAGTGTAGTCACCTATATTTCTTTAGCTCTCCCGTTCTATCTACGCATTCTCCATTTGTTTATTTATCCTTTTGACCTTACACACTCTGAAAGTCGTATACAACAAACTAGATTAATTTAAAGAGTCAAACTTTTTCACTAAACGAGTCACGAGCGCCCTCAATGTTTGGAACTATAATTCACCCAAAATGAGTGACTGAAATAAATTAGATCAAGCTGACAAAATTATCAAATCCAATTTATATTCAACATGAATTTTATGAGTTTAGTTGTAAAAGAAAACTGACGTTCCATACATTTATAATGGGCTACTAAAATATCACGTAGAGTCAATAAATTGTAGAGTCGTCTCTACGGAGCGGAGGATAGAGACTAAATATTGAATCGTCGGCGAGGTTCCTCGTGCAATAAGCGACGACATCAAAAGCTTTCATTCATCATGGGCCGATAACGCGGAATTAGCTATTCACGAGGCGCATTGCATTATACATGTTGTAGACGGACGACTTTTTGTTGTTTATTAACAGTTCAAAGATTAATTTTATTCAGAACAATATACATACATAATTCCACGCCCATATCGTCCTGAAGAGGTAGTCAGAGATGTCGCACTCACATTTCGCTAGCTATATTTAAGGTGTTTTATCATAGTAGGTGAGCATTGTTCCTTTTAAGAACATTTACTATTAAGAATGTTTTAGCAGAAGAAATTAAGTTTCTTATGATTCGTGATTGAACTTGAGACTACGATCGGATGCCAACAAATCACACGAGATCGCTGAAGCACGCGTAATTCAGAATGATAGTAAGCTGAATATTATTATTACTGTTAAGTCAGACAATGAATCCGCGACTTCAACAAATTGTAGCGGCGCTTCTAACAATGCTATTCACGTTCCTACAATCAAGTATCAAAATTTATGGATCAGTATCGAAGATCATTAAATTTATTATCGTCGTCACTTATCGCCTATAAGAGTTTTAGCTGTTTTTTACTGATTAGTACATCGTGTCAGGGTAAGTAACAGGCAGAATTATTATAGCATTAATAATGTTACTACGCGTTTGTCGGTCAGTAATAGCAGAAATATAAGCTTCCTACTTTACACCGTACGATCTCGCTTACGATCATTTTGGGTCGTAAGGTGACGAGCTGAACAAAGTGATAATAACTTGTTTTATAAGGCAATTTTCAATAACAGCATAGACTTGTATGCTGTCAAAAAGCTCAATCTTATCATGTGTGATCTGAGTATAGAAATAATGTCTTGGTTTAACTTTCTCGGTTATTGTATGTATGTTAATACACATTAGTAAAAAGGCTATCTATAGTAACATTATGAATACGAATGTTTGTTTGTTGGTTTGTCTTTCTTTCAAGCGGAAAAAGAGCAACGGATTAGCATTTTTTATCGAGAGATACTTTCTTGTTGATTTTTATTACGGCAAATATAGGGCAATAATCTTTGAAACTAAAACCGTAATCAAGGTTATAAGCTAGCAAATTATAAGAAACAATTATTCAAAGATCCTAATTTCAATACTTTACCAGGTTACTTTAGCATATTCCTCAACCTTTAACCGATCGTACACTATGATCATATATGATGATCATTGGCAACACAAAATTGCGCCACCAATAGTTGCCGGTTTACTAGCACGCTTATTGTTCAACGAACCAGTGAACAAAGAAACACTGGTTTCAATATTCAGTAACCTATTGATGAATAGTCCCGTAAGACAAGAGCTATCGGCTACTACTTCATAGTATATCAGCTCTTCGTATGTTACATTATGAGCAGTGATAGCTCAGTGAGGAGACCAACTGACTTGCTTATATAGATAACACAAATACCTGATACCCTTTACCTGATCTAGGAAATCCGATACCTCATGCATAATAGTCGCTTTAAATAACATTTCGCTACTGAGGTAGTCTATGTAAAGTATAAACGAGAAGACCGATAATTCTTATGGATTGCCTTGGATGAAGATGAAGATGGCCTTGAACCCATGACCATGTTAAGCCATATCGTCGCTTTACCAACTATGTTATTTAAGGTCTTATTTTTTTAACGTAGAGTATCCAAAACACGTAACACATCCCTCTCCGCGAGAGAAGGGGAGCGGAACGATTATGTAAGGTTCACCCCGGGCAAGATGAAAAGTCTCCGGTCCTATCAACTAACCCGACCATGGTGTAATAACTCACTGCCTTGTATGATGGGTAGATCGCTAAAACTGGAACTACTTACTACTACTGAAAAAAAAGGTCCCACACCAGGGATTAAAATTGTTTCACGTTAATATATTGTAATTCAAAGGTATTAATACCAGAGCAGTTCCATCTCACACAAGAGACAAAAATACTAAAGCTTTTGATCAAGCCCCGCGGACACACGCTTCAGTGATCTCGCTTCCTAATGGAAAATCACTCCACGTGTTAATGAGACTTAATTTGTTGTAATTACGGTTTCTAGGAATAGAGGGACGCATTTATTTATAACAAAGGATCATGCGTCAAATGTACGCGTGTAACTAATTAAAATTTCCGGAATCCTAACTTCTAGCTTAATATTATGAACACGAATGTGAGTTTGCTTGCTTTTTTCGCTTTCACGCCTTAAGACTGCGCCGAGCGTAAGACAGATAATGACAGAGCTCGTGCGGCGTATATTCAAATCGGCGCGCGGCCGCCATAGTAAAATTGTATGGAGGATTTGAAGTGCTTTTTTGATAAATATGTATCTTTAATGTCAACCAATAACTTAAATATTTGGGATGGACAAATTTTAATATATATACTGTTATTATAATAGATTTCTACTGTTATTATCTACAAATCACGTAACACGAGCTTACGTTTTTGCATTTTTCGTGCTACGTAGTTTTTTACACGGAGTAATTGTAAACACATTCATTTTTATGGTAAATGTATATTTTATATTTGTATTAAGTAAAAAGTGTTGATTTTATTCACTTAACTGTGACCGCCTGTTTTGGCACATTTCGCTTTGCGCAGTCTTAACTACTCGACCGTTAATCATGAAATTTGGCTTACACGTTTTCGGACTAACAGAAAAGAATATAAGGTACCTTTCATCCCGAAAATAGTACTGTTACTAATTTAAACTAACCTACATATACGCGAGCGAAGCCGCGGGCAAAATCTAGTTATATAATATAATATCAGCCCTGTATTAACCTGTCCCACTGTTGGGCACGAGCCTCTTCTCAGTGTAAGAAGGGTTAGGCCATAGTCCAACACGCTAGCCCAGTGCGGGTTGGCAGACTTCACATATCTTCGAGATCATTATAGAGAACTCTTAGACATGCAGGTTTCCTCACGGTGTTTTCCTTCGCCGTTAAAGCGAGCGATAATGAACTATTTAATACGCACATAACTTCGGAAAATCAGAGATGTGCGCCTTGGGATGGAACTCGAGACCTCTGCTTGGCAGTCCAACGCTCTCCCACTAGGCTATCGCTGCTATAATTAATTCTAAATAGGTTATTTTGTGCGTACTAGAATCTATAAATCAAAGGCAAAAAACATTTTTTTAAATATTCTATCACATACACACAACACCATCGAGCCCAAACTAAGCAGAGCTTGTACTATAGGTACTAGACAATATACGATAAGAGTAAGAGACGATAAACATACATATATACGTATTTTTGTAAATACATACATAATATTATACATAGAAACACCCTGACCAAGACAAACATCCATGTTCATGCACACAAATGTTTGACTTGTGCGGGACTCGAATCCGCGACCTCAGGCGTGGTAGTTGGTTACACTATCCACTACGCCATCGAGGCCGGAAACTACTGCAATGTATATAACACGTGCCGTATCATACTTATTTACATTAAGTGTGTATATTATAATTAAATTACAACTGCTTGGACTAGTTTTATATTTTAAATTTCAATAATTTCATTATTAATTTGCTTTTAAATTTATTCGTGTCCGTACATGTTTAATACTGTATGTTATGCTACGGTAATAAATAAATCATTTTAGCCATAAGATCTTAGCAAGTGGAAACCCATAGTATGTGCCTTCCCCTCCGGGAAATATTCTATGTATCTACATATAGTACCCACGTAATATCAACCAAAGATTTTTAAAACAGATAACGTCATCTCGGTGAAGTTTCACCGAGATGACGTTATCTATTTTAAAAATCTTTTGCCAGCTGGCAGCCGTAATGTCATCAACATCGTCAGTGGTATCGGCGCCATTATAAATAATCACACTTAACTTTTAGTAATCGCATATTTGATAATACCATTACAAATTGAAATTGTACAAGTAAACCAAGCCTCCTCATGACAAATCGTTTAAGGTATAGTAAATAAATAGATCACAAATTTTTATAGTTTAAATAAACCACGATAAACTCTGTAAGAAAAAAGTTATGTTTCACTTTCACTACTCGAACCGGGTTTCAAACCAAGTACCTCACGACCAGCCTTACATTTAAGCTCAAACGACGAACGACGCAATATAATTCAACAAAGACATCAATAATTCCCTTTATGTCATACTTAACCCGACACGAATATTAACAATCTTGAATTACTGCAACATATATTATGAATTCCGCCGGAGAAGCTACGACATATCCGATACATTTATATAATGGAACACAACAATCCTACCAGGAAGTAGTAAATGCTCCAAACGCGCCAATTTGTGTGTGTCATTGTGTATGAGTGTGTGTGTGTGCGCGCATGTGTCAGTGTGTGTGAGTCTGTGTGTGTGTGTGTGTGAGGGCAAAGGGGCACAGCGAGGAGGGACTATACCCCGTCGTAAATAGCCGCTTTGATGTAAAGCCGGCAGGTGACGTTCCGAAAGTTGAGTCTTCCACAAGATATATTGCCGCCTCGTTAAATCTAGTTTAAACTCTCCCCTAAATTAGCTTGCTTGTCATTCCAATGACATTTTTATTTCGGAAGTTTGCCTCGGTTCAGTGGTGATAGCGTGCACTTTTGTATTGATGTATAAGAAGCTCAATTCTCGGATCGTGTAAAGTATTATTGACGTTTTTTTGATTCGTTTATGCTTAGTTAAACGAGTGTAGTCTCATTTGCTTATACGTAAAAAAGTGTTAAATTATTTTTATCCCTCGTGATAGGGTTGAGCCTATTGTTGTCTATGCAACTTCGAATTTCCCAATAAAAAACTATAACTCTTCGTCCAACATTTCTCCATTTCACGGTCTGCAAATATAAGCGAGCTTATGTCACGTCTCCAACAAGATAGTCTAGTAAACGTTACACGCAACTAATGCTATGTTGAGACCGGACCAACTTTTCAAAATGGCTACCTATCAATCAACTCTCGCGACACTGCCACTTAATCGACAAAAACAAATTAAACATCACAAACAAAGTTACCAGATAGTTTGAGTGACATTCCAGGGCTAATTAGTTTGGAAGTAGCAGTAAACGTGTGATTAAATATTAAAAGTATATGCTGAACAAATTACCGAAAGAAACTTGTTTCCGACAAAATAATTACAGGAAGCTAACTAAAGGTAATTTGTGAACGGAACTTTGTTAATGTTTGCTTGTTTGTTTTGGGAGCGTGAAGATACTTTAGAATAACTGCCTAGTATGAATCGTTTTAGCCAGTCGTAAAATATTAACATCTGTTTTTGTGCTAAAACTTCGCATGCAGACTTTCGAAGTTGAATAATTCTAATTAGTTTAGGCACTTGTGTTATGTGAAGGTAAGCTTGCGGCACACCTGATGTTAAACGGATATTGTGCATACATAGTGCTGCAGTACATACTAAATATCCGCAAAGGGCTAGGCAGGGATGAATAAGATTCAAATTGCACTAGCTACGATTTTAGACCATAAACAATAGGGAAGGGAAAAGAATCAACTACTGTGGTAAAGCTCAACCAGACTGCCTTTTTTTGAAATTGCGATTTTATCTTATTTTTTATTTTACAGTATTTTCATATTAAATATAAAAATATTTTAGGCACCGCTACCCATTGTCAAAAAATAATTTCAATAGGGTATTATACCTACAGAAAACACAATTTAAAATTAATAGTTATTTATATAACGTTTTCGTTAAATATTTAAAGTTAATAATTTCGTTTTTTGGTCAACGATTAACTGTTTGCTTTACTGTTAGCTGTTATAATGCTTGAAGGTAAATCATTCACAAGTCATCAGCTAAATATTGGTCCCAAAAAATTTTTTGTTGATGCCAACATTTATTTATATTAATAAGGTAGGTTTAAGCAGGAATCTTTCTGTGTATATTACGAGTATATGTTAAATTATACTCAAATAAGATAATAATCGTCGCAATATTAAGACACAATCGTAAGTTATATAAAGACTACAAACACATACATGATTTAAAAACGGTTTTGTGAAATATACATATATGAATCTAAGGATTGTATTACCTCACACTATGTTAGCTGTGTTACACGAAAACTTATTTTAAGCGAAGTACATTGGCGGTTATTCTCGACACGCAATCGGTTCGTACATAAAAACTCGTCGATGTAAACGTTTGTCGCATAAATTAGCGCAACATGCGCCGGCCGCTTGTCACTCGCCCCTTACCTCTTCGAGGTCTTATACGCTTGTCACAACGAACTAACAAATTCTAAAGTTATTTTTGGATCAAATGCGGTGAATAGTTATTTAAATTAACTTAGTTGGACGTTTTTGGTGTGTTTCATTATAATTAAGTTTTATTTACAGTTACAGTATAATGCAGTGGTGCAGCGGTAGTTATTGAGGTAGTTAGTTAATGATTCCAGGGTCGGTCTTATTATATTATTATTTTATTTTTCTCTCAAGACAGTTTAAGTATTCGATATGATATTGGAACTATGCTTGGGTGACAAAAAGTCAAAGTCAAAGTTAAAAATCATTTATTCATTTAGGTCACAAAGTAACACCTATGAACGTCAAGGGGGTTAGTGAGCTTATTACATTTACTAAATTTACATTTATGTTTGTTGAAAGGTTCAGGCAAAAGGTTGAGCCTATGAGAAGATACCTGCAAGAAACTCAAGGCGACTCTTTTAAATCGTCGTCAAATCATTATTTCAGTATTTTACAACTCATTTACGTACCAGGTGTTGCAGTCATTATGCGATATGTCACTGTTCATATAAAACTAAATTCTACAATTAAAGGAAATGTTAATGATATTAAGAAGCGTTTTAGTTTTGAAATAATATTTATCAGTAGTCATTTGTAATAGACAGTAATAGGCTCGCCTTTATTATGTGGCACTTATACACCTTTACTTACGCTTTTGGCAATATAGGCTCAAGATGTAACTATCTGTATCAAGTAATAGTTGCGGAAAAGCAATATTTTCGACTTCAGACATAAATTATAAATTTACATCTTTTAAAAAAGACAACGAAAGGAATCAACCCTATGTCGCAGGGAACTTTACAAACATTCAAACATCGAACACAAAGAAAACCTTGACACGGAGCAACAATTACTAGATTTTACAAATTTTTGTACCCTGTGGGATTAAACCCACAACACTCATCGCAGTGGCGAGGGAAACACCTAAACCACTACGCCATCTGTGCAGTCATAAAGTCTAATTTATTGTACAATATTCCTTAGTAAAACTACGAAATCGCAAACACAATTTCTCCAACAAAATTATATTCAGATATTCTACAATATTACACCGTATCTACAGTAATACTCTTGAGGATTACAGACGAAAAATTATAAATTAGTAACTGTTGCTCGCTGTTCCCCAGGTGGTATGTCGAAAATATGGATCGTACGACTATGAGTACTCCCAGTTTCTTTAGTTATGTAATCTCTATATAACCTTAAAATATTACTAAGACAGAAAGCTCACATTTATTATGTCAACGTTGAAAAGAATAGGCGAAAAAATGAGGCTCGGTAAGTGTGAATACGACAGCCTGAATGGAAACAACTTTCGTAGGGTTTCTAATTGTAGGAAGGCCTGGACGAATTATGATCATTGATCTTTCCTGCCAGTTTACCTCAGGAAGAAGTAGAGCAGTGATACCTCAGTGGGGAGACCAACAGTCTGCAATGCAGAGGGTCTCAGTCACGTCGCGCACCTCTGACTTTCGGAAGTTATAATATGACTTTTCGAAATTATGTGCGTATTAATAGACAATTATCGCCTGCTCCGTGCCTCGGAGAGCACGTTAAGCCGTCGGTCCCGGCTGCCATGAACATCTATGGCAGTCGTTATTGGGAGAATGTCGACCCAAATATCTCACTGGGTCGAAGTGTTGCCGGTCTGCACTGACTGGCGCCCACGTAAGATAAGATAAGATACCTCAGGAAGCAACGGAGGAGGAAGAAGCGGGGTTGCCGCTTTGTCCAAATACTTTTAAAAGTATGCGACTCCCTGCGTTAAGAGAGTCGGCCAAAGTGCTGTTGGATTTTGATTATTATATTTCTCAAAAATTCTTAGTTGCAGCACAGAGTCTGAAAATGTGTCTGATGGAGAATTATTCGATTTAAGAGGCTCGCCTTGTATTAAGTTGGAACTACTAAAATAATAGCAAACGATATTAAGGTGTAGTGCGGCACTGCTTAATTTTTCGGAGATATAGGCACGAATCTATGTATACATGTATGATTTGTTATCGTAGAAAGCGCGAGCTACACACGCAAGCTACTTGCGCGAGTTATATCCCTACTTCCCTACTAATATTATAAATGCGAAAGTAACTCTGTTTGTCTGTCTGTTACGCTTTCACGCCTAAACCACTGAACGGATCTTGATGAAATTTAGTACAGAGGTATAATAGACTTTTTGTTGTAAAAAGAGCATGAAGGGGTTGAAATAGATGATGATAGTTTGTATAGGAATTCGTCATTATCGAAGATAAAACCATGAGACTTTGTAATTAGGCACTTGATAAGAAGTAAATAAACATTTATACCAGTGTTTTCGAAATTTCGATCTACCCTACTTATCTCTACTACTCCATACTATAATATTATAAATACGAAATTGTGTCTGTCTGTTACCTCTTCACGCTTAAACCGCTGAACCGATCGTCATAAAATTTGGCAGTGATATAGCTTGAGATATGGAGGAGGACATAGGCTACTTTTTACGCGATAACCGACACACACGCAGGCGATGCCGCGGGCAAAAGCTAGTATTATATAAGTTATTAGCGTTGTACACAAGTTTTAATATAATTTGCCTAATCCAGATAGTTCTTTTATATCAAGCAAGTATCTCTAACTCTTATAGGATACATGCACAAGCAATCACACAGCTTACATGCGCAAGTTAACTAAACGAGCTACTTGCATGGATGGCTTGCCTCTGATAACTACATGATGCATGCGAAGTGCCTTATCTTGCGCATGTTACTTGTATCGTTTACAGTACTAAAATTCTACGTATAATGCACATTGCTTATGTATCGCACTCACTAAACTGCACCGAAATTTCCTCAAACAATACACGTACATTTTAATGGTTGTGACGTAACACCGCAACAAAATTGAATTTCCCATCACGCGTAGTACTGCCATATTCAATTAGCATCAGATCTCATAACGGTGTGACACGCGGTGGTTTTATTCAGTATGTTTATGCTAATGTTACAAGCGCTTAGTTAATGTAGGCCGGAGTGCGTAGTCCGGTGACGTTCGTGTATTCCCATAGCTCTTGTTCATTTGTGACTACCATATGATTAATAGTTCAAATGTTTTTGTCTATTAGCTTCGCAGCGTATGGAAGTTTTAGTTATAAAATCTTTTACCTGTCAATTGTTGGCATGTCAGACATAATTTAAAACCTATTTCGTTTAGCCGCTGATGTGCCGCGTCACTCAATAGGTAAACGGCGTCTTAAAAGCACTTTTATAATATAAGATAGTATTATAAGGTAGTTATTATATTTTAATAATAATAACAATTCCGAACCATTTATGGATCACACAAATTTCGTGTGGGATTCGAACCCACGACACTCGGTGTCAGTCGGCGACAGTCAATTTATGTGAATTAAAGTATAATAATAATAATAATATTCTACCACTGAATAACCTAGACGTGATATTGGTAGCTATAAATAGCCTAATATATTTAAATTAACTCTAACGTCCCTGGTGACGATATTGAGCTATTTTCGAAGTGATTTGCCTCTGTGTATAAGTTTTCTTTGAAGTCGTGGGTTTATTTTAATGCCATTGGATTGCAAAATAAGCGGCGTGTAAGCTGTGTTATTTAGCCAATGTGATATGAACCATAAGGACATGCGTGATTTAGTTAAAGCTTTGATTTATAATCCCAGGTTAACTAAATCTTTACTTACAAATACATACCAAATGCATATATTATCGATATGAATGTAATTTATGAAACTACTAGCGACACGCCCCGGCTTCGCACAGGTATTACAAACAAATTATACACTTAAACCGTGCTCATAAATCACTCTGTGTATTGGTGAAAACCGCATGAAAATTCTTTCAGTAGTTTTTGAGTTTATCGCGAACAGACAGACAGACGTGGCTGGTGCCTTGTTTTATAATATGTAGTGAATATATTTATTTGCACTCTAAAATTAATAAACTCTTTAATTTTAATTTTCGCTTGCTATCTTTTCACTCGTCTGTGCCGGCTAATATTTGATGCTGAACCAATATTTAGGAAACATTGTAAACAGCCAAATAACCGTTTCTGATCTTTAATAACACAACAAGATTTTATTTTATAAATGTAACCCATACAAGTTCGTGAAATCGCTAGTTATAAATATAAAGAAAGAAACAACGTAGATATGTAACACACCTATTCATTGTAAGTAAGCAGCTGAACGAGAGTATAAAGAAAAGGTTTTATTGTGTTATAACACCAACGAAAAAGTTCTTTTCTTATTTTTCTAGGAGAAATAATAGACATTTTTAATTAAAGAAACCTGCCAGTAGAGTCTTGAATGTAGCTTCTCTATACGATAACACTGTACACAAGAAGACAAGCTCAATAATCTCTCACTCATATTTTTCAAACGCTTGCTTTTGGCTACGTTTTACATAAATATTTTAATGTAAAATCAACTGTTGATTTTCTTAGACGAGTTATTTCGTTCAAACGTTATTTTGTAAACAATTTTCGAATTTTATTTAATGAATGTTTTTGTAGAATTTCAAGCTTCAAACAGTCGAAATATTTATTTAGAAACATGAATAGCGTTCATTACGTTTAACTCGCAAAAGGAGAGTTGAATTCAAAGCTCGAGCAGTTTTGAAATTTTATTTTAGGGATGCTGTTAGCAAGATTTTACTAGAAAGATTTTAGAGGACTGCGCAATCTTACTTATATCTGGGATTTCGTTCAACTTACGGCAGCCCTGGGTGAGTATCTCCGCGTACAAAAAATCATATCTGATAGAAGAGGAGATTAAAGTTGTGTTCCTAGGGTAGGGTAGCTAGTATCCTTGAAGAAATAATGTGCTGTCAGCAAGTGAGCGTACACATTTTTTCTTATCCTTGCCCTGGTAGCAGAATATCTCTTTGTTTTAGAGATTTGGAAACATAACACGGATATAAAGAACACTGACTCTTGTCAGTGCCGTCATGTCCTATGCCTTGACACTTGGCGCGGCATCATAGTAAGGTTAAACCAATGCACTATTCGTGTAGTCAAATTATTAGAAAAATTATTTAGTTGTAGTTGAGCCTCACTAATTTCAGCATGAATGGGCCGGCTTGACTGGGGAAGGACTACCCTCTCACAGAATATCGACGTGAAATACCAGTATTTCTACTGTTGTGTTTCGTTCGGTGAGTGAGAGTGCTGGAGGCCCAATTACTTCTTTTCCTAAAGGGTCGGCAACGCACAAGTGATGCTTCTGGTGTTGCACGCGTCTATAGGCTACGGTGACCACTTACCATTAGGGGACGTGGTTTGCCACCTTGGTTGTAAAAATAAAAGAATCTAAATGAATGATAGTTAATGAAGGCGGTTCTTTCACCACCACGGGAATTAAAAGGAGCCTTTTTGTACCAACAAGAATTATTTATTTTTCTTGATCGTATATAATATTTAAACATTGCATAAAATATTTACACTAATGGTTCAAAGTAGGACACGTAATACGCCGCTGTCGCTATCGAAGGATCATTTTGTTGCCTTAAAAGGGCCATCAAAAACCTTGAACGCTATCACAGCAGTTATTAAACATCAGATAACTATCTGCAGGATTTTAAACTCATTGAAATACATTAAATATTGTTTCTTTGCCTTTGATTCGCGGCATTTTCTTTTAATAATATCAGTCCTGAAATAAACTGTCCCACTGCTAAGCATAGCTTAATACTCAGGGTGAGGAAGGTTAGGCCATAGTCTGCCACACTGCCCTAATGCAGGTTGGCAGACTTCAAAGTCGATATGACTTCCAGAACATTATGGAGAACTTCTTAGACGTGCGTTTTCTTTTACTCTCTAGTAATACACTTAAGACTGCGCCGAGCGAAATATGCCAAAACAGGCGGTCACAGTTAAGTGAATAAAGTCAACGCTTTTTGTTTAATACAAATATAAAATATACATTTACCATAACAATGAATGTGTTTACAATTACTCCGTGTAAAAAACTTAAAATAATTAATATTTTCGCCTACAAAATTACGTAAATTTGCAGCTCGGGTTACGTGATTTTTAGATTATAACAGTAGAAATCTATCCTATTTTACAGCTTAAACGAAACATAAAAAGTGATATTACAATTTGTCCGTCCCAAATATTTAAGTTATTGGTTTACAATAAAGATACATATTTATTAAAAAAAGCACTTCAAATCCTCCATACAATATCACTATGGCGGCCGCTCGCCGATTTGAGTATGTGCCGTACGAACTCTGTCATTATCTGTCTTACGCTCGGCGCAGTCTTAAGTTGCACGTAAAAGCCAATACGCAATAACGAGGTGTTTTTATGCACGGTTTCGTACAAATATATTTAATATAGACTGTAGTACTTTTAAATTAATATAGGTACTTTGTTATCTATAACTTGAAATTTTATATAAACCCAGCTTCTAGTTAAAGTTAGTATTCGAAACTATTTAAGAACATATATTGTATTTTCGGTGTGTCCAATTCGTCTGGTACCAAATTTAGCATATTTGCATATTTTGTACATGTTTCATAATTAATAACTGCCAATTATATCTGTCATAGTGGATATTTTGTAACTCGAACTAAGTGTGACTATAGAACTAAGATCCTCGTGAAGATGATTAAATGTATTTGTCATACGATAACTACCTTTGTTCAGCAATAATCTATTCTATACTAATATAATAAAGAGGAATGATTTTATTTTTCTTTGTAAGGATTTAATTATTAAATTACATACATAACAAATTTTTAAATTGCTTTCACCATTAAAAAGCTATATTATCACCGAGTAACATATGCTATATTATAGTTTAAACAGGTGAGAAACGGCCATGAATTTCCGTAAATCATAGAGTTCGAAAAAATGGTATCACGTTACCTTGAAGTCAGAGGTCAAAGGTCATAGCCATTTCGGAGGTAAATCGACTATGCTGAGTCGAATTGCGTAGACTGCGAGTCTCTAGCTCTTACGGTTCTTGAGTTGAAAGATGGTAACACGTGAGCGTGAGGTCAGAGATCAAAGGTCATAGTCATTTCAGGGTATATCGACTATGCTGAGTCGAATGGCGTTGACCACGAGTAGAGACTCGTGGTCAACGCCACCGTAAGAGCTAGAGAGCTCTTACGGTTCTTGAGTTGAAAGTAGTACAACAGACAGATGGACGGACGGACAAAGCTGTTATTTAATGGTTTTTTATAACTCTAAAAAGGTACTGTTACTGACATAACTACTACTTTTACGTGACCGAAGCCGCGGGCAAAAGTTAGCCTTGACTAATTTTGCTTTTGACAGATAGCAATATAGACAATATAAAAGATAAGTTACTCGAGAGTAACGAGATGCTCAACCTCAGTTTCAAGTTGATCCTACCCACGCGTCACTTCGCTTCGCGCCGCACCGCAACTCTTCGCGGCGAACCACTCATTAAGGCAGCCTGACTTTTACAGCCCACACGTAATATTAATACGGTAACAAACTTTTATACTTATAGCTTAATATAATTTGTACTTCGTTTGAAATTGGTTCGATAGTCTCGTGGCGTATATTTTCGCTTTTGTTTGCAGAGCCTAAAGTCATTACCTAGTTCAGGTATCAGGCAACATAGGTCATTCTTAAGAAATCTCTAGCTACCGCAGAAACATAACACAAGGTAACAGTATAACGTATTACATTATTCAGACCTTTCCTTCACCGTCTACCTTCCTTTACATGAAAGCTATGTAACCTCGCAAAATATTCCAAGACTAGTATCAAGTGAATGTCCTACAGTATTTGAGCGTATCTTAGATCTAATTTGAAACCTAACTCACGCAATAACATTGTTCAGCCTGAATTCTAAGCTAATAAATGTTACAGTCTTTAGAAATTGTTCTACATAAAGGCCTTTATGAAAATTTGATTAATGCATAGGTCTTGTGTTGGGTGTAAATTATCTGAGTCTGACGCTTTGTTTTGGTTTAATAACAGAGGCACGTTACTAGGTTTTCACTTCATTACTTAAATTAAGATTGAATTATATTGTCGTTGAAAATGCTTTTTCTGATATATCCTGAGGCACGTGAGCTATAAGGTTCTTTAACTCGATGCAAGCAGTTACATGCAAGATACATACGTGACCTAGCCGTAAGGGTTAGGTAGATGGCTCGCGTCGGTCGTTTACACGTTATATAAAATCCATGCAAGTACCTCACCTTGCGCATGCCACCCACGTCATGTACAAAAGCCTTTTCATATATGAAACAATGGGCATAAATAAAATCTACTGCATGTAGTGGTTTAAGTAATGAGGGAATAGAGAGTGCACTTGTGTTTGCGCACACGCTTGTGCACTATAATATCTCCTACGCAGACGGCTAGTCTTGCCAGATGTGCCGCCGTGACCGAAATTTGGTCTGGAGAACATTATTATTATAGCCTTGATTTTTGGAGCAAAGTTTGTAACATTTAATTCAACCCTAGAATCGAATCCAAAACCTCAATACTAATATAATGCTTATAAAACATCATTTTGTATTTGTCCATCTACTTCAAGACCAATCGCGTGATTCGTAACATTCAAGTCACTGTTGTTTCCAGTTATTCCATTGAATCGTGTTAACGAGTGACATTGGCGTGTCTGAGGAACTGTAAAACTCTTTATTTTTATACCTCGCAGGTGGCAATCAAGCATACGGCCCACCTGATAGGTAGAAGAAGGCAATTGTTGCTTATTGCTGTTTGAAACACCAGGTGCCTATTACTTAGATTACTGACGTTGTAACTGTTGTAACTTGGTTCCGTGGCACAAACAAAATGACTGCAAAGTTTAAGTGGTCACCTCGCCACTGGCACTGCACGGCGTATTGTGGGTTCGAATCCCAACAAAACATTGTGTGATCCGCAAATGGCTGTTCCGAGTCTGGGTGTTCTTAGTGCCCGTTGTGTAACTCTTTGTCAAGTCCACCGCGACACAGGATTTATTTCTACTGCCGGAATTGTCTTTTTGGAACAAAATAAACAAAAGCGAAATGCCTATTATTATTGTCTTACGTTTATGCGAAAGATATAAATTGAAATTAAAAAATATATAAAAAAAAAAATATTATATTTCATCGTCGTCGGTCCTTGATAAGTGTGCAAAGTTTCAAATCAATCCGTAGATTTGAAAGGCGTGAAAATCACGTTCAAAGATTCCGTTACATAGGTTCATAGATACATACCAAGCTAATAAAAGCGTTTTAATTAAGAGTTTCTCCTTGAACATGGCAGGTGAAAAGCAACCGAAACGACGAGAAAAGTTTAAATTTAAATCTAAATAGGTTTTATAATTGTAATAGCTTAAATAGAAGTAAACAGTAATTAGTATTTTACAGTGTTTAACAAAAGTAGTTTAAAGTTGATAAATGACAATCGTGTTTTAAAACAGAAAAATTCTGTTTGCGATTGTGTGGTCTCAGGTTTGAATTCCCGGGTGGCGGAATACATTATTTGAGATTGTGTTAAGCAGTTCTCAGTAATAGCACGGAGTTAAGAACTGTGTCTAATAGACAGTAGTCGTACTGATACGCCGGCTTCTGTAATCTGAAGTTTAAAAAAAAAGATGTTGCTAGCTTTGCCATTATTACGTGGTATTTAAGACATCAATTCTTCTTTCTTATTTTATTATTAAAATTAGTAGCAAATTACTAGTTTTTTTGTTAAGCTAATTATAAATTAAGAAAAAAACTAATTAAAAAAAAAATTAATAAGAAATACAGGCATGAGCCTGTGTTAAGAATGTATTCATGTCGGCATAAAATAGAGGGGGGGATGCTAACTTATGAGCTTTCGATTGCAAGTCCAATGCCTTATCCTCTATTTTTTTTTTTGCGTCTATAAGATAATCCCCGCACTAGGACTAATGCCTATGTCGCGGAGGACTTTACAAACATTCAAACAAAGGACACCCAGACTCGGAACAACTATTTGTGAATCACACAAATGTTTGCTCTGTGTAAGGATCGAACCCATTACACTCGACGCAGCGGCAGTGGTGACGCGACCACTTAAACCACTACGACATCCGTGCAGTCATTATCTATAGGCTATGTCTGCCTACCTTTTCAGAACTATAGGGATAATATTATAATGAAAATATGTAGTATCTGCAAACTAAGTTGCTTTACCTTTACCTTTACACACAAGTGAGAAACGGCAATGAATTGCCGTAAATTTTAGAGTTCGAATCAATGGTTCAAGTAATATGCAAAGGTCACGTGATTCCACGTGACCCTGATGTCAGAGGTCATAGTCATTTGGGGGGTACATCGACTATGCTGAGTCGAATGGCGTTGATCTCGAGTCTCTAGCTCTTACGGTTCTTGAGTTCACGGTTGTGTAACACAGACAGAGGGACGGACGGACGGACGGACAAAGCTGTTGTATAAGAGTTTTTCGAACTCTAACATACCATCTAATAAACTTTCAACTTTGTATTTAATACAAAAGAACAATCTTTTTTCATTTTCTTTCTCTCCATTAGCAATTAAGTATCCCAAAAATCCAACTAATATATTGGGGATCGCTGAATAAAACTTTTTGCTTACTGATTGAGCATATTAGGCTCATGTGTAATTTAAAGGTGGTGCTACAAATACGTCAGTTAATGTGGTGCTCGTGGTGTTAGTGATTCAGGGTGACATAATGTACTCGTTATATCACACGCGACAAGTAGGGTTGCCGCATTTAATATATCACTTCGTAAATAATGAAAATTTTAAACTGACGAACATTGTCGGCGATGTATATTGAAATTATGGTACTGATTATTGATTTTCGACTTCAGCTTGTACCCACGGCTTGTGCAACCTGGCCGAAACGACAAGCCTTTCAAAAAGGTATGATTGCGTTTATACCTGCTTTCGGTCATATAAATCATACAACGCGAAATAATAAAAGTGGCATATATAACGGTTTCGACATACGCTTAGTAAGAAAGTTCACTAACTCTGCTTGTCGCCCAACATCTGAATACTGAAGCGCCAAAATAGTACTGTTACTAATTTTATAAATTCGAATGTGAGATTGTTTGTTTTTACATATTACCGCCTTAACTTCGCAATCGAGCATCGTGAAATTTCGCATATACGTTAGTCAGGTAGTGGTCAGAAAAGAACAAAGGGTATCTTTTATCCGGGGAAAACACTGTTCCTGATGTATATAAATTTTCCCAGCGAAGCTGTGGGCTAATCCTTGTATTAATTATTATGCATCAATCAGTGTATGTATTAAGTGATGCTTAAATATAGACAGCTAGTGGCTACAATACATCACTATGTAACTTTTAAAAATCGGGCGCGTTTAATTTTTGCCTTCTATCGTAAAAACACGTTTCTACATAATCCTTATAAAAAGACATTTCCAATATAATAGTTCAAATAATCGACCAAAGCGACCCTTGGATAAATCTTCTGACACAAATAGAATCGGCTTATGGTGAAGCTAAAAAAAGTAAAACATTAGTTTTATATTTAAAAACGGATTCGGTTATATAAATCCCAAAGTCGATACGGATCTAATAAATAAGATATCATAAAAGAAGTAACCCAAAACAAGACGAGAGAATAATCTCAAACCTTACATAATACAACTGTTGTAGATACGAAAGTTTGTGTTCTTAATATGTTTTATGTCCCTAAAGTGGAAGACAAAAGTAGAGCCAGATGTTATATGGAGTAATAACAATTCAGCTAAAACAATTGGTAATGTGAAACGTTCGAATTAAAGTTTAGTCATTCTAATGCTCTTGACCTGGTTTATTTTAATAGCTCACATAGAGGTAGGATCATTGATCTTTGTTTTCTTTTCCATTTTAATTCATCTTAGTAGAAAGAATAGACGACAAAATAATGATGAAGAAGTTTATTTATTTTCTTCATCATTATTTTGTCGTCTATTCTTTATAAGGCAAATTTGAATGAGATTTGCGCCTGGTGAAAATTCTTTGGCCGCATCGGTGGAATTCTGAATAAAGTCTGTGTTAAGAGTAGCCTAAACCAATGAGCGAGTAAAAAGCAGAAGCAGAGTATAATGCATGTAAATGAAGCAATATTGATATACCAGGATCATAGCAAGTGGAAACGTGTATTCACTGCATACCTCTCCGGGATACAAGGGTAAATCTTTCTTTATATTAAACTATGTAATTTTATCTAACTTCAACACGTAAATCAAAGGCTTTGCAAGCTATCATATAATTCGGATTTTACTTCTCCATTTGAGTTATGGTATATCTGGACAAATGCATTCCGGAATAGACTAATGTCTTATTTTTCGAGGAGAAGAGCTCGCCAGCGCCGTCCCAAATCAATTGGAGATGGTAAAAATGAACGGTACGTTTCGCTTGGAGAGAAATAGTTCTAAAAGCTCACATATCTATGTCTTCCATTCCTTTCCTTTTATCCTATTTTATTCCGGGTATTGCAAGCGAGCAAATAGTTAGTGTAATAAAATCAAGAAAAGCTAACAAAATGTTCTTATAGTTGGCGGCCCTACTTGGCCTACTGACGACGCACGTGTAGCATGCACGATATCCACCTGGCATTATCCATCATTCAACGAAGGTATATCCTTAACGTGAACAAGCCCACTATTTATATTTAATCAACTTTTTGCTCCAACGGTTTCTTGGTCGGAATACAAGGTATCATTGTCAACATATTTCAAAAAAGCATTGTTTTTATTCAACACTTTTATATTTAAAATGTCTTCAATTTTTACAGTTGTCGTGAGATTGTACAGTTTACGAGTAGTTTCTTTTATGTTATATTTACCTTTAACTGCGGCTTTGTTCGCGTGCAATTAGATATTTTGTTATGATTAGTAGTGGAAAGCAAGCTTATATCTCTTTTTAGAATAACTCTATTAAGTTTTGTGCACGAAACATGCATAAAAAGATATTAGTATGATTAACTGATGATTGTAGCCCTTCTTGCGTTTGTAGCCCGAGCTAACTACGTGCTTGATGTATTAGTGCTATACCAAATTTAAAGAAAATGTATCGTGCTGGGTTGCCTGGAAAACATAACAGACAGGCAGACAAGTAAACATGCACACACAATCTCATTTATTATAATATTAATATGGAATAACTTTTTATTAAAGCGCCATTTCCAACGCTTATCAGAATAAATTCATGTTATCACTGTCAACGTTCTTCACTTTCGTTTTTATTCAACATTTTTATTTTTAAATGTCTTCAATTTCAACTGTTTTCGTGTGCTTTTGCAATTTGCAAGAAGTTTCTTTTATTTTATATTATTCGGCGTTGGTTTTACTATTTCATTTTAACTTTGGTCTTCATTTATGTAATTTAAAAGTGAGTTTGTTGGCGCCATAGAATTTTCATTTTTATTCACAAATATTTTTCGTTAGCGATATGCATAATTGCATTTGAATGTATTCACAACAAATATATAAGCAGCGATAACTAAGAGACCGTTGGACTGTCAAGCATTAATCTCTAATTCGATTACAAAGCACGCAAACCTCTTATTTTTAGACGTTATGTGCGCATTAAATATATAATATAATATAATAATAAAGTTTATTTCACCATATATAAAATAGCGGTACATAATATGTACATACATCCATACATAGATTGACGCCTGTTTCCCAGAGGGGTATGCAGAGACTACGGATTTCCATTTGCTACGATCCTGACACATTTCTTTGGCTTCATTCACTTTCATCACATTCCTCATACACGCCCGTCGGTTCAAGGTGCTCTTAACCTGGCCTTTGTCCAGAACGCCTCCGATCTGATCGAGAAACGTTCGCCTAGGTCTTCCTCTTGCGACTGTTCCATTCACACTAGCCTTATAAACTTTCTTAGTCAGTCTTTCCTCGTCCATTCTTTCTACATGCCCAAACCAGCTTAACATACCCTTTTCTATTCTTGTCACTATATCCACTTAATATGTAGTTTTAAAATATATTGGTAATAAAACTATAATTCCTTATAACTATTACAGTCTTACACTATGTGGTGACCAGCACCTTTGCTAAGTTGTTGAAACAACTTGTATTAAAGGTCCCATGCCCGTATCCCTGTTGTAGGTACATTTAGTAACAATTTATTGTTGTAAAACTTGATTTAACTCATATTGGAATTTTATTGAGAACCTTACAGTAAAAATAAGAAAACAAAGATATGTGTTTGACAAGAGTATGTGGTTGGTGGTATTTGGCATGTGTGTGTGTGTGTGTGTGTGTGTGTGTGTGTGTGTGCGCGTGTGTGTGTGTGTGTGTGTGTGTGTGTGCGTGTGTGTGTGTGTGTGTGTATGTGTGTGTGTGTGTTTGTGTGTGTGTGTGTGTGTGTGTGTATGTGTATGTGTGTGCGCGCGTGTGTGTGGTTGCGTTCATTAAGGATAAGTTAAAAGGAGCTGCTCCGTTTTGTAATAATTTAGTGTTAGAAGGTAGGTTGTAACTATCTCTTTGCATGTGTATCTCGAGAGTAAGTACATGTTTAGCTTCCTATAAATATATTACAGAGGCGTGGCCCTAGATAACAGCAAAATTTTTGAGTATATGATAGTTTACATTTGTGGAGTTGACATACTATGTCCTTGCGAAGCTTATCGACAGCCTTGTATGGAGTGATCTGGTGTTGGTGTAAAACTGTGGATGCAATAAATAGTTGTCTGACAGTCAGCACTTCTAAATATTTAATTATCACTAGTAAAGAAAAACATCGTGAGAAACCTGTATGTCGAGAGTTTTTCAGGATGTGCTCGAAGATAAGTGAAGTCTGTCAATCCGCAATAAGCTAGCGTGGTGGACTATGGCCTAAACTTTCTCACACTGAGATGAGGCTCATGCCCAGCAATGGGACAGTTTATACATATGTACACAGGGTTGATATTGTTTATATTAACCACATAAATGTGTGGGCTGCGTGATTGAACAGTATTTGAAAATTATTCAAATGCATGCAGGTGCATCAATTATGTCGTAATTTAGAATAGCGCCATCTAGTGACAGTTTTTACAGCAAGATGTAATGAAAATGTGCTCAATAAACGACAATAGGCTCTCCCTCTATTACCCTTAGCTTA
Organism: Catocala fraxini; assembly: GCA_930367265.1. NCBI lineage: Eukaryota > Metazoa > Arthropoda > Insecta > Lepidoptera > Erebidae > Catocala > Catocala fraxini. The sequence continues at coordinate 23,698,552 of OV884038.1, forward strand.
AATGTCGGTGTGATACATCTCTACCTAACACTCTCAGAAATACAGGCATGATGTATGTTACGTTATAATTTAAAACATACAAATTACACTCATAAAAATAATCACGTCATATAAATGTATGCAGCGGCATTCTAAATGTACACGACTTTTAACTGTTCAAGTTTAAATGACTTCTTTTAAACAGCTTATGCGAAGTACTGATGTTTATGACTGCCGCACTCCTTAGGGAGATGTCGTGAGCGTTGCGCATTCGCGACTATTAATGACTGTTCGTAATGAAAGCCTAAACTATAAAGATTAAGCTTCGTACTTTTAAAATGTAATGTTAGGCCACGTTTGTACGAAGCAGATTATTTGCGGCTAACTGTAAAACGACTTAGGTGGATAGTTTCATCAAAGCGCGTAAGTAGGGATTGCAGATGACTTTAAAGAAGTACCGTGCTATTTGTAAGGTGACAACGAAGTTTTTTTTTCTGCTAGCAGCTATTACGTAGGGTAGACATTACTTATCTTTCCACGTCGCGTCTCTAGAATACTATACTTTTTGTGATATACTTGTTATGGAAAAGTACTAAATTGGGCAATTTAATACTCTTTCATAGACTTGTCGTTATTAATTTACTTTGGTTACAAGCATGTGCCGATTATAGAGACATGCTTATTTTTTAGATACTAGCGACCCGCTCCGGTTTCGCATGGGTAATACAAGACCTTAACAAATAATACACCTAAACCTTCCTCATGAATCACTCTGTCTGTTAGTGAAATCCGTATGCAAATCTGTTCAGTAGTCAGAGTTTATGGCGAACAGTCAGACAGACAGGCGCAGCGGGGAACTTTGTATGTTTGATTTGCTAGCAATTAAAAATAAATAAAATTCGTTGTTGATATCATTTAGTTACTAGGTACTACGTACTAGAGGACACAAACAAGTACCAAAGTGGACTTTTTGTAACATATGTTAGAGTGCATGCTCTCTAACTCACTCTGTCAGAGTCAGGTGATTTCTGGAACGAAAATGGTTGAAATACAGTATTTTTTTAAAGACCTCCACGTTTTATCAGGACAGTATTATGCTACCTTTGCGACAACGAAGTCAGCCCTAAAACGCGTAGAAAATTTTCTTTTCAATATTTATTTCGCATAATGTAGCTATACGCTTAGCAGTAAATGAAAAATTTAACGTTATTTAATGTAGCAGATAACAGGGATTACAATCTGAACACTTTAAACCGTCCCTCGGTTTGATCAACTCTGATATTAATTCGTCTGCTTTTATATATTCAGCTTATAATTTATTGCTCATAAAAAATTTAGGGAAGGTGATGGAGGATTTTACCGAATAAAATGTTTTATGAAATATTTAAATCGCAACTTAGCTCGATTACTTGGTTGGTTTTGTGAGAGTGAATGGTTTCATGATTGCCTGTCGTCGGATGGGTTTGAAACCTGTATTAAAATGTTCATTTAGGTAGTAATTTTGATTAGATACATTTTATAGAACTCATTCTAAGATTATTTATAAAGATTCAACCAAGCTTCCTTACGATGATCAGTTATCACGTACTCTTATACTTATTTAAAATTACAGTTGGCGAAATCTGTGTATTACACATATGACCCTACCTGACTGTCCCTCGAGACATCTCTTTGGGAATAAAATAAATTTATTAGCTCCCTGCTTGTTTTTTTTTGACAGCTATTTCTTTTAGTTGATTTATAATATATATCTTCAATTTTAAATAACATGTCTTTACGGTATAAACTAATATTTAAAGATAAATCGATTGTCAAAATATATATTCATGAATCTCTCGCTCTATCAGTCTATCTGTAAAATCGACACTAATTTATGGGCGAGAACGCTGTTAAGTCGTCCGCTGCCCCGAACAAACCGTATAAGTAATTATGGTTTGAAGCATGGCTGGTAAAATGTGTATGATACATCTCGGCTTTGAAACACCTTACCCTATAATATATCATTTGAATTGAATAGCAATACTTTTAAAAATATTTAAATAAGGAGTCAGAATGCCATCATAAGAATAGTTTTAAAATGTCAACGATCTAAATGGTGTGGAGAATTGCCCACCTTATATGCAAATAATCTTCTGGCTGTGAATTCAATCTCCATTCAGGATAAATATTTATGACTTGGGTTAGATATGGGAAGATCGAAGGAGGAGGAAGCCCATTTTGACTAACATAAGGTAAATTACAGTCATACATATCCCGTTTATTATCGGTAGCTGTTACAACTTCATCCGTGTGTTTTTAGCCCATGTTCTTCCCTCCTTTGCTATGTACTTTGCTACTACTTTAATAATGGACTACTTTAATACCAAATTTTATTAAAATCTGATTTTTATTCCATATAATTTCTACCGTTACGCCCACTCCGACAACTAACATGGTGATCGACCAACAGTACTACATAATTTTTTGCGTAGTTAAGGGCTTGTACTACTGCCTCCAGATAGCATTTATCTATATAGTTAAAAGTCTCGCCATCTCTCTTCTTTAACCTAACATGAGTGAGACAGCATGCGATTTATCTTTCGGATAACTTTTACTTGTTAGTTATAGGAGTGGCCATAAAGCTTTTTGGCTGAAGAATGATAGCAACTGATTATAATATTATGGTGACAATAAAAATATTCGGTTAATGCAGAATAGATATCTGGAAACTACGAGAACTAAGCAACATGTAACAGCTATCTATGTATCTTATGTGGGGGCCAGTCAGTGCAGACCGGCGACACTTCGACCCAGTGGGATCTTTTGTGTCGACACTCTCCCAATAACGACTGTCATAGATGTTCATGGCAGCCGGGAACGAGGACTTAACGTGCTCTCCGAGGCCCGGAGCAGGCGATAATTGTCAATCAATACGCACATAATTTTGAAAAGTCATATAATTTCCGAAAGTCAGAGGTGCGCGACTTGGGTTCGAACCCGAGACCCTCTGCATTGCAGTCTGTTGATCTCCCCACTGAGCTATCGCTGCTAATAAAATGTAACAGCTAAGATAACTAGGAAATTTAGTTTTTCTTCTCAGCACGCTTGTTGAGACTCAGTAGCATCAAAATATCCTAATAACACACGTCGATAAATCAAGTCATACATGCTAGTAGCTTGAAAACTCTTGAAACTAAGTCGACCACTAATTGTATGAAAAGAAAGAAGATTAAATTCAAACTCCTACCGCGTGGTTTTCTTGTATGTTACTTATACGTTCCCGGTATGTTCCGCATACGTTCCGACTTTGTTCCGTATATTGTCCGACTACGTTCCGCTATTACCGCTCCACTATCGTTGTTGTTTTATTCGTGTTCCTTTTTTCCCTTCACTGTTATGTTTTAGTACCGCTTGCTGTAATGAGAAGTCGGCTTAAGGAATTAGTTCGTGAGCAGATATTTCAAACACTTTATTATATACAGTATTCACGTTGTACATTAAGTTTTCTATTTTATCTTAATTAATAGAAGCTTAAGAAGGTCGTTCACTTGTATTCGTAGCCGTTTCTATAACCACACAGAATTTCTACTTTGTCTCTTTTGCTCTCCCACAAACTGCATATATACATCTCAGTCTCGCATAATGATTTTGAATTAGATTAGGAATTATATTTTGTTGCCTTCTCGATTAACTGAATGCTAACAGGTATTTTATTTGTAGAGGCAATTATAGTTCAAATTGATTAGGTAACAATAATAAAGTGCAGGTATGATAAAATCCAATTATTAGGTAAATATACATTATTTTAAATCTGAGTATTCAGCAAGTGACGTTTTAAGTTAAAAAAATTGTACCATAATGCGAGAGTGTAATATCTTTTTAGACAGCAATTTGGGATAATATACTATTCATGTAAATCCCGAACAAAAGAGGTCCCAATATCGACCCCTGGGGTATACCATAAGTTTCATGACACGGTCAACTTAGCTGTTGACCTATTTTGCCTATTTATTTTGGAATTTGCAGATAAGGTTTAAATGTTTCGGGTGTTTCCATTATTATACCGACATGAGATAACTCTCGTCAGAGTATCCTGGTCTCATGGTGTTAAAAGTTTTTTTAATTCGATATAAATACTTAAAATTCTTTGTTTATAATAAAATCGGTCATAGCAAAGCGTATTCAACGGGGACTTAATCTGTATTATTCTTTATTATTATTAACATTTTCTAAGATTTCTCTTGCACTAGGATTAATCTGTGCCGCGGGACCTTTACAGACATTCAAACTACGGATACAAAGAACACCCAGTCTTGGAACCACTTTTTTCCTTATGTGGGGTTCGAACCCATAGTACTCAGAACAGTGGCAGCGTTGAGTTGACTACTTAAACCACTAGGCCATCCAGGCAGTCGTCTATTAATATGAAAAGTGAAAATGTGTGAAGATTGTTTTAATTCAATCACGCGTAAAACGCTGATATGTTTTGTATAAAACTTGACGCACAAACAAAACATCACCTGGATTAACACATTGAATATTTTTGATCCCGGTAATACGATCCCGTAGGAATCATGCGGGTAAAACTGCGTGCAGAAACTAATTGATAAAAATGTTTTTGTCCAGGTACACAAAAAGTTTAAATGATTATTCGGTCAGTATTTGTTATGATTTACGAGAATTTGACTTACTACGAATTCTGTGAACTGTTATTAATTTTGCAATAAATATTTCATTATTTCGTTATAATTGGCTGATACTTCAACAGTCTCAGACTATTATAAAAGCTAAGTTATTAGGTTTACGGACAGTTAATTATGATTCTTTTTGTCTCTACTTGACTTGAAGTTTCGAATACCAGACATATTCAAGTAAAAATGCGGAGGCCCCAAAATTTTGTAGTAGGTTTTCTTAAAAATGTAAACATTTCGGAAAATCCTAAATAAAAAAATATAAAAAAAATATTCTGGCCTTTAATTAGACAACGGTAGTTCTTTTGATAAAATGGAAATAAATTGTGTTCATGAAATGAACTACAACTTAAGCTTGTGATCTAGGTATAATTCATTACTAAAGCTTCAACTTAATTAGTCAAGTAATTCAAAGAAATGTTAAACTTAAGTTACACTTAGCGATACAAGACCCATTTTAAATAGTTCATACAGAATAATAACCATTTAAAACAGTCGTAAGACACAAGGGTGTCCTTTAGTCGAATCTTAGACTCGGCATAAAATTAGCACTATTCATATTAATGGCTAAAGAAACGAGACTCACGTAGAAGTACGGCTAGCAGTACTCCAATACCGGCGTTGTTCAGTTGACACTACTTGCGCGCAAATTAGAAGTAGTTATACATTGTTTAGGCATAGCATTGTTTTTGTCCCAGTCGGTGAGATCAACTTTTACTTAGTCTGGTGCTTGCGTACTAGCAAGCAAGTGTCAAAGGAGTTACACTAGTGTGTAACTCCTTTGTGCAGCGATAGCTCAGTGGGGAGACCAACAGACTGCAATGCAGAGGGTCTCGGGTTCGAACCCACGTCGCGCACCTCTGACTTTCGGAAGTTATATGACTTTTCGAAATTATGTGTGTATTGATTGACAATTATCGCCTGCTCCGTGCCTCGGAGAGCACGTTAAGCCGTCGGTCCCGTCTGCCATGAACATCTATGACAGTCGTTATTGGGAGAGTGTCGACACAAAAGATCCCACTGGGTCGAAGTGTCGCCGGTCTGCACTGACTGGCCCCCACATAAGATACATACATACACTAGTGTGTGCCTAAACGCAGGTGTATTCTTTACTGCTTTCAAAGATATTCAATCGGTAACTAGATGCGCTTATTCTGATAGGCCTAAAGGACGACAATTCGGCACTATTATAGTAAGATCTAGCGCAGAAACTGCTTGATGAGGGACGTTACAAGATAGCTCATTCAAAGAAAATTTATAATTACACAACAGTGATGGTGTAATCATTTGTGTGGTTGATTTGCCACTGCTGGTGTGCCAAGTGTTGTCGTATCGATCTCCACACGGGACAAGAAATTGTGTGATCCACAAATAGTTGTTTCGAGTCCTGATATTCTTTGTGTCTGTTGTTTGAATGTTTGTAAAGATCTGCGCGACACAGGATTTATTACGAATGGGGGAGTTGTGATTTGAACAAGTTAAGTTGACAGTTGTAGAGACGTATGATGCCTCTATTTTATCAGCTTATCATGTACGTATTGAAATATAATGTAATGCTATCATCTAATGTTGTCTTTATTAAAACATTTAAATTTAAATCAAATAATAATTATAAATAATTAACTCATAAATTCATATTGTTTTAAGAATGTTTAATGTTAAACCACCTACGTCGGTCTACGCCGTACCCATAAATACTTCTTACAGATAGTATAATCTATCTGTACTACAAGTTATTTAGAGTAATTAAGTTTACACTTTAATTAGTTCAAGCTAGTTTATAATTAACTTTTATTAATAAAATACGGCCTTAGTTTAGTTTTTAATTACTTAAAACTAATTTGTGTTTATCCCGTGGCATAAATTCGTGTTTATGTTTACTTGTGTGGTTTGAAAGTGACTTCTCTGGTTCAATTACCAGGTCGAGCAATTTTTTTAGCCCTTATCCGGAATTCGAACCCAAAATCTCACAGCAGTCGGTTTCACTACCTTTGCGCAACTTAAGCAGTTAGTTAAGATATATGTACATACTACAATTCTATAATCATAATATTATAAATGTGAAAATGAGTTTGTTTGTTTGATACGCTTTCACGCCTTAACTACTCGAACGATCATCATGAAATTACGCATACACGTTGCCAGGGATACAGGTTAGGACATACATACCTTTCATTAGAAAAAAGTATTGTTACTAACCTACCCTTTTTAACCACCACGGTGCGCCTTTCTGCTGCTTTATATGGTAGGTCGGTCGCTGAAACTGACTAACCTAATCTTATCTTACCTACATTTACGCGAGCGAAAATCTAGTATAATAATAAACGGAATAATAAAGTGAATGAAGCCAGAGAAGTGTGTCAGGATTGTAGCAAATGGAAATCCGTAGTCTCTGCCTATCCCTCTGGGAAACAGGTGTGAATCTATGTATATATGTAATAAACGGAATTTACATACTATAATTACTTTACGCTTGAGGCACTCTATGTAATATAACTATAGATATAAACTCAGTTGAACTGTCGTAATATTTATTTAGTTTAAAAGAGTCGTATAAAGTTTGCGAATGAAATGCACGACAGTGTAGCGCACAAAGCGAATGTTTTAGAACCACACTTAATAACGTTAACAACGATCATTTGTACTTGTCAAAACTTGAATCATTTCACAAACGTCCGGATAACAATGATACACCACAGAATACACAAGTACAGACGGCCAGCTTAATACAGTGCCAGAATACGTAGGCACAGAATGACGTCATCAGCAAGTCGGTTAAATGTCGAAAACATTGGTATATTCATATATAAAAAAGAGCAATATACCAGTGGGAGGCGTTGGACTGCCATGCAGAGGTCTCGAGAGCGAACCCAATGCGCCCACCTCTGACCTTTCGAAGCTATGTGCGTATCAATTAGTTAATTATCGCTCGCTTTAACGGCAAAGGAAATCATCAAGAGTAAAACTACATGTCTAAGAATTCTCCACAATGTTCTCAAAGTTATTCAAAGTATGTCAACCAGCATTGGGCCAGCGCGCGGTGGACTATGGCCTAACCCTTCTCACACTGAGAAGAGGCCCGTGCCCAACAGTAAGACAGTTTAATATAGGGCTGATATTATTATATTATTGTCACAGAGCACGCTATACTGCGTGATAAGCTTCTAATACATACGAAAGTAATAATAATATTAGTGCAGAGCGACAGACGGCGGCGCTGAGCGCAGTAGACACTTTTAATTTAATAATATAGCTTACATACTTGTATAACCTGTGTAATAGTTACTGACTCGCTTGGATAGTGTGCTATTAGTGTATCTAGTAAAAAGCACTGCGGTTCTCTCTCTATCTATACATACTTATGTTATAAAGTATTTTTATTATATATATATATATTTTTTTTAGCAGCGATAGCTCAGTGGGGATACCAAGAGACTGCAATGCAGAGGGTCTCGGGTTCGAACCCACGTCGCGCACCTCTGACTTTCGGAAGTTATATGACTTTTCGAAATTATGTGCGTATTGATTGACAATTATCGCCTGCTCTGTGCCTCGGAGAGCACGTTAAGCCGTTGGTCCCGGCTGCCATGAACATCTATGGCAGTCGTTATTGGGAAAGTCAGTACCCTCTAATATCCTGACACTGGTCTAGCCTTAGGGTATCGTTAGCCTTCGGGTTGCGGAGGTCAGGTGGCAGCCGCTCCCTGTAAAAACTGATATCCAGTCAAATCCGGTTAGACCAGAAAAGGCGACCCCAAGTGACTTGGGAATAATAAAGGCTAAGAGAGAAGATATTTTTGTTTTTTTATTTGTGTTTAAATATACTCAAAATCTGCTGGATATATTTCAAAAATTATTTCACTTTTAGAAAGCTAATTCATTCAGAAGTTACATAGGCTATATAACATAATGCTACAGGCTATAGGAGCTGAGCAGTAGTCATAAACGTGGATGAAACCGGACAGCTAGTAGTCTGATATAAACCAAAAGTGCAGTCTTTACGCATGCATTGAATAATAAATACCCGTGTTTCCGAATATCGTTCTAAGTGAACTGTTTTAGCTGCTACGGAAGATCATAGTTAAAATGCATGAGTCATGTTTCTGTAGAAAGACTTTTAAGGAGGCACTGTCAGGAGTACCGGTGACAAAGTATAACTTGCACTGGCAGCCTAATGACTCTTTTCTGCAGAACCGACAATGCATGAGTGACGGCCCTCGTATTTATAAGTATCTCAGTCCCTTTGGTAGTAGCGGATTGCCAAGAGGGGCAATCAAGTGCACCCTAAATTTTCGCACAAGGCACCTGTGACGGTTCTTAATTTTGACAGCTGAGAGGTTGGCACTCTTTGTCAACGCTGCGAGGGCCCTCGCTCCCCCTCCTTTTAGAACAAAGTGGCGGTACGTGCCTCGCCGAGAAGCCGATAAAATTATTCGAACAGCCTGTCTTATACATTTTAAACGTGTTCAAACCACCCCTAGCGGTGTCGCTCGTGAAATAAAATATCCAGCCTCGCAGTAGGCAGTACACAAACACCTCGTTTCTTATTTCAGTTGATCTCTGGATAACACGGTCTTTTGACAACCGCTTATTTCTGACGTACGTCGCCGACGAATCGTTTTCCGCGGTCGCAGATTCCATAGAAGGATCAGTTTATTATTTCATCTATCTGCTGATATTAAGTCGCTTCTTGATAAGAATATTATTGCTAATCTGACTTGGGTGTCAAATTTCATTACCAATAATATTGGTTTTGTGTTATATTTCTAAGAAAGGTATCGACTCGTTTGAATATCTAAATTATATTTATTTATCATATCTATAGTATTTAATTCTCTGAAATATAATTTAAATATATTATAGAACTACTAACGAGTACTAAGTATTGGCGTCTTACTCTTTGCTAACCTTGGTGGCAAAACTATGTGTGATGTGTGACCATTGGAATTTCTCACTTAATACTGGCTTGATACAAGTGTAGATTAAGAGACAAGATTAAGTGCAAGATAGGTATTCGTCTCATTTCATGTCTTTTTTTTAGGTTAGAAACGTGTGTGTTTATATCTAAGGTATTAAAAACTTCAGTGACAACTCAGCATGGGGTAAACAATGTGCTCGAACGCCACAAAGAAAGCTAAACCGTAGGTCTATTACGAAAGCTATATTTTCTAAAATAATGCTACCTTTAATTCCTCTACGGGAATTGAATTGACAATCTTTAAACCTTGATAATAATGAGGTGACCGCTTAAGCCTTGAACTCATTCAGCAAAGTATTTTAATATTCTATAGTATTTATATGGTAGGGATTAGCATTTAATCGTTGTTGTCCAATTCAAACAAAAGCCTACTCCTATTACTCGGTCGGTTTAATCTAATGAGATATCGGGGAGTTGAGTGCGTTTTGTGGAGGACTCGAAGATAATGGACGTATTTGTGTGATTCGACTCAATTATCAGTCAGGTTAATCGTAGGTCATTAAGTTTTTTGTAAGCTCCATGTAATACATATTTTTATAAAGGACTGTTATATAAGATAACTACATTTTGCCCGCGTTAATGAAGATTTTGTCAATATATTCCTCAGGAACAGCTTATTTTTCCAGATGAAACGTACCCTATGTGCTATTCTGTAAACCTGATAACGTGTATGCGACATTTGATGATAATCGGTCAAGTAGTTAAGGCGTGACAGTGTAATAAGCAAACTCACTAGCAAGATGAGGACTAGTAAAGAAACTAGTAAGGCTAAGCATTAATTAAAAAATATACTTAAAGATGGCAGACTAAGTATTGTGGCGCAATATAGGTGTGGCTCACAGGCAACAGTGGACTGTAATAAGCTAATTCATTGATCTTGTCTGTGGTTCTCTAGATAAGCATTCCTTAAATAGCTCGAGCAACTAAGTACCTATCACGAAGAGGACTTTGATTTATTTTAGTCATAAATCTTGATAATGTCAGCCTTGTTTAGTTATAATACTACTGCTAGTCACAGGCCTTCACCTTAGTCTGAGATAGTTAGGGCAAGACCCACCAAGCTAGCTCAGATCGGCTACATATTTGCTTTTATGCTGAGAACGTTATGGAAACCTCTCGCATATGCTGATTACATTACGATGTTTTCTCTTTACCTATAAAATAATGATATTTAGCTATTTTGAACTTTAGATTATTGTATATAGTACGTGATTGAAGTTTAGACCACTACGTGGCAAACTAGCGGTCACCATATAGGCTTATCACTGTCGCTACATAATAATAATTTCCTCCAGACCGAATTGCGGCCACGGCGGCCAGTCTTAACGGAGACTGGCCATCTGCGCAGGAATATTATAGTGCACAAACGTGTGTGCAAACACAAGTCTCTCTGTTCTCTAACTCCCATGTTCCGATGGGACGGTAATCCGACACGACCGGAGAGAGATCATGCGCAGGACCAACGGCTTTGCGTGCTTTCCGAGTCACGGGGGGTGTCCAACACCGCCAACTTCCTAACTCCGAGATTTCTTAACAGAAAACCCAATAACTTTTTGTTGGCGCGACCCGGGATTCGAACCCGAGACTTCATGCACAGCAGTCGCATTCACTACCGCTGCGCCAGGAGCCCTACATATTAAGATTATAAATGTGTAAATTTGTAGAGATCAGGAGTTATTTCTATTGTGGGAGCACAGATATCGCCAGAGACTTTACAAACTTAAAAAAAACGTATATAAAGAACACCCACACTTGAAATATCTATTTGTGGATCACACAATCTTTTGATCGAACCCACAATACTTGACGTATTGTCAAATATGACCACTTAAACCAATACGTCGTCCGTCAATCTATCGGATGCTTGTTACTCAATGATATCTGAATTGTTTAATGAATTTGGTTTAAACACACGATTACGCCATATCACGCACACAAGTATACATTCCCGCAGGCTCTAAATCTTCTCCCTAGCCTTTATTATTCCCAAGTCACTTGGGGTCGGCTTTCTAGTCTAACCGGATTTGACTGGATACCAGTTTTTACACGGAGCGGCTGCCACCTGACCTCCGCAACCCGAAAGCTAACGATACCCTAAGGCTAGACCAGTGTCAGGATATTAGAGGGCACTGACTTCCCAATAACGACTGCCATAGATGTTTATGGCAGCCGGGACCGACAGCTTAACGTGCTCTCCGAAGGCTCTAGTAAGTCGTAAAAACTTATAATGAACAAGCATCAATACATAAAATATACAGTATTACCAAACGACTCATATAAATTTTCTCCAGCGATATGAAATAAATATAGGTATAATGAAGTAAACGCCTCGAGAATAATAAAAAGGTATTTCTGGATCGCAAATGGCACGCGCTGAGTCTAGATATATATCTTTTAGTTGGACTATAAACGGATTCATCGAGCGATAAAACTACCAAGTGTAATAATATCAGCCCTATATCAAACTTTCCCACTGCTGGGCACGGACCTTAGTCTCAGTGTGAGAAGGGTTAGGCTATAGTCCAGCACGCTGGCCCAGTGCGAGTAAACAGACTTCACATACCTTCTGTGTAATATTATGATTGATGGAGAAAAAGTGGAGCAAGTGAAAGAGCTTTTATATTTAGGTACTTTGTTTACAAGGGATGGTACACGTGAGGGAGATATTGAAAGGAGAACGATTGCTGGCAATAAAGTGCATGGAGCTCTACGCGCTGTTATGAACAGCCGAAATGTATCCGAAAAGGCACGTTTGGCTGTTCATAGAGGACTATTAGTGCCCACACTTATGTATAGAAGTAAAAGTTGAGTATGGCAAAAGAAGCATGATAGCAGAATAAATGCTGTAGAAATGAGAGCGCTGAGAAATATATGTGGTGTGACTCTGAAAGATAGATTAAGGAATAGTGAGATTAGAGAGAGATGCGGCATGAAAGTGGATATAGTGACAAGAATAGAAAAGGGTATGTTAAGCTGGTTTGGGCATGTAGAAAGAATGGACGAGGAAATACTGACTAAGAAAGTTTATAAGGCTAGTGTGAATGGAACAGTCGCAAGAGGAAGACCTAGGCGAATGTTTCTCGATCAGATCGGAGGCGCTCTGGACAAAGGCCAGGTTAAGAGCACCTTGAACCGACGGGCGTGTATGAGGAATGTGATGAAAGTGAATGAAGCCAGAGAAGTGTGTCAGGATCGTAGCAAATGGAAATCCGTAGTCTCTGCATACCCCTCTGGGAAGCAGGCGTGAATCTATGTATGTATGTACATACCTTCGAGAAAATTATGTAGAGCTCTCAGACATGCAGGTTTTCTCACGATGTATTCCTTCACTGTTAAAGCAAGCGATAACTAACTATTTAATACGCACATAACTTCGAAAAGTCAGAGATCGATCTCGAGACCTTTGCATGGCGGTCTAACAGTTTCCCATTAGACTATCGCTACGGTTAACTACCAAGTAAATGTACACAAATAAACGTTCCTTCGCCTGACTAAATAATCAAGTCACAAATGTTTTTGAAATGGTGTCATGGTACAATTATTTTAGTTTATTGATCTACAGTCAATTTGTTGCTTTAGTTCAAGTTCAAAACATAAATGGTGTGTATTATTTTGTCGTTAAGGCATGATGCTATCTGTTATAGTTCGATTCTTGAATTGGTTATTGGATATTCATGTTAAAATGATTAAAAGCAGTGTTTGAATGTTTTCTGGATAGACGGCAATAGTTTCGGCCTCTTTTAGGTGTGATTTAAATGTAGTTGGCGGAAAAGGGGTGGGATGCATCACTGCTTACCCCTCTGCTGATATACAGACATGAGTATGTATACCCGTATACGTATTTAGGTAGTATTACAGTTGATTCTGTGTTGAATAAAGAATATAAGCTTAAAAACTATTATTTTAGGCGGCCTCGATGGCGTAGTGGTTAGTGTAAGCGACTGGTCATAGGACACGGCTTCGATTCCCGCACAAGTCAAACATTTGTGTGCATGGATGTTTGTCTTGATCTGGGTGTTTCTATATATAATACTAGTAGTTTTCCCGTGGTTTCACCCGCGTAAGTCCCGTTCCCGTGTGAATATCGGGTTTTACCCCTTTCACCCCCTTCAGAATGGAATTTCCACAAATCCTCTCTTAGTGCTTCCCTACACTCTCCAAGGAATATACATGCCAAATTTCAGCTTCTTGCGTTCAGTAGTTTCGGCTGTGCGTTGTCTGTCAGTCACTCAGTAACGGAAGAATTTTATATATATATAGATGTGTGTATTTACAAAAAAAAAAAAGTATATATGTTTATCCATAGTACAAGCTCTGCTTAGTTTGGGCTAGATGGTGTTGTGCGTATGTAATAGAATATTATTATTATAGATTGTTTTAAAGACTAAGCTCAAAACGAAACCATTCTAGTTTCTTGTAAGTGATCAATGCCTTGTTTATCATATTTTACACAATCCAAGTATGTCAGTGACTAGGATGTGTAGTCCTTTAGATTATGTAATAATATAAATATGTATGCGTGTGAATGTGAGTGGCTGCGTACGTGTGTATTTTGATACTAGATTTAGCCTGCAGCTGTGCTCGCGTAAATGAAGATTAGGTTAATAGCATTACTTTTTCCTGCAACGTGTATGCAAAATTTCATGATGATCGGTCGAGTAGTTAAGGCGTGAAAACGTAACAAACAAACTCACATTCACATTTATAATATTAATTTAGGGTTAGGATTTCATACAACCTAAGTATGTTAGTGACTAAGATGTGAAGTCCTACAGATTAAGTAATAATTTTAATATGTATGCTTATGTGTATGTTTGTGTGTTTTGTGTGTATGCGTAAGAGCGTGTGTGTGTCATTCTTCGCCATCTTGGTATTTTTTCAAGAAGTAATCTGTAATTACAATGGGAGTCAATCTAAAAATGTTGTACTAAACGTTCTTTACATAACTTTAAAACACAATAAAGAAACACAAGTTGATTCGTAGCAAACAGGGCGGATATTTGAGTCAAGTCTTGTTCCAATTGTCGGTATTTTGGCACTATTTATACAAATGTCGTGGCGTGCATAAAGTTTGTCGATTTTGGCAGCGGTTGCGGAGCTGTAGTGAACTTGCACGAGTGCTTGTTCCGATACGGCGACTAAGTTGTCGGCATCTCGCACATAGCACACCCCCACAATTATTGCGAGAACATTACGTGTAAGGCATGAGTATAGTTCAGTTTACATGCTGTGTGGAAAGCAATGTATGAAGAGCTTTGAAACTGTGAATACATGTATATTATAGTGGCAAGATTATATTCGATTGCTGTTATGCATAATTACATTTCTGTTAAGCATGGTCAAGTGCGCAGCTCACGTATTTATATATACTCTTTTTAATATTAAGTCTTTAACTACGAAACAACTGTTTTGACCTACATCTATATTCGTGGTTTCAGTAGTCACCTCGTCACAGCCTGAGCGCGGAGTGCTGCGAGTTCGACAAAAAAAATATATAAGCCGACGGTAGCCCATAGGAATTAAGATCGATAATTTGTGGTTTCCAAACCCGCCTTTTGCACTACCGAAGTAAACCTACTCCTAACAAATGCAAATTAATAAAGCTGGACTAAATATGAATGTATTGTTAGTACATATAACTAATTACACACACACAACTAAACTGTTATTTCCTCGAAGAGTAGGCATAGGTTTATTAAACTTTTAGTTAATTTCACCACCTATATTTAAATTTTACGTAATAGGGTATCTCTATACCGAGTATTTCTTACCACAAAACCCAAAAAATTTTGTTTTACCTGGACCTGAATTACCCTCAAACAGTCACAAACACATATATAGTCTTATACCCGTATCCATGAAGAGGCAGGCAGAGATATATCTAAATTCCGGCAACCATATTTTATATCTTGCTTAAGAATGGGCAAGACTATTGCCGTCTATTACAGTCTTCTAGACTCCGTATTGCTTCTAAGAATTTCTTGATGAAAATCCCAATTACGCTATGTTCGATCGAGGAACTACACCCGTGATTTCATGCACAGCAGACTTAAATAAACGTAAGCTTTACAGCTTATTGTTTACCTCTGAAGGGACAATTGACAGAAGACAATTATTTTCTCTTTTTTAATATAATTATATAATAATATACACGTACAGTTTAATATTGTCTTCTGTTTACACGCCTATTATACATTGAAATTAAATTACTTTATACGAATTTACTACTATTTTGATAGCACTCGCACTCGCAAACTACTGCTGTGCTACCAAGATAGTTAAACACAGGTACCAATGTATGCTACAAGACCTACAACATAGAGCTAGCGAGAACGCCAGTTCAAAATTAAAGTGTTAATAATTTAAGTAGATAATAAAACGGAAATTACGTCTTGCACTATACAGTAGTGGATTATATGAGAGAATATTTATACTTTAGATTGTTTTTCATAAAATATTTTGACTGCACGGAAGGCTTAAGGTTTAAGTGGCCGTCTCGTCATTTCCACTGAGCTGAGTGTTGTGGGTTCGATCGAACATTTGTGTGTTCTACAAGTAATTGCTACTTTGATGATCTTTGTGTCCATTGTTTTAATATTTGTAAAGTCCGATGTGACACAGAAATAATTTCCAGTATATGTATTAATTTTTTTGTTTTAATAAGTGAGTTTGTATGTTAGTTGCACTTTAACGCATAACTACATGATCGTTCACCACGAAATCTCGCATTCACCAGAAAGAAAATTTACATAACGTATATTTATGCGATCGATGATGCAGTCAATATCTAGTCTATTATAAAACTGTAATGAGGCTGTCTATTAAACTAACTGTAACAACTATACTCAAATAATTACTAAGAAGGGATCCAAATCCACCAAACACCGCACGCAATCCAAATACAAAATATGTATCAACACGAGTTTTGCATCTGCGCGAGGCATCCTCAGGACAATTTGACATCGAATGACGAACGACTATTTCTAAAGATTTGACTTCAAACCAATGATTTTTAACGTTCTGGCACTCGATTCGTCAATCACTAGAAACGCAGATTAATTCCTTATATAATGGAACGTAAAATGTAATATGTTTGTCGCTTTAAGCAGAGTATTGACAGGCCTATAACGAAGAGGGTCCGCGGGTATTAATCAGTCCGCGAGATTAACTAAATTTGCTACTTTTGTGCCCATAAAAGTGTAACCATTTTCCAAAAAATGAACCCTCGTAAAGTTCGAAACCTGTCGGTCTTTGGCTACTAAGAGCATCTATGATATCAAACATCTATTACATTTATGATAAGCATCCATCAAAATCTAAGTTTAATCTTTGAATCGCTGTGTTAAAATTGATATACAGCCTTTAATTAGACTCAAACGCCGAGCCAATGCACTTAGGAATAATAGATAGAGATGATGACATATTCGAATTAAAAACAAAGTCCTTCGTCAATGTCTGTTACATTTAAATTTAAAAAGAACGCCCGCCATTTTAGTCCCACGTCAGATTAATTTGAAATTGGAATAATTTCAACAGAAAGTATCACTGCGCTGCAATTACTCTGCATTGTTCTCAAAACGCATACTACAATAGGCGCTATTACGCCTGCTTATAGATGATAATAGCTTGGCATATGTAAGTCTATTAATCTGATAGGATGAGCGTGTAATACATGAAACCCTACTTAGTGGCGGTTGTATCGCGCTATGAGCTGTTGTTGCTGCGAGTTGGTATGTGTGTGACACGGAGCTTAGTGCACTGTGAAGAATCATAACGCGTTAATTGCATTGCTTGAAATGTGAATTGTTTAGCGAAACACGATCCCGAACGAGTGCTGCATTTTCTTGAAATGTTGTTGGAAATATGGTACTATATTGATGTTGGCTTTTTAACAATCAGTACACTATTGAACTGACTAACTTACTGAATTGGGAAAAGTAGCAAATATCAACTGAGTATTCCCAATTTCTTTTAACAGTATCTGATTTTAGTAATCCTCTATCAATTGAGCATTTACTTAAATATATGATGTTTAAATATCTGCTTAAATTTTATCACAGTTTAAGGAAACTTGACGTAGAAACAAAAACAAGATTAATGAATACTTAAGTTGAGTTTGAGTCGCTCTCAATGTGTAACTCTCAATCCGGAAATCGGGGTATAGTGTCGCATTTACTTAGCGAAGAGCACTGTAGGCACCAAATTATGCGGTCATAATAGAATATATACCAATATAATACAGAAACAACTTATAGTTGTAATACGATTACAGTTTAAGCTTTAGGACGTTTATTGTATCATGATGATATGAGTGAGTCGAGCCAACTAAAAAAAACTAAAACACAAACGGCATAACTAAGAGTAAAATTTTTTGGAAGTACGTGATTTTTCTTGCTCATAAGGCACAACTTGTGCTCCATCCAATAGTTTATTAGTGATTTAGGTGCTTTATATTTAGATATACTCTAAGGAAAATTCGCGATAGAAACCCTACAGGACCCCTAACCTAACAAAGTGTAGGTGAGAAGAAACACCAAAGATTAAAATATTTTCGGGTACTTTGAAATAACTACACTTCAGAACATTGAGACAACCACCATCTTAGTCTCCCCGTGAAAATGGTTGCTGTAAAGCAACCGAAACGTCGGGGCAAAGTGTAAACTTAAATATAAATAGTTTTAATTAGTTAAAATTGGTTAAATTTAATAAAGTTCAATAATTGTAGTGTTAGAGTTTCAAAATAAACAACGCGACAAAATCCGTTTAAAATAGTTTTATTTCAATGTATAATATGCGCGTAAACAGAAGACAATATTAAACTGTACGTGTATATTATTATATAATTATACTAATAAAAGAAAAATCAATTGTCTTCTGTCAATTGTCCCTTCAGAGGTAAACAGTAAGCTGTTAAGCTTACGTTATTTAAGTCTGTAGACAGCTGACTGTCCAATTAATTTGCTAGGACGAAAATAGTCGAACCTAATTCTATTATTTGTATCTTTCTTTTGCAGTTCTTCGTAATGAAATACTATATAAGAAGCACTAGATCAAATAAATTGTTAGAAACGAAATCGTTTAAGAACGTCTCGTCAATTTTGTTTCATTATTTTTTATCAGCACGTTTATTTATCATATACCTAGTAAATTAATATTTATTTTGAAATATTTTAAGAGATTCTTGTTGGATTTTTATAATTGACTTCTTTTAATGGTTTTGACTTTTGATTTGACGTTTACTTAAGTGAAATGTTAAATAGACGTATGAGTGATAGTATGCCATTAGTATTATTGTTTTTTTTTCTGAACTAGTAGCTGAATAATAATATTTATAATATTCTACCACATACACACAACACCATCTAGCCCAAACTAAGCAGAGCTTGTACTATAGTTCTAGACAATGGATAAACATACATATATACTTTTTTTTTGTTAATACGTACATATTATACATAGAAACACCCAGACCAAGACAAACATCCATGTTTATGCAAACAAATGTTTGACTTGTGCGGGCATCGAACCCGCGACCTAAGGCGTGGCAGTCGGTTACACTAACCACTACGCCATCGAGGCCGACAATAATGATTTAAGTGATCACCACGTACCTCGTACGTACCACGTACCACGTATATTACCACGCAGAATGCGGTGGGTTCGATCCCCACTCAAGACAATTAGTTTTAGTCTACCCGGGCCATGGCTAATTTTATAGTAATAGTAATTTTATCGTTTCTATTATTTTTTATTTAGTATTTTCGAATGAACAACGCGATACGATAAGTAATTGAATTATAAAGTAGTTGAATTTCAGTGTATAAGATTTGCGTCAATGACAGATAGAATTATTATTATTCTTGTCCTGACGGCACGGATGGCGCGTTTGTGTGTGCCTCGCCTCTGCCGGTGGGGAGTGTTGCGGGTTGGATCTCCGCATGAGTCAATACATGCATACTGTATGGGTTAAAAATTTTTTTTTCTTTTTTTTATAATAATAATTTAATAGTATAATTTTTATAATTAATAGTAATAGTAGTCTAACAATTTTCAAAATTATGTAATAAAGTGTCAAATCAACAACGCGATAAAATCCGTATATAGTAGTTTAATTTCAATAATAATTTAAGTTATAGTTAATTTTTACTCTGGTTACGTATCCTTGCTATTTTAAAAGTTTTTGTAAGTTGTGAAATTGTGTACAGCTGGCTTGACGTCCGTGCGTAACGTTGAAAATCATTCCATTGAAAATCAGCGTTGCGATATCAGGTCAGTTTTATCGCAACATCAATGCTGAATGGAGACCATTTGTTGCCACAATAGCATAATATGTATCTACTTTTTACTTACGAACTATTTATTTAATTGTCTCATTTATTATTTTCTCGATATTTTGTAAGAAAAAATATGTAGTCATATATCTTTGCGGCAATAAAGAGCGATTTTATTCTTTCTTTCTGTTTTACTTAAAAACATTGTGTTTCACGAAATGTTATTTTGGATATGGATATTCTTGGTATTCCGTATATTGTTCGAATGTTTGTATAGTAATTAATTATAGTACGGGATAAGGCATGCATAACAAAAACAACATAACCACTCAATTTTATTACGTGAACTGCTGCAATCATACAGTGGTTGATCACGTGATAAAATTTAGTTGTTTAACTGCAAGTACTCTCTCTCATCCTTGCCATCTGCAGTTGATAGAACGCCAAGCCACTACGATAAAAGATAAGTCTGAATGCACTTTTTGACAGACAGTATCTTCTGATCTGTACTGCAGCTGTAAGCTAACAAAGCTTTTCTGACTCACCAAGGTCGCTTGCTTATCAGGCTTGGGTTTTACGTCGAGACAGATTTTTCTTACTTAAATACTTATGATGGATCGAATCTAGAGTTATAAAAATAAATCAATTATCAATACACACTGTACATTTAAAAAGAAAGAAAAGAAAGGAAGAAAGATTTCATTATGGCTAAACTCAAAACAATCGCTGAAATACACAGTGGACACAGGAAAAGGTAAATAACACACAAAAAGCAACAAGAAACAAAACAAATGAACATGCAAACGTAAAATAACTTAAGACTGCGCCGAGCGTAAGTCAGATAATGACAGACCTCGTGCGGCGCATATTCAAATCGGCGCGCGGCCCCCATAGTAAAATTGTATGGAGGATTTGAAGTGCTTTTTTGTTAAATATGTATCTTTATTGTGAACCAATAACTGAAATATTTGGGACAGACAAATTGTAATATAACTATTTATGTTTCGTTTAAGCTGTAAAATAGGATAGATTTCTACTGTTGTAATCTAAAATTCACGTAACACGAGCTTACGTTTTTACGTGCAAATTTACGTAATTTTTAGGTGAAAATATTAATTATTTTAAGTTGTTTACACGGAGTAATTGTAAACACATTCATTGTTATAGTAAGTGATTATTTTATATTTGTATTAAACAAAAAGTGTTGATTTTATTCACTTAACTGTGACCGCCTGTTTTGGCACATTGCGCTCGGCGCAGTCTTAATGTACTCAAAGTTGTGTTATGTTTGCCAACTCGCACTGTGCTAGCGTGGTGGACGATGGCTTTCTCATATTAAGAAGAGGACAGCATTCAGCATTGTAAGACAGCTTTTAGCCTGCTTATGACATAGTCTTACGCCTGGCCCTCCAGGGTGATTGGCAGAGGTATACTACAACCACATTTCGCCAGTTATGATTTAATCCCCACGTATTAGGGCGCAGTCCTATTGACGTTTCATGGGCATAGTACTAGATTCAGTATTACTACTTAGAAGTTCTAGATAGAAAAATATTATTTGTAACTTCTAAAATATTGAAAAATGAAATATATTGTCGTCACTATAAAATTTTTCGTCAGTTTAAATAACTAGCTGACTCGCGCAACTTCGTCTGCTTTATATAAGAGAATTTTCCCCGTTTTTGCAACATTTTTCATTGCTGCTCCGCTCCTATTGGTCGTAGCGTAATATTATATAGCCTATAGCCTTCCTCGATAAATGGGCTATCCAACACTAAAATAATTTTTCAATGCGAACCAGTAGTTCCTGTGATTAGCGTGTTCAACCAAACAAACAAACTCTTCAGTTTTATAATATTAGTATAGATTAGATTTTGCCCACAGCTTGGATAGCGTAAATGTAGTTTAGATTAGGTTAGATATGTAGCATTGTTTTCTTTTTAATAAAAGTTTCCCTATGTCCTTTTATATTCCCCATACAAGGTGTATGCAAAATTTCATGATGATCTGTCGAGTATTTAAGGCGTGAAAACGTATCAAACAAACAACCTCATATTCACATATATAATATTAATTAAGGTAGTTAGGATATGAAGAGATTTGCTATATTATTTTCTAATTTTAAGCGAATGTCATCGTAGCTGTTTAACAACAGACACAAAGAACATCCAGCCTCGGAACAAACCTACGTGGATCACAGAATTTTTAGTGCCGCGTAGCGATCGATCCCTCACTCAACCCGGTGGCACTAGCAAGACTATCACTTACTACTATGCCATCCATCCATCATTCTACACGACACTTAAAACATTTGCCATAATATATTCTAAAGCTATCCTCATTTTAGTAATAATGACAGTGGCGTTTGACCAAGCTTGGGCCAAACCGCAATTGGACCGCAGTACGCACTCACATGAACATTTCAACATTTAGTTTGAAATATTGAAATTATCCGCTATTTAGTTTAGTATCTGTGAACGAGAGACAAATGCTTTTCATTAAACTAGTTTTTGTTTTGTGTTTGATAATAGTAAACTTCGCCTACATAAATCAAAAACTGCTTTAATGAATAACAGCATATTTTGCATGGGCCCAAAAATATATAATAAATTGCCTAAACTTTGGAAAGAATATAATAGTAATATTTTTAAAAAGAAGTTAAATAATTTCCTTGCAAATAAGGCCTACTATACTATAAAGAATTTTCTGGATGACAACATTGACTCCTAACTGCTATCACACTTAATATTGACATTTAAATAAATTATTATATTCTGAGTTAAGTACTGCTAATTAAGCATAATAAAATGGAATTCATAAAATAATGTAATGAGAATATAGTATAATTAAATGGTAAATAATGTAATGTTAAATATGTATAGTATATAGATAGATTTTATTGATTATGTTTTCTATAATAATGTATATTGAATAATTTATTAATACAAATCTGTAATGTCAAGACTAATTATTATTATCAAAAGTTTTTTGTTATATATTTGTATGCCGCAGAGGCTAAACATGACTGCCATTGACATTTCATTTAACAACTTGCATGCAATATGTATGTATACTCATGTTATAACAAATAATAAAAACAATAAAACTGCCTCCGTGGCGCAGCGGTAGTGAATGCGACTGCTGTGCATGAGGTCTCGGGTTCGAATCCCGGTTCGGGCCAAGAAAAAGCTATTGAGTTTTTCTGTAAAGAAATCTCAATAGCAGCCCGGAGTTAGGAAGTTGGCGGTGTTAGACACCCCCGTGCCTCGGAAAGCACGTAAAGCCGTTGGTCCTGCGCCTGATCTCTCTCCGGTCGTGTCGGATTGCCGTCCCATCGGGTCATGAGAGTTAGGGAACAGAGAGTGCACTTATGTTTGCGCACACACTTGTGCACTATAATATCTCCTGCGCAGATGGCCAGTCTCTGTTAAGACTGGCCGCCGTGGCCGAAATTCGGTCTGGAGGACATTATTATTATAACAAATAAAATGATCTTTATCTTTATCTTTATCTTTGCCTATATATATAAAAATACAGACTTTTAATGGAAATCATACATGAAGAGAGAAAAGTATATTTTTGGATAAACGTTTATAGTAGTAGTTTTTCTGTATCTTAACTTAACTTATATACGAAATTTCATCATGTTCAGCTAAGTAGTAAAGATGTGAAAGCATAGAAAACAAACTCACATTCACTTTTATATTATTAAGCTAGGAATATCGTGAAAGTGAAGCCATGGGGCTTTACTTGCATGATACGTTATTAAAACAGCCTAGCTAATTTTACTCGGGGATAATGTAGCTTTTCATTGGTGCTATAATATTTTAGAATCGGTTCAATAGTTTTAAAAACTATAAGACATAAATATATTTTTTGGTATAATATAAGTCAGTTTATATTAAAAGTACAGTATATTATAATGTACAATATTTGACGTCTGTATAACACGAAAATTGCTTCAATGGTGCAGTGGTTGCAAGTGCGGCTGGTGTGCCTGAATAAGGTCCAGAATTTGATTTCAGGGCAAAGAGATATTACATTATTCCAATAATTAAATTGGCTCGTATTTAGTGGTTTATGTTAGCGTAACCTGAGTTTGATGCCTTGCCTGAGTTAGATTATAAAGAAATTCTCAGTAGTAACGGTGTTCAATAATAAACTCAGTTGAAAGCTTAATATATAACCTACAAAATGTATGTATAACACCCCTACGCATCCCATATCCTATATTTGAAATACAGTAAGCGTGAGTCGAAGAATAAAGAATATTCTATTTGCAATACGGGACCTTGACTTAAACACGCATCCACATACTACGAAACGCCAATTCAAAAATATACATACATTTCTCTTTTTTTGTTTGATTTTCACTCAAAGTTCTCTTAATGAGTTTTATATAATTATAACATAGAGAACAATGTTTTTATATGATGAACTACTAGATTTTATCATTCTTAAATTATGTTCATTAGTAATAATATAATATAATAATTATACTTAAATACAGAATATTATAATGTACAAAAGGTTGAAGCAATGGCAGCAGAAAGAAATTTATTATAGACTAATTTTTGGATAGACGACACGTAAATTAGTACTAATAACGGCCAATTTAGTTGTTGGTTTATAGATAGATATTATAAATAAATATATAATAATATTATAATAAGTAGCTAGCGTTTTAATGTAGATTTTACAATAAATTTCTATGCCCCGGGACATAACTTTTTACTAGACCTTAAGCACTTTTCTGCATACCATGACAAATTGCGAAATTTCATGAGAATCGGTAGAGTAGTTAAGGCGTGACAAATAAACAAACACACATTCGCATTTATAATTTAAGTGAGGAATACAATACAATTTATTATTCGCATTTATGATATTAATTAGTAACGAAAAAAAAAATTTTTGCCTTTTGAATTATCTATTTGGTACTACGACTGAAATAAATATATTTATTTCAGTCGTACTACTAAACAAGACAAAAGAGATCAATCCACACGAACTAGAGAACAATATTTGTGATTGTAATTGCGGCAGACCGACTCTGGATGTTCCGAACGAACGTGTTAATGTACAAGCAATTAATTGAAACGCAACACAACAAATGACGTAATTCATTTAAAAAACGAACTAACATGTTAGTCGTAAGTTGTATGGCCATTAGTCAGATGGTTGATAATACGCGCGTACCGCCACACCGCGTAGTCCCATCCCGCGCTAACAAAACGCTGTTTAATTGTACCTACTGTTATTAATAGTACGCTGATTACAACGGCATTGTATGCCCAAACAATCGAGTATTTACTAACGCTTAATTACCGAATCTATTATACGAGTAGACAAATGTATTCACTTTGTTAATCGATGCCTTGAAACTAGACTTTTTGATGTGTATCCATTTGTTTGGTAGAAAATTGCTATTAGTGAAATTTATTGGGTGGATTTACTACAGCTGCATTTACGTTAGAGTTGACTGTTTAATAAAGTGGTGTAAAACATTGAATTGACTGGCTCTTAGTCTAAAAATGAACGTCTATTTATCTCTCTAGTCTTGTCTAGTCTAGGGGTGACTGTTGGTTTGCTACACTGCGGTTTTAAGTCGAATTTATCGGATCACATCTTTGACTTTTTTAAATTAAATTTGTGGTAAATGCTTATTTTGTCATACATACATAGTTTCACTGTTATGGCCCAGTACTTTTTTTTATTTTGCTCGTCTAAATGACCAAACTCCGCTTGATGGTAAGTAGTCGTGTGGTCTAAGAGCAGTAGCCTCCACACCGTCCTCATAGCAGCCGAGGCAATGTTGAGGTCTCTACTCTGACAGCCTGAGAACTCTACTTTGACGGTCTGATAAATTAGGCAGTAGCTCATTACATTCACATTTTGCCTTGTAATGTCTCTTGTAAAAGAGGTCATTTTTCATCTTTCTGGCACAGTTCTAGAATCTGCGCTGCTATTGGAAATTCATTGACACAGGAACCCAAAAACACGTTGCCCAACTCGGGGATGGCACCCGAGTCCTCATGCACAGCATTCACACCAACTACCGCTGCGCCTACGCTTTAAGGGCAACGAGAAAAAGGCAACTTCTGTATGACTGGGAGATTTGCATGAAGCATTAAATTGCACTGGTTCTAAGTAGGGGACACTGGCCTAGCCCTATGTATATAGGTATATATTGAAAACCTAGTTATCTCTAATAGTTGCATATTATTATATAATGTTATTTTAAGACCCAAAATACTCCTTGGGGTCCACACAGATCTTTGAGGCTTCATAGCTATGTCAAATAGTCAGAGCTCCAAAATATTCTCGAAGTCGTTTAAAGCCTGCCAACTCGAACTGGACTAGCGTGACGTAATATGGGTAATACTTCCCATACTAAATATATATGCTAACGCCCAGCAAAACCAGTAGCAGTGCTATATAACTACCCCAGTTTTATACAAACAGGGCTTATATTATTATTTAATATACGGACAACGCAAGAAAAAGAACACCGAAAACATGTACATAATATATCACAAATTATGATGATAGATGGTACTACGTACAAAATAAACTGTTGACACAAAAATCGGACACCGTTTCGCGGTGTCGCGTATCCATGGCTACACGAGAACGATTAATGTCCAATAAAGTGGCGTTTGGCGCGCGATGGACGACGATCCATCACGCCGCATCGAGAACGTATTAATGTTGGGTATCGGTCGATATTGTGTAAATATAGTAAATGAGATGAGCATCTACTGAAAAAGATGCGATGGGCGGAGACTAGCTTTTGTTTTTCTAGTTATTTATAAGCTTCCTCGATGGCCTAGCTGTACTTAATGAGACTGCAATGCATGAAATCTCTGGTTCGATTTCTAGGTCGGGTATACCTAGTGTTTTGGAGTTATACAATAAAATAATAATATCAGCCCTGAACTAAGCTGTCCCACTGCTGGTCACGGGCCTCTTCTTAATGTGAGAAGGGTTAGACTATAGTCCACCACGCTGGCCCAGAACTCTTAGAGATGCAGGTTTCCTCACGACGTTTTCCTTCACCGTTAAAGCAAGCGATAATTACATACATACATAGATTCACGCCTGTTTCCCAGAGGGGTAGGCAGAGACTACGGATTTCCATTTGCTACGATCCTGACACACTTCTCTGGCTTCATTCACTTTCATCACATTCCTCATACACGCTCGTCGGTTCAAGGTGCTCTTAACCTGGCCTTTGTCCAGAATGCCTCCGATCTGATCGAGAAACGTTCGCCTAGGTCTTCCTCTTGCGACTGTTCCATTCATACTAGCCTTATAAACTTTCTTAGTCAGTCTTTCCTCGTCCATTCCTTCTACATGCCCAAACCAGCTTAACATACCCTTTTCTATTCTTGTCACTATATCCTCTTTACACAAGCGATAATTAACTATTTAATATTCACATAACTTTGAAAAGTCAGAGATGTGCACCCTGGGATCGAACTCGAGACCTCTGCGAAGCAGTCCAACGGTCTCCCACTAAGCTTTTTTGGATTTATCTGTCAATATATTATCAGGAGCAAAACGGAGTTAGGACCTGGTAGCCGGCAAAAGCCGAAATTGCCGAAATTGCCTCTCCTACTTGGGACCTAAGATCACAACCAGCGAAACTTGGATGTAATACCCCTGTGCCTACCTCTTTGGGAACGGAGCTGTATGGATAAACACAACACAAGGTGATAGATGCTTGCATTTATAGTAAAGAAATATATCAAAGCCCTCGTCCCCATTTGAGGAAAACCAAAAGAAAGCGAAGATTCTATTACGGCTAATCTTTTCTTTTCAAAGATTACATAGATAGATCACTCTAACGAAGAAAGAAGAATTAAAAGCATAAATGCCAAAGGTAATATCAAAACAGGGCCACCTTATGACCTATTGGGCGATGTTCCAAAACTACTTTATAATAATTTATTCTGACTTTCTACTGATCGTATCTATGCTTACAATAAAATTGTAACTGGTCGATGTCTGTAGATAGGAGATATTTAGGAAAACATAATGTGGGGAGTTTATAAGGGCTATACAAGCTAAAACAATTATTTTGAGTATTTTTGTCTACCTGTATGTCTGTACGCGCATGACGCAAAAATTTAATACGGTTTTAAGTTATATTTCTGGAGGTCAAACTTTGCTTTCAGCTATATGCAATAAAGTTTTATATCGGATGGCACGTAAGGCTGATTTAAGAGGTTATAATAATAATAATATTCTATCACATACACACAACACCATCTAGCCCAAACTAAACAGAGGTTGTACTATGGGTACTAGACAATGGATAAACATACATATATACTTTTTTTTTGTAAATACGTACATATTATACATAGAAACACCCAGACCAAGACAAACATCCATGTTCATGCACACAAAATGTTTGACTTGTGCGGGAATCGAACCCGCGACCTCAGGCGTGGCAGTCGGTTACACTGACCACTACGCCATCGAGGCCGAGGTTATCTAGTTAGATCCTCGCACGGGAAATAAATTTGTAAGTATGATTCACAAATAGTTGTATACAAACAGTTGTCTTATTTGAATAATGGATTAGAACAATAATTGAGCTTACTGTCGTATATATGAAAAATAACTATATGTATTAAACACCGGGTAGTTTAAATCAATATAAAAGTATTATTTAAATAAATCGTTATAAAACGTACGTTAACATAGTAAGTTGTTACAGCGTAGGTGTACCAGAAAGGTGTGGTCATACTATAGAATCGTATTGTATATCTGAAAAATAACCCGGCAATCGTATTATTTTAAACTTTACTATAATTTCATTTAATTCATTATATTTATTAATTATTTAAACATCATCATAATAAACGCATCACATCACTGACAAATTGCGCCCGATCGTTTTCGGGTTGACAAAGAACACCGCTGCATCAGTCAGCTGTTAGTGTTATGTAAGTATCGACTAGGATGTGCTGTGAATTAATAACTCGATAAATAGAAAATGCTATGCCTTACTGAAAATAATGTATGCAAACCAAATTCTCAAGGTATTACATTGTACAGGGCTTATAATACATGACGCTTAGGACTGCACCGAGCGAAATGTCCCAAAACAGGCGGTCACAGTTAAGTGGATAAAATCAAAAATTTTTGTTTAGTACAAATATAAAATATACATTTACCATAACAATTAATATGTTTACAATTACTCTGTGTAAAAAACTTAAAATAATTAATATTGTAGCCTACAAAATTACGTAAATATGCACGAAAAATGCAAAATCGTGAGCTCGTGTTACGTGAATTTTAGATTATAACAGTAGAAATCTATCCCATTTTACAGCTTAAACGAAATTTAAATAGTTATATTACAATTTGTCCGTCCCAAATATTTAAGTTATTAGTTGACAATAAAGATACATATTTATCAAAAAAACACTTCAAATCCTCCATACAATTTTAGTATGGCGGCCGCACGCCGATTTGAATATGCGCCGCACGAGCTCTGTCATTATCTGTCTTACGCTCGGCGCAGTCTTAAATATGACAATCTTACATACGTTGTACGATATAAAAGTTACAGCATATGCGTGAAATGTAAGTTGGCTTTCTGAACATAATGACGTAGGTATAGCAAAATTCTATTCCGTATAACTAGCATTGGACTGTGAGCTCTTAATCACTTTCGAACCTGAAGCTTAGGTATAATAAATCCCGGTCTTACAACAATTAGTCACGGTTGGACTACCAGATAATAACATTCGTACGTGGTTCTTACTAATTGTTACATTATTCATAATAATATAACTGCCTCCGTGGCGCAGTGGTAGTGAATGCGACTGCTGTGCATGAGGTTGGGTTCGAATCCCGGGTCGAGCCAACAAAAAGTTATTGAGTTTTTCTGTTAAGAAATTTCAATACGAGCCCGGAGTTTGGAAGTCCTCGGAAAGCACATAAAGCCGTTGGTCCTGCGCCTGATCTCTCTCTGGTCGTGTCGGATTATCCGTCTCATCGGAACATGAGAGTTAGGGAACAGAGAGTGCACTTATGTTTGCACACACACTTGTGCACTGTAATATCTCCTGCGTAGATGGCCAGTCTTCGTTAAGATTGGCCGCATGATCGAAATTCGGTCTAGAGGACATTATTATTATTATTATACACACATATACATATATATGTATATAATAAGAAGCAGCAATAGTTCAGTGGGGAGACCAATAGACTGCAATGCAGAGGGTCTCGGGTTCGAACCCACGTCGCGCACCTCTAACTTTCGGAGGTTATATGACTTTTCGAAATAATGTGCGTATTGATCGACAATTATCGCCTACTCCGTGCTTCGGAGAGCACGTTAAGCCGTCGGTCCCGGCTGCCATGAACATCTATGGCAGTCGTTATTGGGAAGTCAGTGCCCTATAATATCCTGATACTGGTCTAACCTTAGGGTATCGTTAGCTTTTGGGTTGCGGAGGTCAGATGGCAGCCGCTCCGTGTAAAAACTGATATCCAGTCAAATCCGGTTAGACCAGAAAAGCCGACTCCAAGTGACTTGGGAATGACAAAAGGCTAGGGAGAAGATATATATATATATATATATATATATATATATTGAAATTAAACTACTATATATGGATTTTATCGCTTTGTTTATTTTACCCTTTATTACATAATTTAGAAACTGTTACACTACTACTAGATACTATTAAACTTTACTAATTTTCAAGCTAATTAAATTACTAAAACTATTTATATTTAATTTTACACTTTCCCCGACGTTTCGGTTGCTTTTCAGCAGCCATGGTCACGGGGAGACTCGCCCCTTATATAAATTGTATTATGTATACATAATACAATTTTATCGAAATAATGATTTGGCTGTGAAAACTTAACCAATCGGCAGTTTTGCATTTATAATATTACTACTTTTGTTTGGAAAAGTACCTGGAGACAGTCACATTAAAAAAAAAATTGAAAGTTTAATAAAAAAAAATAAACATGCGGTGCAGTTTTTGGTAACTGCCGATAGAAGTGAAAACTAAGTAACTTGTGAATTGTATCGTCGAGCTATTAGATTATTATTTTTGAATTTTGAATACGTTCGGTGACGATGAAGCAGTTCCATGATTTTTGTTTACCAAAAAAGTGCTCAACGCGCCTAAAAGAGTTTTAACTTCAATATCGTTAAGGAGATCACGTTGTGTGTTTATTACATTTTCACGAACAACCTATGACATGATTTTGATGAACACAGGATATGTATAAAGTAACGCAAACAATGTTGAGAGGCACAGCCAGTGTTGTTACATTGCAAATTAACAAACAGTTATGAAGGCTATTCAACGCAAGTTCTACGGGATGGTAATGAAATTTGTAATATTGAATAATTCAAACGGTGACGGCCGGATTGGTCGGTCATTTATAAACCAAAGGCGGACGCGCCACACAATTATTGAATTATATTAAATTGATTAATTTTTCCCACAATTCACTGTGAACGGGGTATTTTGACGCTTCTATGCCGCGCTTCAATTAACAGCCATTATAGGGATTAATAACGGTTATGAAATATTTAATTTCTTAGACGTCACCTACAACGATTTCAATTTTGGTAAAATTAGTTCAATGTTATCGAAAAAAAAGTATAATTTTATTTCATTTTCTAATGGGTATCTGCGGCCCTACAAATATAGCCATGTAATTAGTAACATATTATCTAATTTGGTTTCTCATATTTCCCTTATTAATAAACTTCACTTTAAACCCTTTCACTTGACCACACTTAAATGTTACACGCTGTATAAAAAAGAGGCAAATTTCCACATTTTACAAATACAAACACATCTCTTAGCGTCAAACACCAAGATAAAATTAGAAACCGTAGATTTTATTCATAAAATACACTCAAAAGAATAATATAATATCATATTGTCATAATTAACTTAGAAACAAAGACCAGCCGTAGGCTAACTTGACTCAAACAAGTTCTATGCAGTATTGTTAGTAGAGGAACTACAATATAATAATGAAACAACGTTTCTAATTTGAAATGTATAAACCAAGCGAGGAAGGAAGAGAAAATTCAATAAAAGCATTAGCTAATAATATAATACTCTTATCTTGCAAGATATTTATTCTTAGAGACTTAGTACCACAGCGAGCAAACGTTTATCTAAAGCTAATAAACTCACTTACACCGTAAAAGATTTATTTGAAACACAAGTTCTAAGGAAACTGATGATGAAACACGGAATACGTATAACAAAGTTGTTTTAGGAAGGCGAGCTTCAGCATACCATAACCGTTAGCGATGAAGTACCAGGCAATCATGATTCGACAGGAGATAAACCGAACACTGTTTACAGTGATGCTAGGCTAGCAAGTGGTGACGTCACAAGCGCACCCAACCAACTATAGTGACACATAAATAATTGGATCGATTTGACTGATATCGAGTTTGACGAGGACGAGGCTTATGAAAGACGGGATAGAACAACAAACATAACTTTATCTGAAGGTTTGGTGGCGTTAAATAGCGTCATAAAATAGTGAAGGTTTATGTAACGCAGCGGGATTGGCTTATCTGTTCCCGAGGGAGCGATGTGATCGAGATGAGAGAGCTGGCGCTAAATGTGGCTAGCTCCACTCCTTTCGCGCCTCACACTGATTATTCACAAGGCGTAGAATGTCTGGTAGAGCCAATACCACACGTAGTTATTAACACAGTAATGAGTTTGGATAAAGGAACGAGCTTTCTTATTTATGGTTGCGCGGTTACCACCAAGCTGTGTATGCGAAATGTTTAAAAGGTCTCCAGTTTTAATGCTCAGTTTTGTATATTTATATTGTTGTAAGTCACTTTAATATGTTCATTAAAATATTACTGTGATAAATATATAATAATACACTTATGTTTCACCACACTTTTTGTTATAATACTCAATCTCTCGATAATAAGCCAGTTAGAAAAAAACAGATATTTTTTACATATTATGTATATTAATTTCTGTTCCTTTGATCTTCTTCTCTTAGCCTTTATTATTCCCAAGTCACTTGGAGTCGGCTTTTCTAGTCTAACCGGATTTGACTGGATATCAGTTTTTACACGAAGCTGCTTCCACCTGACCTACGCAACCCAAAGGCTAACGATACCTTAAGGCTAGACCAGTGTCAGGATATTAAAGGGGACTGACTTTCCTAGATGTTCATGGCAGACGGAACCGACGGCTTAACGTGCTCTCCGAGGCATGAAGCAGGCGATAATTGTCAATCAATACGCACATAATTTCGAAAAGTCATATAGCTTCCGAAAGTCAGAGGTGCGTGACGTGTGGGTTCGAGTCCGAGACCCTCTGCATTGCAGTCTGTTCGTTTCCCCACTGAGCTATCGCTGCTTAGTTATTTTTCCTTTGATATTAACGTAAAATGATGTGATAAATGATATTTATTTCGTGATAAACAGAGCAAATAATATATTATTACATGTTAAAATGTCTGTATATCTGACTGAAATGATATTGGAATTTAATATTCGAGTTTTAGGAATTAATAATAAATTCACATAATATTTGATCAGAACTGAAATGTTAAATGTTGTTATGCAATGAAGGGATAATTATTCATATAAATACACATTTTAATGTTTATATTATATTTAATATTAGTAGTGTTAGTGTTCAAAATTATTTAATAAAAGTGTTCTAAAATAAAAAACGCGACAAAGTCCATATAAAGTAATTTAATTTCAATAATCGTAAGATAATATTATGTTCATTATATTTTAGAATTATTGTTAGAGTCACAATTAATTGTTAAACATTATTTAAAAGTTCATATAGACAATACAACATTCAATTAATCAGTATTACGTTTTGCCCGCAGCAGCGCTCGCGTTAATCCAGATTCCACCAAAAAAAATTCCCCTCGGAAATAGTACTTTTTCTGGATGAAAAGTGAGTACCCCTGACAACGTGTATGAAAATGTTCACGATGATCGGTCAAGTAGTTAAAGCGTGAAAGCGTAACATACAAAGAAACTCATATTTGAATTTATAATAGTATTAGGAATGAGGATGAGCAGGTAAATCAGTTTCATTCCAAATCCAGAATTACATTTCTCAGAATTACTTTTCATTTGACTCACATAATATTTACACAACACGCGTAACAAATAATGTATGCACTCAGATAAATATCATATAAATATCAATTATAATATCCTTTATATAATTATATATAAGTAGCGCAAACAAAGAAAATAATATAACTACTCTAAATAATAAAAAGCGTGGCTTTTAAATCTTTTTGATTGTGAGTATTGTGGGTTCGAATCCTATCAGGGACAAAAATTTGTGTGATCCACAAATGGTTGTTCCGAGTCTGTGTGTTCTTTGTCTCCGCTGTTTGAATGTTTGTAAAGTCTCCCGCAAACAGGATTTATTCCTAGAGCGGGACTTGTCTTTTATATAGAAATAGAAACCTAAATGAGCAGTATTTTACGTAAATATTAAACTTTTGAAAAATGAGTTATGCTTCATAACACCCTACTATAATATTTAAATATAACGAATAACTCCTTTGTAAAGCAGGTAAATGCTTTCTCTATACTAATATTATAAACGTAAAAGTAGAGTGATTTAATTATTTATAGTAGCTCTATGTGTATGTAACATTATTACAGCTAAACCGCTGAACCGAATTCGATAAAATTTGTATATGAAGATAGACTATAAGGCACTGCTTATTGACGTTTATTACCTAAACAAGCAAATGTAATCGCGGCCATTAATCAGTATCATAAATGCGGAGATATTCTAACTAATATTATAAACGAAACGAATGCTAGTTTGTTTGTGACGCTGTCACGCTTTAACTACTCGACCGATCATCATAAAATTTTACATATACATTGTCATGGGTACAGAAAATGACACCTTTCATCCAAAAAAAAGTACTGCTAAGACTAACTCTATATTAAAGAGAGCAAGCTCTACATTCATAAAACTAGTAATTTATTTCATTATATTCTATCCACTGTGTTTTCTTTTATAACGATAAGTAACCTAATGAATACTCGTTCCATAAATGCCAGTCACATTGTCATTTCGACTCATTTGCCGTAAGAAAATAAGAAGTAAAAAGCATAAAACTAAAGAGGCGAACGCTGACAGCATTTACGTTAGCGAAGTTTGATGGGTCTAACGATCCTATATTCGTCAGTAAAAGACTTAATAGCAAGTAAAATAGTAATGTAGCTAGCTGAAAGTATAGTTTGAAATCCTAACTACTAACTTATATCATAAATGCGAATGTGAGTTTGTTTGTAACGCTTTCACGCCTTAACTACTCGACTGATCATCATTAAATTTTGCAAACACGTTTTCAGGGATACAGAGAAGCCACGCATACAATCTAGTAACTTATCAATCTTTTGTAATATAAATATGTATATTTCATATGGACGCTTTTATTTAAAAGTTTGCTTACAATTTGGTTAAACCCTTCAGCTAAGCTAATATGCTTGTGGATTCACGTATGTAGTGTAATGGGTGAGATTTGAATAGATTTCGATGGCAAGTCAAATGCCAAATCCATTGTGGTACTGGCGTTTTATAAATCGTGACTTAGACAGATACCTAAGTAAATGTTATCACACACAAAGCAATCGGTAAAGATATGCAAGATTTACAAACAAAAATCTTTGGAATCGCAGCCCATTGATCTATGCTACATATGTGTGTGTCTATAATACTGTCCAGATGGTACGTAGTACTTCAATCGCAGACCTTCTCATTAAACGGAAGTTGATAGAATGATAGTGGACTTCAACTAAACATATTTTACGTCATGATGGGCCAGTAAGCATATAATGGAGTTGTTGTAGATTACATCAATTCAGCCGATATATTTTACGATTTATTAATTATTGATATTGGCATGAATGTATCTTGGTGGGAAGACCGTTGAACAGCCACGTGAAAATCGCGATTAAAATCCTACGGCCTCTGACCTTTAGAAGATATGTATTCAATCTTTGGTGAAAAGTTGGTGTAATTCATTTATGCCTGTCTTCCTACTATAAAGGGTGAGGTGAGGTGCGATGTTATGTATATAAATTCAGTAATTCAGTATATTCATTTCCATAAAACAGTAACGAATATTTTCCGGTCACGTCGAAATTCAATAGAAAATAATTCAATATTGCTAATAGCCAGTCTAGTGAATAGTTCTAGAAGCAGAGGAACTGATTGCTGCTCTCAATCACCAATTGATTGCAATATATCATTCAATTCAGGTATACTCTTGCGTTTGGTTTTATCAAGTATATTCTAATTAAAAAGTAAACTGTATTAAACAGTAAACGGTGAAGGAAAACATCGCGAGGAAACTTATTCATACATGTCTAAGAATTGTAAATAATGTCCTCAAAGATGTATGAAGTCTGCTTATTTGCACGAGGCTAATGTGGTGGCCTATCGCCTAACCGTTGTCATATTAAGAAGAAACCCGTTCCCAATAGTGGTACAGTTTAAAAACAGGTCAGCTGTTATTATTATTAAATAGTAAATGTTGCTTTAGTTGTGAGGTAAAGCATCGTGAGGAAACCAGCATAATTGAGAGTTCTACATAATGTTCTGGAATATGTGTGAAGTCTGCTAACCGGCTACCGGTATACGCGGTAAATTACAGCCTAACGCTTTTCATACTGAAAAGAAATTCGTGGCGAGCAGTATGATAGTTTATAAGTAAGTCTAATATAAGTATTTATACATGATCTTTAATATATATTCGGTCAACACGCAATAGACGCGACAATATTGTCATCCAAATTGTTTAATGGCTCGTCTGCTACTTGAGGGCTGACATAACCTTGTACGCTAAATTAAAGCTAAATTTTATTCCCGTCTCAACAATTTGTAAAGTTAACAAACAACTTGTTACTAAAGACGTTTATCTCAGTAGCTTAGTAAGTATGCGTCTGAACTAAATAAGCGATGTAACTAGTTCTGCTAATGAAAACGCTACTGAATGAGATTAGTCCCAGCCATTCTTAAAGTTTTATACTCTTCGGCGCACGCATTAAGTGATCTTTATTTATTCAGTACTTTCGTGTATTCACACGAGTGTATGTGTGTGTGTAAAAGGTGTGTATGTGTGTGTACGGCTTTCTTCTTGACTGCGATTACTTGAGCTCCTGTAATTCCCC
Organism: Catocala fraxini; assembly: GCA_930367265.1. NCBI lineage: Eukaryota > Metazoa > Arthropoda > Insecta > Lepidoptera > Erebidae > Catocala > Catocala fraxini. Next base: position 23,735,662 of record OV884038.1, read on the forward strand.
AGTTATGAAATATTAATCTTTTTCTTTGTCTATTATAATCTCGGATTACCAGTCGAAATTGGCAGGCTGCGGCAGTAAAGCGTTAGCCTTTTATATTTTATGCCGTAACAATTTATTCATTAAACGTTTCGTTGAATACTCGTCTGTGAGTGTCGCGCCTATTAGCCGCTCTCTCAATTTGCGATCTAATTAATTGTCGTTTGGTTATGGCGCATGTTGTCGGAGATGTCACGATCGCAGTGATGAGTCTGCCCGCCGTTTGATCTCACGATTTCTTTTATTAACAGTTCTCTATCAAATTTACATTGTTCGCTTTCTTTGTAACGTTAATTAGTTTTTTATTCCATTACCTTTTAGGAATATGGAAATTATGGTATATTTTATTTTGATGGCAGTTCATAGAAAGCGCTGAAAGGGTATTGTGTAAACCTTTTACGAGTGACGATCATCGGAAAGTGCTGCGGCGTGATTGTTAACGGCCGGCCCAATAAATTGTATTCTGTTGCGGGTGACGGCTCGGACTGCCCATTATAGAGGCTTATTCGAAGCCAATTCCAGTCCGCATATTAGTTTATCGCGTCCCTTGAAAGGGCTAATCCCATTCAACCCTCGGTAAAGCGATTCCGTCGGTGACGCTTCAAACGCGCGTTGAATGGCGCCTCGACCTGGAATAAGGTTACAACTATTCCTTGGCCTCGATTTCTCCCTATTCAAACTTTACTATTCACTGTTGGATTAAAAAGGGTATCCTCTTTGCGCACTTTGCGGCGCCTTCTACGGATGTTTTGAGTTTTTAATTTCGTGAAGCTGCGAACCACGAGCGTCCGACGGCTTTAGATTGTGTTGCACACTCAACTTTGTAATAAATACAATTTCTTGAAAGGTATTCTATTCAAAGTTATTTTTAAAAGGAGCTGCGGTTATGTCCACTGGCTCGCTTCTGTCCACGATTATTTAAACGAACACTGTTCAGCGGCTAACTAGAGAGGTATTGTTAGATCCCGAGACGTCTGCCGAGTTATATGAGTAATTACAACGTTAATCAAATAGAGTGGCACCTCTCGGAGATTGAATGTTTTATTCAGAGGTTGGCGTTATCTTTGCTGAGTGCTGCGCGGCTAATGTCCGTTTTAAACCGCTCATAAAGTTTTACGCGGTACTTCACGGCGCGGCGGACGCTTGACACGGCACGATGCAGCGCGGTAGCGATACTGTATTAAAGCAACAGCATCTGCCGTACCGAGCCGCGCCGTATCCTTCTATGTTAATCTACATCGTAAACACTATACTGTCTTCTTCGTGGTTTTGTTACATTACACTTATATCTGTTCACTGAAACTCCATGAATAAAGAACAGATATTAAACGTATCATGGAACAACTTGTTACGTATCGCTTTAAAAAAGTTTGTAAACTTTTCGAGTCACAAAGTGGACGTAAAGTTTGTGAGGTAGATAGAGTTGTGTTCGGTACCTAGTGCAAGCGGCGGCGGGTGACGGAGGCTGCAGGAGTTCCGGCAGCGATCCGACGCGAGATAACTCGCGTCAAACGTCGTGAGGTGACAGATAGTAGCTTAGCGACGCCTCGGCCGCGAGCCGACACTTAAAACAATTCACTTGTACTAGCTCCAAAGTTTAGGTTCGCAGGGCGATCTCGACAACACTTGGCGGACCGGTAACAACACCGAAACTTACTGTAGGTATAGAAATCCGCAAATGCGACAAATCGCATCAGTAGACGACGTGTCGCGCGAGCATCGCGCCGCCGCGCGCCACAGTTGCGTCGGTGGCGGGCGTCCACATAGAGCACTCACTGCGGTCACAGCACGATCACGCGCGAGTCGGCGGGGCACGCGGGGCAGGCGGGGGGCGCATCGCGCGACACACGTGCGGCGGACGCGGGCGGCCCGGGGGACTGCCGCCGGCGCCGCGCGCCCGGCGCGCGCACGCGCCCCCCGCCTCGCCCCGCGCGCACCCCGCCCGCGCCTCACCCCGCCCGCCCTGCGCGCGCACGCCCGCCCAACGATCGCCCTCGAGCCTCCGACGATTTTTACATCTGCACTGTTGTGACATTGAAATTCAATTTTCGATTGAGCGGCCTTCGACGACGTGGCGGCGCGAGCTTCGAATGAGTTCCGGAATCGTGTTCCGGTTTCGTATTTGAATAACGAGAATCGGAATTTTTGTCGGGGGCACGAAAATTATTCGATTCGACGAGGGTTTCCTTTGTTGAGCTCCTATAATTATTTTGGAAATTTATTGATATGCCACCGATTCCCCGATAACGATTATTGATAGATATCGATACAGAATTGAATTCGGTATATCCTAGTTCATGTTGCCGGAGTATATTCTCGGTGAGCGGCACGTACACTATTCATTGCCGAACTCGTACAGGCAATGCGTAACTAAGTCAGTACAAAGTCGCCTCAAACGTAAATAATAAATAAATCGCTCCCTAGATCGAATATATCACGTAAACTAATACAGATTTCAATAAACTATGTTTTTATTTTATTGACAAAGTTTCAAATACAAACGAGATAAAGCGCCCGGGGCAAACTTCATACGTGCGAAAAAAGTTGTAGCTACGAGCCGTAGCGCGGCAGCTGCCCCGCGTAGCCTGTCGTAGCGTGTCGTAGTCCGCCGCGTCGTAGCTCGAGCCCGCGGTGGCGCTCGTTGCCGCGTGTGGCGCTAATCCGTGCGCGGGCGACAAATAGCAAAGCTACGGAATTTAATTTCGCACATTTCTTTTACGCTACCGTACAATGTTACGAATTGCGGCTTTTATTTATCCGTTGTCGCGTTGAGATGTCAGTTACGTGCATGTTGTTCATCAAGTTCGGAGTCCGGGTGATGAGAATTGTGGGTCTTAAAGTCCGGCGGGGGTGGGCGGGTTTGGAAAGGGGGAGGTTCCTCCTGCAAGTACTCGAATGCTTTCAATTCAACTCTATTGTTACGTAATTGCGGGTACAATGAAAACCATATATTTGAGCTCTATTATTTTTACTTTCGGGTCCGGGATCTCGGTCATATGCGGAACGAAACAATGGACGATTGGTTTTAACTTTAATAATTATTATGAACGGGTTCTGATCATCGTTTTATGGTTTCACCTTTTGATTGAGTGCGTCGTCGAAATATCGTTGATATGGAAAATTGGGAGATAAAACAAGCTTGACTGCGCGTATAATGTAGTGGTTTATGCGGTAGTTACAACGAATCCAGAGGTAGTGAATTAGATTTTTGTATAGGGTAAAAATTGCGTGATTTACAAAATTATTTTCAATTAAATTTTCATTGTAGATTTTGTTTGAATGGTTGTAAAATGCCTGCTATACAGGGATAGTTACGAATAATAATAATAATATCCTCCAGACCGATTTCGGCCACGGCGGCCAGTCTTAACGGAGACTGGCCAACTACACAGGAGATATTATAGTGCACAAGTGTGTGCGCAAACACAAGTGCACTCTCTGTTCCCTAACTCTCATAATCCGATGGGACGGTAATCCGACACGACCGGAGAGAGATCAGGCGCAGGACCAACGGCTTTACGTGCTTTTCGAGGCACGGGAGTGTCTTACACCGCCAACTTCCTAACTCCGGGCTGCTATTGAGATTTCTTAACTGAAAAACCCAATAACTGTTTGTTGGCCCGACCCGGGATTCGAACCCGAGACCTCATGCACAGCAGTCGCATTCACTACCGCTGCGCCACGGAGGCAGTACGAGTTACGAATATAGAATATATGGACTATTGAGTGTACAACTATCTCGCAACTGATAGCGCAGTGATAGTGAATGCGACAGTTGTACACAAGGTCTTAGACACGTTTCCGGATGGGGCAAAGTGTTATTGAGATTTACTGTCAAAAAATCTCAGTAGCAGCATTGAGACTGAAACCGTTTCCAAATAGGCTCGTTTCATATTACGTGCAATCTAAGACCATGGCTGGTAAAACGTGGATGTAATGCTAAGATGTAAATTAGCTTACCCCTTAGGGGAAATAGTTTTATGACTATTGTATGTATGTATTAAAGATTACCGGTGATTCATATTGCAAATAATTTTCAAAAGCATACCTAAGCCAATAACTTTAGGTGAGAAATGGGTTCACGTTGGTATGGAGGAGGATTTGAAACCTTGATGATAAGTTCAATGCCTCAACCTGTTATGCTAAAAGTTAAACAGTTATAATTTAAATTTAAAATCCTATTAGTGTCACAGTGTGCGTAAAAGTTTTACAGCGAAATTTGTTGATCGAAGTTTATTATAATTAAACATCATGTAGGGCATAAATAAAATAATATCAGTCCTTTTTATAAACTGTCCCACTGATAGGGTCGGGCCTCTTCTCAGTATGAGAAAGATTGGCCATGGTTCACCACGCTGGCCCAATGAGGTTTGGCAGACTTCACACATCATAGAGAACATTATGTAGAACTCTCAGACATGTAGGTTTAAGTATAAATGTAGTGTATAATAGAATCATTGAATTGAATTGCACCGATGGCTTAGTTGTTGAAGCGGTCACCTCATCACTACTACTAAGCCTAATAACTAATATTATAAATGCAATATTATAAATGCGAATGTGAGTTGGTTTTTTGTTACGATTTCACCCTTTAACTAACCGATTATCATGCAATTTCGCATACACCTTTTCACGGGTACAGAAAAATACATAGGGAATATTTTATCCAGGAAAAAGTACTGATCTCGAGAGACAAAAATATATTGATGAAATCTACATTAACGTGGGCAAAGCTTCGGGCGAAATAGTAAAGTAGTAAATACTAGTAGAGTTTAAGAGATCTTACCATCAACTTGTACCTCTAGCGGTAAATGCAAGTGCTGCAGCTCTTATTGCGATCGGGTAGTCATGGGTTCAGAACCTATCTATTGCACTACCGACGACAACACATGCCTATCACAAGTATTTTAGCTGGAGGAGATAACAAGGATTCTAGTAATTTACAACGTCAACAGCTAGTACTGTTATTACAAAAAATATTTGTTTACCTCTTTTGGATATTCACTTCTATGTAACATGCATAGTATCACGTCTATGTCACCGAAATAGTTTTTTTATTATAATCACATTTCGTGTACGTCGCTTGTCGTAAGTCGCTTGTCGAGATTGTTCAATTACTGATAACTTCTCTGGTTTAAGAACTTTATTCTCATAAGAATTACAATAATTCACTTACTGAGAATCCATATTTACAATAAATGAGCGTACAGAAAAATAGACGAAAGTAAAACTTTATATAAACATAAAGTGGGTAAACTTATAATTTTATGTTAAACGTATGTCGGCACTGTCAACATCACCAACCAAGCAAACACGAATCTAAAGTAACAAACACAAATACAGCTAGATGTGGCTATCATGGCAATGAAGGCAGGAGGTTTAGATATATATATATATAGATTTTTTTTTTCTGTATGTTATTAGTATATACATATATGTGAGTGCTGGCATGCAGTATATAACACATATACGTATATATATCCACATAAATAAATATATATGTATTTTTTTTTTATTTTACTCTAAATATTCTAATGATTTATATTTATGTATATGTATATTGTAGTTATTTTGAAGTTTGAAAATTATACAACTAATTATATGCAATAGATATATATATGTATGTGTCCTGAGCATGTTTTTAAAACTGTACATACTTGTCTTGTACTTCTTGAAAGAAAAACTCAATGAAAATTCGACCAATCCTTGAATCAAGCCCAAGACTTCATGCACAGGAGTTGCATTCACTACCGCTGCACTACCGAGGCAGACTTATACCTATATTAAAGATATCGAATATCATCCCATCCATAAATGCAGGTACGGAAATAATTTGAAAAATAAGAAGCATTGATAAATTGGCGATTGCAAAAGAGTGACTGTGAGATTTTTACACGTTGTTCTTATCGGTTTCCTTGATTTACTGAACGTGGCAGCGGGTAAATGTATAGTACAATTTGTTAATGTAGCTTTTAAGTTCATAAGTGACATAAACAATAATAATATATCAGCCCTGAATATATCGTCTCACTACCGGGTACGGACCTTCTCAGTGTGAGAAGGGTTAGGTCATAGTTCACTACGCTGGCCCAGTGCGTGTTGGCAGACTTCACATACAAAACATTATGAAGAAGTTTCAGACGTGGAGGTTTCCTCACGATGTTTTCCTTTGCCATGACGTTTTGTGATTTAAAATAATAAATTTGTTTTGATTTTATTTTTATCCAACCAACCATGAAACGTAGATGCCGAAGTTTCGGGACATTTGTTGGTACTATTAGTATTATGAAGAATATAAATCAACACTTTGATCATTCCAAACTCTACAGTGAAGTAGCCTGAACTATGTAGTAATGTTACCTTGAAGGAAAGAAATCCAAAATAACTTCACGATAGGTATTATCTTAATATTTTGTTCACACGGAGTTACGGATAGACATTCTCATGGTGGTCTTGCGGAGCCATATAATCTTGTCCAAAGATAAAGCCTTGAAGCAATCAAAAGTTTTGCCAATACAATTTCAACGGTAGCGTCTGCCAATTTCATTGCTAGCTTGTATTGGCATGTAAGTAGCTAAAGAGAGCTTTAGGAGTCATCCAGAGATATCGAGTTCGATTCTAAGTTACAAAAAACTGAATTTTTTAAGTTAATTAACTAGTTTAATCTTATTAAAACAGGGTGTAAAAATGTTTTTCCTTTAATACTACTATTTAAAAACTATTGCAAAAAGGTCCTGCCCTAGAAATTGGACCTATTATAATAAGCTGGGTCAATATGAAGTATTAAACTTTTTTTTTTAGATTGGGCGTATGCATTGGCTCTTCGCGCTCCGCGGGGGTGGGTGGAAGGTTTAAGTCGAACACACCCGGGAAAAGATGGATATATCCCAGTAATACCGACTAAACCTACCACGGTGTTCCTTCTCACAATCTATGGCTGAGGCACAGGGATCGCGCATTCATCCTGCAGATGAAGTACCAACCTGCCCTTTGACAGAGACTCGCATACAAGCTGCTACATTTGTACCGTGTATTTGTTATCGGCTTGGATACGAGTCACAAACTGCGCGCCACTTTAAACCTTGTTTTACTAACCTTAACGCTTAAAACTGATTATTTATCGGCTACAAATGGATTTGTTTTTGTAAAGGACATATCATAAGGTATTACGAAAATATAAATACGATAGGTTAAAAATAATTATCAATAAACATACATAAATATACCACCTATATTCCTGAAAGAGATGTACTGCACACACAATTTGCCATCTATGATTTAGTTCCGACGTAGTACAGGCGTGAGATTTGCCGTCTACCAAAAGCAGTTCCTCACTACGTGCTGCCAATCAGAATTTTGAGGTAGAAAACCTATAACATCGTTTCCGGTTGAAATTACTGCACAGCTGTTTAGCACACAATTTTAGTAAATGCCACTCATTTACTAACGTTGCGTGCTGAACAACATTCTAGTAAATAGATATTTTAGAAATGAAATATATTTTCTTAAAATTTGTGTCTCCGTGAAGCCACTGGGAATAATTCCAGTGTCTTTATAAACATTGAAACAGTGCGCTGTTTCGGGAAGAAATGCCTAGACTCGATATAAGTACTGCGGATCACACAATTTTTTGTCTTTTGATGACCCTGTGGATCGAACCCGAATTAGCAGTGTAAGGTGACCACTCCAATCACCGCGCCATCCGTGCTGCCGCAATTGGCAATTTCTTATTTGCCAGAAACTTGTGAACAGCAATTTGCATGCGTCTAAATAACTAACATACATACATCTCACACATACATTACGAATTCATAATATAATTTGTATATTTTCCGATAAAGAGATACCTTCCATATTCCTCGGGATAAATATTTCTTCGGCGAACAAAGGATGGCGTCGGGACGAACCGAGTTTTATATTCCGTTCCCCGTTAATTCAGAGACGATTTAATATTACTTTCGGTTTCAATATGAAGATATCTTTCTTTGTATTTTTATGATTCAGTTTTGGGTTAGGCAGATGTGTATTATATTTGCTTCTTGCTAGCTTTGTTTTAGACCCTACGTGTACGTTACCCTGTGGTCTAAATTCGTATCGGAAAACCTGATAATACTGTCTAATATGGTAATCGAAACCAAGACCGTATGTTGTAAAATTGGCAAATTAAAAAAGTGGCCGTGAGTTTCTCGGCCTTTCTTCTTATTAGTTCTACGCCCTTGTTTTGCTGAACATGGCTACAGGTAAATGTAAATTTACAGTATAGTTTCGTTGTAGTGTAACTTTGATGTTCATAAGTGTTAGTGTAAATAAATAAAGATATTTTGTTTTGTTCTTACGGCCGTTAACGTAATCGAGCCTTTAGATAACTTAAAAAGCGTTAACGCCTAATGGCCTTATTTTTTACGTGGGGGAATGCATTACGCATATCTCTCCGCGGGGGCGAGCGGAGGGGTTATGTCGGACTCGCCGGGGTAAAAGAAAGATGGTAAAGATGATAAAGTACCTTCCGGAATACCGACTAAACCTACCACGGTGTTCCTCGACAAATCCACTATCGGACGGAACGAATCGAACGGGGCCGCGCGAATCACTTGCGCATGCGGTCGCGACCCCGCTGAGGTTTCGGCCCGCCGTATGAAACGGCAGGCCACTACGCTAAGAGGCCTACCTATTAAGCAAAACTCCCCCCAAACCCTACTATCCTCCCCCCTAGAGGGGAGACGGACTCGAAACAGAGGCGCGCGTGGGAACACGCACGCCGCCTCTCGGACCTGGTGCTGAACGGATGGCGGGCAGGTCCACAAAGCCCACCACCCACAAACGCCTAATGGCCTGTTCCAAGTAGAAACGTCGCACATGAGTCTCATATTTTAAGGTTTTTAAATGTTATTAATTAGTTTAGGTTATATTTATAAGTGTTTTTAATCCTACTCTACAGACTCAGGTAAAATAATATTATAGATGGAATATAATTTTATTTACAGTAATTTTACTGCACATTATGCAACAAATCGATCCATTATGTACATAGTAAAAGGATTAACAAAAAAGTAATTACATTCCATCAACAATACAGTTTTACTTGAGTCTATAGAGTGTATTAAAAACATTTATTAAAACCTTAAAATATGACACTTCGTTAGTGTAACCGACTGCCACGCCTGAGGCCGCGGGTTCGATTCCCGCACAAGTCAAATATTTGTGTGCATGAACATGAATGTTTGTCTTGGTCTGGGTGTTTCTATGTATAATATGTATGTATTTACAAAAAAAAAGTATATATGTATGTTTATCCATTGTCTAGTACCCATAGTACAAGCACTGCTTAGTTTGGGCTAGATGGTGTTGTGTGTATGTGGTAGAATATTATTATTATTATTATTATGTGCGACGATGCCACTCAGAGTAGACCACAAGGCGTAAAGGCTCTAATTTATTTACGATAAGCAACAAGTGCGCATTTTATTATAATGCACATTTCTTGCTTTGACCGAAAGATGTGGTAATAAAAAATAGTTATATAAGGCACTTGTGATTATAATCTTAAATTATTTTGGTGAGGTAAGAATGAATAATATTTCTAGTCACAAGCGTTGAAAACAATAATAATTTTATAATAGTATGGGTGGTTATTATAAGCCTAGAGCTCGATCTGAAGGTACGCACCTCCGATTTTTCTAAGCTGTGTGCTTATTAAATAGTACTTATCGCTCACTTTCACAGTGCAGGCAAGCATTGTGAGAAAACCTGCATATCAGAGAGTTCTGCAAAATATTCTCGAAAATATGTGAAGTCAGCCAACCTAAACACCATACCACCACGTTGGCCCACCAGCGTGGTATATGGCCTAACCCTTCTCACACTGAGATTCTTCTACTGTACTGTACAGTGATATAATTATATATTAAGAGATAATAAACAGCTACAATATAATTATTTACATTTTTTTATACCACTAAGGTGGCAAACAAGCATACGGCCCACCTGATGGTAAGTAGTCACCGTAGCCTATGGACGCCTGCAACACCAGAGGCATAACTTGTGCGTTGCCAACCCTTTAGAAAAAAAGGAAGTAGGAAGGAGAAGAAGCGGGAAAGGGGAAAGAGGGTGATTGGGCCTCCAACTCTCACTCACCAAACGCAACACAACAGTAGGAATACTGCTATTTCACGTCGATATTCTGTGAGAGGGTAGTACTTCCCCGGTCGAGTCGGCCCATTCATGCTGTAATCAGCGAGACTCTACTACTCAATACGGCAACGTTTAAATTTAAAATAATGAGCAGTCAAGAACGCTAATTAGATCATACTTTATTTGACTTGAGTCACTATACGGCAAGCGGAGGGATTTCAATGCTCATCTTGCGACTCAGAGCACCGAGTATATTTTAAAACGAACGTGAAAAAAATAATTCAGTAAAATCCCTTCTGCTTTATTTAATGTTTCTAATGTCTCATATGAGACTAGCAATAAATTTATTTATCATAAAAACAGGATTTAAGTTTTAATTATCTCGTCAGTTTAATGACATAAGCGTTATTGCCGCTGAAGCTGCTAGATTGGTCCTTAATCCTGGGTTGGGTTTAGTGTTGTTGGATTTCTCTGGAAGTTCCAGTCTTTAAATAAAGCTACTGAACGACTGTGCCTTTTACCACCTATGGTTTTAAATATATATACATATATACATATATATATTGGAGAAATATAGATGTAATACCCCTTCGCCTAAACTTTCGAATATTTACAGGCTTGCTATCGTATGATATAGTATGTATATACTCGCATATAAACCTGATGGGAGAGGCGAAATGTATGACACACTTACTTACAACAGGTCCCACGTAATAGAAGTTTGTTCCTGTTTACGGAGCACAGTGTTAGATTACTTAGAATTTCGTGATCGTGAAAACCCATTAATAGTTTGCCCCAGGAATAGAATCCAAGACGTTACGCCAATTCGCGTTCACAAACCGCTGCATAATCGAGACAAAGACTACTACATACCATGTCATGTTTATTCTATTTTATGTCTCATTATACAATTTAAAAGTAATGAATTTGCTCAGTGTGCTGTAAACTATAGACTCTTTTCGAACGCGGTAAAACAACGTCGAGCAAACAATTGTATTTTAAGAGAGAACATTGTGTTATTCTTGTAATATCTTGTACCAATAAAAACCAGATCATCATCCCACAATCAGTGCAAACATCTGTCCGTGAACAAGTTCATTTGTAAGAAGATTTAGTTGTTAATTCAAGGGAATGATTGACGGAGTAATGGTGCGACGTCAGTTATCCCAACAATAACACTAACTTATTTAAACTTTGGCAAATTCTATTAAAAACTTAGCTCGCGTCCGAACCGAATTCCTTTCGGCTTAAATAAATTTCGAAAGGGAATAAAATAAACATGGGCCCGTCCGTCACGTAGGATTAGTCGTCGGCGGCCGCTTCGCGCTCGCGCCTTGCGTCTTGCGCCTCGCGCCTCGCCGGAGATTAGCGGATGAAAACGTTCCCGTAACCAACGCCGTGCTGATTTTTTATTGAGTGGAGCGAGCGCCTCCTTGCCTCTCGTCTCACTTGTACCCCACGCTCCTTTCCCTCCCCGCCCCCCGAGTCTCAGCGCCCCGAACGCCCTGCGGCATCCCCCGGGACGGACTCGCGGAATACTTTAAAAAACAATCCGACTACAATTGGAAGTTTGAACAAGTTCGAGCTCCGAGGAAATCAAGACTTGGCAACTTTTTGTTTTATTGGTCAATTTGTTTCGGAAATATTAAACGTTCTTGTATCCGTCGTTCATTATCTGCGGCGTCGCTTCGCGGGCTCCGACACGACTACGGCAGTAATTACAAAGAGATTTACTCTTCTTCTAGTAAACAACATGTAGCCCTCTGTCTCCGTCACAGCGTCAACTCTGTTACCAAGCTCACACATTATATCCTATTCCTTAATTATAATTCCGCTCTAGTTAAGTTGCTACGTACGTGGTTGGCAAACTTTTGTAAAACTGCCGAGGTAGATGTGTAATTAAAATCAAGAAAATTATATAAGTATCTAACCGTACTCTGACATTAGTGATGAAAGGCGTCGCGAGAGGTTATTATTAAATCATTACGTTCGCGCAGGTCGTTCTATTCATTCCAAGATCGCTTTGTTGCATATCTAACGCGTGGTGCACCAAAACGCGCTAGAAATCTTAATTGGCACTTCATTTAATATTATAGAGGCGATTGTGCGGCGACGTCAGCTGCACACAATGCCCGGAGGCTTCGGCGAGCAAATAGACCGGCCATATGAATTGGTAAACGCTCTACCAATTACTCAAAGACCGGCCACGAACTTAAATTAACTGGATCGTAGTGAAGGCGTGTTGAACTGGTTAAAGACGTTTTGTATAGAAGTGAGTGGCGCTGGCGCCCGCGGCTGACAACTTGGGAATGTTCGCGCCAGCGCTTGCAAGGCTCGGCCCCTTCCCGCAGTCGATACACATTACAGGCGCGTAGTTAGCAGATAACGCGAAGGCTTATTGTCGTAATAAGTTTAGCGTCGTGCCGGAGGGTGCAGCACCCGCTATTGCCTCAATATTACCGACAGATTTTAATCACCGATTGTTATTTTGCACACAATTACGCGCTCAAATCCGACATTGATAATACCCGACATAAACGTTGTTAGATAGTTGCATAATACGAATTATAACACAAAAATAATTAAACCATTACAGATCTAAAATTTTAAAGTGCTGAATAAATTGATACGATATTATAAAGTTGAAAAATTGCGCACCGCCACTGCTGGTCATTGATCTCCACAGATGTAATAATAAAAAGATAGATTAAACTCCAATTTCCATATTCCAACGAGATAACTCCGCTTTTGAATATTCATGGGCTTTATTGGAATAAGTCACTAAAATAACTTTTATGTTGCGCAAGCTATGTCCGACAAAAGGGTACTAAACATTTTCTAAATATTCTCCAATCCACGGACGTAGCAGCACTCGAAATAGCTGTGGAATATTAAGTAACAAATACTCGCTTTTTATTTTACTTAGCTCGTCTGCATTGTTAGTCAATCGCGGATATAATAAGCTTGCTTCTCGTGAAGCCCGGTCTGAAATTGCCGAATAACCAAACTTTTACTGCTCCCTTCCTTCTCTTTTCTCTGGTGGAACATGAAGTGGTTTTAGTACTGTATATAATTATGTATATTGTACACAATAATTGACGAATGTTGACTCACAAAAACTGGATATGAAAGTATTGGATAGAGATCACGGATGGCGTCTAAGTAATGGCTTCACCGCTGCCCAAGGTTGCCAACCATATGAGGTTCCTTGTACAAATACGAGATTTGCGGTATCCCGTACGAGGTACGAGGACACTGTCAGCTTCGTACAGCTATATGTACGAGATTTTGATATAGTGAAAATAATAAAATGATTTCACATTGCAGGCAACATTTTGTATCATAAATGGGAGGCAATAATACGCAGACAATAGTACGATGCCAACATTAAAGAGTATTTTTAATAAAACGTGATGTTTTTTTAAGTAGAACGCTTGCAATTGATTACTTCATAATGTTTGATATACTTATTTTTTAGGTTTATCTCACTTTAGATGCTTTAATGAATGTACGAGGTTTGAGATCCAACATACGAGGTTTTTGCCTGCTTCTGTACGAGGAATAAAGTTCTCCGGTTGGCAACCCTGCCGCTGCCACTGTGTTGTGGGTTCGATTCCCACACTGGTTAAAATGGGTGCTCTTTTTGTCCGTTGTTTGAATGTTTGTAAAGTTGTCTTATAGAAAATAAAATGTGTAAGTAAGAATTAAGACTTAAGCTACACTAATTTCTGGATAAAAACCAAAATAAAACTTAACTGTTAAAACTAAAATAGAACTTATGTGTATCTAAACTCTGTAGTCATGAAAGCGATCTAGTAAAACCAGCGCCAGGCTTCCTTTGCCTGCCATGTGCTGAACTAGGTTCCATTTGAAAAAATTAACACATTTAACTAATTATATTTAAAATAACAAAAAAATTTCTACTATTTTGTCTTTGTCTAAATAAATATTTCTCTTCTTTATTTCTGATATGCTTCGAAAAGTGCAACGCAATATGCTAATTGTAATATTATCCAGTAGCGACTTTATGATTTGGATATTATTTCGACGTACAAACGCTATTGCTTGCATATGCGTACGCAAAAAGCCAATTTCTTCCCAAATTCTAACGTCAGTGTTGCCGTATGAAAGTCTTTGTCCGTAGGTAAGTGTAGATCGAGCTGATCGAGACGAGTCACATTTCTGAAGCTTGATAAAGCACCTGAACTCTTAAAACTAAACAAGCTGCAGAGAAGATCAGCTGTATTTCATCTACTAACGCCAGAAACACGTTTGCTGCATGCCATACGAGTTTTGGTCTAAGATCAGCACAGACTGAATCCCAAATGGTGCTAAGTGGCAACGTGGTAGACCAAAGCGTCGATGGTGAGGCGAATTAATTAGCTACAGGAGAGACTGGTCCAAACTAGTTCATAACAGGGATATGTGGAAAAACGAGAGGGAGGCCTTTGCCCAGCAGACTGAAAATAAAATAAAGTTAATTTCAGAAAAGCGGCAAATTTGCTGGTTCTTAAACATAAACATGTTTCCAGATATTAGCTCCATTTTCCGATCCGCTGCATGATTAGTATTGGATGTTAGGACGTGACCTAGAAAATTATGCCAAACCGGCAAAAGACTATTCCCCGGGGTCTCACGGGAACTCATTAACTAGAGTCGTTGCGAATATTATAGTTCTCATATGTGTACTGATTGATCGTGCATATGCACGGTGAGTTGATAGTGCTCTTATACATAATTCTTCTACAGACCCATGCATGTGTATTGCTGCAGGGTATGTAGAGGTGATAGATGATGATGATAGCTCTACAACGGCCACATTTTGGCATTACTATTTTATTTCGTATGTAATACTAAATTTCGCCCGCAGCTTTACTCGCTTTAATTTTAACTAAAATAATATAAATCCTAAGTAATATTTTAAAGCAAATGTGAGTTTGTTTCTTTGTTTGTTTGTTACGCTTTCACGCGTTAAATACTCGACCGATCATCATGAAATTTCGTATACAAAGTGCCAGCGAAACAGAAAAGGACAAAATCTAGTGCAATATAAATAAAATGAAATAAAATTTGTGTCCGGCAACAGTACTCTTTCTGGATGTAAGGTAAGTTATGTCGGTTTCTGTTTCGCTGTCAACGTGTGAACGAAATTTCATGAGCTAGTTAAGGCGTAGAAGCGTAACAAACCAACTGACATTTGCATTTATAATATTAGTTAGGATTAAGGGTAGACAAGCCATTCATTTGAATTAACAGATAAAAAGAAAATTCATGTATCTACTAGATACATTTAATTTTTTTATCGTAAGAATCCGTACCTCATGATGTTGTAGCGGCGCGCCAGCGCATACGTGACAACCTTCCCCACCGCAGCTCCGACCGTTGACGAAGAGCGTTCGGGCATCTTCGTGTCAAATCGCCGCCGTTCGGTTTTCTCGCGGTGCCACGCCTCAGTGCATTGTTACGACTCGTCCGACGCACGCTCCGCGTTAATTTATATTGTTAATAACGGTCAGCTGATTTCGCGAACTAATATTTAATTTCTAAATTCATTTAACTTGTGTTCCTATCGCTGTAATCTATTCTTATATACTTTAAACTTTCGTCTCTTGTGTTTCGTGCTACTCCTGCTCTTCAGTGTCTACTCTTTTGTAAAAGACTGTTGTAATAAAATAGCCGTTACATTGCAAATCGAACTTTTTATTTGGAGGACAACCGTACACCCATAATGTTTTCTTGATCCTCTTCGCCATTTTAAACCTTAGCAATATTTCAAATTATATATGAATAACTACAGGCTGCCTTCATATTTTAGCATACCTAAATATAACACCTAAACGTGGGTGTAAAGGTTAACGAGCTTTAGTTCAATTTAATGGAATCATCGAAATCCCGGTGCTAATCCGGTACTGTTCGCGCTAAATTAATTGAATGCGATTGACATATACAAATACGATAGGTAAACAGCAATGTATTAAATCTATACAAATAAATAAAATTGAAGTGTCTGTTTAAAATGTCAAACAAAAGCTTTTTACTAAATGCGTATGAAAGTATATACAGTACTTAAATAAAAAATCAATTATAAAAATTTTGGCACTCAGTCTGTCTGTTTGTTCCGGCTAATCTCTGAAACTGATAGACCGATTTTGAAGGGATCTTTCACTAACAGATTGTTGTTATTAGGAGTAACTTAGGCTACATTTTTTTTTAAATCTCTGCTTCCTGAACACACACTTTTTTGTTAAATTCCACGCGAACGAAGTCGCTAGCAACAGCTAGTTGTCTATATGTTAAAGCGTGTAACAGAAAAGTGTGGTCATATAATATGAGGCACATAATTGTAATAGTTCGAATTAGGATTACACTGTATAATATGTATGTATTTACAAAAGAAAGTATATTTGTGTGTTTATCCATTGTCTAGTGCCCATGGTACAAGCTCTGCTTAGTTTGGGCTAGATGGTGTTGTGTGTATGTGTAGAATATTATTATTATTATTACATAATACAGCGTCTGTACAACGGAAACCACGAAAAATAAATTCTTATACATTATTTTCACTAAGATATATGTAACATTTACTTTTTTATCAATTTATCAATATCATACATTCTAGTCGATACTTAAGACTGCGCTGAGCGTAAGACGCGGTTGGACTGAATGACAGAGCTCGATATTCAAATCGGCGCGCGGCCGCCATAGTAAAATTGTATGGAGGATTTGAAGTGCTTTTTTGATAAATATGTATCTTTATTGTCAAACAATAACTTAAATATTTGGGACGGACAAATTGTAATATAACTATTTATGTTTCGTTTAAGCTGTAAAATAGGATAGATTTCTACTGTTATAATTTAAAAATCACGTAACACGACCTTACGTTTTTGCATTTTTCAAATTTACGTAATTTTGTAGGCGAATATATTAATTATTTTAAGTTTTTTACACGGAGTAATTGTAAACACATTAATTGTTATGGTAAATGTATATTTTATATCTGTATTAAACAAAAAGTGTTGATTTCATTCACTTAACTGTGACCGCCTGTTTTGGCACATTTCGCTCGGCGCAGTCTTAAACAACACTACAACTTTATTTCCCTTTTTTGTTTTAAAAAATGGCTACACTGGAAATGAGTCCTATGTTACGGGGGACTTTAAAAACATTCAAAAAACGTTCACAAAGAACACCCAGACTCGGAACAACCATTTGTGGATCACATAAAGTTTTGTCCCGTCATCCGTTCGGTCCAGCTGACTCGGGTAATCTCTGTGAACCCGAAAATGATGTACAATTATGATAGTGATGTAATGCGTTTGTTAAGATGTTAATTTTTTTTTAAGATTTCCCGCAATTTGGGTTTCAAATTATTAGTATTCTTGTTAACCCCTCCAGCTAAGATATAATGCTTGTATTAGAAGTGGGTTCACGTCAGTACTGCAATGGGTTGGATTCGAACCCGAGCCCTCTCGATCGCAAGTCCAATATCTTATCCATTGGGCGAAATTTCTAATGTCCCTTGGAGAGTGTAGGGGAGCACTAAGAGAGCATTTTTGGAAATTCCATCCCGAAGGAGGTAAAAGGGGTGAAACCCGATATTCACACGTGAACGGGACTTACGCGGGTGAAACCGCGGTAAAACTACTAGTAAATCAATAACATGTTTAAAATATTCGTAATTTTTCATCCGTGTTCCGTGTATGTCTAATAAAAGGCTGTGTGCCCACATATGAAGCTTTTTATTAGACACACGTTATGTCAGGATCGTAGCAAATGGAAATCCGTAGTCTCTGCTTACCCCTCTGGGAAACAGGCGTGAATCTATGTATGTATGTACGTTATGGCCCTAATATTATATGACCATACCGTTGAGTTACACGCCGTTTATAAAATGCGAAACTAATTGACTCGCTGATGTACAGATTAAGAGGGTGGCTTGGGTATCAAAGTTTGTTACCCCTAAGGGGGTGAAGTGTAAAATATTACCGAAAAGTAAAATATTACAAACTTTGGATCCCCATTGCACCCCTTTAAGTAATTTGAAACTGGGTGTTTCATAGGGTTTTAGATGGGTGCACAAAGGGTGCTTTTATCCAAGGCATAGGCAAGCAGAGCCGCGGGCGGAAGAAAATAAACAAAATATATAGAATAGAGTTTATGTAGGTATATTTATACCGTGTACTAAAAATACGAGTAGTGTATCCTTTGAGAGGGAAGAGGAGGTGAATTAGACTCACAATGCGCCAGCTATTTATTTAAGTCTACGTAATAAGGGGTTATTTGCCGCCTACTAAGTAGTTTTGCCAAATCCAAAGCATCGAGATTACTTCATTTAATTAATTTGTTTAAATCAATATATTAATTCAAAGCACCGCACAAGTCAAACATTTGTGTGCATGAACATGGATGTTTGTCTTGGTCTGGGTGTTTCTATGTATAATATGTATATATTTACAAAAAATAAAATATATATGTATGTTTATCCATTGTCTAGTACCCATAGTACAAGCTCTGCTTAGTTTGGGCTAGATGGTGTTGTGTGTATGTGATAGAATATTATATTATTATAGAATCATAAAAATTTATACTACTTAGTTGGCAAACAAGCATACGGCCCACCTGAAGGTAAGTGGTCACTGTAGCTTATGGACGCCTGCAATACCAGAGGCATCACTTGCGCATTGCCGACCCTTTAAGAAAGGAAGTGGAAAGGAGAAGGAGCTGGAAGTGGGAAGGAAGGTGATTGGGCCTCCGGCACTCTCACTCATCGAACAAAACACAACAGTAGGAATACTGATATTTCACGTCGATATTCTGTGAGAGGGTAGTTCTTCCCCGGTCGAGCCGGCCCATTCATGCTGAAATCAGCAAGGCTCTACTACTTAAGAAAATTTATATATGCTTATGCTAATACATGCTGACAATTTCCAAAAAATAATAGTAGATGTAAAATATTATAAATTAGTCGTAAACGTAAGCACAAATACGGCACGGTATACGCACCTATAGAGAGAAAGAAAGAAAAAGAATCGGGTCTAGGGATTCCACTTGCTTCTGTTTCTTTTTCTTTCTCCCATACCCCCAAGAAATTCTTCAGTTTTAAGCCCTAATGTGCTAAGCCCGAATAAGCCTTTCGGGGAAAGTACTTACACCTTACACAAAATAATACATATATAATCGTAGTTTATGTATCTGCTGCGAATGGATTATCTTGAACTCATTAAAAATGGCGCTATCTAACTTTTTGGTAGCGGTACCACACAGCCGGCTCTTACGAGGACATTCCATCCTCTTATAGAAAACAGGCAAAAAAGTAGTAATATTACTACGGTGCTAGGCGCTATGAGTCTTCTCTCTTAGCCTTTATTATTCCCAAGTCACTTCGGGTCGGCTTTTCTGGTCTAACCGGATTTGACTGGATATCAGTTTTTACACGGAGCGGCTGCCACCTGACCTCCGCAACCCGAAGGCTAACGATACCCTAAAGCTAGGTGCTAGGTGCTATGAGTAATAGTTTTAAAGGATAATATTCTTAACAATCTCAATCCTTTCCCTTCAATCCATCTTTGAATACTTTTCTTTAGAGTCACCAGCGTCACTAGGTCGCCTGACGGTAAACATTTACCATTAGGCGAACTGCATTACCAATTTAATACAATATAATGGCCGCTTCAAAACCTTTATAGCTATCGGACAAATAGACAGATTAATAAAAATATCTTTCTGATTAAGTTAATTAGAAAGGTCTTGACCGAGACGACAAAAATAAATATCGTCGTGTATAAAAGTTTTCCACTAAGATTTGTAAGAGAAGGCGACTTGGTACCATTCGCAACTCGTACTTAATGAATCTCAGCACAAGATTTAATTAATTCGCTGTAAATTCTGTTATTTATTTTGCAAAGCCTGCCTCTTTTAGTATTAAAATTAAGAAGATGTAAAAAATAAACTGAGAGATGAACTGTTTGGTACGACGCAAACGTTTTTTTTGTATTCAGATGGCATAATCTCCCGTTTCATACTTTTAACATCAAGGATTTCATGGATTGCCTTGTCTTTAAAAAGGAATCGTTTTCTTATCAGCACTTGAAGTTAAAGATCACGCTGCATCCTAATAAACGGTACACTTTCTTTTTAAAGATGGTGAAAACTATTCTAATTGCAGTAGTATACCATCATGTTGATTGGTATTGATAATAATTTAATTAGCTTAAAAATTAGTAAAGTTTAATAGTAGTAGTAGTGTAACAATTTTCAAAATTTTGTAATCAAGTGTCAAATAAACAACGCGATAAAATCCGTATATAGCAGTTTATTTTCAATGAATAATATTCGCGTAAATAGAAGACAATATTAAATATCCTTCATACCGAATTTCGGTCACGGCGGACAATCTTAACGGAGACTGGCCATCTACGCAGGAGATATTATAGTGCACAAGTATGTGCGGAAACATAAGTGCATTCTGTGTTCCCTAACCCTCATGATCCGACAGGACGGATAATCCGATACTACCGGAGAGAGTTCAGGTGCAGGTACAACCAGCTTTACGTGCTTTCCGAGGCACGGGTGTGTATATCACCGCCAACTTCCTAACTCCTGGCGCGTATTGAGATTTCATAACAGCAAAATCCAATAATTATTTGTTAGCCCGATCCGGGTTTCGAACTCATACATAGCAGTCGCATAGCAGTCGTATACACAACGACTGCACCACGGAGGCAGTTATTGTATAATAATATGGAAAACGGTATATTGAGACAAAACAATAATAATATTCGTGATGAGTGACGGACGGCGCCAAGCATAGAAACGTCTTTATTTCGGCAATATAAGTGTCATACATGTTATCAGTGTAGTTGTCACTGACCTCCTCGGGTTATATAAATTTTGATTAAGGAAATATTCTTAGTAGAAATTTAGTGTGAAATGGTTCTGCGAACTATGGGAGTAAAAAATGGTAGACATACCCATTAGCTGGTTGAATAAATAGAGACATTCAGAAAAATTCACCCATTATCTCATATTAAAAACATAACGTAATATATCCTGACGTCATGCTTATTGTCTGTGCTCATAAAAGATTTGTCAGAAATTGAGAAACTGATTGAAAAATGATAGATTTTGCTGACAACATTTTGATCATATTATAATAAATTATGGTTGTTCTTAACCTTCTTTGTGTCCGTATGTTTATAAAGGCCCCTGCGATCTGAACCGGAAGAAGCTTAAAAAAAAAACAATATTTCTTTAAACAATGTAGCAATTACTTCGTTATAGAAATTAAGCAGCAATTTTTAATCAGTACCCGATGCTAAACAGGACAGATAATCAGCCAGTTTTATTGAAGCCGTATTTATTAAAAACTTCATAGAATGAGGTTCGGTATTTTTTAATATACCAATATTTGAAAATATTGTGGCAAAAGATTACGGCCAATCTTTTGACAAATATTAAATACCTAATGACGAACAATCCTTCTACATTCATAAAAATAAATCGGTCAAGCACAAGTTGTTCCACCATAATTAGTGTTCTCTATTTGCTCTATAACAACTATTAATTCCTATAGAGCAAAGACACGAATAATACAAACATACAAACATAAATATAATTTTTTTTTTAATATTGCTCATTCATCATTCATTAATTCATTCATAGATTCACGCCTGTTTTCCAGAGGGGTAGGCAGAGACTACGGATTTCCATTTGCTACGATCCTGACACACTTCTCTGGCTTCATTCACTTTCATCACATTCCTCATACACGCCCGTCGGTTCAAGGTGCTCTTAACCTGGCCTTTGTCCAGAACGCCTCCGATCTGATCAAAAAGCGTTCGCCTAGGTCTTCCTCTTGCGACTGTTCCATTCACATTTTTATCACACACATCACATTTAATATTGTATGCTTTTAAAACCGTAGCTGAAATCATTTTCAATGAAAAACTTACATTAAACTACTTTATATGGATTTTGTCGCGTTGTTTATTATTTTAGAAAACACAATTATTACATAATTTTGAAACTTTAAACTGCTATTGTTAAACACTTTAACTAGTTACTTCAATTTAAGTTATTTAAATAACAAAATCTATTTAGATTTTAGTTTACACTATCCCCGACGTGTCGGTTGCTTTTCAGCGGCTATGTTCACGTGGAGACTGAAAAACCCACGCAATGGCTTCATGTTAAATAACTTTTTAACTTTGGAACCTCATGTTGAAATATATAAACTACTTATTATAACTAAGCTGTTTTCATACATTCACACAATATGATCTTAAAGAAAACTCCTGAAACAGACAAATGGACAGGCTGACAAACGCCAAGATGATTTCATAAGCGTTCCATTTTTTATTTTGTGTACGGTACACAAAAAAGAATTCTATTCTCGGCTATCCGTTGCCGAAATTCTGTTAAATTTTTCTCTTAAATTTCATCAGACTTTTTTACATATTTTAAACGGGATGGCTGTGAAAAATGTTTCTTTGTAAGCCTCTGTATCTAAGTGAAAAATGTCCGGTTATTACTGTGATTTAACTTAGTTTATATCAACTTGAATATAAGTTAATTCTAGAATAGATTTAAATCTAGTGTTAAGTAAAAAGTCATGTTTCTATGTAAGTAGGTAAGTACTGATTTTTACTACTTAAATAGTCTGAATCAAGTAAAATGGTTCGTCAAGATTTCAAAGTAACACCTAGTCAACATTTTGTTGTGAGATTACTAAAGAGTTTACGTTTGTTGCTACATTTAAAGAAGTTTCTAATATAGTAAAAGAAAAAGTTGTATTTTAGAAGTCACAGAGAATCGAAGAAGAAAATGTTGGGACACTTTATACTATATGACAATTTTCTAAAGACTCAGAAGATCTCAGCAAGGAATAAGAGGAAGCCTAAGAAGAAGATACATAGATTAGGTGAAAGGAAAGTGCAAGTCATGTCGTAACAAGAGGCCCAAGTAATAGCAGAGAATAAAGACATGGAGGAGGCTCCACCGATAAGAGCAAGGCTCTTAATTTGATGAATTGCTAGATTCAAGAATAAACTCACTTTAACACCGTTGATTTACAATTTCCATCTATACAAATATTGAAGCTGAAGATATTTTTGCTTTGTTCAAATGCATTTATTTATACGTAGTAGAGCCTCGCTGATTTCAGCATGAATGGGCCGGCTCGACCGGGAAAGGGCTACCCTCTCACAGAATGTCGACGTGAAATAGCAGTATTCCTACTGTTGTGTTTCGTTCGGTGAGTGAGAGTGCCGGAGACCCAATCACCCTATTTCCCCCTTTTCACTTTTTCTTCGTCCTAAAGGGTCGGTCGGCAACGTGCAAGTGATGCCTCTGGTATTGCAAGCGTCCATAAGCTACGGTGATCACTTACCATCAGGTGTGCCGGGCCGTATGCTTGCATCCCACCATAGCGATAAAAAAAAAGAAAAAAATAATAATAACTGGTCTCTGGAAATTCCATTCAGATTTGTTAGACTTGCTTGGTTTGGTAGATAAATGCGCAGTAGCAGTGGTAGGGCGACCACTTCAACCATCGGTCAGACAAGCGAGATGTTATTGATAAATGTATGTACGTTATTCGTATCGCAGAAGGCTAATAACAACAGACACGAAGCAAACGAAACTTGATATAACTATTTGTTGTTCTCTTGAATTTGGGTCTATACGAGAATCAATAAGCAAATAAAGCAGCGATAGCTTAGTGGGGAGACCAACAGGCTGCAATGCAGAGGGTCTCGGGTTCGAACCCACGTCACGCATCTCTGACTTTCAGAAGTTATACGACTTTTCGAAGTTATGTGCGTATTGATTGACAATTATCACCTGCTCCGTGCCTCGGAGAGCATGTTAAGCCGTCGGTCTCGGCTGCCATGAACATCTATGGCAGTCGTCATTGGGAGAGTGTTGACAGAAAAGATCCCACTGGGTCGAAGTGTCGCCGGTCTGCACTGACTGGCCCCAAGATAAGATAGGTACACAAATAAAATATACAGACAAATGAACTTCCCTTGTAATTCGTACATTAGCATACAGACGCTGGTATCCAGACATGTTTTTATTATTGTCTCGAAACGTCTTATACGTCAGTTTAAAACTCTATTAAAAATAGAGAATCGTGTTTAACGAATGAAACAATTGAATAATGTTACACTCAAACTTTTAAACGATCTAATTGTCACGATTTAGGTGTAGCCACCACCTCCGTACGATGTTTAGAGCGAATTGTGGCCTCCGGGAGGAATGCAGGCGTAATCCGAGAGCGATTAAATTCAATTTTACTTCGAACCTTCCTGCGTGAAGTGTACCGTATGCCTCACCTTCGTGTCACGACCGAACGACGATGTGATGTGACGATGCGATTTTATTACATGCTGTATTCCCCAAGGGGTAGGCAGATTTCGTCAGCTCTGATTTTAGTTTGCGTGTGTCGTTCTAGTTTATTTCTGTCGGCACATTGGTAGACTCTTTGTTGCTATGGAGAATTTATTTAAAGGAAACCGTAAAAATTAGAATATCCGAGAGTTGATCCGTCTGGTCGTAAAACGGTATCTAAATTTGTATTTACGTAATTTATTTGTATTTGCTATTATTATTAAAACAACCACCCAAAATCGATATTTAATGCATTCGACGTTTTATCAATATTCGAAATCAAATTTCTAATTTAAACAATTTGAATTTGTATCAATAATTGCTATTCGCGAAACAAGCCTGCAAAAAATGATCAGCCCAAGCGTTATGCCAACCTCAATGTTATGCCACGGTATACATGTGATTACTAGAAAGTACCCAATTCATTATCGTCGGTAATATCTCAGAAATACAGTTTGAATATACTACACTTGTGAGCTACAGTGCTATGATTCTTGAATAACTAATTCGATATTTTAAATTATATTTGACATTCAAATCAACTACCATATCAAATACATCAATATTTGAACCACAGTCAATTAATATTTTTTCTACTGCAATTTAAGCTAACACAAAATGTGATAAAAAGGCAGTGGTAAGCGCAGGCGGCGGGGTGCGGTGTGGGATAGGTGCCCGCTGCACCGACTCGCTGGACTGTGACCATAATCGCCACAAAACTTTTTGATTTATGCGCGAACACAAACAGATGTTTTTACTGTATCTTAATTTCGGAGGCAAAATTGTGAAATGATACTTTTGTGCTTAGGGTTCAAACCCCTAGACAATATAAAATATTTGGCTCTAGGTTTAAGTTACGACTGGCTACTGCCACTGCGCCGAATATTGTGGGTTCGATCTCCACACGGGTTAAACATTTGTGATCCTCAAATAGTTGTTCGAAGTTTGGGCGTATTTTGTATCCGTTGTTTGAATGTTTTGTAAAGTTGTACAAAATAATCGTGCTCATTGTCATGTTATGTTTATGTTCATATATTAATTGTGCATAAAAGTCACTTTTAGAGTTCGAAAAAACTCCTTAACAACAGCTTTATCCGTCCGTCTGTTATACAACTTTCAACTCAAGAACCGTAAGAGCTAGAGACTCACGGTTAACACCATTCGACTCAGCGTGGTCGATATACTCCGAAATGAATATGACCTTTAACCTCTGATCACGTCACGTAATACCATGTTTTTCGAACTCTGAGATTTAAGGCAATTCATTGCCGTTTCTCACTTGTTTGATAAAATAATGATACCATTGATCAAACAATATAGTTATTTCATACAATATATCAAATTACCTGTCACCATGATCACCATGACTATTAAATAAATAAATAAATAAATAAATAAGTTTATTTCATATCATATTTGGTTTACATTGCTTGTCGAGGAGTCTCCATTTAAGCATAGAAAATGCCTGTAGTTGACTATTGACTATTGCCCTGACGCTACGTTAGCGTCACGTAACGTTTGTAGTATGCGGCTGAATATGTATGAGGCCTGAAAGGGTGGCAGACGTAAATGGGCTCATCACCTATGTGGGACCTAAAACTATTTCTGGCTAAGGTGTTGCTGGAAAAATCATAAGCATAGTAATTGGTGACTAGAGCAGCTATATATAGCTCAGTGGGGAGACCAACAGACTGCAATGCAGAGGGTCTCGGGTTCGAACCCACGTCGCGCACCTCTGACTTTCGGAAGTTATATGACTTTTCGAAATTACGTGCGTATTGATCCCGGCTGCCATGAACATCTATGGCAGTCGTTATTGGGAGAGTGTCGACACAAAGCTCCCACTGGGTCGAAGTGTCGCCGGTCTGCACTGACTGGCACCCACATAAGATACATACATACAGACTGGTGACTATCAAGCAGGTCCTAGGCTTGTTTGGATGAAACATGGTAGACGATATAGACGGTAGTTCTGGATAAACCTAAAATTTTATGTATTCCTATATGCGTTGCCGTACGATTTACGCGGACAGAATATAGTCGTATCATAATATATCTAAGCACAAAATAAAATTCCATTTACATTGTTACGACTTGTGTAAACATACATTAAAAGTTAAGTACATTCTACGGCTCAGTATCAGCTGTTATACGCAACAGCCGATAGCATATTTAAGTTATGCGTGATACAATAATAAAAGTTTATTCTCAACCAAATAAAATTACGTGAGATTCAAAGTAACTCAATTTATTAGGCCATAAGTATATTTTTTGTGCAATCATAAATATATTTCTTTGCCTCGTTATGATTTTTATTTACGTTAAATGTCAGTTTGACATTGACTTCATTTGACCTTAGCATCGCAATGAAAATCATAAGGCTGGGGCATAATAATGTGCTCACTGTATAACGCTTGCTTTTTAACATATCAGCTTAATAAATATTAGTACTGTTCTACATTTATATGAATGCTACACAACGAAATTAAACTATTTGGAACATATTTTTAGTATGTGTAAATATATATTATTCAAAAATATTTAATCGTAATATATAACATTAACACTCGTTTTAAATTAACGTTACAAATACCATGTTGATAGATTTTAACCGTATCAAACCCTGTCGAATGCAAAATTATTAGAGTAATTTTTAGAATTGCCCATTTTGTTAATTTGTTTTAAAAAGACAACTGTTGCACTAGGAATAATTAAGTAAATACTTGGTACTCAGATATTCTCTTCCCAGGCACGTAACAACTATTTGTAGATCAGAAAAATGTTTGTCCTGCCTAGGAATCAAACCTACGCCACTTGCACAGTGGTAGTAGCAAGCTGACTACTAAAAAACTACGTCACAGAAACTTAGCACTAGTCGAAGGTTCAGTTGCTTGTTATCATGGCCCGTGCATCTAAGTTAACATTATGGGATTAATTGTAATCCTTGTTTACTCGTAATATATAAAAATAAAGTGCAAGATCGTAAAATTTTTATTACAATAAAATAATATCGATTTTAGCCATAATTGTTATTTGGTTATATTTTTAGAAAACAGTACCTATTTATAATATAAACAATTCTTTAATTGTTATTTATTCACCAATTTGTAATTAATGACATACAATTAATTGATCTAAATAACAGATCGTTAACTATTAGCAGTAAATTCAAGTTCGACCAATTCAAGATTAGACTGATTACAAAGCGGTCACAATACGCTTACGTATCATTAAGCACCATAGTGTGGTTAAGGCCTAAATTATTCAAAAGTAATAAATATCCATCGAAGTGGGGTTATTGTCTTTGAATAAAATTTGTAGTTACCATTTGCATTTACCATTTGCATAGTTAAAACATTAGCTGTCTATATATGATATACGTTCACGTTACCCTTGGGACTCGTTCAACCAAATCAAGAGGTGATTCATATTTAGGGAGCACCCTTGATTAAACGTGACGACGCATTCAATAAATACACGCTATCTATGGAAATAGATTATCTACTCTTTATAAGGAGGGTAAACAACCGTCAGCACTTCAGTAAAAATACACCTAAATGTTGACTGGCAGTCTGCTTTATATTTTCTTCATGTAATTGCTATAAAGGCGTTCGATTCTTCTATAAATAGAAATAAACACAAAAGGTGATTTTGCCTCCAGACTAACAAAACGTCTTTGAACATCATCCGTGAAAATGTGAACTTCAAATCGACTCCGATGGAATAGAACGAAAATTTCCTTTGAGAGAGAAAAATCTAATTTTCGTTAAAGAAATGCAGATAAATTGTATCTCACGTAGAGACTTAACGGCAGGCAGACATCGGCACCGAGAGATTAGAACGAGAATAAGTAAATGGAGGCGAAATCCTTGATAACAGATCCGATATCACACGAGCCGAATCAATATTTGCAACAAGGCTCATTTATACATCACGTCATTAATGCAATACGAGTTTCGTGTCTGGCCACTTTATATCCTGCGTTCGGCATGACTCTTATAGATAAAGCAATAGTGATCAATTTGCTTTAAATCAGATGTAGTGACATGTAAATGATGGTATCTCTCGGGAATGGAGTGTTATCAATGTTGGGGGAGTCCGCTCGATTGAGGAAACGAGGGGCAACAATAAGCACAAGGCTATGGTGTAGACAATGCCATGCATTTATTTGCTGCACCATATCGTTTGTACGTTATGGGGTAACGCACCATAAACTCTTGGCAAATTTGTCGTTAAATTCGCTTTCATTATGGCTGTATTTGTTTTATTTGTATTTTTATTTCACCATGTGTGTTGGGGGTATTCCATCTTTTCTTTTGGGGCTCGTAAAAGTAGATATGACATTATACAGGCATCAGCAGTCCACCTGTGTATGTGAATTCTATAATTTATTTTGGAACAAAGCAAATCTGCTTGGCAAAGACTTTATGATTTTATCATTTCATCACCTATTATCGGGTAAGCCACAGAGGTTGGCTAATAAAAAAAGGTAGAATATTTAAAGTAATTCCAGAGTTTCGGTAGATTAGAGTCATCGTTTTTATTCTACTGAATCGTGTAATGTCTATGTGTTTTAAATCTTATCTAAGTGATTTAATCGCCTGTGATGTTGGTATATATCATACCCATTTATATATCAAAGTTCATTCAAACAATGTTCATATTTAGGGGTCACAACGTAGACACGAAAATAAATTCAAGTCGTTTGAAAAATGTATTAATAACAATTGACTGTTTGATGCCGTGGTAAAACATTGCGTATATGTTTACGTGTGATCGTGATTTGATTCAACTCCCCAAATCGAGCACGGTGATATTAGAATATTCTGATAGGTCATTTTCTGCAGCAGAACAGAGTCCGGTAATGCAACGGCTACACGCTAAAAAGCCTTTAATACCTGTATGCCTATGCGTTAGTTTATGGTGACATGATCTTGGCTGCTTGGTTCTTTCAATAATTGCATATATTAATATAATAACTATGGTTAATTGTATATAACTTCGTTCCTAGTAGTATATTGTAAGTGCCCTTAACGCCTGTGGCACAGGTTTATCCTAGTACAGGCACCCATATTAAATTACCTATATTAAGTATTTTCGACGACCTCGATGGCGTAGTGGTTAGTGTAACCGACTGCCACGCCTGAGGCCGCGGGTTCGATTCCCGCACAAGTCAAACATTTGTGTGCATGAACATGGATTTTTGTCTTGGTCTGGGTATTTCTACGTATAATATGTAAGTATTTACAAAAAAAAAGTATATATGTATGTTTATCCATTGTCTAGTACCCATAGAATAAGCTCTGCTTAGTTTGGGCTAGATGGTGTTGTGTGTATGTGATAGAATATATTTTATGGACTGTATTCATTGAAATTAAACTACTATATACGGATTTTATCGCGTTATTTATTTGACACTTTATTACATAATTTTGAAAACTGTTACACTACTACTACTATTAAACTTTACTAATTTTTAAGCTAATTAAATTATTATTAAAACTATTAAAACTATTTAGATTTAATTTAATTTCCACTTTCCCCGACGTTTAGGTTGCTTTTCAGCAGCCATGGTCACGGGGATGTTTTACCATTGTAATCAATAAATAAATAATAATAATTATTATTATTATTGTTTTCGTTTGAATCCTAAATTATAAAACTAATGTGTGTTTGTATGTTACGCGTTCACGCCTTACCTACTCGACCGATCACCATTTAAAACTTAGGAATTTTGTATACACGTCGTCAGGGGGTAAAAAAGTACTGTGATAGCTGGTATGTATACGTTGTATGTATACGTTGTTTGAAAATATCGGCGTATTGTGTGGTGTATAGGTTGTCTATAGACAATACTAGGTAAGGTTGTGGTGTGGTGGCAGGACGATTGACATTGGGAGGTTATTTATAGTTAACCCAACTGCAGAACAGACTGGTTCTGGAGTAACGTGAAAGTCGATAGAGGGAGATTATTAATAGCACAAGATTCCAAAGCCAGCCGACTAAAGTCATCGCAAAACTAAGATTTCACAAATCCTAACTAATATTATAAACGCGAATGTGAGTTTGTCTGTTTGTAACGCTTTCACGCCTAAACTACTCGACTGGTCATAATCAAATTTGCATACACATTATCCGGTTTCTAGAAAAGGACAGAAACAAGTGAGAAATGGCCATGAATTTCCGTAAATCTTAGAGTTTGAAAAATGATATCACGTGACCTTAAGATCAGAGGTCAAAGGTCATAGTCGTTTCGGGGGTATATCGATTATGGTGAGTCGAATAGCGTTAACCGCGAGTCTCTAGCTCTTACAGTTCTTGAGTTGAAAGTTGTATAACAGACAGACGGACGGACAAGGCTGTTGAATAATTTTTTTTTTTTCGTACGCTAAAATTACTGTTATTAACCTAACCTAAACTACATTTACGCGAGCGAACCCGTGAGCAAAATACAGTAAATTATAATACGTAAGTGTACGTACGCTTCAAAAATTCAAAATTAAGAAAATTAAGTCGCAATTCAGTAAAATCTCGAAATGAAACTCACTTCTGAATCCGCACAGCACCGTTACCATGAGGCGTATGTTAGTTTAAATAAATTATTACTTTGGATACAGTTGATGATATTCGAGGTCGAGACGAAAACTCTTTAAGACTGAAGTTATAATATTTATTTATCAGTAAATATACAGAGAAATGGAACAATGCGAAGAATTTCTAGAAGATATAATCATTCAGCAAAGGGTACAAAAGCTCCTGTAATTAAATTATCAAGCACCTTGCTTATTTCTCTCGTCGCGTTGTTTCCAGAAATGCATCACAATATTTCTGTTTATTTCTTTTGTGTAAAAGTGTGATTATTCGGTTTATTCTTGTGTTTAAGTTGCATAAATTTCAATCTTGGTCAAAAATTCGAACATGATATGTTCTGCATTTACTTATCTATATAAAAAAACTGCTTTTAATTTATTTTTATTGATATCTCTAAAGCTCAAAGCATCATTAAACTCACTTATGACGTCCATAAGTATAACTTCGTGACCTAAAGCAATACATTATTATTGGCTTTAATTACTAGCTGTTTATAATAATATTAGCCCTGTATATAAAGTGTGTCCCACTGCTGGGTAAGTACCCAGCAGTGGGACAGTTTGACAGTGTGAAAACAGGCCTATACCTCTTCTCAGTGTGAGAAGGTTTAGGTCAATAATTTAGCACGCTGGCTCAGTGTGGGTTGGCAGACGTCACAAATCTTCGAGATCAGTCATTTCTCCACAATGTTTTCGTTTGTTATCCGAATAAAATTCAGTGACAATTAATAAATCGACATTCGAATGCGAAATAGTACAATCATATCCGAATCTTTCTATTTTTCAGTTACATTTACGCATCCCTTATTCATGTCTCGTTTCATAAGATTATCAATTTATGGTTGAACCGCCCACCCCTCAACTTCTGAGATAAATCGAAGGGTTGCTCACTCCCAATCGAATTAATTACAAGACACAAGGTTATTCAAATAGTTGTATATAGTTATGGATTTATTTCCTTTCTCTATAGATTAAAAGAACATATTAATGATTTATATAGGGGTTCGATTCCCGCACAAGTCAAAAATTTGTCTGCGTGAACATGGATGTTTGTCTTGGTCTGGGTGTTTCTATGTATAATATATATGTATTTACATAAAAAAGTATATAATATGTTTATCCATTGTCTAGTACCCATAGTACAAGCTCTGCTTAGTTAATCCTAGATGGTGTTGTGTGTATGTGATAGAATATTATTATTATTATTATATTATATCCTTACGTTTGTATATATCCGGAAGGATAGACGGAGTTGTATTTTAGCGACATTATAAATGGCAGAATCCTGTTTAGCGGGCAACATTACAAACTTTTAAACAACGGACACAAAGAACACCAGATCCGAAGCAATTATCTGTGGTTCATAACTTTTGTCCTTAGTGAATGAACTCTCAAAACGCTGTGCGTCGGTGGTCTCTAATGATAGGGAGAAACTTATAGCTGTCTACCGGACACGCATTCAGATTCCAACCTCCTACTGACAAAAGCCTCATAGAAAAACCGAATACCACTTTTCCCAAAAACGGCCGCAAACATACCATATTTTGCCAAAGGTATCACCTAATAAAAGGCGAGCTTATAGCCGATACCTTTCCCACAAACCGTGTTCTCATTGACTGAATTACCTAACAGAAAAGTATCTTAATAATACTACTGGAATCTCAACCGGGACTTACGATCGGTCAGTGCAAACTTATGCTATAAGACAAACGAGGCAACCCCATTCATTAAATTAAAATTTATGGGCAGAACCTAATTCACCAGTGGACGCCGTCCAAATTGCTCTGGTCATACGCCTTTTGCTTGATACTCAAAAAAGTTAACGAGATTTTAAAGTTTTCTATGGCATTATACATTACTTTTCGTTCAGCCTTTTTTGAATTGAGGCCAAGTAATACACGCAAATGTACAGCCTGTTTTTATCCAGTCTTCTTGTATTCAACAAACGCTTCAAAGTAAGACGGCAACTTTATTTTTCAAAGGGCTGTTTTAATTTTATTAATTTACAGGAACTAGGCACTTTCTTTTTTACTCGCGCTACAGTTGTTCTCGGTTATTTAAATATTCACGTTCCTTTCACCAATCACTTGTTGTAATTATTCCTTTGTAGTTCTTTATTGGTTTGCAAACGTATTAATATTTTTTATTGTTTGATGTTTTGAATCAGGAATACGACTTAACAGCCTTCCTGCTTAAGGTATTAAGTCGTTTCACGCCCACGTTTTGCGGCTATATTTAGGTTGTACATATTAATGCCGTCTACTACGTTTCGATACGGAAAACCAAAAAAATTTGCTTTTACAAGGCCGTTTTTTGTACGTATCGGTATAAGGTATTTGTATATTGAAATATTTGATTTGGCTTACATTAAATAGTGTTATAATGTCATATTCTTTATTATATAGCAGCGATAGCTCAGTGGGGAGACCAACAGACTGCAATGCAGAGAGTCTCGGGTTCGAACCCACGTCGCGCACTTCTGACTTTCGGAAGTTATGACTTTTCGAAATTATGTGCGTATTGATTGACAATTATCGCCTGCTCCGTGCCTCGGAGAGCACGTTAAGACGTTGGTCCCGGCTGCCATGAACATCTATGGCAGTCGTTATTGGGAAAATTACTACCCTCTTATATCCTGACACTGGTCTAGCCTTAGGGTATCATTGCGGAGGTCAGGTGGCAGCCGCTCCGTGTAAAAACTGATATCCAGTCAAATCCGGTTAGACTAGAAAAGCCGAACCCAAGTGACTTGGGAATAATAAAGGCTAAGGGAGAAGAAGAGTCATATTCTTTATTAATGGACATTTTAAGACATTATATGCCAGTATTTGCTTGACTACTAACGTATTAATTATACTAAATCAATCCTTATAAGCATAATAGCGTTTACGTCTTGTGTCCCTAGTCGCTTGGGCTGACAATGTACATAACAAATCAGTGACATATTTTGTGTTTTTAAAATAACATTCATTTATTTTACCAATGGTTTTTATATAATTACTCTATAGAATAAAGTAAAAATGTATATTTATTATTTATGGTCCTTTTACTGAACACCATGTATCTAAAATTATCGAACCATTATTCACGTGGTAAAAGAACAACAAATTTAATTATATTTCATCTATGATACACTTTTATCTTAGTCTGCGTGTATTAAATAATAATTATTTTAACAAAATGCTCATGTAAAAGTTTTTTTTTAAATTACCTCTTATGGTACTCATTACTATTTTTAAGCACCACGCTTCACTGGAATTATATCTAATACAGAAGGAATTGATCCGATATCGTTTTAAATGCGCGTCTGTGTGAGTGCACGAGTGTATCATCTTTATTAAGCTAATTTGTATATCTAACTCATTTGTGTTTAAATATTGTCTGTCTAGAATAAATAGCACAAATGATACCCACGTGTAAGAACCTAACACAGAAACTTTGTAATGAAAAAGCTCTCTTAACAACTAACTTCATCACAATATTACTATAATAATACAAAGGATTTATAAGACGAGAATGTAGCGTGTCTGTTGTAATAAACTTTGTTTATATTAATCAAGGTGAGGGGTGACGTGAGGGGTGGGGGTAAGGAGTGCATCTCGCGAGGGTGCACGTTAAATTGAGTTGTCTCTCGCGATGTATTGCACACCTTACGTGGGACACATACGGAACGTAATATAAGCACGCTAATTTTAAATCTGGGGTGAGCAGACTTGTTTTTCAGTGTCAGAAATTTAAATTAATATTATCTTATGTGGGGGCCAGTCAGTGCAGACCGGCGACACTTTGACCCAGTGGGATCTTTTGTGTCGACACTCTCTCAATAACAACTGCTATAGATGTTCATAGCAGCCAGCACCGACGGCTTAACGTGCTCTCCGAGGCACGGAGCATGCGATAATTGTCAATCAATACGCACATAATTTCGAAAGTCATATAACTTCCGAAAGTCGGAGCTGCGCTACGTGGGTTCGAACCCGAGACCCTCTGCATTGCAGTATGTTGGTCTCCCACTGAGCTATCACTGTATGTACTAATCACAGTACGAAATATATTTGTTTTGTAATCATAGTACAAAGCTTATTCTTTAACTGTGTAGAGACAAAAATGTTGTATATAATATGTTTTATGTTGTATAACTATATATGTAGTGAGTGTAGTAGAGTCAAAAAAATTGTGGTTTACAAATAGTTTTATCGAGTCTGGTTCTTCTTTGTCTCTGTTGAATGTTTGTTAAGTCCTCCGCGACGTATGATTACTGTAGGATTTGTCTTTGTAAAGAACCAAAATATAAAGTAGTTTGAAATTAAACTGCTTTATAAAGATTTTATCGCGTTGTTTTTAAAGTGATTCAAATAAACAACGTGTTACAATGCGTATAAAGTAGTCTAATTGCAGTGTATAAGATTCGTTTAAACGTAGGACAATATAAGTTATCATCATACTAACCTATAATAGATTTATTTATTTATTTTAATGGCTATCCAACAATTGTTCACACAAATACAATTTAAAAAAAAACTTAAGATTAGCAGACTGAGCGAGTGTGACAATCTTTTATAGGTAAGCACAGCATGCACAACTTAACAATAAATGTTCAGCCAACAGAAATAACAACAATAGGAACAAACTTTAAATACAAAGTAAAATTAAAACAATTAATACTAACATTGAGTAAACTGAGTACATTATTAAACACATTATATTCTTTAAAATTAAATGTACATAGACCAAAAACAATGTGATTACATGACTATAAACAAATTTTAAACATAGATAGCATTACACACAGTAGATAGCATCTAATATAGGGTAGTCTCACTTACAGAGACTTGCCCATACTACATATAGGTACATAATAATATATAATTAAATACAAGGCGTATACTAAAATCCAACACGAAAACAGTGTACCAATAATAGATGTGTTTCAAGGTATCGCAAACACTCCATCAGTTCGTTAAGCTTACCCTCCGTATGTGCACTCCTTGTGCATTCACGGTTTGCGACAAACGTGTGCACAAATATATCAGTGTAATTGCGAGGGTTACCGTCTCTAACCCTCCCGCCCTGCTCCTCGCGCCCCTTGACAGCACTTGTCAAAATAGAACAACACTATTTTTGTTTTTGATCCCACGGCAGATGGGGCGCTTGAATACTTGACACTTATTCTAAAAATATTTCGATCGGTTCGTGTCAATGTTGACTTGAATATTAGACTAATTTGGGTCGAGTAGGTATAAGTATACATACATACATACATAGATTCACGCCTGTTTCCCAGAGGGGTAGGCAGAGACTACGGATTTCCATTTGCTACGATCCTGACACACTTCTCTGGCTTCATTCATTAGAAGGTATAAGTATGCTTTGATAAATTCAATGATTTACAGTTAGTACTTGTAAGTTTAGGCGATTTTTGTGTCAGTCGTTTTAATGTTGCCTTGGTAGCCTTCTGGCTAAATAATGTTATATTTATTACATAAAATGACCGTCTATGTATACAGGGTGTAACAGAAAGGTGGGGTCATATTTAAGGGTCACATAGCCTATGCACAATGGAAAACCGATATATATACATATATTGACCGTCTATCATGACGACCTTGGCGATGCAATTGTTTTAAAAGTGAACGTAAATTTATATTATTGTTTTGTTAGTCTTACTGGACTGGAGATTAAGATGGTAGTAAAAGAAACACCATCTTAGTCTCCCCGTGACCAATGCTGTTGATAAGCAACCAATACGTCGGAAAAATTTTAACTATAAATAGTTTGATACAGTTCAAAGTTTTAGAATAAATCGCC
This sequence comes from Catocala fraxini, assembly GCA_930367265.1. NCBI lineage: Eukaryota > Metazoa > Arthropoda > Insecta > Lepidoptera > Erebidae > Catocala > Catocala fraxini. The sequence goes on from OV884038.1 coordinate 23,772,618, forward strand.
ATAAAATCTGTATTGAAATACTTTAAATACATATTATTAAACTTCAGGTAAAAATAATATAGTATCATCAAACATCGGCATCCACAGGATAGGCTTGCCTAGTGTGGAGCCAATGGATACTATGTGTATTGTTCTGGCAATAAATATATATTATTTTTAATCAGCTTAATTTCTGGAACTGTACCTGGTGGGCAGTAATGGGTGTTTTTTTTTATGCAACCAATGTAGCAAATATGCATACGGCCCGCCTGATGGTAAGTGGTAACCATAGCCTATGGACGCCTGCAACGCCAGAGACATCACTTGCGCGTTGCCGACCCTTTAAGAAAGGAATAAGGAAGTGGGAAGGAGAAGCAGCGGGAAAGGGGAAAGAGGGTTATTAGGCTCCGGCACTCTCACTCACCGAACGAAACACAACAGTAGGCATACTTCTATTTTACGTCAATATTCTGTGGGAGGGTAGTCGTTCCCCGGTCAAGCCGGCCCATTCATGCTGAAATCAGCGAGGCTCTACTTCTCCTAATACTTATGTCCAGCTCTTGGGAGACAAAGGCTATGTTGTAAGCAGGCTTACTGTGCCTACGTTGTATTAAGATAACTTATTTATTTTCAGCCTGTATTGTTGGGACAACTGCAGGGCAAAGGCCTCCCTTTTCCACATATCCCTGCTATGCACCAGTTTGCTCCAGTCTCTCCTGTAGCTACTTAATTTGTCCTCCCATCGACGCCTTGGTCTATCACGTTGGCAGCTTAGCACTATCTGGGACACAGTCTGTGCTGATTTTAGTCCAAAGCTCCTGCGGAATGCGGCAAACGTGTCCACCCAAATCCCATTTGAGATTTGCGGCTTTCTGGGTGACGTCTGTGATTCATATAGCAGACTGTTATTCATTATAAAAATATGAATTTTGCACTAAGAATAATTCTTGTGTTGCGGGGGACTTTACAAACATTCAAACAACGGACATAAAGAACAACCAGACTCGGAACAACCATTTTTGGATCACACAATTTTTTGTTCCATGTGAGATTCGAACCCACAACACTCGGCACAGTGGCAGCGGAGAGACGACCACTTAAACCACTACGCCATCTGTGCAGTCACAGTCAGTTATCTTGATACAAAATAATATATACTAGCGTAGATCAAGCTTGGAGTTCAAACTATAATAATAATAATAATAATAATAATCATGTTCGTCTGTGATGAGGTTGTATATTCCGCGGAAATGTGGGGGCCGAGGCTTTCTGAATGCCAAGGCCCTTCATAACCGCAAGGTGTGCAACCTCAGAGAATACTTTCTCCAGGCAGACGTGGGTATGCATCGTGATGTAGTTGCTGTGGACACCGGACTCACCCCGCTCAGTTTGGCTTAAGAAAACTGGCGCAAGCCTGTAGTGCTTAGCACTAGCGATCGCAGGGATGTATGGCAGAGCAAGGAGCTTCACGGTAGGTTCTACAAGGCTCTATATGGAGCCGATGTAGACCTGTTAGCCTCCGTGAACTGGCTACGTTTCGGTGACCTCTTTGGGGAAACCGAAGGTTTTGTCTGTGCTATTGCGGACGAAGTTATCAAGACGAATAACTACCGGAAATATATCTTGAGGGATGGCACGGTGGACATTTGTCGGGCGTGCCATCTACCTGGTGAGTCCCTCAGGCATATAGTTTCCCGTTGTTCTCGTCTTGCTAACGGCGAGTACTTGCACAGACATAACCAAGTAGCCAGGATTATTCATCAGCAACTTGCTCTGAAATACAAACTTGTAGATGTTGAAGTGCCGTACTACAGGTATGTAGCTGAATCAGTTCTCGAAAATGGTCATGTCACGTTGTACTGGGATCGAACTATCATCACAGACAGGACTGTTGTGGCCAACAAACCTGACATTGTGGTGATAGATCGATCAGAGCGCCGTGCAATGATTATCGATGTCACCATTCCGCATGACGGCAATCTCGTGAAAGCTGAAAAGGATAAACAAATTAAATATCTCGATTTAGCTCGCGAGGTTGTCGACATGTGGGATGTGGATTCGGCAATCATTGTGCCGATAGTCATATCTGTCAATGGTCTAATTGCTAAGAGCCTCGATCACCATCTAAAGAGGCTCGCGTTAGGTGCTTGGATCAGGGGTTTGATGCAGAAGGCAGTGCTATTAGATACAGCACGCATTGTGAGGAGGTTCCTGTCTCTGGAATCCTAACCACCGGCAGCTTGGACCCAGTTCCCGATGCCGGTGGGTCGTTTCAGTTTTTATATTTTTAAATATGTATGTTTTTATATTTATATTAAAAATGTAATAATTAGAAGAAAAATAGTAATAAAGAGAATAATAATAATATTTATTTATTATCAGAAAAATAAGATACATCCTTACACTACATCATAGATATTACATCAACAGTATTAATTCTTAACTATGTTAATTTATAGTGTATACGAAATAAATGAGGTTCAAACGGTAATGTTTCAGCCTTTTTTTTTTTACGTGGGTGAATGCTTTGACCCATGATACTTCTCCGCGGGGCGACGGAGAGGTTATGTCGGGCTCACCAGGGAATTGATACCCCGGTAATACCGACTAAACCTACCACGGTGTTCCTCGACATAACCATAGACGGCGAGGCCGCGCGAATCGCTTTCACATGCAATCGCGACCCCGCCGTGGTTTCGGCCCGCCGTGTAAAACGGCAGGCCACTACACAGAAATACTTCCTCCACCGTCCCCCTGGGAGGGACAAAGACACGATACAGAGGCGCACGTGGGAACACGCACGCCGCCTCTCGGACCTGGTGCTGATCGGGTGGCGAGCAGGCTCACGCAGCTCACCACCCCCAGGTCAAACCTGGAGCTGGAGGTCATCTCGCGCCCTCCGGCGCCCGGTTCTGCGGTTGGGGAGAGGGTTTAAGCGCTCCCTCTCCCGCTCCGCCGCATCCTTGATGGAAATTACTTCCTCACAAAAGGAGGCGACGGCGTTCCACGATCTCTCACTTCGGACCATAGACTGAACCACGGCCGGGAGTGAGAGGGCAACCAGTCCGACTGCCGCGATCAACTCACGGCGCTGCAATGCCCAGGCGGGGCAATCCGCCAAAGTGTGCAGCGCCGTGTCTACAACAACATCGCGGCAGTCGCCGCAGTGATGACATCCGGGCGTCACCTGCCGGCCTATACGACACAGGAACTGGCCAAAACAACCGTGGCCAGTCATTACATGTGTCAGCCGGAAGGTAAGGGCGCCGTGCCGCCTCTCCAGCCACTCCTCTAAAACGGGACTTACCGCCACGATTGTGGCGTGCCCGATGTTTAAGCCTGCCTGAACTACGATAAACCTGTGTTTCAGGATAAAATTGTCATCACTTGACAATTTTATTTTATACTAGTGCATTATTAATACAAATATTTACAGTCAAGTACATCTACGATTAAATGTGTTTAGGAAGTAATATACAACTTTAAATTTACTTTTCATAATTCATAATATCATTTTAAGACTTCTAGCAGTTTTTCTGTGTCCGTATAATTTAATTTATTACTATTAATAATGTTATGAATTTGATCGTTCTAATGGATGATTGGTTTTAATTATTGTTCCAATGTTATTTTACGCACTGTCAATTAATTTTCGCAACAGTTTTGTAAACAATAGTTTGCATTTTACATATTTAATTAGGCTAATCATAAATAAAATTTGTTTTCAATATGAGTTTACAATTACGATATTATTTTAGAGATAACTTTTAAAGGTTTGTGTTGTATGTTATGAATGAACACATTCCAGTGGGGTGATAATGTAGGTTTTTGCTGGCGCGCTGAGTACATTCTGGGTATGTCCGTATGTATGAGCTTCTTACATATCTACGTTATCTATTAACTAATATTATAAAGAGGAAAGATTAGATTTATTGTTTGTAAGGATTTAATTCAAAAACTAATTAACCGATTAAAAAAAAAACACACAACTTAGGTGGCAAAAAACCATACGGCCCACCTGATGGTAAGTGGTCACCGTAGCCTTTGGACGCCTGCAATACCAGAGGCATCACTTGCGAGTTGCCGAACCTTTAGGAAAAAAAGGAAGTGGGAAGGAGAAGGACCGGGAAGGGGGAAAGAGGGTGATTAGGCCTCCGGCACTCTCAGTCACCGAACGAAATACAACAGTAGGAATACTGGTATTTCACGTCGATATTCTGTGAGAGGATAGTACTTCCCCGGTCGAGCCGGCCCATTCATGCTGAAATCAGTGAGGCTCTACAACTTTTTTATCAGCGAGTAACATAGACTATATTTTTTTAAAGTACTGTACGAGCGAAACCGTGGGCAATAGCCAGTATATTAAAATTTAATAGATTTTGGTCCCCGACTTCGTTCGCGTAAATGTAAATTAGGTTAGTAACAGTACGTTTACCTGTATGAAGGCACCCTATGTCCTTTTCTGTTCTCTTGTCAACGTGTACGCGAAATTTCATGATGATCGGTCGAGTAGTTAAGACGTGAAAGCGTAACAAAGAAACTAACATTCGCATTTACGTATGATATCAGTTAAGATTTCAGATGAGCAGCGATAGCTCAGTGGGGAGACCAACAGACTGCAATGCAGAGGGTCTCAGGTTCGAACCTACGTCGCGCACGTCTAATTTTCGGATGTTATATGACTTTTTGAAATTATGTACGTATTGATTGACAATTATCGCCTGCTCCGTGCCTCGGAGAGCACGTTAATCCGTCGGTCCCGGCTGCCATGAATATCTATGGCAGTCGTTATTGGGAGAGTGTCGACACAAAAGATCCCGCTGGGTCGAAGTGTCGCCGGTCTGCACTGACTGGCCCCCACATAAGATAAGATTTCAGATAGTATTTTTTTATTGTAATAATGTTGTAAGCATGCTTACTGTGCCTGATAGTTAGTGAGAACTGAAGAATATTAACGCTTGCAAGTCTGGTAAGCTACGACACGTTGCCAACTTCAAAGACATGAATAAAAAACGAACAGCGAGACAAAAACCGCTAATTTCTCGCCTGATAGCACAGTCTCTAAAGATTTTTGGAAAGCCTAATCTCAGGAGAAGCACAATAAAAGGTGCCTTGGCGGATTTTCTGTGGAATAGAGATAGGTTTCATAAGCTACTATTGTACCCTATCGCTCAAAGCTAGGATATATATAAGACTAGATTTTCACTCATCACTTGCGTTAGTATAGATTTATGTTAAGATTTTAGTAGCCTATATATTATTAGTGATTAGAGAGAGATGCGGCATGAAAGTGAATATAGTGACAAGAATAGAAAAGGGTATGTTTAGCTGGTTTGGGCATGTAGAAAGAATGGACGAGGAAAGACTGACTAAGAAAGTTTATAAGGCTAGTGTGAATGGAACAGTCGCAAGAGGAAGACCTAGGCGAACGTTTCTTGGTCAGATCGGAGGCGTTCTGGACAAAGGCCAGGTTAAGCGCAGCTTGAACCGACGGGCGTGTATGAGGAATGTGATGAAAGTGAATGAAGCCAGAGAAGTGTGTCCGGATCGTAGCAAATGGAAATCCGTAGTCTCTGCCTACCTCTCTGGGAAACATACGTGAATCTATGTATGTATATATTATTACTAGATGTGCCCACGGTTTCATCCGCGTTTATCGTTACTGGGACGCCTCCGTGGGTCGTAGCGTGATGTTATATCGCCTATAGCCTTCCTCGATAAATAGGCTATCCAACACTTAAATAATTTTCCAATTCGGACCAGTAGTTCCTGAGATTAGCGCGTTCAAACAAACAAACTCTTCAGCTTTATAATATTACTAGTAGTTTTCCCGCGGTTTCACCCGCGTATGTCCCGTTCCCGTGTGAATATCGGGTTTCACCCCCTTCGGTGTCGAATTTCCAAAAATCCTCTCTTAGTGCTCCCCTACACTCTCCAAGGAACATACATGCCGAATTTCAGCTTCTTGCGTTCAGTAGTTTCGGCTGTGCCTTGTTTGTCAGTCACTCAGTAACGGAAGAGTTTTATATACATATATAGATTATAGATGTATAATCAATAATATTGTAAAGTAATATCAAAATCAGTACAGTAGTTTTTGCGTGAAAGTTTAACAAACATCCATCAATCCATCTTTACAAACTTTCACATCTATAATAATAATAATAACATCTAGCCCAAACTAAGCAGAGCTTGTACTATGGGTACTAGACAATGGATAAACATACATATATACTTTTATTGCGCGACCTCAGGCGTGGCAGTCACTTACACTAACCACTACGCCATCGAGGCCGACATTAATATTAGTAGGATTTACACTTGACAGCTTTTGTAGTTAAACGGTTAATAGAACGGTAACTGTGAGAATAATGCTATACTGTATACAGTGCTGGACATATAATTAGAAACACTTGCGACGTCCATGATGATCGGTCGAGTAGTTAAGACGTGAAAGCGTAACAAACAAACAAACACATATTAGCGTTCATAATATTAGTTACGATGTAAGTATTGTCCCAATATTGGACTCGACTTTGAGAATATTGAAGTCAGCCAATCTTTACTGGGCCAGCGTGTTGGAATACGACTTAACCCTCTCACTCATTGAGAAGAGCTCCGTGACCAGCAGTGGGGCAGTTTATATACAAGGCTGTTATAATATTATAACTTCGATAACTCAGAGATGCCTAGTAGTATCGACCTCTAAATATCTGCGAGGCATATATTGCCAAAACTCAACGTATATCTTAGCCCATAAACGCAAATTCATCAATACCAAATCGGTATAATAAAACAATTTTCACCCAACAATTACTAGCAAAAATAAAGAACGTTCCAATTACCCGAAAGCTACCTCCACTGGTCGACAATAAAACCCGTAACTTTCAAACCGATCCGTCTAAAAAGCGGCCGCAAGTTGTGGTGGGCGCACGGGGCCACATCGGACCGTTCGTGGCCGCAGCGGCCGTACTCGATTGCCCACAATTCGAACAAAAACGCACTCGATCGACATCGGACAAATGCGGCCGCTCTTGTTGACAGTATGTTGCACAACTGCTAACTAGTGCACCGTGTTGTTTTATTTTTTAAAGTATCTCTGCTCTTTTATGCCTCGCATTCACGGGAGAATAATTAGGGTAGAGAAATTTTCAATGGATGTTCGTGAACTGGTTAATGTTTTATTTCTTTGTGCTTTTATATTAAGTAATACACATTCGTTGGCACATGCATGTCTCGGGTAAAGAATAAAGAAGAGACTGACAACTCATAACTAACTAGAGTGGCAATATGCCCTAATCTTTCTCCCCGAGTTTACAATCCGATCAGTATTGGGACAGTTTATTAACAGTGCCGATATGTTATTATTATGAATTCTATTAAAGGTCATATGCTAGCAGCTGTAGGATACACATAACCCCCTATGTTTGTTAGATGGGTAAATATTCTTAATATGCTTCCTGTAATATTCCAGTATGTTATATCGAAGCTCAGGGAAATGATAACTGTCCATCCGTAAGATTTTGTTCCGGAGGGGCCCTCCGGAACAAAATCTTACGGACATACTTTAATATCCGTCAATATAGAGTTCCAAAAAGCATAGTTGGTGAAATCTTTGGCACCCACGTTGGTGATATAAGCGTAAGACTACGCATTCTTCGTTTTTCGAGAACTTCTAAACTAAGTAATTTTTTGAATAATTGTCATTATGGCGGACATTCTAAATTTAAATTAAATAGCCAAGTGTGAGTACGTACGCCATGGTCATACGCGCAACTCAAATCGAAGCTGCTTTCCCAACGAAAGAAAAAAGCAATTCTACTAGAGAATTCTGTTGAAGATAATATTGCGTAGTTTGAAAGTGTGCCAAGCTCGTCAGTGCCGTCTCCAAGTAGTATCCTCGCAGCATTAAATAACAAGGTATTGTTCAGCTACCAGGTATAATTCCAACAAATCGTCTCACCCACTTTACGACGACGAATGACCTACTTACACCGCGAGTACTTGTTACTTTTACATTTAGATAGAAATATTTTATTCCTGTTTGACGCCCTTGGACTGAACGATCGCAAGGTTCAAGTCTTTGGATCTGATTGTGGGGAAAGTGTTTGTTGGTTTGTGCTTTTCTATGTAAAAACGGATGAACCGATCGACATGAATTTGAACATTTGTATATAAGTAGTTAATGACCCGGAAAGTGAAATAGACTATGCTTATTAAGAAAAATGGGAGCGAAGTGTTGTCTTTTTAAAGTATATTTAAGAAAATATATATGTATTGTATTAGCTTTTACCAATGTTCTCGTAAAACCAATAAAATGTTAATTTATGAAGTGTACTTTTCACTAGAACTACTCAATTACATTTAGTAATCTTATATCTTTTATATTATATGTGAAGATTTATTTTCTAAATATGTGTTTACTTTTTTAATAGCCTGCTCTAAATTTAAATGATAACGTGGGAACACGCACGCCGCCTCTCGGACTAAGCGTGGTGGACTATGGCCTAACCCTTGTCACACTGAGAAGAGGCCCGTACCCAGCAGTGGGACAGTTTAATACAGGGCTGATATTATTATATTTATTATTTATATTAATACTCATAATTTTAAATCTTCTCTGTGTTGAACTCCTGTGTAGCGAGAGATTTTACAAAAATTCAAACAACGGCACCAAATAACGCTCAGACTCGGAATAATATGATTTAAGAGCATCCGATATTACCGTTTTCCTAGACTGTGTTTTATGTGAATAAAAAGTAGCTTAGATCATTCTTTATATTTTAGTCATTTACCTGCCTGCGTCCTACGTTTTATTACGACCGGGTCGGCCATTCCAAAATTAGTCCGTAAAGACTAACGGACAAAATAAATCTAAAATGGTAGTCTATGTCTTTCAAGGTCCAAATAGGCATCTGATTATAGTAAAAAAAAATTAAGATTTATTGTGTATATTAATCATAGCTGGAAATAATGGTAAAGGAAAACATAGTGAAGAAACCTGCATGTCTGACAGTTTTCTGTAATGATCTCTAAGAAATGTGAAGTCTGTTAACCTGCACTTGGCCAGTGTGACTTTCATAATGAGAAAACAATGCCCAGCAGGAAAAATTAACAAAAAAAATTTATGAAACTATTCAATAGATTAATATATTTTTTATTAAAGACGAATCTTGCTCTAGTTACAATTCCTGTATCTTGAGGGACTTTGCAAACTTTTAAAGAACAGATACAAAAATACCCAGAAACGGAATAACTATTTATTTATAAAGCACAAAAATGTATAGGGATTGAATTCACAACATATGTTGCAATGACATTGGTGACGCGACCTTATAACCGCAACGGCCACCCTGAAGTCAAATAAAATACACAGTAAAATAATTCAATAAGTACACGATAAGTATTATGTCTAATATCCTTATAAAATATTTTCTTTCAGTAACAAATCAAGTTGTTTGACAATTATTTACAAGTTGTCTCGTAAGAACCTGATATTGTATTGTTACGCTTTTGAGCGGAGGTACTTATATAACTTATCTTTGTAGGACACGACGAGGAAAACCGTGATACGAAAGAAGAAAATGTAGTAGAAAGATTTGTGAATGTTATACTTACAAGTTTTGATTTGGTTTTGATTATGTGGACATAATGGATCAAAAACTTGCGCGTCCAGTATACAACCTCCTTTTTTGAACAATGTACCTACTATTCATTATTACTTCCCTAATTAAGCTAATATAATATGTTCAAAAAAACAAACAATAATTATATAAAAATGCTAAATATTTACAATACTGATTTAGGCATCGTACAATTCGTCAGCATCGCTGTCAACTGGTAACGTGGCCAGCAGTCTAGCAGCACTGTCGCGTTGAATGGCAATATTGATAATTTGGGCCAAGAAAAGACCACGCGAAGTTAACTTTAAACTTGGTTAACAATAGATTATATAAGGTAGTAGAGCCTCGCTGATTTCAGCATGAATGGGCTGGCTCGACTCGGGAAGGACTACCCTCTCACAGAATATCGACGTAAAATAGCAGTGTTCCTACTGTTGTGTTTCGTTCGGTGAGTGAGAGTGCCGGAGGCCCAATCACCCTCTTTCCACCTTTCTTTTCCTACTCCTTCCCACTTCCTTTTATTCCTAAAGGGTCAGCAACGCACAAGTGATGCCTCTGATGTTGCAGGCGTCCATAGGCTACGGTGACCACTTACCATCAGGTGGGCCGTACGCTAGTTTGCCACGTAAGTCGTATAAAAAAAAGATTTACATATGAAATACTTTATATACATCCTTCATACGAGCTTATCAGGTCGAATAGAACTTAGTCTGCTCCTTTTCCGGCCTCTGATCTTGTTGAAGAATGTTTGCCAAGGCCTTTTGAGCAAACCTATTTACAAGTGCATCGCACAAAAGACTTCCGTGAATGTTCTACGACTAAGCCGTATAGTTGTTCGTTATTTCAAAATTACAAAATAGTATGTTTACCATACAATCTATAATCTCTTGAACCATTTGTAGCTATACCTCTCTTGTTTCATTCACTCCCATTATAAAATTCACACAAGCTTATTCGCTAAGGGTAGTTTATCTGGTCTTTCATCAGAATGTGTTCGATGTGATCAGTGAACGTACACCCAGGTCGTCCTCTATCGGCTGTCCCATTAGAAACAGTAATAGTTTTCTTTATTAAAAATACTTTTGCAATTTCTTATAATTTCTATAATATAATTATGTAATACAAATTATAAGCGAATATGTTAGCTATTGATAATATTGTCATCGTATTATAATGTTAATTATAGTTTGCCTCATTGGTCCCTTAATGCTTTGCGCTTATGTAAGCATGCAACGATGAGCTCTCAGTTTTTTTTTACATGACTACACCCGCACTAGGAATAATTCCTGTGTCGCGGAGGACTTTACAAACATTCTAACAACGGACACAAAGAATACCCAGACTCGTAACAACCATTTGTGGTCCGCACAAATTTTTGTCCCGTGTGGGATTCGAACCCACAGCACTCAGCACAGTGGCAGCGGCGAGGCAACCACTTAAACCACTACGCCATCTGTGTGAAGCAGATAAATCAAAGACTTTTCTTTCTGCAGCAGTACGGATTCAAAAATTGTCCGGAACATGTCACGCTCGCTATATTAAGTTGGTCTTAAAATCGAAGCTTGTAAAATGCGAGTAAGTCATCTCTATTGACCTCTTCGTAAATATAATATATTGGGCCTATGTATGTACATATAAGATGATAATTAGCTACACGAGTACACTTAACTGGAATTAACATTTAATTATGTACTTCATGTACATTATTGTCCCTTTGAAGAACATTCCGCCAAATCATAAACATACAAAAAAATTGCTAGGTATATGTATGTACCTACTTAGGCAAAGCAGAGATAGCTCAGTGAGGACACCAACAGACTGCAATGCAGAGGGTCTCGGGTTCGAACCCACGTCGCGCACCTCTGACTTTCGGAAGTTATATGACTTTTCAAAATTATGTGCGTATTGATTGACAATTATCGCCTGCTCCGTGCCTCGGAGAGCACGTTAAGCCGTCAGTCCCGGCTGCCATAAACATCTATGGCAGTCGTTATTGGGAAAGTCAGTACCCTCTAATATCCTGACACTGGTCTAGCCTTAGGGTATTGTTAGCCTTTGGGTTGCGGAGGTCAGGTGGCAGCCGCTCCGTGTAAAAACTGATATCCAGTCAAATCCGGTTAGACTAGAAAAGCCGACCCCAAGTGACTTGGGAATAATAAAGGCTAAGAGAGAAGAAGATATATGTACCTACTTGCAAAATATATTTTGTATTTGTGTTACTTAAACAGTATAATTATATTTAGAAAACGTGTATGAAAGAAAGTTCTTTAAAGTAAGATTCCGTGAAACTCTTACAGGTTTCATCCCTGAAACTAGTAGCTATAAATACAACTTCTTCATAATTATGTGAGTGTATAGCGTACACCCACGTGGGGTAGGCAGAGCTGTATAACACCCTCATTACCCCAGTTATGTTTTAGGAACTATGTAATAAAACGATAACCTATTAATACATAACGATCACATTTATAGATGCCATGATGCTATTTTGAGTAATTTATCATTCTCAGTACTTAGTAATAAATATAATAATAATATCAGTCCTGTATTAAACTGTCCCATTGCTGGGCTCGGTCCTCTTCTGGGTGAGAGAAGGGTTAGGCCATATTATTAAAGAGTCACTGCTTATACCTATTTCATCAAAATTCATTACAATAACACAAAAACGTGATCAAGTCAGAAAGTAATAGACGATTCGGTATAAGGGACGCAATCAGTCAGTTAATCCGCTGCCGATTGAACACCGCGACCTGGCGGCATCAGCGGGATTATCCCGATATTCCAATCTAACAAGACCCCTCTTCCCCTTAACAATGTTCCCGGATATAGGCCACATAAAATTTACACAATTATTGCAATAATCCATTGTAACTTGGACCATGGAGACGTGCAATGATGATTGTCGCAGGGGTTATGATTGAATGGTTATATCAGAGGCTTGGAATTACTTTGATAATCGGAACGTTCGGTTCTAGAAATTGGTGCAATTATCACGTATGTACGTAATGTCGAATGTTTTTACTAATGGAGGTATATTGTCTGTTAACGTCGCGAGTGGCTGTTAGCTTTACTTAATGTCTTTTCAAGGCATTACGCCGAAATAATCCGATGCATTTTGGAACTTACTTCGCATACACGTTGTCAGGGGAACAAAAAGGGATGCAGGGTACTTTAAATCCAGTAAAAAGTTCTTTTACTAACATAACCAAACCCACATTTACACAAGCGAAGCCGCGGGAGAAAAGTAGTTAATAATATATATGTTCTATTCAGTGGCGTAGCGTAGTGAGGGTGGCAGAGGCAGCCCGCCCCGGCGGCACTTTTAAAGGGCAGCAAAATTTTACAATAAATGATAATAATATCTTGTAAATATTTGAACCATTTTATGTCGAACGAGAGGAACGGGCAATTATATAATGTACAATAACGCTGACTGTTCTTGCCGAAAAGTTCTATAAAATGCTAGTCTTTTAAATTAAAATACCTAAATAAGTGTGCGGCAAAATTTTCTGCCACCCCGGGCGGCTGACACCCACGCTATGCCACTGGTTGTATTCTCGAAATACATATGTGAAATATTTTTTAAGTAATTATTGAATTTTGTACAGAAACTACTAATTTCGATGTAGGACAAAAAGGGCAATTTCATAGCTAACGACCTAATAATATTGTAGCACTTAAATCTCTAAAGTACATTAAGATAAAAATCGGCGATCATCGATAAACGTTATAAGCGTTAGAGTCAACCTTGGCGAAAGTCTCGAATAATGAACGTTGGGTAGGGGTACTCACTTCGATTGCTCCCTAACGTCTTGTCATAAATTATCTCCGACTATATTTTCTAGGACTTAATCGACGAAGCCTACCGTGGCTACATAATAAACTTGTTTTTGGATAAACAAGTCTGGTCTCTACGTAAATAGGTACCGTAAATCAAAAATATTCGGCTAGAACAGGTAAATACTCTGTTTTTATAAAGAAAATACTTTAGGCATTGTAATGAAAATACTTTATATAGATTGAAATTAAACTACTATATACGGATTTTATCGCGTTGTTTATTTTATACTTTGTAATGTAATGTAATGTAATTGGACTAACTTTTCCGCATTTGAACTCTAAGTTGGTCCATAATGCGTGAGAGTCGGCCGGTTAGCCGGTTACGGAGATATCCAGCCCAACTCCGCCCAGAAGCACGAAGTTTCCTGGGGTCTTCGCAGGCTTCGCGGAGTGACCTCGGGTTGTTGAGGATTTCCTTACTTATTTTACACTTTATTACATAATTCTCTTTTTTCTTCTTCAGAAGAAAGAAGAAAAGAAGAAGACTACTAGATACTATTAAACTTTACTAATTTTTAAGCTAATTAAATTATTAAAACTATTAAAACTATTTATATTGAAGTTTACACTTTCCCCGACGTTTCGGTTGCTCTTCAGCAGTCATGGTCACGGGGAGACTAAGATGGTAGATGTCTCAATGTTCCAGTGTAGATATTTCAAAGTACCCGAACATAATTTAATCATTGGTGTTTCTATTTACGCAGAATGAGCCTAGAGTATCATGAAGTCTAGCTGTGGTTTGATTTTTCTTAGGTTTGACTATTTGTATTACTGGATCCCAAGCTGGTGGTAAATTCGTATACAGTAGTTTAATTTCAATGAATAACATTCGCGTAAACAGAAGACAATATTATGTACTATATATAGATTTTAACGAGGTTAATTGCAAAATATATTATATTGCACTATTTTAAGACTATTAAAGTACAGTTTTATACTTTTGCCGACACTTCGGTTGCTTTTGAGTAGTCATGGACAAAGGGAGACAGATGGTATTCGTCTCATTCAAATTAAATTATATCCGGAATCTCAAAGATTTTTTTTTAACTAGCCTAATTCTTTGATCCGGATCCTTGGTGTTACGGAATAAAACTCAGAAGTGGACTGTATAACTAATTATTTGAATACTAATGAAATTTCTACAAGATTGTCGATGCCGGGAATAGAACATAAACTATTGTGAGAATTAAAAGCGCGAGTACGGGTGTCCGCTGTAGCATCGGTTTGCTGACTGCTGGTCGGTGGCCGGCGCGTGCGCCACCAGCTAATAGCGATGCCCCTCTCGCCCCGCTCCGTCCCCGCCGCCGGTGTCCGGTGCACAATGTGTTGAATGAACAACAATTCAACACTAATCGATGTTTTTTTAAAAGTTGTTGCTTTTCAAAAGCCTCCTTAGACTTCCAAATTATTCTGTTAGTACTATATTCTCTGCCAGTCTCTTTCAAAAGCGTCCAGGTCGTAGTAGATTTAAATGAAGTTAATAACAGTGTTTTTTAAATAAAGACCGAGGCTCTTCTCAATTTGCCTAGCACTGAAACTTTAACTGTTGCCATTATATTTATTATATAAATAACTAGCTGTCCCGAAAGACTTTGTCCTGTATCCACGAAAAAAAATATTAATAACCCATATCTAAGCCATCCTCGAATTTTATCAAAATCGGTCCAGCCTTTTAGGAGAATTTTAGTGACATACACACGTACAGTAGAATCTATATATATATATATATATATATATATATATATAAATATATAAAACTCTTTCGTTACTGAGTGAGTGACAGCTGAAATTTGGCATGTATGTTCCTTGGAGAGTGTAGGGGAGCACTAAGAGAGGATTTTTGGAAATTCCACCCTGAAGGGGGTGAAAGAGGTGAAACCCGATATTCACACGGGAACCGGACTTACGCGGGTGAAACCGCGGGAAAACTACTAGTTATATATATAAAGATAATACCAGACATACAGGGCTAATGCAGCACTATTCACCCAAACGTTTAAATTTCGATTGCATCTACTAATCTATAGCAACGGTAGGTACGAAAAAGAACGATAATAGGCTAACATGTACATATGTCCTGTTAATAATTTAGTTTCGAAACGATGATGCACTTGTAAAGGGGAACGAGATTGAAAGCGATTGAACGCCACAAATATTGATAGATACATTTTGCAAAAGCGATGTAAGGTCGATACTCTAGATTGAATGCATTTATCATTAGAGATCAATTGGAGAAAGAATAAAAATACATAAATATCTTATCTTATCTTATGTGGGGGCCAGTCAGTGCAGACCGGCGACACTTCGACCCAGTGGGATCTTTTGTGTCGACACTCCCCCAATAATGACTGCCATAGATGTTCATGGCAGCCGGGACCGACGGCTTAACGTGCTCTCCGAGGCACGGAGCAGGCGATATTTGTCAATCAATACGCACATAATTTCGAAAAGTCGTATAACTCCCGAAAGTCAGAGGTGCGCGACGTGGGTTCGAACCCGAGACTCTCTGCATTGCAGTCTGTTGGTCTCCCCACTGAGCTATCGCTGCTCTTTAAAATACATAAGTAAATATATTGTCTATACCTATATCCCAAAGAAGGTAGGCAGAGATCTATCACACCCATTTCACCAGCTTATATATTAGGTCCTACGTAATAAAGAATGAACCTGTTGCCATTTACCTGGCCCAGTTCTTGAGTATATGAGCTATTGAGATTTGCTTATCCGAAATACCCAATTATACTTAGTTAATTAAAATTAGTTTTAAAGAATTTATAATAAATAATATAATATAATATCAGCCCTGTAATAAACTGTCCCACTGCTGGTCACGGGCCTCTTCTCAATGTGAGAAGGGTTAGGCCATAGTCCACCACGCTGGTCCAGTGCGGGTTGGCAGACTTCACATATCTCAGAGAATAATATGTAGAACTCTTACACATATAGTTTTCCTCACGATGTTTTCCTTCACCGTTAAAGCGAGCGACAATAAACTATTTAATACGCACATAACTGTGTCGAACTCGAGACCTCTGCGTAGCAGTCCAGCGGTCTCCCACTAAGCTAATAATAGACTGATAAAATATTTATATACCTATATTAAATGATAAGGAATTACTTCCCCATATGCTTTTTTGTACCAATCGCCGAAGACAAGTTCAATCATACTTTGATTGATCCAGATATCGAATTAAAAATCTCATGCACAGTAGTCGCATACACTACCGCTTTGCCGCCGATTTATATAAGTGTTTGCAAGAAAATTTTGTATACTGTATAACAGCTGGTTTATTATAAGCCGTTTTGTGTCGTCAGCGTATTCACGGCTAGAGACAGGGCGTCGAACGAACGGCCGGCGTCCAAGCTCGAACCTTAAAGACGACCGATGGATAGTGTAGTGCAGCTTGAAAAAAGTAAGAATACAGAGTAGAAACAATGATATTACATTTAAAGAACAGAAACAGATATGTTACCAGTGCACGAAAAGTGTGAAAATTTAGGTACCCAATTGGATATTTTTGCTATTTTTCTCAAAACAAAATCGGTTCAAGAGAATCACTTGGAAAACGCTCTAAGCACAATTGTTCGAATTATAGCTATTTTCTTCACATTATTTCTTTTATTATCTATTAGCTTTCCCCCAGCGTACTTTTACGTATTCTGGATATTATATAACTTTTTCTGGGTGGAAAGCACGCTATGCACTTTTCTGTACCCTTGACAACATGTATGCAAAATTTTATGATGGTCGGTCAACTAGTTAAAGCATTAAAGTGTAACAAACAAACTTACATTCGCATTTATAATACAACATTTTGCCCGTGGATTCGCTCGCGTTAATGTAGATTTATGTTAAGATAGATTTTTTTAGTAGAGCCTCGCTGATTTCAGCATGAATGGGCCGGCTCGACCAGGGAAGTACTACCCTCTCACAAAATATCGACGTGAAATAGCAGTATTCCTACTGTTGTGTTTCGTTTGGTGAGTGAGAGTGCCAGAGGCCCAATCACCCTCTTTCCCCCTTCCTGCTCCTTCTCCTTCCCATTTTCTTTTTTATCTAAAGGGTCGGTAACGCGCAAGTGATGCCTCTGGTATTGCAGGCGTACATAGGCTACGGTGACCATTTACCATCAGGTGGGCTGTATGCTCGTTTACCACCACAGTAGTATAAAAGAGTTGCCGACATATTATTCTGATGTAAAAACAATAATACCGTAAAGTTGCATCAAAATTCGTTCAGTGGTTTTGGCGTGAAAGAGTAACAAACATTCATCCATCCATCCATCTTCGCACCCTTCCACATATTAATATTAGTAGGATTAGTTGGGTTTGCGCTAGTCATCTATAAAATTTCCAACGCAAGTACAATTATTAAAAACACAAATCTGCATCGATCAGATTTTTGACGTCCATTCCTTTGAAAGTGACATATATAGTGTACTAGTAGTTTTCCCGCGGTTTCACCCGCGTAAGTCCCGTTCCAGTGTGAATATCGGGTTTCACCCCTTTCACCCCCTTCAGGATGTAATTTCCAAAAATCCTCTCTTAGAGCTCCCCTACACTCTCCAAGGAACATACATGCCAAATTTCAGCTTCTTGCATTCAGTAGTTTCGGCTGTGCGTTGTCTGTCAGTCACTCAGTAACGGAAGAGTTTTATATATATAGATAATATATTGAGTAGAAGAACAAACAAGAAACGAAACGCATACATTAATTCTTCGTGGCAAGCTTCGTGGCAGCTATAACAGATTGCTTAATAATAGAATTGAATAATATTGTCTTCTATTTACATATATAGATAAAATCCGTATATAGCAGTTTAATTTCAATGAATAGAATTGAATTTTATTTAACTCACGTACATACAACGTTAGCATTCCAGACAGCAGACTTGTTCTCAAAGATTAGTATGTATATAAATAATATCATAAAACAAACAGAACAGTAAAAAGGAGCTCATCTTTATACCATTTCTTTTAGAAAGACGAATTTCTCACTAGGGAGTTCAATTTTAAGCCAGACTTTGAAATATAAACAGTCCCGGGAGGTACATAGAGGCGTAGATTTTGAACTATTATGCCATATTACAATTCAAATGCATAAATGGCGTGTTTGTGTGTTTTAAGTGTGTCAGTAGTAGAGCCTCGCTGATTTCAGCATGAATGGGCCGACTCCACCGGGGAAGGACCATTCTCTCACAGAATATCGACGTCAAATAGCAGTATTCCTAGTGTTGTGTTTCGTTCAGTGAGTGAGAGTGCCAGAGGCCCAATCACCCTATTTCCCCCTTCCAGCTCCTTCTCCAACTTCCTTTTTCTCTTCCTTTCCTAAAGGGTCGGCAACGCGCAAGCGATGCCTCTGGTGATGCAGGCGTCCATAGGCTACGGTGACCACTTTTCGTCAGGTGGGTCGTATGGTTGTTTGCCACTTTAGTTGTATAAAAAAAACTAAGTGGTCGCTCCGCCTCTGCCACTGCGCTGAATGTTGTGGGTTTCGATTCAAAACGGGACAAAAAATTGTGTGATACATATACTTGTTTTGAATCTGTGTGATTCTGAATCATTTCATAACTAAACTTGTAGTAGCTATTACTCCGTCTCCAGAGCGAATTTCTGAGAGTCTATTCATTTCTAAAAAATTACAATCTCGCAAAAGGAATAATTGCTGAGCTGCTAGGGATTTTACAATCATTCAAACAACGGACACAAAGAATACTCAAAGGAACAACTATTTTGAGAATCTCACAAAGTTTGTGACTCGAACTTAGAATACTCGGTGCAATCGCAAACGCTTGGCAACCAATTTTACTTATACAGGATGTTACTTTATGAATAATTATTTTTTGTTACATAATATAGAAAAAAAAAATACGAGAGCTTAAAGAAGCATTACCCGAGATCGCATAACAAAAAAAATATTCAAGAAGTAAATATCCGTAGTAACGGAGTGAAAAGACCATCACAGGATGTAGAAATCTTTGTGTTTTTTAAAATGCCTATAATTTTTAAAGTGCGTTACTTAGATTATTTATATTTTTCTGATAGCTATTATACCTGTTACATGATTCCGGCTTAACGTCGGCTTCTGGGATACCCTGCATAGTCGCAATAGCACACCGGTGGCCAGTCACAAACGTTTTTTAATTATGTCTGGTATTCTAAGACTTGGCAGATTAATCATTACGGTTTCTATGCGCAGTCAGCTGTTAAGACGATATATTTTTGCTGTAAACAAGACAGTAAGATTACGTAATATTTATTATAATAAGCGCAGACTTCCCGCCGCGCTGGGACATTAATCACTACAATCTGGTTCGAGCCTCGGCTCATCCCGAGACGATTAACATCTACACTACTTACACATGTACTAAACTTTACAATATATTACATAAATTAATACGGAAATAGCCTAGTGGGAGACTGGGACTACCACGGAGAGGTCTCGAGTTCAAATCTACGACGTTTTTCTTTTTAAAAGGACAACTCTCGAGTAGAGCCTCGCTGATTTCAGCATGAATGGGCCGGCTCGACCGGTGAAGGACTACGCTTTCACAGAATATCGACGTGAAATAGCAGTATTCTTACTGTTGTGTTTCGTTCGGTGAGTGAGAGTGCCGGAGGCCCAATCACACTCTTTTCCCCTTCTCGCTCCTTCTCCTTTCCACTTCCTTTGCTAAAGGGTCGGCAACGCGCAAGTGATGCCTCTGGTGTTGCAGGCGTCCATAGGCTACGGTGACTACTTACCATCAGGTGGGCCGTATGCTTGTTTGCCACATTAGTTGTATAAAAAAAACCAGGAGTAATCCTTGTGTCTATTCGTGGATCATTTAAGTTTTGTATCGTGTGGGATTCGAACCCCCAACACTCGGCGCAATGGCAATGGCGAGGCAACACCTTAAACCACTACACTCTCCGTGCATTCAAATATTTTCGAAGTTATGTGTATATTAAATGGTTAATTATCTCTCGCTTTAATGATGAAGAAAACATGTGAGGAAGCCTGTATGTCTGAGAGTTTTCCAAAATGATCTCCAAGATATGTGAAGTCTGTTAACCCGCATAGGCCAGCGTGATGGACTATGGCCTAACCCTTTTCATACTGAGAAGAGGCCCGTGCCCAGCAGTGGGGCAGTTTAACACAGGGTTGATATTAATTGTTTGGGCATGTAGAAAGAATGGACGAGAAAAGACTGACTAAGAAAGTTTATAAGGCTAGTGTGAATGGAACAGTCGCAAGGAAAAGACCTAGGCGAACGTTTCTTGACCAGATCGGAGACGTTCTGGATAAAGCTTAAGCCAGGTTAAGAGCATCTTAAACTGGCGAGCGTGTATGGGGAATATTATGAAAGCGAATGAAGCCAGAGAAGTGTGTCCGGATCGTGGCAAATGGAAATCCGTAGTCTCTGCCTACCCCTCTGGGAAACAGCCGTGAATCTATGTATATGTATATATGATATTATTTTCTTTATATGAATACATACACTCTTCGCAGGCTTTCATCCATTATCACGACTATCTTACCGAATGAAAAAAAAACATTAACATAATGTAGGTAGTTTGTCATTTTTTATTACCGAGAACGCGACCATTCGGAGTGGAGTCTTTTAAAGAAAATCCGGTGATGCACTAAGTATGTACAATATATACATGTATACGATATGCTACCCTGAGCTTGGTACACAGCTTTACCTGCTATGGCAGTTTTAAAAAGTAAGACAACTCCCGCTTTAAGTATAATTCCAGTGTAATAAAAAACTTTATTAAATAAAGTGATAGAGTAAAATCTTTACTAATATTATAAATTCAAAAGTAACTCTGCCTGTTTGTCCGACTTTTTGTCTGTTACGTATTCACTGCTATACCACTCGACCGATTTGGATGAAATTTGATACAGAGGAAGTTTAAAACCTAGGAAAGGATATTGGCTACATTTTATCGATGTACGTAGTAGCTAGTATTTTATAAACAATAGATACAAAGAACACCCAGACTCGGAACAACTATTTGAATAACACACACATTTTTGTTTCGTGTGGGAATCGAGCCCGCTCACAAAACTATGACATCATCCGTACTGTCAAAATACTATACACAATTATACACAATGCATATTATTTGGTATTCTGAGCCCTGTACATAGTTTTACCTGCATCGAAATATTTAAAAATTTTGTGCCAGCTCTCGCATATGCAAGAATTCCAATGCTACGTAAACCTGCACATAGAATTGTAAATTGTATGTCAAACCATTTAAAAGTTTTCTTCACTTATTTTACCCGCACTCGAAATGCGGTAAAATAAGCGTAATAACAAGTTCAGAGCCACGCCACAATATTCAACGAAAAAAAAGTTAATAGAAAAACCCTTTCACAAAATACGTACACAACTTAATGATATAGAAACAGTTACGGTATTCGATAGAACTAGGTCGAGTTTCCGGACCTAGAAGTCGGACAACTTACCATTTTATGTAATACACGAAATATTTGTTAGCTGGACGTAAACGACAATTAGGCCAATAAAACTCTCCTCATAAAGCTACGGGGCTCTAAAACCAGCATGTAAGTACAGTCCGACGAAAATAAAAACATATACCACCTGAAACTTCTCCTTGAAGAATTAAATTATAGATGTTGCCTTTTAATTTGGCCGTGGCGATTCGTTGACTCACGTAAAAGAAAATAATGAACCTCTTTGCATGGAGTTTACGATCCTTTCTAATTAGCTAATGTTGTACGCCGTCTGATAAATAATGTACGCGCAAATTGGGACACATTTTAATTGTGCACGAAAGTGTTACAACTCGCGAATGTTGAATTTGCTTTTTGCTTAATCTAAACTTTGGCGTAAATCGCAGTAGCCTCAACTATAAATTGTTATACGTTCCTGTCGGAGAAGTTAAATGAAACAATTTTAGTCGTCTATTTTATATCTCGTATTGTTTTCTCTTTGGAGTATGGAAAAATGTGAAAGAAGAAGCGGGAGGTAAAGTATTCATCTGGCATACTTATACTATAAACCTGGTAATATGACTATCATTATAGTAAACTATATTAGATTAGACCAAATTTGGGCCACGGCGGCCAATCTTAACGGAGATGGGTAATCTGCGCAGGAGATATTACAGTGCACAAGTGTGTACGCAAACACAAGTGCACTATCTGTTCCCTAACTGTCATGATCCGATGCGACGCCAATCTGACACCTGCGAAGAGAGATTAGGCGCAGGACTAACGACTTTACGTGCTTGCCGAAGCACAAGGGTGTCTAATACCTCCAACTTTCCAACTCCGGGCTGCTATGCATAAAAACCTAATAACTTTTTGTTGGCCCGATTTGGGATTTGAACCCTAAACCTGATGCACAGCAGTCGCATTCACTTCCGCTGCGCCCCGATCAGCCTATCATTATAAACCGTGAATGAAATGCAAGTTTAAAGTAAATGCCTAAAACCTAAAAATCCCAACCTATATACAATTAAGAGAGCTTAGTTCTGGTTATGGTTTGCTATCCAGTTGAAAAGATTCAGCACCCTCTAGTAAATACTGTGTCACGATGGAGGCTTCCTTATTCCCAATTTACTATCATCGTCATTCATCACAAATACACGAAAACGTTTAAAAATAGTTAGGTTAGGTATACAAAAAACAAAATAAAATATTAGTTAAAATAAAATGTGTTTCTACTTACAGTTTTTAATAACTGGAACCCAACAATATCCCATCACATACTCAATCACATTTGATCATGAATTGAGATCATGTCAGCGGGGAATGGAGAAAAGCATGATTGGTGTCACTAAAAAAGATCGGTTAAGAGCAGTTGAAATAAGATCCAGAACCAAAGTAAAAAGATATAATAAAGAAAGTATGACAGTTGAAATGAAGATGAACAGGACACATAACGAGAGATAGTAGTAGAGATAGTAGATAGTATAAAAATTATAACAGAGTAGTAACAACGCGATGGCAAAAGGAAAAAGCGAAGACAGGCAAAAAGATGGATAGATAACATAAGAAAAATTTGAGGCGTTACCTGGACTAAAAAAGTTAGAGACAGAAATAAGTGGAAACAGCTGGAAGAGGCCTATGTGTTACAGGACACGCTGATCACTAAACCGGGAAACCCGATGTGTTAGATTTAAGTTTTTTAATACTATTAGATTATACTTGTGTTTAGTTCTTCAGCAATAAAGGGTTAATAATAATAATTATTATTATTATAATAGTCATTACAGTTCATGGTTTAATACCTAAGAGCCTCGACCGCCACCTGCAGAGGCTCGCGTTAGATGGCTGGATCAAGTCCTTGAAGCAAAAAGCAGTACTACTCGACACGGCGCGTATTGTGAGGAGATTCCTCTCTCTGGGGCCCTAACCACCGGCAGCTTGGACCCTGTTCCCGATGTCGGTGAGTCATTTCAGTGTTTATATTTTTAAATATGTATAGTTTTATAATTATATTAAAAAAATATTTATTATAAAAAATAAATATAATAATAATAATAATATAATAAGGTTTACCAAAAATATTATGAATAGGTATTTTACTATATATTTATTTGACATACGAAGTATTTTAACTGCGTATCGTATTAGGCCTGTAGTAAGATATTTTTTATGAATAAGACCGTAAAACTTAAATTGTTTCATAGTTCATAATAATATTATGGAGTGTTTTTGAGTTGTAATTTTTGCTGTATTGGTATAAGTAAAATATGGGATGTGTGTGGTTATAATAAATCTTTCTCCAAGAAATATTAATTGTTACTAATATAAATGCGAATGTGTTTATTTTTTGTTCATAAATCTATTCCGCCGTAACTGCTCGACCGATCGTTATGAAATTTCGCATACAAGTTGTCAGGGGTACAGAAAAAGGTATATGGAATATTTATTAATGTATATTTTTGCCCGCGGCGTCGGTCGCTCAGGAACTATACTTTTCTATTATATAAGTTAGAATCACAATGTTAAGCTATTTATATTTACACTTTCATCTGAGACCCGTCTTTCCTCGTGCCCACAGCTACCAAATAACTGTAATATATATATATATATATATATATATATATTACAGTATATATATATAATTTAACTTGAACATTCACAAGCATATTAGCTTAGCTGTAGGATATAGCAGAAATACTAGTAACCTCCAGCCTGAATTGCTGGTAATCTTTTTAAAGAAAACGGAAAAAGTAAATTATTGGGTCTACAATTTTTCTCCCATCCCATCTCAAGTAATTCTTGTACCCTCAATTTAAGGCAACTTTTCCCCAATCCGGTGGTAGTTTTCCCCTGAGACAAGCATGAGCGTCAGTTACGCAAGCGCCCATCTACACCGGTTGTACCGCAATGCTGAATTAGACTCGTATGAGCACAACGATTATATCCGATCCCAATGATTAGTGAACACCCTGTTTGTATTCACGGCACGGTGTTAGAACATCATTTATGTAGTTTAAAATTTAATGGTTATTGGTGCGTTCAGCGGATATTTATCGCGTATAATAAATATGTTTTTTTTTTTATTTAGGTTCAACCAAATATTCGTAAAATACTTTCGTTTAGGACTAATGAAAACATCATTAAAAATGTTTATTGGCTTTATAAGGGTTGGTTTAATTTAAGAAACTAGGTGCCAAGCCAGCAATTGTATTTTAAAGATGATCACAGTCGAATAACACTGTTTTGCAATCCTCTGGTGAATCGAATACTTACTTAAGGAGATGCGG
Source organism: Catocala fraxini (assembly GCA_930367265.1). NCBI lineage: Eukaryota > Metazoa > Arthropoda > Insecta > Lepidoptera > Erebidae > Catocala > Catocala fraxini. The sequence continues at coordinate 23,797,796 of OV884038.1, forward strand.
TGTATTAGCACCTCCAATGCAGTAGCTCCCATCTGTCAACTTAAACGTGGACTTTAAAAGGCAAATAACACAAAAATATATTTTTAGAGAGTCAAACGCAAGTCAATTGCCGTGATTGGCTGACTAAAATCGCAACAGCCAATCATCCGAAATGAGTTTGATTTTGTCACGACGTTGATAGGCTTTTCAAAAACCGGGTACCAGAGTCAGGATACCGCACGTAGCATGAATATACTTATACCGTACTTTCTTACTATTAGACTAGCTATAGGTTTTTTACTATGGCAAACATAGGCAACATTTGAAAACATTTTTATTATAATATACTACGTTTTAAACTTTTTATAACACTACTATTTTCATGATTCTTTATTGTTCAGATGTTTATTTTAATATTGTTTGTTTTTCTTATGTCTTCTTACCTAGAATTTATAAAACACATACTAGAAATTATTATATTTGATCATTGTAATAATATTGATAGAGAAATACTTATGTTTAATAATTTAATATAAAGATATATCGTCCGCTCGTTTGTTGCCTCAGTATTTAATAGCAAATTCAAAAATAAATTGTTAAATGTCATAAATAACTGCCCGCAGGACAGGCTCAGCCTAGTGTGGGTAGTTATGGAAATTGTTAGTCATAATTATTTATAAAATACTGTAATGAATGGAACTGCATAATGTAAACTGTTTTAAAATACCTTTATGCTAATAAATTATTATTATTATTATTAATAAGACTTTTGAGTAGTAGAGCCTCGCTGATTTCATCATGAATGGACCGGCTCGACCGGAGAAGGACTATCCTCTCACATAATATCAATGTGAAATAGCAGTATTCCTACTGTTGTGTTTCGTTCGGTGAGTGAGAGTGCCCTTGAATCACCCTTATTCGCCCTCCCTGCTCCTTCTCCTTCTCACTCCCTTTCCTGAAGGGTCGGCAACGCGCAAGTGATGCCTCTGGTGTTGCAAGCGTCCATAGGCTACGGTGGCCACTTACCATCAGGTGGGCCGTAAGCTTGTATGCCACCTTAGTGGTATAAAAAAAAAATTGTACTTTATACATACATAACCTTACGCCTGCTTGACCGCTTAAAAGACTACATATCTCCAAAGGGATATAAGCTGGCGGTTTATCACACCCACATTTCGACAACAGAGTTTTAAGATCTCACTTACTAAAGGGCGAGCTTATGACCGTTTACGGGGTACACTTCATGCTGCTATTAAGAATTTCTCAACACAATAATCCAATAGCATTTTGCTCCAGTAATGAAATCCGAGCAGCGATAGCTCAGTGGGGAGACCAACAGACTGCAATGCAGAAGGTCTCGGGTTCAAAACCACGTCGCGCACCTCTGACTTTCGGAAGTTACATGACTTTTCGAAATTATGTGCGTATTGATTGACAATTATCGCCTGCTCCGTGCCTCGGAGAACACGTTAAGCCGTCGGTCCCGGCTGCCATGAACATCTATGGCAGTCGTTATTGGGAAAGTCAGTACCCTCTAATATCCTGACTAGTCTAGCCTTAGGGTATCGCTAGGCCTCGGGTTGCGGAGGTCAGGTGCTAGCGCCGTGTAAAAACTGATATCCAGTCAAATCCGGTTATACTAGAAAAATCGCCCCAAGTGACTTGGGAATAATAAAGGCTAGGGAGAAGAGGAATGAAATCCGGGATCCCACGATCGCAAGTGAACATAAGCAACATAATTATTATAACAAAAGTAAATTATGTAACCCAAAAAAAGAGCCAGAACCATAAACTCGGTGTCCAACATAATGTTGAATATCCAGCATAGATCACGACGACGAATGTTACATACATTAACATTCATTCATTCATGAGTGAGTGAGTCAGGGGTGACCTTTATCGCTTTCATTCGTACAAAAACCCAATTATGTATTCCCCTTTAATTAGGGAGGGATAAGACGCCCCGACGGATGTAATGTATCGTCGGGGGATGAGCAAATGATTTAACACCTACCTTTTGATTTAGGCGTTTATGCCACGAAGGATGAAGGAAGAGGTATTTTTTATAATAACTAACTACCGCAATAGAAATAATCTTCGTGTCGCGGTAAGCTTTACAAACATTGAAGTGAGAAACAAACGAACGTTCAGATTCGTATTAACTATTTGTGTATGTGTGAGTGTATACGTGCGTACGTATGTATGGATGCGTGAGTGACTGGCGGAAAGACCGCTTAAGTCATTGCAACATCAGTTCGGTTTACAATGTATATCTTTTAATATATATAAGAGTATACGTCTGTATGTATATGCTTTCTTTTGCATGTTCCTTATGAGAGGCAATACAAATCCTTTTGATTGCAATTATGATGTCAATTTTAAAAGATTGCTTCTGAAGTAGTATTACTTATTAGTAATTTATGTTACAAAAGTGTATGAGTTAACCCATTCAGCTGTATACTTATGGTGGGAATGAATTTCTCATTAATAATGCGATGAGTGGACCAACCCACGACTTATCAATAGAGTTCAATACTTACCTTAATTATATTCTATCACATACACACAACACCATCTAGCCCAAACTAAGCAGAGCTTGTACTATGGGTACTAGACAATGGATAAACATACATATATACTTTTTTTTGTAAATACATACATATTATACATAAAAACACCCAAACCAAGACAAACATCCATGTTCATGCACACAAATGTATGACTTGTGCGGGAATCGAACCCGCGATCTCAGGCGTGGCAGTCGGTTACACTAACCACTAAGCCATTGAGTCGTCAAGTTTAAATTATAAGTCTACTTTATTAAAAATATTCTATTGGTGCTTAATTAACGAAGATTGTAACTTTTTGATCATTCCCAAAAGTTATTGGGCTATTGATTAAAATGTTGGAATATGACATGCACAAGCTGCTGGCATGAGCTATACACGCATCTAACTAATGTTATAAATGCGAATTAGTTTATTTGTTACGCTTTCACACCTTAACTACTCAACCGACCATCATGAAATTTCACATACCCATTGTCAGGTGTTAGTAGGGCATCAGGTGTTGTCAGGTGGTAGGAAAAGAAAATAAAGGTATCTTTCATCCAGAAAAAAAGTACTACTCCAAAATGTAGTATATAAAACATACGCGAGCTACCTGCTTGTTGTAGTTTGACACAATACAAATAGCTAAAGCGCGCAGGCTACATGCATAACCTGGCCACGCAGGATACATATCTACGTCTTCTAACAGCCCGTGCCAGTAGCCATCCAAATTCAATGACCATACGGTCTACTTGCACGGATGGCTTGCGTAGTACATCCATTAACTGATGACTCTGCAAAAATACTCATTCGTTTGGCACATGACCCGCTTCGTGTACGTGAGGCATAACCAACCATGTTATAAATTTTGACCCGTAAAGTGTCATTTTACCATTCAGCTCCAATTTACATATACAAACAATTACCCGAAAAAGCTTTTAGTCTATTCCTAAATATATTTCATATGTATATTCAATTTAGCGTTGACACTTCATAATTCATTTTGTGGTTATACAATTAAAATTATTTGCGGTGACAGTCTCGTTGAACCCGTGGCTTAAATGAAGCCTTGAGTCGCTGTGAACCGTTAGGTCCTAGGTGCGAAGCCCATCATTGGAAGCAATCCTTGGAGCTTTTCGTCAGGTAAGACGTTTTTCTTTAAAAATACCACTTCCACGGACAAATTTAACAAATATTCAAATAAGTGACACAAGACGACCAGGTTTGGAACAACTATGGGTAGATCACAAAAATCTTTGTCTCGTGTGGGGAACGAACCCACAACATTTAGAGCAATGGCAGTAGCGAGACGATGCTTAAACCACTATACTATTTATTCAGTCATGTGATTACAATGCTTGGTGGATGGCAAGAGAATCGTGATGTATTATATGGTTTTGAAATATTGCTGATGAAACGTTTATAATGCCTTTACTCCATTTACATTTACCGGGAGTCTCAAGAAAGCGCTGTGCTTTCAGTGGTGAACCAGTAGTTTTGCTCCTTGAGGTGATACACTTTTGTATGGATCGATAGCTCGCTAGTGATATACCTGGCCTTGCAAACATACATTATATATACTAACCGTATGCCTTTTTGCCTCTTCAGTTGTATTAAAAGCCATCAAAAGAATATGCAGCAATCCCTTCGCGTATTGTCCAAAAGCTCGAATTAATCTGTATCATTTAATATAAATGATACAGAAAAAAAAAATATTCTAGAAAAATGTCTAAATACCTCGTTAAGCTAAACGAATACGAGTGGTCATATAAAGCCACAGAATTAATTATAATATTGTTCAATTTAATTGAGATTTCGTGTTATTATTTCAACTGAATGACTGTACTAGCTCGCTATGGTTACGGAGAAATGATTTAAAAATATAAAATGTATAATTTGGTTAATAATTATGTATTTACAGTACAGAGGGTCATTGGAACAGAGTAATTCTATATTTGAATTAGGATTACGGGCCTAATTTCGGCCACGGCTGTCAAATATTAACGTAGACTGGTCATCTGCGCAGGAGATGTTATAATGTGGGGTGTGTGGCCAGAGAACCTCCCAGTGTGCCTGACGGCTGCTGGTCCGTTCTACACTTCTCGTGGGATGGAACAGCATACGTTGGGCCGGTACACCCCGGGCAACTCGGGTAATAATGTCCTTTCGGGGGCATTATTACTCGTGGCTAATACTCTGGCACGCGCGTAGGGAACCCGAGGCAATTTGTCTCGGGGATATCGGCCCGCGAGGGCCGCGTTTGGGGGTCTCTCCACGTGTTCCTCTGACTAGCAGAGGACACGTGGATGAGACGGGAGGGATAGAGGAAGAAAACCTCTTTAAAAAATCACCAGTGGGGGCCGTAAGGCCGGGGCAGGTGGCATAGGCGTCCTGCCCAGTCGGGCGGTTTTGGGGCGGATGGATTAGTCCAACATGGACCCCCTTCCGGCCCAACCCGGGGGGGATAGAGGAAGAAAACCTCTCTAAAAATTACCAGTGGAGGCCGTTAGGCCGGGGTGGGAAACATAGGTTTCCTGCCTAGTCGGGCGGTTTTGGGGCGGGTGGATTAGTCCAACATGGACCCCCATCCGGCTCAACCCGCGGTGGATAGAGGAAGAAAACCTCTTTAACAAATCACAAGTGGGGGGGTTAGGTTGGTTCTAGTCACTCATTAATTTGAGGGCTGGACGGGTTTCGTACCAACCGCAAATCGTAATCCTGACTTGCACTGGGCATCTGTGGTCACGTCTCGCGGCCCAAATCAGGAACGAGGGTCTTGGCTTAATCGCCCGGACCGCGAGGAAGGAAACCTCTTCAAAAATTACCCCGAATCCTAAGTTCTGGCGTGCGGCGAGGGGATGCATGGTTGATGGGTAGTTCAGCCGTGAGCACGCTCCCAGCCAGGGTACCTGCGGACCCCCTGTGTTGGGTTAAAAACTTACGCTTACCCGGGTACAGGGATCTCTGCCCGGGCGGACGAGTATTTATCCCATACTCGTGGGTTTCATATGGAATTTAACAAAACAAACAACAAAAATGACGTTCAGGAAGGGAGTTCGATGCCTCAAGACGTGGAGGCGAGGTCAGGGAGCGAGGGAAGCTTCAAGGTTCCCTCGACCCGGAAAAGAGTGCTTAAAAAAGGCAAGAAGGCGGGCGCGGCTACCGAGTCGGAGACTGATACGGAGCCCGAAATAAAGATTAACACCGCACGGCGTGGTCGAGCCGTATCAGTGGCTCACCGAGCTGGGTTGAGCAAGGCCCGGCAGGAGCTTAGGCGGAGAGAAAGTGAGTCTCGAGAGCAGGAGTTCGAGAGGTCGCTCAGTCGCCAGTCGTCAATGGGAGTGGATGACTCCCCGTCAAAAATCACAGTCTTTGATGACTCTGACGATGCGGTCACGGCTGAGGAGATCGCAGATCTCAGCAGCAGGGACTTGGAGCATTTAAGGTCCAAAGCGGGTCTCTACGCTGAGGACATTATTGAGGTGGCCACCAAATCCAGCCACCTGAAGGGCACTATAGTTAAAAAATTAAAGGAAGACGCAAAGGGCCTCCTCAACATTGTGGAGGACCTGGCAGTGCGGCCGGAGTCGGAGACGACAAGACGTCTCCGGGTCGACAACACGAGGCTTCTGCGCCTCGTGGAGTCCCTCCAGAGGGAAAATAAATCCCTCAAAAGGCAGTTCCAGGAGAGGGCTGCCGCGGCAAAAGTGCCGCCGATTCCGGTCCCCGAGACAGACCTGGAGAAGCACTTCGGGAGATTTGAGGCCTCCGTGATGCGTTCGGTAGGGACGATGGTGAATGCCCTCTTCGAGGGCATTGAACACCGTCTCCTGCCCGAGGAGACCACCCGCCCGCCTCTGGCTGCTGATAAGAAAAAGGCGGTGCAAAAGACCCAGCCAGCAACGGGCCAGAAGAAAAAAGCTGCTCAAGGGCCGGTGCCAGTGGCTAATAGGCAGCCGGAGGCCGGGCCATCACGCCTGACAGACGTTGCTGGACCCACTATTCAGGAAGAAACGTGGGCCACAGTCGTCCGGATGAAGCCTAAAAAGAAGAACGGCCAGGCCACCGCTGCTCCCGCAACGGTCCCTGCGGCCAAAAAGAAGTCGTCGGTCCTAAAAGTACCTAAGGCGCAGAAGACGGCGGCGGTAATTCTGTCACTGGATCCAGCAGCGGAGAGCAGAGGCATCACTTACGCCGACATATTGACGCGGGCCGAAAATGCCATAAACCTATCGGAGTTTGGCATCGGCGATGGACTCCGCGTCCGAAAGGGGGCCACTGGCTCAAGGGTTCTGCAGCTGCCGAAGACGCAGACCCCAGAGTTGGCGAGCCGCCTGGCTGAGAGGATTCGCGTCGCCCTCGACGGAGTGGCAAAAGTCGCGGTCCCCACCGAGAGTGCCGATATACGGCTCACTGGGCTTGACGATTCCGTCACGCCCGAAAAAGTAGTGGCGGCAGTGGTTCGGGCAACTAAATGTTCCGAATCCACAGTCAAGCCCGCGGACATCCGGCCGGGCCCAATGGGCATGGGCATGCTCAAGTTGAAGTGCCCGGTCGATACCGCCAAAATTTTGGTTGAATCGGGTCGGCTCCTAGTTGGGTGGAGCTCAGCTAGGGTGTGGCCCCTAGAACAGAAGCCCCTGCGCTGTTTCGGGTGCCAGGCGCTAGGGCATACGCGTCCTGTCTGCCCTGAGGGGGTGGATCGCTCGCGCCTCTGTTTCAGGTGTGGTTGCGAGGGTCACAAGGCTGCGCAGTGCGACAAAGCACCCAGGTGTGTTGTGTGTGCCGCGGCCGGAAGGCCCTCGGACCACATCATGGGGACGCGGGTGTGTAAGCCCCGAAGATCAAAGGAGGCGCTGGTCAAGGCCCGCAGGCCATACCAAGGGCGAACGCCGTCAGGGCAGGCGAGGGATCAGCAATGGAGACATGACCAGTCGGCCTTGTAGATTCCTCCAGACGAACGTCAACCACTGCGCCGGTGCTCAGGACCTGTTAATGCAGTCCATGGCGGAGTGGGACGTAGACATTGCGGTGGCCTGCGAGCCGTATTTTGTCCCCAGCCAACACAACTGGGTTGGTGACAGGGATGACTCCGTTGCGGTTCTGTCGAGAGGAGGTTCTGGTCCTCCCCTTTCCATCGTAGAAAGAGGTAGTGGTTTTGTCGTGGCGGGGTTCAGGGACTTCGCCGTCGTGGGGGTGTATTTCTCCCCCAACCGCAGCCTGGCGGAGTTTGAAGTCTTTTTGGACGCCGTTGGAGCTGCGGTCCAACGGCAGTCGCCGAGACCAACCTTCGTCCTTGGTGACTTCAACGCGAAGTCCAGGGCGTGGGGCAACCCCGCCACGAATGTCAAGGGGAGGACCACACAAATATGGTCGCTCCTCTCTGGTCTTTCGCTCCTAAACACGGGCAACACCTGGACGTGCGTGCGGCATCATGGCGGTTCCATTGTGGATCTCTCGTTCGCGACCCCAGCTGTCGCGCGCCGAGTGAGCGACTGGAGAGTAGTAACGGAGGTTGAGACGCTGTCGGATCACCGATACATCCGCTTCAGCGTCTCCACCCCGTCAACACCCGCGGAGCGCTTTCGGGGCTGTAGTCACTTTCCACGATGGGCTCTCGGCCAGCTCGACCGAGAAATGGCCCTGGAGGCGGCTATAGTCCAGCGCTGGAGATCAGCGGGTGGGCCGAACCGCACCGAGGAGGACGTGGACGCGGCCGCAGGCCGGTTATGCAGTGCCCTCAAGGAAGTGTGCGATGCAGCGATGCCGAGGGCCCGGAGGGGCCTGCCGGGTCGCCAAGTATACTGGTGGTCGCCCGGAATTGCGGAACTTCGGGCGGCCTGCATGACAGCGCGGCGGGCCCTTATGAGGGGGCGGCGTCGCTATGGCGCCGAGTTCGTCGAAGGCCAGCTGCGGGATGATTACCGAGCGGCCAAGAAGAGCCTGCAGATTGCCATCAGCCGGGCGAAGGCCGAGGCCCGAGAAGAGATGTTGGAAGGTCTCAACAGGGATCCATGGGGGCGCCCCTACCTCGCGGCGCGGAATAGACTCCGCGCTCGCAGTGCCCCCATCATCGAGACTCTCCGAGAGGATGTCCTGTTGAGAGTCGTGGAGAGCCTGCTCCCTCAGTCAGGGGGGCACGCTCCCCCAACTATGGCTCCTCGAGTTGGCACGGAGGATATCGTGGATATCCCCCTTGTCACCGAGGGGGAATTGGACCGGGCCTTGGCCCGGTTGTCGACAAACAGAAAGGCGCCAGGCCCGGATGGCGTTCCGGGCCGAGTCTTGAGCATCGCACTGAGGGCGCTGCGCGAGTCGTATCGGGAACTGCTCGATATGTGTTTGAGGTCCGGGCAGTTCCCGAAGGAGTGGAAAACCGGCCGTCTTTGTCTGTTGCGGAAGGAGGGACGTCCGTTAGACTCGCCTTCCGCATACAGACCGCTGGTGCTGCTGAACGAGACGGCGAAAATTGCCGAGAGGGTCCTCGCGGGCCGTCTCGTTCAACACCTCGAGGAAGTGGGACCGGGACTGTCAGAGGCACAGTACGGCTTCAGAGGGGGCCGATCGACCACGGATGCGCTGGCTGCCCTAAAGACCCTCTCCACGGAGGCCGTAGACCAGGGAGATGTGGTTCTGGCAGTCTCGCTCGACATTGAAAACGCCTTCGGCAGCCTGCCGTTTGAGACGTTAAAGGAGGCGCTCCGATACCATGGAGTGCCCCAGTACCTTCGGAGGCTGCTGGAGGCGTACCTCGATGAGAGGTACATCGTTTGGGAGGGCACCGACGGACGTCTACTTCGGCGTCGTATGGAGCGCGGTGTTCCACAGGGATCGGTTCTGGGTCCGACCCTGTGGAACATCGGCTTCGACTGGCTATTGCGCGGCGAGCTCCTCCCCGGGATGGGGGTGATTTGTTACGCCGACGACACCCTCGTCACGGCGAGGGGGAGCAGCTTTGAGGCGGCGGCCCGATTGGCCGAGGTCGGAGTGGCGCTCGTCATAGAGCGGATTCAAATGCTGGGCCTGAGGGTCTCTGTAAGCAAAACGGAGGCCCTCCTATTTCACGGCCCGCGTCGTGGTGCCCCCCGAGGGGCGAAAGTAAAGATTTTTGGTGGGGACGTGCCAGTGCGGGCCCAAATGAAATACTTGGGCCTGCACCTAGATGGTAAATGGTGCTTTGGGCCTCATTTCGCCCAACTCGCCCCGAAGCTTGTAAATGTAGCTGCAGCGCTGGGTAGACTTCTGCCCAACACTGGAGGACCAGGGTCGTCTTGCCGGAGGCTGTACAGCGGGATCGTGAGGTCTATGGCGCTGTACGGCGCCCCAATCTGGGCCGACGCCCTCACCGCGCGTAATAAGGCCCTGCTGAGGAGAGCACAGCGGGTCATCGCGGTGAGAGCCATCAGGGGGTATCGTACAGTGTCGTGGACAGCTGCTACGGTTCTAGCGAGCGACCCGCCTTGGGAACTGGAGGCGGAAGTTCTTGCAGAAGTCTACCGTCACCGCTCGGTGGCGCGGTCTCGGGGCGAGGAACCGGTCGTGGGAGAGATGCGGGCTGAGCCAGCGGTGACATTCTTAATTTTATTGTTTAATACCGGTATTTGCATGGCGATTATTTGTTGTCGTCGTAAATAATTGACGGGGTTATTTATGTGAATGACATTGTCACGCGATGGAGGAATATGAGTGGTTGGGTTACAAGCAATTAGTTTTAAAACAATTGATCGTTTGGTAAAAGGCTGTTTATTATAAAGGATTATGATCTGCGTTCTCGTCGTGACTATACGGATGGTGAAGTGGTTAAGGTGTTGCCCGCTCACTGGCACTACGTTGAGTGTTGTGGTCTCGAATCCCCCATGGGTTAAAAGTTGTGTGTTCCACAAACGGTTCGGTTGTTGCGATACTACATTTTATTTGTGTCCGTTGGTTGAATGTTTGTTAAGTCCTCCTGTAAATTTAGTTATATACCTTTGCCAATCCTTTCGGTGGTACACAAGCGAAAGTTTAAGAATACTACAACCGCACTATAAGCTCCTACCCGAAAAAAAAATAACTGCGTGCTTCTAATGAGACAGTTTTTAACTAAATACCACAATAAAATTTTCTTAGGCCCGTGCACGCTTTTTTTTAACTTGGGCGAATGTTTTGTCTCATACCCTTCCGCGGGGGCGGGCGGAGGGGTTATGTCGGACTCACCGGGTTAAAATAAAGATGTTGAAATGATGATAATGGAACTCCCAGAATACCGACTAAACCTACCACGGTGTTTCTCGACAAAACCGGTATCGACGGGGCCGCGCAAATCACTTGCACATGCGGTCGCGACCCTGCCGAGGTTTCAGCCCGCCGTATGAAACGGTAGGCCACTACACGACAAGACCTACCCTATTAAAAGCCCTAGTGTCCCTCCCCTAAAGGGGAGACGGACACGACACAGAGGCGCGCGTGGAAACACGAACGCCGCCTTTCGGACCTGTTGCTGATCGCCCTCCGGCACCCGGTACTGGTTGGGGAGAGGGCTTAAGAGCTCCTTCTCCCGCTCCGCCACCTCCTTAATGGAAATCATTTCTTCACAGAAAAAGGCGACGGTGTTCCGGGGCAACCCGCAAAGTGTGCAGCGCCGTGTCCTCAACAATATCGTGGCAGTCACCGCAGTGGTGACAACCGGGCGTCTCTTGCCGGCCTATACGACACAGGAACCGGCCAAAACAACCATGGCCAGTCATTACCTGTGTCAGCCGGAAGGTGAAGGCGCTATGCCGCCTCTCCAGCCACTCCTCAAAAACGGGACTTATCGCCACGATCGTGGCGGGCCCGAGGCCCGTGTATCCTTCTCATAACTTTATCATCACAATAACAACACTATCTAACTCTTATGTGTATGCGCAATTTCTTGATAATCGGTTGAGTAGTTTATTTTATTTTAAATTTTGGAAAAATAAACAATTGCCCATTACAAAATATAAGAATATTGGTACTAATAAACAGTTAAGGCGTGAAAGCGTAACAAACAAACTTGCATTCGCATTTATAATATTAGGTGTCTAATGATTGTAAAGAGATTAACAATAAGCTAAATGGAGCTAATACCATTAAACAAACGAAGCGGTCACGTATTACCTAAAAATAAACAGTTCCACAAACTTATAAACAGAGGTAAATAATTTATTTCATTAAAACTGTTCAGAATTGCAACGAGCGGGGAAACAGGGCGCCTGCACAGGGCCGCACTCGGCAAAGTAAATATTTAATATTTAAGCAACATTTTAACTGCCGTCCATAATTTAAAAACGTTAATTTTACGGACAGGTAAAACACTTAAATTGTACAACGGCTAACTTCATTATACCGTGCCTGGGGTATCATTTTTGTTTTATTTTTTATATTAAAGTCGCCTAGGAAGTCGGTGTGTCTGAATTATAAGTTGCGCGTGAATTAGGCAATGAAGCTTAAATTAAAAATGGGCCTAATATTAGAGTGAAAATAAATTTTCCATGTGCCTCGTAATATTGCTCTAGATCAGAGGCTCCCAGACTTCTTTTCTTTTTCTTTTTTAGAAATTCTCTACCGAAAAATCGGTAGGTTCGAGACCACTGGTACTGAATATGTAATATGCAAGTTTTTATAAGTAACAATCGCTGAGCTTCTTAAAATATTATCTGCTTATAGTGATAGGTGCAATCATGCCAACATTTAAATTCTTCATTATCGAAAGTAAATACATTTATTATTATTTTTTTGTCACGCCAACGTAGACCCCCGTCGAGTCTCCCGTGGACCCCTGGAGGTCCACCTGGCCTACTTTGGGAACTAATGCTCTAGATATAAATGTTGACTGCACTAGGCACTTCTTGTGTGCCAAGTGTTGTTAATTCGATCCCAAAACTATGGGAAGACATTTTTCCACATGTTTCGTAAGATTTAGAGGTAGGCATTAACTGCACAGATAGCGTAGTAGTTTAAATAGACACCTCGCCATTGCCTCTACGCCGAGTATTGTGAGTTCAATCCTCACACGAGACAAAAAATTATGTGGCCTACAAATAGTTGTTCCGAGGCTGTGTGTTCTATGTGTATGTTGTTTGCATGTTTGTAAAGTCTTCCACAATATAGGACCAATTTCTAAGGCGGGAGTTGTCCTTTAAAAAAACGGGGGAAGAAAGAAATCCTTGAAGGAGTAGGCTGAGGTCTAAAGCATGGCCTAATTTTCACCAGTTATGATTTAGTACCACATTATGTTCTTTAACAGGTTCTCTGTCCGATGAGTCACATATGATACATAACAATAGATTTTCTATTGTGTCTATCACGGGACAGCGAATGGGTTAAGTTACAAGCGTCTTTAAGTGACCTTTTTCGATTTTTCGCGATAAATTAGTATACATACTACGTAAATTATAACGGAGGAAAAGACGTTCCAAGAAGCAGAATTTGCTCCTGTGATAGTTGATTGCATAGTACTTTAATTGTACGGTAGATAAAGATGCAAAACAAAGAGGCATAATTCAATCCCTGGCAAAACACCATGAATAGCTTAGTTTGCACAGCGACAACACGCTGTCATGTGTCGAAGTCGAAGGTTCAGGTTGTGTTTCATGGATTGTCTTTTTCCTCTATTTTTATTTATGTTCTACCTTAATATATTGATAAGCAAAATAATGGTTATAAAATAGATTGTGACTGCGGACTCTCATACATTGGTCAAACCAAGAGAAACATAGGCACCCGCATAAAAGAACACATAGCTGATGTAAAACACCAACGCTCGTTGAAGTCTGCTGTGTGTGAACATGTGCAACAGGGGACCAACCACTACCTGAGATTTGACAAACCACAGATTCTCGCTAAAGAACACCGATTCCTACCAAGGATGCTTCGCGAGGCTATTGAAATCAAAAAACATCCTAATTTTAATAGAGAAGATGGTTGGAATGTACCACCAGCTTGGGATCCAGTAATAAAAATAGTCAAACCCAAGAAGAAGCAAACCACAGCTAGACTTCATGATACTTTGAGCTCATTCTGCGTAAATAGAAACACCAATGATTAAATTATGTTCGGGTACTTTGAAATAACTACACTGGAACATTGAGACAACTGCCATCTTAGTCTCCCCGTGACCATGGCTGCTGAAAAGCAACCGAAACGTCGGAGAAAGTGTAAAAATAAATTAAATCTAAATAGTTTAATAATAATTTAATTAGCTTAAAAATTACTAAAGTTTAATAGTAGTAGTAGTGTAAAAATTTTCAAAATTTTGTAATAATGTGTCAAGTAAACAACGCGATAAAATCCGTATATAGCAGTTTAATTTCAATGAATAATATTCGCGTAAATAGAAGACAATATAATGGTTATGCCTGTAAAATAAATCTTAATCTATACTAATATTATATAGACGAAAGATTTGATGTTTTGTTTGTAAGAATTTAACTCAAAAACAAACACACCGATTTTAAAAAATATATTTCACCATTAGAAAGCTTTATTATCACCGAATAACATAGAATATATTTTATACAAAAAGTTCTGTTACTAACATAATCTTTTTTTTTTTTTTTTACGTGGGGGAATGCTTTGACGCATACCTCTCCGCGGGGCGACGGAGAGGTTATGTCGGGCTCACCGGGGGAGTAATACCCCGGTAATACCGACTAAACCTACCACGGTGTTCCTCGACATAACCATAGACGGCGGGGCCGCGCGAATCGCTTTCACATGCAATCGCGACCCCGCCGAGGTTTCGGCCCGCCGTGTGAAACGGCAGGCCACTGCATAATAGACCCTCTACTGTCCCCTTGTAGGGAGACAAAAACACGGCTCAGAGGCGCGCGTGGGAACACGCACGCTGCCTCTTGGACCTGGTGCTGATCGGGTGGCGGGCCGGCCCACGAAGCCCACCACCCCCAGGTCAAACCTCAGGGTGGCTGGAGGTCATCTCGCGCCCTCCGGCGCCCGGTTCTGCGGTTGGGGAGAGGGTTTAAGCGCTCCCTCTCCCGCTCCGCCGCCTCCTTGATGGACATGACTTCCTCACAGAAGGAGGCGACGGCGTTCCACGACGTCTCGCTCCGGACCATAGATTGAACCACGGCCGGGAGCGAGAGAGCAACCAAACCGACTGCCGCGATCAACTCACGGCGCTGCGATGCCCAGGCGGGGCAATCCGTCAATGTGTGCAGCGCCGTGTCCTCAACAACGTCGCGGCAGTCGCCACAGTGGTGACAACCGGGCGTCTCTTGCCGACCTATGCGACACAGGAACTGGCCAAAACAACCATGACCAGTCATTACCTGTGTCAGCCGGAAGGTGAGGGCGCCATGCCGCCTCTCCAGCGACTCCTCAAAAACGGGACTTACCGCCACGATTGTGGCGTGCCCAGCACTAGGGTGCACAAGTCGATTTCTCCATTCTTCCACCAGGACCTGGCGGAGCTCGGACCGTGCCGCCTCTAGAGTGGGAGGAGCTGGTCCTTCGCCCCGAGTCAGCGTCTCCTGGCGCCAACGGTAGAGTGACACCAGAAGCGCCGCTTCCAAGTCCCAGGGGATCGATCCGGTGAGGAGGCTCGCTGCCTCGAAAGAGATCGTACGGTAGCCTCTAATTAACCTAACGGCCATGGCGCGCTGTGGCGCACGAAGTGCTGAGATATTACGGGCCGTCAGGTTGTCTCCCCAAACTGGGGCCCCATAAAGGGCCATAGACCGCACGACCCCTTCGTAGAGCCTCCGGCAGGAGGTGCCTGACCCCCTTAGGTTGGGCAGCAGACGCGCGAGCGCACCTGCCGCGCCCAGAAGACGGGGGGCCAGTCGACGAAAGTGGGCTACAAAGTCCCATCGGCTGTCGAGCAAGAGACCCAGATACTTAAGGGTTGGCTCGACAGCGACGCGGACCCCTCCTACCATGATGTGGGACCCTGGAGGTGGCCGGTTCCGAGGGCCATGGAAACATACGGCCTCGGATTTAGACAGGGCCACCTCGAGGCCCAACCGCCGGATACGATTGACGACTTGTGCGACCCCAGCGGTCGCCAGTATGGCCGCCGCCCGGTGCGACTTACCCCTCGCTGTGACAAGTGTGTCGTCGGCGTAACAAATGACGCCGACGCCACGGAGGAGCGCACCTCGCAGCACCCAGTCGTAACCGATGTTCCACAGGAGCGGACCCAGAACCGATCCCTGTGGAACACCGCACGACATCTCTCGCCGACTACAACCGTAGTGACCCGGGTAGATAACTACCCTTTCCGACAAATATGCCCCGACAATGCGGCGGAGGTAGGTCGGCACTTGATGAAATATAAGTGCTTCCCTAATACAACTCCAGGGCAAGGTGTTAAAGGCATTCGCGATGTCAAGGGACACCGCGAAGACGACCTCGCCCCGGGATAGTTACTAACATAATCTAACCTAACCTACTATTACGCGAGCGAAGCCGCGGGTAAAAAGCTAGTAAATATATCATTTGTCATCTTAACTTATTAATAGACAGCGGCCAGACACAATATGTTTTAATCAGGTTTAATTAACAGTTTAATGGTAAAAAAAGGATGATTTGTCGTATTGTCCAGATTCTCAAATTCTGCACTGTTATTGAGAATTCTCTTCCACTAATATATAATACAATTAAACAACCTGTGAATAGAAACTGAGATGTTCCTTAAGCATAAGTGCTAACTTATGCAACTGAAACTACGAAACAGTCTGAAGCAATAATTTTAGATTTAGCCAAATAATATATAAGTATATAACGTAACCTAGTATAACAACGTTGGACTGCCACGCAAAGGTCCCCAATTTGATCTCTTGACACGCTCCTCTGACTTTAAAAAGTTATGACCTTGTTCATCTGTCAATTGCTGGAATGCCATAATTGAAAAGTAATTGAGTCTGGCCAGCCGCTGTAGCTCACTGGCTTTTGACAATCAAGGAAAATATCGCGAGGAAACCTGCACATCTGAAAATCCTTCGTAATGTTCTCGAAGAAATCTGAAGTCTGCCACACCGACGGCCAGCGTGATGAACTATTGCCAAATTCTTCTTATATTCAGAAGCTATTGTTTGTTTACAAGGGATGGTAAACATGAGGAAGATATTGAAAGGAGAACGATTGCGGGAAACAAAGTCAATGGCGCTCTACGCGCTTTTATGAACAGTCCAAATGTTTCCGAAAAGGCACGTTTGGCTGTTCATAGAGGACTTTTAGTGCCCACACTTATGTATGGAAGTGAAAGTTGGGTATGGCAAAAGAAGCATGAGAGCAGAATAAATGCTGTAGAAATGAGAGCGCTGAGAAATATATGTGGTGTGACTCTGAAAGATAGAATAAGGAATAGTGTGATTAGAGAGAGATGCGGCATGAAAGTTGATATAGTGACAAGAATAGAAAAGGGTATATTAAGCTGGTTTGGGCATGTAGAAAGAATGGACGAGGAAAGACTGACGAAGAAAGTTTATAAGGCTAGTGTGAATGGAACAGTCGCAAGAGGAAGAGAGAACATTTTAATTCCATTAATAATAACATCCAATTTACTATGGAATTAGAGGCAAATAATTCATTAGCTTTCTTAGATGTACTTGTCATCAGGAATCCTGATCATACTTTGAGCCACACTGTATATAGGAAAAAGACCCATACAAATAGATACTTAAACGGTGAATCTCACCACCATCCTAAACAGTTAGCTACCGTGGGAATGTCTTTGTTTCAGAGAGCCCATGGGATCTGTGACAAGAAACACCTGGACGCCGAGCTTCAACATGTCAAGCAAGTACTGCAAGACAACAAGCTCCAACAGCCGCGCCGCTGTCACAGATCCCGAGAAAAGCCAGCCACAGTCGAGCGCCAGCCTGCTATACTGCCTTATGTAAGGGGTGTCACTGACAAGATTGGCTACATCTTGAAGCGAGCTTCAATCAACACATACTTCAAGCCGCCAACGAAGATAAGTCAATTTTTACCATCCGTCAAGTGCCAACTACCTTTACAAGATGCAGGGGTAGGTAGGGGTAAAATAGATTGTGACTGTGGACTCTCATACATTGGTCAAACCAAGAGAAGCATAGGCACCCGCATAAAAGAACACATAGCTGATGTAAAACACCAACGCTCGTTGAAGTCTGCTGTGTGTGAACATGTGCAACAGGGGACCAACCACTACCTGAGATTTGACAAACCACAGATTCTCGCTAAAGAACACCGATTCCTACCAAGGATGCTTCGCGAGGCTATTGAAATCAAAAAACATCCTAATTTTAATAGAGAAGATGGTTGGAATGTACCACCAGCTTGGGATCCAGTAATAAAAATAGTCAAACCCAAGAAGAAGCAAACCACAGCTAGACTTCATGATACTTTGAGCTCATTCTGCGTAAATAGAAACATCAATGATTAAATTATGTTCGAGTACTTTGAAATAACTACACTGGAACATTGAGACAACTGCCATCTTAGTCTCCCCGTGACCATGGCTGCTGAAAAGCAACCGAAACGTCGGGGAAAGTATAAAATTAAATTAAATCTAAATAGTTTAATAATAATTTAATTAGCTTAAAAATTAGTAAAGTTTAATAGTAGTAGTAGTGTAAAAATTTTCAAAATTTTGTAATAAAGTGTCAAATAAACAACGCGATAAAATCCGTATATAGCAGTTTAATTTCTATGTATGCATGTATTCAGAAGCTATGTCCAGCAGTTTATAAACAGAGCTAATAATATTATTATTACACCGATTTTTAGCTAAGTATAATTTATGTCCAATATAATAGGAGGCGAGAATTCTATTGCTGCCAACCAGGCCAGTTACTAGACTCCATCCTGGTACTGAGAATTTTCTTCGAGAAAAATGTTATCGCACTTCGCCCAACCTTGAAACTCAGGATCGTAAACTTATGCCTAGATACTGAGCCAGCCATATTTTGTCGATCCAGCTACCCTAAAATACAATAATATTGTTCTAGCCAGTAAGTGCCATAAACAAGGAACCAATAACAAGTCTATATCACATACAATAACCATAATTCAAAGCCTACGAGGAGTACGACCAATGGCACTTGATGCTAATGACACTATTTGAATATAAATGTGACCGCGTACTCAATAATACTATCATAAAGTACGGGTAACTTTCACTGAACTACTGTGGATTTCATGTCTACTATGTATAATTTAAGCTGGATCTTTAACATGACAAGTTTCAGGTTCAAGAATGTAACTTAATTCTAAAGCAGTTAGGCTGCAGTTTACTTGGTTCAAAGAATTAGCGTTGCCATTTAACTTGACAATATTTCCAGTCTTCTGGGCACTTTCCCAGTTGACAGCGATGCTGAGAAATTTGACAACGCTGCCTAAACAAGACATTTAGATTTTTTTATTTACTGTCATATATTTTGTGGCTTTCCTTTTTAAATTGTTTTACTTATAAGTAGTTAGGTTTGTTGAAATTAATTAAGTTGTATATTATGATTGTTGCTTTTGTACTTGTATATAAAAGAGTTAAAAATACAAAACCTTTTTTCTCACACGTATATTGGTGAAGGTGTAGAAATAGGTATATTACAATCATATTTCACCAGCTGTGGTATTTAGTTCTATGTCATATAGGGCATGTCTTTTGACGTCCACGTGACTGTGCCTTGGAGTGGGCACGTTATAATTTTTGGATATAAATTAGATATATTTTGTTTCTTTAACATACACAAATCCCACACTAGGAATAATTCCTGTATCGCGTGGGACTTTACAAACATTCTAACAACGGAAACAAAGAACACCTAGACTCGGAACAGCCATTTATGGATCACACACAGTGTCCCGTGTGGGATTTCACAACACTCGGCGCAGTAGCAGTGGCGAGGAGAGTTTTTACATCACTGCACCATCCGAGCAGTTAATATAATCATAAATATTGTTACACCCAGTGCCATCTCTCGGCATTGTGGGGAAGACTCGGCAGTTCCGTCTAATAATTTATTACAGCGCCATCTATTGACATCTTACGGAACTACGTAGTTTGTCGGTACGCGAATAGTAGAGAGAACACTGGAACTTTCTCGAATCTTCGAACTGTTACATACCGGGTATGGCTTTTCTAGAAATCTTCAGAAACGCTTTACCCGCGTATAAATAGAGCGCGCGCGCACCGCCAAGTCAGTTTACAATCGTAAGTGGTCAAGTATAATATATTCGGAGCAACGGAAGTGAAAGTACTACGGAGTTTCAAGTAGTTACAGTGGAAAAAAATTGTATAGTGTATGTTGTGTTTTAAGTTTAATTGTAGGTTAGAATTAAACGTGTTTTAGTCGGTAATATTGTTTACATTCTTATCCCCCGAACCCAGCACGTAACAATATGTATATTATTATAATATATAATATTATCTACGTAAGTTGAGCCCGGACATCAAGTTAAATCAACAAGAGTACTTTGTAATACGCAGTATAATAATTTAATACTGTCCGTTTCAAATCTATTTCTGCGAAGGTCAGTTGGTATTTAATTACGATCTTTGTTGACTCGCCAGAACTCGTCTGATCCAAAACTCAATTATCGGAGATACCATGTAATATAAATTTATATAGCTGCTTTAATTTCACTAGCCAATAGTGCTAATATACCAATGGTAATCTAAAATGGCTAATATACGTTGACCACTTACGATCAGGTGCTTGTTTGCTACCTTAGTTGGATAAAAAAAAAAAATCGCTACTGCCAAGGCAGTCCAGTTTATACATTTCAGTCTAGTTTATACATTTATAGCAAATATATTTTCATCAGAAAATTCCAATAACAATTACCATACATTATTCCATAAGATCAACAAAGCAGCATCATCAAAAATATCCTAACGTTATTTTGACCACGGCTTCGCTCCCGTTAATGTAGATTTACGTTAAAATAGTTTTTTTTGTCCGGTAATGAATGAATAACCTCCGGACATCCTGTATATTATTCTGATGTATAAACAATAATATAGTAAAGTTTCATAAAAAACCGGTCAAGTAGCTTTTATGTGAAGGAGTAACAAACATCCATCCATCTATACTCACAAACTTCCACATTTATAATATTAGTAGGATTATATCTGGTTATATTTAGATCATTTGGGTGGAAAATCAGGCGTGGTTCGTCTCCGGCGCGCGGCGCTTACCCGTCTCAGACTGATTTACTGACAGCTGTGCGACTGACAAGTACGTCTCGAAGGAGTTAAAAACGTGATATATAGATACTTGGCAATCTTCCTTAATAAAGACAGTGTGGAATAAAAGTGTTTAGGGTATTTATGCACAAAAAATTGTTGAAAGGACTTTTACAAGGTCTAAAATATATATAAAGACTAGCTGCCCGGACAGACTTCGTTCTGTCAAAAGTAATTTTTCTTTTTTTATGTTTACTTTATCACTAAGGGGTATGAAAAATAGATCTATGTATGTATCTTATGTGGGGGCCAGTCAGTGCAGACCGGCGACACTTCGACCCAGTGGGATCTTTTGTGTCGACACTCTCCCAATAACGACTGCCATAGATGTTCATGGCAGCCGAGACCGACGACTTAACGTGCTCTCCGAGGCACGGAGCAGGCGATAATTGTCAATCAATACGCACATAATTTCGAAAAGTCATATAACTTCCGAAAGTCAGAAGTGCGCGACGTGGGTTTGAACCCGAGACCCTCTGCATTGCATTATGTTGGTCTCCCTACTGTACCGCTGCTCTTATAAAAAAATAAATAAATTAAATATAATTCGTTTTCTTTTATAAAAAAAAAGATAGTAGCCGATTCTCAGACCTACTAAATATGCATATAAAATTTCATAAAAATCGGTCAAGCCGTTTCGGAGGAGTATGGTAACTAACATATTATATTTCTTTAGCTTTGTTCTTCGATTTTTCTTATGAAATGGTGTTTTTATAATGTCTTGTTTCGTAATATCTATGTGTTTATTATTATACGTAATTATTGTTTGACATGTTTGATGAAGATAGCCGCGATACACTAGTGGGAGACCGTTGGACTGCCGTGCAAAGGCCTCGAGTTCGATCCCAAGGCGCGCATCTCTGACTTTTCGAAGTTATGTGCGTATTAAATAGTTGATTACCGCTCGCTTTAACGGTGAAGGAAAACTTCGTGAGGAAAACCTGCATGACTGCCAGATCTCCATAATGTTCTTGAATTTGAGTGATGTCTGCCAACCTCCACTGAGTCAGCTTGGTGGACTATGGCCTAACCCTTCTCACACTTAGAAGAGGCCCGTGCCCAGCAGTGGGACAGTTTAATACAGAGCTGATATTATTAGTTGTTATTATGTTTGACCCTTCAATTGATGTCCAACAGACTTATTAGATTAACTTATAGTTTTTTTACTGCGGCAACGCACTGCGGTATGAAATGCGACTACAATGCAAGAGTTTTCGGATTCAGGTTTATGGTAAATAACATATAGCTGCCCGGAGTCTCGTAATAGCCAGGTAGACGGCTGTATACTCGCAGCTTATTACGGTTTACATATTAGTTAGTGAAATGTATGTGTAATGTATCTCTGTCCGCCTTTTCGAGGATAGAAGCGGGATGCTATGTACATCTCTTCTTGAACAAATTTATACATCCTCTGTTTTTTAATAATAATAATAATAATAATTTATTTAAATATGAAATTACATTGTAGTTATACACACAGTCTTATTGCTATACACGATGACAGTATACATTAACTACAATAATGGTGGGTGGAGTACTGTTCTCCTAGATAGGCTACTGAGCAGCCTGTGTTAAGGAGGTACAGTGCCGGCCCCCTACAGGTTGTCGAATTTTATCGATACACGTCAACATGCCTTTATTTGTACATAGGTATAATAATATAATATAATATAATATTCTACCACATACACACAACACCATCTAGCCCAAACTAAGCAGAGCTTGTACTATGGGTACTAGACAATGGATAAACATACATATATACTTTTTTTTTTGTAAATACATACATATTATACATAGAAACACCCAGACCAAGACAAACACCCATGTTCATGCACAAATGTTTGACTTGTGCGGGAATCGAACCCGCGACCCCAGGCGTGGCAGTCAGTTACACTAACCATTACGCCATCGAGTGGTCTACACAAGGCATTTCTTTTATTTAAATTAGTGTGCAGTCTTGTGTGTTAGTTGCTGTTTGTGAATTGGTGTGTGTGTGTGTGTGTGTGTGTTTGTGTATTTGTAAATGTGTTGTCACTTTATTACCAGGATTTCAGTTTCAACATAATTCAAGGTTAATAGGTATTTCATAACATTTTTTTTGCAAGTGAAATAAGGTAAACCATAGACAGGACAAATTGCATTAATTTTGTTATATAAAAATGGTCCAAGATAGATGGCAAATTTCTTAATAAACGAGGTATGTGCGTGTGGAATAGTGCAAATTTTATCTTTTCTTCGTTTCGTAATTACCTTAAATGGCGTTCGGCGGTGTTGGAGCATAACTATCTGTAAGATATAAAGTTGCCTTACATTGAGTACGTTCCACGATTTATAAAGTTCGTTTGTTGGGAACAAGATCGGCCGAAATGTAGCAACCTTTAGTATAGCTCTGTGAGCTATCTCTAGCGGCATTATAATAGTTTTACCAAGCATATAAAATTTCTCCTAAACAAGAAATTATGTATTTTCATGACCTTCAATACACGTTGTCTATCTTAATATTATAAAGAGCCTTTGTGAGCCCTGCCTCCGTAGCGCAGCGGTAGGAAATGCGACTGCTGTGCATGAGATCTCGGGTTCGAATCCCGGGTCGGGCCAACAAATTAATTACCGGATTTCCGTCCCATCGGATCATGAGAGGCAGGGAACAGAGAGTGCACTTGTGTTTGCGCACACACTTGTGGACTACAATATTTCCTGCGTAGTTGGCCAGTCTACGTTAAGACTGGTCAAATTCGGTCTGTAGGATATTATTAAAGAGAAAAGATTAGAATTTTTGTTTGTTTGTTTATAACGATTTAACTCAGAAAGTATCAAACCAATTTTAAAATTCTTTGCCTTATATTGTCTTCTGTTTACGCGAATATTATTCATTGAAATTAAACTACTATATACGGATTTTATCGCGTTGCTTATTTGACACGCGATAAAATCCGTATATAGTAGTTTAACTTCAATGAATTCTTTACCTGTTAGAAATTTATATTATCACTGAGTAATATAGACAATTTTATTTAAAAACTAGTACATTACTATTATAACCCAACCTACTTTTATGCGAACAAAGCCGCGAGCAAAAGCTTGTATTAAATTTGTTGTTATCTTCTATTAAACTCTGTACTAGATAAATAGCACCTACTTACTATTTTCATCTTTTATTATTTGATTACATGTGCTCGCGGTTTCACCCGCGTTTATGATTACTGCGCCACTCCCGTGGGCGATAGCGTGATGTTATATAGCCTATAATCTTTCTCGATAAATAAGCTATCCAACACTAAAATAATTTTTCAATTCGGACCAGTAGTTCTGAGATTAGCGAGTTCAACCAAACAAACAAAAAACTACACAGCTTTATAATATTATTGTGGATATAGAATGACCTCTGGTCTGATCTCTCAACTTTTCGACTGTACCAACATTTGCACAAGAAATTTAGCTATTCTTTTTAGAAAGCACCTACTAAATAAAATAAACCTTATATTCGTAGTTTATTGTAGCGTTATTGATGTACGCAGTGTACACTGTGTAACCAGTAGGTGAGGAGAGAGGGGGAGAGCGGTAATATTTATCACCGTAGTATATTCTCTACATATATATTTATGCACTCAACTACGTATAAAATATTATAAATCTCTCAGATTGTTCGTTAAACGTAGCGTTTACGCATTCAAAATATGGAATAGAACAAATAGTGATGTATATTTTATATCACTGGAAGGTTTTCGTTTTACTAAAGGATTGTATCGCGTGATTTATTTATTTATAATTAAATAAAACGACACAAAACCATTTACATTAATTACCTTAGAAACGGTAACACAATAAGTACAAATTATAATAGTAAAAAACAAAATTATAAGAAATAATAATAATAAAACTCATTACTTAAGTCTGTGCTTCCCGATGAGTACAATCTGGGTATCTTCAAGTCGCGAGTGAATCTTCTAGGTAAGCGTGCTCCATCGTCGACTGTATCGTCGTATCTTAACATCAGGTGAGATCGCGGTCAAACGCAAGAATATACAAATTAAAAAGAAAAAAACGGACTTATAATTATAATCAACATGGAAGTGAAGATTGCGTGGTACCTACATATTGTCACGTGATATTCAATATTGTCTATGTTACTCAAGGTTAATGTATCTTTTTAACAGTGACATTATTTTAGAATCGGTACAAGTGTTCTATAATCAACATGGGAGTGTAGATTCCCTGGTACCTACATATTCTCACGTGATGTTTAACATTGTCTATGAAATAAAGGTAATGTATCTTGTTTAGCAGTGAAAGGTTTTTTAGAATCGGTACAAGTTTTCCAGAGATTATCCACTACATCGATACTAATATTATAAAACTGAACAGTTTGTTTGTTTGTGTGGTTGAACGCTCTAATCTCAGGAACCAATGGTTCGATTTGATAAATTATTTTAGTATTGGATAGCCTATTTACCGAGGAAGCTTATAGGCTACATAACATAACGCTACGACCCACTGAGGCAGCGCAGTAATCATAAACACGGGTAAAATAGCATATAATATCAGCCGTGTATAAAAACTGTCTTTATGAACAACCATTCCCAGCTGTGGGATATTCTCGTATACTAACGCTAGACAGTCTTTAAAATGGCCGTACATATTTTGATAACTTTGGCAATTGACTGAAACTGTATTTAATCTATCTTATATTTTCATCAAATTTCAAAATCAGGGACTAATTTCAATGAAACCTCTCAACCGAACAAACAAACTTCTTATCAAACATAATTTATATACATACTAGCTGACCCGCGCTACTTCGTCTGCTTCACATAAGAGAATTTTCCCCGTTTTCGCAACATTTTTCATTGATGCTCCACTCCTATTGGCCGTAGCGTGTTGTTATATAACCTATTGCCTTCCACGATAAATGGGGTATCCAACACTAAAAGAATTTTTCAATTCGAATCAGCAGTTCCTGGGATTAGCTCGTTCAACCAAACAAACAAACTCTTCAGCTTTATAATATTACTATAGATATGCGACAAATGACGGGATCTATAGTTATTTGCCAGTAGCGACCCGGTCAATCCTTAATTAAGCTGTGGACCCAGTGTTATTCCCGGAAAGACTCCTGTTGCGGCGTCGACTTTTATTTACTCACTGTGTAAACAAACTCCAAGTTCGTTTTGAAATTATTCTATTGACTGTTCTAGGTAGTGGGTAGTCAATAGAATGGATGTTTTATTCACAGCCATCAATAGATTCCATAAATTATTAGTTGATAGTAAATTGGTAAAAATTATGTTCTTTTATGTTTAAATATTGCAGAGATTTCTAGGTGAAGTTTAAAGTGGGTGTGGGTAGCCAATCTCTAAGAAAAACAGATTTTGAAAAATCTTTCGGATAAGTCTCGATGCCTGTAACTAAAATTGTAATATTGGCTTACGGTTACGCCAATGTATTGACAATATTACAATTTTAGTATTTTTTTAAGGATTACATGAAAAAAAGAAAATTAACCTATTAAGGTTAGACATTGATGTAGTCAAGTTTAACAGTAGTTTATGATTACAAAATAAGGTGATAATCGTGTTTTAAAAATAAACACCGCGATTAAATTCGTATTAAGTGGTTTAATTTCAACTGAAATTGTAAAAATAGGTTTTTCAAATACAATTTTTATAGCCAGCTCTTGTAGATTTTAAATAAACGAAATACGTCTTTTAATATTGCACCATCCAATATTGTCACTCAGAACAGACAGGCCCTTACACAGAATTTTGTAATTCGCAATAGTGCAATAATATCTCGTACTACAAGATAGCTTTAGTAAATACCCAATAAACAAATATCTGCGGTTTCCAGTTAATATTAGTATCCAGCATTTTCCAGTATCGACCAGGAAAGCTCCGATTTTCATGTTATTATCGCAGAATTACTATTCGCTGAAACGTACCAATAGAGGAGTGTCGAAATTGGCAAACGCTTCCAACGGGATTGTATTGGCGAAGCTTCTGATTGTTTCGAAGGCTTTGTGGTATTACTCGATGAAATAATAGTCCACGATGAACTGTTGGAAAGAGTGACAGTGTCTTCAACCTATTGAGTCGCAGCGGAACACAAATGGCCAGACACAGTACATTTTTGATTATGTCTGGTATTCTAAGACTTGGCAGACTAGCTTACATATAACTAAGCCAGATACGTCATGATGTTAGAGTGGCTTGAGTGGTTGCCTTGCCATTGGTATTACGTCAAGTTTGTGTAGTGGGTTTGATCTCTATACGGGACAAAAATATGTGTGATCTACAAGTAGTGGTCTTAGTCTGGGGTCTTCTTTATGTTCGATGTTTGAATGCTTGTGAAGTCTGCCGGTGATACAGGTAATTTACCTCGTGCGTGATACGCGTGATTCGTGAAAAATGAAATATGCTTTTGCGTTCTTAGGTGTTACTTTGTTACATTACCTACATGAATAAATTATCTTTTTCTTTGATTTGCGTCTTAGGACATTCCAAAGGATAATATCTCCTGCGCAGATGGCCAGTCTCCGTTAAGATTGGCTGCCGTGACCGCAATTAGGTCTGAAGGACATTATTATTATTATTATATTATTATCTCACATTCCTAAAGAATTAGTGGCTTATTATTTCCAGCAACGCTATTCCATCCAAGTTCAGGGTCACGTGCCCTCGGTCGACGCGTCCTTGATCTTCAATCCACGGCTAATTTGGTGATTGATGAGTGGCCGTATGTACTGTATATGTGTATGAAGATGTTGCAGCTTAGGCTGATGAACTTAGAACTGTGAGGATTGGATATATCTATATATAAACACGCTAAGAGAAAACTTTGAATCCCGTTAGGTATATTTCGCGCGTAGAGGACTCTGTGATTTGGTATAATTAAGTATATATGAAGAGGGTGAACAAAACGGTTAAGTTTAAAAATGCTGACTTAATGCATTAGGGTACAATTTCAATCATTGAAGACTAGCATAATTTATGAGGTATCTCTTAGTGGTTTTCATTTCAAGTATACAGTATCTATTTTCTTTTTTCTTTTTTTTTTGTTATGTCTACTCCTTCATTATGAATAAATCCTGTATCGTGATATAATTCACAAGCGGTAAAACAAGTTTCTGTTCGATCTTGTTTCATACTAATCATACTGAATGTGTGTTACTTGATTACGCGTAAACAGGTTTACGGATTTGGGTAAAATTTGAGAAAAGATAATTCAATCATAAAACGATTTAAAAAACCCACGATAGTAGTACTATATATTAACATTGCTAAATATTTCCTTTTTTTAACTCCACTCTCTCATTTCGCTTAACCAATCAGCACTAAATCGCGAGGGTCTTTAAAAATATAGAATTGACGGACACAAATTACAACCATACTCAAAACTTTTAAATGTGGTACACACAAATAATTGTCCTGTGTGAATCGCATCTACAATATTAAGCGCAGTATCGCCAGTTAAACAGTATTGCTAATAGAATTTACAATATTGCCGATAGTTAGCTTTGCGGCAATCCTTAAATAGGTTGCGAAAAGTAAATTTAAACCGGCAGCACCGATTCTGGGAAAAGCTCATCGCTTCTGTAATTAGTTCAGAACGGTGTAACTGATCACAGGTTTACGTATAATGTTGCATAATAGATAGTAGCTCGGTAGGGGGCGCAGCTGATTGATCGCTCCCCCTCCTGTCCTGATTGGAAACGTATTAACGCCCACGCTCAGATCTTAGATTTATTGCATTCCTTTCAACAAATTTTTAGAGAAAACGCTTCTTAGATCTTAATCTTAGTTTTAGTTGGGGTGTGAGTGATGTGTGGATGATTAAACCACTGCAGGTAGTTGAATGAAATATTTTTTACAATCTCTAGGGTAGTGAAAATATTATGTAGGTAAATAATGTGCATGCGTGCTAAACGTGTCAACAGTCGAACAGTCGAACAGTCCTTATTTTCTGAATGAAAGATACCCTATGTCCTTTTCTGTACCCCTGACATCGTGTATACGAAATTTCATAATAATCGACCGAGTAGTCAAGGCGTGAAAGCGTAACAAAGCGTAAAATTTGCATTTAAAATATCAGTTAGGATAATTCAGACTTAATACTTTTCAGAAACATTATTTATATTTATACCATGTCTGTAACCTATGCTTGCTGAAAAGCAAACAAAAAGTCTTATAAATAAATATCAATAATCAATGAAATGTAGGCAATTGAACAAACCACAAATATAATACACTAGTTGCGCCTCGCGATTTCACCCGCGTAATTCTCGATGCCGTAGCTATATATAGCCTGTGTTAATCCAGGTCTACAGGTAGCTGTACCTACCGATTGCGATGAAACTTAATACGTAGATAGCTACGTATAAAGTTTCATCGCAATCGGTACAGTAGTTTTTGCTTGAAAGTGTAACAAACATCCATCCATCCATCCATCCATCCTCACAAACTTTCACACTAATATTATAAGTAAGACTAAAAGTAGTTTTGTTGCGTTGAGTATAAAGTATACTTTTTTTTTGCGTTTGGGAATACATTGATGCAACACCTCTCCGCGGGGTGACGGAGAGGTTATATCGGACTCACCGGTGGAAAAATGGTGAGCGACATCCCAGTAATACCGACTAAACCTACAACAGTGTTCCTCGACATAACCGCAATCGGCGGGGCCGCCCGAATCACTTTCACATGGAATCGCGACGACCCCACCCAGCATTTCGGCGCCGCCGTATGAAACGGCAGGCCACTACACAAAAAGACCTACTTTTTTACTTGTGGGCATGCATTGACGCATTCCCCTCCAGGGGGGCGGGCAGAGGGTTATGGCGGACTCACCAGGGTAAAATAGAAAGATGTTAATGATGGTAATAATGGACATCCCGGAATACCGACTATACCACGGTGTTCCCCGACAAAACCGCAATCGGCAGGGCCACGCGAATCATTTTCACATGCGGTCGCGACTCCGCCGAGGTAGCAGACCTCCGCATAAAACGCCAGGCCACTACAAGATAAGACCTACTCTTTGGTCACCCACTTTTAAAAGCCCTACTGTCCCCCTCTAGAGGGGAGACGGATACAACACAGAGGCGCGTGAGAACTCGGTCGGACCTGGTGCTGATCGGATGGCGGGCAGTCCCACGAAGCCCACCACCCCAGGTCACACGAAAAGACCTACCCTTTGGTCACTTCTACATTTTAACCCTACCATCCCCTTGAGGGGGAGTATAAAGTATACTAGCTTAACAATGTTTAAGCACTATTTGTAAGTGAATAGTACTTGAGGTTAGCGCAAAGCAGCGATAGCTCAGTGGGGAGACCAACAGACTGCAATGCAGAGGGTCTCGGGTTCGCACCCACGTCGCGCACCTCTGACTTTCGGAAGTTATATGACTTTTCGAAATTATTTGCGTATTGATTGACAATTATCGCCTGCTCCGTGCCTCGGAGAGCACGTTAAGCCGTCGGTCCCGGCTGCCATGAACATCTATGGCAGTCGTTATTGGGAAAGTCAGTACCCTCTAATATCCTGTCACTGGTCTAGCCTTAGGGTATCGTTAGCCTTTGGGTTGCGGAGGTCAGGTGGCAGCCGCTCCGTGTAAAAACTGATATCCAGTCAAATCCGGTTAGACCAGAAAAGCCGACCCCAAGTGACTTGGGAATAATTAAGGCTAAGGGAGAAGGAAAAGTACTTTAGGTTAGCAGGAATGAAGGCTTTGTTAGACGGCTGTTTCATTATAATAAAATTGCTTCGCAGTTCATTTTTATTCGCAAGTGTAAAATTCAAGTATATATACAAAAAACTCACCAAGCTTTTGTTAAAGTTGCGAAAAATAACCGGTAGTACCAATCCTAAGATTTTTTTAAAATTTTCTTTTCTCATATGATATATTATTGTCTTACCTTTACGTGATTGTTATACATTGAAATTAATCTACAGTATACGGATTGTATCGCGTTGTTTGTTTTAAAACACTAATATCACATAACTTTGAAATTAATTAATCACTACTACTATTTAAGCTATTAAACTACTTAGATTTATATAATAATAATATCAGCCCTGTATTATACTATCCCACTGCTGGGCATGGGACTCTTCTTAGTGTGAGATGGGTTAGGCCATAGTCCATCACGCCTGGCGACAGGCAAACTACACATAACATAACATCAAACATCAAAAACATCGTCTTCTGTTTACGCGAATGTTATTCATTGAAATTAAACTACTATATACGGATTTTATCGCGTTATATACAACGAAGACAAGTCAATTTTTACCATCCGCCAAGTGCCAACTACCTTTACAAGATGCAGGGGTCTATAAAATAGATTGTAACTGCGGACTCTCATACATTGGTCAAACCAAGAGAAGCATAGGTACCCGCATGAAAGAACACATAGCTGATGTTAAACACCAACGCTCGTTGAAGTCTGCTGTGTGTGAACATGTGCAACAGGGGACCAACCACTACCTGAGATTTGACAAACCACAGATTCTCGCTAAAGAACACAGATTCCTACCAAGGATGGTTCGCGAGGCTATTGAAATCAAAAAACATCCTAATTTCAATAGAAAAGATGGTTGGAATGTACCACCAGCTTGGGATCCAGTCATTCAAATAGTCAAACCCAAGAAGAAGCAAACCACAGCTAGACTTCATCATACTTTGAGCTCATTATGCGTAAATAGAAACACCAATGATTAAATTATGTTCGGGTACTTTGAAATAACGACACTGGAACATTGAGACAACTACCATCTTAGTCTCCCCGTGACCATGGCTGCTGAAAAGCAACCGAAACGTCGGGGAAAGTGTAAACATAAATATAAATAATTTTAATCGTTTTAATAAATTAATTAGCTTAAAATTAGTAAAGTTCAATAGTATCTAGTAGTAGTGTGACAGTTTCAAAATTTTGTAATAAAGTGTAAAATAAATAACGCGATGAAATCCGTATAATAGTTTAATTTCAATCAAAAACATCGCTCAGAAACCTGCATAAGTTTCCTCACAATGTTTTCCTTCACCATTAAAACGAGCGAAAATTAACTATTTAAAAAACCTTCGAATAGTTGGAGATGTGGTATCTAACTCGAAAGCCTCTGCGTTGCAATGCAACGGTCTCACACTAGGCTAGGCTTTTAGATTTAGTGTTCAAATTTTCTATTTTCGTATTTAGAAAATATGAACACGAATGAAGCAGCGATAGCTCAGTGGGGAGACCAACAGACTGCAATGCAGAGGGTCTCGGGTTCGAACCCACGTCGCGCACCTCTGACTTTCGGAAGTTATATGACTTTTCGAAATTATGTGCGTATTGATTGACAATTATCGCCTGCTTCGTGCCTCGGAGAGCACGTTAAGCCGTCGGTCCCGGCTGCCATGAACATCAATGGCAGTCGTTATTGGGAAAGTCAGTACCCTCTAATATCCTGACACTGGTCTAGCCTTAGGGTATCATTAACCTTCGGGTTTCGGAGGCCAGGTGGCAGCCGCTCCATGTAAAAACTGATATCCAGCCAAATCCGGTTAGACCAGAAAAGCCGACCCCAAGTGACTTGGGAATAATAAAGGCTAAGAGAGAAGAAGATTATCTATTTTCGTATTTGAAAAGGATTTCTCAATACATTCAATATAATATAATACTCACGATATATAGAGTCATACCGCGATATAACTCATATCACAAACCGCATTGCCGCTGACCTATAGACCTATTTAATAAAAAGTAAAAGTTGAAAGCGTATCTGGTAATAGATAACGGCAGCTATCGAAGACGAAGGCCTCAACGATCTGGCAGACTGCCACTGTGTTCTACAATCTTCTCTATACGTGCACTATATTAAACTATGTGAATAGCCGGTAGATAAATTGGCACACTTACCGCTGATATATCAATACTTGGAATGAAGAGTTAAGTTTTATTTTTGTGTTAGATTTTTTGTGCAATGATGAGTGTGGTTGTGTATGCGAGGGATCGAGTTTGATTACCGAGTTGAATAAAGTGTTATTGCGTATTTATGTTTATATATATTCTCACAAGAATATCATAAGTCAAGTTTAGAAATATGCTTTATACAAGCAAATTTCCAAACTTGACTTGACAATGCGTTTGCTCTAAAATAAAGTAAATGATAATTAAAGACCCCTTAATAATCATTAAGGTTTAATTATTACTTAGACTTAATGGTTATTTCGGGGTCTCCTAATCTGGAACCAAACTTATACTTAGTACTTAATAAGTATAACTTTAATAATAATAATAATAATATTCTACCACACACAA
Organism: Catocala fraxini; assembly: GCA_930367265.1. NCBI lineage: Eukaryota > Metazoa > Arthropoda > Insecta > Lepidoptera > Erebidae > Catocala > Catocala fraxini. The sequence goes on from OV884038.1 coordinate 23,830,816, forward strand.
CACCATCTAGCCCAAATTAAGCAGAGCTTGTACTATGGATACTAGACAATGGATAAACATACATATATACTTTTTTTTTGTAAATATATACATATTATACATAGAAACACCCAGACCAAGACAAACATCCATGTTCATGCACACAAATGTTTGACTTGTGCGGGAATCGAACCCGCGACCTCGGGCGTAGCAGTCGGTTACACTAACCATTACGCCACCGAAGCCGACAAAAAAAACTTTAGTTCCAGATTGGCTGAAATGCAGTTTTCCTGCCATATCTTTATATATATAATTCTACTGTACGTGTGTATGTCACTGAACTCCTCCTAAACGGATGGACCGATATTGATAACAAATTTTGTGTGTGTTCATGTGGATTCGAGGATGGTTTAGATTTGCGTAATTTTTTTTCATTTATACAGGGCAACGTCTGTCGGGACAGCTAGTTCTCTATAATATAACAATTTATTATTTATACCATTAAGCATGTAGACCGATGTACGTGATTAACGTAGTTTGTAATTGATAGTAATACTCGGCTGAGACTCGGGCGCATAAGGAAAATAAATTGAACCTAGAAGGAAAGAAATCAAAGAGATAGGATAGGTACCGCCATAACTCTATTTACCGGGTGAAACACAGTAACAGTCCTACTACTGATAAGCAGGTTTCCTATAAGAGGGTGCTAGGTATGTCACCAACACTTGCCAATAAAGCCAAAGTCTTGCACCCAATACACAATACAAATAAAACATAAATTTATATTTATACTCATTTTCACTTATAATTTAAAATGTAAATATATCCATAAGTTATTAATTACGTACAAATGAATCATGACAACGGTAATTATTAAGTAGCGAGCCCTGTGGAGATTGAATTGTCTGAATTTGGTTAAATGTGTTTATATTAAATAATTATGTATGCACATAGATTTACGTCACGGACCAGCACAGAGTACACATTTTACAGTGTGTGTGTTATAATTTTTATAAACAGCAATAGCTCAGTGGGGAGACCAACAGACTGCAATGCAGAGGGTCTCGGGTTCAAACCCACGTCGCGCACCTCTGACTTTCGGAAGTTATATGACTATGATTGACAATTATCGCCTGCTCCGTGGTTCGAAGAGCACGTTAAGCCGTCGGTCCTGGCTGCCATGAACATCTATGGCAGTCGTTATTGGAAAAGTCAGTACCCTCTAATATACTGGTACCTGATACTGGTCTAGCCTAAGGGTATCGTTAGCCTTCGAGTTGCGGAGGTCAGGTGGCAGCCGCTCCGTGTAAAAACTGATATCTAGTCTAATCCGGTTAGACTAAAAAAGCCGACCCCAAGTGACTTGGGAATAATAAAGGCTAAGGGAGAAGAAGTGTTATAATTTTTATTTTTATATTTGGCTTACACGTAATTTGTAATTTTGTTACCGCTTCAACTGAAGCGGACATGACAGAATGCTTATGCTAGGACTGCGCTCACGTCTATAGCTCAAAAGATAGGCTTCAAACTCACGCCCTCTTGATCGCATGTCCTATACATACATTTTCCATGGGCTACTGCCGCTTCTAATAACACTCTCTTTGCTAATATAGTAGTAATTATATATGTATATATATTGTTGTATAAGGTCAACGATAGTGAATAGGCCTGCTGTGCATGAGGTCTCAAATTGAATTCCTGGATTTGCAGAATGTTACTGAATTTTCTCTCGAGAAATTCTCATAAGCATCACGGAGTCGGGATCTATTTTCGGTCGACAGCAATAGTCACGCCTAATTTTTCGTAAGACGTAAACCTATACCTCATCTCTCCTTATCGCTATATGAATATAGGAATCACAGCTCTAATACCTTAACCACCTTGCTCATTCCAATTAAATAAATAATTATTTCACGTACAATTCATATAATTTACCACATTATTTCTCTATAACGAATTTAATATATAATAATAATAAATATAATAATTTTTCGAATTTAAAAAGTCACCATTCAAATGACTAAAGTCACAGGTGTGTTCTGCTTACCCCACACCGAGCAGTAGTTGCGAGCGCGTCTCTACAGCGCTTTTGTCGCAATGCGGCCGAGCGCCACAGACACCGGCCAAGCGGTAAAACTCATTGTACATTATTATATTGTGGAACAGATTTCATCAACTATTCATGAATTACTAGCTGAAACCTTCACCTCCACTTGTGTGCTATATTCATGAAACCTATATTGTATTCTCTAACAGATTTTGAGGTTTATTTCAGGCTTACCGAAGCCTGAAATATTGGTCGCGTAATTTAAAAGTATTCTTAATATTTCCCTGTGGTAGAGAAGCACATTTTTTTAAGCGCTTTAGTAACTTAAATCTACCCAAGCCTTATGTGGAAGTCGTTGGACTGTTACGTTGAGGTCTTGAATTCGATCCCAAGACACACACATCTGATTTTTCGAAGTCATATGCGTAGTTATTGCTCGCTATAATGGTTAAGGAAAACATCTTAAGGAAACCTGCATGTCTAAGAGTTCTCCATAATGTTCATGAAGATATGTAAAGTCTGCCAACCCGCGCTGGGTCAGTATGGTGGACTATAGACGTACCCTTCTTACACTAAGAAGAGGCCCATGCTAAGCAGTGAGATAGATTGTATATAAGGCTGATATTATTATATATGTATATTTCATTCACCCGTCCAATGTCGTACTTCTTTCGCAAGTCGCACTTCATAGCTCAAAGCGCACGAGTATATAATAAAATCAATCGATTACTTGACATATACACTTTGACTAAACACAAATTAAAAAATGAAACTTACAAGTTGGCTTCAAAAGCTGTCATACGAAGATACCGAAAACGTTCTTATCATTAACTCATAGACTCATTGATACATACTGATAGTCTTATAAAAATATATGTATATACACACAAACACACGTCACACACGCAAACACACTCACAAACACACACACACACACACACACACACACACATACGCACACTCAAACGCACACACACACAAACGCACACAGGCAACTTTTATAATACACCACAAAATTCTTATATTGTATTGCTCTAGCTTTAGTACGTAATTATTAGCCACAACTGTAATTCGGAGCAGAGACCTGGAGAGCTATAACACAGGTTTCTACCTAGGTTAGGCACCAGTCCTCCATAATATTGTCTTGTGAAACTATATTACTTACTAAGCATAATATTTGTAAATACCTGAAATATTATGGTGAGAAAATAAACGTATTTTTATTTTATTATTATTATTCGATTCATAGAATTATCCCACATACCTCGTGTTTCCAGTAACATAATATTGCTTAAGAGTCGGTAGTTAAATAACAGTGGATTTGCAATCGAGAGGTCGTTATGCGAGTTCTACCAATTGGACTTTGAAAACTAAATCACTGGTATTCTTTATAAAAAATAAGGCTTTAACTATTTTTATAACAAATATGGCAAACAAGCGATTGTCGTACTTGATGGTAAGCGATTACTGTAGCCTATTATCGCTTGGAATAATTACCACTCGTTGCCGTCCTGAGGCAATAATGATAGTATTGTATTTTGGTTTACAAATTACAAGTAAGCATACAAATAATTTGTAACAGAGAGTTATTAGAGCCACATTTTCCAACTATGGTTTTAGAACACACGTAGAAGGTCTCCCTATTACCTGTGTGTGATCCGTGTGCCTATTGACCTTTACCGGGCACAGTTCCAGATAGTCCAGATTAGTAGCTGGACTATCTGGAACTGTACCCGGTTTCTCTATCAAAAATACTACTAAGCTAGAGATAGAGAAACCCCAATAAACTTTGCCTGACTTTGGGATTTAACGCCTTCGTCTTCGATTCGTTGTCCTACGGGTTAATTTATAAACTATAATAATATCAGCCCTGTTTTAAACTGTCCCACTGCTGGGCACGGGCCTCTTCTAAGTGTAAAAAGGGTTAGGCTATAGTCCAACACGCTGCCCTAGTGCAGTTGTTAGACTTCACATATCTACTAGAACATTATGGAGAACTCTCAGACATGCAGGCTTCCTCACGACGATTTCCTTCACCACGCACATAACTTCAAAAAGTCAGAAATGCACGCCTTAGGATCGAACTTCTAGACGACCAAAGACCTCTGTGTGTCAGTCCAACGGTGTCCCACTAAGCTATCTCTGCTATTATAAACTATAAGTAATACAAAATACCATCTGTCCCTTTAGCCAAGCGAATTAATGATTAGGTTAGATTAATCTCGTTATGACCCTCTATGAATCAGTTACCATCAATCTATGGGAACTGTGACTGGACGGAGCGCAGTTCAGAGATACAATGATACACAGTAGTTCGTAATGAGCTAACTTCTACTTACACGTCCATTCAGTCTGTAGCGTTAATGTCTGTTAAGTCTGCCGCGATCTAGGGATTATTATTATAGGTGGATTGCGCCTTGGAGAGAGTATCATGCAGGAAAAATGTCCTGAAGAATCTAAAGTGAGAGAATTTCTGGTCGTCTTGCTGTGTGTAATTTTTATATCTACTATAATTAAAAGCAGAACCAGAGGTCTCGAGTTTGATCGCAAGGCACGCTACACTGACTTTTCGAAGGTATAATGTCTAAAATAGTTAATTATCGCTCGCTTTAACGGTGAAAGAAAACATCGTGAAGAAACCTATATGTCTGCGAATTGTATATAATGTTCTCGAAGATATGCTAAGTCTGCCAACCTGCACAGCCTGGCCAGCGTGGTGGCATAATCGTTCTCACACTGAAAAGAGGCCCATACCCATCAGTGGGACATTTAATAGGGCTGATGTAATCATTATTTGTAAGTCATCATAACGATTTCTTAGTATAACTGTCTCCGTGGCGCAGCGGTAGTGAATGCGACTGCTGTGCATGAGGTCTCGGGTTCCAATCCCGGGTCGGGCCAACAAAAACTTATTGGGTATTTCTGTTAAGAAATCTCAATAGCAGCCCGGAGTTATTAAGTTGGCGCTGTTAGACACCCCTGTGCCTCGGAAAGCACGTAAAGCCGTTGGTCCTGCGCCTGATCTCTCTCCGGTCGTGTCGGATTGCCATCCCATCGGATCATGAGAGTTAGGGAACAGAGAGTGCACTTGTGTTTGCCCACACACTTGTGCACTATAATATCTCCTGCGCAGATGACCAGTCTCTGTTAAGACTGGCCGCCGTGGCCGAAATTCGGTCTGGAAGACATTATTATTATTCCTTTTAGCAAAACGATGCGTATATAAAATTTTCCTTTCCTTAAAAAAGGTTTTATTCTTCAGAAATAAATAACATTTAAATAAATACAAAAAGGATATGACTTAATAAGTTATGTGTTCCAAATAATATTATTTGATTTTATCTCCGCGAACAGAGTGCTAATTCAGAGTGTCGACGTAAAAAAGTTGATATTGCTGCGTAAATTCGTACATTCGTAATTTGCTCGTAAACCCTTCGCCTGTTCATGACAAATGAGGTATCGTTCCATTCGCCTGTACATTCGGTTTACGCAAACTGTCAGATATAAGCGGTCACTCACTTGGACATTTTTTATTTTGTTACTTTTTTTCCTGTTTTGTCATGCCAGTTATTTTATTTTTTTACGGCGTATAACCAAATTTTTAGGCGGAAATTAAAATAATTTGTTGATGCCTTTTTTAGAAATGGTTATTTTTATTTTTCCTTAAAGGGGCACTGTCGGTTCATTGAACGGTTAGTTAACGTTCAGCAATAAAAACCATTTCAATTATTTTAATCGAAAAAGCGTTTGAAAACCTCCTTCATTACTAAAAGACCCGCTTTTTAAAAAGAAAAGTATATACTTTTGAAATTATATGTTAATTCATTAAGTATTATCAAGTACTAGCTGACCCACGCAACTTCGTCTGCTTCACATATGAGATCTTTCCCCGTTTTTGCAACATTTTTCATTTATGCTCTGCTCCTATTGGTCGCAGTGTAAAGTTATATAGCCTATAGCTTTCCTTGATAAATGGGCTATTCAACACTGAAAGAATTTTTCAATTCGAACCAGTAGTTGACCTGAGATTAGCGCGTTCAACCAAACAAACAAACAAGAAAATAAACTCTTCAGCTTTATAATATTAGTATAGATTTTGCTGCTTGCAAGCTCATGATTGCTGCTTGGTAATTCATGACTGCTGTTCGGTATCTTATGATTGAGTTGTTTATTTTATTGTAAATTTATATTATATACTAGTTTTTCCCCGCGGTTTTACCCGCGTAAGTCCTGTTCCCGTGGGAATATCGAGATAAAAAGAAAACAAAATTTGTATGGGATTTTCGAAAAAATCTGGTATAATTTATTTTTTATTTGCAACGAAGAGTATGTTTACCAATTTTCAGCTTTCTATTTTAACACGTGTTCATTAATTTGTAGTAAACAACTAAAATCCAAATTTTCAAGTCACTAACTTCAACGGTGTAGAACTTTCATATAAAAGTTTTTCACCCCTTTCACTCCCTTCGGGGTGGAATTGCCAAAAATCCTCTTTTAGTGCTCCCCTACACTCTCCAAGGAACATACATGCCAAATTTCAGCTTCTTGCGTTCAGTAGTTTCGGCTGTGCGTTGTCTGTGAGTCACTCAGTAACGGAAGAGTTTTATATACATATATAGATTTCTATTTTCTAAAGGTCCCAGGTAGAGCTGACATTATTGTCGCTGTATTCCTTCCAGTACCATACCAGATCAGTGTTAATGTCGCCATATTTCGTTCAGTAATATATTAGTCTCTTTTACATAATCTTGTGTTGGTCTACATGTTCTTAAATTTTACGATTAGGCTATTTTAATAGCAGGAAGGAATACGGTACGCTAACCTGCGTTCACGCTCATGAACACTCTTATTTATGTCAGGTTTAAGCCGAGCGAAATGTGCCAAAACAGGCGTTTACAGTTAAGTTGATAAAATCAACACTTTTTGTTTAATACAAATATAAAATATACATTTACCATAACAATGAATGTGTTTACAATTACTCCATATAAAAAACTTAAAATATTATTTAGTATTTTCACCTACAAAATTTGCACGAAAAATACAAAAACGTAAACTCATGTTACGTGATTTTTAGATTATAACACTAGAAATCTATCCTATTTTACAGCTTAAACGAAACATAAATAGTTATATTACAATTTATCTGTCCCAAATATTTAAGTTATTGGTTGACAATAAAGATACATATTTATCAAAAAAGCACTTCAAATCCTCCATACAATTTTACTATGGCGGCTGCGCGCCGATTTGAATATCGAGCTCTGTCATTCAGTCCAACCGCGTCTTACGCTCGGCGCAGACTTAAGCATAGCTGGTGAGCAGTGACTATGATAGTCTGCCTAAATATTCAACAAATAAGCCCGATGCCATAAAAAGTATACATTAGGTATGTATATGTACTTATAAACGACAGAATTACTCCTAAAGAATTTTTATCTATTGAGAAATATTTTTATATCATAAGTCTTACAAATGGAATCTAAGAAAAACCAACTAGTCACTATTCATTATTTATTTGCACGGAGTGATCTTATTCAAGCTCGGTTGCACCCGAGATGTTATTACCGTTTAAGTTTTGTCGATGCTTAGCTCGTAATCTATTGCGAGCGCCTCTAGCCCCGCGCAGCCCAACGGCCCCAAATCGCCCTGCAGCAATGGGGCGATTTCATTTTTATAGCCCCAACTAGCATTTACTGTGATCGCTATTACGATTCTATGTGTTTTCACTAAATCCAATGCGATTTAGAATGTGGTCGACTTTTTGTTTGTTTTCGGTGATTAGGGGAAAATGGGATTTTATCCCGATTTAGTTGTTGTTAAATGTTTTCAAAGCGGACAAATTATTCTTTCGTGATTTGTTTTATAGAACTAAATTGAAATATCAGTAGTATTATAAATGAGAATGTTTGCATGGTTATTACGTCACAACTTGATAATCCTGGTATGATACCTAACAAAAATTGCTTATAATATAACTAAGTTGTTGTAGCATCTGTGACAAGGGCCTTTATCAGGCTCGCCTTCGCACATTTTATTATTATTTTTTTATATACAGCTAAGGTGGCAAAAAAGCATACAGCCCACCTGATTGTAAGTGGTCACCGTAGCCTACGGACGCCTGCAACACCAGAGGCATCACTTGCGCGTTGCCGACCCTTTAGGAAAGGAAGTGGGAAGGAGAAGGAGCGGGCAGGGGAAAAGTGTGATTGGGCCTCCGGCACTCTCACTCAAACACAACAGTAGGAATTCTGTTATTTCACGTCGATATTCTGTGAGAGGGTAGACCTTCCCCGGTCAAGCCAATCATGCTGAAATCAGCGAGGCTCTACTGCTCTCAAATATTTTCAATATCGATTTCTATCATTTGTAACTTTTATTTTAACGTATTTTATAGTGATTTTTATTTTAATTTAAGAAATTGTGTATAAAGCATTGCGCTAATGAGACATAATTTTTTTTCAAGAAATACATCCTTATACGAGATTCTACTTAATATGCAAGAAAAATTAAGTAATAGCTAATATATAATCACTAAGAATCTATGGTAGTCCTTACATTAATACACTGGGTATTGAAGGTTCAATCAACATATTGGACACAAAAACGTGACCCATAGATACTTACTTGAAGTCTCAAAGTTTTTATGTCCATTGCTTTAAGGGTAAGTAATAGATGATATAACAACAAAATCTCTAATATTAACAACATATAACAACGGAACCTATAATTTTATTTAATATAGCGATTAGTTAATATAATAAACGATTGATATAATTTTAAAATAACCAATTTTTATAAGCATAACATACATTAAATATAACATCGTTTGACATAACATACATTAAATATAAAATCGTTTGACATACCACTCAAAAGATATAAAACTTATTTGGTCTAATATTAACTGATTACCACCTCCGCTAAGATAGGTCAAAGGAGCCTATTGTCGGGAGGTTTAAAAAAAATAACGACGAAGGCTAAGGCGGGAGCTCCGCTTCGCTTCGCTCCCGCCTTAGCCTTCTAACCTAACCTATCCGAGTCGGGGTACTCTGTGTCAGGGTGTTAACCATAATGACGTTTTTTATATATATTAAACGTTAGGCCTAATGATTTTCGATTAAATAAACAATATACATATTAAACGTTAGACCAAATGATTTTCGATTACATAAACGTTATATCAAACAACGTTATACTAATTAAGTTTTAGCATAAATAAATGTTATATGTAAAGAAATTATATCAACAGTTGGTATATCTCACGTTGATTATATCTTATGAACGATAGTAAAATGAAATTAGACCAACTGAGTTTATACGTTACGAGACGCACCCTTGCTTTAATGTTTACCACTTTTTATAACCCAAGAGTATCGCAACCACAGCAGCAAGAAGACGCTAACAAAAAATCTAGGCACGTTTGTAGATAAATATTCTAAGAAGTATTTTTTAAATGTGTATCTTTCTCGTAGCATGAGCTATGGCTATACTTCTTTTTTACTGACTTCTTTCTTCTCCCTAGCTTTTATTATTCCCAAGTCACTTAGGGTCGGCTTTTCTGGTCTAACCGGATTTGACTGGATATCAGTCTTTACACAGGGCGGCTGCCACCTGACCTCCGCTACCCGAAGGCTAACGATACCCTAAGGCTAGACCAGTGTCAGGATATTATAGGGCACTGACTTCCCAATAACGACTGCCATAGATGTTCATGGCGGCCGGGACCGTGCTTAACGTGCTCTCCAAGGCACGGGCCTTGGAGTGCACGTTAAGCACGGTTGCCTACTCCGTAGTAGGCGATAATTGTCAATCAATACGCACATAATTTCGAAAAGTCATATAACTTCCGAAAGTCAGAGGTGCGCGACGTAGGTTCGAACTCGAGACCCTCTGCATTGCAGTCTGTTGGTCTTCCCACTGAGCTACCGCTTTATTTTATTTTTACTGAATTATCAAAATTTATTTATTTATTTTAATAACATTTATAATTTCTTCACAGGATATTCTAAAATGTTATTATAAGCTAAGTATACATAATATAATATAAATAAAGACAATAAACATAATTTTACAAATTGGTTGGTTTCACTCCAGGCGTATTTACATAAAAACTTCTACAATGCAATAGTAAGTTTGGTATATAAAAGATTTGTTTTAAACTTAATAAAACGTCTTACTTACACATCAATGAATAACGTAACAAAAGGAACACAGTATCAACAAGAATTCCACAAACAAAGAACATTCGCTCACAAAAGTAGAATGTTAATTAAACAGCCATTATACGGAATCATTAAGTAGTCAGTTTGACAGCGAAACTTGTGCAAAACAATCATTTAAAATATGAAACTTAAACAAGCTCCCTTTGTGCTACTAATGGAATCTCGACCGAACCAGATATTTATTATGGCTTAGGTACTTTCGTTAAGGCTGGACGCACACGTTCAAATTACGCGCCTGTAAGTATGATAGTCATTAAAAAACATCTTCTCCCTTAGCCTTTATTATTCCCAAGTCACTTGGGGTCGGCTTTTCTAGTCTAACCGGATTTGACTGGATATCAGTTTTTACACGGAGCGGCTGCCACCTGACCTCCGCAACCCGAAGGCTAACGATACCCTAAGGCTAGACCAGTGTCAGGATAGTAGAGGGTACTGACTTCCCCAATAACGACTGCCATAAACGTACATGGCATCCGGGACCGACGGCTTAACGTGCTCTCCGAGGCACGGAGCAGGCGATAATTGTTAATCAATACGCACATATTTTCGAAAAGTCATATAACTTCCGAAAGTCAGAGGTGCGCGACGTGGGTTCGAACCCGAGACCCTCTGCATTGCAGTCTGTTGGTCACCCCACTGAGCTATCGCTGCTAAAATAAAAAACAAATATATATTTATTCATATAGGTTACAAAGTAACACTTATGAACGACCATTAAGAAACGTTCGCTTAGGTCTTCCTCTTGCGACTGTTCCATTCACACTAGCCTTATAAACTTTCTTAGTCAGTCTTTACTCGTCCATTCTTTATTATTAACTAAATGATAACAAGCAATTTATAAACTAGACACATTATTATTATTTACACTTAATAGTAAGTACATCTTTAGTTGTTAACTCCAAAATACCAATTGCACATTATTAAAAGATAATTTCACGCAATAGGAATAATTCCTGTGTTGCGGAGGACTTAACAAACATTCAAACAACGGACACAAAGAACATCCAGACACGGATCAACTATTTGTGGATGACACAATTTTTTGTACGGAGTGGGGATAGAATCCACAATTTTCAGCGCGGGGTCAGTGATATGGCGATCACTTAAAGCACTACGACATAATATATGCAGTTAAGAAAGACCAATAGTAGTTGAGCAAGTAAATCCTGAAATAGAGACTTTGCTATCGTAATGGATCCCCGAGACAATCAAGTGCACTTGGCAAGTCTACGTGATTGAAGTGAATATTGATCGTTTACCGCATACACTTGCTTGATCGCAATTGATAGAAATGTTAATTGACGAGTCTTGATGCGCTTGCGCTTGATACGACTTGACGTGACATGACAAGCTTTTTTCATTTGCGGTCGGATAGTCGAAGATGGCTGTCGCCGAACGGGACCTAGACGTTGTCATGGCGAGAAGCCCCGACACAATTAAGCGGACCGATGGATTGCACCAAAAAGATGACTGAGTGCGAAAGTTAAAGTCTGGGTGCTATAACTATATGCACAGTTATGCCTTTTTAAATACTGAAGTCCACTTGATAGTGCTTGACTTGCATTTCACTCACATTCATTATGCAGGTATTTGCGTGACAAAGTAAATGTACCCCGTAACCAAATGGGCAAACATTGTAAGGAAACCTGAATACCTCTTTAATATTCTCTAAGGCGTGCGAAGTCTGCGATCTCGCAATTAGCTAACACGTAAGAGTAGGTCTTAACTGGTGTGTTTCTAAGTGAAACTCAGTCAGCAGGTGGACAGTTTACAAACAAGTCAAATACATATATAGCCATATGTTTGTGTACCCTCATCTAGGTAGGCTGAGGTACTGCATACACATCTTGCTAGCTATGTTTCAGGTCAGAAATTTTAGGAGGCGACCTTATTGACGCTGGCCTATTATCCAGAACAGTTGCGACTAAGAATTGCATACGAGAAAAACTGCATAGCACTTTTATCTCGAGAATCGAACAAAGAACTTCACTGCCTGATGTAACTAAAAACATCTGCGGAATTTGAATGTATGAACTATGCTGCGATTGAATGAGACCCAATATAAAATCTGGCAGTGTGCAGCCAGCCTAAAAAAGTAAACAGCGTTTAATATTACAACGCTTAATAAGGCTTAAAAGTATAAATATGCTTTGCAAAGTATCCTCGAGCTCTATCCAATATGCCTTGAGGATGTACAACCGATGTGATTATATTTATTTTATTGTTGAATGCTGTTCTGTTGTGAAATAATCACTCTTGGGACACCACGTTGGATTGGCCAGTGTTGATGGGTCTTTAATTTGTAAGTGAATTTTCGATAAATGTTTCTGTAAGTGTGAGGTAATATGAGTAAGTTGAGGCTGATTTGTGTGGGTTATAAGCAAACGATGCAAGCTACCGGCACAAGTAGCCTGTAGGTTTGTAGCCCACGCCAGTTGCTAGCGATGTAGTCGTACAAGCGCCATTTTAGTGCTTGCATGCCACGCAAGTGTATTAACTTGCGCACATTCATTTTAATTATATTTACACTCTCATCCACATACAATAGTATTTATTTTCATGTTGTTTTGTTTTGTATAATTTATTTGTTTGGATTTAATTCTTGTTTTGCTTTATTTAGGTGCTAAAGTTTATGACAAATTGTTATTTAAGTATTCCTAAATTTCTTAGCCTTCTATAGACTCCTAAGATAGGCTTTGCTTGCTTAGCTTGGGGTCAATGTTACACTGTATTTTTATACTTAACTATTTATATATATGTGTGTATCTTATGTGGGGGCCAGTCAGTGCAGACGGACGACACTTCGACCCAGTGGGATCTTTTGTGTCGACACTCTCCCAATAACGACTGCCATAGATGTTCATGGCAGCCGGGACCGATGGCTTAACGTGCTCTCCGAGGCACGGAGTAGGCGATAATTTTCAATATAAAAAGACAACGGTTCTTACTCACGATTAAGCATTTAAAGGTTCAGCAATTGATTGCCCGACGTTTCGATCGATAGTGGTCTCGGGTTGACTTTTGTTTGGTTGCAAAGGCGTCTTCGTGAAGTGCGAGTTTCGGCAACTAGCCATTAAGTACTTACTACCTGTAACTTGGTCATTAGTATTTATAGTTTATTTATTGTTTATGTGTAAGACCCATTATCTTATATTATACTAGATATTGCCCGTAGATGAGAAAAGTAGATTAGGTTAGGTTAATTACAATACTTTTTTGTGATGTCCTTTTCTGTTCTCCTGACAATGTGTATAAAAAATTTCATGATTATTAGTGGAGTAGTTAAGCCGTGAGAGCATAACAAACAAACAAACTCAAATTCGCATTTATACATTGTGAAAGTAAATGTTCGACATTCGAAAAGCGTTTACTCTGTATTTTGCTTTATCTTTTTGAAAATAAATTAACTTTCCCCGCGTCGTATACAATGATTAAATTACATATATTCTATTTCTTGAAGACGAAATTATCAAACGTCGTTATTGTTCAGTGTCCAAATGATCCAATCAGTGCATGTCTCCCATGATGACCTACAGTGCGGAGACGTGGAAACATGCAGCAGAGTTAGTCCACAAGTTAAAGTTTGAGCGACGATTTAGGGCACCGAGCAAGCTGCTTGAAGTTTCTTTGAAAGCCAAAGTTAGGAATGAAGTTATCCGACAAAGAAATAAAGACACCGACAGTTTGCAGTATAAGCAAGCTAATAGCAATGGCCTGCCATAACTGTGGTTTCATGTTGTTTTAAAAGAGAATACCCACTCTAGAAATAATTCCTGTGTTGCTTTTTACAAATATTCAAACAACTGATACAAAGAATACCTCGATTCGGAACGACTATTTGTTGAGCAGCGATAGCTCAGTGGGGAGACCAACAGACTGCAATGCAGAGGGTCTCCGGTTCGAACCCACGTCGCGCACCTCGGACTTTCGGAAGTTATATAACTTTTCGAAATTATGTGCGTATTGATTGACAATTATCGCCTGCTCCGTGCCTCGGAGAGCACGTTAAGCCGTCGGTCCCGACTGCCATGATCATCTATGGCAGTCGTTATTGGGAGAGTGTCGACACAAAAGATGCCACTGGGTCGAAGTGTCGCCAGTCTGCACTGACTGGCATAAGATACATACATACATTTGTTGATCACACAAATTTTCGCCTCGTATTGGGATTAAAGCTTTAACATTTGGCGCAGTGGCAGAGGCGGAGCTTCTTAAGGCGCTACACAATGTATGCAGTAAAGAAAACCGTTGATAATTACGGCAAATAAGTTCTGAAATGGAGACTTGGCTATCGTAAGGGGATCTCCAGTCAACTGGATTTAGATCATAAGGTAGCTGGGTGCGGCAATTGAAAGACTAGGTGTTACCTATAACAAAAACTAAAAGATATATAACCCGATCTGAAATACGAACTAGGGACTTCATAATATTGTCTTCTGTTTACGCGAATATTATTCATTGAAATTAAACTACTATATACGGATTTTATCGCGTTGTTTATTTGACACTTTATTACATAATTTTGAAAACTGTTACACTACTATTACTATTAAACTTTACTAATTTTGAAGCTAATTAAATTATTATTAAACCTATTTAGATTTAATTTAATTTTACACCTTTCCCGAAGTTTCGGTTGCTTTTCAGCAGCCATGGTCACGGGGAGACTAAGATGGTAGTTGTCACAATTTTCCAGTGTAGTTATTTCAAAGTACCCGAACATAATTTAATCATTGGTGTTTCTATTTACGCAGAATGAGCTCAAAGTATCATGAAGTCTAGCTGTAGTTTGCTTCTTCTTGGGTTTGACTATTTGTATTACTGGATCCCAAGCTGGTGGTATATTCCAACCAACTTCTCTATTAAAATTAGGATATTTTTTGATTTCAATAGCCTCGCGAAGCATCTTTGGTAGAGACTTCAGTTTGAATGGCACATGTATACGCTCATACAATATATAAAATACAGTAAACATCCATAATGATACAATATTTTCTGTTTACGCTGTAGCAAAATATATTCAAATATGTCTGGATAATAATAATGCTCAATATTTCAAAGACGACGCTTTTAGGTTCCAAAAATACAGAAACTGAATGAACGAATCACAAGCATCTGTAAAACACAAAGCATCGCATCAACATCTTTACTAAAAAAAACTCACAAACGTTATAGGTGAGATGAAAGCGAGGCCGGCGTCACTGACAAAGGAGCAGCTCGTGTATCAAAGAGGGTCGCGATGGCGGACACCACCACACAATGTCAACCGATATCCCATGCTAACACAAAGGAATCCGATTTCTTTCCCCCTGCACACTCACCCACCCCATAACACTCAAACAAGTGATCCATTCTATTCACACCTGTAGAATGCTTGCTTCAAACGAAAACCCCAAAATTTATTCAAACAAACCTAGCAATGAAAGTAATCGTAACTCTAAATTAAAATTGTAGTTCTCACTCGTGGTGAGTGTCATCTATAGACAGAAATACGAGTATTATTTTGATAGCGCGGATCCTAATTAAACGTCAAATCAACGTGCCAAGTGGAATCTGACAAAATTAAAGCGAAGCGTGGAGCGAAAATATCAATTTCAGACGATCGAACCCTGTTAATAGCATGCGATAGTATTCGAGATCGATCTGTGAATAGCTGTGTGAAAACGTGCCTTTACAAAAGCGACCTTACAATTTTTGTCAGAGTTTGTGTGGAAATAGATCGTGCCGGAAACCTGGCTGTTACGTACAAGAACGTCGATATGTTGACATTGTATAATATATGTTTTATGTATCGTATGCTATGCGTGTGTGGCCTTCAACTCGCTCGTATACATTGGGAGGAACAACGCGAAATTTATGTCGTGAAACCATCAAATTCGTTCCATTTCCCTAAATAAAGAAACGAAGATTTACATATTTTTAAGTAGTTCAGGATGTTTTTGAACACCTACTTGGTCTGAGAAATGGTGTAACATGGGTTAAAGGATAAAGTATAAAATGTTTGTCCACGTGTATAATAAATTGGGTAGTATTTAACTGTTCCTCAATCTTTTGCCTTTGTTCCACCAAAAATACTAATTGCACATCAAAATATGCTTACTAAAATATTTTAAAGATATTACAATTAATCAATCAATCTAAGTCGACGGCTCCTATTTTTGGGTAGGTTTAAGAAGGAACCTAACATAACCTAACCCTTTCGAGACAGAATGCAGTGATTTGAGGCGTATAGGTGCTCGTTATAATATATTTTAGTAAGCTGTAGTAAGCATATTTTGCTGTGCAATGAGCATTTCTGGTGGTCATTATATTTAATCCCTACTAAATTGTTTTTTATTTGTTTTAAATATCTTCCGGATGCGTAGTAGGCTGTAATAGGCCGTTGGGTTTCCATACCCTCATGATATAGCCTTTCTATATTACGATACAGGATTACCGTGACCTCTTTTAGTTGAGGTATAGAAAAAATACGGTAAGGTTCAGTAATTTATTCTCATCAAATAAAAGAGGAAAACATAGATAGATGGACTCTTACCTGTATATTTGTATATCCCCGTAAAGGTGTTTTACTCTCACTATATCAACTATGTTTTTAGGTTTTACATGACGTGCTGTCGATTCGATACTTATCCAGATTTAATACTGCTAAATTTCTAAGAATGCTTAGAATCTCTTAACAGAAGATCTTAAAAGCAATGTGCCCGATTTGGAACTCGAACCCAGGCATCACAATCGCGTGTATCAAAATGCCAAGAGGCTGTCAATAGACAAAAATCCTAACAATTATCTGAAAGACAGTTCACAGCATTAATTACAAAAGTTTCATTTCATTACAAAAGTTGCAACACTTTGTTGGTAATAAGCAAATAATTTTGATGGATATTGGAAAAGTTGTTGATAACGTGAGTGCGATGCAGGTTTTAATTAATTTTGTTCTTTAATTACAGTCAATGTGCGCATACTGGTTATCGGCAATTTGTATGAGCTTGTATCGGTAAGTCATTACCGATAAGTAATTGAAGTAAATATGACACAGGAATACAATGCCGAAATGTCGATATATCAGTTACTAGATGTGGCTGCGGTTTCACTTGCGTTTATGATTACTGCGCTGTACCCGTGGGTCGTAGCGTGATTTTATATAGCCTATTGCTTTCCTCGATAAATAGGCTATCCAAAACTAAAATAGCGCGTACAACCAGAAAAAAACAATCTCTTCAGCTTATCTTATCATATGTGGAGGCCAGTCAGTGCAGACCCGCGACACTTCAACCCAGTGGGATCTTTTGTGTCGACTCTCCCAATAAACGACTGCTATAGATGTTCATGGCAGCCGGGACCGACGGCTTAACGTGCTCTCCGAGGCACGGAGCAGGCGATAATTGTCAATCAATATGCACATAATTTCGAAAAGACATATAACTTCCGAAAGTCAGAGGTGCGCGACGTGGATCCGAACCCGAGACCCTCTGTATAGCAGTCTGTTGGTCTCCCCACTGAGATATCGCTGCTTTTGTCAAAATTAAATTATTAGTATTAATGTCGAAAATATTAATAATAGTGTCAAATAGTGAAATAATAGAAATGTCAATAATGTTATGTCATAAAGACGAGTATTTACTAAATGGAATAATGATATCAAATATAAAAAGTAAAAATAATTAAATTAACATGTCAAAATTATATTTATAAAACGGTTAAAATTTATCTGACATGAAGTCTGTGACACTATAGTAATATTTCTCATTTAATAACTTATTCAACCTTTGCTTAAATATGGCTACATTTGTTTCCCTAATATTTCTTGGTATTTTGTTATAAATTTTTGGACCCATTGCGAAGATACTATTATGCATTAAAGTAGTCTTTGTCTGACGCATAAATTGTCTGCTTTTATCTCTTTGCTGGCGATTAAAAGTTTTAGAAGCTAGCTCAAATAAGCGTAAATTATTTTTGACAAAAACAGCTACCGCGTATATGTAAAGAATAGGCAATGGCATATATTATATTTCTTAAAATATGGCATACAGCTATCTGTTGATTTTAGGGCAAACATTGCATCGCACAAAAGAGTGTCCACACTATGAAGATTAGGCTTACACATTAGATGAAGAACGACACTTTAAAATTTTCAGTATGAGTGAGCGCAATAAAACAATATTTATAATTCAGATGTAATATTGTTATTGTGTGTTCGATGAGAATTTAACGTCAAGAAAGGTAGATATTAACCTTCAGAAAGGTATATTTAAACGTAGTAACCTAAAATGTTTAAATATGCCTTTCTGAACATTTTAATCATAGAAACGACCTACAACTTGTAAGGCGTTTCCATGATTTAAATATTTGAGCGCAATAGGTTACTATCATATAGTCTTCTAATGTCTAGTAGGGGCGATTTCCGTTTCCAAGCTCAGTAATTCTACGTCCGAATCCCTTATGTACAACATACAGCAGGACACGTACTACCACTGTGTAACCGAGGCTGTTCACTATCGAGCACTGTCCTACTAGTAGTAGAACTACTGAATATTATTTAAGGTGCGGCACTGTTCCATCGCGAGAGACGCTACACTTGGTCACTGGTGTTCAAGCGACAAAAAAATTCAGTATTAGCTAACTGTAAGAGTTTCCGACTTATATAAGCTATCTCTACTGGGCTCGGGCCTCTTTTCAGTAAGAAAAGAGCTAGGCTATTATGTTGGTTCAGTGCGGATAACAGACTTATCATTTCTTCGAAAACATGCAAAACTCAGACAATTCTCTAAGATATTTTTCTTCACCGTTAAAGCGACCGGTAATCTAATTTGAATACGCACATAACTTAGAAACGTCAGAGGTATGTATGTGCCTTAGAATCGAACTAGAGACCTCTGCATGGCAGTTCAACAGTCTCCCATTAGGCCATCGTTGCTAAAGTTTACGACTTATGGAAAAAAGCCCAAAATAAATATATTTCTTTACTTCTGTAGTTTGTGAAGTGAGAAATCTAAACTAATTAATATTTATAGAAGTTTATGTAAATATAAGAGAAAAAAAGGAAACGATGTTTCTAACGAGCACAGTTTTCGAGAAATCAATTAATTATAAACAAACTTAGTTATACGATCGGCACTGAAGCGATACGAATTGATGAGTTTATCTACGTTCTATTGGTGTTCCTCTGAAGTACGGAACTCTCAGTACGCGATTTCGAATTGCATTTATTTTTAACTCGCCTCCTTTTATGTGGGACCTTCAACGACATGTTAGTGTAATACAACTTTGGCTACCCTAATGGAAACACACAGGCATCGGTTTATAAAAGTACGATTTTTAAAGGTAGTAGAGCTTGGCTATGGCGCTCATTAAGGGAAGGCTATGTCCAGCAGTGGACTATTATAGCCTGATGATGATGATAAGAGCTTCGCTGATTTCAGCATGAATGGGCCGGCTCGAACGGGGCAGGACTACCATCTCTCAGAATATCGACGTGAAATAGCAGTATTCCTACTGTTATGTTTTGTTCGGTGAGTGAGAGTGCCGGAGACCCAATTACCCTCTTTCCCCTTTCCCGCTCCTTATCCTTCCCACTTCCTTTTAGTTTCTCACGGGCTCAGTGAGTCACTGCTTATGGGAATTTCATTGACAGATATACGCAGAAATGATTAGGTCGACCGGCTGCCAGATTGGGCAAAGTATTATTGGGTTTCTCAGTTAGGAACTTCTAGTAGCAGCATTGAGGCAATGTGGTAAATAGGCTCGTTTCTATATGTAACCTAAAATTATGGTTAGCGAAAGTGGTTGTAATATGTATGTATGGTATATATATATATTGACTGCACGGTTTGTGTTGCGTAGTGAAGTTAATTGGCAAACCCCCCCTTTTGTGGGTTCGAATCCCACACGGGACAAAAAATTGTGTGATCCATAAATGGTTGTTCCGAGTCTGGGTGTTCTTTGTGTCCGTTGTTTGAATTTTTGTAAAGTCCTCCGCGATACATGAACTATTCCTAGCGCGGGATTTACATATCGCCGCCGGAGTAAGCAGGTAGTACTTAAACACACACATGCATTCAAATTTCTCCATCTATAAATTCTATAAGTTTCAATAAGCTTTCTATAACTTTTTCAGTTTCCTACAAACATAATTAAAAATGAGTCTGTTTTAAACTAAAACATCATCAATTATTTTCGTTTAGGTGTATCATGTCACGTTAACCATTGTTTAGCTCGCATTTCCCGGAGTTCAGAGGAGAGGGGTCACGGGGTGAGGGGGGAAGGTAATCAAGTCTACGCTGATAACGCCAGACCTCACTCACGCAGGACCTACGTCACGGTACACCAGATAATAATACACTTTTTACTTTATTTTTCATTATACCACTCGGAACCATCGAGGTAATTATGTAGTACGTACTAGAAGAGACAACGCAACCGTATTATTTTCTTATTTAGTAAACAAATATGACGTTGAAACTATCCTAACTAATATTATAAATGCGAATGTGAGTTTTGCTACGCTCATCGCGATCATCATGAAATTGTGCATACACGTTGTCAAGCTAATAAAAAAGGAAGATGGAGATGTACTGATTATATTAAAAAAAGAAATGGAATAGCATAAGATTCGTTTTAAGTAAGTTAGAGAGCTTGCACTATAATGAGTTTTACAAACAAAATCGTTGATGTTGTCTCATCTAGTACGTGGTACATATTAACGCAATGGTCAAAGCGAGAAAATTGTAGACAAGATTTAATGGGACTGTTCAGCAGATTTTCTTTTTTTCATTGGTTATTATTTATGTTCATGCAAATGGTTTCGTTAAATATTGGTTGACAAATTTGGAGCATTGCTGAGCGTGCCTGAATTTTCTAACTAAAATTCCAATTCTTCTTCTCTTCACCTGTTCCATTTTTAAGCAATTAATTTGACATTTTCATAGCTGCAGTGAATGCGATTACTGTGCATGAAGTCTTAGGATCGATTTTCAGATCAGGCAAAGTGTTTTTCAGCAGCCACATGGAAACTAAAGCTGTTTCAGGTACACGGCGATAGGTTCGCTCGCTATTACGGGATAGCTAAAAACATAGCTTGCGAAATGTGGGTATTTTACACACATGTTTACGTACATACATACATACATACATAGCTTCATGCCTGTTTCGCAGAGGGGTAGGCAGAGACTACGGATGTCCATTTGCTACGATCCTGACACACTTCTCTGGCTTCATTCACTTTCATCACATTTCTCATACACGCTTGCCGATTTAAGATGCTCTTAACTGGCCTTTGTCCCGAAAGTCTTCGATCTGATCGAGAAACTTTGTACGTAGATATGTTTTTACTAAACATTCCTCATTGATACTGGCTCTGACAGACACTGACGTGAATATAAGACGTAGTCATAATAATTTAGGTATTTGTAGCCAGTTCACACCCTTCAACATGTTGTCATGGCAGTGGTCGCTTTGGAGAACTATTCAGTAGTAACTAAATCAAGAAACATTAAACACACATCCTGAGAAGTGTGTCAGGATCGTAGCAAATGGAAATCCGTAGTCTCTGCCTACCCCTCTGGGAAACAGGCGTGAATCTATGTATGTATGTATGTATGTAATCACACATACATATATACCTCGGCTACGTTCGTGCCGTGGCATAGCTTAGCGCTTAAAATGGATCGTGAAGTCTCGTATTCGATTTCCAGATAGATGATAATAAAAATGTGGCAGTGATATGCCTCTGGTAGCCCGTCTAAGGTAGTAGCAATCTAGCTAAGCTATAGCACGCAATATATGCTCACTGACAATACTAGCCTTGACTTGAATGGAGGCAGTTTCCGTTTAGTTAAGCGGAAGGTGTGGTGTTGCCATTTAGCAGAAATGAAATTATAGTGTGAGTGTTTGTTATATATTTCTAGTTTTATTATAGTTCTGCTTTTTTACATACATACATACATACATAGATTCACGCCTGTTTCCCAGAGGGGCAGGCAGAGATTACGGATTTTTATTTACTACGATCCTGACACACTTCCATGGCTTAATTCACTTTTATCACATTCCTCATACACGCTCGCCGGTTTAAGGTGCTCTTAACCTGGCCTTTGTCCAGAACGCCTCCGATCTGATCGAGAAACGTTCGCCTAGGTCTTCCTCTTGCGACTGTTCCATTCACACTAGCCTTATAAACTTTCTTAGACAGTCTTTCCTCGTCCATTCTTTCTACATGCCCAAACCAGCTTAACATACCCTTTTCTATTCTTGTCACTATATCCACTTTCGTGCCGCATCTCTCCCTCTAATCACACTATTCCTTATTCTATCTTTCAGAGTCACACCACATATGTCTCTCAGTGCTCTCATTTCTACAGCATTTATTCTGCTCTCATGCTTCTTTTGCCATACCCAACTTTTACTTCCATGCATAAGTGTAGGCACTAATAGTCCTCTATGAACAGCCAAACGTGCCTTTTCATTTTGACTGTTCATAAAAGCGGGTAGAGCGCCATCCACTTTATTGCCAGCAATCGTTCTCCTTTCAATATCACCCTCATGCTTTTTTTATTTTGCATATATTTTTTTTATTTCTTCTTGTTTTGCGTGTGCCCTTTTGTGTGCCAAAATAAATATTTTTTCTTTCTTTATTTCTAACCAGTCGCATTTATGTCCTTCTATAGAGACAATCTATACATATCCATAAAGGTGCGAGCGGATACATACTATTTCGTTTAGGTCACAAAAGTAACTCTTATGAAGGACAAGGTTATATTAAAGTATACTATTAGTTTACATTAACCTGTTGCCACGTTTAGCAAAGCAAAGGCGTAGAACTAATGAGAAGAAGGGGCAAAAAACTCACGACCACTCTTTTAATCGCCAATTTTACAATGCTACTTATTTCTCAAATTGTATCTGTAAGCTTCTGCAACCAACATACCATTTACCTACTACTGAACTGAACACACTTAAGCATTATTCTTATAGGATGGCTGTACTTCAATATTTATACTAGACTAGATTTTTCCCGCGGATTGGCTCGCGTAAATGTAGGTTTGGTTAGCAATAATACTTTTTTTCTGGATAAAAAGTAACCTATGTACCCCTGCCAATATGTATGCGAAATTTCATGATGATCGGTCGAGTAGTTAAGGCGTGAAAGCGTAACAAACAAACAGAGAAATAAAGTCACATTCACATCTACAATATTACTTATGATTATATACTGCCCCTTCGCGGATGCATAGGCGCGAATATTAACACTTATGTTGGAATTCTGTTATGATATGTGGAGTACGCTTAACATAGTCATAACTCACACTTGACCAGACAACTAGTATCCGTACTTAATGTACGGGCGTCAAGGGCTGTTCACATATACCAGAAATATGTATATACTTGATATGACGTATGCATTTTCATTGATGGCTATTTGACGACGACTGTCTTGGCGGTGTAGCGATAGTCTCTAGGGTCTTGAATTTGATTTAATCAGGGAAAAGTGCTATTGGGTTTCTTTTGTCAAGATTATTTGAAACTGACTGAACGCAGAGTTTGAAACTATGCTTGGTAGAAGGTAATTAGCTCACCTCCTATTAAGTAAGAACCAAAATGTGTAGTACCTCTGCCTCCCTTGTCATCGATATAGCTGCTACTGCTGCCTCCGTGGCGCAGCGGTAGTGGTAGCGGTAGTTAAGAAATCTCAATAGCAGCCCGGGGTTAGGAAGGTGGCGGTGTTATACACCCCCGTGCCTCGGAAAGCACGTAAAACCGTTGGTCCTACGCCTGATCTCTCTTCGGTCGTGTCGGATTACCGTCCTATCGGATTACGAGAGTTAGGGAACAGATGCATTTGTGTTTACGCATACGCTTGTGCACTATAATATCTCCTGCGCAGATGGCCAGTCTCCGTTAAGATTGGCCGCCGTGACCGAAATTCGGTCAAGAGGACATCATTATTATTATTATTGGCTATAGACTTGTGTCTATGTATATATGTCCATCGAGGATAGCAAAACAGTTTTTCGTAATTACTGTCATTTAAATTAATAGGAGTGGATAAATTTATTATTTTTATAATAGCTGTGATCATTTGTTATCGTGACCGACTGCCACACAGTATTTTATTTACTTATTTCTTAGAAAAATTGTTAATTGTGAAGGTAAACTTAAAGAAACGTGCAGGTTAGAGAGTGTTCTATAACGTTCTTGAAGATATGTGAAGTGAACCAGCGTGCTGAACAGCGACTTAGTCCTTCTCATATTGGCAGTTTGTGAATTGAATGGATAATATTAATGTGTTAGTTGTCTTCCGTATAAGCGAATATTACACATTTGAATTTAACTAACTTATAAGGATTTTATTTAAACTCTCTACGAGGTTGCCGGGGCTACGATTAATATTTTATATTGTATCAACTCACAACTCAATTGTAAAACAATACTTTAATTTAATTTTAAACTATTAAAAGTACTTATATTTACACTATCTGTTACGGTTTCTTAAAAAGTCAGCTTTTTAAAATAAATTACGAGAAATCTGATTTTGATAAAGGTAGATTGAAAATTAAAATTCGTATAATGTTTTCGTAAGCGTAAATAATAATTGTGTTTCTTTTTTGTTTTACCGTTTATTATTTATTTACGCCCATCATTTATTTGCAAGCAAAATCGACCAAAACGTCGAGCGAAATGTAATTTTAAATAGTTTAAAATTAGCACGACTCGATGGCGTAGTGGTTAGTGTAACTGACTGCCACGCCTGAGGTCGCGGGTTCGATTCCCGCACAAGTCAAACATTTGTGTGCATGAACATGGATGTTTGTCTTAGTCTGGTTGTTTCTATGTACATATAATATGTATGTATTTACAAAAAAAAAAGTATATATGTATGTTTATCCATTGTCTAGTACCCATAGTACAAGCTCTGGTTAGTTTGGGCTAGATGGTGTTGTGTGTATGTGATAGAATATTATTATAGAAAAATATTATTATTATAGTCTTATTTATAATAATCCGCATTAGGCTCCTTCTAGTAAAATAATTTTACAGTTTAATATTGTAACTCGTCTTTATATACTTTAAGATATTCGAGTATTCTCTTGTGTATTATCTAGCTGCCGAGACGCTTACAAAACGTGCAGGCTCTGTTGGCAGTTGGCAAGTATCTCTGCAAGCTGCCCTCAATTGAATTAACGACGTCCACACAGCTTTGGCATTACGTGCTCTGCTACAAAATGCTGTGCTGATTGCTCGCCTTCGGAGCCTAATAGCAGACCTTTCAGCTATTTAATAAATCAATTTCGTCAATATAGTAAAGAGAGCGTCTGTCTACGAACTAAACGGAAAATAGTAACAACCTGTAGTGTTTTTTATACATGATACGTAACAACGTTTCCTATACTACCTTTTACAAAACTCAAAAATTTAAAACTAAATATAAATTTATATATATAAAACTCTTCCGTTACTGAGTGGCTGACAGACAACGCACAGCCGAAACTACTGAACGCAAGAAGCTGAAATTTGGCATGTATGTTCCTTGAAGAGTGTAGGGGAGCACTAAGAGAGGATTTTAGGAAACTCCACCCTGAAGGGGGTGAAAGGCGTGAAACCCGATATTCGCACGGAAACGGGACTTATGCGGGTGAAACCGCGGGAAAACTACTAGTAAATATATATTATAAAGCATATTAAAATAAGTTAAAAATCGCATGCGCACCCTCGCAGAAAGCCCACTAGTCGTGTTTCCGTGACCGCGTGTAGTCTTAAGTCTTAATCGTGCAGATACAACCAATATGCGTGGATAGAATCAAATCTTTAAAAAAGAAAAAGAAAAGAAAAGAAAGTATGTCTATTTATTTCTGGGCCGAAACTTGCAACATCGAGTATGTTATTATGCTGTTAAATGATTGCTTCATTAGAGCAGCGATAGTAAATACAACAGCCATGTATGAGGTCTTGGGTTAGATTCACGAGTCGAGCAAAGTGTCATTGGGTTTTTCTGTAAAGAAGTTCTCAGTAGTACGAACTCTGGAACTCGGTAAACGGCAATAGGTTTCCTATTGCGTGGGATTTAGGACCATAGTTGGCGAAATGTGGGTGTTAACATCTTTACCTACCCCTTTGGGGTAATCCTTGCGTTTTATGTACATTGACGCGGACCGGTCGTTGCTGAGCGGCCGTGCTCGCGGCGCCCCTCCATCGGTTTCTCCTCCCCAGCGGCGGCCCTATATATTGGCAACGCGCCCTGGTGCCTGCCTCCTTCCGCTGCGCTGCCTACTGAAGTTAAGTGGTCCATTATACCCGGGACCACGTAACAAGCCTTCATCTTGAATCACGCCCTGAAATACTACTAAATATCTAATCGAATTTAATTGTAGTTCTATTTATTCTTATACACCTGTTGTAAGTGAAAATATATGCTTATTGATCGCGTTGTTCATCTTTAATTTCAATTAATAATTCTAGGTCAACCACGCCTCTAAAGCGGGTTGACTACCATAACGTTACAGTACATAGCCACACGCATATATAGGCATGATAGATTTGTAGACCTCTCATTTCAAATGATATGTTTTTCTCTAATTATAATGTTACCGACTTTCTACAGGACAAATTTTGATAATATTGTGACTAATTAAATGATGTATTGGATATTGATTAAGCATAATTAGTAATTAAAAATTATATACATACAATAAAAATGCATGAATGTCTAATCATGCATTTTTATTGTATATAATTTTTAATTACTAATTTTGCTTAAACAATATCCAATACCATATTTTATGTGTGGTACACTAAACATGTTACGAAAAATGGTTTATTTTGTGAAGTGACTTAATTTTAATCTATAATCAATATTTGCACGTCACTGTGCATGACAAACATGATGGAATAACTAATTGAATCATCTTGCATACAAAATGTATGTATACATGCTTATGCAAATAAATTATCTTTATCTTTATGTTTGAGGTTCCACGTTTAGAGTATTTTATTGATGGTTATCACCATAACGTTCATAGTACATTACTCTGGTAGCTTCAAGTGCATCCCTTGCGTTCGTCGCAGATGTCTTCCGCGGAAGAAATGACAGAGCAATTCTAGCGTTTTATTATACAGTCAGACGTGCCGTGTCTAAAATAGCCACGAGACCATAAAATACGGCATTTATGGTTTTGACCCGATAGAGAGTATTATCTGTCTCTGAGGCGCAGCGATAGTGAATGCGACTGCTATGCATTAGGTCTCAGTTCGATCCGCGGTTCGGTAAAGTGGTAATAGGTAAAATAAGTGATTTGATCAGATATAATACATACATAGATTCACGCCTGTTTCCCAGAGGGGTAGGCAGAGACTACGGATTTCCATTTGCTACGATCCTAACACACTTCTATGTCTTCTTTCACTTTCATAAGATTCCTCATACACGCTCGCCGGTTTAAGGTTGCTCTTAACCTGGCCTTTATCCAGAACGTCTCCGATCTGATCAAGAAACGTTCGCCTAGGTCTTCCCTTTGCGACTGTTCCATTCACACTAGTCTTATAAATTTTCTTAGTCAGTCTTATCTCATCCATTCTTTCTACATGCCCAAACCAGCTTTTCGCTTTTAGCCCTTTTCTATTCTTGTCACTATATCCACTTTCATGCCGCATCTCTCTCTAATCAGATATAATTATAATAATATTCTACCACATACACAACACCATCTAGCCCAAACTAAGCAGAGCTTGTACTATGGGTTCTAGACAATGGATAAACATACATATATACGTTTTTTTTTTGTAAATAGTTACATATTATACATAGAAACACCCAGACCAAGACAAACATCCATGTTCATGCACACAAATGTTTGACTTGTGCGGGAATCGAACCCGCGACCTCGGGCGTGGCAGTCGGTTACACTAACCACTACGCCATCGAGGCCGACAATCCTCGAAAAAAAACTATGTAGACGTGGTTTTATTTTGCCTGTATTTTTATATAAACCCTTCTCAATCTTAATTATTTTAGATAGTTCCCTTCATGATATTTTTAAGGCGAAGATTTTTACATTGCGCCAGTACAATCCTCTGTTATGATACTCTATTTGATTTTGTTTTCTTATTTTTATTAGTTGATACCTTCACTGATTTATTGATTCCTTTTACAAAAATCATTCTAGTGTTAGTACTTATATCGTAGCACTGTGTGTTCGGGTTATTTTATGCAGAAGATAAATGAGAGGTCAATGTCCACCAAATATAAAGTTTATTATTTCAGAGAAATTACAATTGATACGACTTTAGGTAACGAGGTCTTTACAACGAGTTCTTGTACATGACTGCAGCGTGAGAACCAATGCGACGCGACGTTGTACATACAATTCTGTGTCAACATTGCCACTAAGTGGTTGGTGTAACCGACTGCAACGCCTGAGGTTGCGGGTTTGATTCCCGCACAAGTCAAACATTTGTGCGCATGAACATGGATGTAAAGATGCAAAATAAATGTATGTATGTATGTTTATCCATTGTCTTGTACCCATAGTACCTACAAGCTCTGTTTAGTCTGGGCTAGATGGTGTTGTGTGTATGTGATAGAATGTTATTATTATATTGTATTAGGATATTAGAACTTATTAAATTAATTTACTAATTACATTACATTACATTAACTTATTAAATAAATTATTATTTGCAATAAAGTTGGACAAGCATTACCTATTTTCTTAAATAATTCCCAATTTCAAGTCAATGGTATTTAGTAGTTGATGTGATAAGTAACTGTAATAGACAGATGGACGGACGAAATAACAAAAAATATCACGCTATAAGAGTTTTGTTTTACAACTTGTTTATAGAAACTAAATATTAACCTTGCGCCACGAGTGACTTTACAAACATCTCAGCAACGGACATAAAAATCACCTACAATTGAAATAAATATTATTGGATCTCACAATAATTATCCATGTAGTATAGTAGTAGAGCGTCGCTGATTTCAGCATGAATGGGCCGGCTCGACCAGGGAAGGACTACCCTCTCACAGAATATCGACGTGAAATACCAGTATTCTTACTGTTGTGTTTCGTTCGGTGAGTGAGAATACCGGAGGCGCAATCACCCTCTTTCCCCCTTCCCACTCCTTCTCCTTCCCACTTCCTTTCCTAAAGGTTCGGCAACGCACAAGTGATGCGTCTGGTGTTGCAGGCGTCCATAGGCTACGGTGACCACTTACCATCAGGTGGTAGGCTTGTTAGCCAGGATAGTTGTAAAAAAAAAATTATGTAGAAATCGAACCCAAACTCAACAGATGTTGTGGCAAGGTAACCACTTAAACCATAATGCCATCCGTTTAGTAATCATTTCGGTACGTGCCTCTAAAAGACACATGGCTTTAGTACACATTTAATTAACCTCTTCTTCTCCCTTAGCCTTTATTATTCCCAAGTCACTTGGGGTCGGCTTTTCTGGTCTAACCGGATTTGACTGGATATCAGTTTTTACATGGAGCGGCTGCCACCTGACCTACGCAACCCGAAGGCTAACGATACCCTAAGGCTAGACCAGTATCAGGATATTAGAGGGTACTGACTTTCCCAATAACGACTGCCATAGATGTTCATGGCAGCCGGGACCAACGGCTTAAAGTGCTCTCCGAGGCACGGAGCAGGCGATAATTGTCAATCAATACGCACATAATTTCGAAAAGTTATATAACTTCCGAAAGTCAGAGGTGCGCGACGTGGGTTCGAACCCGAGACCCTCTGCATTGCAGTCTGTTGGTCTCCCCATTGAGCTATCGCTGCTCTACTGCTGCTACACATTTAATTAACCTCTTCACACAAAATTAACTGCGAGTGCACTATGAGTGCACGCCGAATATTCCAATTCGAAAAGAGACGGCGAGTGAAATTGTGGCGAACATACGATTTGAATTTTTAAACCTAATACATAAGTGCTTGTGAGGTCTTTGCAACAAATGCACCGTGAACCGCTTTATTAGGAATACTTTTGTACAAAGCTTTGTATTTTTAATAGCAATTGGGGAGCAACAGTATTGCCTTGATATGAACGAAGGACTTCGAGTATCTTCTGGCGTTTTTTTTGTCTCGGTCGTAATACGATAAGCCATGTTAAGCTGCCATTTTGCTGATATGTAATATCAGCCCTGTATATTGACTGTCCTACTACTGGCCATGAGAAAAGGCCCAGAGGCAGTGACAGTTGGACCTGATTCACACTGAGAAGAATCTTAGTGTGAGTCACTGTTGGAACTGATTCACACTGAGAAGATTCTCAGTGTGAGTCAGGCCATAGTCCATCACGCTGGTCCAGTGCGGGTTAGATGACAGTATGGAGAATTCGCAGAAATGCAACTTTCTTGATAATGTTTTCATTCACCGTCCGTACCGACCGTATATGCATATAACTTCTAAAAATTTTGAGTTATTTAGCAAAGTAGAGTGACAACATATTCCCCAATTAGGAATTAACTTACTCGGTATAATTTTTGTTGATTCATTTAACAAATATTTGTTTACAAAAAATATGACTGTATACATAGAAATTTGCCTCATCATATATTTGTTTATCAAACTAATAATTGCTTGATGCGACAGTTATCGTGGATCAAACTAATATTTGTTCGACGCGTAATTGGACAAATGAACATACGCTACATGTAATGTACTGACTGAGCTCATCATCCCCACAGTCAGTTTTATGCATATACAAATCATACAACATAGTCTCACGCGCAATCCCCAAAGGAGTAAGCAGCGGTTTATTGCACTCACATTTTTTTGACGGTCTGATGGCGTTGTAATTAGTGTAACCGGCTGCCACGCCTGAGGTCGCGGGTTTAATTCCCGCACAAGTCAAACATTTGTGTGCACGAACATGTATGTTTGCCTTGGCCTGGGTGTTTTTATGTATAATATGTATGTATTTACAAACAAAAAAGTATATATTTATGTTTATCCATTGTCTAGTACCCATAGTACAAGCTCTGCTTAGTTTGGGCTAGATGGTGTTGCGTGTATGTGATAGAATATTATATATATATATATATATATATATATGTATTATATTATATATTATTCCATGTTTCCAATTTAAAAAGTCACCATTCAAATGACTAAAGTCACAAGGTGTGTTCTGGGGGTCTACCGTGAAACACGTTATACGCAATTGCGTACGTTCGTTCATGCTTCTTCTTACCATGAAACATCATTCGCGCCGACATTCGTCATGAATATCGTCGTATGACATTTGTACGTCCTAAAAAATCCGAAGTGTTTTCATGGTAGGTATATGCTTATTATTTCTTTTATTTCTTTTATAAAAAATTAAATTATATATGTATTTTTATCCATTGTCTAGTACCAATAGTACAAGCTCTCTCTGCTTAGTTCTGGCTAGATGGTGTTATGTGTATGTGATAGAATATTAGAATATTATATTTTACCTATGTTTTTAGGCACTATGCTATGGAAGGTATATCTATTGTCATTTACCGGGCTCATTTCTAACACTGAGCGTGAGAATTTCTTCATAGATAAACTCGATTACACTTTGAACGACCCGGAAATCGGATCTAAGACTTCGTTCATAACAATCAAATTCTCTAGCACTGTCACACTACGCTATGGTTTTAAATCTCATTTATTAGAGAGTCTGTTGCCGTCTTCCAGATACAGTTCCAAACACTAGGCTGAGAAAGAGCACGAAAACTATCTTGACAAAAAACTATACAGCATATTACCCAACCCAGTAAGCGCGCCTTCTTACTCAGCAGTCGCATTCACCGCTGGGGCCACCAAGTCACTACCAAAACTGATTTGTTAACTAATTCTAAGCCTTTTAACGTAGTATTTATATGTTACACAACAAAAACTCCAAT
Organism: Catocala fraxini; assembly: GCA_930367265.1. Taxonomy (NCBI): domain Eukaryota; kingdom Metazoa; phylum Arthropoda; class Insecta; order Lepidoptera; family Erebidae; genus Catocala; species Catocala fraxini. The sequence continues at coordinate 23,862,944 of OV884038.1, forward strand.
ATTTTTATCACAAACGCTTTACGAGACCCAAATATGTACCCACTTTTGCAGCTTTTAAAAAACTATTTGCTCCTAAGAGAGTGAGTCCTAAATAATAGCAGTACATTACTCTTGTAGTCCCTCCCCTCTCACCCCACCCCTCGCCACATTTGCTCTAATGTCCTCTTTCTGTACCCTGTAGCTGGTGAAATAGAATTAGTTAAGGGTATGCGAATAGATTTTCAGGACCTACGTTGTAAAGACTTGGATAACAAATGTTAAGAGGAAATGAAGTTGTTATTTTATTTAATTACATGTGTGGTGAGTGCTTAAAGCGTATTTGTAATGAGCTTAGTGTTGTAAATTTAATTCCTTATCTGCTTGCCACAGCGGTAGTGAATGCGACTGAAATGTCTAAAAGACCACATAATATCTTTCGATTCTCGGTTATTAATTCGATTCTCGGGTATCACTTCGATACCGAATCGAATCGATGTTTCGGATATTAGATTTTGTTATAAAGAAATTATCAATTACATTATTAAATCCGAAACAGTGCTCGGTATTTTAGATTTACGGGTGTCAATTTGATTATCGATTCTAGTCGGCTATTAGGTTCAATTATAAATAAATTTCAGTAGCATCATAGAGTCTGAAATTTATATTTATTCCATAGACGCTTATAAGCCCGCTGCATATTACTAAAACACCTAAAATTATGGCTGACAAAATGTAGGCTCTATATAGCTCTGCCTTGTCATGAGGATATAGTGCTCAAAGAGTGGCTATTACCATAGGTTTAATTCCTGTTGAGAAAGCAATTTGAGTGATTGATAGTATCTAAATTGCATCGATGGCTTTGGTAAACACGGTCTCGGATTCATTTGCCGGAATGGGATTTTTTAATGGCAGCTTGGTGTTTGGATCTTTGCCTATTGAACGGCAAGGCTCATCTTGTATTAAATTGGCCCTAAAACGATAGTTTGCGTTACACTACTGTTCTTCGCATTCTGCTGGTCTCTACAAAAAATCTCAATAGATCATATTTTGCGTATACAAAAGCATCGAACTTAAAACCAGACGAAAGAGCGATACAAACTCATTGCCGGGGGTTCAACGAGTGAATCTAAGCAGTTAAGACCCAGTTGATATGTGGGAGCTTTATTTGTATACTCGTCGGCTGCGGTGAGGCGGCGACTAGCCTGCCCCACTTCCAAAACAAATAATTAAATTACTCAACGAACAATCTCGTACATTGGCATCAATTACGTAGATCTGTGTGCGCTATAACAATAGACGTAGATTGCTGTGCGCCGTACTTCTGTAGATGTTTGTATTCCAACATACATACATGTATGTATATCAGCATATCTTATGTGGGGGCCAGTCAGTGTAGATCGGCGGCACTTCGACCCAGTGGGATCTTTTGTGTCGACACTCTCCCAATAACGACTACCATAGATGTTCATGGCAGCCGGGACCGACGGCTTAACGTGCTCTCCGAGACACGGAGCAGGCGATAATTGTCAATCAATACGCACATAATTTTGAAAAGTCATATAACTTCCGAAAGTCAGAGGTGCGCGACGTGGGTTCGAACCGATCTGCATTGCAGTCTGTTGGTCTCCCCAGTGAGCTATCGCTGCTCTTTTACAATAATTATTACCTGATCATGTAGGTAACTAAAATTATTACAATTTTAATTACACAAGGAGCTTACCAACCCAATGAGCACATCGCAAGAAGAGAAAAACAAGATTGCTTGATGATCATCTTCTGGAAATTGGTGAACATTTTGCCTAGTTGGGTTGCCTTAGTTCGATCGAGAGCCCAAGTTCTAGTAAGATTTTGTTGCGTCTAATAAATACAGAATAATATATATAGGCACTCTTAATATCGGTATAGTAACTATAACAATAGCCTATCAGATTAGCCTTGGTTCACATACACAGTAATTTTATTTCATCAATGTTGTAGGTACGTAAACTATTTCATTTTCTAAGCTTACTTCGAAATATATGAGTTACCTACCTACTTAACTTTATATTATACATTTTACCCTCAATTTTATTCTGTACCTTTAGTTTTAATATTAATAGTACACGTGTATGTTAAATGTATAATTTAATGGAACGAAACTAACGCCTAAGATACAGGCTCGGCCTAGTTTAGACGTTAGGGTTCATTGAATACTGTATAGATCCAGTTATTCTATTATAGGTTAAGAAGTATGTATTGTCATCTATTTGGTATCAATAAATAAATAATTATTATTATTATTTTTTCCTTATTTGTATTTAAATATTATTAATAATAAACAAATGAAAGAAAAGCTGAATATATTGTATATATATTCCATCTTTAAAATCTTTATCTTTATTTAAATAAAACATATAAGTATTCATAATAAAATAGGTACGGGTTTTCCCAAAAGAGCATGTTTTGTTTGATGTATAATAAATATTTTTTATTTTAACGCAGAGATGAACCTTCGTTTTTTGTATCGTGGGTGGTATATTTGACACACCCATGGGATTCTTGTTTATATTAGCAAAAGATATTGTTTGTGAAAAGATGTTTCCGCCTTTCTATCTTATTTTACTACTCACTGCTAGTGTTGCCAAGGAAACCTAGCGATAAAATATATTATGCGTTAATCCAGGATATGGATATACTTTTTTAAGATTACTAGCAATTTGGCTTTCAAATTACTAATAATCTTGTCAACCCCTTCAGCTAAGCTAGAACGATTGTATTAAGAGTGGTTTCACATCAGTAGTGCGATGGCTGGGATTCGAACCCGCGACCTCTCGATCGCAAGTCCAATACCTTATCCATTGGGCTACGGTTTGCCTGAGTAACAAATATCCAAATAATATAACAAAAATTTACATTTATATTATTAATAGGGTTCAAGGTGTAACAAGTATTTGCTAGCCAAGCAACATTACAAGTGCATATTTCCACTTTACCTTAAACTATGGACGTGAAAATTTTACGAATATCTATGATATAATGAGACCAATTTTAAAAAAAACAGTACATTGAGCATAATTGAGAAAAAATTGCAATTACAGAATCATCCTAAGAAGCTTAATCATCACAGCTACACAAAACACGAGTGTGGCGGCAAGATTTCGAAGATATACTTTTGCAGACTAATTGCTTCAGAGTTGATAGTAATACGGCCTTCCTATACTAAAAATTCTGAGTAGCAGCATGTAGTCTAAAGCTGTAGCCAGAAGATGACAATATGCTCGCCTAATATAATAATAATATTCTACCACATACACACAACATCATTTAGCCCAAACTAAGCAGAGCTTGTACTATGGGTACTAGACAATGGATAAACTTACATATATACAATTTTTTTTGTAAAAACATACGTCTTATACATAGAAACACCCAGACCAAGTCAAACATCTATGATCATGCACACAAATGTTTGACTTGTGCCGGAATCAAACCCGCAACCTCAGGCGTGGCAGTCGGTTACACTAACCACTACGGTACCGAGGCCGACGAATATAAGTGAGCACTCACTACTGGGAATAATGTGACAGAAGAAACACAATGCCAGTGTATGGGTTACGTACACTTCTTGATAAATCATAGAAATAATAGATAATATTAATAATTGCACTATTTTATTGATTACCGAAATAAGATGTCAAACTTGATAATTATGCTAAATTATGACAAATGATTGATATGCTAATGAGAACTCGATACGTTTGCTGAAAGTGAACTGATTTATTGATGGTTACAAAATCGTCACGTTAGACGTAAAATGCTGACCGCGGCAATTAATATACGGTTGTTGGCCCTTACAGCCAGTTTGATCGACCTAGGAATCCAACACGAGGCTTCATGCACAGCTCTCTACCGGAAACAGTATTTACCAAGGACTTAAAATCTTAGTTAGTGAAAGGCGGTTGCTATAAACTGAAATATGATCGTTGAAGACCTCTGCCTACCTCTACAGAGAAAGAGGCGTGCGATTTATATTACTACATGTAACTATAAAAATATGTATTAAAAATGTCCCAAACACTACATAGCTGGTAATTTGGCGGGTATATAGACAGTTGGTAGAACCAGTGACGCCACAAACGATGAGTGATTGCCGCTCGTCAGTCAGCCACTCGACTTACTTTTAGTTTGCCTTGCGCAAAAACTGCTGCCATTTTATTGATGGCCAATTTATGTCGTTCGAAACAAATTGCGCAATTAGAGGTTGTACTTTTACCCCTTTTTGTATAATTACTGTAATTTTGATACCTCAGTGGGGAGACCAACAGACTGCAATGCAGAGGGTCTCGGGTTCGAACCCACGTCACGCACTTCTGACTATCGGCAGTTATATGACTTTTCGAAATTATGTGCGTATTGATTGACAATTATCGCCTGCTCCATGCCTCAGAGAGCACGTTAAGCCGTCGGTCCCGGCTGCCATGAACATCTATGACAGTCGTTATTGGGAAGTCAGTGCCCTCTTATATCCCGACGCTAGTCTAGCCTTAGGGTATCGTTAGCCTTCGGGTTGCGGTGTTAAGATGGCAGTCGCTCCGTGTAACTGATATCCAGTTAAATACGGTTAGACTAGAAAGCCGACCAAGTGACTTGGGAATAATAAAGGCTAGGGAGAAGAAGACTGTAATTTTGATAGACAGTGTTTAAGTGTATTTAGAGCGGAGGACTTTTTAATCTTAACTGATATTATAAATGTTAATGTGAGTTTGTTTTTTTGTTGCACTTTCACGCCGTAACTACTCTCACCAATCATCATGGAATTTTGCATGCTCGTTGTCAGGGGTACAGAAATTGACGTAGGGTACCTTTTATCCAGAAAAAAGTACTGTGCCCAAGGAATAGAAATCGAATTAAATATCTACAACAAAATTTAGTACAAAAAACAAACAACAAACAAACAAACTCCCAGAAGACACAATACAAGCCCAAAATGTTAACCAATTCAAGAATAGACTGGATAAACATTTACTGAACTGCAGACAGAGGAACCAGTGAGGAACATCTGGATACAGGCATTATCAGTTGTCTCAACTGCCTGCCTGATAATAAATAATAATAATAATAATAATAATAAAAAATAGGCAAGTCAATTTCAAAGCTGTAATATTCTATCACATACACACAACACCATCTAGCCCAAACTAAGCAGAGCTTGTACTATGGGTTCTAGACAATGGATAAACATACATATATACTTTTTTTTTGTAAGTACATACATATTATACATAGAAACACCCAGACCAAGACAAACATCCATGTTCATGCACACAAATGTTTGACTTGTGCGGGAATTATCATGTTCATCAATGAAGTGACCATTTACAAAACTCGTGACGTCTATTCTTATTTCTTTGTGACGCAGCTGTCAAAAAGCCAATTGTTGAATAAAACTATACAATCTACAAGTTCCGATCTATTCTCAATTTCATAAATATCGTTAACGGTATTCTTCTAAATTAAAATATACATGTGATCCTAAATTACATTTCATTTCATTTTGAACGTTTATTACACTAGATCGGTACTCCATTTTGAACAGATTTTATTACACGAATTGACTCTTGGATGACTGGCGCTCTCCTCTTTTTACGTCGATGGCAAACAAGTTGTCAAGGTCATGGGTTCAATTATTGCTTCAAGGATTGACCTTTCCTTATTTGACTATCCTAAAATTATAAAGAGTAGATATTTGTTTGTTTTTAATCGATAAATCTGAAATTACTAAACTGTTTTTAATAATTCTTCAACAATATGAAGTTACTTTATTTAGGAGTTACATGGCTGTATAACTTTACGCTGCGAGCTAAGGGAACGCCGCTGCACTGTAATCATAAACGTGAGTGGAACCGCGGGTGACAAGTAGCAATTTTTACTTAATATGAATAATTCTTATTGTACTAATAACTAGCTTTTGTTCGCGGCTTCGCTTGCATAAAAATAGGTTAAGTTATGTTAAACTTGTTTTTAAAAATAAAATATCGCAAATGTTACTGTAATATAGCTTCCAAATGGTGAAACAATTTAAAAAATCGGCGAAGTATATTTTGAGTTAAGCCCTTACAAACAAACAAAAAATCTAATCTTTCCTCTTTATAATATTAGTGTAGACAAGTTACAATCAATATAGAAATATTCAGAATGTTATAAATCAAAAAAAATCTCGTCTGTATCTAAGTTCAAAGAGGTTATATATTAAAACGTTGGCGATTACTCGTCAGGTGTATGGGCGATCTATCTGGCCCTCCAGTGAAATATAACCGTCATTGCGACAGATGAGCGAAGGGGTGAGGCAGCGGCGGTAAGCGACAGGGGAGCAGGACGAGGTCCCGTCGCCGAAGGGCTGGCGGAACCTACGAAGAGTGTGGATGTGACGGAAACGCGTGAAAGAAAAAATAAATAAACAATGTGTTGGATACCTCTTGTTGTATATTTTAAGAAAACTTTTTTAATACAAAAGGCTTTCTAGGTCAGAGGATAGCTGAATGCTGGAGGGTGATTTGTTGTCTGTACGCTTTGTTTAATGTGACGATAACAAGCTAGTGATTGTTATACGTTTATAACTTACAGCGTATAAATTAACAGTTGTCTGATGATGTGACAATTACTTATTATAAAATTTGTCATATCATCATTCTCTTGCCCTGGTCCCAATTTATTTGGGATCGGCGCAGTATGTCCTTCGCTTCCATACTTCTCTGTCACCCGTCATCTGATCATTTACCCCTTTTCCTTGCATATCCATCCTCACACGTTTACGTTTTGACATTATAATTTATTTTGACTCTTTCCTGTTGACATTTTATTTATTTATTTATTTATTTATTTATTTATTTAGGTTTGCTAACAGTTGTTACATTTTACTTACGCTAAATATAATTACATTTGAATTTCGTATCCTAATGTACAACCATATAAAAGCAAACACCACATGCAATACGTATTTGGTTAACTAAATAGGTATATAAAAAAAGAAGAAAACATACATATACAATTCATGTGCTACGGAAAGCTATTTGTTGCTTATAACTTCTTTTAGAATTTTGCGGAAATGAGACAAAGAATCATTGAATTCATCCAGCGAGCCACTGTATTCATTCGCCAGTTTAATTAAACGGGGTATTGGAGAATTAGATCCCAGAACAGTTTTTCTTAACGGTGGGTAAAATATCGTGATTTTAGAACGTGGATACCTACATGGTACACGGAGTTTGATTTTATTAAGAAGTTGTGAACAATCTATGTTATTTGTCACAATCTTGTAAAAAAATATAAGATCTAACATTTTTCTTCGCTTATCGAGTGAGTCCATTTTAAAATGTCTCAGTTTTTCCCTGTAAGAGAACTTCTTGATGGCATTGTACGATCTTGTTGTGTTTGTTAAGTGCCACATAAAACGTTTTTGGATCCGTTCAATGCGAAGGCTATGAACAGAGTAATGCGGGCGCCACACTACACTGCAATACTCCAGTACACTTCTAACAAGACAGTTATATAAAAGAATTTTGGTTTTAGGATAACGAAAAACTTTGCCGTTCCTCATTACAAAACCCAACATTTTAGAGGCTTTCGTTAATATATTTTCCATATGGGGAATAAATGTCAACTTCCGATCAAGAGTCACACCTAGGTCCTTGATAAAATCTACTTCCTGTATAATGCTACCCTGAATACAGTAGGTTGATGGAATTATTTTGTGGTTACGCGTGAATTTAATGTGGTGACATTTTGTAACATTTAGTAACATTTCATTAGATGAACACCATTCAGTAAGTGCATTCAAGTCAGTTTGAAGATCATTGACATCTGTGGTTGTATTTATGACTTTTTGAATTTTGAGATCATCGGCAAATAAAAATGGAGTAGAATTTCGAAAGCAATCTGGGATATCATTGACAAATATATTAAAAAGCACTGGCCCTAGGTGTGATCCCTGTGGAACGCCAGATGTGATTTTATGTGACCTGGAAGTATAACCGTTCAGGACCACATGGAAAATTCTGTCGCTTAGATATGACTCGATCCATTTGTGAAATATACCACTAAAGCCGTAGTGAGACAATTTTAGCAATAGGATTTTGTGAGAAACTTTGTCAAAGGCCTTACTGAAGTCGGTATATACTACATCCACTTGTTTATGGCTATCCAGGGCCTCCGACAAAGTCTCTACAAACAAAGTGAGATTTGTACATGTTGATCGAGCTCTCACGAAACCATGTTGGTGATCTGTTAGGCTATGTTTGAAATAAAGCTGTATGTAAGAATTGACCACGGACTCAAAAACTTTTTAAATTTCTTTTAACTTTTCGCTTTTGACATTCAAAGTTATTTATCTGAATGTATTTTTAATTATCTAGGCATACTAATGACATTTTAATTTCATTTGTTACATTTATTGACATTATTATTTTGCTTAATTTCTTATCTAAATATGTAATTTGTTAATTTAATGTGTTTCTATTTTTTTTTAAACTTGACATTCAAACGCCTCCTCAAGCAGATTTTGGTGGTACCAATTTAACCTTTTTGTAATCATGTGATACCCAAAATGAATTGAATGAATAAATGATTTATGATCACACAGTCCATCCATTTTTTCCTAGCACTTGCTTACCTACATACGTATCATCTCTTCGCATAACATGTCCATACCAAGCCAAACGATTTCCTTTCACCTTCTCATCTATGGGCACCACTTTCAGACTACCTCTTACGTATTCATTCCTAATTCTGTCCATTCTCGTCACTCCACACATCCATCGTAACATTCTCATCTGAGAAACGATTGCATGTAGCAAATATGCAATCGTTTCTCATCCATCTTCTTCATATTCTGTCATATGATGATGACATATTTTATATATTCTTGTTTATAATATCAGCCCTGTATTAAACTGACCTACTGCTGGGGACGGGCCTCTTCTCAATGTGAGAAGTGTTAGGCCATAGTCCACCACGCTGGCCAACTGCAGGTTGGCAGACATCACATATCTTAGAGACCATTATGTAGAACTTTCAGACATGCAGCTTTCCTTACGATGATTTCCTTCAACGTTAAAGCGAGCGATAATTACTATTTAATACGCACATAACTTCGAAAAGTCAGAGATGTGCACCCTGGGATTGAACTCGAGTCCTCTGCATAGCAGTCCAACGGATTCCCACTAGGATATCACTACTTATTATTTAATAATATAAAAGTCAATTTTTTTTAATACGTCGTATCCCTTCATTTAAAATTCGTCCTTTCACATACATACATAGATTCACGCCTGTTTCCCAGAGGGGTGGGCAGAGATTACGGATTTCCATTTGCTATGATCCTGACACACTTCTCTGGCTTCATTCACTTTCATCACATTCCTGATACACGCCCGTCGGTTCAAGGTTCCTTTCACATGAATAATTAAAACCTTAACATATTTTCTATGTCTATTTTTATTCTAGTTTAATATTTTACAAGGACACTGTCAAATGAATTCTAAGTTCTATAAACTGTCAATTGTTGGAATGCCAGGCATGATTAAAAATAATCGTGATTGCCGGCGATCTAATACAGGACAAGACATAGCGAAATATTCATTTAAATTTTTTTTACCATTAATTTATATATGATGTTCGTTGTTTCTAATTCTATCTCAGAGCCTAGTCATTCTACATTAACTCACGGGTGTATATTTATCCAAATAAGTAAACAGTATTATAATACTAGTACACACCTACATTTCGCCAACTATGTTTGCCCGTGTCAGCCCCACGTAACAGGCTCAAACCTATTTCCGTCTTCCAGGCACTATTGTTCTGAATCTGGGTATACTTTGTGACCTTTAATGCTTATAAAGTCCTCCACGTCACGACATAGGGGTAGGATCTTTAAATAGAAAGTGATCTTTCACAAAAAAATACATTATATGTACTAGCAGTACAGTGTTTTGTAAATTCGTAATTAAAAAATCAATATCACTGCCAGAACCAGGCAACCACTCACAACCAACCAGTTCAAATAACTTTGAGCTTATGTTGACATATACCTACTGAGGCAGTCTAAGCCCAGTATATATGTCTTAAATATAGTGACTCTTTTCTGTTACATATTTTATAGGAGAGATAATATAGAGAAACAGAGATTTGAATAAAACATGTACTTCAAAACGATGCTTATTCGATTCACTAGAAATTGTACTAAGATTTATATCTTACAAAGGCAAACAAAGGACGTTCGATTTCCATGCCCATTCTTATGATATGAAGACCTTATTACAGGAATTTCTATTTTACTGGTATATAAATGTAAAAAATGCGTTGAACGTGACGGTAGGGTCAAGTTTAAAGGACGTATGGATAAGATAACTTCTAATAATTAATGAAGAACATTAACAGGCTATATATGTATATGGTTTTTCTCTGTCATCTCGAGATGGTTGATGTGTGCACACTTGGCGAACATTGTGTCAATGGTCGTATCGGTCTATGATTTAATTGCTAAGCGACGACCTTTAAAAGAGGCTCGTCCTAAATACAGAACGCGATATAACTTTACGGTATGCATAGTTTGAAGGTATTTTCTCCAGAGTTATAACTACCGATAGCTTCGACTGACCATACTACTGTAACAGTATTTCATAGCCGGATACTGGTGGGTCTTCATACTTTTTATATTTTGAAAGGTATTTTTTTTATAAAGTATTTAAGTAAGAAGTATTCTAGGAATTTATATTAAAAGAGTTTAAAACATCCTAAAATAAAAATGATAAGTAATTTTGAATCTTATCAACTTCTTATATCTTCTTCTTCTTATCGGTACTCTCTAATCAACTTTAAGTAGACTATAGAAAATACTAAAGAAATAAATATACCTACACACATCTGGAAAACAAAACCCTCTTTCTAGCACAGTCAAAAAAAGCTCTACGCTTAAACACGAAACAAAGAGAACTACATAAAAACTAGGTTCATAAAAGCCTCACATAAAATTCTCTATATTTAACTACACAAGTGCTCTAAAGACCAAGGTATTTAAACTAAAAAGCCTTAACGATATTACTTCAAGTCAGCATATCAAACAGCGAAGTTTCCTTTAAAACAATCGTTCAAAGTTCGAACCCGAGCGCTATGCTTTTCACAGCAGAGCTAGGATTAATTTAAACCACCTAAAGGTAGAGTAGTAAGTTTCGGATGAGTTCCAAGTTGGCCTATTTATGGTCGAGTAATTTAGTAGTTCTCTAAGTTTCAGGTGATAGATCCATTCAATTGATTATTGATATTTCAAATATGATAATTAGTATACTTTCTTTAATAAAACAATAAGGTTTTATATTACTGAAAGTTAGGGTTGAGACAGATTGCACAAAAAAATATTAGCCATATTTAAGATACATAGATCACGCTAGCATACATTTGGATTAACAGGCAGACTAGCAGCCTAGTTTGGGAAACTAATTTTAAATTCGATTTATTAAACGACGAGATTATCTTTTATCGGGCATATTAAGATAGCTTAACTTTCTAACGGAGAACTACGACTTATATTTCTTTTAACGAGGTTCTAAGAAATAACAATCACAGTAGACAACACTCAACGAGTTAGCTATATAGATTCCAGATGATGCTAAAGTTAATGGAAAATGGTTAATGCCTACTTCCACGGCTCGTCTACTACTAGAGGTAATAAAAATAACTAACCAAGACCCGATCGCTCACAAACATAAGTGTAAACTAATGCCACAGGAACCACATGGCAGTCTGTTTGCTAACATAATTATATTACATTGCTTATATTAAGAATTATTTGAAAGAAACATATTTTGTCAAAGAAACGAGACCTAAAGTAAACACAAGAAAATTTATTAGATTTATTAGTATTTTCTTTATATACGAATAAAATTCTTATCCATTTTCTTATGCGTCTGTGGCACCGCTATCAGTGCTGGGCCCCAAGAAAACGATCCAATCAATCAGTTTGACGGCCTGATACCGACGCTGCTTTCCGTTATCATCGCCCAATATGTCCCCAATAAATTATTATGACTGTTTAAATGGCAGTGTGCTACGCCGTAGGCGGCGCTACGAACGATGTGCTACGTGCAACTTTTTAAAAGACAAATATCGAGTACGTTACAGTTGTTATGACGGGTTAGTATGAAGCCATCTGAATTTAGAGATATTAAATATGTTTTATGAAAACTCTCCATCTGCATCGATCTGTGAATTAGAAACTCTTTGTATTAGTCGGGACAAGCGAAAGATTCAGTCGACTGAATTATTCATCGCATGTAAGAGAAGTTGTTGTTAGCAGCGATAGCTCGGTGGGGAGACCAACAGACTGCAATGCAGAGGGTCTCGGGTTCGAACCCACGTCGCGCACCTCTGACTTTCGGAAGTTATATGACTTTTCGAAATTATGTGCGTATTGATTGACAAATATCGCCTGCTCCGTGCCTCGGAGAGCACGTTAAGCCGTCGGTCCCGGCTGCCATAAACATCTATGGCAGTCGTTATTGGGAAAGTCAGTACCCTCTAATATCCTGACACTGGTCTAGCTTTAGGGTATCGTTAGCCTTCGGGTTGCGGAGGTCAGGTGGCAGCCGCTCCGTGTAAAAACTGATATCCAGTCAAATCCGGTTAGACCAGAAAAAGCCGACCCCAAGTGACTTGGGAATAATAAAGGCTAAGAGAGAAGAAGTGAGAGAAGTTGTTGAATCATTGGCTAGTTTGCCTGTCCTGAATAATGTCTTAGAATGTATTAATATAAACGTATTGATGTGTCTAATATATTCTTGAGTATAATTTATGAATGCTACATTTCTAAATAACTTTTGAAGATGTAATATATAATCAGGTTTGTATATTCTTTGAATATTAGTTAGAACATGTTTTTAGTACTATTAACATATTTATCGTAATATTATTGAACCACACGTTTGAATGACGTACGGGCTATGCTTTTTCTCCCACGTAATAGAGTGGTGAGCCTATCATAAATAAAAGTAGGTATTATTTTTGTTATTTGTGTTGAAAACAAGAAACAAGTGAAATCGACTCCTAAAACAGTATATCTATATAGGTGCTTATGTTACTAACAAGGCAAGGTGAACTTATTTCGAGATACTTAGTACAGTAAGCTTAATTACTGAGACTAAAAGAAACCTAATTATGCAGAGCGCATTGTGACCTTTCACTAAAAGAAAAGAGAGAAAGAATATATCACGTAATCGCCGCTGGTATGCAATTAGATTTATAGTAATTCTGAAATGAAAAAGGTTCTTTTAATTTTAAGGTATAATTATACAAAGCAAGGTCGTAAATTATTATACGGCTCGTCCGATAAAAAGTGGTAGTTGCAGTTATATATTGACACTTAATTATTTAAGTATTAATTAATTTCTATTGGCAATATTTCAACTAGGATTAAGTATTACTTTGCCATTGCCAATTTTAGAAAAGGAGGCGGCTAGTTTTAGAATCCCAGCTCTGCCAGAAAAAAGAAAATCTAAAATCTTTCTAACAATATTATCCAGAAACTCTGCCGGTGCTATAATATACTGTTGATGTGTGGCCTACCCAAGATACCAGACCAATCTCATTGTATGCACGTAGCTTCCAACTGTTTGCCTGCCAACTAAGCAACTACAACAATATTCTAATATGCTCGACCGGACACATTATTTTCTACTAAAATGTAGGCATCATATTGTCTTCTAGACACATGGCGTGACTTTATTTTACCTCTAATTAAGCTCAAATTAACACACATGATACGTATAGGGTTTACACGGCTTCACATCTCGATAAATCATACATTAACGGAATCCAAATAACAGGCAGAATCGTAGTCACAGCAAAATGTCTTTGTAATTAGCAGATAATTGAAATCCTTTGGCAAGCACTGGTCACGCGAGGTATGTAGCAATCTCAGAGTCCATAAACAGTCCAGGCCTAATAAGGAATTGTGGAAAATCAATAGTAAACGACGCAACGTAGTGCACAGACAACGAACACGACAAGATGTCAGTCACGCAGACTGACAAACATTCGAACTAAAGGAAACGATACATTTTTTTATTAATATTGTTGTCATACTCTATTTATGACTTTCTGAAACTATTTTCTTCTAAGAGGATTATCATGCGTGCATTTTTAATCTAAAATAAGATAAACCTTTTGACATTAAATTTATTCTGATGAGTAAATATAATTTTTAGACGCTAATGTAATAAAGCCAATGTACAAAACCTACTTTGGATTATAACTATTCAATAATTAATATGGCAACACTGTAAGTACAAAACGTCAATTGCGAAATGAGAATTCTAAACAAAAAATCAATTGCTATTTTCATAATTACTCCTTTTTTTACAGACTTACATAGGTTGTTAGCATAGCCTTAAAAATCTTAACAAATTATTTTATTTTGTTCCGTAAATAAAATATCCGTTGACGCTCGAATATTCATCAGCAATTATTTCGCCAATGTTCTTTGCAATAAATCTGTACAATCTCTTACGATTCCACTAAAATTTTATAAATGTAAAAGTTTGGATGTTTATTCATAGAACAAATTATTAAGCGGAAAATATCGATGGTTTGAAATAATAATGGAACCTGTGGAAATATCAGTCAGATATGAAATATATTTTTGCATTGTATAATATTGATGAAGGTTATTGGGCTTTCTTACATCACGCTACGTCCCTCAGGAGTGAAGTGCACAGCCTAGATATTCAGTAAAATCCAAAGGCAGTATGAGTTACTACTCATACTGCCTCTGATACTAAGTTTTATCACTGTTAAAGGTTACAGATGCCCATCACGTCATTGTATCCAATATTGAATAGCTTTATTCGAGAGTTTACACTGCGGATGTATACAAAATACCCTTGATATTGCAAAGCACTCATAGATGTCAGGGACCGCTTAATGACGGGACCTAAGGTTATTTGCAACCTCGGTTGTAAAAAGAAAGGTATTATATTATTTTATGCCGTAAACGTGGACAACGTATGATATAATTTTTTACTCTATTTACGACACCCAGGCGGACGAAACCGATGGCGAAAGCTAGCAAGTCATAAAATTGAAGGAGCTACACGTACGCTCTCGCAATAGCCCGCTATACCCGTAGTGATTCGAGCAATAAAAGCAGTTTCTCTTAACAAAATCGGTGCGCGTACAGAGCGACTCGGTTCAAATGAGATTAGCCTGCGAGTGGCCGTGTGCCTCCCCCTTCCTCCCGCACACCGCCGTTCACCCCCTGGGAGACCGCCGTTTTATTGGACATGAAATTAAATCAAGCGCCGGTGTGAGCCGCCGCGGGATATTCTTTTGCTAACGAAGCGTCTAATATGCAGTCTTGCAACAACATTTTTTCAAAGAGACGTAAGATATAGCGGTATCTACTCAAATTTCAAGCAGCTTTTCTGAGAAAGTGCTGCTATCGTACTGATTGGTGATACATAATTTAGTTTTATTTTCTCGTTGCTTCGTTGGTTACATACATACGTACATACATAGATTCACGCCTGTTACCCAGAGGGGTAGGCAGAGACAACGGATTTCCATTTGCTACGAATCTGACATCCTTTCGTTAGTTACGTGGCATATATTTGCATTGATATATTTTTCTTTTCTAGTTCAGGTAAAGTTATTTTTGTTAGGACATTATCAGTAGCAGTATGATCTCTAGAAGCGTGCCTGGTAGACGGCAATACTCTCCTCCTTACCTGGAACCTAAAACAGAACTGGCAATATAATATACCTTTAATATACCTTTTGTAATTTACTAAACATAAGTCTAAATAACATGTGTTATTTCAGTTTAAAAAAGATCCGCGCCCTTTGTTCTGGCGCATCGGTAGTGAATGCGAATGTGGTGAATGGGGTTTGCGCTTAATTTCTAGACTGGGCAAAGTTTTACTAGATTTTTCTGTCAAGAATTTCTTAGGAGCAGTACGGCGTCTGAAAATATGTCCGGTAGACTAGATTGACCCTATTATCTGAGACCCAAAACCGTCCTTAAGGAAATGCAAAACCGTCCTTAAGGAAATGTGTGTGTAATACAGCAATGTTTACCCTATTCGGGGATACAAGCGTGATACACGTGTACATATATGTTATGGAAATAAACCTTCTATGCAGTGCTTTTAAGTTTTACTTTTCGTATTTCGTTTAAGCTCTACTATAATTGCATACCATTAGTCGAGCTGTATATTTTCTTTTACCACTATACATACATACGTACATACACTCACGCCTTTTGTCTGTACGGGTAACAAGAGACAACCGATTGCCAATTGCTACAATCCTGGAAATCTCTCTTGCTTCATTCACTCTCATTACATTCTTTGTATTATTATTAGTAGTAATAATACCCGGGTCGGGATAATAAAAAGTACTTGGATTTTCTGTTAAGAAATCTCAATAGTAGTCAGGAGATAGAAAGTTGGTGATGTTAGATACACCCCGTGCCTCGGCAAGCACGTAAAATCGGTGATCCTACGCCTATTCTCTCTCCGGTCATGTCGAATTGCCGTCCCTTCCGATCGTTAGAGAGAGTTCGGAGAGTTATGGAACAGAGAGTACACTTGTTTGTGGGCACATACTTGTGCACTATAATATCTCCTGCGCAGATAGCCAGTCTCCGTTAAGCTTTACCGCCATGACAAAAATTTGGTCTGGAGTACATTATTCTCAATATGACCTTTCTCCGAAAATACACTCATTTAATCAGATAGAGTCCACCTTACCGTTGGCTTATAAGTTATAATACACATACATAGTCCGCAGAACATCCACTTTTCGACAGCTATGGTTTAGATTCTATGCGATAAAGAGTGATCTTATTGCCATCCACTGGTTTAAGAATTTACTGTCAGGCAAACACTGAAAACCATGATCATGGATTAAACCTGAGATCTCATGTACAGCAGTTGCATTCACTTATGTTTGGTTTAAAGAAATTTATTTCTCATAAGAACATAAATGTCCACTTACATACAGAGATAAAAACAATAATACAATAAAATTAAAATTACCTCTGGAGCCCAAGAAGCTATAATGTGAACACATATTTCTTAAGTTTATTTTTAAACGTTATCACAATATTTTATATCGGCCGGCAATCTATTAAACAGCTGTGCTCCTTCAAACAATATGTTTTTTACCGTAATTAGTGCGTGCGCTGATAAGTTCGAGTTTATTTTTATTTTTCAAATGATGTGTTATTGCGCCATCAAGGCCTGGTCTACCTCTCCCGACATTGCTATTTACATTGATTATCAATTTAGTAATACAAAAATACGTAATCCAATACAAAAATTGCTAAATTATCTCACGAGGCAATTTCGTTTTTGTTTCTAGCAGAGCGGTTTCATTCACATAGAGCCTTGTGGGATTCTCTCGGTTATTTACTTGTTACTTTGTTTAAATGCGAACGTCGCTTTATTTCGCTTTCTTGATTAAATATTGAACAAGTTTCACGCACGAGAGTTACTTGTTTAGATCTTGATTAGCTGCTTGATATTAAAAAGTTTGGGCAATGCTAATAGAACTCAATTTGTATTTAAATGAGCATCGTCAATTATTTTAATTGCTTGTATATCATATAGGTTTAAAGATCTTTATTGTACTCAAAAAGAACATTACAGTCCACTTACTGAGCATACAATATAAATAAAAATAAAGT
Organism: Catocala fraxini; assembly: GCA_930367265.1. Lineage (NCBI taxonomy): Eukaryota > Metazoa > Arthropoda > Insecta > Lepidoptera > Erebidae > Catocala > Catocala fraxini. The sequence goes on from OV884038.1 coordinate 23,880,636, forward strand.
ATAAGTATAACAGTAGCACGATCATGAGTGAATCTTATAAGTTACAGTTTTTGTTTTTAATCTATAAATGACCCAAAAACGTATTTAAGTACCTAGTTATTTTTTTTTTTAATTGTAGTAGGTAATATTTTTTATGTTTTATGTTTTACACTAGGTTCATTTATTTTATATTTAAAATAAAGTCTAGTGTAACCAGATTTGTAACCATACAATTTATATCCATACCATACATAAATTGGTATTAGATAAATGCATTGCTAAAATGTACCTATATTTAAAATGTAGTTATATACGTATATATTATTTTACCATTATATATTTTATATTTTTAGGTTTAATATGGTTTTTTTTTTTTTTTTTTTTAAGTTAGATGTATGTGTTTGTTTACGTAATTTTTAAGTTTAGTTGTAAAATAAGACAAGCTGTCACATTCCTTTATTTCATCCGGTAAATTATTAAACAATTTTATGCCATCATACAACATACTTCTTTTGCCATATTCAGTTCTTGGTGTAGAAAGCGTCAATTTATTAGTGTTCCTTAAGTTATGTTTGAACTCTTTTTTAGTTAGCGTAGTCTGTGTGTGTATGTGACCCAATAATATTTTCTTAATCAATGTACATATATTTTCTGTGTAGATTTGTTTTAGGGTAAATATACTAGTCTTTTCATAAAGTTTAGGTGTATGTGTTAGCTTATGATATTGAAACAACACTTTTATTGACTTATTTTGTGCACGTTGTAATGGCACGATATTAGTTTTAGCAGCGGAACCCCAGATCTCTATAAGGTAAGTTAGGTTGGATTTTACAAGTGCATTATATATCATCAGTCGTGTTTTGTGCGGTATACAATTAGACATTCTGCATAAGGCACCGGTGAGTTGGTTAATTTTATTTCTCACATGGCCTATATGAGGTTTCCATGTAAGTCTGTCGTCTAAGATTAAACCAAGTTACTTTTCCTGATGCGACCTATGTAGTGATTCATTATTAATATTTAGAGACAAATTGTTAGGTATTGGCTTGTTTTTTGCTGAGAATATCATATAAGCAGTTTTCTTTGCATTTATTGTCATTAGATTACATTGGCACCAAATGCTGTATCGGTGTAAATCTTTCTGTGCTTGTTCTACCAATTCTACCAGTTTTTTGCCAAAATAAAAGAAACACGTATCGTCTGCGTATAACGTTATCTCGCCAGCCAACCCAATTTTGCTTATATTATTAATATATATTAAAAATAATAACGGGCCAACTATTGAGCCTTGTGGAATGCCGCAAGTTATAAGTTGAGGTTTACTTGTATACCGTTCATTGCCTATTTTTACAACTTGGGTCCTGTTCTCTAAATACGACTGGAATATGCTGTACGCCGGTCCCGACAAACCTAGATTTTTTAACTTGGCTAATAATAACGAATGACTCACCGTATCAAATGCCTTTTTTAAGTCAATAAATATTCCCAGACAAAAGCTTTTTCTATCTATTTCTGTGTTAATTCTAGTTACTAAGTCAACTACGGCTGACAATGTGCTACATTTTTTTCGGAAACCATATTGTTGAGTACATATAAAATTGAGTCCATTAAGATGTTTATTTAGACGATTGTATAAAACTTTTTCAAATATCTTGGACATTACAGGTAGGACGGAAATGGGACGATAATTACTTGGGTCTGTCTTTGTGCCTGATTTATAAATTGGACTAACTTTTGCTGTTTTTAAGCTGTCAGGGAAATTGCCAAATTTAATACATTTATTAATGCAATCCGTTAAATTTTCGACTATTAGGTCACTTATGCACATTATTGATTTAGTGGTAATGCCGTCAATACCAGTACTACAATTTACATCAAAACCTCTAATAATATCAAGTACTTCCTTTGTAGTGCATGGTTCAAAATTCGTAATGGTGTACTCGGGTGCCTCTTCTATATAGGTCATAGTATACATCGACTCATCTGGAAAATTTTTAGGTATTTTACTTGCTAATTCAGTGCCGATTGCCGAGAAAAAGATATTAAATTGTTCACAAATATCATTAACGTCATTAAATGTTTTATTATGGATAACCAGTTTTGGTGGTTGCGTTACTGCTTTAATTTTATTGTTAGCAAAAGTATTAATTAAATTCCATAATTTTTTTGGGTCATTGTCACAATTTTGAAAGGAGGTATGATAAAATTCACGTTTAGTTGTTTTGATTAAGGTATGTAGATTATTTCTTTCCATGGTGAATTCTTCTTCTAACTCTTTGTTATTAGGATTTTCTTTGAGCTTTTTCCATAGATTATTTCTTCTGTGTATGCCATTTGTTATATTTTTATTGATCCAGTCCTTTTGTGGGAGGTTTAATATCTTAAACTTGGCAATTTTGTGTAATTTTATTTGCAGCAGTATATAGTGTTCTAAAGTAGTGTAATTATGGTCATTGTTTGTTAATATATGTTCTTTTGTATCCTTGTAAAGTGCTGCATAATCAGTCGCTTCATATGAAACACGCTGGAGAGGGTTGTGCTTGTAGTTGAGTAATTCCACATATATTTGTTTGTGATCAGATAATGATGAATCAATAACACTGATATGAAAATTGTCCTTGTAGAGATTTGTACAGATGTGGTCCAAAATTGTTTTCGTTCTATTAGTTTCTCTAGTGCAATAATTAATGTGTATTTTGTTCAGAATATCGTATCCAGTTGTTTGCAATATATCTCTGTAGTTTGAAGTCTCCTTAGTGTCGCTCAATAGATCAATGTTGAAGTCGCCAAAAACAATGCCTCGTTTCTTATGTTCTAGTTGCGCCATATATTTTTCAAAGAATGCATTTAAGTTAATTTTGCCGGGGTTGTAAATTGCACCGACATTTATAGAATATCTTTTTAAATTAATCCAGAGATAATGTACGCCACTGTCATAAATGTCTTCTAAAATATCGAATTGTAAGCTATTATGAATAAATATCGAAACCCCGCCGCCTCTTTTGTCTGGTCGGTGGTTATAAACATGTGAGTAATTAGGTATGTTGAACGACTTTGCATCAAATTCGCTTTTAATCCATGTTTCGGTGAGTATAATCAAGTGTGTGACACACTTTATAGATTTAATAATACATTGCAGTTCGTCAAACTTGCCGGTTTTACATAAGCTGCGTACATTGGCATAAAAAAAACTTAGAGTTCTCTTTCGAGTGGGTAGGTCTTCGTAATTGTCCAGTAAAGAGTGGCTATTTATTTGACATGTTAGTGATCTATAGATGTTTGGGTTTGAATGCCGTTTTTTGATGACTTTTTAATAATTTTAGGTATATCTCTTATGTATTTTATAGCTAATCCATGTTCGCCACTTTGTTCTCGACGAGCTAATTCTTTCTTCAGATTCTGCATATAAATACGTTAAGCGGGTGTTTGATCTGCATATAAGCGCGTATTAGTTGATGTTTTCGATTGATTTCGCAGGAGGTATTTTGCTGTTTCCTTACTATCAAAGCACACTTTAAGCAATCGATGTTTATCAGGGGTGTATTTGCCCAGTCTATAAATTTTAACTGGCATTGGACAATCATTATAAATTGTCTTGGTAAGCTTATTTACTTCGTTACGATCGTAAGTACGGCTTTGTTCCAGATTGTCATTATGCAACTCATTCATACCCGCGATAATTATATTTTTCTGTCGTGCCAAGCGCTCTTCGATTTCTAAGATAGTGTTTTCATTGCATAAGATTAGCGATTTATTTGGTGATACATTATTTTCACTGCCGCAGGTCTTCAAAGATTTTACGTCGTTTTCCAAGTATTTTAATTGCTCTTGCATAGTAGTATGAGATGTTTTTATTTCTGATAATTCTGTGCGTAGTTTGGTGTTTTCTTGGATTAAATTTTCGTTCATAACTTTAATAGATTTCATTTCTGATTTGATTTCTACCAATTCCTCGCGGATCAACAGTGCAATTTGTTTATTTTGCTTTTCGGACAACATTTCTAACATATTAATCATATCCTCACGGAAACTTTGCAGTTCATCTTTGAAATCTATTTCTATATTTGGTAACTTCCGTTTTCTTTGGCTGACAAACGCATCGGCGCGGGATATGGTTGTTAGGTCAGGTTCCGAACCGCTTCCGCTTCCGCGAATCGGCGATCTCTGTACACTCATTACTAATAAACAAGCGGCACACGTACCTCGTGAGAGCGAAACGAAAAATCGCACCTGTCCTCTTTACTCGAGGTGGTGCGGGGAGCCTCTGCGCTGCGCCTGAGCCGCGGTTACGTCGCTGTCCACAACAACTGGTCACAAGTAACTTTCTAATTTGTATTCTAATTTATGTTTACGTGTTGATAACTTAAGTTTTAATTTACGTTAATGAGGTATTTAATTTTGTAGAATAAACGTGGTATACGTCTGCTCTAATCGACGGCTACTGTATCTTTACATATATATCTTTACTTATACAGAGTCGTATATATTCTCGAAAGGGTCGGCGTGCTGCTACTTATATTTTTTGACAGGTAAACCTGATATTATATTGCACGTCCCAGGCATTGAAACAAGGACTTCACCATCGGCAACAAACATATTTCAATTTCTGTTCTTTGCAATAATATTATTTAAATGGAAAACAAGTGCAATAGGTATTTGTAGCCTGTTGGTACTTTCAATACCAGAGGTATGCCTCGCACGTCGTTACTTCTCCGAGAAAGGAATGACCGCTCCGCTAGCGTACCCTGCTAACAGTCATCGTCTTTTTAAGGAGTTTAGAAACTATTCAGAGACAGACGTACTAAATTGTTAACAAAAAACTGAGATTCGTTTATTCTACGTGAGATTTTAATGCAGGTGGTAAAATATGTTGTGTTACATTTTTGTCAAGCTGAATTCCTGTGAAGCAGCGATAGCCTAGTGCGAACTCATTGGACTGCTATGCAGAGGTCTCGCGTGCAATCCCAAGGCGCACATCTCTGACTTTTCGAAGTTATGTGCGTATTAAATAGTCATTTATCGCTCGCTTGGTAGCAAACATCGTGAGGAAATCTGCATGTCTAAGAGTTATTCATATTGTTTTCGAAGATATGTGAAACCTGTCAATACGCACTAGGCCAGCGTGGTTGATTATGGCTTAACCCGTCTCACACCGCGAAGAGGCCCGTGCCCAACATTGGAACAGTTTAAACTTTGAAAGAGGCTCGCATACGAGCCGCTACATTTGTACCGTATATTTGTTACCGGCTCGGATACAAGTCACCAAGTGCGCGCCACTTTAAACCTTATTTTACTAACCATAATGCTTAAAACTGTTTGTTTATCGGCTATGAATGGATTTGTTTTAGGTAAAGGACATATCATAAGGTATTACGAAAATATAAATACGATAGGTTAATACAAGGCTAATATTTATAATATTATGTCTAAAGCTATGTACGCACTTGCGAACATGTTATATGACAATTCGGTTTATTTGTGTGTATATGTATACATCACAAACGAATATCGAGAATTGTGAATGGCAAATGTTAATGGTGATCCAATTTGAATGCTCTGAATGAATGGCTTTCGGAGAATTTCGAAAAATTGCTTTTGAAATAATGTATTATGTAGAATTAAATAATATTGCTTACCAGTTACATTATTCAAACTATTTGTAGTGAGCATGTCCAATATTTATGTGCAAAAATTTAAATGACTAGGATATTTTGACAGAAACAATAATAACTGTAATTATTGTTTTTGTTTATGCTTTTTGTATTCGGAGAATTTTGAACAATTATAGCTATGACAGTGTCGTTGCTGCAGTGTGACGTTAGTACATATTTAATATTAACCTGTATGAATGATTTCGTTAACAAAATGGTACTCATACTCTGTTTGCTCATTACACTACAAGTACACAAACACATTAAATTAAGTTCGTGATAATAATATAATAATAATATTCTATCACATACACACAACACCATCTAGCCCAAACTAAGCAGAGCTTGTACTATGGGTACTAGACAATGGATAAACATACATATATACTTTTTTTTTTTAGTAGATATATCCATATTATACATAGAAACAACCAGACCAAGACAAATATCCATGTTCATGCACACAAATGTTCGACTTGTGCGGGAATCGAACCCGCGACCTCAGGCGAGGCAGTCAGTTACACTAAACACTACGCAATCGAGTCGTCAAAAAAAAAAGTGTGTTCACGGTTTAAGCCTTTACAGTACAGTACAGTACAGTCGAGAAACTAACATATTCTTGCATAATCTGCAAGACCATAACGTAGAACTCTACAGTGTAGAGTAACTTTTACACGGTACAAACGACCTTTATACTAAAACTATTACCGCTTACACCCATTTGAATACAATCAACAATGCAAACACTTCGTAGCCGGCGCTTCGGCGTCGCACGTCGTAGCCGCGTAGAGCCTTCGTAGACCACAGTGCTTACCCACAGCGGGGTTGAAAAGTGCAAGAGTTTAATTAAGATGAACGAGACGGGAATAAATTAATGTTGGCACTTAATAACCGCGGGTCGCCGAGAGATGTCGCCATTTGCATTTCGCCGGTCACCGTTACATTTTTGAAATGACTTAATCCGACTTTACGGTATCTTGCGGCTTTATTGCGGCCTTTGCTCTGGAGCCTTCTTTATTCGCAAGTATGATAAGTTCTCCACTTTCAGGGTTTCTTGCTTAATTAACGTTTTTTTTACTTGATGACGCCTATTCGAACTTACCTAGTTTATTCGTAAATTTTAACCGTACATCAAAGTATATTGTTTTACAAGTATATAAGTTAAAAAATGTTTGTCTCATTAAAATTTATAAATATTTTAATGATACAAAAACATTATTCAGGACTCGAATCAAGTCAACGTCAAAAATCTTTATGTCCATAAAAATTTGTAAACATTAACAAGCCAATTAATTACTTTATTAATAAAAATATACTTAATAATAAAATAATAATGGAAATAAAATTTCGCATTAATAAGCGTGTTGAAGGAGTCGAGCCCCTTGGAAGCTTGGAAGAAGCAGACAATGAACTCATGACCAGAAACAAGAAACCAGCGTAAAAGTGATATCGTTATCCGTAAATTATACAAATAATTTATTAATAACTTTTAAACTTTCGCGTTGAATGACTCTTGGATAAAAGTGGCGATCGGTGGAGAGGACTTCCGGACGATGAAATTCAATCCAATGATTAGTACCTGATTCCAGTATATGTTCTGCAATTGCTGATTTGCTAGTCTGCCGGTTCTTCACAGCGGCAATGTGTTCTTTGACCCTCTCAGCAATAGTACCCGTTACATATTATATATAAATAATTTATTGTCGTGCTGGATTCGAACCCAAAACACTTGACCGCTTGCCCGCTGCGCCACCCGTGGCAGTCAATGCTATATCACTTTCGCTGTTAAGGCAAGTCTACCAATATTTGATGTATCGAGCCATTTAGGCTAACATATAAAAATATACTCTAAAACATAGTCTGCCTTCTTAAGCAATTAAATAAAAAATCTAATTATTCTAGCTAATAGCACACTGTGTATCCAATACATTCTTATCTCTTATTACTTCTTGTAGTCCTAAAGCAATTATCGAAGAAACAAAGATGTTGGCAACGATCCCTTCGCGCCGAACATTGGTATGTAATAATAAGCAATATGTGAGCAAATCGTAACGTTTTAATATAATGTAATGGAACGAGGTTTAATATAGTGCTTCGGCGACTTGTAATTATCTAAATGTTTGATGTGAACTAGATAGTTATTAATATGAGAGCTAGTAGCTGCTGGAAACGCTAATAAACAATTTACGAGGCCTGTCTGTTGTCACTAGGTAGGTTAAGGTTAGCAGCTGTTACTAGGTAGGTAAGAGTATCACATACATACATACATACATAGATTCACGCCTGTTTCCCAGTGGGATAGGCAGAGACTACGGATTTCCATTTGCTACGATCCTGACACACTTCTCTGGCTTCATTCACTTTCATCGCATTCCTCATACACGCCCGTCGGTTCAAGGTGCTCTTAACCTAGCCTTTGTCCAGAACGCCTCCGATCTGATCAAGAAACGTTCGCCTAGGTCTTCCTCTTGCGACTGTTCCATTCTCACTAGCCTTATAAACTTTTTTAGTCAATCTCACACCTATATTTTAATAAATATTTACAGAACGGATGATATAGTGGCTTTAACTGCAGTACCAGTTTTGTGGAAGACTTGTAGGTCCCATTCGAGACGAAAATTTGTGAGATCCACGTATAGTTATTCCAAGTCTGGGTGTTCTTTGTGTCCGTCGTTTGAGTATTTATAAAGGATTCCACGACACAGGATTTATAACTAGTGCGGTGTCTTTATAATTAAAAAGAAAATGTTAGTCTCAAGTGTAAACCAAATAATTCTGCCTTTTTTTTATACTGTTAAGTTGGCATTCAGACATACAAACCGCCTACTAGTAAGCGGTTACCATAGCGTAAAATCGTTTGCTATCCCTAGGGTATATTAAAGGGAAACCAAAGAAGACTTAGAATGAAATTTTGCTCCCTGCAAAATGTATGCAGTACATAGTACATAGGGTACATATTGGTACTGATGTGTATAGAAGTATTAATATGTACATATGTATCATATGTGACACTTCGACCCAGTGGGATCTTTTGTGTCGACACTCTCCCAATAACGACAGCCATAGATGTTCATGGCAGCCGGGACCGACGGCTTAACGTGCTCTCCGAGGCACGGAGCAGGCGATAATTGTCAATCAATAAGCACATAATTTTGAAAAGTCATATAACTTCCGAAAGTCAGAGGTGCGCGACGTGGGTTCGAATCCGAGACCCTCTGCATTGCAGCCTGTTGGTCTCCCCACTGAGCTATCGCTGTATTGCGTGGCACAAGCACTATTACAAGTGTTTATGATTTTCCTATTATAATGGTCCACTTCTGTATCTGTTCGCAGTAGCAGTTTTCTACTTTACTTTATTTCTCTTGTGTCGTGTTCTGTAAGACGGTGGTACTTCCGAGCAAGCTGTCTCATTCGCACCATTTTCATAATATTAATTGATCGGCGAGGCCTTCTACTCGAAAATGTCTATTGAAGTAAGTGTGTTTGTAAAGTATTTTTGGTAGTCTTGACAGAAACCTATATCAACAGTAATTATTTCAAATTATTCGCCTCAGAAGCTGCTCGAAGTTTCACCCAAAAGCCTTTTAGTTGGAGGCTAGGAGAGGAGAGAGGGGCTTTTTATTAATATCCTTTAAGAGTTTTTTTTGTCGCGTAAATGAATCGAAAATATACAACATAAGAATACGCCAGCGTCACTTAAAAAGAATATGGTCAGGGTTATTCTATACCACCAGTAGAATGCGTGGTTAAAAGGAATTACACGATTTCACTATCAACCTGTATATAGCAATATCATCAATATGCATATAGCGATTTGTAATAGTTTTAATCTAGGTTCTAAATATATACCGCATTTTACTTCATTTATTTTCACTGTATTTTTCAGGCACAGTCATCAGTTCGAGGTACTTGGCAAATTTTAGAAATGTCACCGATCTGACTAGAAAGCGTTCATACCTAGGAGTTCCCCTTTAATCGATTAATTTACATTTTCGGGTCTCCCCACTGAGCTATCGCTGCTCAGTGGGGAGACCAACATAAAGATATACGTGACATATACGCATAAAGATATACTTGCTATAATCTCCACATGCCACTTTAAGCCTGTTCATGACGTTCAACAGCAAATAACAACAGGAGTATTGCCTCATTGTCTCTAAAGCTCAATACAATTGCTATGGTGTACGGCGCTGCGGTGTTTAACACTTGACTGTTATACACCATATAATCTATTGAGCTGTTCAGTTTGGCTTCGAGGCGTTTGATGTTAAACGCTTTATTTGTGTTATATTGTTGTGTTATACAATAGAATTAAGACTGCGGCGAACGAAATGTGCCAAAACAGGCGGTCACAGTTAAGTGAATAAAATCAACACTTTTTGTTTAATACAAATATAAAATATACATTTACCATAACAATGAATGTGTTTACAATTACTCCTGTAAAAAACTTTAAATAATTAATATTTTCACCTACAAAATTACGTAAATTTGCACGAGAAATGTAAAAACGTAAGCTCGTGTTACGTGATTTTTAGATTATAACAGTAGAAATCTTTCCTATTTTAGAGCTTAAACGAAACATAAATAGTTATATTACAATTTGTCCGTCTCAAATATTTAAGTTATTGGTTGACAATAAAGATACATATTTATAAAAAAAGTTTAAAATCCTCCATACAATTTTAGTATGGCGGCCGCGCGCCGATTTGAAAATGCGTCGCTCGAGCTCTGTCATTCTTGTCATCTGTCTTACGCTCGGCGTAGTCTCAAACTGCTATTGCTTGTTTCGTTAGATGTTTTTTTTGGATTTAAGTGGCTCTGCGCTTGTTTGTTTCTGCTGTGCATTTAGGTTCGATTATCGGGTTCGACTAGGATTTTGAATTTTTGTCAAAATATTTCCAGTCGTAGCGTTTAGGCTGGATCTATGTTTAAAATTTGGCAATAGGCATTCTATTCCGACATAAGACATAGAACCATAGATGTCCAAATGTAGATGTAATTGATTTCTATATTGTAGGTATGTGACTGCTATGCATGTGGTCTCAGGTTTATTCCCGGATTGTGTAAAGTGATATAAGGTTATTATTAGGCAAGCATCTGTGGCAGCACGGTATCTCGGAAAGTGCCTGTCTGATGCTGTACACTACTTAAGTGACTTAAATAAAAAAATACTTGAATAAGCTAAAGACTGGTCCTATCGACAAACAGAACAAGGTATAGCAGCTAGTATCGACGTAACTCTCAACATTTTATTATATTCTGGAAGCTATTTTCTGCTATCCATTTTGGATCTATCTAAAGTGCTGTGAAAAATTCGACGAATTGAATCAAAGAAATATCAGAAAGGAATAGAATAGGGTACAGTTTTCACTGTTCAATGTTGTTTGACAGTACGATAATACATTTAAGCAGAGGTTAGGTAACGTGAAGGGCGATCAGACCTTCAGTGAGTGCTCAGTGGCATACGTACTTGAATGTATTTCGTGCCTTGAATTGGTGATCGAATTTGTCTTTGACAACTCGTACTTATTTCATGTATTTAAAGCTTGCGCTGTTGCTAAAATGGTACAAGGGCAGGTTTTGCACAATAATAGTTCTTTAGCCATATTATTATTATAAACTAGATGTTGTCTGTGGCTTTGCTCGCGTTAATCTAGATTTTGTCAATCAACTTCGACCTCCTAGGGAAGAATACTTCTTCTAGATTTAGGCAGGAATGAATGTTAATTTAAATGAAGATGGAAGTACAGGTTTTTAAACAGATTAATGCTGCATAAAGCTAAACTGATTCTAATTATTTCTTAGTCAATTTAATGTTTTACTGTTGGGAGAACTGTTCGGCGCAGGCTTAGTGTTTTACTTTCCAAATCCCTCTGTCAGTATTTAAGCCCATAATATCACATTTGGTGCAATATGTAAAAAAAAAAATGGATTGGAACATTTAATATGTTAAGTAATAGAATACCAGACATAATAAAAATCTATTGTGTCTGGCCACCGTTTTGCAGCTGCGATTCAATAGGTTACACCATTATAAAAAATAATAACATATTTAATGAAGCATGCGTGTGTGTATGTGCTTGACTATTCACGGTTTCACGAGCCTTTCCTAATTAATTCCAAAAGCCTACAAAAGCAAAACCACCAGCGTCACCTAGTCTAATACTAATTGGATCGAGGCAAATATGTCATATTTTACAATAATAACACCATTAGTGATGATAATTCGATTCGGCACATTTGTGCTAATTATTTCATCATTGCATAATTAAATTTGGCGCTTTGTTTAGTAGGTATTGCTAGGTTTTAACAATGGTGATAAAGGATTATCTATATGAATGTTCAACAGCGTACGTGATGTTGAAATAATATAAATAGTATCTGTGGAATGAAATGTTTGATAATTATAAAAGCCTTTGTAAAAATAGTGTAGTAATCATATGTACACATAGATTCATGCGATATTTCCAAAAGGGTAGACAAATATTTCACCAGGCTAATTTTTAACGTCACTCGTATAAAAGTCTTTATACATAACCATCGTACACAATATATCTAGGCTCTGGTCTAAAAGTATTTAATATATATTTTTTCGACCCGGGATCCTGATACCTCACGATTAACTTATTTTGAAGAAACTACAAGATACCTATAATCTTTTTTTTTTTCCAAAACTTACTTATTTATTATCTCCCTCTACCATTCTCACAACTAAAAACATGGATTCGGCTTCGCACTCAGAGCCAACATAATAAACGCTGGGCACGGACAACGGACTGTAGACAGTCGAGAGCAGCCCTACCGGCCATCTCACCACGTCTGACACACCGCCTGCTCAACCTACAAAGATTGGACCTTCGAACCATCGTGGGGATCCTAACAGGACACTGTCCCCTGAACAAACATCTTTACAACATCGGAGCAACAGACAGCCCACTCTGTAGGGGATGTCTGACCGAAGAAGAATCTGCTGCCCATGTAGTCCTGGAATGTGTGGGAGTAACAGCACAAAGTAAGGAAATCCTCAACAACCCGAGGTCACTCCGCGAAGCCTGCGAAGACCCCAGGAAACTTCTGTGCTTCTGGGCGGAGTTGGGCTGGCTATATCTGTAACCAGCCGACTCTCACGCATAATGGATCAACTTAGAGTTCAAATGCGGAAAAGGGAGTCCAATTACATTACATTACATTTATTTCGTTTCCATTATCTTCTAATATTCAACTTTGATATCTATTAACGAATATGCAATATTTTGTGCTCATAATGTACATGTGCATCATCTTACTATCGTCAAACTTTACTTACTCGACAAAATTCATTATCTCAATTGTGGCTCGAAATTATACAAGTTTAATATTTACTAAAGTTTAATATTGAAGAACTTGTTACGTAACGACATTTTCATGTGGTATTGAGCCAGTTGTATATAGTCTGATAAAACAATCTCAAATTTACTCAATCGTACTCGAATTTTTTTGAATTTCTTAGAATTTTGTCATAATGTGAACACAGGATGTAAAAAAGTGGGACGCTTATAGGACACGGGGTCAATGTGCTACCATCGTGAAAATAAAATGTTTCTAGTGTTCTGCTAAGAAAATAGCATGTAGGCACAGCGTATAGACGTATAGAAACACTGCATACATTGCAGTTAAATAACACGAGGTTATTTGGCTGTTTTGTTCTGTAGGATGAGGGTAATTCTCTAGGCCAGACTGCTTCAGTCAGGTCTTAAGGTTTAGGTGTAGGTGTTCCTGTGCCAGGCAAAAAGCTTTACGGTATTTATCCCTGGTGTAGAAGCGATAGCTCAGTGGGGAGACCAACAGACTGCAATGCAGAGGATCTCGGGTTCGAACGCACGTCGCGCACCTCTGACTTTCGGAAGTTATATGACTTTTCGAAATTATGTGCGTATTGATTGGCAATTATCGCCTGCTCCGTGCCTCGGAGAGCACGTTAAGCCGTCGGTCCCGGCTGCCATGAACATCTATGGCAGTCGTTATTGGGCGAGTATCGACACAATAGATCACACTGGGTTGAAGTGTCGCCGGTCTGCTCTGACTGGCCCCCACATAAGATAAGATAAAATAAGATCCCTGGTGTTCATCAGGGACAAATACCACACACAACAATAAGTTTGAAATTTATTGATTTGGATATAAAAAATATGGTGAAATGTGGGTATAATACTCCTTTGCGTATCTATATACAAGTGCTAGTCTCTTTAGAGCAAATCGGACAATTACAATCTACATGGACAAAACATTCCATATAATATGTAAGCTCCAACAATGAATTGGTAATAGTAATAGGTAGCTATAGTTGAAGTAATTTACGTTATGTAAATTGATATATTAGCACAAACTAGAACAGTGGGAAGGAGGAGCGAATCTCGGTAATGTAAATTAATACACGAACGCGCTGTGAGCCTCACTGTAATGTTGTTTAATTTACTCGCATTAATTTGTATGCTCAGATTCACTTTAATGAATCGCAAACTTTTGAATTGGTAGCTGTAGGTTTAATATTAGTTAAGCATTATGGCGTACATCTCGAAAGAGTTAGGTACAGGTATATTATAATAATATTTAGTCGGCCACATATTTCTTTTTTGGGTTCGAACCTTCGAGATTGCCTTCATCAGCGCACGTTTTATACCGTTCATCATCATTATCATCTCAGATGAAAGACGTACTGCTGGATATAGGCCTTCCCCAAGGTGTTCTACGCATTTTGTTCTTAATTGAAGAGTATTACTGATTTCATGGCTGAGTTACCTTATTACACTTTGCAGGACTACATGGTCGAGTACATCTTTAATACTCGCAATCAACAACGAAGTAAGTATTCTAACTTTCGTGTGTATTTAACTATTCTATTACGGCTAATTACCATCAACGCGCCATATAGTTAAAATCAGCTTTGTTGATAAACTGCCTCACTGCTGAAAACGGTTCTCTTTTCAGTATGAGAACGATGAGGCCATAGTCAATCACCTCTTCCATCGCTAGCCCGGTATGGGCCAGCAGACACTATATATGATCAACATTACCACGAATCGTCACTGCCTCAGATATGTAGGTTTTCTCACGATGTTTATCTGTATCACTAAAACAACCTTATAATGCCTTTCCTTATGTAATGTTTCACCTCTACATCTTTTTGCAGTAACAAACCATTTTTACAAATTTTCACCTGTCCTTGTGTCTATTGTCGCCCTCGATGGCGTAGTGGTTAGTGTAACCGACTGCCATGCCTGAGGTAGCGGGCTAGATCCCCGCACAAGTCAAACATTTGTGTGCATGAACATGGATGTTTGTCTTGGTCTGGGTGTGTCTATGTACAATATGTACGTATTTAAAAAAAAAAGTATTTATGTATGTTTATCCATTGTCTAGTACCTATAGTACAAGCTCTGCTTAGTTTGGGTTAGATGGTGTTGTGTCTATGTGGTAGAATATTATAATAATAATAATATTATTATAATATTATAAGAATATTATATTATTATATTATTCCTTAACGTGTACTCGCACATATATCAATCGCTAGTTATAAAGCCCCACATAATCAGTAGGAACGACCACATAATAGATACCGTGATATTAAACTACTAAGTCCCCTAATTCCCGTCGTATCGACACAATAAACATACGAATATATTATATATGTGTGTATAAATGGAACTATACCTCATTATCGTCGTGATTGGATTGAGTTACGATTGTTTGGCTTCACGTTTCGGTCAGCTATCATTACAGTCCTAAGGTTTCTATGTCCGTTCAATCCTTGTAATAAAATATATGTGAGAGATTTGTTGTTTGTCTGTTACTCTATCATGTAGAAATGACTGAACGGATTTTGATGAAGTTTGGTACAGACGTAGGCTATGTCCGTAAATAATAATAAACTAAGGATGATTTTAAACCAGAATTTTATTTGAAGCGTTTTGAGATATCTAATGTTTTAAGAGTAATTATTGTCGTTGTTTAGAAATTTCTAAGGCTGGTATGCTATTTGGACAGGTTTATGAGACTTAAATATTACAAAAAAAAATTATACACGCTCTATACTTTTTGTCCCTATAACTAACTAATAAATTTTAACCATGCACAACCAACTAAGTAAGATAAATAGTAATTTAAGGAGTTGTATTGTACCGATATACATATACTCGTATTGTTAACAATTGCCGATTATCAAGAGCGACCATGAGTTTTATGGCATATTTCTTGATAGATCTTCTCCTTGACCCGGCTTTGTTTTATTGATATTCAATTTTTTATCGTCTTTTGATTTGTATATTAATATATTTCCAGTTTTATCATTGATTTGTTTACAAATATATTAAAGATATCAATTTTATAAAGTAGTTATTATAACAGCCGGCCTCGATGGCGTAGTGGTTAGTGTAACCGCCTGCCACGCCTGAGGTCGCGGGTTCGATTCCCGCACAAGTCAAACATTTGTGTGCATGTACATGGATGTTTGTCTTGGTCTGAGTGTTTCTATGTATAATATGCATGTATTTAAAAAAAAGTATATATGTATGTTTATCCATTGTCTAGTACCCATAGTACAAGCTCTGCTTAGTTTGGGCTAGATGGTGTTGTGTGTATGAGGTAGAATATTATTATATTATTATTATATATCGACGAAGCCCAATGCGAAAGCTAGTATTCTCTATAAACACTACTATTTTGCTTACACTTCATATATAAAGAGTGGAATGGGCAATGGATTTGGAATTGGATAATTTGATTTGTATCAGTTACAAATGAATGTAGATAATGCCTTAATAAGTATTATTATGTATTCTAAGCCTGTATTTGATTAGGTGTCCGGTTTTTGGGACGTGATACGAATGAATTATATACGAAGCTTTGTTAGTGATTCCTGTCTAATTATATTTCAAATCTCTTGTGTAATTGATGTTTGAATAGACAATAGAGCGTGATTAAACAGCGGTAGACCAGCGGTTAAGATAACAAACTTGAGAGAAGCTTCGGGTTCGGTGGTACCTAATTGTAATACGAAGTTAGAGAATGATTTTTAAGGTAAAGTTTAATATATGGATTGAAAGTAAAATGCCTGGATGGAAAAGTGACTTCAGTGGTCGCTTGCCTACTGACACTACGCCGTGTGTAGTTCTAAATTACATACGGGATATTCTCCACTCCTCCCTCTACCATTCTCACAATTAAAAACATGGATGCGGCTTCGCACTCAGAGCCAACATAATAAACGCTGGGCACGGACAACGGACTATAGACAGTCGAGAGCAGCCCTATCGGCCATCTCACCACGTCTGATACACCACCTGCTCAACCTACAAAGATTGGACCTTCGGACCATCGTGGGGATCCTAACAGGACACTGTCCCCTGAACAAACATCTCTACAACATCGGAGCAACAGACAGCCCACTTTGTAGGGGATGTCTGACCAAAGAAGAATCTGCTGCCCATGTAGTCCTGGAATGTGTGGGAGTAACAGCACAACGTAAGGAAATCCTCAACAACCCGAGGTCACTTCGCGAAGCCTGCGAAGACCCCAAGAAACTTCTGTGCTTCTGGGCGGAGTTGGGCTGGCTATCTCCGTAACCGGCCGACTCTCACGCATAATGGACCAACTTAGAGTTCAAATGCGGAAAAGGGAGTCCAATTACAATTACAATTACATACGGGATAAAATTTATGTAATCCTCAATTGGTTGTCCCGGATCTGCGTGTATTTTGTGTCCGTCGTTTAAATAAGAATAAGATTAATTTATTCTGCATAAAAATTTACAACAACTTTAGTTACCAGTGGTATCGACACTAGGCTCGAGGCTTAAAAAATTACAAAAAGCTTAAGCTATGAAAAAATTTTACATTGATTATATATCTATATAATCAATGTAAATGAATAAAAACAATAATTCTAAATACATAACAATGTTATAGCTAATAAGTAAGAGCAATTAAGACTAAATTAGTAAATTAATTAGGTACATAGTTTTCTTAAGCTAATAATAATAATAATAATAATAATGTTATTGCAATGCAATGATCATCGATGTTACCATTCCGCATGATGAGAATCTTGTGAAAGCTGAAAAAGAAAAAGAGTTGAAATACTTAGACCTAGCTCACGAGATTGTCGACATGTGGCGTGTGGACTCGGCGATCATTGTGCCGATAGTCATTACAGTCAATGGTTTAATACCTAAGAGCCTCGACCACCACCTGCAGAGGCTCGCGTTAGATGGCTGGGTCAAGTCCTTGATGCAAAAGGCAGTACTACTCGACACGGCGCGTATTGTGAGGAGATTCCTCTCTCTGGGGCCCTAACCACCGGCAGCCTGGACCCTGTTCCCGATGTCAGTGGGTCATTTCAGTTTTTATATTTTTAAATATGTATAGATTTTATATTTATATTTAAAAATGTAATTATTAGAAAAAAGAAGTAATAAAGAGAATAATAATAAAATATATTTTTTCTTAACTTGCCACAAAAATACAATAACAGCGTCACAAACACGATATTTAGTATTTACGATAAACTCTGGTACCCAGAATAAGATTCAACTTGTGTTTAGGGTACCAGCGTTCTCGCGCACACTATCAACAATTACGTGAGTAGTACTCGTAAGACGAACACAGTGTTAATTAAGAAAAATATACTAAAAGAATAGACAAACAAAAATAAAAATAAAAAATAAAATATATAATACTGTGTGTGTAAATAGCTAATACTGTGTGTGGCTGTGTGCGTCTGCGTGTTTGTGTGTGTGTGTGCGTGCGTGTGTGTGTGTGTGTGTGTGTGCGTGTGTGTGTGTGTGGTGTGTGTGTGTGTGTGTGTGTGTGTGTGTGTGTGTGTGTGTGTGTGTGGTGTGTGTGTGTGTGTGTGTGTGTGTGTGTGCGTGTGTGTGTGTGGTGTGTGTGTGTGTGTGTGATTCTCTCTCTCTGTGTATCATCGGACAGTTACTAGAATGTCCTCTGTTGCTTGGATATGTTAGCTTCATTAACCAAGATTCTATTTTATGCTTAATTTTACTCATTGGTAAGTTTTTGATTTGATATAAACGACTATTGAGTATAGTATAAACATAGGGAGTAGAATTTTACCTTTATGTTATGTCCTCTGCAATATAGAACTTCTACCTATTGCTGAAGTTACCTTCGAAAAAAAACTTGGTTGTTTGTAATTCTTACTGAAAGGCATGCAGCAACAGTTTTGTTAATTTTATGCCTGTATACAGCATACAAGCAATAGATTATTAACATGCATTGTTGCACACTCCCTGATCTCTAGCCGGTCGTGACGGATTACTATACCATCTGGCTACGAGAGCTAAGCAGAAGATAGTGCACTCGTGTTTGCGTACACACTTCTTCTTCTCTCTTAGCCTTTATTATACCCAAGTCACTTGGGGTCGGCTTTTCTAGTCTAACCGGATTTGACTGGATATCAGTTTTTACACGGAGTGGCTGCCACCTGACCTCCGCAACCCGAAGGCTAACGATACCCTAAAGCTAGACCAGTGTCAGGATATTAGAGGGTACTGACTTCCCAATAACGACTGCCATAGATGTTCATTGCAGCCGGGACCAACGGCTTAACGTGCTCTCCGAGGCACGTAGCAGGCGATAATTGTCAATCAATACGCACATAATTTCGAAAAGTCATATAACTTCCGAAAGTTAGAGGTGCGCGACGTGGGTTCGAACCCGAGACCCTCTGCGTTGCAGTCTGTTGGTCTCCCCGCTGAGCTATCGCTGCTGTTTGCATACACACTTGTGCACTATAATATCTCCTGCTGCCTTTATAACCGAAATTTAGCCTGGAGGACTTCTAACAATTATAAAACATCTTTGTTTATCGTTTCAGGGTACTACAAGTAAAAGTCTAAGTATCTAGCCCTGGTGGTACAGGGCTTGTCAATGTGGCTGGTATAATAATATAATAATATTATATCACATACACACAACACCATCTAGCCCAAACTGAGCAGAGCTTGTAACTATGGGTATTAGACAATGGATAATATACAATATAATATATACTTTTTACAACAATATACATATATACTTTTTTTTTGTAAATACATACATATTATACATAGAAACACCCAGACCAAGACAAACATCCATGTTCATGCACACAAATGTTTGACTTGTGCGGGAATCGAACCCGCGGCCTCAGGCGTGGCAGTCGGTTACACTAACCACTACGCCATCGAGGCTGACCAATGTAATGGTAGGTATGCTAAGTCTCGGGTTCGATTCCTGGGTCAAACAAAGTTTTATTAGGTTTTAGAGTTCGGAAAAACTCATATACAACTGCTTTGTCCGTCCGTCCGTCCGTCCGTCCGTCTATTATACAACTTTCAACTCAAGAACCGTAAGAGCTAGAGACTCGCGGTCGACGCCATTCGACTCAGCATAGTCGATATATAGCCCCGAAATGACTATGACCTTTGACCTCAAGGTCAGGTTGTATCACGTGACCTTTGCAAATGCAAAATCTTAGAATTCGAAAAAATGGTTCAAGTAATCCATCCATTTTTTCCATCATCATTTTTTCAATCTATTTTTTCGATCGCTAAGGTTTTTTTCTTTTGAGATTTTGTTCTATCAAATGAAAGATGACAATAGACTCATTCTCAATAGAGTATCTCTAATAATAATGTAATACACCCCTGCCTATTCCTTTGGGGGATAAAGGCAGGTAAGACTATGTATGTATTATGGGAGACCAACAGACTGCAATGCAGAGGGTCTCGGGTTTGAACCCACTTCGCGCACATCTGAATTTCAGAAGTTACATGACTTTTCGAAATTATGTGCGTATTGATTGACAATTATCGCCTGCTCTGTGCCTCGGAGAGCACGTTAAGCCGTCGGTCCCAGCTGCCATGAACATATATGGCAGTCGTTATTGGGAGTGTCGACACCAAAGATCCCACTGGATCGAAGTGTCGCCGGTCTGCACTGACTGGCCCCCACATAAGATACATACATACATGTATGTAATATATACAACAGCGTGTACAAAACATTTATTTTCCAAATCTAACTAAAGAGAAATAAGCACAAAAGCATCTTGTAATGAACTCAATAAATCTCTAAAAACGACAAGCTTACAAAACAATACGAGAAACAGAAAGCGTTTCCAGTAAATAAATACTAGCTGGTCCATAGTGGGAACAAAAGCGCTGCAGTGGGTACAATTAGCTCGGCGTGGGCTTTCGTTCATTAGTGGACACCGTGGGCTAGTGTCGCCTTACATCCTTGTTAGTGGCGGATACAAAGAGTTAGGTCGTTGCAAACGTTCTTGCAGGATCGTTAAGGATTATTGAAAAATACATTCTTTGAATATGTTTTCGTTTTTGTTATGGTTTATTATTATTTTTTTAATTTTGTTTGCATCGGTGGCAGACGAGTAGATGGTCCACTTGATGGAAAGGGGTAACCGCTGCTCATGGACTTCAGCAATGTCAGGACACAGCAAAGCTGCTGCCTACCGTGAAAGAAAAAAGGACATATCATAGCGCTCGGGTTTTGTGGTGATGTTTGCGGCCGATTGGTGACGATTGGCCTCAAACATCACCACAAACTATCCAACCCCTTTTTTGATGGGAACTTTGGTTATATTTGCAACAGATGGGTCTTAGACTCGAAAGGATTTTTTATTCGTTCAATAGGTGTTTTTTGTTGAAAACTTACGACTACAATAACGTGGTGTTAGGTAATGTGCCCTGAAAATAACTAAAAGCTGTTCTTTTGGGTTTTATATAAAATGGAGCATTTTTATATTAAAATTAAAATAGAGATGCTGCTAAGGATATATGGGTGTAAATGTTGTAATACCACAGAACATATAAAAGTAGTAATGTAGACCCTCATAGCCAGTTGCACTCACTGATAGTGTATAGTGGTATTTCATCTGAGCATCTCCGTGCTTCGGAGGGCACGTAAAAAGTTGGTCCCGGTTGACAGCAGTCGTTAAGCCATGTCAGAGGCCTACGGGCGGCTTGAACAACTCTTGACAACAGGTTGGCCACTAACCACACGAAGAGAAAGAAGAAAGAAAGGCAAGAGTAATGTTCTGTGTGTAAAACAATATATAGATGTATGTTTTTATTCTTTAGGTAGTGCAGCACTTGTGAATACTTTCTTGGACTTTTATGTTAGGAGTTTTGGTTATGTTTGCAATAGATAGGTCCTAGGTTCTAAAGGGTTCTTTTTGGATTCGATATATATTTTCTGTTGGGTACTTTCCAACAGCGTAGTACTAGGCAATGTGAACTGCGGGTCTACCGTGAAAATGTTTTTACGCAATGACGTGCCGAAACGAATTACGAACGAAATAATAAGCATATACCTACCATGAAAACACTTCGGATTTTTTAGGACGTACAAATGTCATACGACGATATTCGTGACGAATGTCGGCGCGAATGATGTTTCATGGTAAGATTAAGCACGAACGAACGTACGCAATTGCGTATAACGCATTTCACGGTAGACCCCCTGTCGATGGCAATAAGTTGCTCTTTTTAGATTGTATATAAAATGGTGTAATTTTATATAAAATCTAAAATAGAGTTGCTGCTGAGATAATGCTTACTAATATTACAAATTCGAAAGTAACTCTGTCTGTCTATCTGTTACCGTTTCACAGCTAAGGGTACCGGCTGGGCTACCACTCAACCGATTTAGATGAAATTTAGTACAGATATAGTTTAAAACCTGGGGAAGGACATAAGCTACTTTTTATCGATGTGCGTACCACGCGAGCGGAGCCGCGCGCAAAAGATAGTATGTGTCTATATGGCATAAAACATTATACCTAAATGCTTTTATTGCTTAGAAAACGCGGCACTTGTGAATACGATCACTGTGATTGAGATCTCAGAATAGATTTTCAAGTTCAACAAAGTGTCATTTGCTTTCGATTAGGTGGGACGTGCATCTGGACACAAACAAAAAATGTTAAGTTTACTTGTACAGGTATTTAAGTTATACCTGCTTAAGTGAATATATTATTATATTAATCATAATTACTATTGTATCTACAGTTTCTTTAGATTTGATTTTTATTTAATTATTTTTAATTATTAATGCATGCATGTCTTTTCTTTTTTGCTTTTTTTTATATACACCTAAAGTGGCAAACAAGCATACGGCTCACCTGATGGTAAGTGGTCACCGTAGCCTTTAGACTCCTGCAACACGAGAGGCATTACTTGCGCGTTGCTGACCCTTTAGAACAGGAGGAAGAGAAAAAGGAAGTGGGGAGGAAAAGGAGCGGGAAGGAGAAAAATCTATCCTAACTACCACCTGAGAATTGTTTTTTTTAAATTACTATATTTAATTTTCTTCTACACTACGACCATAAATGAATGAATTCCATCGGTTTCTTGTTGTTTTATTATTATGTTAATAAATAGACAGTCAAAAGTATATATATATAAGTAGCTATTGCACTTTTTTAGTATATATTTTTTTTATTTTCCATTGATTTTCTTAATGGCCATCAGTTCTACTGTAAGATATTTCAAGGTTATCTATTAATTTCCAGACAACCTGTATATGCTCAAAATTATGTATGTTGTTTTCTACTTACTATCTTCGGTAAGTAATATTGCACACTATAATTTAAAACAGTGATTCTTATAAATAAAGCTTACTTTATTTTGAACTAACGAAGTTTGTTCAAATATCACAAATAGCCACCCATCCCAAATCAAATCGTGTCAATTATACCGAACCGATTGAATACACTAACATCTATTTAAATGTATACTCCGAATTCAATTCATTCGTAATAAATTACTAGCGGAGCTACCCATACTAACCCCGTACACGCAACTGTGACACTTGTCACGTCGCATCTAGCGTGACAGTCATGCGCAAATGTCATGGCGACATAATATGTTTATAGATATCGCAGCGTCGACTAACACGGCGAATTCGATTGAGCTATACGTAACATTAATATCTGATTAATATTAATGCAACATCATAATCAATTATTTATTAGTATTCCGTTGGGGATATATTGAATAGTTATTCGGCTAATAGCGTGAGTGAAAAAGCAATAGAGCTGCTAAATTTTATTATTTGGATTTTATTATTTACTATCTTTTCTCGGGAACAGTACTTTTCCTGGATAAAAGGTACCCTGTATCCTTTTCTGTAACCCTGACAACATGTATGCAAAATATCTGTTTCCGTTCTGTTTTTTAAAAGACAACGCCTGTCCTAGAAATAATTCCTATGCCGTAGCGAACTTTACAAACATTTAAACAACGGACACAACTATTTGCGGATCACACAATTTTTTGTTCTGTGTAGGATTCGAACCCACAAACCACGGTGCAGCGGCAGGGGCGAGGCGACAACTTAAACCACTACGCCATCCATTCAGACATCGTGCTCGTGATCATGACGATCGGTCGAGTAGTAAAGGCGTGAAAGCGTAACAAATAAGCAAACACACATATTGCCGTAGTGCAATAAGTGTGATTGAAACCCAATACCACATACGTACGTAGGTATGAGATTTCTAACACAAGCATTGTAACTCAGCTGGAGGAATTACCATAAATACTAGAAAACCGTAACCAAAACTGCTAGTAATCTTTAAAAAATAAATCTCTGTTCTTCGCCTTGCTTATATAAGCTCTTTTCGTATACTAAATGAATAGCCAAGCACAGATTTCTCTTATTGTGAAAAGGGTAAGTCCATTCACCGTGCTGGCCTACAGCAGTTTAGCAGACTTCACATATACAGCTGCCGTCTTTTGAATATGTTGGATGGTGAATCGTTGTTGTCGCAATTCAGTTCCAGATAGTGTAACGTATTCTCGGAGGGACTGCGCCGCTACACCGGCGGGCCGGAGAGCATCCACGTGCGTGCGGCGCGGCCGTGTGCTGGCGCGCGCGCCCGCCAGCGTAGAGCCGGAGCAGCACGTGCGGGACGGCGCCCTCACTCCCGGCGTGCGGTCAGATTGGGCGACGCCCATCGTGCCACGAGTCAAAAAGGATGGTAACATTAGAATTTGCACTGATTATAAGTTAACTCTAAACAAGGTGTTAGAAATTGACCGTTACTCGCTGCCTAGAGTAGAAGACTTACTAGCGCGGTTACATAGGGGGCAGCGATTTAGTAAAATGTGTCTTCAACAGTATTACGGAGATGCACATGTGCCGGTTTCCTTACGATATCCCCTTCACATTCAAACGATATTGCACGCAACTTTCAAATTCAGTACTTGTGTTTGATTAAGCTGGGGGCTCTGCGTAGTAGTCCGAAGGTCACAAACTGGGCGTCTTCTTACCTCTCTTATCTTATCTTATGTGGGGGCCAGTCAATGCAGACTGGCGACACTTCGACCCAGTGGGATCTTTTGTGTCGACACTCTCCCAATAACGACTGCCATAGATGTTCATGGCATCCGGGACTGACGGCTTAACGTGCTCTCCGAGGCACGGAGCAGTAGAAAATTGTCAATCAATACGCATATAATTTCGAAAAGTCATATAACTTCGGAAAGTCATAGGTGCGCGACGTGGGTTCGAACCCGAAACCCTCTGCATTGCAGTCTGTTGGTCTCCCCACTGAGCTATCGCTGCTCTTCTTATTATAATGTAAAACTAAATGAAATAAACATATGTAAATCCCTTGGAAAACTTTTATATAAAGCTCAAATCCGAACGACCGATAAGGGATTTTGAAACACATCGAGCACTCAGTTTCAAAGTACAAAAAAGAAGTGTATTATAATATGTTTTCCATCTAATATTTATTTTATCAAGAGCAGTGTTATGAAAAACAAATATAACACATACGTTTTCAATTTTCATAAAAATATTTGCAATGGAAATATCGTAATGTGAAAATATTTTTCTACAAAAATGTTATTCATGTATTTTATTAAGTAAGTTTTGTCCGGACAAATGGAAACGCTTCGGGTAAGATATGACATTGTACTAACATATGTACATATAGTTTATTGTTATATGAGAAAATTACAGTATTATGCTGTTATATCATAATATTATAAATAAGCATGCCGAGGGTCTCGGGTTCGAACCCCCGTCGCGCACCTCTGATTTTCGGAAGTTATATGACTTTTCGAAATTATGTGCGTATTGATTGACAATTATCGCCTGCTACGTGCCTCGGAGAGCACGTTAAGCCGTCGGTCCCGGCTGCCATGAACATGTATGGCAGTCGTTATTGGGCAAATCAGTACCCTCTAATAAATAGATATGATAAAAATAAAAAATACAATACATAAATATGGGTCCCTATGTATTGTCTCTAGATATATAGGCTTGTTTATTAAATACTAGCTTTTGCCATGGCTTCGGTCACTTAAATGTAGGTTAGGTAAGCCTAATGCCGCCATATTGAAGGTGGGAGAATGGGGATCTCCCAGCCATTCCAGCGATCCCAGTCGGATTAACGCTCTCCGCTGTGCCGAGCGTCACCCAGGAGTCGTCGTCCGCAGGCATGTCTTGCCTGCGTTGAACACTGCTGGGTGGGTTGCTGACGTAGTTTGAATTCCAGCGACCCACCCACCATTCAAGGCAACGAGGCACACCGTGGTAAGTTTAGTTGGTAGTACACGGGACATTTCATCTTACCTAGGGTGAGCCCGACATAACCTCGCCGCTCCCTTTTCCGCAGAGTGGTATGGGCCAATGCACACCTCCACGTTAAAAAAGAAGTTTATGTTAGTAACAGTACTAATATTCTTTTTTTTTGTTACTCGGTGATAATATAGCTTTCTAATGATGAAAGAATTTTTTAAATCGGTTAAGTTTTTCGGTTCGGTAGTCGGTAGTCGGTATCGGTTAAGTAGTTTTGAAGTTAAATCCTTATAAACAAATAAATCAAATCTTTCCTCTTTATAATATTAGTATAGATATAGATAATAAGTAAGAGAGTAGATCAATTATTAGGCACCGTCATTAGGGGATAAATTTCGAATAATCCTTCCTGTCTAGATGCTTTCTTTATATAAGAAACCAGCACGCAAAGTTTCAAACAAATACTAGCGTTGATACGTCAGTCAAACAAGTGAGAAACGGCCATGAATTGCCGTAAATCTTAGATTTCGAAAAAATGCTATCACGTGACCTTGAGGTCAGAGGTCAAAGGTCATAGTAATTTCGAGGATATATAGACTATGCTGAGTCGAATCGCGTTGACCGCGAGTCTCTAGCTCTTACGGTTCATGAGTTGAAAGATGGTATCACGTGACCTTGAGGTCAGAGGTCAAAGGTCATAGTCATTTCGGGGGCATATCGACTATGCTGAGTCAAATGGCGTAGACTGCGTGTCTCTAGCTCTTACGATTCTTGAGTTGAAAGTTGTATAACAGACAGACGGACGGACGGACAAAGCTGTTGTATAAGAGTTTTTTCAAACTCTAAAAGACAATTAATCCTCATATATAGATAGAGGATAGAGTAAAGCAAATTAAGGAATATTTACAAGAAACGTTTTCCAAAACCGCATTCAACAACAACACTCCTCAGAATTTCGTGCTAATCACCTCCTCTAACACTTGCTGTTAATTACCGCCTAATCTGTCTGCTGCAATCCTAATCGTCGCCGCCAGCGTACGCTCCTGTGCGCCAGTATTTAGCCTCGTGTTATTGGTATACTGTGCGTTTATGTCAATTGATTCCGTGTCGAATTACGTATACAGTTGCTAGTTCAAATGTCGTTTGCTCTGTGGATAATTAGTCGATCGGTTAATAGTGACTGGACGGTAGTAAGTTATTTATTCTATTAACATTTTGTAGCACTTTAATGTTTAGACGCTGTATGTAACGCATGATGTGGTCTTCTGTAATTGAAGAAGTATACAGATCAAAAATGTCTTGATTTGTATTTTCTTTTGTGAATAAGATGTGTAAACATTATATGGGTGTAATTTTGTTAAGAGGTTTTGATGATTGTAACTCAATCACGCACTACCATTGGATGAAACTTACACAATGATACACCAGAACTTTATTATTTTAAAGACTTCTCCCACACTAAAAGTAAGTCCCGTGTCACGGTGCACTTTACAAATATTCAAACAACGGACAAAAATAACACCCAGGTTCTGAATAACTATTTGTGGATCACACAAATTTTTGTCCCATGCGGGGATCGAAACCACAGTCGGCGTAGTGGCACTACCGAGGCGACATCCATGCATGGGATATGGATGGGATAGTTTTTATCTGGGTATATGTTACCCTAAGATTAACGCTAACAAGGCCGCGGGGAGAAACAAGAGTTAATGGTTATATTATTGTATATTCAAAATCAAAATATCTTAATTCATTTACGTCACAAAGTAACACTTATGAACATCAAGGTTACACTAACTAAACTATAATGTGAATTTACATGTACCTGTTGTCACGTTCAGCAAAGCAAGTGCGTAGAACCAATGAGACGGGCAAGAAATTCACGGCCACTCTTTTTAATCGCCAATTTTACAATACTGCTTGTTTTATAAGTTATATTTTGTTACTCAAATGTGAATATGTTGAATATGACAATATTATGAGATAATTCAATTCGCCTGAAAGTTTTTAAACATGTAACTTGATAGTATTTTATTTTAAAGTATAATATCAAGGATAGTGAAGGGCGACTCCAAATTGGTTCAATCTAATTGGAAGCTCAAATAAAGCTAAAAGATAAATTCAGTATTTTTAAAGCCGACTTAATTAAATCAAATTGTTTTATTTACACAAATTGAAAGGCATTTTTATTGGCAGTATCTACTTGATTTGCAGAAGTTTTGAACATAACTAACTCTATCGAATAAGAAGCAAAGATAGTTAGTGGTAGACAGTTAGACTGCCATGTAAAGGTCTCAAGTTCGATCCCAAGGCGCGCATTTTGATCTTACCTCTACTTTATTTTCATGGTTATGTGCGTAGTCAGTGGGGAGACCAACAGACTCCAATCCAGAGGGTTTCGGATTCGAACCCACGTCGCGCACCTCTGACTTTCAGAAGTTATATGACTTCGAAATTATGTACGTATTGATTGACAATTATCGCCTGCTCAGTGCCTCGAAGAGTACGTTAAGCCGTCGGTCCCGGCTGCCATGAACATCTGTGGCAGTCGTTATTGGGAAGTCAGTGCCCTCTAATATCCTGACACTGGTCTAGCCTAAGGGTATCGTTAGCCTTCGGGTTGCGGATGTCAGATGGCAGCCGCTCCATGTAAAAACTAATATCCAGTCAAATCTGGTTAGACTAGAAAGCCTGTCCAAGTGACTTGGGATTAATAAAGGCTAGGGAGAAGAAGAGTTGCGTATTGAATAGTTAAGTTACCTGCGTCGCGCATCTCTGACTTTCGGAAATTACATGACTTTTCGAAATTATGTGCGTATTGATTGACAATTATCGCCTGCCCTGTGCCTCGGAGAGCACGTTTAGCCATCGGTCCCGGCTGCCATGAACATCTATGGCAGTCGTTATTGGGAGATTGTCGACACAAAAGATCCCACTGGGTCGAAGTGTCGCCGGTCTGCACTGACTGGCCCCCACATAAGATACATAGATACATACATACGCTTTATTTAATGGTGAAGGAAAACCTGCATGTCTGAGAGTTCTCCATAACGTTCTCGAAGGCATGTGAAGTCTGCCAACCTGCACTAGGTCAATGTTGTGCTCACACTAAGTGCTCAGTAATGGGACAGTTTAATACACAGTAACAATCAAATAATTGATGAAAGGAAAGAAATTTACTGCACAGATGGCGTAGTGGTTAAAATTGTCTTCTTGCCACTGCCGCCGCGCTGAGTATTGTGGGTTGAACGGGACAAAAATTTGTGTTATCCTCAAATAGTTGTTATGAGTCTGCGTGTTCTTCGTGTCCGTAGTTTGAATGTTTGTAAAGTCCCCCGCCTAGCGCAGCAGGTGCCTTTTAAAAAAAAGAAAAACAGTTTTTTATGGGTATACTATATGCACCGCTGGAACTAGCCGCGTGAGACGCAGTAACAGTATAAATATTCTTATACATTCAGTATTTTTGGTATTTTTACACCCTCATTCGTATTTAACTTCACCAAATAACCAACAGGCAATCCCACAATAGTGGTTAAAGGTATAAAAAAAAAAATTCAATTCGAATATTTTGTACCGACTGTGATTATTTATTGTGGGTCGATTCCCGGATCGATCAAATTGTTATACTGTGAAGAAATTCTTAAAAGCTTAGATCTACCATAAAAATGTCTATACGAATTTCAGGCCGAACGAAAATATTTAAATTAAAGCTATTCGAAATTCCTTCTACCAAAATAGCACTACTCCATTGTTCGCAGTACTTCATGAAAGAGCTTAGGACAATCATAGGTTACTTGCTGAAATTCAGGACGTATTTCGGCATAAATTTGTTTCACGGTACGAACGGTGGGCCCGGAACTTTGCCATTAACAAGTGTTGAAGCCATGACAAGCCTACCGGATTAATTGCAGCACGACTTCTAGATGTATTCAGAGTTCAAGTTGCAATTGAGAATTACTCGACTACTTACTAAATACAGTTTAGTAGACAGCAATACGTTCCAAGCTAAATATAAGAGTAATACCTAATAATATCCTCCAGACCGATTACGGCCACGGCGGCCAGTCTCCATTAAGACTACTACGCAGCTCAACTACGCAGGAGATATTATAGTTCACAAGTGTGTGCGCAAACACAAGTACACTCTCTGTTCTCTAACCCTCATGATCCCATGAGACGATAATCCGACACGACCGGAGAGAGATCAGGCGCAGGGCTAACGGCTTTACGTACTTTCCGAGGCACGGGAGTGTCTTACACCGCCAACTTCCTAACTCCGGGCTGCTATTGAGACTTCTTAACTGAAAAACTGAATAACTGTTTTTGGCCCGACCCGGAATTCGAACACGAGACCTCATGCACAACCGTCGCATTCACTACCGCTGCGCCACGGAGGCACTAATACACATCTGACTATCCTTTCGGGGATAGAGGCGGTTCAACATACGTTGCCTCAAGAAACACATCCGCTGCTTAAGAGTTTCAAACATAAGTCTCATGTATTTACGTCAACTAAATTTAGGATTTAATATACCCTACACACCCAAGTATATACACATAAGCATATTATATAAGCCGTCCGGAATTTCCCAGTGTAATTTATTCCTTGTAAGTTTAAGTACCCAAATGGGGTAAACATTAACATGTGTTCAAATCCGGCAAGTCCCGGAACTAATGAAGTAAGAAGGAAATATTAAGCAGGGTCATCGAGGTCACTGGGGTCAATGTGGGTCACTAGTCCATTTATGAGTCGTTGTGTTGGGAAGTTAAGATAGTGTAATGAGGTGACGGAATGATCAAACATGTCATTGTGTTAAGTACTCAAGTTCACTTGATTTTGATCTTAAACACGTACTGTTCAGCACAGAACTAGTATGATGTTCTAGTGTTTCAGAGTATACATAAGTAATAAATTTTATAAGTCTTTTCCACTTGAAGATAGACAGAAAATCATCAATGAGGGTTTTTGCGCTTGAATTCACAGCTTGAGGTGCTTGTGGATAGTAAGGTCTTTAGACGTCAAACTCTGTAGTCACTTCAACAGAAGTCATTGAAAACGACAATTCTTCTTTTCTCTTAGCCTTTATTATTCCCAAGTCACTTGAATCGGCTTTTCTAGTCTAACCGGATTTGACTGGATATCAGTTTTTACACAGAGCGGCTGCCACCTGACCTCCGCAACCCGAAGGCTAACGATACCCTAAAGCTAGACCAGTGTCAGGATATTAGAGGGGACTGACTTTCCCAATAACGACTGCCATAGATGTTCATGGCAGCCGGGACCAACGGCTTAACGTGCTCTCCGAGGCACGGAGCAGGCAATAATTGTCAATCAATACGCACATAATTTCGAAAAGTCATATAACTTCCGAAAGTCAGAGGTGCGCGACGTGGGTTCGAACCCGAGACCCTCTGCATTGCAGTCTGTTGGTCTCCCCACTGAGCTATCGCTGCTTGTTGTTGTTTGCTGTTGTTTTTTTCATTGAAAGCGATAATTATTACCGCCAAATACAGCTGTTGGCAGCAGCTGTGACAGGATTGACAGAACCTTACTGGCTAGGTGCATTAACTGGTGAGTACGAAAACGATACGAGCCCTATCGATTATCTCCGCCCAGGGCTACTACTGACTAAAACCACACCCGTGTTCCTTCACTTGCCCTTAACATCTAGAGCCACGAGTTTCCTCTCAGATTTCGCCGCGACCTCAGCAGGCACTGCACCCACTGTGCCAACAAATGTAGCGCGTCGCCATATCGCCTGCATCTGGCCTAACGAGGTTTCGAAATTTCTACGCTTACGGTGGATATACGGTTTTATGAGACGTCTTTTCTTGCCGGGTTATTTTATATAGATTCCCGTTCCGAGAACAGCTAAAAAATTCGAGATAGAATTGATTGACTACCAGAGACAAACGTTAGTTATTTGTTTAATCTTGAATGATCTCCAATATTCTTAAGATTTAATTGACATATAGTTAATACAAATAGCTAAGCACGATTCAGCAAAAGAATATAATTAAATTTTTACTTATCTGTGCTTCGATAGCGGTATTAATTTTCTACTAAAACTTTTTCTGTTAGAAAATTCTTAGTAACAACATGAACTCTAAAAATGTATTTAGTGGACGGAAATAGGGTTACCCATTCTAACATTATATAATATAATAATAATATTCTACCACATACACACAACATCATCTAGCCCAAACTAAGCAGAGCTTGTACTATAGGTACTAGACAATGTATAAACATACACATATATGTATAAATGTTTTTTGTAAATACATTCATATTATACATAGAAACACACAAACCAAGACAAATATCCATGTTCATGCACACAAATGTTCGAATTGTGCGGGAATCGAACCCGGGACCTCAGGCGTGGCAGTCGGTTACACTAACCACTACGCCATCGAGGCCGACATTAGATCTATAAACATAGCAGTGGAAACAATATACCTCTGCGTAACTTTTCGTGTATATACAGAAGTTGAGCCAATCTATATAAAACGTAATTTTATCTCCTGCAGAATGTTTAGTTATTCTTAGACAGTGTCCGACCCCAGTCGCCGCACGCCGCCCCAAGCCAGTGACGGCGCCTCGCTGGATTTACCCAAAGCCTCCGTCTACATTAAGATCACTGATATTGGCTACGCTATTTCAATGTAAATGGCTATTTTTAAATGTTGTCCCTGTATTGACTGCATCATTGGTTCTTTGGGATAAGTTTGCGCTTATATCTAGAGTCTATTTTGAATTGCAGATACTTTTTGACAAGACTAGGAATAATTACTTTATTTCGGAGAATTTTATTGACTACTACATTTTGCCCGCGGATTCGCTCACATAATAAATGTAGGTTTTGTTATGTTAGTAACAGTACTTTTTTCTGGATGAAAGTATTCTATGTCCTTATTTGTTCCCCTGACAACGAATATGCAAAATTTTATGATAGCTTATCAAACAAATAGATAAACTCACATTCACATTTACAATATTATAGTTAGGATAAGGATTTTAAACAGCTGTGTTATTTGTTAAGGATGAGGAAGTATTCTGAGGTCATAAGAAACATCAGATGCAAAGAACACTCAGACCCAGTTATCGATAAACGCATCATCGATCGCACACAATATCATACTTGCTAATCTTAATGACATAATACGTCGTGTTCTTGTCACGGCTGGCGTTCCAGCTGTACTTGAACCCAATGGCTTGGTACGTGACGATGGAAAGAGACCGAACGGAATGTCATTGTTGCCTTGGAAGATGGGCAGGCCTTTGGTGTGGGACGCAACATGCGTTGACACCCTTGCGCCACCACATCTTCCAGGTACTGCGGGATGTGCCGGCGCTGCTGGTGCAACCGCGGAAACCCTCAAACGGCGCAAATATAGTAATTTAGTTGGAAATTACATTTTTAAGCCGTTTGGGGTGGAAACCCTAGATTCATGGGGTCCGAGCGCTCGTATTTTGTACAGGGAGATCGCAAAACGCCGGATCGACGTTTCGCGTGATCAGAAGGCTGGTCTTTTCTTAGCCCAAAGAATCAGCATTGCCATTCAACGTGGCAATGCTGCGAGTCTTCTGGGTACGTTACCAGTTGACAGCGATGCTGAAGAATTCTACGATGCCTAAACCATTTTGTAAATATTTAGTATTATAATTATTTGTGTTTTTGTTATCTTTTTTAATACGTTTGTAAATATAGGTTATTAGATTATTTCATTTTAAAATTAATTACAATATATCATACTGTGTAATAATAATTAAAATATTATATAATGATGATATAAGGCTATATAATATTCGGCACGCTAAAATGCTGCAGTCCATCATCAGGTACGATTCCCAAATTGGAAATAAGTTAGTAATCTATCAGCTTAACCATATCGTAACAAATGATAAAAGCATTGTGTTTTATCATTATGTATCCATTTACGTTATCTAGTTGTGTGGTGCGGTACCAAACACCTTTTGCCTAATACGATGCTATTGAATGATACGAGGAGATAGATTATAGAATATGTATATTACTGATAAAGTTTTAAGGCTAAGAACAACTGACAGAAAATGCTAAATGATATAATGATAGTGAGTTACACGCGACGCGGTTGATGACCGGTAGTGAACTGATTTTTATATAATACTAATGAATTACGAATGCGTTGTGGCGAATATGCTGACATAATATAAAGTTATTTTGCAATGTACGGTTGCACCGCACTCTAGTAATTAGTAGAATAGAATGTAGGTATTATTTATTTATTTACAGTACAAAAATGTTACATAAAACACAGCGCCATGGAAATGTATTATATTATATATTTATTAAAATCAACATTATATATTAATTAGTTAATAAATACATATCCACCCTCTAGAAGGTATACGAACGCGTCTATATATCTCTGTATTTTTAAAGTAATCCGTTTTTATGCGTGGGTTTAGGTTTGATTTGATTGTGATTGCAGCCGAAATCGTAAAGGTTAATGACATTGGCACCTAGAACGAGAGAAATCAGTATGTTCGGCATTTAAGAAATAAATACACAATATTGTCTTCTGTTTACGCGAATATTATTCATTGAAATTAAACTACTATATACGGATTTTATGGCGTTGTTTATTTGACACTTTATTACATAATTTTGAAAAACTGTTACACTACTACTACTATTAAATTTTACTACTTATTGAGCTAATTGAATTATTATTAAAACTATTAAAACTATTTAGATTTAATTTAATTTTACACTATCCCCGACGTTTCGGTTGCTTTTCAGCAGCCATGGTCACGGGGAGACCATGGCCATACCATATACATACCATATTAAATCTAAATAGTTTTAATAGTTTTAATAATAATTCAATTAGCTTTGACACACCTGGCCATTCCTTTCCTTTCATTCAATCTTTAATTCTATTATATATTGCGCTGAGAAATATATGTGGTGTGACTCTGAAAGATAGAATAAGGAATAGTGTGATTAGAGAGAGATGAAATGAAATGATGCGGCATGAAAGTGGATATAGTGACAAGAATAGAAAAGGGTATGTTAAGCTGGTTTGGGCATGTAGAAAGAATGGACGAGGAAAGACTGACTAAGAAAGTTTATAGGGCTACTGTGAATGGAACAGTCGCAAGAGGAAGACCTAGGCGAACGTTTCTTGATCAGATCAGAGGCGTTCTGGACAAAGGCCAGGTTAAGAGCACCTTGAACCGACGGGCGTGTATCAGGAATGTGATGAAAGTGAATGAAGCCAGAGAAGTGTGTCAGGATCGTAGCAAATGGAAATCCGTAGTCTCTGCCTACCCCTCTGGGAAACAGGCGTGAATCTATGTATATATGTATGTTAATTCTATTCTCTAAGATTGCCACCGTACGACTGATATCTCTGTATCTCTGATATTCCAAATAGTCATAGGCCGAGCGCTATGATATGCCCTTCCTCAAACGAGGTTTAAAGAGAGAGAGAGAGAGTTCTTCTTTCACGGTAGGCAGCGGCTTTGCTGTGTCCTGACATTGCTGAAGTCCATGAGCAGCGGTTACCACTTTCCATCAGGTGGACTATTTGCTCGTCTGCCACCAATGGCAATAAAAAAAAAGCAGTGTGCTTGTTATCACAAAATACCTTGAATGCTACATCGAATAGCTGTGCCTGACATTAGTCGCAGATCTAAATATGTGCGATCAAAACATTTTTCTTGCCCCGTTTTCACGCAAGCCAGTGGTTTCACGATGCCTGTGGTAGTCACATATCATCACATGAGTCGCTGGTACTTCTTCCACAAATGGTTATACATAAGACAATGCAAACTGGTGTACCCATAACTAAACTGATTATAACGAGAAAATAATTATCATACTGCATGCTTCGTTCTCGATACACATAATTATGTTTACCATGCAGCTTCTTTGCGAACTCGCGAACTTGAACTTAGCGTGGCAACTGTATAATTATTTTTTACATATTTAAGTACTTAAAATATTTCAGCCATAAAATATGCCTTAAAAATAGACAAAGCACTTCGTATAATAATGATTTAACATCACGTCTAGTTAGTTTGTTTGATTACTTATATATCTGTATTTCGCCGTTATTAGTCATTTGTCTTATCTTCCAAAGTATCAACGATTTTCTCTAAAATTACTTAGTCTAATGTCTGCAGTTTGTATGCATGTGCAGTTTGGATAATCAAACTATATAGTACGCTTGAGGATACGTCCTTACAAATATACAACAGCTAGTACCAATAATTGTGTTAATATAAACTCATAATTTCAACTAGTAAAGCGACAAGGACTACTCTTGTGGTTTTGCCGCCATAATTTATGTTTATAATTTTGTGTGATTTCAAAGATATTATATTACGTAAACAGAAAAAAAGCAGATATGTTAGTAACGCACCAAAAGTGAGGACTCATATACAAATAAATTAGGTCTTATTATATTGCCCTCAAGCAAAATCGGTTCAACAAAATCCCTTGTCAGTCAAAGGACACTTATTATTGTTCCAATGATAGCTGTTTCTATCATGTAAGCTCTTTGTTATGCATTGCGCTACTTATTTTAATACACAAAATTGTATGGATCAGATATTCAAGTTTGATACTGGACCGCCCTGACTACAGCAAATTAATCATATTGATATTCGATCCTACCACTACTGATGGGAGAGGGAAGAAGGAGAATATCATTGTCAAGGATTAGCACAAGATTTTAACATGTGCTCTTTACAAAGCCTGTCGTCTTTATCAAAATTTAAATAACTCATTTGAAGAATATACAGTGTTCAATATTTAAATTAAATAATAGTTACACTATGTTTGTAAACATGAAAACAAAGCAAAGAGAAAAGGCTGAACATAATGTAGAACATAACTGGTTTAGACAGCGTAGTAAAAATAAAAAAGAATAAAGAATTGATTTTACAGACTTTTTATACAAATGTTCTCAAGATGACAATAATGTATTCTTTAGAGAGATTATCTGGTGACTGAAAAGTCGATGCATAGTGCACTTAGGGTTTGCCCGTCCCGAACCAGACTTTCTTTTAATATTAAATTAAATATGGAACAGTCTCACACACGTAAGTGTCTCCTAGCAGTGACATTATTTCTAAATGGATTTTTGAAGCCTAATCTTTAAAGGGATAAAGTGTAGACACAGAAAATGCTTAGTATAATTATAAATAACAAAAATGGGCACTTAGGCACTTTTTATTAAATAATGTTTCTATGGCAGTTGAGCGTTGCTTTAAAAATATTACTCGCCCCCTGTTATGGAATAAAACATTGCATATGAATACA
Source organism: Catocala fraxini (assembly GCA_930367265.1). NCBI lineage: Eukaryota > Metazoa > Arthropoda > Insecta > Lepidoptera > Erebidae > Catocala > Catocala fraxini. The sequence continues at coordinate 23,918,175 of OV884038.1, forward strand.
TACCAGTGGCGTAGCGTGGGGTAAGGCGCCTGGGGCAGGAAGTACCTATTTTGCCACCCTCTTAATTAGTTATTTCAATTTAAAAGACTTCAATTTTCAGTAATTCTAAAGAACTTATCGGCAAGAAGAATCATCATTATTGTGTATTGTACAGTTCAAATATTTACAAGACATTATTATTTATTGAGAAATTTCGCCGCCCCCTAAAAGTGCCGCCAGGGGCGGGCTGCCTCTGCCGCCATCACGACGCTACGCCACTGATACATACGTTTCTAATTTTCGATACATGCCTTAATATACCTGAAAGGATAGGCAGAGGTGTATTGTACACCTATATTTCGTTAACTATAGTTTTGGTCTAATTTAATATTGCCGTCTACCAGTCTCCGTTAACCCAGTATGCCTGTTTCCTGATCGCGCTCCGAGACTTCATAATGGAATCAAATATTGGCAGTTACCTAACTCTTCCACTACATACAGGCTTAAGTGCAGTGTACAACAAATTTCACACAATCTGTCATTAAATTCAATACACCATAAAATAAAAGTCAATAATCCATACATAATCAAATTTCCCTAATATTCTACAAAAGGTATATACCCTTTTAATAAAACATTAACTAATACATTTTTATTCTGGACTCGTAACAGTACCAAACAAAAAGATCCTAGTGCTCTATATTGAGAGCGGAACATTTTAATCCAGATAAACTTACCTTGCCGGCTATAACGGGCAAAATTCGCCCGCTGAATTACCCGTCCGTCATGACAAAAACGCCCGGCCGAGGGCCGAGGGTTCTGCACACAAGTAATGTGACTTTAGGGGCCCGTAAGCGGCAGGGCTGTTGCAGAATTGTAAAGTAAACGTAAAGAATATATTCTGTTGTTTCGTTTGGCATACTTGAGTAGCTAAATTCTGGAGAATTGGTTGTGAGAGCCCGCGTACTGACTTATAGACGGCGATTATTGCTGGATTCAGATACGTGCTTTGGTGAAATTGGAGTCAATGGTAATTTTGCCCATTGTAATGAGTGCTTCGATGCTTTAATAATAATCATAATTTTATAATTTTTTGCATAAAAATTATAAAGCTACCATTTATAAAACTTTATCGTAGCATAGGAAGATGTGTACTTAAATTCAAATCGGCCAGTATTTACGTAAATTAAATCACAAATATTATTTTCTTTATATTTCATTGTTTTTACGAGCTCCAATACAACTGAAATTGCTTCTCTGCTTGATGTGAAGTGGATGACTTTAATGGCACCAGTTAATACTCAGAGCACAAGGCAAAAAATATAAGACATCCATAGGGATGTTTTAAATTTTTCAATAAGATTTTTATTTTGCTAGACAGCTTCTAATGGCCAGTCCTACAACTAACAAGTAAAAGTTATCCGAAAGATAAATCGCATGCTATTTCACTCATGTTAGGTTAAAGAAGAGAGATGGCGAGACTTTTATCTTATAGATAAATACTATCTGGAGGTGGTAGGACAAGCCCTAAGACTATAATTTTTTTAATTTGTCGTATCTGTGCTTACAAAAGCATTGCTGTTCGTCATTTACTATCAAAATAAGGTATGTTTTTTTTAAAACCACTTTTATCCTATATCTCATCAATCTTTATTAGCCACCTATTGTCAACAGCCAGCAGCCCTTAACACTATTGGCTATTTTAATTCCTGTTATAATAGTATAGCATAAAGTATATAGTCAAGTGAGAGCTATATTTCTTAATGAGCGTAATGCTATCAATCTTAGCTGTCGTGTCACACTGCCAAGAGTGTACGCTTGTTATAAACTGTTAAACATATTCTGAGAGTGTTCCTCAAATATTTATATTTTTAAGTATCTGTTAATGGCGTGGATGGGCCTAAAAAATGTCCTTCTCCCTAGCCTTTATTATTCCCTAGTCACTTGGGGTCGGCTTTTCTGGTATAAACGGATTTGACTGGATATCAGTTTTTACACGGAGCGGCTGCCACCTGACCTCCAACACCCGAAGGCTAACGATACCCTAAGGCTAGACCAGCGTCAGGATATTACAGGGCGCTGACTTCCCAATAACGACTGCCATAGATGTTTATGGCAGCCGGGGCCGACGGCTTAACGTGCTCTCCGAGGCACGGAGCAGGCGATAATTGTCAATCAATACGCACATAATTTCGAAAAGTCATATAATTTCCGAAAGTGCGCGACGTGGGTTCGAACCCGAGACCCTCTGCATTGCCAAAGTGTGCAGCGCCGTGTCCTCAACAACGGATACGGCGCTGCACACTTTGGCGGACAGCCCCACCTGGGCATCGCAACGCCGTGAGTTAATCGCGGCAGTTGGACTGATTGCCCTCTCACTTTCGGCCGTGGTTCAGTCTATGGTCCGGAGTGAGAGATCATGGAACGCCGTCGCCTCCTTTTGTGAGGAAGTAATTTCCGTCAAGGAAGCTTCGGAGCGGGAGAGGGAGCGCTTAAACCCTCTCCCCAACCGCAGAACCGGGCGCCGGAGGGCGCGAGATGACCTCCAGCCACCCTGAGACTTGTCTCATCTAACGCAGCTCACCACTCCCAGATTCAAGACCCTGGGACCCAGGGAGTGGTGAGCTGCGTGGGCCGGTTCACCACCCTATCAGCACCAGGTCCGAGAGGCGGCGTGCGTGTTCCCACGCGCGCCTCTGAGTCGTGTTTTGTCCCCCGACAAGGGGACAGTAGAGGAAGTATCTTATGTAGTAGCCTGCCGTTTCACACGGCGGGCTGAAACCTCGGCGGGGTCGCAATTGTATGTATATTGTGCTAGTCTTAGCTATAGTATCCCAGCAACTTCAACAATGTCATCACCCCATCTTTTATTACTACTATGGATACTTTATTATATTAGATAAGAATTTAATTTTACTGCGTATACTATGAAGATGAAAAGTAACTTCAACAGTTTAAAACTCTGCCACGAGGATAAAGACAAAGAAACTATACTAGGCGATAGAGAAAATCCAAGAAAGTAACTTTATACTTCAGAAGGATTTTTATTTTCGACTAAAATTGGATTCTCTCTGAAACATTTTCGCAGAAGATGTAGCGCCATTTTATGAAAATAATATATTATATTTAATAGCTACGAATATAAATTGATATTAAATTTATATTGCAAAGATATTAATATTTTTATAATATAAAATATTATCTTTATATTAGAGTTAACTAAATCTTATAAGTACAATATTTGTATTTTGCTAAGTTAAAATAGTATTTTTATACAGTTTCTTCGAAATAAAATTATTATATTTCGGCAAACTTGGTATTATCTTTAAGTGCCATTTAGGGAATAATTCATGTATACTCAGGCTACCAGACAAAGCAGCTAATGCTGATATTAAAGATCAATCGAAGTGGAGAAGTAAGAGAAAATAAGAAAGGCCAGGAATAAAGAGAAAAAGAGGGAACGATAGATTAAGACTAGCTGGAAAATGGAGAAAGCTTTATCTATGATTATGTGATCACATTATTCTATAGAATTCTCCAATCTTTTTAATAAGGCCTTAGATTTTATTTGTGTTGGTACAGTCATCTAATATGACCATATACTCAATAACACTTATAAAGTCTTCCTATAATCTTAAGAGACTCAACACACACAAACTATTGCGTGATGTAGATCAATTACCAAACATATGTATGTATTTCATTACCAGTTTAGGCAGTTATTTCTTTAAATTCTGAGTTTTTAAGCAGCGCAAAGAATGTCTCTTAACGTTATTATAGAAGGACAATGGTAGTTGAGTGGAACGGTGGTTGCGTTTGCCTTGTAATTACAGGTTTAACTAGGTTATTTTAAAAATAGAACGATGAAAGCCATTAAGGGAAAGAAGTTCTTTTAAAAGCAATTATTGCCTCATTTGTTTCTGTTTCAATGTTTTCGAACTTGCCACTACTTCTGTTACTAGACGCTAGAGAACTGTTGTGTTATCTAGGTAAAGAACATCATATAATTTGTCTATGTCCAAAGGGTTTGATAGAGTTGTATGTATTATACCCACACACATATTTCACCTACTATGTAACTCTCACGTCATAGGGAGCGGGATTATTGCCGTCTACCGAGCACAACTCCAGACCGTGCAGTGATTGAGAATTTCTTAACAGAAAATCCTAAGAGCACTTTGCCTGAACTGAGAATTGAAGCTGGAATCACATGCACAGCAGTCGCACTGATTACCGCTGCATACCCCAGACCGATCTATCAAAAATCTGCACTCATATTGTTGAGTTGTCGGGTCACCACAGTGTAAACCGTGTATTGTGGGCTCGATCTCCCTCAAAATATAAATTTGTGTGGTCCAGAAATAGCTACCTATTCGAATTTATCGTTTCCGAGTCTGCATGCTCTTTGAGTCCATTATTTCAATGTTTGTTAAATACATTAAGTAGAGAATATAATTCCTGAAGCAGTAATAATATTTTTAAAGGCAGAAAAGAAGAATAGACCTTTTACATACATACATAGATTCACGCCTGTTTCCCAGAGGGGTAGGCAGAGACTAGGGATTTCCATTTGCTACGATCCTGACACACTTCTCTGGCTTCATTCACTTTCATCACATTCCTCATACACGACCGTCGGTTCAAGGTGCTCTTAACCTGGCCTTTGTCCAGAACGCCTCCGATCTGATTAATAAACGTTCGCCTAGGTCTTCCTCTTGCGACTGTTCCATTCACACTAGCCGTATAAACTTTCTTAGTCAGTCTTTCCTCGTCCATTTATTTGAACGATAATTTTTTTAAACGTTTAGTGTAATATTTTGAGACATAATTATACAAGCATTGTCTGGATGTTGGCATCCATATACCGCGGGCGCATTAAGCGAGTTCGGTAACAATAAATAAATTATTTCCTTTTAAAATTGCAGATAGTACATGATAACATGACATGATTATTTAAGAACTAGTAGCAATGCACTTTTATGTGTATAGGACTCCTGTCTTCCAAACTAGGTAAGAAATTGTATCTTGCGAGTCAGTGCTCCTCCGCTAGACTTATGACGTTAAACAGCAATTAAATAATTATGATTGTAAGTACTAGGTAATTTACATGGGCACATAAATGTTTGGTAGTTTGGACATATGTATCTTATGTGGGGGCCAATCAGTGCAGACCGGCGACACTTCGACCCAGTGGGATCTTTTGTGTCGACACTCTCCCAATAAACGACTGCCATAGATATTCATGGCAGCCAGGACCGACGGCTTAACGTGCTCTCCGAGGCACGGAGCAGGCGATAATTGTCAATCAATACGCACACAATTTCGAAAAGTCATATAACTTCCGAAAGTCAGAAGTGCGCGACGTGGGTTCGAACCCGAGACCCTCTGCATTGCAGTCTGTTGGTCTCCCCACTGAGCTATCGCTGTTCAGTTTATTGGACATATACTATAAAAACTTTAACACTAGAATACAAAACAAAAAATCAACTCCAAGCCAAAATATATTAATAAGTATTTAATCATCATAATCATATCACTAATTAAGTAGGTCTTCTATAAATAGTACCAATTGATTTAATCTTATAAATAGACATATCCAATTAAGTAATCAAACACGAACGTGTATCAGTATAACCGAATTATATCCAAATTATTAACACGTTTGTTTTGACAGAGTAGGTAAAATGGAATTTCAGGTATGGACCTTGGTCTATAGTTCCTAAAATTATATAAATTCAAATTGCATTGACTGTGTGATTTTCTTATGAAGTACTCGTTATTCACTAGAAGAAAGATTCACAAATGCATTACAGCAAAAATTTTTTTACTTGCCGGTATGCATTCCCTCTTACCTCTCTGCGGGGCGCCGGAGAGGTTATGTCGGACTCACCGGGGAAAAGATGGTGAGCGACATCCCGGTAATACTACCATGCATGCCGTAACTATAGTATTTAATGACGGATTAGTAAAAAAACTAGAACTAGATTTTTAGGCCCTAGGTAAAGAAAACTAGAGACTACTAAAAATGTTTTGAACCTGTCGTAGAAACAAACTGTTGTATTAAATTCAGCAAAGTCCGTTATAGGCCTTTTATAAAGACTCGGGACTAGAGCCCTTGTGTAGTTTCAGAAGGGACCCAGGGGCTCTCCTAGAAGTCCCGTTCTGAAACTACCGTAGTCTCGCTTTTAACGATACACAAAAAATCTTAAATTGTTATACAGACTGAAGTATTAGGGAACACCGGGATGCCAGGATATCGGAAGTGAGCAGTAAAATACTTTCGCGCCGTTATACGTACCTGTATTCCAGCTGTCACGAAATAAATCGTTAGCCTAAAAGAACATATTTCATAGTACCCGCATGATTACTTAATAATATTAATTTTCAATGTACCGACATGATACACATACTAACGCATTTTTATATATATATAGACGAAATGTAGTGGCAGCCCTAGACAGCCACTACCTACACCATAGCCAGCGCAATTACAGTAAATTAACTACAGCCAACATCGCGGTTATCGACTGTGCTTATGTTCGTGATAAAGGTTTACTGTTATGTGCCTTCCTCGCGAGATATAGGTACCTGCCGGTGACGGTATACGGTGAGAAGTAGAAGGAATGCCTTGTAACTTTTAGCTGTAGTTGTACTTAATATAAGAGATCCGGTCATATCCTTTAGTCCATGGTGTGGGCACCGATGGCATTTTTTTGTACGTGATGGATTGCTTTGACGCTTACCTCTCCGCGGGGCGACGGAGAGGTTATGCCAGGCTCACCGGGGGAAAAATACCACGGTAATACCGACTAAACCTACCACGGTGTTCCTCGACATAAACATAGACGGCAGGGCCGTGCGAATCGCTTTCACATGCAATCGCAACCCCGCCGAGTGAAACGGCAGGCCACTACATAAGATACTTCCTCTACTGTCCCCTTGTAGGGGGACAAAAACACGACTCAGAGGCGCGCGTGGGAACATGCACGCGGCCTCTCGTACCTGGTGCTGATCGGGTGGCGAGCATTCCCACGCAGCTCACCACCCACAGGTCAAACCTCAGGTTGGTGGTCACCGATGGCTGGTGTAACGTCATGCTCATCAACACCTGTATCTAAATCTTTCTCTTGCATACCTTTTTATCAATCTGCTATTTATCAGCAAGGAGTTAAATAATGATACTATATTTTTAAGACGAGAGTTGTCTCAGGAAATAGTTGCACAAGGAATAATTCCTGTGTCAAACAACGGACACAAAGAACACCCAGACTCAAGACAAGTATTGGGGATCACACAAAATTTTGTCCCGTGTGGTGATCGTACTCACAATATTGGCAACATATTAGCAATGGCGAGGCGACCGCACAATTAACTACGCCTTCCGCGCAGTCAAAGTATTGATTACATAATTATTAGCTTTATTTATTCCTAGTGTTATTGTTTTCATATGTACTGAAATGTGGTACTTATTTAGTTTATCGCTCTGAATAGTGTCATACTATAAACCTTTATATTGACTGGTTCAATGTCAAAGTTTAAATAAAGTATGATGAACCAAAACAGAACATGTTAGCTAATTCTTCCCAAAACTCAAATATATACACTAACAATAATTGTAATTATTATATTAACGGCATCGATATAATACCAGATCACGTAGTAATTATTATACAAAACATATAATTTTATGACTATTCGTGCACTTATTACAATGACACCCCGAAGTATTATCTACATATTATATGACCATATAAATGCAATAGAGATACACCGTAGATTAAAATGTATTTTATTATAATTATAAATATTTAGTATTGTTCACTTTATAACAAGAAATAATGGAATGCATGTTTACATAATATGTAAAAAAACATAAAGGTACGATCCGAATTTCACTGCCACTGATACGATTTTGCATTTATCACCTGAATTACGTTTTCAACCTATGTGTTATAAATAAATGTATAACTTGTCTTAAACTTTATAATATAGCGTCCCTCTCTAACAACCATTGGTCATAGTAAAATGGCCAATAACTGTATAGTCGGCAACTAAGTTACAGTAAAAGGTCTAAGTCAAGCGTGCTCCATCGTCGACTACATCTTCACTTAAGATCAGGTGAGATCGCGGTCAATCGCAAGCCTACTAGAGTATGAAAAAAAATAAAAAATAATTAGTATTGAGTAAAACGTTACAATCATTTAAAATTTAAAAGTGGTCATACACACATTAATACTAAAAGAAAGGTTATTAGTTGAAATTACGCGCAAGTTTAATTATATTTGTGTTACTTATTACCCTAATTATTGACTGTAGGACTAAGTACCGATTACGCGGTAAACGGAGCTAATAATCTCTTAATTATAAGAGATTATTAGCGTAATATTAATTACGGACTAGATTTTTATTAGTAACTGTATTTTTTCTCGATAAAAGGTACCCTATGTATTTTTCTGTTCCCCGACAACGTGTAGGCGAAATATCATGAAGATCGGTCAAGTAGTTAAGGTGTGAAAGCATAAGAAACAAACGAACTTACATTCACATTTATAATATTAGCTAGGATAGGATAGGGGAAACGAAAGCAAGGCGGACAGTTCCTCCGATATAAAGATGTGCAAAAACGCCATATGAAAAAATGTGACATTGAGCCCTCATTGTGGGAAAGGCTTGCGGCCAACAGACCTGATTGGAGAGCTCTAGTCAAAAACAAAGTTTTTGACTTTAAGGAGCATCGTCGGTCAGAGCTTGACTCTAGACGTGACGTACTAAAAGCCCGACCACCTGCGGCGATCAGTTATAATTATAATAATGGTGTGCTTACATGCCCGCAATGTGCGCGGACCTTCTCAAATAAGATTGGCTACTGTAGTCATATGCGAGCACACCAACGACAACTATCTGTACGGAGTTGAGGTAGTCGCCGTGACCGAAACCGGTCTGGAGTCATCATCATCATTAGCTAGGATATCAATAAAACATAACTTAGTTCATTACAGTATTAGCACATAAGACAAAATATAACTATAATCCCTTCTTTATCAATATAATGAAGGATTAAGAGTGATATTTGTCTTCTGCATGCACGTTGTCAGGGCAACAAGCAAGGACATAGGTACGTTTTATCCCAAAAAAAGTACTGCTCCTGTACACATACGCAAGCGAAGCCGTGGGCAACATCTAGTTAATAATATTAATTATTAATATAAAAAAAAACCTATATATTTTGACGTTCATAAGTGTTACTTTGTGACCTAAATGAATAAATGATTTTTGACTTTGACTTTGACATTGACTTTTAATTCTAAATTGTAAATGCCCAGTTCACAACATCACTAGTAAAGTTAATAATCGAAAGAATAGAAATATCAACTGTCAATCTAACAATACACATATTATATGTATTTTTGAATTGAATCACAAATTGTATAGTACTCTTCAGAATCTTCTGAAATCGATAGTATTGTTAACTAAATTTCAATTCGAAGAACTTCACACAACATTGACACTTTAGAAGTCAGAAAAGTGAATCATAATAAGTTTTGTAAATGTAATTTCGCGTGTTCAATGGTACCTTTCTCAACAGTTTGTTCAAGTGGATTAGGTTACCACTAATATAGCCGATAAACGGGTGTAGCCCTTTTGTCAGTGGTCCTGAAAATCGCTTTCTTGAATTACCTTTTTTATACATTTACCTTTTTACGTTACTTTGGGATAAACAAATCTTCACACGTTGTCAGCTCTGTGAGTTTCTATAAAGCTGTTTTACATGTAGAAAAATCGTTTGTACTCAAAATAAATAGGGATCTTAGTTCAGAAGATAGTTTTGTTACAATTTATTTTTTACAGCCACGTTTTCCATAGTCTGTCAAAATTAAACTCACAATAAGACGACGAAGACGGTAATGTAAAGAAAAAATGTATAATAATAATATACTAGCTTTTTGAATTGCGATTTGAAAAAAGAATTTTTCAAATCGCATAATTAGTTTTGAGTTAAATCCTAACAACAAACATACGAACAAACACAAACAAAAATATATTATACTATTAGTAGAGACAAGGTTTTTGTAGAGATGTTCGAATACGATTCAAAATGTATACCAAAAGTTCAATATTTATGTCACATTGACGCAACATTTTATATTTAGCTTCTAATTCAAGACGAAAATTCATAAGAAAATAAAGATACCTTACGTAAAAATCAAAATGGTTGGTACCTACATCACATCAATTTGATACAGTCATTATATTATGCAAGCCTAAAATCAGTATTGATCAATTAGTTCGTGTCATACGCGATTATCGTAATACAATCTGCAACAGTAATATCATAGTCACCTCGTCAAAATACGCTTAACAACAAATAGTACATTATAATCAGAACATTCGATGAGATTTATTATCTTCAACGAAAGAGATCGAACTCGCATACTAAATGCATTCTTGAAAAAGTACTCAAGAAAAACTAACAAAGCATTTCCCCTTGTGTTTCTTCACATCGCTGTCATTGCGGAGAAGCCGTCGACAGCCTCGGACACCATGGGCTGTCTTGCAGCAGAAGGGCTGGTCGTATTTCACGACACGCTCAGCTAAATGACATTATCCGTCGTGCTCTTATCACCGCCGGCGTACCAGCAGTATTAGAACCCACAGGCTTGGTACGTGACGATGGGAAGAGACCCGATGGTATGTCTTTGTTACCTTGGAAAATGGGTAGGCCTTTGTTGTGGGATGCCACATGCGTCGACACGCTTGCGCCATCACATCTTCCGAGCACGGTGAGCTGTGCCAGTGCTGCTACTGTAGCGGCGGAAAACCTCAAACGGCGTAAATACAGTAATTTAATTGGTAATTACGTTTTCAAGCCGTTTGGGGTAGAGACGCTGGGTTCATGGGGTCCGGGCGCTCGTGCGCTTTTTAGAGATATATCTAAGCAGCTAATCGACGCTTCGCGTGACCAGAAGGCTGGACTTTTATTGGCTCAAAGAATCAGCATTGCCATTCAGCGTGGCAATGCTGCCAGTCTTCTGGGCACACTGCCGGTCGACAGCGATGCTGAGGAATTTTACGACGCTGCCTAAACCGGCCATCCTTTTTTATTAATTTTTACAGTCCTATATTTTGTTACTCTTCATTTTGTTCTATTTATAAGTGGTTAGTTTTGTTAATATTAGTTAAGTTGTAAATTATGATTGTTGCTTTCACTACTATGAATTATACATTACAAAGCATTATACTTTCAAATAATTTTCAGACGTATCTTATCACTCTTCTTTCTATAATAGCGATACCTTAAAACTGCTATCTGCCAATAGTTCGATAACATAAGAAAGTGTTTAACCTCTAGACTTTTCATTTTACAAAAATAATCTAATTCTCAATAGAAACTATACGATTCTTTTTATATATTTTCAACCTTCGCATGATAGCCCTTTCTTGAAACTGGAGGTACGTTTACGTACGTAAAAGTGATACGTGGCTAATAACAACGAAATAAACTGGCGGTCCAATATAATTTGTGTGGGCAACATGAAACTGGGCAATAGTGGGCAATGCAACAATTCTACTAAACCCTTTCATGTCTCTAAAGATGTTTAGCTAGGGTTGACACGGTTATTTCGTTAGAATAGAAAACATTTGTGGGTCGTTTTGTCCCTTGCTACTACAGCACCGCTTAGACAGTAGAATTCAAATTCTAGTCGTTCTATTTTGTAAAACCTTAATCTAGTACTTGCGTCATTTCGCGCAGTAGGCTCTGTAATCATCTATTATTGTCATGTTTACTGTAAAACATGTTTTCTGTAGAGTTGGAAAAGAATAGTAGAGCTTTTTTTTAATAGGCTTGTTTTTGATCTTGATCTCACCTGATGTTAAACGACGATGTGGTCAACGATGGAGCACGCTTGCTAGAAAGGTAACAATTTATTCGCGACTTAAAAACGCCCGGATTATATTCATCGAGAGAAACAGACATGGGTAATTGAATCCTTTGCGGTACGCATTATAAAAGCGTGCGTTATATGGAATATCTATGGTTTTATAGAATTGCATCCATTTATATGTGCTATGTTGTAGGAAACTTTATTTTGATTAACACCACAGATAAACCGTACACCTTTGGGTACACTGTATTACTCTTGTTAACGAGTATCAATTATATAACGTTTACGCGAATGTTACACATAGAAAGTAATTAGTTTTGTGGATTTTATCGAGCTTATTTTAAAACAATACCTTCATATATGTTTTCTTTTAACTGTGAAAATTATTCATATTGTCACTTTCATCGACGTTTCCGTTGCTTTCTAGCAGCCATGATTACGGTGAGACTATATGTATAGTATTAGAGTTCAAATATGGATTAAAAGTTGTGTTTTATAAATAAACTGTGAAATAATCTGAATTGATTAGTTTATTTTAATACAACTAACTAACTTTGGTTATACTAATTACGTTATTTTCTAGGAATATAACCTGTCAAATGTCTGTGCATAGTATTGTTTAGGCGACCACTTCAATTATGATATTCATGCAATCACTATTTCATGTCATAAACTACTATTTAAATTAAAAACTGCAATAAACTACCATCGATACTAATTTACGTAAACTGAACGTCAATTGAGTTAATTGTTTGGCACAAATATCTGGCTGTAATGTCATTTGGCACAACTAAAGCAAGAACCAAACGACCGATGAGCTCGTACCTACCACTCAATTGCAAACGATCAAAATACAACACATCCAGCACTATCATATACAAATGATAATTTAACACTTAGTTCAGATTCTATGTGATAGAGAATTTAATACGTGTCGCTCTTTTAGTAGAGACGAAAGTGATAATGTGTGTGACTGTACGGATGGCGTAATGGTTTAAGACTACGCTGAGCGAAATATGCCAAAACAGGCGGTCACAGATAAGTGAATAAAATCAATTCTTTTTGTTTAATACAAATATAAAATATACATTTATCATAACAATGCATGTACTGACAATTACTCCTTGTAAAAAACTTAAAATATTAATATTTTCGCCTACAAAATTACGTAAACTTACACGAAAAATGCAAAAACGTAAGCTCGTGTTACGTGATTTTTAGATAATAACAGTAGAAATCTATCCTATTTTACATCTTAAACGTAACATAAATAGTTATATTACAATTAGTCCGTCCCAAATATTTAAGTTATTGGTTGACAATAAAGATACATATTTATCAAAAAAGCACTTCAAATCTTCCATATAATTTTACTATGGCGGCAGCGCGCCCATTTAAATATGCGCCACACGAGCTCTGTCATTCTCTGTCTTACGCTCGGCGCAGTCTTAAGGCTAGTTTTACAGTGACGCTTACCGTCTGCGCGCGTGGTAAGCGCGGCCCGTACGTGCGCGGAAGACCAGAAACAGTAAAACGAGTTTAGTGCCTCGTGGTTTGCCACCTCGAACAGTCGCGATGAGACTTCTCTTAATTGTTATATTATAATAACTATGTAAAAAAGGCAACGACGACGGCGTATATAAGTACATACTTAGATTAGAGACTAGATTGCTGATGATAATTAAAACGTGCGGTCGAGTTGCAGTCAGCGTGGGCCATCCGCGCGGATTGGTTTTACTATATAACAATCCAAGACACTCAAAGCTCGTGGCCCGCGACGCTTACTAACCGCGCTGGCGAAAGCGGCACTGTAAAACTAGCCTAAGTGGTCACCTCGCCATTACCACTGCGCCAAATGTTGCGTCCCCCACACGACACAAAAAATTGTGAGATCCACAAATAGTTAATCCAAGTCTGTGTCAGTCTGTGTCAATGCCCGTTTTTAGAATGTTTGTAATATCCCCAGGATACAGGGCTTATTTCTAATGCGAGAGACTCTATTCCACATTATCATGTTGCTACTGGTTGGGATTCTTTTCCAGACATCATGTTCATACTGATTGTGATTCTTTTTCAGATATTATGTTCATACTGATTGTGATTCTTTTCCAGCGATTATGTTCATACTGATTGGCACTCTTTTCCAGACAGCATGTTGCTACTGATTGGGACTCTTTTCCAGGCATAATTTTGTTAATGATTGGGTCTCTTTGCCAGACATAATGTTGCTACTGATTGGGTCTCTTTTCCAGATATAATTTTGCTAATGATTGGGACTCTTTGCCAGACATAATGTTGCTACTGATTGGGACACTTTTTCAGGCATAATTTTGTTAATGATTGGGTCTCTTTGCCAGACATAATGTTGCTACTGATTGGGACTCTTTTCCAGATATAATTTTGCTAATGATTGGGACTCTTTGCCAGACATACTGTTGCTACTGATTGGAACTCTTTTCCAGACATCATGTTGCTACTGAAATTCCTATAAAAAAGTCAATATCACTTTGTCTGAGCTGGGTATCGAACCCGAGACCTAGACCCTAGACCGAGATCAGTCGCAAGCAAAATCCACGGACCTAATAAAGTAGCCAGCCTTTGAATCCTGACATGCCAATTTCGGAAAGGAGGAATAATTGGAGTACGCAGCCCTTAATGCGGGCATTTCTACGCATTGAGTCGTTAACACCATAATCCATTGCTAGTAGGCCAACGGGGCCCTTTTCCAACGCTCCACCTTATGCTGAAACCAAAACTTAATTGGACAGTGTTGTGCGTTCAAAAATATTCTAACGTTTTTTTACTTTTATTCGGAGTTAGCCCTGGTCTTGGTACAACTCGGTCCGTTTACGGTCAGTATGAGGTTGCCGAGTTGTTTAGCAGCACGATAATCTGCCGACGGAGCCCCGAGGGGCTGCTCCAGACTTCGCCCCCCGCGCAACTGCGTCTCTAAGTTTTAGGGTTGTCAGAAAAAGCCTTGAAGTTTTAAGCCCTAACATAAAATTCCTACAAATCCTACAACCAAATTTATAGCTGTCGAAAAATAAATGATAATACATAATTATGTTGATACCTAGCCTGGAATCACCGGTCACCATTTAGGGAGAGTCTTAATTAAGGCTTGGCAGTGAAATCATACCGAAGTAAAAATTGCCTTATAGGAGACCATTGGATTGCCACACAGATGTCTTTAGTTTAATTACAATGTGTGCTGTACTAACTTTTCAAAGACATTTGCATATTGAATAGTTATCCATCGCTTTCATTAACGGTAAGAAAAACATCGTAATAAATCTGCAAGTCCGAGAGTTCTCCATTACATTCTTGAAGATGTGTGAAGTCTAATAATTTGGAATGAATCAGCTTTGTTAGACAATGACCTAATCTTTCCCACACTGATAGGAAGCACGTACCTAGCAGTGCAATCCTAACTAATATTATAAATTCGAAAGAGAGTTTATTTCTTTGTTTGTTTGTTACATTTTCACACCTTAAATGCTTGACCGATAATCAAGAAATTTTGCATACAAGTTGTCAAGAGTATAGGGAAAACCACTGCTACTAATAATAATATAAATAACCTAACCTACATCTACACGAGGGATGCCACGAGAAAAATCTAGTTGCTTATAAATAAAGCTAAAATAATATTATGTTATAAGTAAAAATCAATGTAAACTATAGTTGGTTATCTGACAGCCCTTGCTCCGTGGGTAGAATTTACGACGTCCATTGACGTACCCATTTTGTTTCTCCCGAATAATTTGAGAGGCCGCGTAAAAAACCTCAACCAGTCTTACGTCATAAACGGTTTATTTACTTGCATTATTTGTCGTATTACACAATGTTAGATGTGACCATGTTAAATATATTTCACGTACATACATATATTCACGCATGTATATTTATAAAGGGTTAACTAGAGGTGTCTCTCAGTCATATTTAGTATTTGAGTTCGGAAAAACTCTTATCAACAACTTTGTCTGTCTGTCTGTTATACAACTTTCAACTCAAGAACCGTAAGAGCTACAGACTCGCGGTCAACGCCATTCGACTCAGCATAATCGACATACCCCCATTATGATTATAACTTTGACCTCTGACCTCAAGGTCACGCGGTATCACGTGACCTTTGCATATATTGTTTCTCTAAGATTTACGGCAATTTATTGCCGTTTCTCACTTGTTATTGAAGTGAAAACTTCTTTAGGCGCGTTAAGCACTTTTTGGGTGAACAAAAATCATGGAACTTGCGTCATCGTCACCGAACGCATTCAAAGTTCAAAAATAATAATCTAATAGCTCGACGATACAATTCACAAGTTACTTAGTTTTCACTTCTACTGACAGTCCCCAAAGACTGCCCCACATGTGTTTTTTTTACGTCTTATTATATTTCAGGCAGCTACTGTAACATGTTTCTTTGACACAACATATTGATAGCGCTTATTTGTTCCTAGATTTTAGCCATGGTTTCTCTTGCCTAAAAGTAGATTAGGTTAGTAAGAGTACCTTTCTCTGGATGAAAGGTACCGGATGTCCTTTTCTACTCTCCTCACAACGTGTATACAATTTTATGATGATCGGTCGAGTAGTTAAGGCGTAAAATCGTAACAAGCAGCGATTATAATAATAAGTTAGGATTACATTTGTGGCCAGATGTAACTTCGCTGATGTTGCATACATACATAGTTTCAGGCCTATATCTTCGAAAGTGTAGGCAGTGGTGTATTAAAGTATATATGTATATATGTATGTTTATCCATTGTCTAGTACCCATAGTACAAGCTTTGCTTAGTTTGGGCTAGATGGTGTTGTGTGTATGTGATAGAATATTATTATTATTATTATATACACGTTTTGCCAACTATGCTTATAGGTCCGTCCTAAAAAAGAACGAGGTTAAGATGATGCCGCTGGCTATTATTTTGTGTTTGCTTATCAAGTACTAAGCTCTTCCAGAGTAATTACTTTCCACTGACACTTAAGTTGTGGATCTACATAACATAGATTTCTTAAGAAACTATAGCATATAGTGTTGTGCAAAGAGGTTTTGGTTATTATAAGGTCAGTAAGTGCATTGGCTAAGTTACCCAGGCACTTAAGCCATAGATAAGGTGGTGGACCAGGCGCTTTTCGGTTACCTTAACCTTTTAATCAAAACGTCTACAAATATATGTGGTTCAAAGATTTAGAAGCTTTGAGTCGCAATATTCTTGTCGTTATTCAAAGACTAGCTTTCGGCCCAGGCTTCGCTCGCGTAAAGATCGGTTAGATTATGTTAGTTATAGTACTTTTGTTTTTAAATAAACTATATAATGGTAGATGAATTTTTAAAATCGGTTGAGTTTTTTTGGAGTATGTATGTATGTATCTTATGTGGGGGCCAGTCAGTGCAGACCGGCGTCACTTCGACCCAGTGGGATCTTTTGTCTCGACACTCTCCCAATAACGACTGCCATAGATGTTCATGGCAGCCGGGCCGACGGCATAACGTGCTCTCCGAGGCACGGAGCAGGCGATAATTGTTAATCAATACGCACATAATTTCGAAAAGTCATATAACTTGCGAAAGTCAGAGGTGCGCGACGTGGGTTCGAACCCTCTGCATTGCAGTCTGTTGGTCTCCCCACTAAGCTATCGCTATTTTTTCTAATCTATCTTTCCTCTTTATAATATTAGTATAGATCATTCCTAATTCTAGAGCTGCGTGTGTCAAAGGAAGCAATAAAAGTTTGAAACGATAAATAAACAATTAAAAGCCGGCTCTACCTAATACATCTTGTTAATTTCATATACCTATCTATGTCTACACAAAGAGGTACAGTATAATCTCTCAAAACGCGGAGCTTCACAAAGATTCATTAGATTGAAACCCCGCTTATCTCTAACAAAAACGTATACATTTATATCTACAGCAAATATTCATTTAAAAGATAGGCTCGGCTATATAACACAGAATTGAGGAAAGATTCACCAAATGGAATACAAGCCGAAGTACGCATAAGATTGAGACATGAAGGGATTGATACAAATCAGTTTGTGTACGCGATAGGGGCAGATAGACTCGCGAGGATATTTTGTTGAATTAAATATTTAGAAACATGGAACGTTTTGGGATCTTGATAAGGATATTATTGAAATATCTGCCTGCGTCGCTGCTCTGTGATAACGCTGGCTTTGATACGGCATTGTGAATATTATTAAAGCGGTTCTAAGCGGATTTGGTCTCGAGGGTGGTTTTTGGTCCGCTTACATGCATATAGTCCGTAACTGTTATGCAGGTTAAGGCGCTCAGAAACTGTTAATTTAAAAACATTATTAAAAATTTTATATTAGTAGTATAATGAAATTGATGTAAGACATCATTAAGTTATTGTATGTTTAATTATACTAAACATTGTCTCATCGATGCAATGGTAGTAATTATAACGGCTGTTCATGAAAGCTGCTCCAAAGCATTGTTGAGATTTTCTGACAAGAAATTCTTTCTAGCAGAATTGAGTCTGGAATTGTGTCCTTAAGACGGCAATCGCCCCATTACGGGGAATCAAAACTGTTCTTGTAAAGCTACATAATTCCAGCCACATTTCATATATCTAATCGTTCTTAAAATCTTTTAACATGTGCTTACTCATAAGTATTAAAAATTATCCGCTTACATGAGCACATTATATGAAGCCTAAAAACGACAGACTTGACATCTTAAGTATCTCATCTAGAGTCTGGAACCGGTACTAAGAATTTTTAATCTGCCCCGTAGCGTTTTTTCTAAGATAAAACATATTATGTCAAACATTAACGTTTTTGGGCAATGACGTACTTTATGTACTTTAAAGGTTAAATAATATTTTTTTTTTTTATTGTTATTCCGAACTTGCGATTGTGAGTTTGATCCCCACCACCACACGCTTCTGACTTTTCGCTCATTTGTATTTATCCATGTACCTTCACGCACTATCCTCATGGTATCCTTATTACATATGCTAGCTAATGTGTCCATTTTCTACGACTTACAACATACCATTTACTATTAGGTGAGCCGTATGCATACAATAAAATAACAACTACATACGTTCTAATTCAACAAAGATGTTGTAAAACAACATAACATGTCAAATCAAAAGTTTATGTATTTACTTTAATAATATGTTTTATAGTAATATTCTAATAATAATAATAATATTCTATCACATACACACAACACCATCTAGCCCAAACTAAACAGAGCTTGTACTATGGGTACTAGACAATGGACAAACATAATATTTACCTTTTTTTTGTAACATAATATTTATATATATAATAAACATATTTTTATATTTAGAAATACCCAGACCAAGTCAAACATCGATGTTTATGCACACAAATGTTTGACTTGTGCGGGAATCGAACCCGCGACTTCAGGCGTGGCAGTCGGTTACACTAACCACTACGCCATCGAGGCCGACAAATGTTAGACAGACACTTTAATGCAATGTCATTTGGTAAAGGAAAAATCTAAATTATTCTTTACTTATATTATAAAGAACCAAGATTTCTTTGGAATCCATTAACTCTGAAGCTACTAAACCGATTTAAATAATTATTTCATTATTTGAAAGCTATTTTATACAGAAGTAACATAAGCTATATAACATCACGCTACGAGCCACGGGAGCAGAGCAGTAATGATACACGCGGGTGAAACTGCGGTGGACAGCTAGAATTTTATTAAATGTGTGTTTGCCTTGTCCCGTGTCAGTTATGCTTACGCTTATGATAGACATAGAGTGGTCTTCGAGAACACTATTGGACAGTTTTTACGATTTCCTAGATTTTATTTAGCATGGCATTATGCCATAAGCTATAATGCGGGCAGTTTGTAAGACGTTTGTAAGATAAAGATGAAGAATTCAAAAGCGCCTTTTAGAATACAACAGACAACCAAACAAATTTTCAACTTTATTACACACTAGCTGTTGCCCGCGACTTCGTCCGCGTGGACTTTAATTTATTACCCAATACCTACTTTTAATTAGTTATCTAATTTTAATATATAAAACTACAACTAAAGAAATTAATAAGTCTAACTACACCTATATATGTGTAGTTAGCTATATATTAAAAAAATACATATGGTATAGCGGACTTTTTTGTAGATATTGATACGTTCTATAATACTGTAGAACATTTTTTTATTCTATCATCAATAGTTTCCGCAGCGCACGCGATGACAGATTTTTCACACCTTGGGTTATATTATTGCATTTTTATTAAGGATCCCTATTTTTTTTGATAAAATAATATAGCCTAGTCATTCAGTAAAGATGCAGCTTTATAATGGTGAAAGAATTTTTGAAATCGGTCCAGTAGCTTTTGTGTGAAAACATTACAAATATACATACAAAAACACAAATGTTGCCTCTTTATAATATTAGTTTAGATTAGATTAGATAATATGTATCGGTATAGATTAGGTAAATATAATTAAAAATAAGTATATATAGAATACAGTAAAACACAAATATTGTTTTAAATTACTAAGCTATTATATCATCATATTTATAAGTTAATTAATATACAAAAATAAAATGTCGTCTTTGTATAGTGCGATGTCCCTCTACGCTCGATGTTGTGACAGTGCGGGTCGCAGTTAAAACATTATTATTTTACTACCGCTTGTGTGTATGCTCTCAAATTGTATTATTTTGTATTAGTATAAATTTTTTATGTTCTCATGTTAAGTGAATTGTATTATAATTCTTAATGAGAATAAATATCTGAATCCAAGAATCTGCTATTGACAGTATGTTAGTTAAATTCAATATAGACTAACGGAAAAACAAATACCGACACGAAAAACAAAAGATAGGCAACGCTAAGAAGCATCAGAAGTTTAAGTTTACCGGTAGCTAAGTTCTTCCAGACCAAATTTTGGTCGCTTTGGCCAATCTGTCAATTATGAAGACTGGTTATCTGCGCAGGAGATATTATAGTGCACACCTGTGTGCGAAAATTCAAGTGTTCAAATTCAACTCTCTATTCTTTCATCCTCATAATACGTTATCCATATAGGGGTAGGGGTGCATGAAATTATATGATTTCCTCTGCTTATTAGCTTGACATCACATCTCAGTTTCTTCAAGGTTAGTTTAAATTTCCATACCTTTCCCTGCATTAGAAGGAATTTATATAACGTCAGGTTTTACGCTCTATGTGTCTTGAAAAGCATACAAAGTCCATAGTCTCGGTTGTCATAAGTCTATGCCATGACTAATTACACTTGGAACATTATAACATTGAAGCCTCTTCGCAGTATAGAAAGGCAGTATACAATGCAGATTAGTAAACTTCATATATCTTTGAGAATAATGTGGAGAACTCTCAGATGTTTTAGAAGTCTCACAATATTTTGTTTCACTGTGGGAGCAAGTAGTAAATAACTATCTGATACGCACATAACCTTAAAAAGTATCCACCAGCAATAGCTGAGTTTTTAATTAAGTAATGGTGTACTTACATCATTTATTACTATTCTTAAATATACTAAAACTCATATTTCAACCGATATTAGCAGATAAGTTATAGTCCATAAACCAACGGATATTTTAATCTAAAACAAAAAGTATACACATTTTTCTAAGCACGCGTAAAATTATGAGGCAAGTCATGAATATATTAGGCTTTCCACACATCGAGGCGTAACAGGATAGTCTAGCAACGTAAAATAAAAATACTTGCTCGACTCGCTTGCGGCCGGAGAAAAGGCTGTAAAACAAAATCTTTATAACCCGTGTTTAACTAATAAAGTTAATAGATGTGGAAGTTATTCGTTATTTAGCTCTAAAGAACTTGCCTCATTTTGTTTATTAGACGTTTGAGTGGTAGTAAAAATATATATTTCGATGGACTGCAATTTGGGTTCAAGTACTTGAACGTATAAAGTATAGCTCGAAATACTAGAATACACATGCTACTCATGAAATTGGTCCTGTTGTTAACACTCGACATGCTTGGTAGCTATAAATAACAGAATGTGTCCAGTGTGTCTGGCAGACGCTCTATATGAACTCGTATAATTATTTAGGCATATTTTTCATAATTACTAGCAATTTAGATTATAAAAATCTAGTATTTTTGTTAACCCTCTCCAGCCAAGATTATATTTTAGCGAGATGGGTTAACAAAGATGCTTGTTGTAATTAAACTGCGATATACGGATTTTTTCGCGTTGTTTATTTGACACTATATTACAAAATTTTGAAAATTGTTACACTACTACTACTATTAAACTTTACTAATTTTTAAGCTAATTAAATTATTATTAAACTATTTAGATTTAATTTATTTTTATACTTTCCCCGACGTTTCGGTTGCTTTTCAGCAGCCATGGTCACGGGGAGACTAAGATAGCAGTTGTCTCAATGTTCCAGTGTAGTTATTTCAAAGTACCCGAACATAATTTAATAATTGGTGTTTCTATTTATGCAGAATGAGCTCAAAGTATCATGAAGTCTAGCTGTGGTTTGCTTCTTCTTGGGTTTGACTATTTTTATAACTGGATCCCAAGCTGGTGGTACATTCCAACCATCTTCTCTATTAAAATTAGGATGTTTTTTGATTTCAATAGCCTCGCGAAGCATCCTTGGTAGGAATCGGTGTTCTTTAGCGAGAATCTGTGGTTCGTCAAATCTCAGGTAGTGGTTGGTCCCCTGTTGCACATGTTCACACACAGCAGACTTCAATGAGCGTTGATGTTTTACATCAGCTATGTGTTCTTTTATGTGGGTGTCTATGTTTCTCTTGGTTTGACCAATGTATGAGAGTCCGCAGTCACAATCTATTTTATAGACCCCTGCATCTTGTAAAGGTAGTTGGCACTTGACGGATGGTAAAAATTGACTTACACAACGCGACATGTGTATTTTTTCGCGACAAAGAAAATCCGTATATAGCAGTTTAATTTCAATGAATAATATTCGCGTAAATAGAAGACAATATTATGTAAAAATGCTTGTATTAGGATTGGGTTTACGTCGATAATGCTTTGGATACGTAAATTAGGATTAGGTTCACACTGCTCGTAAACTACAAACTTGTACAGGTATCGTATATTTGCAATTAGGTATCTAAATAAGATGGTAGTTTTTCTAGGAGTGTTTTTTAGTAGGAGATTATTCGGGTAATGTAACCGAACATCTCATACACTCCTACATACATACAAGCTTGTATGTGCATACACGCAATAAACAATATTATATATTGACCTAGAAATTAGGCATACGTCAGTACATCATTTACATTCGCGTCAACCGGGTTCCGATTGCAACATTTTGTACTCATCAAACATTTCGTATAACATTAACATTCTATAGTTTAGTAGTTAACTAACTTCACTTCACTTAAAATAAGACAATGTTAACATTGTCTTATTTTAAGTGAAGTGAAGTAAACTAATAGTAAATTAATACTCTATAAAATAATAATAATAATAATATAATAATAATATTCTACCACATACACACAACACCATCTAGCGCAAACTAAACAGAGCTTGTAGGTACTATGGGTACTAGACAATGGATATACATACATATATACTTTTTTTTGTAAATACATACATATTATACATATAAACACCAGACCAAGACAAACATTTATGTTCATGCATACAAATGTTTAACTTGTGCGGGAATCGAACCCGCGACCTCAGGCGTGGCAGTCGGTTACACTAACCACTACGCCATCGAGGCCGACTATATATATAATAATATCAGCCATATATTAAACTGTCCAACTGTTGGAGATTAGACCATAGTTCGAGAACATTATGAAAAGCTCTCGGACATGCAGGTTACCTCACGATGTTTCCCTTCGCCGTTAAGGTGAGCGATAATTAACTATTTAATACGCACATAACTTTGAAAAGTGCGAGATGCACATCTTGGGATCAAACTCGAGACCTCTGCGTGGCAGTCCAACGGTCTCCGACTAGGGTTTCGCTGCTTCACTCCTAAATAATACACATTATTAGTCTAGATGTTGTTTATGTCCACTGTTTAAATGTCTGTAAAGTAAACAAGTTAAGCATTTATTTTTTATTTTTTAATTAAAATAAGATTGCTATCTTAGAGATGCGAACGCGATAGCTCAGTGGGGAGACCAGCAGACTGCAATGCAGATGATCTCGGGTTCGAACCTACGTCGCGCACCTCTGACTTTCGGAAGTTACATGATTTTTCGAAATGATGTGCGTATTGATTGACAATTATCGCCTGCTCCGTGCCTCGGAGAACACGTTAAGCCGTCGGTCCCGGCTGCCATGAACATCTATGGCAGTCGTTATTGGGAAGTCAGTGCCCTATAATATCCTGGCACTGGTCTAGCCTTAGGGTATCGTTAGCCTTCGTGTTGCGGAGGTCAGGTGGCAGCCGCTCCGTGTAAAAACTGATATCCAGTCAAATCCGGTTAGACTAGAAAAGCCGACCCCACGTGACTAGGGAATAATAAAGGCTAGGGAGAAGAAGATCTTAGAGATGCGAAACGCCAATCATGTAATCAATTAATTCAAGTACTCAATTGGTTGTATGACGACACAATAACTACCTAAAAACGTATGTTTGACCTACCACAATTACGACTTTGATGAATTCCCATGATCAATCATCGTTTCTCCAAGAGGTCATCCAGTTCAAATTGATGCGTTGATTACAAAAGATGGTCGTGCTTTTGATTCAATTCTACGTTTCCATGTTAGAAGGAGAAAGTACGGTCAAAGTTTAAAGGGATTTCACTTTCGAATGTCGGTGTTTTTTAATAGCTGATGTACTTGACGGGTATTAAAAAGAGATTGAGGTTAATATTATAATTGAAAGTGAGGTAATATTTTAATATATTTTTGGAATGCATGAATGAAATATGTGTTGTTTTTTTGTAGTTTATACTGCGTTGATGGTGCGTGTGCGGTCTAGATTGATTAATTCTTGCACTGTATTCTTGTTAAGGTAAATGTTGTAATAAAAGAAGGTTCAGTATGAAAGTGTAATGAGGGGCTCACGACGTCTATATAGCAAGACAGATATCATACCCATAAGACAGTATATAAACTATAAAAAAGACAATTAATAGCTATATGTTTTTTGTTTTAAGAAGACTGCTTTGGCATCTATAAGACATTGTGAGTTGCGGGGGGATATTTATAAAACAATTTCACAAATTTACCATTTGTGAAATTGTGACCATACACATTTTGGCCCGCGTGGGATCCGAACTTCTTCTCCGTGGCAGTGACGAGACAACCACTACAACGTCTTTGCAGTCATTTGAATCTGGGCTGGGCGTCAAACAATGTTATCGCTTTACTATCTAATATACACGACATGCCCACGGCAAAGATTGAATTTTGCCCCTGTATAAACATCTAAGGCGATACTAAACATCATCCTATAAACCGTTGCCTATTAGTTACAGTATCGAAGGATTATAGGTATCGAGTATTATAGGTATTACTGTTATCAAATAACTTTTAACCGATAGTCATGAAAGTTCGCATACACGTTGTCAGGGGTATAGAAAAGGACGTACCTTTCATGACTTTTATTTAGAAAAAGACCTGTTCCTCAAGGATAGATTTTTAGTTTTTTATTTAAATCAAATAGTTACACTACCCAAACTCTAAATGCATAGAATTTTGAAATCTACTCAATAATAAATTAGATACAAGCGTTTCAAATCCGATAGTAGGCATTTTAAATTATAATATGTCAAGTGACAGAAAATGTCCCAGTATTTCTTATATGCAAATTGAAAATATTAATTACTACCTAATTTTGTAACAATTTTTAATACATTTTCCTTTTGCACAAAAATATTTTGTTCGCTTGCTCTTGTGTATAAAATAATGTTCCATATCAAATTTAGGTAACTACCCTAGTCAAAACAAATTACAAACAGTAATGTATGCAATAATAGGAAGTATTATATCCGCAACTATTTAATAAACTATCAGATATCTCGTTGCAACCGACGTGATAATCGTAAACTGTGCATGCAAACTGCAAAAACAGCGCTTTTGGGCAGGAGCATTTTCTGCATGGCACCCAAAATATATAATAAAGTACCAAATAAATTCAAGGACCTTTATGTTAACGTATTTAAACGTAATTTAAGAAATCTTTTATTGCATAAATGCTACTATAATATTAATGATTTCCTATATGATAATCTTATATAATAATTATTTTTCTCTGTTTTAATAATAATTTACCAGGATCTAATTTAATTTGACATGTTCTTAATTATTGACTTCTTATCTTTTACTATTCTATTATTGGAAATGACATATTAATTTAATTATTTTTATAATTATTGTACGGGTAGCGATAGCTCAGTCCAACAGACTGCAATGCCTCTGTCTCTGCCCTCTGGTCTCGAGTTCGAACCCACGTCGCGCACCTCTGACTTTCGGAAGTTATATGACTTTTCGAAATTATGTGCGTATTGATAAACAATTATCGCCTGCTCCGTGCCTCGGAGAGCAGTTCCCTCTAATATCCTGACACTGGTCTAGCCTTAGGGTATCGTTAGCCTTCGGGTTGCGGAGGTCGGGTGGCAGCCGCTCCGTGTAAAAACTGATATCCAGTCAAATTCGCTTAGACTAGAAAAGCCGACCCCAAGTGACTTAGGAATAATAAAGGCTTAGGAAGACGGAAAGATTTATTGTACGGATTTGAACTGATCAATTTATGATATATCTCACTTCATTGTTAAGAGACACTTAATTGAAACGTTAATTATTGTATAAGATCCAGCATAATTTTAAAATTCTTATTAATTACAAAGCACATACATTTGCATGTCTGACCAGACAGAGCATGTTGAGACAAATAATATCTGTAACACCTGATTGTACACATGTTGTCAAATAAATTTATCTTTATCTTTAGCATTATAACTACACTAGAGTGGACTCCGAGGAGTACATCGTAGAATCAGGCGTGTCACGGATGGATGCACTCAGATCTAATAGCTGAGTACCGCTTACCTTGTTATACGGAATACGGACCACTTAGGGTAACGTAAGACATACGGGATGTTGGCTATTGTGATTGAACATGGTCAATTCTCGTTTAAAGACAGGGTTCAAGCTTACAAATTCATACTGGATAATTTGTGAATAGAATTGATGTTAAAATAAAAATAGCCCTGTACATGAAATGTCCCACTGTTGGGCATGGGCCTGTTCTCAGTGTGAGAAAGGGTTAGGTTATAGTCCATCACGCTGAACCAACGCGGGTTCGAGAACATTACAAATAACTATCAGATACGCAGGTTTTTCGATGTTTTCCTCGATCAGATCGATCCGATTCCGCACGATGTTTTCCTTAACTAATTAATATAAGAATTGATATTACTTGCCTTTTTAATTCTTTCTTTTTATATTGCTAGCATTAATACATAATAGGTGATAAGCAATACTTGTGACAATACGACTATAAATCTCCACAAGCTAGGCGTAGCTTATACGTCAATGTTTATTTTGAATTGTGTTTAATTACATAGTTGTACTGTAGGTAAGAAGAAAATATAATATTGTCTTCTGTTTACGCGAATGTTATTCATTGAAATTAAACTACTATATACGGATTTTATAGCGTTGTTTATTTTACACTTTATTACATAATTTATAAATACACATATTGAATGGATGATTAAAAATATCATGCTGAACAGCGAAGCGAATGTAAATAAATAAACAACATGAGGTTGTATTGTTTTAAATAATGGATAAAGCTTATAAGTACAGATAGAGTCTCGCTGATTTCACCATAAATGGGCCGGTAGTCCTTCCCCGGTCTAGCCGGCCCATTTATGCTGAAATCAGCGAGGCTTTATGTGTACTTATATGTATGTATTTACTATTTATATACTACAGTTTTTAATTAATCCTCTAAACACGTTTTATTCATAACTAGATTTTTCCGGCGGCTTTGCTTCTCGTAAATGTAGGTTAGGTTAGTAAAAGTATTTTTTTCTGGATGAAAGGGGGTACTTTTCATCCAGAAAAAGGACATAGCGTACTAACAAACGACATAGGGTACTATGTCCTTTTCTGTCCCTCTGACAACGTGTATACAAAATTTCACGATGATTAGTCAAATAGCTAAGGCGCGGGACAAAACTTTGTGTGATTCATAAATGGTTGTTCAGAGTCTAGATATTCTTTGCTTAAATATTTGTAAAGTCTTCCACGAAACAGGCTTTATTCCTAGTGCGGAAGTAGACTTAAAACAAGTGAGAAACGGCAATGAATTGCCGTAAATCTCAGAGTTCGAAAAAATGGTATCACGTGACCTTGAACTCCTCCCTTGTCAAGGTCCTGTGACCTGGTCCTATGACCATTTCGGGGTAAATCGACTATGTTGAGTCGAATGGCGTTAATCGCGAGTCTCTAACTCTTACGGTTCTTGAGTTGAAAGACGGTATCACGTGACCTTGAGATCAGAGGTCAAAGGTCATAGTCATTTCGGGTTATATCGACTATGCTGAGTCGTATGGCGTTAACTGCGAGTCTCTAGCTCTTACGGTTCTTGAGTTGAAAGTTGTATAACAGACGGACGGACGGAAAAAGCTGGTGTATAAAAGATTTTTTGGTCTCTAAAAAACAACTCACATTCTTATTTGTAATATTAGTTAGGATTTGATTTATTCAAATATAGAATTTTATAACAAACGTCGTCACATTTAAGAGACCGGCCTTATACAACAGTCCTACGAAACATTATAATAATAATAATAATAATAATAATAATATTCTACCACATACACACAACATTATAGTGATGATAGCTTTAAAATTTAATATATATTTGATATACTAGATGTGCCCGCGGTTTCACCGGCGTTTATGATTACTGCACCATCCCCGTGGGTCGCGGCGTGATGTTTTATAGCCTATAACCTTCCTCGATAAATAAGCTATCTAACAAAAAAAGAATTTTCATTTCGAATTAGTAGTTCATGAGATTAGCGCGTTCAAACAAACAAACAAACAAACTCTTCAGCTTTATAATATTAGTATAGATTAGATTTCAGTTCAGATTAGTGAGCCATTATCGCTCGTACGTGACTCCATTTGTGAAATAAATATAGATATGGAACGATCACGTGTATAAGGAAACTCATACATTCCGTATTTGATTCAGATGCAGTATTAATATGAGAAGATTATTTCCTTAATGAAATTTTATGGAGTACCTGTATATATCCAGGTGCATTAGAGGGATAAAGGGTAGGCAAAGGCAATGTGGTTATAATATACAGCCAAACATCCTTTTTTATTTGTCGTCTGACTTTCATGTAATACGTGTATATTGTTATATATAGCTACTGTTCTACGGATTTCGCCCGGGTCGGGCCAACAAAAAGTTATTGCGTTTTTCTGTAAAGCAATCTCAATAGCAGCCCGGGGTTAGAAAGTTGGCGGTGTCAAACACCCCCGTGCCTCGGAAAGCACGTAAAAGCCGTTGGTCCTGCGCCTGATCTCTCTCCGGTCGTGTCGGATTGCCGTCCCATCGGATCATGAGAGTTAAGGAACAGAGAGTGCACTTGTGTTTGCGCACACACTTGTGCACTATAATATCTCCTGCGCAGATGGCCAGTCTCTGTTAAGACTGGCCGCCGTGGCCGAAATTCGGTCTGGAGGACATTATTATTATCTACGGATTTCGTAATACGTGTGTACATACATATATATGTATAAGACTACTAGATGTGTCTGCGGTTTCACCCGCTTTTATGATTACTGCGCTGCCCCCGTGGGCGGTGTTATATAGCCTATAGCCTTCCTCAATAAATGAGCTATCCAACACTAAAATAATTTTTCAATTCGGACGAGTAGTTCCTGAGATTAGCGCGTTCAACCAAACAAACAAACTCTTCAGCTTTATAATATTAGTATAGACTGAAACAATATGGACATCGTAAAAGTTGTTGCACCTGCTGGTATTTATTTCATTATGGCACTCCAATGACTAATTCACGATTAATGAGCACATATATGTATATCATTATTACTAGATATGCCCGCGGTTTTACACGCGTTTTTTATTACTGCGCCGCCCTCTTAGGTTGTAGCGTGATGTTATATAACCTATAACCTTTCTCGATAAATAAGCTATCCAACAAAAAAGAATTTTTCAATTCGAACCAGTAGTTCCTGAGATTAGTGCGTTCAACCAAACAAACAAACTCTTTAACTGAATAATATTAGTATAGATATAAGTCTATATACATACTCTTACACCTACATATGTATGTATTTCAGTAAGAAGTAGGCAAGGAGGAGGTGTAGTACTACTCATTTTGGGCGTATCACAAATCGGCCTACTCAGTCAGAGTATGATATGATATCATATATGCACATTAAGCAGCGATAGCTCAGTGGGGAGACCAACAGACTGCAATGCAGAGGGTCTCGGGTTCGAACCCACGTCGCGCACCTCTGACTTTCGGAAGTTATATGACTTTTCGAAATTATGTGCGTATTGATTGACAATTATCGCCTGCTCCGTGCCTCGGAGAGCACGTTAAGCCGTCGGTCCCGTCTACCATGAACATCTATGGCAGTCGTTATTGGGAGAGTGTCGACACACAAGATCCCACTGGGTCGAAGTGTCGCCGGTCTGCACAGACTGGCCCCCACATAAGATACATGTATGCACATTACCAAAACATTCAATATTATACCAATATTATATTCAAATAAATTTACATTACATTTTTTATTATTTATTATTATTATTACATACATATCGTACATAGATCGTTGCGACGTGGATCGCATTCAGGTCAATGGTCGCATCAAATCAAGTATATGACAAACAACAACTGCGAAAGAATATTAATATGACGCATTTTATACGCTGTAATTTTTGTTTGAATACACCAATTGACTACAGCAGCGATAGCCTAGTGGGAAACCGTTAGACTGCCACGCAGAGGTCTCGAGTTCGATCCCAAGGCGCGCATCTCAGACTTTTCGAAGTTATATGCATATTAAATAGTTAATTATCGTTTGCTTTAACGGTGAAGGAAAACATCGTGAGGAAACCTGTATGTCTGAGAATTCTCCATAATGTTCTCGAAGATACGTGAAGTCTGCCAACCCGCACTGGGCCAGCGTGGTGGACTATGGCCTAACCCTTCTCACAGTGAGAAGAGGTCCGTGCCCAGCAGTGGGACAGTTTAATACAGGGCTGATATTATACACCAATTGACTACAATCTTCATAATCATGCATTTTTTTTGTGAAATAAATTTTTATCTATTTGAATATTCCTGAATTGCAGAAGCTTTATAAGCTTTATTTTAAGCACTTTAAGAGTTGCGATGGGCGATTGTCGATTAAATATTCGAATCAATCGAATCTTTAAACATATCGATTTTTTCAAGCTAACGACTATTCAAATGCGCTCAAGTTAAATATTCACTGATTCAATTTAAGTTATTGTTATTGGAATTAAAAAAATACAATTAAATAAATGTTAAGGTTACAATTAAAACTGCGGTAGATAGCGCAGTGGTTTAAATTAACCTTGTATTTTTAACAGGTGTGAGTCAGAATAAAAATGCTTTACTTAGGTTTATATAATATATAATATAATATAAAATATATAATATAATATAATATTCTATCACATACACACAACACCATCTAGCCCAAACTAAGCAGAGCTTGTACTATGGGTACCAGACAATGGATAAACATACATATATACTTTTTTTTTTGTAAATACATACATATTATACATAGAAACACCCAGACCAAGACAAACATCCATGTTCATGCACACAAATATTTGACTTGTGCGGGAATCGAACCCACGACCTCAGGCGTGGCAGTTGGTTACACTAACCACTACGCCATCGAGGCCGACAGATACAGACAGAGACAAAGACAGATAGCGCAGTGGTTTAAATTAACCTTGTATTTTTAACAGGTGTCAGTCAGAATAAAAATGCTTTACTTAGGTTTATATAATAGTTTGGTCTAAGAATACAATTAAGAATGCATATTTATAAATTGATACAAATATCAATTTATGATGGACTAATTAAATACCAGCGCCATTCCAAATACTTAGTTCATCAGATTTAATTGATTGGCTAACTATGTAGAATTATTCATCAACAATAAACTTGAGAATGTTCTCTTAGTTTAAACTTTGGTCAATCACGTCGTGAATATAACTTTGAGCTAAGATAACTAACAAATTCAAAAATCATTTATTAATTTAGGTCCTAAGATTATCAATGTCAAAAGTTAAAACTGCCAGTTTGCCAAAGAATACTATGATAATGTCCTTCAGACCGAATTTTAATCGCGTTGGTAAATTTTGAAGGACATTAGCCATCTACGCAGAAGATGAACACCAGTTTCCAAAATAGGTGCACTCTCTATTTTCTTTCTCAAATAGTCGAATGAGAAGACAACACGAACCAAAAAGAGTACAGACGCAGAAAAAAATCCGCTAACTTCTATGCCGAATTAGAATGAGAATTTTAGAGAAAATCAATTACTTTTAGTCTTGGCCTGACCCAGCGTTCAAATTTTTATAATCGGTAGTCTTGTGGACTAGAGTCGCTTCACACTCGAACGAACTACTCTTAATAAATAGCCGGATAATAACAGTTTTACAAAGAGCTATCGGTACATTAGAATATAATAATAATAATGTTTATTTCAGTTAAGTTACACATAAATTAACATTTACTGTGACAGCCACACTAGGCACAGCCTGTGTCGTGGCCATCAAACTATACGGATTGTCATATACCTAGAACTTAACTATTACAAATCATTAATATGCATGAATAAAAAGATGTGAGAGTGGTGTGAGTGAGTGGATGTTTGGGTTAGTTATGGTGAGTATTTATGATAGTGTGTGAGGTATGGAGTGTGTGTATGTATGTGTGTGTGTAAATGAGTGTATAAGTTTTATAAAGGATTGAAGAACGTCTAGAGCGGTACATTTAAATATTGGTTTTAAGAAGTTGTATGTTTTGTTGTTGTTTGTATGTTATGAAGTTGTAGAAGTATTATATTTAATATAATAACGCCACTCATGCCAATACTTGATACTTTGCTAAAGAGGTAAGTGAAAATTATTTTCCTAACTCCTTCAATATACTTCTCATTAAATTCGTTGTAGGTTTTAAGACAATTTAACTTTTTTTAGAACCCGAATATTATAACTCGGTATTTTCGAAAATGACCAATACTAAGACTGGCTTTACAGATACTACAGCTGTACTACTGGTAGAATTAATTCGGAAAAGAAAACAAATACTTGTAAGTGAAAATCCCTTTCCAACTCTAAATCTCGGTCATTGTTCGAAATAAAACGCTTCGCTATATTGGATTAAGATCTTACAATCAAAACATTCAAATGCAAACACCACTCGATACCTAATGAAGGCAACCTGCCGTCTAGAGGTCACTATGACCGCTGCAATCCTACTGTTCTCTATCTAATTGCCGATATAATATTTTATATACGTGTTTTCTTTGAGAAAGATTACTTCAGACAAGCTTTTGCAAAGTCAAAGGAAATCGTTAATGGCAGACTTTATTTCGAATAGCTCGTAATGTGTAAAGGCTTAGGGTAGGCTCAGACTTAATGTAGTGAGGCGACGCAAATAGTAGAAATATTATTGACAACCTTAAAATATTGACATGCATGTTGATATTAGACACTCTTAAACTTTAAACTGTTCAGTAAACATTGGAGTTGTTATATATTATATATTTTGCGACTATACGATCTTATTTACCTTAAGGAGCACACATACTTTCCACCACGACGCCGCGACGTCAATAAACAACAATAGCTAATGAAAATTGTAATAAGGAGTAGCTCGCCAGTGATTACAATATCTACACTAATATTATCAAAAAGCATTTGCATTTTTGTATATTTTGTGTAATAAATGAACTCAGAAACTACTGGATTAATTTAAAATTCTTTTAATGAATATACTCAGGATCTACTGGACTAATTTAAAAATTATTTGACCATCGGAAAGCTTCTTTATACAGAAATAACATAGGCTATATTATAATATTACGCTACAAGCTACGATAGTGGAGCAGTAATCACAAACATAGGTAAAGCAGCTTGACCTATAATATTTGTATAATTTTATTTTTTTTATTTCTTTGCTTAATCTTGGGTCCCCTAAGTCTTAGTACCTTTAATATATTATAGCTAGTTTGTGATTGCATAATTTACAGAAATTGTTACATCAGCTTTATAAAAGGCTAATCAATATTGTTTAAAAAAATTATGTTAAAGGATTCAACCTATTGCGTACCAGCGGAAATCGGCATTATAGGTTTTTAATTGTGTCTGGCATTTCAACAATTGACAGTTTAATTGGCTGTTGCTAATTTAGTTAGCCAATAATAGCAGTTGCCATATGCATTGACTGTCCGTGAACTAAACGTTGTGTTGATCTGACGTTGAGAACCCAATGGTCATTCATCTTTGTTTCGTCAATTATTTTATTCTTACTATAATATTATAAATGCGAATGTGAGTTTGTTTATTTGTTTGTTACGCTTTCACACCTTAATTGCTCGACCGATCTTTATGAAATTTCGCATACACTTAGTCACAGAAACAGAAAAGGACATCTTTACTTTACATCCAGAAAAAGTACTATTACTAACTTAACCTATATTTACGCGAACAAAGCCGCGGGAAACATCTAGTTTTTATATAATTCGTTAAGGGGTACTAACGCGATCGTGAATGTTTATCTGATTGATGCTTGACGTTTCGGCCAAGTTACACCGGCCGTGGTTACAAGCTGACTGATTCGGCAATGTCGTATTCGGCATGTAAGGGTGGATGAAGATTCTTCTGCCTCACAAACGGCAATATGCGCGATTTATGTCGTTCAATCAAGCATGATTCGACCCTTAAGATGTTTAATAGAAATGTGCAGCTTATAAAGGTCCGTCTTAATAATATAGATATCGCGTGGGTTAAGTCTGTGTAGATTTGAATCTAGATATCAAGTTATTATAATATTATTAAGGACTAATTGAAATGTTGTTCGCCGAAATACTTTTATTCAATTCTTAGTTTTATTGCTAAGAATTTAATAAAATTTATATATAAATAGAACTTATTTTGTTCAATGACAACTGCTTTAGATTTAATATTTTTGGAATACTGTTATGAGCGACACGATAACTGCAGATTTTGAGATCTTGAGTTTGAGGTAGACAATGTATTAAACAAATATTAATAAATTTATTTGTTCTCAAAAATATACACCTGGCTCTTAATCTAGCATATAAAGTAATTTGCGATGCGCATAAACGAGATCCAAACTACAACCGGATACAATCATATATGTATATAATTTAAGCTATTTAGTAGTGTTGTTATTATGTTCGCCTGAATACAACCGTGTACATCGCTAAACACAACCATTAAAATGATATTATACAAAGAGTAAGAGGTCGTCGTTGGCTGCTATACTAGTATAAACTGTATCACAGCAGCCAATATAAAAAAAAATTGCATTTATTTTATACGTCATAAATAAGATCAGAGGAAAAATACAGCAAATACATCCGAATAGGAACCTACGACCTCGATGTACCGTGTCGTCGCTTGGCCAACTAAGCTATACATGGTCTTACGTCAAGGATTGAAATTTGCCCCTGTGTTTCAAATAAATTTGCCTGGCATATTGATGCTATGCGTCGTCAATCGTGTAGTTATATTTCTTCTTCTAGCCTTTATTATTCTCAAGTCACTTGGGATCGGCTTTTCTGGTCTAACCGGATTTGACTGGATATCAGTTTTTACACGGAGTGGCTGCCACCTGACCTCCGCAACCCGAAGGCTAACGATACCCTAAGGCTAGACCAGTGTCCGGATATTAGAGGGTACTGACTTTCCCAATAACGACTGCCATAGATGTTTATGGCAGCCAGGACCAACGGCTTAACGTGCTCTCCGAGGCACGGAGCAGGCGATAATTGTCAATCAATACGCACATAATTTCGAAAAGTCATATAACTTCCGAAAGTTAGAGGTGCGCGACGCGGGTTCGAACTCGAGACCCTCTGCATTGCAGTCTGTAGGTCTCCCCACTGAGCTATCGCTGCTAGCTGCGCGCTGCGTGTAGTTATATTTATAGCTTAAAAACATTATTAAAGACCGCAATCTTATATGTAGTATATTAAGTTTTTTTATAAGCATTTCACTATGTAGAATGTACGTTATAAGTTATAACGGATGTCTTGCTTCATAGATTGTCTTTTTCTGCTGCTGTAATATAAATTCGGAGAAAGTGATATTGTTATTTTTTTGTTAGTGGCCGTCGGCGGTCAGACGCAATTTCTTCTTATTTTTAATTATGTCTTGAGCACCGGGTATTTACAAATTACAGAAGAAAGCTGAACGCTGCAGTAAGAAAAATCACAAACAGTCAAAAATACGAATTACCTAGCTACTTTTAATTCTAACATAATTTTGGCATTATACTCTCGTTTTTAACTATATATATATATATATATATATATATATATATATATGTATATTATTATACATTTTTGACTATACATTGTTTATGACTAATTTAAAAAAGGAAAAATATATTTTCTTAAACTCGTTTCATTTGGATAATTAATTATTATTGATAAAACACTGCTAGTGTTTCAAAATTGAATTACGTTATACGGTTTTTATAGCGACGTATTTAAATCACAAACGTATAAACAAGAAAAATATTTAAAACTAGTTATACATACATATATAGATTCACACCTGTTTCCCAGAGGAGTAGGCAAAGACTACGGATTTCCATTTGCTACGATCCTGACACACTTCTCTGGCTTCATTCACTTTCATAACATTCCTCATACATGCTCGCCGGTTTAAGGTGCTCTTAACCTGGCCTTTATCCAGAACGTCTCCGATCTGATCAAGAAACGTTCGCCTAGGTCTTCCCTTTGCGACTGTTCCATTCACACTAGCCTAAAACTAGTTATGTTTACAATTTTCACACACATTTGTTTACAGCAGATCCAAGTCTTGACTACTTTGAAGAGTAGAGATGATTGATAAAGTAAAATAACAATTACAACAGTTAGCTGCAATGTTTAGTTTTAATTACATTAAGCGTAATGTAAATATTATTGAATTTACCTTTTTAAGATTGAGTAAGTGTACTCAATCTTAAAAAGGTAAATTCAATAATATTTTCCATAACCAACATTTTTGGATACCGTCTTGTTTTTACATACAAGTTGGTTCACATAATACAATACACTATTCCTCCAGTAATCCTTCGTCTTATAAAGCCCCAGGCACAATATAACATAATCAGACGTTGGATTCTGATCAAACAACCCGAAACATGCAACTACATCTGTCATCTTCTCACATAAATTCTAGGGGTGAATACAGTACCATTGTCACCCCATGCACCCCACTGGGTTAACAGCGCCCGAAGGCATCCCTCTATGCGCCGATGCAATTATCAAGTGAATATAAATTTGAGTCCTCGAGGGCTTTCGTGCTGCCTGTTGTATTATTTATGAAGTTAAACATAAAATTATTTATTTCCAAAATAAGATTAATATATTATGTTTATTGGATACCATCATTGAAAACAAATTGGATGGATTTATTGTCATCATTAAACAAGTGAGAAACGGCAATGAATTACCATAAATCTTAGAGTTCGAAAAAATGGGTCAAGTACTATGCAAAGGTCACGTGATATTACGTGACCTTGAGGTCAGAGGTCAAAGGTCATAGTCATTTCGGGGTTATATCGACTATGCTGAGTCGAATGGCGCTGACCGCGAGTCTCTAGCGCTTACGGTTCTTGAGTTGAAAGTTGTATAACAGACGGAAGGGCAAAGCTGTTGTATGAGAGTTCTTTAGAACTCTAAAATAAATTGGCAGTAAGTAAATTGAGAAAAATGTTTTAACACTAGAGCTCGCAAGGAAAAGGAAATTTTGACTACACGGATAGCGTATTGGTTTAAGTGGTCGTCTCGCCACGGGCGCCGCGTCGAATATCGTGGGTTCAATCCCCACACGGGACAAAAATGAAAGAGTTGTCCTGAGTCTGGGTGTTCTTTATGTCTGTTGTTTGAATGTCTGTAAAGCCCCGCGACACAAGATTTATACCTACTGCGAAAATTGTCTTTTTAAAAAGAAAATAATCAAAGAAGAAATTTAATAATGGCGACTCGTTTTGTTTATAAGCTGCCAGTAATTTCGCTTTGAAGTGTATAATATTATTTTTAATCACTCCAACCAACTAGTGCTGAAGTTGGTCTCTCAACTTCAGCACTAGCTGGTTGGCTAGGTTCATGTGGGTAGTGCAATGCGTGGGATTTGTATCAACGACCTCTCGACAACAAGTTACATGCTTATCCATTGTTTAAAACAATACAACCTCATGTTATTTATTTAATTATATTATATATACCAGATAAAACCGACGCTTTGCTGTTCAGTCTGAAATTTTAATCCCCCTCTCCTTTTGATAAAAGTAAATAAAACACTATTTTAAAGATAAGCAATGTTATGTAAAAAAATCACGTCAATTCATCAATAATTTTTAAGATTTCCG
Source organism: Catocala fraxini (assembly GCA_930367265.1). Taxonomy (NCBI): domain Eukaryota; kingdom Metazoa; phylum Arthropoda; class Insecta; order Lepidoptera; family Erebidae; genus Catocala; species Catocala fraxini. The sequence goes on from OV884038.1 coordinate 23,956,691, forward strand.
TACACAAACATACAAAATCTGATTCTTTATAAAATTTATAAATAGCGTGGTAGCGATGAACACGAATTTATTCAAAATATATTCGAATGTAAGGTCAAGTCAAAGTCAAAGCCAAAAATCTTTATTTCCGTAACAATGTGTAAACAATTATTGGACACGTCGATTAACTGATATATTAATTAAAATATAACCATTAAAATATGTCCAGTCAAATCCCAGTAAATGAAGTCACGAGTAAAGCTAGGGTTATCACAATTTATCCTACCTAATATTATAAATGTGAATGTGAGTTTGTTTGTTTGTTATGCTTTCACGGCATAACTACTGGAGCGATCAACATGAAATTTCGCATACACGTTCGCAGAGGAACAAAAACGGACACAGGGTACCTATCATCCAAATTTTTTTTACTTGGTCGTTTTCTTTGACGCATTCTCCACCGCTGGGGCGGGTGGAGGGGTTATGTCGGACTCACCGGGGTAAAGATGGTGAGCGACATCCCGATAATACCGACTAAACCCACCACGGTGTTCCTCGACAAAATCGCAATCGGCGGGGCCGCGCGAATCACTTTCACATGCAATCGCGACCCCGTCGAGGTTTCAGCCCGCCGTATGAAACGACAGGTCACTACCCAAAAGACCTACCCTATGGTCACTTCGAAATTTTTAGCCTACTGTCCCCTTGAGGGGGGACGGACACACGACACAGAAGCGCGCCTGGAAACACGCACGCCGCCTCTCGGACCTGGTGCTGATCGGGTGGCGAGCAGGCCCACGAAGCCCACCATCCCCAGGTCAAACCTCAGGGTGATCATCCAGAAAAATGTACCTACTGTTACTAACCTTTTTTTTTTTACCTGAGTGGGGCGGGATGGGGTCGCGTTAGCAATCACCATCCCGCCCCGGTGGTTGGCCCGGCTGATAGTGACCGGGCCTCAGCACCTGTGGAGGGAAGGCCTTGCTCACCAAGGCCATCCCCGGTCGTGCAAGCCGGTAGAGAGTCCCCCGACTCGTACCAGTGACCCCACTATAGAGGAGCGAGAAGGCGGGCAAATCGCCTCCTTCTCGCTCTCGTCCGTCTGCGCCGGAGAGGGTCAGCGAGGAGGTTGTTCTCCCTGACCGTTGTTCTCTCTCCGTGGTCTCCTTCTGCGCCATGACAGCTTCACAGAAGGAGACCACTGCCTGCCACGACCTCTCGCCGCCGAGCATGGCGTTGATCACGCTCGGCAGGGAGAGGTCTCCGCCTATTATGGCCGAAAGGAAAGCGTGTGCAGCTGCGGCCCCCACGCGGCACACGCCTCCAGCGTGTGGAGCGCCGTGTCTTCCGGCGCCCCACACTCGTGGCAGGCCGGGGTCGCCTCCCGTCTCGCGATCTGGTGCAAATACTTTCCGAAGCATCCGTGCCCGGAAAGCACCTGCACCAGTCGGAAACCTCAAACCTCAGGGTGATCATCCAGAAAAATGTACCTACTGTTACTAACCTTTTTTTTTTTTTTTTTTTTTTTTTTTTAACTTCAGGGGAATGCTTTTACGCACCGTCCGCGCCCGGGCAGGGCGCGGGTGTGTGGGACTCGAGCCAGACAAGCCGGCCCCATACCCACTAAACCCCTGACGACGTTTCTCCGGTACCTAGTGTCGGTGCCACGGGATTCGCGCTAGCATTCACCGCGACACCGACAGGTCTTGGCCCGCCACGTGAATAGGCGGGCCCCAGCTGTTTGGGGGAGGACCAGATGGTACAGCCCTCCCCTCCACTGAGGGGGGGCGCGCGGAACACCTATGCCCCTCTCTCGGGCCTGTGCTGCTCGGGCGGTAGACTGCCCAAGTCCACCGCCCGCAGGCCGCCCCCTAGGGTGGCTGGAGGTCTGCGCGCGCCCTACGGCGGCGCCCTGGACGTCTCCTGCGGTTTGGGTGAGGAGAGACCAGCTCCCTCTCCCGTTCCGCCGCCTCCTTCGTGGACATCACTGCCTCGCAGAAGGTGACGGCGGCCTCCCATGCACCCTCGCTCCGGACCATGGACAGTACCATTGCCGGCAGCGAGAGGATTTGGACACCCAGTGCCCCGGTTAACGACCGGCGCTGCTCCTCCCAAGCTGGGCACTTCACGAGTGTGTGCAGCGCCGTATCCTCGGGGCCATCACCGCAGTGGTGACAACAAGACGTCTCCACTCGGCCTATACGACACAAGTACCTCCCGAAGCATCCATGCCCGGTGAGGACCTGCGTCAGCCGGAAGGTCAGGGCGCCATGGCGCCGCTTCAGCCACTCCTCCAAGATCGGACTTATCGCCGCTATTGCGGCGTGCCCTGCACTCGGTCGCGCAAGCCGTTCACCCCAGTCCGCCCTTAGGACGTCGCGGAGCTCCGACTGCCGCGCCTCAACTTAACCTACTTTTACATGAGCGAAGCCGCGCGCAAAATCTATTAAGCTATAATATGTGTAACCTTTCACTCTCAATTTGTAATGACGTCTACGTAATATCTTAGTTGCATAAAGGAAATATTACACACTAGATTGTGTTCTCTGGCGCTTGGTGCTGCCTCGGTAGAATGCAGCTGCTGTGCATGGGGTCTCGTGTCTGATTTGTTTTTTTTTATACGTCTATGGTGGCATACAAGCATACAACCCACCTAATGGTAAGTGGTTACCGTAGCCTATGGACGCCTGCAACACCAGAGGCATCATTTGCGCGTTGCCACCCTTTCAGGAAAGGAAGTGGGAAGGAGAAGGAGCGGGAAGGGGGGAAAAGGGGGAATTAGGGTGATTGGGCCTACGGCACTGTCACTCACCGAACGAAACACAACAGTAGGAATACTGGTATTTCACGTCGATATTCTGTGAGAGGGTAGTCCTTCCCCGGTCGAGCCGGCCCATTCATGCTAAAATCAGCGGGGCTCTACTACTCACAAATTTCCGGGTCGGGCTAAGTGTGATTGGATATTTCTGCAATGATATTCTTAGTAGCAGCACAGTCTGCAACCATGCCTGGTATGCGACATTAGTATCGCTCTAACCTAAAATCATAATTGGCGTCTTCTTCTTCTCGACTCGGTGGTACAAATATTACGGGAAGTAGAGTTTTGTACCAACGTGTCGAAAGGATTAGTCACCTAGACTCTGCGTTACCGATTGCTAGGTGTTCAGAGTGCGCGGGACGTGGGAAAGCTGGTTCTCTTTGTTAACGTCGCTCGGGGAGGCTCCTTTCATGCACCTCACCCCAATAGTTGGCGTAATGTGAATGTAATAGGTACACTTCTGCCTACGCATTTGAAGATACAGGCGTGAGGCTGCCCATTGCTGGAATGACCTTCCACCGCCTATGCGAAATCTGAAAACATTGCATACGTTCCGTAACAAGTTCAAGCTGTTTTTAATAAAGAAACAAAACTCAGTGTAATAATAATTTTACGTATCTTCATAACAGCTAAGTACAGCATCTTTACTTACGGGTATGTAACATATTCATGACGAAACATACTGTATATTGTTTATTTTATCTAATAATATTGGTATAGTGCATACTTTGTTACTTTGCGCATACGCAGCGGTAATGTTTTGTTACGCATCCGGCTCTATAAGACGCTTTCTTGACATTCAAGACAGATGTAACCAACGTCCATGGATGTAACTTAATATGATCATGGCGTCAGCCTCTCAACTATAAGTGGCGTTCAGATACACATTACATTGTTAGTTTGTTTTTTTTTTCTTTTCGTTTTTTTAAAGTGTAATTTTCACATGCAGTGTTTTGTAGTATATCATATTATTTATATATATATATATATATATATATATATATATATATGTATATATACACTTTTATGTATGCATATAGTAAAGATATATTGTTATAAGTAGAGCACAGTTTGGCCGCAAAGTCATTAGCACGTATGATACTATGCATCATAATACCAGTTCTGGTGAACAGAATCAGAAGAAACGAGTTTTATACAGAGCCTCAAACTATAGAACAGAGAGCTTCATCAAAACAAATAAATAAATTTGAATAAATAATGGTTTCGGCGATAGGGTTTGTAAACTATTTATTATGTACAGACATAAATTCTTTAGGGTTCTATAATAGTGCAGATAAATTATGTATAACGTTTGCGGTTTGTAAACGTTTTAACCGCAGTCTAGATGAAATTAAGAGCACTATTACTTTATGAGCTAGACCGTCTCTTACTTGAGCAATGTTAAAATAAAAGATATATTATTACAAGACTTGAAGAGACCAGACTGGTTACTCGCCTATCACTATACGACACTGTTACATTGTTTGAATTCATCGCACTGAGAAGACGCCCATGTCCAGCAGTAGAACAGTCTATATAGAGGGCTGCAATCATTATTATATACATACATACACAGATTCACGCCTGTTTCCCAGAGGGGTAGGCAGAGACTACGGATTTCCATTTGCTACGATCCTGACACACTTCTCTGCCTTCATTCACTTTCATCATAAAGAAGACATTTGACTAGTAACTCATTCATTCTTAATCCCCATTCACAATCTTTTAAATCTTTTTAACAATTGTCCATGTATAGGTTAAACAGCCAAGGTGACGCTACACATCCTTGTCTAACACATTTTTGGATGCTAAAGCATTCTGTGTAGGTGCCATTTATCCTAACACAAGCATCATTATTATAATGAACTAGATTTAGCCCACGGCTCCGCTCGTTTAAATGTAGGTTATGTCAATTTTCTATACATCAGGAACAGGAAAAGTACGTATTCTATGTCCCATTCTGTACCCTTACCAATCATCGTGAAATTTCGTATACACGTTGTATACAAAAATTTCACGATAATTGGTCGAGTATTTAAGGTGTTAAAGCGTAACAAACAAATTGATATTCGCTATTATAATATTAGTTAGGATGTATCTATTTCGTGATTGACAAAATAGAATATCTATTGTTATGGATCATAATATATGTCATGAAACTTATTAAGCCAGCATATATCCTAATAACTAAATCCATTAGTGTAAAACAATTAAATCAGAGTATACTGTACACCAAATTACGTAATGCTACAGACCAATATCAGATTGTACCCAATCGATTAATAACCTCTATTTAATATAATTCGATACTAATTGGAAATCTAGATCTACTACCCCGTACTACCCGTCGCCTAAATAATTGCTATTCGATTGTCCCTAGACAACACGCATGAATATTAATTGTATTTTATTACTAAACTGGGCCGAAAAACTGCCGAGACTCTATTTTGGATGCTAGACAACGGATGCTTACTTAATTGGCTCGATCGATTTGGTCAAGGATAGAGACGATCTAATAGAGTAATCATCTTCAAGACAAGACCGGCCAGACAGTTACAGCGGGTTTCAATGTAATGACCTTTTTATACTAACATAGGTTACGATGGTGTGTTAACGTGAAAAGTAGGCTGAAAAATAATGAAAATGTATTTATTTTGGATTCTAAAACATATTACAATAATTGAATACTTCTGGCAAACTGCACATCAGTTTGTTGGCAGACATAGCTCCCATATTACTAAACTATTTATATTAAAATTATTATAATTTCACTTTCAAATAAATTGATTTTATTAGTTTTGACTTTTAAATTTGAAAAATAACACAATAAACATCAATAACATCAATAATTATGGTTAGACGATTACATAGGAAACTCAGCAGTACAGCTTGCTATCTCTGGTCAGGGATCCAGTGGCCGAATCAAGGCCGGGTGGTAAGATGTAATATTGAGAGATATGAGGGTGGGCAAACTGTCCCACGACGACGTCAAGGATAGAGCAAATTGGAGAGCGAAAATAAAGAAAGCTGAGTCTACAACCATGTGTGATACCTAGCCAGGCAAAGAGTTCCATACAGTATTTACAACGTTTTTAAAAGTATAGTAATAATAGACTGCATGGGATTCCCGGTTAAATCTAGGATATCAAGTTGAATAAAAAAAAAAAAAAAATTATTGCCCAGAAAAGTATATAGTTTAAAAAACAGCAAAGTTAACACAATATTAGGTGAAGACAATATTTGTTCGAAAACTGATACCCAAAGTAAGATTTAACTTGTGTCATGGGTACCAGGCCCCTCTCAATTTATTTATTTAATAACATTATGATATTTTTATAATTCTTGCAATATACAAAATAGAAATAGAAGATGATTAGGGTAGGGTGTATATGTCATGTGTTTGATGGTGGGTGTATGTATGCGTGTGTGTATGTATGGATGTATGCTTTGTGCGTGCCTGACATTTTAATTACAGAGTGGTTATTTTAATTAGATTTTCAAAAAGAAGCAGTTAGACATTTTCTTTTTATTCCACTGCCGCACTTGGTGTCAAGGCTTGTGTGTCGTGTGCCAAAATGTGGAATTAAAACACGAGAAATTATAATTAAAGTGCTTTATAAATATCAAGAACTGCGAAATGATCACCATTTATATTTTATCGTTAATATTGTATTCACTATTATGTAATTTATTATTTCCAAAAATAATGACTACATTTCCGTTGGTTTAAAAGTAACCTATATTTTTCTTCAGGGATTAGAATATCTCAAATATAAATTTTCATCAAAATGGGCTCATTTGTTTAGCTGTAAAGACTAGAACTGTCAGGTTGACAGAGACTAGAATGAGGCCTTGGAACGACAACAGCATTATTCCAAATAGCGTTGGACCCAAAACTTAGCTAGTGCTATGTAGTTAGTAGTTAGTATTCATAAACCTCTGCCTACTTTTTCTGGGATATGTAAGCGTAAATAGCATGTATGACTAAATTATTCTACCCAGTGCATCTGGGTGTATGATAGTTATGTTCGCTAGCACAGGTGTTGGAATACGGAACACTCGTGTCCCAAAAGAGTTGTAACAAAGAAAATAATCTTCCGTCAGGCTTTATAATACAAACTAGCATTGACAAAGACTTGTATCTTGCATAAATATAGGTTGTCCTTCATGAATGGATTTACCACTTACGAGGAAATGCGGACAAGAAAAGTTTTAATTAAAAGGATTTTGAGAGGTCTATTGCTCTCAAGCTGGGCCCAAATAAAATATCAAGTACAAAATACAAAACTATAATTCGGGCTGCACTATTTTAAAATAACAATATGTATTTTTCTATAAACAGTATGAAAAGAATTTTGCTGGTTTAAAATACAGTATGGTCAAGGAAATGAATTAATATTTGAAAGTACACAGAAATAAATCATGGAAAAAGAAATACATGACTGTTGGTTTCGTGGAATTTTTTAATCATTGCCCTTTACTGATCCACCTGTTGGTACTACAGCGCCTTCCTCAAAACCATTGGATACCTTCCACAGGATTACAAAACAAATTTACTAAGCTACAATCTTTTTTTATTGTAGACTTACTACTTGCTCTACTTCTCACAAATAGTCTAACTCTTAAAGCGAAACAGACCAATCAAATCTGCACAACAAAATACAATAAACGGGTGCCATTTTTATATCTATAAGATGTCTACCTATCCACTTCGTAAGATTGCTCGAGAGATAGGTTTTAGTGTAGGCTTTTAGGCAATAGGACAGCGACTGTCACTACCGACTATAAATTGTTTTAGTACCATTTTTACACTCCTCCAGTTTATAGCCCTCATTCTGATTTACAGGCACATCGTGAGGTTACAGTCGTATCAAAAGATAGATAAATGGTTCCCTTATCCATGTACATCTGGATAATCATGAATTGTAATATAATAATAATAATAATAATAATATTCTACCACATACACACAACACCATCTAGCCCAAACTAAGCAGAGCTTGTACTATGGGTTCTAGACAATGGATAAACATACATATATACTTTTTTTTTTTGTTAATACATACATATTATACATAGAAACACCCAGACCAAGACAAACATCCATGTTCATGCACACAAATGTTTGACTTGTGCGGGAATCGAACCCGCGACCTCAGGCGTGGCAGTCGGTTACACTAACCACAACGCCATAGAGGCCGATAATGAATCAGATCAATCGTGCTGATATTATAAAAGTGAAAGGTTCTGAAGATCTTTATATATCTGTTTTTCTACACCATTGTACGGATTTTGAGGAAACGTGGCAGTAAGATAGATCAGGTTGTGAATAGAAACATGAGATAAATTTTATCTCTTTGTACATTACAAGAGGGAAAATTTTGGGCCACTTGATACGACATGACACTTTTATAAGAAACTTCTTGGAAAGAAAATAGAAGATAGAAGGGGAAGAGGAAGGCCAAGGAGGACGTTCATAGACCAAGTGAAATAAAAGGTAAAAGTTCGTCGTATCAAGAAGTCAAAGCGCTGGCTGAGGATAGGACATTATGGAAGAGACTCCATCGACAGGAGCTTGGCTCTTAAATAGAAGAAGACATTATTGTAAAATATAAGCAGATGAAACCGCAGGCGAAAACTATACAACATAATACGTGTCAGCAATCCACTGGTACTCGGTAATTATTATTTTTTTATATTTTTCTTAAATAATTGTAAGGACTACAGTCGCACTATGAACGAACCTATCTTTAAAAGCAATACCTAATACACAATCTTGAGATACATCAAAACGAGAAGAGTCCAGAAAATAATTGGTGATTCGCATACATGATCATCTCCATACGCAATCATAATAATTTGAATAACTATTTAACTTCATCTAATCAATCCCAAACTCTTTTTGCATGCTCCTCTCGTCGGTCTACCTAATCGTGTAGTTACCTACCATTTATTTATGAATTAATATTTTCAGCCTTGAACTGCTACGACATGATACTTCAACGGCCATCAGTCCTTCAACGGATATAAGTAGCCCATTGCTTCCTTAAACTGTGCTAATTAGCTCCAGAATACAACTACTGTATATGTAAAACTCTAACCTATAATAAAAAAGAAATAAAGAAAGCATTCACACAATTTATACAGGTCATTATTCAAAGCAACACCTCTAACCACTGAGCCCGTGGTTCAACATAAACCAAGTCACCCAATATTTGTTAAAATGGTGCGCAATAAATCCCAATCTCGATAACACAGTTTTATTGTTTTATTTTTTACAAACAACTCGTTGAGTTTCATATTTACTCACCCCAACAATGGGGTGGTAAGGGCCGGGACACACTGGCAACTGTAGGGTGGTTAGGCTTGTGACATATTGGAAATAAAGAGATACCATTTTAAACCAATATTTGATTTTTATTGTGTCCAAATTGGCTCGTGTATGTGTTTTATTGTTTTTGCTTCCGTCGAGCAAAAAATATATAACGGTGTTACAGCTAATCTGATTTAAATTGACATCAAATTGCGATTTCTCCTGTTGCTTTATTAAGCGTGATTGCGTTTTTATAACCGAAATTACGTATTAATATGGACCATATTTTTGTATGGTTAGGTAGGGGTAAATTATACCCACGTTTTGCTACCTGTGCTTAAGTAGCACTTAATAGGGAAGAACTTATCCTTACTTTCCTTACTAATAGTATAAATGCGGCACATTCACATTTAGTTTGTTTGTTTATTTGTTACAATTTCACTCTTTAATTACTCAACCGATCATGAAATTTCGCACACACGTTACAGATAAAAACATAGGATACCTATCATCCAGAAATAAGTACCAATGGTATTTATTTCTGGGTGAGAGGTACCCTAAAATTGACTGAAATTGATTAGTCATCTACTCCATATATGCATATGTATGTTACCATAGTTACGAAGCATTCTACGAAGTCAACCGAACAACGCCGATATACTACGAACGCGATTCGACTGCTTGTGTCAAATGCATGGTTGTGTGCGTGTAGTATTTTTTCATTAAATTAATGTATTTCTAATGTATATATTATAAGAATATTAGGATTTGCCCCTCCTTCTCCATATAAACTTTAACTGTGCCAAATTTTATACTTCTCCATCTGCGCAAATTTCGTAAAAAGGTGTACAAAGTTTTGCTTCACGTATTAATATATAGATGAATGCGGGTTTGTTTGTTACGCTTTCACGTGACAACTACTCAACCGATCATCATGTAATTTTGCATAGACATTGTCAGGGATACAGAAAAAGACATTAAAATACTTTTCATAAAAAAAAATACCAATTCCGAGGAATAAAAATGTATTGACAATTTCTACATTAGCCAGTTGAAACGAGGCTCTCATAGCCAGTTGCAATCACTAACCGGTAAACGATTAGCGAGGTTAGGCAACGTTGGCTTCAGTCAGTCTATAGACGGGTGACCGCTTAGTGGAATTTCATCTGAGCGTCTCCGTGCTTCGGAGGGCACGTAAAAAGTCGGTCCCGGTTGTTGCCAAATTGACAGCAGTCGTTAAGCCAGGCCTATGGGCGGCTTGAACAACTCTTCACAACAGGTTGGCCACTAACCACATGAAAAAAAGAAAAAAAGAAGAAGAATTGCGAGCAAAGTCGCGGGATAAATCTAGTAAAATATAAGTAACAATTGAGAATTTACTTTCATAAAATCTAACAATACTATGCTCTACTCCAAATTAGCCAGTGCCCTCACAGACAAATCAAATAAAGCTATGCCTAACTAGGGAGTCGAATTGCGTCCCTCATGTCAGTTACGCAAGCCCTCTCATCAATAACCGGATAAATCACTGTACTTACACACAGCGATCTTAACGAGCTGCCAACGTCTCACCCTATTCTTTAATCCTCTAGACAATTAACAACTACACAAAATCTCCGTGCCTCCGGTACCTCCCCTATCCCGGCCAACGTGCGAACATGAAACAATATATCAAGCGAATTTCAGCACCAGATGCGTTGGCTCCCAGTGGGCCTGATGCGTCCGGTACTACCTTTCCACATCATGATAAAAATACACACCAAGATACTTTAACATTTAACATAAGCGAATTTCAACTTTATTCCTATAAAATTAAGATTGTTGTCAACAGCAATTATATCGTGGTCAGGATTACTCGCGTAAATGAAATTAAACTTTATATTATCGGGGTAAGGGTGTGTTTTGTAATGTATTGCTAGTGAAAGGAGGGCGCTACCCTAGTGAAAGAAATCGGGTAATGGCACTGATTATCGGCGCTGATGTTAAATAATAAATGTCGTACTGTACGTGGATTAGTTCTAACGTGGCGATACAGCAAGAAATACTTGAGATTTAGCTGACTAGGTACATGTGTGAACATTTTTATTCTACTATTATTATCAGCGCTGCTTATATACTGTCTCACTGCTAGGTAGGCCTCTTCTTAGTGTGAAAAGGTTTAATTTGAATACGATCTCTTACAAGAAATACAATGTCTCAACCAATATATTTTCATAAATAAAATGAGGTCTCATGTTTTCTTAATTACAAGATATTGCAGCATGCTAAACAAGAAAGTTCTGGCAATTAGAAAACAAAGAATGTAAAGTCATGATAAATTAGATTAGCCTTAAGCCTTAAGATAGCGCCGAGCGAAATGTGCCAAAACAGGCGGTCAGTGTTAAGTGAATAAAATCAACACTTTTTGTTTAATACAAATATAAAATATACTTTTACCATAACAATGAATGTGTTTACAATTACTCCGCGTAAAAAAACTTAAAATAATTAATATTTTCGCCAACAAAATTACGGAAATTTACACGAGAAATGCAAAAACGTAAGCTCGTGTTACGTGATTTTAGATTATAACAGTAGAAATCTACCCTATTTTACAGCTTAAACGAAACATAATTAGTTATATTACAATTTGTCCGTTCCAAATATTTAAGTTATTGGTTGACAATAAAGATACCTATTTATCAAAAAAGCACTTCAAATCCTCCATACAATTTGACTATGGCGGCCGAGCGCCGATTTGAATATGCGCCGCACGAGCTCTGTCATTATCTGTCTTACGCTCGGCGTAGACTTAAATGTTGTCAGGAGAACAGGTAATAGACACGGAGTACCTTTAAAAATGTACTGTTACTAACCTCACCAACATTTACGCGAGTGAAGTTGCGGGCAAAAACTAGTTATGAAATAAGTTGCATACAAACTTTAGGCAAAATTTTACTTTCGATTACCTTATTATAATTATGTGAAACTATGTGAAAATGTCGGTGTCTAGTTTATACTTGAATAGTTGAACGGGTTCGGATGAATCTAGTCAATAGGATTCTCTTTATCGGGGTATGCGTACCTGTAGATTTAAGCGGACGAGACTGGGGGTAGGAATTAGTATAATTTCAATGTTATGGAGGCTATAATGAACATAACATAAAGAGAGTAGAGTTTTGAGAGTAGTAGAGCCTCGCTGATTTCAGCATGAATGGGCCAGCTCGACTCGGGAAGAACTAACCTCTCACAGAATATCGACGTAAAATAACAGTATTCCTATTCATTGAAATTAAACTGCTATATACGGATTTTATCGCGTTGTTTATTTTACACTTTATTACAAAATTTTAGCTGCTTTTCAGCAGCCATGGTCACGAGGAGCTGCTCTGGCTGCTGAAAAGCAACCGAAACGTCGGGGAAAGTGTAAAAATAAATTAAATCTAAATAGTTTTAATAATAATTTAATTAGCTTAAAAATTAGTAAAGTTTAATAGTAGTAGTAGTGTAAATATTTTCAAAATTTTGTAATAAAGTGTCAAATAAACAACGCGATAAAATCCGTATATAGCAGTTTAATTTCAATGAATAATATTCGCGTAAATAGAAGACATAATTAAGTATTCCTATTGTTGTGTTACAATAGTTGAGTGGAAGTGCCGGAGGCCCAATTACCCTCTTTCCCCCTTTCCGCTCCTTCTCCTTCCCACGTCCTTTTTTTCTTCTTCCTTTCCTAAAGAGACGGCAACGCGCAAGTTATGCTTCTGGTGTAGCCTGCAGGCATCCATAGGCTACGGTGACCACTTACCATCAGGTGGGCCGTAAGCTTGTTTGCCACCTTAGATGTATAAATAATAAAACAAAGAACACCGAGTCTTGAAACTTAGACTCTATTTGTGGACACAAATTATGTGTTGGATCAAGCCCACAACACGTGGCGCACTGGCCTTGACGGTAACCACAACGTCATCTGTACAGGAACATTTTAATTTTTTGGGTCTCTCTGGAAATAAATATTTTCCGTTTATTTTAACTAGATTTTGCCAAAGGCTTTCCTCACATTAATCTAGATTTCATCAATGTATTGGTATCTTCCAAAAATAGAGCTTTTTCTGGGTGGATGGTACCCTATGTTCTTTTCTGTACGCCTGATAACGTATATGCGAAATTTTATGTTGAGTAGTTAAGGCGTGGGAATGTAACAAAAAAAAAACTCTTATTTGCTCCTTATCCTTACTAATGTTATATATTTTATAATATTAGTAAGGATCTCATATATATAATATATATATATATATATATATATATATATATATGAGATCCTTACTTACTAAAAAGCAGCTCAGTGGGGAGAGCAATAGACTGCAATGCAGAGGGTCTCGGGTTTGAACCCACGTCGCGCACCTCTGACTTTCGGAAGTTATATGACTTTTCGAAATTATGTGCGTATTGATTTACAATTATCGCCTGCTCCGTGCCTCGGAGAGCACGTTAAGCGGTTGGTCCCGGCTGCCATGAACATCTATGGTGGTCGTTATTGGGAGAGTAAGTACCCTCTAATATCCTGACACTGGTCTAGCCTTAGGGTATCGTTAGCCTTCGGGTTGCGGAGGTCAGGTGGCAGCCGCTCCGTGTAAAAACAGATATCCAGTCAAATCCGGTTAGACCCGAAAAGCCGACCCCAAGTGACTTGGGAATAATAAAGGCTAAGAGAGAAGATATATATATATATATCTCATAGCCAGTTGTGCTCACTGGTCGGTAAACGATTAGCGAGGTTAAGCAATGTTGGTTGCGGTCAGTCTATGGATGGGTGACCGATTAGTAGTATGTATTTAATCTGAGCGTCTTCGTGCTTCGGAGGGCACGTAAAGTCAGTCCCGGTCGTTGCCAAATTGACAGCAGTCGTTAAGCCATGTCAGAGGCATACGGGCGGCTTGAACAACTCTTGACAACAGGTTGCCCACTAACCACACAAAAAAAATGAGTGAAAGGATTCAATGATTCGTCTGTTTCACATTAAAATTATAATCTTATGGCAAAATCTGCAGATCGTGGAACTCAGGATTGATTCTTAAGTCAGCCAAAGTATTATTCGGTTTTTTATTAGGAAAGAGAATAACAGCACGGTATCTGGAAATGTGTCCACTGGTATCATTTTACATTAACTACCTCCGTGACGCAGCGGTAGTAGTAAGTAGTTCCGGGTCGACAAAAAGTTATTGAGTTTTCTGTTAAGATATCTCGATACCAGCCCGGAGTAAGGCAGTTGGTGGTTAGACACCCTTGCCTCGGAAAGCACGTAAGGCCGTTGGTCCTGCACTTGATCTCTCTCCGGTCCGGTTTACCGTCCCATCGGATCTTAAGAATTAGTGAATAGAGAGTGCACTTGTGTTTGCGCAAGTCTCCATTAAGATGGTCCAGATCACCGTCAGCAGAACACTATATTAACTTCCATATTCAAAATGCGGGTGAAATTCTCTGCCTATTTTTGGACATATATGCGTGAATATGCATTACGACACATGTCACTTAAGCAAACAGCTACGATACACTTGACGACACGTGTCTGCAGTACTACGCTAACAGGGTTATTTTATGATACACATATACAAATTGGACCTACATGCAAATGTGTTACCAACTTTAACAGTTGGGGTATTCGATCCAATGAGCATTCGTGCGCTTGACTGCCTCATCGACCCTTCACGTTGGGTCACAGTGTTACCGACAAATCGTCAGTTATACTCGCTGACAGATATTTATCAACTAGGTTAAATATTATTTAACACAGCCTGCTGACTGGGTTGAACTGAAGTGATTGAAATTATAATTTTGTCTTCGTATTTTACGTTGAATAGTTACTGCTCGCGTTTTTGGTTGCATTAAAACTAGGGGTATTATTGAGTATTGCTAAAAGTATTATATATGTTTAGTAGTAGTTTATGGTGTACCAAGTTTCATTCAAATTGGTTCAGCAGTATATGCGTTGTTTAGTAATACAAATCCAAACGTCTTTACGAACTGCTTTTCTGTGTTAAACATAATTCGTTCTTTTTGCATAGCAATAGTTTCTTTAAATTTAATATCCTTCCTAATAATATAAATGTAAATGTAAAAGAAAGAAAGAAAGAAATCATTCTTTATTGCCACAAAGAAACATTTTAGCTTTAAATAATAGACCGATCATCATATAATCGCATCGCATCATATCATACATATGGTATACACGGACATAGGGTAACTTTTATCCAGAAAAAGAACTGTTCTCGAGAGATAGTGACATATTTACAAAATCTGGATTAACCTAGGCAAAGCCATGGTTAAAATCTAGTCGGTAATATTAAAAAATGAATTATATCGTAAATAATGACCGATTGGTATATGAATAACCTATTCAGTCGTTTATTTGTACCCAACAACTAGGTATACTGCACATTGCCGGAGCCGTCGGCACAGGTTGTTTGCGCAACCGGTGTGTCACACACTTGCCAGAGCCGAGTCTCCAGTGTGTCGCACTTAAGAAGTGTTCAACGCCCTCCTGGTTGATAACCCTGAGTGCGATATTTTTGCTGACAGGTGGAATGAAATTATGAGAGTATGCCTGGTGTTCTGCGAGAAAAAGTATGCGAGAGAGTCCACGGTACCGTATTAGTTATTAATTGTGTATATAAATTATTATTATTAGAAATGTTTTTGTATTTAATCTATGTAATTATCGTTATCAGTTTGTGATCTATGTTAATTATTGTAATTGGTTTCTTTAACCGTTGTAATTAACAACAAACAAAATAATAAATAAATTATTAATAGAATAAAACTGCTAAAATATAGGAGGTGTCCATCAATCACATCATACGTCCTGACGTTTTGACTGCACCATCTGAAATCTGCATAATCCAAGGCCCTCAGGTCCTAAACGTTCCGTCAACGCATTTGAATATGTTAGTCAACAGCAGTCGGCTACTGATGTCTATAACAACCAACTGCTCCTAATATAATTAGTTCAGAATTCAGTGCTCTAGTACCTACATAAACACTAGCTTAAATATAGATTAGAACACTATTAGTATAAAACTCATTATCAATCGTTTATTTTCAAAATTCTTTGCAATATTGTACATTACCCATTGGGCCTACACTAGGCAAGCCTCTCCTGTGGAGGCCGGTTACGATTACAAATTTACCTCAACCAACATAATGCAAGCTTACGGTGCTTGAATACGATGCAAGAAGCTTGCGTGAGATACATGCGCAAGCTACTCACGCAGGCTAAACGTGTTTGTTACCTGCGAGGGTGACTCGCCTAAGTCGTTTACAAAATGCCTTACAACCTGACGGTTGTTAGGGATTACCTCAATTTTGAATTTTGAACAAAAATAGCATTGCAAATAATAATGTCCTCCGACCGAATTTCAGTCACGGCGGCCAGTCTTAACGGAGACTGGCCATCTGCTCAGGAGATATTATAGTGCACAAGTGTGTGCGCAAACACAAGTGCACTCTGTGTTCCCTATCTCTCATGATCCGATGGGACGGTAATCCAACACGACCGCAGAAAGATCGGGCACAGGACCAACGGCTTTACGTGTTTTCCTAGGCACAGGGGTGTCTAACACCGCCAACTTTCTAACTCCGGGCTGCTATTGAGATTTCTTAACAGAGGAACTCAATTACTTTTTGTTGGCCCGACCCGGGATTCGAACCCGAGACCCCATGTACAGCAGTCGCATTCACTACCGCTGTACGCCGTGTGTGTACATATTTTTGTAAAAACAGGAATAAAATTGGTTGCAAAGTAGCGTATATTAGTAAAGTAGTAAATAAGCAATTAATATTTTTAAATTAATTGCCATGTGAATAAGTGGCGACTTAAATAGCTTTTAAGGCACAATATCTTTTTATGTCATTTAAATATTATGTATCAATTTAAAAAGGAAACCATATTTATTTTTAAACTAACGAACCGCCTCCGCTGCGCACGAGTAACCTTAACTATTTATACACTTAAACCTTCTTCATGAATCACTCTGTATATTGGTGAAAACCGCATGAAAATCCGATCAGTAGTTTTTGAGTTAATCGCGGACAGACAGTCGCGGCGGGAGACTTTATTTTATAATATGTAGTAATAATAACGATGTTAGATTTGACTGGCTTTATAACTGCTTTGTATTTAAGATTTCGTATAACGACGTTTTATGATTAAAATAATAAAAAATAAATTTAATTAAAGCCATAAAAATATATAATAATAATGATAATAATAATATACTTCGCTTCGCACTGTTAACCTCGTAGCAGAGGAGATGGACATTTTTGCTTGAACACTGAGTGAATTCACAAGGATAGCATTATATATAATAAGTTTTAGAAAATAAGTTGTTCTTAAATATTAAGTTTGCTTCACTATTGCATTGGGTTTGCCTGTAAAAATAGTTGTAAGTGATGATTATATAAATAAATAAATAAATAAATAAATAATATTCTAACACCTACACACAACACCATCTAGCCCAAACTAAGCAGAGCTTGTACTATGGGTATTCGGAAGGGGGACTAGGTCCCCGCTTTGTCGTCGGGGACCAGGTCCCCCAATTGTATGTTTTTTGTTGTGTTTGTACTCACTAACAAAGTTTGTGTGATGGTTGAGTGGGACCCGCCACGTCCATCGGCGGATCAAACCTTTCACGGGGTCGCGATTTGAATGCGAGAGCGATCCGCGCGACCCCGCCATAAAGGTGTGAGGAACACCGCGGTGGTTTTAATCGGTTCAGCCCAAATTTCCATCTTTGGGCTGGATCCCGACATATCCCCATCGCCCGCCCCAAAACCAGCGATGGGGAATCTGATTTGCATATTTCCCCGCGTTAAACAAAAAAAGAAAATGGGTATTAGACAATGGATAAACATACTTATATACTTTTTTTTTGTAAATACATACATATCATACATAGAAACACCCAGACCAAGACAAACATCCATGTTCATGGACACAAATGTTTTACTTGTGCGGGAATCGAAACCGCGACCTCAGGCGTGGCAGTCGATTACATTAACCACTACGCCATCGAGGCTGTCTGGGTTCTGCCTCTTCTTCTCCTTCTTCCTACTTTTCCTTCAATGTTTTTTTTTATAAAGTAAAATCTGTATATTCGTCTTTACTGACTAAATATGCGTAGGTTTTAGTAGTCAAATTATGCACTTGGAGCTAAATTAAGTACATTATTTATTAACAAGGAAACAATTATCATCCTAACTTTTCTTCTCTCTTAGCCTTTATTATTCCCAAGTCACTTGGGGTCGGCTTTTCTGGTCTAACCGGATTTGACTGGATATCAGTTTTTACACAGAGCGGCTGCCACCTGACCTCTGCAACCCGAAGGCTAACGATACCCTAAGGCTAGACCAGTGTCAGGATATTAGAGGGTACTGACTTTGAGGGTTTGAACCCACGTCGCGCACCTCTGACTTTCGGAAGTTATATGACTTTTCGAAATTATGTGCGTATTGATTGACAATTATCACCTGCTCCGTGCCTCGGAGAGCACGTTAAGCCGTCGGTCCCGGCTGCCATGAACATCTATGGCAGTCGTTATTGGGAAAGTCAGTACCCTCTAATATCCTGACACTGGTCTAGCCTTAGGGTATTGTTAGCCTTTGGGTTGCGGAGGTCAGGTGGTAGCCGCTCCGTGTAAAAACTGATATCCAGTCAAATCCGGTTAGACTAGAAAAGCCGACCCCAAGTGACTTGGGAATAATAAAGGCTAAGGGAGAAGAAGAATACTTGACTCAGGTCTCGGGTTCGAACCCACGTCGCGCACCTCTGACTTTCGGAAGTTATATGACTTTTCAAAATTATGTGCGTATTGATTGACAATTATCGCCTGCTCCGTGCTTCGGAGAGCACGTTAAGCCGTCGGTCCCGGCTGCCATGAACATCTATGGCAGTCGTTATTGGGAGAGTGTCGACACAAAAGATCCCACTGGGTCGAAGTGTCGCCGGTCTGCACTGACTGGCCCCCACATAAGATACTTGACGCAGTGGCAGTGGTGAGACGACCTCTTAAACCGCTACGTCATCCTTGCAGTCTATATTTAGCTATTTTTTCCCCATTCTACATATATTATCACAAAAGTAATATTTGTACAGTTTGATAGTAAAACCACGTCACGTAGGCTTGAACAAAGTAATTCATTATGTAGTAGGCATTATTGCCTGCCGCCTACAGTTAATAAATTATAGAATATTAAGTTTAGTATGATTGCTACCTCCAATATTAATGAATTAGCTTTTGCAGGCGAATGTTTAATTCTGTAATTGATGTGCCTTTGGTATTGCGTTCAGACAATGTTTGGGATTAAAATGTTGATTTTAATTAGTAATGATAACGTTATTGATTTGGTTTTAATTTGGCTTTAGTATTGCGTCAAGTTTGCGCTTACGTTTGGTCAGTCATAAGGTCTGTGGTTCAATACCCAGGTCAGTTAAGAGTTATCATGTTAACAAAGACTTATACCTGTATATGTCCTAAGATTTAGATAGACTTGTGTTACTTTTTTCTGTCTTTCACATGACACAGGGCTATTGACCGCTACCGGATAAATGTCAGAATCGGCGCTGCTGCTTTAAATTTTCTAACATGAAAGATGAGATGGAAATTGAACCCCATACCTCAGTTGGCTAGTGGTATAAACCGCTAGCCAAAAAGACAGTCAGTTATTAAGCCTTTCTGTTAAGAAAATGCTTCCTAAAGAATACTTTTCTCTATAATCAATCGTATAGTGATGCTAAACGAATTCTCTCAATTTGAAATTCACAATTTCTTGCTTCATAAATTCGAACTTCATTATAATAAAATACGAGGCAAAAAGATCACATAGTTAACTACAAAGCAACGTACCAATATTACGTTAATTATTCAGTAAATACTCGCAGAAAGGAACGAAATAATTTTACTGCACAAACCTCACAACACGGTAAAATTGGAAATATGTTTACCGTTCACAGCCGATTCAATTTTAAAACACAGCCAAGATATATTGGCTCCCAAATGAGAGCAATAATTTACCGAAATTCAGAGCACAATCAGTACATTACAACTTCATCTGGCTGCATAATACACCCTGCTAACCAAACGTCGATCTGTGTTTACACTGTGTCGGCGTGTGTTCAATGTGTGGATGACGTACGACCACTGTGTGCCCTAGCTGGAAAACGTTTGTGTCCAGTGAACATGCTGCTGTCAGGCACACACGTTGTATTTATTTTCCTATCATGCCTCGTCAGATTGCGTGCAGAATAAAAGAATGCTGCTTTTAAGTTGCTGTAGTTCGAACAAAGGAATATTCTAGAATAACGAGAGAATGAAACTTGTTTTTTGCGAATATTCTGATGAGCCACTATGCAAAGTGATATTCGAGCGGTATTTGACTTAAGCATTTTAAAGGTATGCTTTAAAGATTTAATCAGTAAAAGAAAATAAAAAGAGGTAATGCGCAGATAAATTCTCATCAGCTAGAAGTGCCTCTTTTAGAAAAATTGGTATATATATAGGTATAGGCTCGCTGATTTCAGCATGAACCACCAGCCAGCATGGACTACCTCTTACTGAATGTTCTCCCTTAGTCTTTATTATTCCCAAGTCACTTGGAATCGGCTTTTCTAGTCTAACCGGATTTGACTGGATATCAGTTTTTACACGGAGCGGCTGCCACCTGACCTCCGCAACCCAAAGGCTAACGATACCCTAAGGCTAGACCAGTGTCAGGATATTAGAGGGTACTTGACTTTCCCAATAACGACTGCCATAGATGTTCATGGCAGCCGGGACCAACGGCTTAACGAGCTCTCCGAGGCAAGGAGCAGACGATAATTGTCAATCAATTCGCACATAATTTCGAAAAATCATATTTTTTCGAAAGTCACACGTGCGTGACGTGGGTTCGAACCCGAGACTCTCTGCATTGCAATCTGTTGGTCTCCCCACTGAGCTATACCTCACTAAATATCGCCGTGAAATAGCAGTATTCCTACTGTTGTGTTTCGTTCGGTGAGTGAGAGTGCCGGAGGCCCAATCACCCTCTTTTCACCTTTCCACTCCTTCTCCTTCCCAATTCCTTTCCTAAAGAGTTGGCAACGCACGAGTGATGCCTCTGGTGTTGCAGGCGTCCATAAGCTACGGTGACCACTTACCATCAGGCGGGCCGTATGCTTCTTTGCCACCTTAGTTGTATAAAAATAAATAAATAATAAAGCAATGAACACCGTGTCTCGAAACTTAGACTCTATTTGTGGACAAAAATTATGTGTTGGATCAAACCCACAACACGTGGCGCACTGGCCTTGATGTTAACCACAGCGTCATCTAAACAGGCACATTTTAATAATGTTTGTGTCTATCTGAAAATTATAAACTTTAAGGCATACTAGGCTACGGTACGTGTGTGTCTCGAGTTCATTAACCAGGTGAGCATATTACATATGGGACTTTCTGATAAGAAATTTTCAATACTAGTACGAGACTAACACTGTGTCTAGTAGGCTCACCCGCTCTTACCTGAGTCTCAATCTTAATCTATTGATAGCAAAATGTGGATATAATATATCTACTTCTTCAGGAATAAAGGCGTGAAACTATATACCAACCTATATATCTATGTATAAACTATAGTTTTAATACATGGCAAAGGTAATAAAAGTGCAATGGGCGACCTTATTGCCAAGACTAATTTCTAGCATTCAGTTAAAAAACAAAAAGACAATTCCCGCATTAGGAATAATGCCTGTGTCGTCGAAGGACTATATAAATATTGAAACAATAAACACAAAGAAAACTCGGAATAACTGTTTGTGGATCACACAATTTTTTATACCATGTGGCGATCGAACTCACTTAGCGCAGTGACAGTGGCGACTGGCCACTTAAACCAGTACGCCATCCGTGCATTCAACATTTGAGAGGAAAATAATGTAAACGAGAACTTACTTTATTTGTTTGGCAGTACTGCTGCACGTTATTTAGTTGAAACCACTCCCGTGCGAAACAGAGGCATTTATTGCCCACGACTAGCGTTGTCCTTGCCCCGCTCGATTAGCTTAGTGCTACAATGATTAGTCTATTGCCTCTGTAACGAAGTTTGGGGTGTGATAGTAGCATCATAATTTATTTATTTATTTAAAACTTCATGCACAAAGCGCACATTGGCGGACTAGATGGCGTGGTGGTCAGTGTAACCGACTGCTACGCCTGAGGTCGCAGCTTCGAATCCCGCACAAGTCAAACATTTGCGTGCATGAACATGAATGTTTGTCTTGGTCTGGGTGTTTCTATGTATAATATGTACGTATTTACAAAAAAAAAGTATATATGTATGTTTATCCATTGTCTAGTACCCATAGTACAAGCTCTGCTTAGTTTGGGCTAGATGGTGTTGTGTGTATGAGGTAAAAAAGAAAAATAGATGCAATAGCATTAGAAATATACATGTACATAAACTAAAGAATAACATATATAATAGATCTGATAACCTGTCAAGGAAGAGAGCACGTACTTTTACCTTGAAAGTGCAGCGGTTTGTGGATATCCTGACTTCATAAGAGAGCGCATTCCAAACTAAAACGGACTGGACGAAGAAGGAAGAATGTAGGTAACCAAATGTATGAGAGGGACACAGTAAGAGGAGGTTATTAGAAGAACGAAGATTTCTATCATGATTGAAACAGGTATTGGAAAATAGATTTTGCCCGAGACATCGTTCGCGTAAATGTAGGTTAGGTAAAATTAATAACAATACATTTTCCTGGATGAAAGGTACCCTTTCCTGACAACGTCTATGCGAAATTTCTTAATGATCGGTCGAGTAGTTAAGGCGTAAAAGCGTAACAAACAAACAAATTCCCATTTGCATGTATAATATTACTACATTATGACCACGGATTCGCTCGCATAAATTTGGATTAGGTTACGTTAGATCAGTAACAGTACCTTTTTTCTGAATAAAAAGTACCCTATGTTCTTTTCTGCGCCTTTGACTACGTGTATGCGAGATTTTATGATGACCGTAGTTAAGGCGTAAAAGCGTGACAAATAAACTCACATTCACATATAATCTAATGTTAGTTAAGGTTAAACATAAATATTTTACTCTGCTTGGATTTCATAGTCATTTAAATTTTCATTTCATCTCTAGTAATGTGGCACACATTGAAAGCATAAATTGTCAAACAGAATATGATATTCGTGGAGTGCACACCGCAATTACGAATAATGTTCTAGAGTCTGGGTTGGTAAAATCAATTTTTGTCTTATATGCCGAACAAATAAGTTATCACAAATCTTTCAAGTACAGCTATTAGACTATAATCACTCTCTAATAAAAGACGAAAAAAGAGACGACAAAACACAATTAAAATAATACACAGAGATGGGTTAAGGGCTCCATTTTGTTTCTGTGGCTAACTATCAGTACGCTATTGGTATTAAATAAACAATACCGGTAAGAAAAATGGACTAAATAATCTTAATTATAATTGTTATTATAAATGCGAACGAACGTGTTTTATTTTTCCGCTACTACTCAACCAATCAACATAAAATTTCA
This sequence comes from Catocala fraxini, assembly GCA_930367265.1. Lineage (NCBI taxonomy): Eukaryota > Metazoa > Arthropoda > Insecta > Lepidoptera > Erebidae > Catocala > Catocala fraxini. Next base: position 23,980,384 of record OV884038.1, read on the forward strand.
CATACACATTGTCAGGTGCACAAGGACATAGGGTATTTCATTAAGAAACAAGTACTGTTGTTACAGGAAAAATCTAGTTATATATAAAGATCGCTTTATAAGAAACTTTAGAGATAGAGAGTAGTGTTAAAATTTCGAAGAAAATCTTATATCTGTAGGTACACTAAAATAGAAATAAGCATACAGTACATTCGTGATAGTTAACGTTTGTCTCAAGCTATTAACGATTACAACACCAAAACAAAATAACAATTACGGCGTTTATTTTTTTTTAATCTTTTTTTATTTATAGGCTTTTATTACAGAGTAATATGTTAGCCCCATCGTGGCTTATTCTAAGATACTAAATTACTATGATTACAATTACTGCGTTAAGAATCGATACTCAATGTCGTAGCAGTACGACTGGCAGTACCATACTGCTGGCGTCATTGAGATGTCACAGCACTCACGCAAACGAGGAAGTAATAATAACATTTAATTACTATAATTATAAATAACAAATAATACAAAACAAGGTTCAAAATCAAGAATTTGCTTACAGTGTTAAAATCTGCCGCATTAGGCTAAGTCCTACGGGCGAACTACTAATTATACGTTTCTTTCGTATACGGGTGTCTTTATCTCACTTGATAAGCTTAGCTCGGCGATTAACCTGGCGCTTCATTATTATTAGTAGCTGCTTCTATAATTAAGTACCAGGCAAGTGACCAAACGTACCAGTTCGGCAGCTGAAGGCTAAGAATATTTGTCCCAAGTAGATCGAACTCAGCGGGTTTTAAAATGTTGCATCATCTATGTAGTCAAATAAATTGTATGTTTGTTTATTTTAAGAATATATACAAGATAACAATAATGGTATTTTATTCCTACCTCGTTGGAATTTCGAAAACTTCAGCTTTATTTCTTGTCTACGTTATAAAGGAAACCGTATCATTTTAACGTGCACAAAACTAGACACATGTTCATCCACACAGCAACAAAAGAGAATATAATATGTGTGAGATACTAAAACTGTAAAATACATGCATACAACATGCCGCAATTTTAGCTGTACCTTCCATAATTAAGTTCGAAAAGCTAAGGGTGCATGTTTCGCTAAACAGCCTACCACTTAAATAAACATCATAATAAAACAAGCACTAAATTGCTAACGGCATACACAATTATCCTGCTAACAACAAAGAGATACGGTCTTTTTATTCTAACAACACAATTTGTGGAACAAAGCTGCTAGAAATATGGAAATGCTGCTAAACGCGATGCAGCCAAGTAATTGAGTTGAAATAAAATCTTAAACGCTTTGGAAAAAATAAACGTCGGTAGCGACAGCGGAGTAGTCAGCACTATTTATATTTTATTTTCTATTCTATTGTTATGAATGTTTAAATAAATGGTATATGAGTAAATTTTTCTTTGACTGAGATGTGTTTTTGGTTTGGAACGCGGTTGCATTCTGTTAATATTATAAGTTTAATGTGTAGATGTTACGATATTTATTTCTCAATCACGCGTGAACCATTCAATGGGTTTGAAATAAATCCAGAACTTGGATTGATACATACATACATAGATTCACGCCTGTTTCCCAGACAGGTAGGCAGAGACTACGGATTTTCATTTGCTACGATCCTGACACACTTCTCTGGCTTCATTCACTTTCATCATATTCCTCATACACGCCCGTCGGTTCAAGGTGCTCTTAACGTGGCCTTTGTCCAGAACGCCTCCGGTCTGATCGAGAAACATGAATTGATGAACGTTAAAATAATCTTTGTGGTTTCAAAGGTTTATTTTTATCCCGATATGCGTGGCTATGGTGTACGCACGGGTAATGCTACGAGCAGATGATCGTAATTACTAACTAAAAAAAGACTTATATTTGTCAATCCTCAACTGTGTAGGGTTAGGTGTTTTCACAATCACATTACTAGTAATGTCTCTAGGTGCCGATAGTTATCACTATCTAATATCTATTGATGCACGAGCACATTTACAGACTCCATGATACTGCTGAGAAATTTATAAACTTGACCGGCACCGCTATTAAGAAATTTGTAGCTTCTAGACCACTCTGAATATCAAAGATGGTACCTCGCAACTCTCAACTACGATTTCAACACAGCTTTTTAGGAATTAGTGTCGATATTTTGCCACGATAACAACGCAGCTTTAGCAAACGCATAAAAAACATTTAGCCGCTGTAAACACCATAATCCCATACAAACTAATTTAACCTCACTCACCTCACATCAATACCAACATGGACCCACCATACAAAGGAGGCGTTACAAGCATTACATACCGTTTGACGTCAACACCTGATACTGACGTATGACGTCGGCACAAAGGCTAACGTTCGCAGTTTTTGCAACGCGCCTTTGTAAAATCAACGGAGCGATGGTAGTGCAAACCTATTGGTACCCTGATCCCAGTATCGTATCAATTGTATTGACAGTTTACTTACGATCTCATGATCCCTGGATGAGGTAAACGTCGACAATGGCTGTGTTGTCAACAGCATAGAATACCCGGGCTTTAACAATAAGAACGTGCGTTAGGTAAAGTCATTTAGTGATTTGTATGCTGGTACGTAGCGCAATAAATGATCTTCTTAAATATCGCTGAGGTTCTATATTATATACACTCCAAAAAATTTTATTGAAGGCATTGAATTAAAAAAAGCTTAAAATAATTATTCTCCAAAGCTTTAATTTTTTGTGTTGTGACACTCTAGTTGCTGATGTGCAAAATCTGAAGAAATTTTAGTATTCGTAGTAGTATAATAATTTTACCTCAGCCAAACGAAAAACTCTATAGAAAGTGTAAACCTAAATAGTTTAATATCTTAAATAGTCTTTTTCTCTCTTAGCCTTTATTATTCCCAAGTCACTTGGGGTCGGCTTTTCTAGTCTAACCGGATTTGACTGGATATCAGTTTTTACACGGAGCGGCTGCCACCTGACCTCCGCAACCCGAAAGCTAACCATTAGGGTATGGTAGGCTATACCAGTGTCAAGATATAAGAGGGTACTGACTTTGCCAATAACAACTGCCATAGATGTTCATGGCAGCCGGGACTGACGGCTTAACGTGCTCTCCGAGGCACGGAGCAGGCGATAATTGTCAATCAATATATACATAATTTCGAAAAGTCATATAACTTCCGAAAGTCAGAGGTGCGCGACGTGGGTTCGAACCCGAGACCCTCTGCATTGCAGTCTGTCGGTCTTCCCACTGAGCTATCGCTGCTAATATTAAATTAAATAATTTAAATAGTACTAAAGTTTAATAGTAGTAGTGGTAGGTAGTAGCAAATTACTAACTCCAGCGACTTAATAGGTCAAAACCTTTTAAGTCGCAGCGGCATACCGGCGACCAGACACAATAGGTTTTCAACTATGTTTAATAGTTTCAAAATTTTATCAAAAAGGTATCAAACCTTTTAAAATCAACTTTTCGAATTATAGCCATAAAAAAATGCTATAGGACGTAGCAAGAGAACTATTTATAACTTACCTCACGAGTACGGAGAACCAATGAGGCAGTTAGCTTATTTAGTTAATAGTTTATATTCCGTTGAACGTTCATCGTAAAACTAATTAATATCCACAAACTGTCGAGCGCTCCATGAATAACTTTCGTACGCTGCGGTCGCATCCTCTATCCACTAAAGCAACAATTTTCTTTGCTAACGGATTTTCTATACAAACTTTTATCCATTAAAATTCTATTTGAACCCATCGGAAACATTATTATTGGTCGTACAGTGTATATACACACTGAGATATATGTGTATATATGGTGAAGTGGGATAAGTACTGCGTTCGCGACTCGGATTTGAATCCCGGGTCGAACCAAAAATAATGTTATTGGATTTTTCTGTCAGAAAATTCTCAGAAGCAGTCCGGAGTTCAGAAGATGGTGGTGTTGCACCCCCCGAAAGTACGTAAAACTTTTGGTCTTGTGCCTGTCGTGTGGAATTACCAGCCTCTCGCGTTATGAGAGTTAGATAACAGAGAGTTTACTTATGTTTTTGCATACACTTGTGCTTTGTAATATCTCCTATGTCGATGGCCAGTCTCCCTTAAGATTTGCTGCCGTTACTGAAATTTAGTCTGGAAGACCTTAGCCACCGAGAATATGCCCAAAATTCTGCTAGTATTTAGCTAACTTCATCTCCCTTCGTGTCGATGTCTTAGACCTTAAGAAATAAGGACTTGATTACTCCGTAATCTACCACGTTGGCTCAGTGCGGGTTTTCAAATGTCACATATAAGTCAAAAACTCTCAGACATACAGGTTTCCCTTTTTTTCTTTACCGTTAAAGTGAGCGATAAATATCTATTTAGTACGCGCATAACTTCGAAAAGTTTGCGTTTTGGACTCCAACCCAAGGCTTCTGTGTCGCAGTCTCAAGGCGACCGACAGAAACCAAAATATACAAAGCATGCGTATCTAATATAAATACGCATTTATCAATTAAACCTTTGTTGATATATTTCCATTAAAAATATCACATTGTCTAGTTTGAATGTGACACACAACGGTTGAACGAGTTTGAATGTTATTTTATTGATGTATTGCGATAAGCTTGGGTTAACATTTATTGTTTGTACTGATATTTTATGCCCATAATACAAATATTATTGGTGAATTTGATGATAGGTGGTAATCCATTGTAATAAACTAATTGGGAAGATAGCAACCCACCATGTACTCTCGGATTGGCAACCCTAACTACTGCAAGAGAAAATGGTTGACTATATGAACTCCTCTTAAGGAGTGAAGAATACTGCAAGTTGAAGTATGCCCGGGTCCCCGCTGTCATAGGGACAGCCGCATCATGAGACCCCAACTTGCAGTATTCTTCTTAGAACATAAAATAAGTGAACACTGCAAGATTTTATTTGAATACTAAGGATACAAAGCCAATCTGTTGTCTATCGTAAAGAAATAGGGGATAGCAATGAATATTTCGGCTTTTAGCAAGTCTGCTTTGCAACTTTGTAGAAATCAAATGTGTACTAGTTTTGCCTGCTATGGTTTTAGGATTTTAACTACCTCCGTGGCGCAGCGGTATTGAATGCAACTGCTGTGCATGAGGTCTCGGGTTCGAAACCAGGTTTGTCGACAAAAAGTTATTGGGTTTTTATGTTAAGAAATCTTAATAACAGCCCGGAATTAAGAAGTTGGTGATGATAGATCCCGTGCCTCGGAAAGCACGACAAGCCGTTGATCTTGCGCTTGACCTCTCACTGGTCGTGTCGGATTGCCGTCCCATGGGATCATGAGAGTTAGGGAACAAAGAGTGCACGTATGTTTTCGCATACACTTCTGCACTATAATATCTGCTGCGCAGATGGCCATTCGCCGTTAAAATTGACCACCGTGACTAAAATTTGGTTTAGAGGATATTATGACTCCTAAATAATAACGTCCTCCAGATCAAATTTTGTTCAGAAGTTTGATGTCCTGAAATGTCAGTAGCAGCACGGTATCTTAAACCGAACCTGATAGTAATAGGTTCATCCCCTATTAAGTAGGCTCTGAAATCATAATTGTAAAAATTTGAATTGTGATTGTGAATTTTGAATAGGCCGGCTCGACCGGGGAAGGACTACCCTCTCCCAGAATATTTTATTTTATTGTTACGTGCTGGGTTCGACGGATAAGAATATAAACAATATTACCGACTAAAACACGTTTTATTTAAACACACAATTAAATTTAAAACACAACAAACACTATACCACACTTTTTCACTGTACTGCTTTAAACTTCGTAGTATTTCCGCTTCCGTTCGCTTCGATGAACACTTGATCGCTTACGATTGTAAACTGACTTGGCGGTGCGCGTGCGCCCTATTTATACGCGGCTAAAGCGCTTCTAGAGCTTTCCAGCAACGCGGTACTCGGCGTGTAAACAGCACGATGATTCGAGAAAGTACCAGCATTCTCTCTAAGATTCTCGTACCGTACTATGCAGTTCCGTAAGATGTCAATAGATGGCGGTGTAAACTATTAGACGGAACCGCCGAGTCCCTCCCACAATGCCGAGAGATGTCACTGGGCGTAACATTATTTATTAGGGACAAAAAACAATTACATGTTAAAGTATTACAAGATAGTGTTTTACATTAAAATATCAAACTAATTATCAACACCATTGTCTACAGATTAACAATGGAAAATGAAAGGTGAACACAATTGAATGAATTTGACAGTTATTACAAATAAGATCTAAAATGAAACGTTGTACTTAACCTAAAGTGATTTAAACAATTCAATAGCTTTAGGTACGTTTGTATTGTTGATGAGTAAGAGAAAATATGTCCAGCTGAATAAGATACGTATTGTATGCTTCAACAAGTCTACCAAGAGGCGCACGCTCTCCGGCGTTTGTTCTGCATGTATCTGTACAGAACAGACGGGGCACACGAACTCCTCGTCGAATGACAGTTGTAGAAACTATATAACATATTTTATTTGTTATCTCAATGCAGTCAAATCTGTTGTTGCATAAACCGTGCAACATCATGGCTCCCAAAAATAAAGTAAGCGTAAATATCGACGTGAGATAGCAGTATTCCTACTGTTGTGTTTCATTCGGTGAGTGAGAGTGCTGGAGGCCCAATCACCCTGTTTCCCCCTTCCCGCTCCTTCTCCTTCCCAATTTCTTTCCTAAAGGGTCGGCAATGCGCAAGTGATGCCTCTGGTGTTGCAGGCGTCCATAGGCTACGGTGACCACTTACCATCAGGTGGGCAGTATACTTAATTGCCAAACTAGTTGAATAAAAAAAAATTAATCTACCTCTGCTTATTGCTTCGGAGATATAGATGGGAGACTATATATGTTTAAATATTGAGCATATAGATTTTGCTAAAGGATTTCCAATATAAAGTAAATGTACTTACTAATAAAAAAATAAAGATTCGGTAGCACTCAAGAGTGTTCAACTGTCAACACTTGTTTACCTCGTTTAAGTAAGTCTCGTACGCTACATTCTTCTCCATTAGGCATTGGGATAAGGTGTGTGAGCGAATGTGACGGAGATATGCAGGTGCGATTAGTGCGAGAGGGAGCTGTAATGACGATATTTATCGTGGGTCAACCGTTCGCCAGACAATATTGTGTTATTCGCATTCCCCTTGTGAGCAAACCTCCGTGCTAAGATGTTACAGAGTAAGAAAGTAACAGTTTCCAATCGCTATAAAAATAGGGATAGCACACGACGCATTATAAGAACGAATCCTTATTATTCTAATCCTACCTAATACTATAAATGTGAATGTGAGTTTGTTTGTGTTTTTTTTATGTGGGATATGCATTCACGCATACCCCCCCGCAGGGGCGGGCGGAGGGGTTATGTCGGACTCACCGGGGAAAGATGGTGAGCGACATCCCGGTAATTCCGACTAAGCCCATCACGGTGTTCCTCGACATAACCGCAATCGGCGGAGCTACACAAAATACTTTTACATGCAATGGTGACCCCGCCGAGGTTTTGGCCCGCCAAATGAAACGATAGGCCACTACATGAAGAGACCCACACTATGGTCACTTTTAAATTTTAACCCCACTGTCCCCTTGAGGAGAGGATGGACACACGAAACAGAGGCGCCGCCTCTCGGACCTGGTGCTGATCGGGTGGCGAGCAGGCCCACGAAGCCCACCATCCCCAGGTCAAACTTCAGGGGAAGTACAGTTACTAACCCAACCTAACCTACATTTACGCGAGCGAAGCCGCGGGCAAAATCTAGTATACTATAAATGCAAATGTCAGTTTGTTTGTAACACTTTCACACCTTAACTACTCGATCGATCATCATGAACTCTCGCATACCATTTATTTTCGTTACACATATATACAAAAATTACATATTTATAGAATTAAGACAGAATTTACATGATTACACATACAAAGAAGACTATTCTCTCTTAGCCTTTATTATTCCCAAGTCACTTGAGGTCGGCTTTTCTGGTCTAACCGGATTTGACTGGATACCAGTTTTTACACGGAGCGGCTGCCACCTGACGTCCGCAACCCGAAGGCTAACGATACCCTAAGGCTAGACCAGTGTCAGGGTATTAGAGGGTACTGACTTTCCCAATAACGACTGCCATAGATGTTCATGGCAGCCGGGACCGACGGCTTAACGTGCTCTCCAAGGCACGGAGCAGGCGATAATTGTCAATCAATACGCACATAATTTTGAAAAGTCATATAAGTAACTTCCGAAAGTCAGAGGTGCGCGACGTGGGTTCGAACCCGAGACCCTCTGCATTGCAGTCTGTTGGTCTCCCCACTGAGCTATCGCTGCTACTTCATGCAAAGAAGACTAAAGGTTACAAATCGTCTTGCCAATCGGTTATATATATATCGCATTCTTAATAAAACAGCGACTTAACTCGAAATTTGAAAGTAAGGCAATTTGAACTCTAATTGTATATGTTAAATTCTAATATTATATTTGTGTTAAATCTTTGCAATAGAATTCAAATTTGTTTAATCCAAAATACTGAGATAAGTCTCTGTTTTATTAAAGATGCGAGATATATATATATAGTTGGCACAACATATACGGAACGACACACAATAACAAGTATACATAATGGTTACTATTCTCATACACGTGGTCAGGACAGGAGAAAAGTCATCTTTTATCCAGGAAAAATACCGTTTCTGATATAGCAAACGATGCATTAATAAAACGAATAAATATTTATAAAGGAATATAACATCCATAATATGTTGCTAGCAACACTTACATGTCGGCCTCGATGGCGTAGTGGTTAGTGTAACCGACTGCCACGCCTGAGGTCGCGGGTTCGATTCCCGCACAAGTCAAACATTTGTGTGCATGAATTTGGATGTTTGTCTTGGTCTGGGTGTTTCTATGTATAATATGTATGTATTTACAAAAAAAAAGTATATATGTATGTTTATCCATTGTCTAGTACCCATAGTACAAGCTCTGCTTAGTTTGGGCTAGATGGTGTTGTGTGTATGTGGTAGAATATTATTATTATTATTATTATTATTATTATATATTGAGGAGTGGAATTATTCCTAGAATTCATGCAACTACTAAGAATTTCTTTACATAAAAAATCCAATAACGTTTTACACTATACGTACACACAGCAAACTATTTGAAGGCGCAATAAAAGCAGTATATTAAGGCCCGGTATATATCAGGAGCCGGGCCTTAAATGTAATATCGGCCAAATCCACGCTGTGCTACTTTGCAAACTGATTCCTTTGAACAAGTTTAAAAAATGTAACCCCGCCCATATTTCAGCTTAATCAATCAAAACATCCCTTACGCGTGAGAAAGAAGACACTATTTTAAATCTATTGTTTTAGTAATTTGTATTTCGGCTAATGTCCACGCGTCTCAGTGCTTAGAATTGTTTACGAACGTCTTTTGTTTTACCCACAAAAAAAGGTAAAAGAAAAGGTACTCTGGCGCGCGCTCGCCGGTGCCGAGACACAATACAAAATCTATTGTGTCTCGTTTGAATACATGCGAGAGGCTAAATGTAAATAAAAGGATTAGCTTCTAAAACAGCTGGTATGGAACTCGACTTATCGGCATTATTCTAAAGAAACAAAGTATCTTAGAACAAAGTAGTCAGTCGTTCTTTTTTGCACAATAGGGCGTTTAATTTTTAAACCTATTGTTTATCTACACAATCACACATTTACACAACAGAAACGAGTTTTAAGGAGCGGGGCTTGCCCTGTGCGCCAGCGTCGTGTACAAGCGATTTTTGACCTAGAGGTGGAATAGCGGAATTTTGCCCGATTGTACATAGGATAGTTGGCGCAAAAGATCTCGTCGCATGTTCAAGTATTTAAAAGAACATCAATATGTTAAAATAACTCAACTAAAAGTAGATACAGTTTGTATATAAAATTGGATCAGGCACTTCTTGGTGAAAACTCATTAAAATATTGATCGAGAATTGCAAAAATATGACCACGATTATTTATAAAGAGAACTATAAAACGGAAATATTCGATTAAAAGACTTGATTACCGTGCATAATATCAGCCCTGGAATAAATATACCCCCTTTTGGGCACGGGCCTCTTCTCAGTGTGAGAAGGGTAGGCCATAATCCATCACGCTTACCCAGTGCGGGTTGGCAGACTTCACATATCTTGAAGAACTTTCTGGAAAACTCTCAGACATGCATTGGTTACATATGCAAAAATAACACAGCAGAAAATACATTTTAATAATCTTGTCCTACCGTTATTTCTTATACTGTGACATTTAATGTGCCTCCCTAGCAGAGCTTTACAATAAGGTGCACTATATTGAATCGGATATATTTTATAAATCTGCATGTCTGTCGCCTCGCCTCGCGTCATTACGAATGGAATATTATTGAACTTTATATGTACATAATATACGTATATCAGGGATCACGTTGTGTATTTTCGATGTTTACGATTCGGTGATTTTGCTTTAATGTTAGTAGTAGGCAGTACATATTAGACTTTAGTAGATATTAGTGGTGTGGCATTTTTGAGGATAATGTATGCATTGAAACCTTTTTTATGTAACTCTAAGGTCACAAACGAACATACTATATATAATGACTCTTGCAAATTCAAAAGTGACGACAACAATACTTATAAATTGTGTGTATGTTGCTTTGGTTGTATTGTTTGTTGCCTTGACCATGTCTTCAAGTAATCACGTCATGTGCGTACAAAGCTGTATATCGAATTGGAATATCATTCGAATTTAGTGATGCGTATCATTACTTGACATACTAGGCATGGCACGCTTTATGAGTCCACAAAAATGACGCATGAAGTCATTGCCCTGCTATTGTAGCGGGTAAATACTACTTTGCCACCATGCTGACAGCACAGTGTGATTCTAGAAAATAAAGACTTCAATGTCTTTCTTAGAAACTATACTCAAAGTAGAAACGTTCTTCTTAACATACGATTGACACAGTGTTTCATTCTGTATACTACTGGTTTTAGCGGACAGACCATGGCATTGAGTCACACTAGCTTCTGACTAGAAACGTATCTTTCTCTATATATTACATAAACACATGTCAGTGACATAACTACAGACGATTACAAAAATGATACTTATACCTGTAGAGCTAACGGTGCTTCTTACGCTTCGCTATTCATTACTTAATACGAATATTATTATTAATTTCGTCTGTATAAGAATGCCCTGCCCTGTAGAGATAGATATCGTTATGTGCCGTATGTCCTTTGTTAAAATTTTCTTTTACTATACTAGCTTTTGCAGCGGCTTTGCTCGGGAACAGTAGTTTTTTATGGGTGATAGTCCTTTTCTGTACCCCTTAAAACGTGTATGCGAAACTTCATGATGATCGGTCTAGTAGTTAGGTCATGAAAGCGTAACAAACAACGCGTATTTGCATTTATAATATTAGTAAAGATTTTGTTATATTATGTCTTATACTATATTTAATCAAGAACAAGCATTTCAAAGGTAACTACTGATTCTTATATCGATTATTCTATTTGTGTTGTAGAGCCTCGCTGATTTCAGCATGAATGGGCCGACTCCAACGGGGGAGGACTACCCTCTCACAGAATATCGACGTGAAAGAGTAGTATTCCTACTGTTGTGTTTCGTTTGGTGAGTGAGAGTGCCGGTGGACCAATCACCCTTTTTCCTCGTTCCCGCTCCTTCTCCTTTCGACTTCCTTTCCTAAAGGGTCGGCAACGCGCAAGTGATGCCTCTGGTATTGCAGGCGTCCATAGGCTACGGTGACCACTTACCATCAGGAGGGCCATATGCTTGTTTGCCACCTTAGTAAAATAAAATAAAAAAGTCCTCATTACAGAGAGGTCGAATTAGAACGGAACACCAAAGTGATTACGAAAATGGAATCTCGAGATAAAAATGGGACAATTCACATCCTTGACTGTTATTATATCCTGTATCTGCAGCTACGTAAATAGCTAATTGATTAATATGTTTTTTCCTCATATTATTCAGCTTCGTACAAATACATAGTACTGTAGGTAGGTGTATATATAAATATGAATATGTGATATGGAATAATCAGGAAGCTGGGGTAATGCAAAGAAAATTACGCACGTTCTTCAGCGTAGCGTTTGATTTAAGTAGAGTGGAGTCAAGTGGTATAAGGTAGAGTAGGGTTAGTAGAGTACTGTAGTGCTGATTATTGAGGTAATATAAAGGATCAGTATTATGTAATAGTAGAAAAAATATAGCTTTTTGAAGTGGCTAATATTATAAAGAGAAAATATTTGTATTTTTGTTTAAAATGAAGAAACTTGGAAACTACTGATTGATTGAAATTAAACTACTATATAATATATACTATATGTCACTCACAAGATTGGCTACATCTTGAAGTGAGCTTCAATCAACACATACTATAAGCGGCCAACGAAGATAAGTAAATTTTTACCATCCGTCAAGTGCCAAAATACCTTTGCAAGATACAGGGGTCTATAAAATAGATTGTGACTGCAGATTCTCATACATTGGTCAAACAAAGAGAAGCATAGGCACCCACATTAAAAAAAAACACATAGCTGATGTAAAACACCAACGCTCGTCGAAGTCTGCTGTGTGTGAACATGTGGAACAGGGGACCAACCACTACCTGAGATTTGACAAAATACAGACTCTCGCTAAAGAAAACCGATTCCTACCAAGGATGCTTTGCGAGGCTATTGAAATCAAAAAACATCCTAATTTTAATAGAGAAGATGGTTGGAATGTACCACCAGCTTGGGATTCAGTAATTCAAATAGTTAAACCCAAGAAGAAGCAAACCACAGCTGGACTTCATGATACTTTGAGCTCATTCTGCGTAAATAGAAACACCAATGATAAAATTATTTTCGGGTACTTTGAAATAACTACTCTGGAACATTGAGACAACTACCATCTTAGTCTCCCCGTGACCATGACTGCTGAAAAGCAACCAAATCATCGGGGAAAGTGTAAACTTAAATATAAATGGTTGTAATAATTTAATTAGCTTAAAAATTTGTAAAGTTTAATAGTAGTAGTTTCTAAATTATGTAAACAAGTGTCAAATAAACAACACGATTAAATCCGTATATAGTAGTTTAATTTCAATGAATAACATTCGCGTAAACAAAAGACAATATTAGAACTACTGGTCCGATTTAAAAAAATATATAACTATAAGAAAACTTCTTTATCCAATAGTAACATAGGCTATGTATCATGACGCTGTGAACCAAGGCGGCGGAGCAGTAGTTATAAACGTGGGTAAACCGCGGTTACAGCTTGTATTGAATAAAACAATGGATGTAAGTGAAATATGGCAAAAAACTGTAGACGCGCATAAAATAGAACAGAGTTAAATATAAAAACAGAAAAGGGCCTACAGTAAGGTGTAAGTGAATTGAACATAATATTATATAATAATAATATTTATTAATTGATTCTAACAACTCTGTCAATTTTATAGTAACAAGATGGCAATCAAGCATACGACCGATGGTGAGTAGTTTTCGTTAACCTATGAACGCTTATAATACCAGTTTAATGGCGTATTGCATATAGAAAGATCTGTGAGCCTACGGATCTGTTACTTGCTTTCTTTCAGTTTTATTACAGTTATGTGGGTTTACAGTAAGAAATTAGTACTTCCGTCAGATAATCGACACATTCGCACCGACTTTAACAGATTGCCGACAACGGGCTTTTCACTCAAAATCATCAGATCTGATCAGATGTTTTCCTCCTAGACAAAAGCAGCTTCAGTGTAAACGCGATAGTAAGTAAAGCTGAAATCGATACCAAATTTTAGGTAAATTTGGTATTTGTATCGATTTCAACTCAACTCTTGCGTTTACACTAAAGCCTAAGCTTTCGTTTATAGTCGACATCATAAGTAGATTTATAGCCCAGCACTAGGTACAAAACCTTCAGATTTATGATAACAGTTAGGTTACCGAGCATGACGCTCCGATAACCATATCAGATCGAGTGCTGTTACAATACAGCCGTAAATCACGCCGAACCGTACGGCTGAACCGTAACCCTCCGATAAATATAAATAAAGGCATTGATACCGCAAGGATGGCTCCCTGTCCGCACCTACCGTGCGCGTCGGCTGGGCCCCTAAACGAGCTTTTCCGAAGCGATATTTTTGAACAGATAGTGGACGATTGCCATTTGTACGATTGCCGATCCGGGAGCAGTGTTTGATGCTTATATCGGCTTTGGGAACAAGTTTTGGGACATGCTTATAGTTTTATTGTAAGCGTAGGGGTTGTAAATTTTTATGCTTTTTGTTTTTGGAGTGAATTTGTGGCGGTATTTTAGAACTATCGCTTTAGCTGTTACAACTCAGCCTGGGATTTGCTTGCTATAGAATATTGGATAGTAGTACCCTTAGATTGTACAAAAGCAGCAAATAATTGAAATATAAGTAAATTCAAAAGTCAAGGAACTTGCATAGTGACTAGAGGCTACGTAAAAAAGTGAGATATATTTAGACAGAATCACGCCTTTGAGCCCGAGATAAATGCGTCTGCTATTTATGACATTCTGGCTAGGGCAAAGTAATATTGGGGTTTACTGGAAAAATAGAACTGTATCATACAGATCAGGGACTGTGCACGGTCGTCGACAGTAGGCTCGGGCTCTTTTACATGGGACCCAAAACTGGATAATTTGTGAGTAATAAATAGACTTCTATCAGGGATATCTATATTCCTGATGGACTACATAGAAAATTGTAATTTCTACATAAGACCATGTAAATAAGTATGATAATGATACACAATGAAAATCTTCATTAGCAGTTGGAGGTATTTAGATATGTTCCAGATAAACTTTAGATATCCTAGCCGCCAATTGCGTAGAACTTAAATCATTGCTAAAAATGTGCGTGTGCTTCGTAAATCTGTTATAGTAGACCAACCACACCATAGACGTGCTCATATCAAAATATATCATGAATGAAGATAGAAAGGCGAACGCAATCTAACCTCGCCGAACCAATATGATACGGTGTTTGGCATCACCTCTACTGCATACTTGATATAAACACGGAAATCACTGTTTTTGATAATATGATCCATACATTACAGTCTGGTTTATTTCGTTTCTTATCGTATGTTTGATTCATCGTTGTATCATATCACAATGTAGGAATTTTTACACTATCCAGAATTTATATACATATAATAATTTAGACTTTTTTATTATATGTGAATATTAATAATCATTTGAACAATTCTTTAGAACTTACTTATACCTAAAATATTATATGACACCGGTAGTGTGTCAAGAAGACGTCGTTGAATGGCAATGCTTCTTATTTTCACGGAATTTTTGTCTGTGTATTCCTGAAAGGAGTAGGCCGACGGGCGTCTGAATTATTAAAACGAAATTCGATATTCAACTATTGCGTAGAATCTCAATCCAAAATTACGTCGCGCACCTCTGACTTTCGGAAGTTATATAACTTTTCGAAATTATGTGCGTATTGATTGACAATTATCGCCTGCTCCGTGCCTCGGAGAGCTCGTTAAGCCGTTGGTCCCGGCTGCCATGAACATCTATGGCAGTCGTTATTGGGAGAGTGTCGACACAAAAGATCCCACTGGGTCGAAGTGTCGCCGGTCTGCACAGACTGGCCCATAAGATACATCTCAATCCAAAACAATAGCTGTTAGAATATTTGTCAGTTTCGGCATAATTTTTGATTAGTAGAGCCTCGTTGATTTCAGCACGAATGGGCCAGCTCGACCGGGGAAGGACTACCCTTTCACAGAATATCGACGTGAAATTGCAGAATTCCTATTGTTGTGTTTCGTTCGGTGAGTGACAGTGCTGGAGGCCCAATCACCCTCTTTCCCCCTTACCGCTCCTTCTCCTTCCCACTTCCTTTTTCTCTTCTTCCTTTCCTAAAGGGTCGGCAACACGCAAGTGATGCCTCTGGTGTTGCAGGCGTAGTAGGTAAGCTAGTTTGCCACAATAGTTGTATAAAAAAAATCTTAAACTATATGTCAATGGTAGAAAAGAGAAATTGAACACAAACATTTAAGCCTTATTGTATGAAATACAGTCTAGTAGTAACGTAGCAGAGATTTCTTGGAGAGTGTGATCTTAAAGCGCCCGGTCCCTTTATGCGTCATACAGTGCGTAAGACGCATGCCGCCAATACAGATGCAAAAGAGCGAAGCAATTGCTTTATCTTTACTATTATTATAAAGAGAAAAGATTTCATATTTTGTTTGTTTGTTTTAGGATTTAACTCAAAAACTACTTAACCGATTTTAAAGATATTTCACTATTAGAAAGCTTTATTAGCACCAAGTGACGTAGGCTATACTTTTTTTAATAGTAGTGTCACTGTCATTATCTTACCTACTATTACGCGAGCGAAGCCGCGGGCAATAGCTAGTGTGTTATAAAAAAGTACGCAGCAATCGCAATATGTTTAATCTAACTGTATAACGCATGAAAGAATTAAGCGCTTTAATGACGTCACAGGTGAACTGTGGGCCACGCGAGCGAATACACAGGCCGACACAACGTTCAATAAATTAACAAATTCCTACAATAAAATACTTCTACGCAAGCGAAGACACGGGCAAAAGCTTGTAAGTTATAAAAAGTACACGGCAGTCACAATGCGTTCATCTCACTGTAAAACACATGAAAGAACCGAGCGTTTTAATGACGTCACAGGTGAACTGTGGGCCACGTGAGCAAATACACAGGCCAACGCAACGTTCAATAAATTAACAAATCCTTACATTAATAAAATAAATATAATTTTTGGTCCGCTGCCACTGCATCGGTACTAAACCTAATAAGTTCAATGTTAGAACTACGTACGAAGAACAACAGTAATTCCAAGGCACTCATAATTTGTCCGGGCAATAACATGAGTATAAGTAATTTGGCCGGGCGGGACTATTTGTCGCCAGCCTTGCCTCGGGACACAGGGGTTAAGGGCAGCCGATACAATAACAGAGTCAGACATGTTTTAATCACAGACCAAGATTATTATTTTTCATTTTATCAAGATTAGTATTTGGCTTAAGTTCGATGACCTGGCCACATGTATTGCTTACATTGCAATTGTACGGTCTAATGCACAAGATAATCGAAATACATACACTTATGCTGTGTTGGGTATTCCTTAGAGGTAGCTTGACCACACCTTTAGGAACGATATATGTATAAAGGGAAAGGAGGGAGAGATGTATATGATAAAAGCTTACCATTAGGTGAGGTGTAGCGTATAGCTTACCTATCGCTTTTGCCATCTTGGTGGTAAAAAAGGCTACGACAATTTACTACTACGGAAAGATGATGGACTGAAGCTGTTATTGCTACTGCTACTGCAAAACCAATATTACTGCTCTGACTGGGAATGGAACCCGGGTCTTTACAAACAGCTGTAAATATAGATTTGTATCACTGGATTAACAAGGCAATTGTTCATTTTTATTATTTAAAAAGAAATACAGTCTAATTAAAATATTAACGACAATTGAAACCAATTAACGAAAACTTCAAACTTCAATCAATGTAATAAATAAGTGATCTCGTATTTGACCATTACCGTAACCTTGACATTGACCTTGATCTTAATTCTCACCTTGACCTTTGTCAGTAAATTAATCAACGATACTAAAATAAAGAGCGATGCAAATCAAGTACCTCTTAAAGCTAACTTGTCCATAAATCAGTATTTAGTTAATCAAAATAAGAGGTGCTATTTAGTGAGTGCTATCGAATTCGTTTGAGTTAAAAATATTTGATCATTGAAGGGTTCTGGAAAATACAATAGGCAGATAGTTATTAACTTGCTTTTAAATTGATTAATTATTATAGTTGGAACGTAGAACGCAATTTTTCAACTGTAATGGAGCGAAAATAATCTAAACGAAAAGGTCCACCTGATGGTAAGTGGTCACCGTAGCCTATGGACGCCTGCAACATCTGAGGCATCACTTGCGCGTTGTTGACCCTGTAAAAAACCTTTTGACACCCTTCATGAAGAACCCCATACTGCAGTCTTGTGGGAAAACCTCGGCAAGGAGTTTATTCCACAACTTGAGCGACCACTGGAGTAAATTTCTTTGGAACCATTTGGTGCGGCACCAATTAGGTTGTAAGGTGTGAGAATGAAATCCCTGCCGTTGGCGAGCGGTGCGATGATAAAAAGTAGCTGAGGGTATCGTCTCTAACAACTCCTTAGAACACAATCCATTATACAAGCGGTGGAACACACAAAAGTCTCCTCTGAGACTTAGTGGCACCTTACCGCCTGTAAGTTTGGGCTCATCGACAATTCTCGAGGCTCGTCTCTGTACCACGTCAAAAAGATCAAGCTGGTATTTTGGTGCTCCTGCCCAGAGATGACTGGAGTACTCCATGTGAGACCTGACTTGCAATTTATATAGAAGCAGTCTTTGCCCCGCAGTGAAGTACCGCTTAGCTTTTTTGAGCACACCGAGCTTTTGTGAAGCCAGCTTGACCTTGCTGTCTAAATGACTACGGTACTGTACATCACTTGAGATTTCGAGGCCAAGAATTCCAATACTCTTGAAGAGACGTATTCTGGAATTGTGGAGACACAGTGAATGAGGTTTTCTTAGCGGTGAACGCGCAGGCTTGTGTCTTAACTGGGTTAAACACGACTAAATTTAGTCTTCTCCATTCGGATACTCTATCCAGAGTTTTCTCGGTTTCAGACACAAGCCGTTCGCGGCTTTACTCCACTGTGGAACGAGAGATAGTGTAATAAGTATCCCCAGTACTGATATCCCCATCACAATGAATGTCATCAATTGACAACATATCATTGACATGCAGCAGGAACAGCCTCGGAGACAACACAGAGCCTTGCGGGACGCAACGCACAACAGACACAAAGGGTGGGTGCCCTTTGTGTTTGTTGTTCTAATGTTTGTAAAATTCCCCATACCCCACTCAGAATGACTAATTATGGGTCACACAAATTTTGTCCCACGTGGGGATCGAACTCACCACCCTAGGTGCAGAGCCAGTGACGAGGCAACAAGTAGCCTAAGCAGCAATGCATTATTATTTAGCATTTACATAAACATGTTAAATATAAATCTATAATTTTAACTATATAATAACTATTTTTACAAATCAAGCAATATATTTCATTAGCTGTGATTCTACAATAAACATGAAAATCTTTTATAAAAATATAATAACATTTGTATATTCTCTAGAGGGAATATTTCCTAGAGATACAAGATGTGCTTAATACAAAAACAAATTATAGAACAATCTTGCTTGAATCTACAGATGATCAATTTCTTATAACTTTGAAAGACTATACCCTAAATATAATACAGTATAGTTACTTTATAGCCAACTATTAAAAGGTAAAGATTTACACAAAGAAATAAGAAAATTAAGAGGGTCATTGACCGCAGACCGCTGTGGTAGGTAACATGGAATGTTTTAGGTACAAAAAATATCATCGATTTTCATCATTGGTTTGTCATACTAAGGAGGAGACGACCAGCCTTAACTGTCACTAATTAGTGTGCGACGCGACGGCGGCATGGACTCTTTCTCTCCAACGATCCTGATTCATAGACTTCATGGTATAATACAATGTTATATCATTGCTATTGAGCTTGTCTCGCTATTGTGTAAAAGTTATTTACGCAGAAAAATAATAATTATTAAAAAAAAAGTATTAAAATATTTATTTCATAATAAATGAAATACAGTATTACTTACTGGAAGGCTGTAGGGACGAGATTAATAATCTTCCTGGCTCATGAATTCAATCTCGCTGTAAGGCATTGTACAGACTGCGGATGGAATGCGAAGGTTTAATATCAGGATCAATTGTCCGAGGCGAGAACAACTGCAACATAATAATTTAAATTTTGTATGAAATAGCTTAAAGTCTATTGTATTTAAAGGTCAGTAAACTGTTAGTTAATGAGGTCAAGCTACTATATCGGGGTCATACATTGGATGGGTGGCCGTTTATAGGTATTTGAATAGAGATTAATAATAATCATACAATTTTACTTAAAAGCGTTTTATTGCTTTCACAATACTATGCTTCTCGTGGCTTATGAATTGTTCTGAGCTATCGTGAGTTGTGTTTCAGAAACCAGAATATATCCACTAAGTGCTAGACGAAGGTTTCTTATATCCAAATCTAGTATATCGATTGACAAATTATTCGAATACATACTTATCAATTAGATATTTCAATAATTTAAATATTTATTCGTCAATCGCATATACTACTGTAAACTATTTTAAATTTTATCGTGCCAAAGTCGCTCTTAGGCCTAAGGTTGTTTGTTTTATAGAAGCTGTTATTCACACAAATTTTTGGAACACAAACAACGAATTTCAAACTGATAACATACATTTCTTGTGTGGAATACGACCTACCTACGTTGCTATGACACTATTTATGTTTTACAGAAGTCCTTCCAGGCTTTGCTATTACTTTACTTGCTGCCTACTACATGTTACAGTAGGATGTGGCTTTTTAACCGCTTTCATGGAAGAGATTATTTATACCGCGCGTGCCTTTATTCTTTGTTATGTGCATTGATTTAAATAAATAAATAAATTTCTCCAAGAATTTCAGACTATCTTTTTTTGGGCGGTGATGGTGCTAATGGAAATTCTATCACCATAAAGTTATCTTTTCGTTTATACGTATTCTTATAATGGTGATAGGTATACACGTAATATTTTAAAATAAAAATATATAAAGCCATTATTATTATTTTCAATTTGCTACGGCGTAATATTTGAAAAAAGTTTTTTTTTATTTATCCAGTTTTGGCAATGCTGCCAGTCTTCAGGGCACTTTCCAGATCGACAGCGATGCTAAGGAATTTTACGACGCTGCCTAAACCAGCCATTTCTTTTCTTTTTATTAAATTTTATAGTCCCATATTTTGTTACTTTTTTTTTGTTTTATTTATAAGTAGTTAGGTTTGTTAATATTAGTTAAGTTGTAAATTATGATTTTTGCTTTGTTTATGTAATTAAAGTTTTTCATAATAAAGGTTATAATTTTATTTAAAGGTGTTACTTAATCTTTTTTATACCGACTTCTTATAGTATTTGAGATTTACTTATGCATTTCAAGTATTTGTAATTTAGTAATTGTACTGCAAAGATTTGGGCTAGTGTGGTATAATAATAATAATATGATAATATAAGTTCTCATATCTGTAACAGCTCTACTGGGGAATAACATCCACTCTGATGATAAGTTAAATCTTCAGAGCACCGAAGGTGTTGTGTAATCGACGGCGAAACCAGTGTTTGCCAATGCATTTTCTGTTAGTGGCTCCAAATAGCCAATAGCACATGTCTGAAAGGAACCTGCACACATACACATATAAGTATAATCCCCGAAGAGGTAATGTAGGGGTGTATTACTACCAAGTTTATATTTTTAGGTTAGGTTAAGTCCAACGTAATACCCTATAAAGGAGCAGACTGCAAACCATTTTTATTCCAAAAGCATGGAAGAAGATAACATATTTAGCTGTAATATTCTATAGATTAAAAGTTCTGTTGCCCTACATATAAGAGTTTAAATACCCTGACTGATTTATCACTTATTAGATTTTGCCCGTGGTTTCACTCGCGTAAATGAAGGTTAGGTTAGGTCACAGGTACCCAGACTTTATTTCTTATAGACCACTTTCAAAATTTAGCAGAATTCGGTGGCCCCCTTGCAGCTATCGCTGAGCTTCTTAAAATATTATCTGCCTACATTGATAGGTGAAGTCAAGCCAACATTTAAACAAATAAATTTTCGTGGAACTTCGTTTACGAATTGTGGAGCCCCATTTTTTTGTCACGCCAATGTAGACCCTCGTCGAGTCTCCCGTGGACCCCTGGGGGTCCACCTGGACCACTTTGAGAACTAATGGGTTAGGTTAATAACAGTGTTTATTTCTGGATTTAAGGTACCGTTATGTCCCTTACTGCACCCCCGACAACTAATAAGTATACAAAATTTAACGATGATCGGTTGAGTAGTTAAGTCGTGAAGAGCAGCGATAGCTCAGTGGGGAGACCAACCGACTGCAATGCAGAGGGTCTCGGGTTCGAACCCACGTCGCGCACCTCTGACTTTCGGAAGTTATATGACTTTTCGAAATTATGTGCGTATTGATTGACAATTATCGCCTGCTCCGTGCCTCGGAGAGCACGTTAAGCCGTCGGTCCCGACTGCCATGAACATCTATGGCAGTTGTTATTGGGAGAGTGTCGACACAAAGATCCCACTAGGTCGAAGTGTCGCCGGTCTGCACTGACTGGCCCCCACATAAGATACATAGATACATAAGTCGTGAAAGCATAACAAACAAACAAACTCACATTAATATTAGTTAGGACTTGTTAGAATATACATCCACCAAAACATTAACTAGGAAGGAGCTTGAAGCAAACAAAGTCCTTACCATATAGTGGAATTGTATATAAACAGACCAGAAGAATGTATAAGACAGATCTATCAGACAGACGGTTTAAAAGAAACATTCAAAAAGTAATACAATACGAGAAATATGCAAGAAAATGAAATAAATTTGGCAATACAATGCCGTCTGCGGTCGCGCTCCCCACCGATACATCGAGCCTTAGAATACTGCCTTACAATAAACGTTTTGAGCGTTCTTGTGCCCTGATTTATATCAAGCCATAACTCATTGCTGTTTCATTTGCTTACGCATTTTACCTGCCTCCCCAGAAAGTAATTTAGATATACATTGAATGTATTAACCGTTTCCGAAAGATAACGTGTATTGAAGCACCGATGGAATGAACAGAAGGTATCTTTGTATTCGATTTCTTTAACAAGGTAGTGTAGAGTTGGTATACCTCTCAATTCTTTTTTACCTATTAATGTTTGTTTACAAATTCTACATAATTAAAAAATTCTGTGAAAACTGGCACAAAGACTAATATTCGTATTTTCGATATATATTTTTGTCTCGTATAGAGTTCGAATCCACAAAATTTGACGCTCAGACATTGTCACAGCGTCGCTATCCGTGCACGGGAAAAATAAAATAACGGATAAACACAACACTTTGGAAGAAAGGCCAGTCTCGTATTATGCCATTGCTTCAAATAAAATGTACGACAATTTGGGTATAAAATAGGTCTTCAGAAATGTTAATAAATAAAAAGAATTTCAGGCATTCAATACCGAGTATTAGTGAAAATCTCATAAAGGAAAATAGACCTAATCCCGTAGCAAATGTCAAACGCTGTCACGAATAACATTTAGAAGGCTCTTGTCTGGTCTGGACCGCCCCAGGCCAGGCCTAAGTACACATTATAAAAAACCTTCGCTTTATTAAAGGACTGTAAATACAGACGCTGATATAAAACGCCGAATTTCTAAATTACAATCCCATTGCTCGGTCAGTCGTTAAAATTTTCAATGGAGCCGTTCTAATACCACAATGTATTACGTAACATGAAATTAAATTTTAAAGTGCTGCGTTGGAAATGTATATTTGGAAGCTAAAACATATTTTAGGTAGGCATTTGCATATTAACTAAGTGTAGAGTGGACGGAGGAACTTAAAACATTCCAATGTATTTGTTTAGAAAGTATATTTGCAGTACTTTTACATTTTATTTTACTTAGAATGTCGGCAATGGTCATACCTAATCTCCGAAAGTATTGTCAAAGAAATATCACAACAATACACAAGCTTCTTTTAAGTTCCTACATAACAAAAGGAAGGCTACTAGCCAAAATTCCAGACACCCTGTTACTACTGTCATTTTTCTAAAACAAAATCCAATTACACTTTGTTCGGTTCAGCATCGAACTTAAAATAGCATTATCGGTCATATATCATTAACGTATACTACGGAATCAATGAAGCAATCCGCTTGGCTCGACGTATTAATAAACTTAATACAATCGCATTTCATTGGAGTTTAAAAAAGCAATGAAAAAGCAATTTATATAGTACTAGCGTCGACATGCACTACCTAGCATATTATTCCACCCTCAATAGTAAGACCATAAAACTCACTTTAAAAGCTTGTAGAAAGAATAAAATTGTAAAACACGTACAGGTGTAATGTAGCGTTCCTTGTCTATTCGATAGAGTTTGTAGTATGTAAATGAGGTAGAGACGGTAGAGTCTTTGAGAGTTTAGCGACAAACGAGTACTGCCTGCATGCGGGCACCTTACCGGGTTAGGTTGGACTCGGCTTTGTGTTTCAAACTATATACGAACGCATAAAATGTTTACGAATTTTATATTGAATAGTTAAACGTGTATATTCAATATTATTAATGTGAAATTAAACTGTTTGTTGTTAAAGATCAGCTGAAATTATTAAGGTAAATTTAGAAATGAAAAACTACTTTTAAATAAAAGCTCTATGTTTCAGTCGTAAACCAGCAATGTGCCAAGTCACCAGTTACTTTTCTAATGGATCACTGATAAAAACTTATTTTTAAAACTTATAAAAATGCTTGCAAAGCAGATAAAACCAAAATGAATTCTGTTTAAAATAAAATGTATCGTATATATATCCTTTTACCTCATAAATCGCGATATAAATAAAAAGTATTATTCGAAGAAATAATAGCGACAGGAATATTCGAGATAATTATATCTGAACAAAACCAAGTCGATATTTTTAGAATCATTATGAATACTATCACAATATACTACTATATTGATAGAAACAGTCTGTCACTTCCAAACCTCCGTAGTAAATTGTTACTAAGATTCTATTGAGTGAGATAAATTATTACTTTTCTTACTGAATACTAATCGAGACACATCCCAATAAAAGCTAAAAATATCTCAGACCTGAATAATCAAGCCGAAAATATCCGTGAATAAAGTATTGAAATCAATAGTATTGGAGCTAAAATTATCTGAACCTGAATCCATTTAATAGCAGTTAATACAAAAATATCAAAGGCTATTTGAGCCGAAAATATCCTAGTCAAAAATCTTACGCGCTTTTTGGCCGCTGATGAAAAATGAATGACGTAATATTTTGGCATCCATGTGTATAGCATTAACTGGTACACATCTTGGGTACCAGATTGTTTTATAGCTTTTTCTAATAAACACACAGACCTTACAAGCATTCAAACAACGGACACAAAGAACACCCAGACTCGGAACAACTATTTGTGGACCACACAAATTTTTGTCTCGTGTGGGGATCGAACCCACAACACCCGGCGTGGCAGCCGTGTCGTGGTGACCGCGTAAACCACTACGCCATCCATGCTGTCATTCAAGAAAGGTATAGGCAAATATGTTGACAACTTGCCTAAAAAACCTGCATGTTACAGTGACCGCATACGATGGTATGTGGTCACTGTAGGATGTAGAATTATTGTAGATGTTAGCCATTCGATGTGGTGATAACCCAACATGCAAAGGCGCTATGCCAGTTGCACTCACTGATCGGTAAACGATTAGCGAGGTTAGGCAACGTTGGGTGTGGTCAGTCTATAGATGGGTGACAGCTTAGTGGTGTTTCATCTGAGCGTATCCGTGCTTCGGAGGCCACGTAAAAAGTCGGTTCCGATTATTGTCAAATTGACAGCAGTCGTTAAGCCATGTCACAGGTCTACGGGCGGCTTGAACAACTCTTGATAACAGGTTGGCCACTAACCACACGAAAGGCACTATGAATGCACATGGCAATGATAAACACAGGCTGGAGTGGATGGCCCTTAGGGGTCTGGAACACTCCAAGAAATTCATTGCAAACAGAGCCACGGGCTTCACCTGGAAGTTCTGCGGGTACAACAAGGGCCAAATACGCCTGCTCACTTTGGCACCAATGCCTTCCTGTGCAGATTGAGTTTGGCAAACAATTTGATCTGCAGAGCCTGTGGTGAACGGGACGAGTCCATATTACACCTACTGTGTGAATGTGACGCGTTGGCTGGACTAAGGACGGGTCTGATGGGATTGGCATATCCGAATCCTGAGGACTTCAGGCTTCTCCCTCTGAAGTGTACGCTGCGACTAATGCAGTACATTCATAGGGAGATAGCTAAGGAATAAATCTCGGGGCCGACACAAAAGATCCCACTGGGTCGAAGTGTCGCCGGTCTACACTGACTGGCCCCCGTAACAAGATAAGATAAGATAAGATAAGATAAAACCACACGAAAAGAAGAAGAACTTGCAATAACGTTAAAACCGGCTATAACAACTAATATATATTAAACTATAGCTTTCTTGAGAGCTTTTAATGTTTGGCCATTGTCATAATATGTAAAGATATAAATTCATATTGGACTTATTTCTTACGACTTTGGTTTTGATTGCTGTTGATGTTACTTACGTGGGTGAAACCGCGGGGAAACTACTAGTTATATATATACATAACTTTGAAAAGTCAATACATACATTGAAATAAAATCTAAGGCTTCAGCGTAGAGTAGTTCAACGACCTCCCTGCTTTGCTATGTTTCTATGTATTTCGATTTTGGTTTTTTCAAATTAACGAACTTATATTATATTATATAGTATATAAATGTGGCAGAACTAATATGTGGCGAAATTGGTCGACAAAATTATTTTTTGTTTTTATGGCTAATGTAATTAACAAGCATATAACCAGTCTTATAAGAAGTTATTGTTACTTAGCTGTATATGTGTACTAGCAACAGTACAGAGGTAATGTATGCGACTGCTTTGGTCTGGAGCATGCAATACATTATGCTCCAGACCGAATTTTGGCCTCGGCGGCCAGTCTTAACGGAGACTGGCGATCTGTGCAAGAGATATTATAGTGCACAAGTGTGTACGCAAACACAAGTGCACTCTCTGTTCCCTAACCATCATGACCCAATGGGACGGTAATCCGACACGACGATCGACGAGAGATCAAGTGCAGGACCAACGGCTTTATGTACTTTCCAAGGTACGGGGTGTCTAACACCGCCAACTTCCTAACTCCGGGCTGCTATTGAGATTTATTAACTGAAAAATCAAAAACTTTTTGTTGGCCCGACCCGGGATTCGAATCCGAGACCTCATGCACAGCAGTCGTAATCAGTATCGCTGCGCCACGGAGGCAGTCACTGCTATACATATGAGGCTTCGATACCCAGGTCAAAAAGTGTTATTTGGTTGGTCTGTCAAGAAATTCTTCGTTCTAGTCTAGAACTGTGCCCACAAAACGGCACTATGCACATTTACGTGGGAATGAATACTATAGCTGGCAATCGTGGGTTTGTAATACACTTATACCTACATGCTCAAGAATATAGAAATGAAATTCTGTATTAATGTCTCGTTTAGAAGTGATAATAATGCCTCAAAATCGACTAGGAGTTAAAAGGAGTACCTGGCACTTGGAAGGATCACAAAACGTACAACTCACCCGTCGTACCCACCCACTCAATTCATTTTATTCACCTGCTCTTACTCTCTAACTTTACCATCAGCATTCTCCCACAACATTTAATTTGACTAGCACACGAGGTAAGATGATCGTTGGAAACATAGCTGCGCTCATAGCGATGATGCTTTAATATAAATGCAGATAGTGTCACACGCAGCCACAGGAGCTGGGGTAAACAATTGGTCTTTCGGACGGTGAATTATTCATCACGTTGTGAATTACAGGAATACTGCGATGGGACATAGATTACGTAAGTGGGCAGACACGCACGCAAATATTATACCTAATTTTACGATGATGGAGCGTTGAAATTTGGTAGCGTACAAAGAAAACATAACTTTTATAGATTTTGCACGCGGTTTCGCTTGCGTAAATATAGGTTTGGTTTGGTTGAGTTTGATTAGTAACCCTTTTCTGGATGAAGGGTACCCTATGTGCTTTATAGTACCT
Organism: Catocala fraxini; assembly: GCA_930367265.1. Classification (NCBI taxonomy): domain Eukaryota; kingdom Metazoa; phylum Arthropoda; class Insecta; order Lepidoptera; family Erebidae; genus Catocala; species Catocala fraxini. Next base: position 24,008,279 of record OV884038.1, read on the forward strand.
CTGACAATGTGTATGCGAAATTTTATGTCGATCGGTCGAGTAATTAAGGCGTAAAGCGTAAAAACAATCAAACCCACATTCGCTTTTATAATATTAAAGTAAGGATTTAAAGATGACTTGTAAGTCATTGTGTAAAATGGACAAAAAGGCTTTAATCTTCTTTCTTCCCATCGTAGGCATTATGGAGAATTCTCTGACATGAAAGTTGCCTCACAATGTTTATCTTAACTAGTAAAGCGAGCAATGAGTAACGAGATACAATATTCATTTAATCTATATATATAAAACTCTTCCGTTACTGAGTGACTGACAGACAACGCGCAGCCGAAACTACTGAACGCAAGAAGCTGAAATTTGGCATGTATGTTCCTTGGAGGGTGTAGGGGAGCACTAAGACAGGATTTTTGGAAATTCCACCCTGAAGGGGATGAAAGGGATGAAACCCGATATTCACACGGGAACGGGTCTTACGCGGGTGAAACCGCGGGATAACTACTAGTAATCTATACATATAAAACTCTTCCGTTACTGAGTGACTGACAGACAACGCACAACCGAAATTACTGAACGCAAGAAGCTGAAATTTGGCATGTATGTTCCTTGGAGAGTGTAGGGGAGCACTAGAAGAGGATTTTTTGAAATTCCACCTTAAAGGGGGTGAAAGGGGTGAAACCCGATATTCACACGGGAACGGGACTTACGTGGGTGAAACCGCGGGAAAACTACTAGTTATATATATACATAACTTTGAAAAGTCAATACATACATTGAAATCAAATCTAAGGCTTCAGCGTAGAGTAGTTCAACGACCTCCCTGCTTTGCTATGTTTCTATGTATTTCGATTTTGGTTTTTTCAAATTATCGAACTTGTATTTAAAAGTATTGTAGGATTATAATTAAATTAAAATATTCGTGACATGTTATTACGAATTTTGTTACTTTTATACTTTTTATATAATTTTAATGTATTGATGTTTATTATAATTATTGATTTTTTTACGCCGTATGGTAAAACATGTAGAGCTTACTCTAACTGACCACCTTGCATGCAAGCTAATGTAACTTGTATTGTATACTCAAGTTTCACAAAATAAATGATCTTTATCTTTATCTTAACAATCCTTTACATGTGTAAGCAAGATAAAAGCTTAACCCGAATACAATAATTAAAATTAAAATACTTTATAGGGATTTTATCGAGTTGTTTATTTAACGCGAAATAATCCGTATAAAATAGTTTTGTTTTAAACTATAACCTTCACGTAAACGTAAGAAAATATATTTTATTTTTGACTCCCACTCCCGGTCTAGGTATACATTCTGTGTCGCGAAAGGCTTTACAAACAGTCAAACAATGGACACAAAGAACATCCAGACTCGGAACAACCATTTGTGCATCATACAAATTATTATGCCGTGTGGGATTTTAAGCCACAACACTCGGCGCAGTAGTAGTGGTTAGGTGACCACGCAAACCACTTTACCATCCGTGCAGTCAATATTATAACACAACAATCCACACATGACTCCAAGAATTATTATTTACCTATAAATCTCCCTCTATGAATTTTAGTCTGAGTAGTGTCCCATCTGTATCGTGATTATTCTGTGACCGCAATGTGTACACACGTGTGGTTCCCGTGTGTTTGCGCAGCGCGCGTGACGTACACAGAATCACAATAATATAAAACTGTACCTCATTACAACCGCTGTGAATAATCCGATAATCCGGCGATAATAGCGGAAAATAATATTTACACAAGTGTGTTCCCATACTAATTTAGGATATAAAAATCATATAAATGGAATGAGATATGATAAAAATGGTTAGTAAGCTGCGTGCAGGTGAGTGGAAGTTTTTAAACCTTTAATACATACGACATAGTCTCACGCTCAGAATCATTTATTATTTGTAAAACATAGGTAGACAAAAAATACAGATCTTATAAATAGGTGTGTGTGTGTGTGTATCTATGGTAAGACATACAAATATAAGTGGTATATATAAAGCTAAAATTAATACAATATTAGAGAAAATATAACATACATAATAGAATGTATTGAGATTAGTCGTTAAAGAATTCGTCAACTGTGTAATAATATTTTTCAATTAGAATTTTTTGTAAAGGTTTTTTGAACTTGCACAGTAAAGTTTTTAATCTGATCGGGTATTTTATTATAAATTCTTGGAGCGTTGCCAAATAAATTTTCGTATATAAGAGATGTTTTAAATTTTGTTTGACATAAATGATTCACATATTTAGCACAAATAAAGCCGTTTCCAAAATATACAGCGATGGCAGGGTAAGTAATTTCAAAGATTTAAAAAATGGTATACAACTATCAGTTACTTTTATATTACGCATTGACCTTATACATCGTTTTTTCCATTCTGGAAACAAGTTCTCTATCAGTGGACTGCCACGAAAAATCAAGCCCATATCGTAGAGGTGTGCAACATATCAATATTTTGCAGGCTATGTTTTTAGATCGCATCATAATATGAAGCGTTCATTGCCGTTTAACACGTACAGTTCTAGACTACGGGGTTTAAAACTGCATCCGTTAAACGACAATAGTCTTCTCAGTTGCACCAAGGGCTGCTACTAAATTTCTTGGCAAAAAAATCTAGCAGACTTTTCTACCACTAAGTCAGCAGTCACATTCACCACCACTGCGTCAACAAGGCAGCATATTCTTTGATATTTATCGTTTATTACAATTCACCGTATGACGCTGATGTACAAACAAACTGTTGCTGTATTTTGTTCAATAAAATATCAGCAATTTTATAATTATAACTAGCTGCCCGGACAGACTTCGTTCTGTCAAAAGTAATTTTTCTTTTTTTATGTTTACTTTATCACTAAGGGGTATGAAAAATAGATAGTAGCTGATTCTCAGACCTACTAAATATGCATATAAAATTTCATAAAAATCGGTCAAGCCGTTTCGGAGGAGTATGGTACCTAACATTGTGACACGAGAATTTTATATATAAGATTTGGTTTGCATGACGGCAAAATGAAAAATTACAAGTGTTTGGTAAATATCGTGTTTAATAATAATATTTAAGTTTAGTATTACTTGTTTATCTTTATTATAGTTTTTATTTGACTCGGTAGCGCGATTATAATAATTGCGATTGCTGTACAATGTAAATACATGGTCTTGGATCTTGGGGTCAACGCCCGAGTTGGGCAAAGTGATATATATATATACATACGTATACAGTGTGTATAATAACCTGCCCGATCGTTAAAGGTGTTATACAGTAGTTTAGTGGAGTGTTGCCAGTGTGTGCGAAATTTCAGAGATTTAAGGGTAAAATTGTTGACCAATACTGGGATAAAAAATATTATGTTGACGTTATGATGATATAGATTTTCTTCATTATTTTTCTTGACATGTTTATCAAGGGAAAATAAGACCTAAATGGATCGGACAGGGTTTTGTATACACACTATATACAGCGTGTAACAGAAAGGTGTGGTCATATTTAAGTATCACATAATATAGCTCCTGTACAGTGAAAAACCGCGACAAACAAATCCATTATATTCACTAAGATACAGCATTTTCTTTTTATCGTTTTATCTATAATACATATTCTAGTCGATACTTAAACAAAACATATATTGGATAGAGATCGTTTGTTTCGATGTTTTAATAAAAAATAAATTACATAATGGAAAATCCAATAAAATTTAAAATTTTTGTTTTGGTCTGGGAATAGGGCACATGGTTTATTTAACATATATACATACATCACGGCCATAAAATATGATCACACATTTTTGTTACACGCTGTATATTCTCGGCAACAGCATGGAGTTTGGAACTATAGCCGGTAGACGCAATAGGATCGCCAGCTGTTAGGCGGTCTAATCTCAAGTATAGTGTGGGTATACACAACTGCCAACCCCATATAGATAGTCTCATATCTACATAAGGCTATGTATGTATGTCTTACGCGATTATATATACCTATATAATATTATAAGTTAAGCTGGTTTGGGCATGTAGAAAGAATGGACGAGGAAAGACTGACTAATAAAGATTATAAGGCTAGTGTGAATAGAACAGTCGCAAGAGGAAGACCTAGGCGAACGTTTCTTGATCAGATCGGAGGCGTTCTGGACAAAGGCCAGGTTAAGAGCACCTTGAACCGACGGGCGTGTATGAGGAATGTGATGAAAGTGAATGAAGCCAGAGAAGTGTGTCAGGATCGTAGCAAATGGAAATCCGTAGTCTCTGCCTACCCCTCTGGGAAACAGGCGTGAAACTATGTGTATATCATATAATATTATATATATTAAATACATAAACCAAAAATGGATTTTATTTTAATTGCGGCTACTATTTTCATATATTTAATTATCTCTCAGTTGCTTTACCGCAGCCACGGTCAGTGGAGTTTGCTAAAAAGCGAGAAAACTGTTGAAGCCGTTTAGTATCAAAATTTTCTATAACATTGTTTTCTGTGTACATTATTACATTAGTATGTTTTTCATATCATAAAATAGTATGAAACCAAGTTTGCGGAAATAACTTACATAAACACACACGATAGAACAGAGCAAGCATGACATTACATGTTTTGACTGGTATAATTCTGCATATCAAAATTACAAGCAATAATTAATCGAATTATATTTCGAGCGTCGCGAAATCAAACATCTTTCCAAATCGATTTATAGCTTACTGAATATACAAAGATAATGTTTGTTACTAATATCGTGGCAAACGGTGCTCCTACATCCGGCAGTAATCCGCTAATCACCTCTTACGTCGCTGTTATGTGGTTATTAAGAGCTTATGACGTCATTATACGTACACTAGTTTGCTTGATTATTGCCTGTCTTTAATGTAAATCCTAACTTATCTATATATATAAAACTCTTCCGTTACTGAGTGACTGACAGACAACGCACAGCCGAAACTACTGAACGCAAGAAGCTGAAATTTGGCATGTATGTTCCTTGGAGAGTGTAGGGGAGTACTAAGAGAGGATTTTTGGAAATTCCACCCTGAAGGGGGTGAAAGGGGTGAAACCCGATATTCACACGGGAATAGGACTTACGTGGGTGAAACTACGGGTAATCTACTGGTATTATTATAAATGTGAATATGAGTTTGTTTGATACGCTTTTACGCCTTAACTGCTCGACCGATCCACTTGAAACTTTGCCTACACGTTGCCAGGCGTACAGGAAAGTACACGGGGTACTTTTCATTTCAAGGCCTCTTGGCAAGGTATAGAAATTTACTGAAAAATCTAGGATACCGCGAGCGAAGTTGGGTGCAAAATGGAGTAATAAATAAATTGATTTGCGCGAATGCCATAGTCGATGAATTAGTCACAATCATTACGTCGAGTGTTGTTGTAAGTATAAAAGCTTGTACAAAGGTTGAAATTTTTGAAAAAGATATCTTGTGTAATATTCTGATTTATAACTACATAATATTATATAGAAATATAAATAGAAATCTTTATCCGCTTGAAACATGGTATACAAAAAAGGTGTTATAAGTTTTTAAGGTTCAAACACATCTCGCCCTCAGTGGACATGCGAAAATTTTAATTTATATAATACTTTTACTAATTTACATCATTATTTATTATACTTATTTTTACACATTACAAAAACTAAGATATCAATAACACCTACATATTGAAATTAAATGGCAGTTACTGCCATCTTAGTCTCCCCGTGACCATGGCTGCTGAAAAGCAACCGAAACGTCGGGGAAAGTGTAAAAATAAATTAAATCTAAATAGTTTAATAATAATTTAATTAGCTTAAAAATTAGTAAAGTTTAATAGTAGTAGTAGTGTAACAATTTTCAAAATTTTGTAGTAAAGTGTCAATTAAACAACGCGATAAAATCCGTATATAGCAGTTTAATTTCAATGAATAATATTCGCGTAAATAGAAGACAATATAACACCTATATATTTTTCTTTTATAGCTAATAAATTCTTGAAAAATTACAAAACCTATTTTCTAGTTATATTCTTTTCTACTAGGTATATTTTTTGATCTTAATATAAACATCCATACTTATAAATACCGGCGCCTATGTCAAAGCTACTCCTCTGTGATGTAGGTGTAAGTAGGCAGTCATTACCAATTTTCACATCTCATACCTTTGTCTTTAACCTTTATTCATGCCTGTCAGTTTAAAATAGATATATCAAGATTTAGCCTTTTCCCAGAATGTCTTTGGTTTATAGGGCCTTCTATAACCTGTTGGTAATTAATCAAAAGATACGACATTATATTTTTCTGAGGAATCTTAAATATCGTCCGGATTACTGGTTAGTAAATATTAGCCATTACATTTTGTACAAAGATTTAAATCGTAGCGCTCATTAAGTTGTTATCTGACACAATGTCAACATGACTTCTTAATTATTTATATCATCACATGCACTTATATTGAAAATTGTTAACTATTGTTTTTATATAAAGTCTGAATTTACTCTTTTTGTGTGAATACTTTTTCTAGCAATATAAATAAGTTAAGAGCACATCCATTATTCAAATCTTCAATAACCAACTTTATGTATTTAAAAAAAACAAACAGACACACAAAGCGACTATATTATTATAATAATAATGTAGATTTAATGACGTAAATCACGTTCGTCTCGAATCCAATGGAGTGTGAATCGATAACTTGTGTGCTTTACAAGTTGCGCTAAGCAGTTGCGCCCGTCAAACAACTTTTGTCAACAAACGTTTGCTTTCAAAGCTTGTCGAATACGATTTACGACGACACATACAGTTAAACTTGAAATATTTACTGAATTTAAAGACTTCTCGATTTGTATTTAGATTTTATCCTTTCTCTGTCCATGCTATAGTAAATCCTAGTTATTACAAAAACTGCTGTACTTTTTCCGAGATGGAAGGTACCCTATATCCTTTTTTGTATTCCTGACAACGTGTTTGTGAAATTTCATGATGATCGGTCAAGTAGTTACGGCGTGAAAGCATATCAAACAAACAAACTCACATTCGCATTTATAGTTTTATTAGTTAAAGTTTATTAGTTCTCAATCTAGTACGCTTTCACGGCTAAACTACAGGAGCGATTTTTACGAAATTTGGTTATTGCCAGAGTAAATGGTGCCATTGAGAACGATTACTTTAGAGCAAAACTAAAAAAAGTTTAACTTAACTTGGGGATCATTAATTTAAAATCTGACTACTTTTATGCGACTTTAGAATCAAAACCAGAACCTTACAAACGATCGCCAACTTAAACATACATTTATTCCACGGTCGAGTAACGCAGCGTACATATATTTATCTTCTGAGAAAAGGGGATTTTTCCTAAGCCACATCTAATATCTTCTAACAACATCAATAGCCCATGTTTACCTAAATTGAATACATAATCAAGTAATGTGTTATTACATAAGTGGAGAAGCATATCCCGTCCGTGCTCGTAAGTAGAATTGTGATAATCTAATGAATATTAATACCAAAGTCGCACATGGTCCTTCGGGGTAAATTCTCTCAACCAATTGAGCAAGTTAACAAACTAAGCTGTAATGTTATGTCTCCTAGCAATATATTTAATATTTTAAGCTTACAGCATCTGTATATAATACTTGTCATCCCTCGGAAACAGTAGTACGTATTTTTCTGAATAAAAAGTACCCTATGGCCTTTTCTGTATCCTTGACAACATGTAACATGTCTTTTAGAGTAGTAGAGCCTTGCTGATTTCAGCATGAATGGGTCGGCCCGACCGGGGAAGGACTACCCTCTCACAGAGTATCGACGTAAAATAGCAGTATTCCTACTGTTGTGTTTCTTTCGGTGTGTGAGAGTACTGGAAGCCCAATCACCCTCTTTCTCCCTTCCCGCTCCTTATCCTTCCCACTCCCTTTCCTAAAGGGTCGGTAACGCGCAAGTGATCCCTCTGGTGTTGCAGGCGCCCATAGGCTACGGTGACTATTTACCATCATCGGCGGTATGCTAGTTTGCCACCAAAGTAGAATAAAAATTTAAGCAAATGTTTACGAAATTTTATGAGAACCAGTCAAGTAGAACAGAGTGTGAAAGTGTAAAAAACAAATACATAAGCAAACTCACATTCGCATTTATAATTTTATAGATTTTCCCGTGGTTCGCTCGCGTAGATATAAGTTTGGTTGGTAACAGTGGTCTGCCCGCCACCCGATCAGCACCAGGTCCGAGAGGCTGCGTGCGTGTTGCCACGCGCGCCTCTGTGTCGTGTGTCTGTCCCCCCTCAAGGGAGGAAAGTAGGGCATAAATGTAGTGGTGCCCAAAGGGTAGTCTTGTTGTGTAGAAGCCTGGCCGTTTCATACGACGAGCCGAAACTTCGGCGGGTTCGCGACTGCATATGAAAGTAATTGCGCGAATTACTTTCATATGCAGTCGCGAACTCGCCGCGTGAAACGGCAGGCCACTACACAAAAATACTTTCTCCACCGTCCCTCTGGGAGAGACAAAGACACGATACTCAGGCGCACGTGGGAACACGCATGCCGCCTCTCGAACCTGGGGCTGATCGGGTGGCGAGCAGGCCCACGCAGCCCACCACCCTCAGGTCAAACCTCAGGGTGGTTGGAGATCATCTCGCGCCCTCTGGAGCTCGGTTCTGCGGTTGGGGAGAGGGTTTAAGCGCTCCCTCTCCCGCTCTGCCGCCTCCTTGATGGAAATTACTTCCTCACAAAAGGAGGCGACGGCGTTCCACGATCTCTCACTTCGGACCATAGACTGAACCACGGCCGGGAGTGACAGGGTAACCAGTCCGACTGCCGTGATTAACTCACGGCGTTGCGATGCCCAGGCGGGGCATTCCACCGAAGTGTGCAGCACCGTGTCCCCAACAATATCGCGGCAGTCGCCGCAGTGATGACATCCGGGCGTCTCCTGCCGGCCTATGCCACACAGGAACTGGCCAAAATAACCGTGGCCAATCATTACCTGTGTCAACTGGAAGGTGAGGGAGCCATGCCGCCTTTCCAGCCACTCCTCAAAAACGGGGCTTACCGCCACGATCGTGGCGTGCCCGGCACTGGGGTATAGCCTAGGTAAATTAACCTTAATTTACCTATCTTTTTCAAATTAATTATTATTTACGATATTCCTAAGCTTGCTACTTCGTTTTATTTTTTCTTTCTTACATATAAATAAGGTATATGTAACCATAGTTACGAAGAATTATACGACGTCAGACGAACAATGCCAAAACACTACGAACGCGTTTCGACTGTGTGTGTCAAATGAATGGTTGTGTGCATGTAGTGATTTTTTATTAATTTAATGTATTTCTAATGCATATATTACAAAAATTTCGCCACTCCTTCTCCATATAAACTTTAACTGTGCCAAATTTCATACTCCTCCGTTCGCGCAATTTTCGTAAAAAGGGGTACAACGTTTTTGCTTGACGTATTAATATATATATGACTACGCACGTCATATATATACACGCTATAATACCGTCTCTTTGCATAGGTACATATATTTTGCTTATAAAAGACTTTTTCTGCACTAGGGTTCAATCTTTGAGTCATGTCGCTACACAGATTCAAATAAGTTTCGAGTCTAATGTTTTTTGTATTCGGACAAAGAACATAAGACTCAAAACAACTATCTGTGGAAGTCTTTTTTTATGGTATTGGTGGCAAACACGAGCATACGTATCGTCTAATGGTAAGCGATTACCGCCGCTCATGAACACCCGCCAACACCGGAGGAGTCACAAGTGCGTTGCTGTCCTTTTAAATTTGCAAGCCCCTTTTTTGGGTCTCCGTTACCTTCATTCACTCGACGAAACACAACGCAACCGCTATTTCACGCTGGTTTTCTGTGAGGCCATGGTATTACTCCGGTCAAGCTGGCCTATTCGTTTTTTCTATTCAAACCCACATCCTTTAGCGTAATCCCATCAGCTAGGTAACTACTGCCCTTTGCGCTATCTTTGCAGTAATAACTCCATTCAAAACTAACTATTTATAAACAAAACCATGTCTCATATTTTCCCTCCTAACATTATTAAGCAAATATAATACTAATCCTATATTCATGATAATGTTATGAAGTTGGAAAACCTTTACAAATACATTTCACTGAGTCAACATTAACAATGCAACATTAAAAGCTTGAACTATGTAATTTACGTCGGCAAATTACGAGCTAAAATACTGACTCGCATATAAAACGGACGCAGGGCCTCCGAACAAGTTAGTTGAAATAAATTGGGGTCCGCGAGGATATTTATTTGTTTTTATTAAACACCAGCGAATCCTGGAACTTCTAATTATTTAACTGTGTTTTGTAATTTGCTGAAGGAGAGAGAAACTTTGTTGTTTTTACAGTCTTTAGATTTTGAGCCGTTGTTGTATTGGTTCTCTACATACATAGACCTTTTTAGATACAACAGGATAGGCAGAGAATCAGCAAGCAACGATAGCTTAGTGGGCGACCGTTGGACTGCCACGCAGTGGTCTCGAGTTCGATCCCAAGGCGCACACATCTGACGACGACGCTATGTGTGTATTAATTAATAATTTATTATCGCTTGCTTTAACGGTGAAGGAAAGCATCGTGAGGAAACCTGCATGTCTGAGAGTTTTCCATAATATTCTCGAAGATATGTGAAGTCTGCCAACCCACACTGGGCCAGCGTGGTAGAATTTGGCCTAACGGCCCAACTATCATAGACAAAGGCAAATGTAGTCTGGTTATACAAAGCTGTTTTTGTTATCCCTCTACTCCTAAACTTTCTAGTTGCTAACTAACACTATTTGCTTGCCATCAAGCAGTGAGGGTATTGATTATATTGTGACGATAATCGCCTAGACGCCCGGCGAACGCGGGCGCACGTCACTAGCCACCTCTCGCGACCGGTGGTGCGACACTATATAAGGACGGACGGCGTCAGTCGCGGTCCTTGCGGCCCGGCTTCACACTCCCAGCTAAGTGTCCTTATTGTACAAGGACCACGAAGCAAGTCTTTAGCGAACCACGCCCTGACTATAGTTCTATAAGTAAAGATTGTCTCTTTTAATTGTATCTTAATTCATTAAAAGTGTATTTGTTATACCTTCTCTCATTGTACTTCCTAATTATTCTACAGTTCTCTTAAAGTAAACCCTAAAGGTTACAATATATAGATTGAGGCGAGATGACCTCCAGCCGCCCTGAGGTTTGACCTGGGGGTGGTGGGCTTCGTGGGCCTACTCGCCACCCGATCAGCACCAGGTCTGAGAGGCAGCGTGCGTCTCTGTATCATGTCTTTGTCCCTCCCAGGGGGACGGTGTAGGAAGTATTTTTGTGTAGTGGCCTGCCGTTTTACTCGGCGGGCCGAAACCACGGCGGGGTCGCGATTGCATGTGAAAGCGATTCGCGCGGCCTTGCCGTCTATGGTTATGTCGAGGAACACCGTGGTAGGTTTAGTCGGTCTTACCGTGGTATCTTTTCCCTGGTTAGTCCGACATAACCTCTCCGTCACCCCGCGGAGAGGTATGCGTCAAAGCATTACACCACGTAAAAAAAAACAAAAAAAGGTCAAGGAAATTTGACAAGCCAACAAACAACGCTAAATCTATCTGAAGTTGTCAAAGCTCCCATAACTGCAATGTATATTATCATGTTTCGATGTAGGATCTAACGATAATTGAACACCATAAATACACGACAACATTTCAGTATGAGAATTAATAAGCCGTTACCGAGATTTACAGTTTCTACGGCGATAAAACCGCAATAAAAACAGCTTTAATTATTTAAAAAGAAAATAATAGTATCGAGTGCATAATGCGGTCTGGTTGCGGGCACGACGTAAACACATTAATTTGCTAGGAAGTCGCGGTTGTACCGCAATCGCGCCGCAGTTGCCACGGTGCTGCGCCGCAGATGCGCCGCAATCGCACCGCAGCCACAGGTGGATTGAAGACGTCGGTAATTAACGGGATTTAACGATTAATGTTGTTTTGGTGTGTCGCGGTCGCCAGTGCGCGTGAAGGGCGCACTGCCTCGCAACGATTAAATTACTGTGTAAATGAAAATGTCTGCCTAAATAGATGTGCGTGAAGTTCGATGCCGCTTTAAGGATTTGTGAATAATTTATACGTACTAGCATCATTGTTCGATCTTAAATACCGCTTATAAATTGTACTGGTAACAAGGTCTTCGCTTTAGATATGTGTGTTTACTTCAATGTTTATGCACGCGGTTTCACTCGGGAACAGTACTTTATTCTGATTGAAAGGTACTCTATGACCTTTTCTGTACCCCTGAAAAGGTATATGCGAAATTTAATGATGATCGGTCGAGTTATTGAGGTGTGAAAGCGTAACAAACAAACTCGCATTCGCATTTTTAATATTAGTTAGGATGTGCTTTAGGGTTGATTTGTGACAAGATACTATAAAAGAAATTACCTGGTACCTGCCCTGGTAACTTGGTAAGGTATTACCATCATTTGAATAATTTCTACATAAGTAAAACTATGAAAAATACTGCGGCCTTGTCTAGCTTTTTATCTACAAAAGATCGTAACCTACCCATTTACTAAAGATCATACAGTAATTGTATTTAGCAAAAGTAGGTATCTGTCTTTTTCTCTTTTTTATATAAACATACTCATAAACAACAGTGCCTCTAAATCGCAGCAGTGGTTAATGGTACTATTCGCCACCAAACCATGGGTATGATTCCCGGTTCAAACAAAGTGTTTGAGATTTTCGTCCAAAAAATGTTTAGTACCACCATGTATTTTACATGCGACCTAAAAATGTAGCTGGTTAAACGTGGGTGTAATAAAAGGTGGACTACATTAAATGGGAAGGCAAAGTAAGGACTCTGCTTACCTATTTAATGTCCGACCATCCCATCGGGGATATGCGCGTGAATCTATGTACCTATGATATAGGTTTAGCTGTCGCCGTTTTTTAGAGTTCTAAAAATCTCTTATACAACAGCTTTGTCCGTCCGTCCGTCCGAGGTAGAGACTCGCGGTCAACGCCATTCGGCTCAGCATAGTCGATATACCCCCGAAATCACTATGAACTCTGACCTCTGGTTACGTGATACCATCTTTCAACTCAAAAACCGTAAGAGCTACAGACTCGCGGTTAACACCATTCGACTCAGCATAGTCGATATACCCCGAAGTGACTATGACCTTTAACCTCTGACCTCAAGGTCACATGATATCACGTAAGCTTTGCATATTACTTGAACCATTTTTTCGAATTCTAAGATTTACGGCAATTCATTGCCGATTCTCACTTGTTATTAATTGCACATAAAATTACAACTACATAAAACATGAAAATCTTACTTCATTTTATGACACGATAAATGAGTAAAATAAATTTCAAAATACCACGGAAAATAATAATTATAATTTAATAACAAATATAATACCGTACATTGAAATTAAACTACTTTATAAATATAGGTATGTATATACTTTTTAAATACTACTTGTAAATCATTTTACAGTAACATATATAGCTACGATATAAAATATTACCTGCCTGCCGCAGTTGCTACTTTATTTATTTATTATTTATTTAATTAAGCTATCCAACAATTGTTTACACAACACATTACATAATTATTCATTGAATAGGTACATTTACAAGTGTAACGATCATTTATTGGGTAACACCACATGCACTACTTAAAAGTTAACGATTAAAAAAGTGCTAAGCTCCAAAATATATAAAAAATAATAAATTAGACATTACATTACAATTATTATTAAAACAATTACAATCACAATTATATACAATTACAAAAAATAAAACTAAATCACAATTAATAAATAAGCAATAAAATTATTATAAAATATGGAATAATCATTTAATATAAAAGGAAAAAAAACGACATTATTAAAAAAAAGTAACATCGCATTAATTTTTATTTACAGTTTGAATGATTTTAATAAATTTACCTAAACTGTCCTGGTGTATGTCTACTAAATCGCTACAGTTATTAAGAAGCCTGCACAACGTAGGTATTGGGGAGTTTGCACCAAGCACTGATCGACGTAATTGTGGGCAGAGAGGTGTGATCATATACCTAGGGTACCTAGACGGGGCATGAAATCTGATAAGACCCAGTAACATTACCTTGAAAGGATTTCACCGCTGTTTTAAAACAATTATATTATTAAAGTTTTATATAAAGTAGTTCAATTTCCTTGTACAAGAAGAACGATTTTGACGACAATTGAGTACAAAAGAGAAAATATGTTTTGCAACCTTATAGTATATTATATTACTTCAAGAGCAGCGATAGCTCAGTGGGGAGACCAACAGACTGCAATGCAGAGGGTCTCGGGTTCAAACCCACGTCGCGCACCTCTGACTTTCGGAAGTTATATGACTTTTCGAAATTATGTGCGTATTGATTGATAATTATCGCCTGCTCCGTGCCTCGGAGAGCACGTTAAGCCGTCGGTCCCCGCTGCCCCCACATAAGATACATACATATTTTACTTCATAAAAAAAAACATTGAAGGAAAAGTAGGAAGAAGAAGAAGAAGGGGCAGAACCCAGACAGCCTCGATGGCGTAGTGGTTAATGTAACCGGCTGCCTCGCCTGAGGTCGCAGGTTCAATTCCCGCACAAGTCAAACATTTGTGTGCACGAACATGGATGTTTGTCTTGGTCTGGGTGTTTCTATGTATAATATGTATTTACACAAAAAAGTATATATGTATGTTTATCTGTTGTCTAGTACCCATAGTACAAGCTCTGCTTAGTTTGGGTTAGATGGTGTTGTGTGTATGTGATAGAATATTATTATTATTATTATAAATAGCTGAAAAGGCGAAGGTCTTGTCCAATAAGGTGGTCCTTGATTTCTATCTTTTTCTTTATTTCTAAAGACAACACTTCATCTATATATATAAAAATCAGTTGCTGTTCGTTTGTCTCGCTAAAACTCGAGAACGGCTGGGCCGATTTAGCTGATTTTGGTTTTGAAATATTTGTCGTAGTCCAGGGAAGGTTTAAACGGTGAGAAAATATAGAAAATTCGTTAGGATAGGTGATATGAAGTACTCCGGGTTATCTAGTTAGGAATAATTTCTATGCGCGGGGGACTTAGGAAACATTCAAACAACGGACACAAAGAACGACCAGACTCGGATTAACACAGATTTTTGTTCCATATGTCCGTGTGGGGATCGAACCAGGAACACTCGGCGCGTCGGCAGTGTTAAGGCGACGACATAAACCACATAAACCACTAACAACGCCATGGGTGCAGTCGTCTCTCTTATATATACAATACAATAACGCTTTCAGAATGTTGTTGGCGCTATCGCGTCATTGCAGTGCGTCGCAGATGTTTGCAGTTGCGCGCGTTGACGGTTTTCACGCTATAATGCGGAAAAAAGCGGCGTCACTTTTTCAGAGATTGCGTAGTAGCACCAACAGCATTCTGCAAATGATTTCCTCCCGTAATGATTGTCCTATACAGGCACACTGGGTAGGCATCGTTACGGGAAAACTGTAATGTATATTTAATTTATTTCTTTTTACCAACATAGTTTATAAGAAAATTGTTACTAACTCATATGGATTATGTCCGAAATAAATGTTTTATTATATTATACTCATATGTTATCTAAACTAATATTATAAAGAGGAACCATTTGTGTTTTTGTATGTATGTTTGTAATGTTTTCTCACAAAAACTACTGAACCGATTTCAAAAATTCTATCACCATTAGAAAGCTGCATCTTCACTGAGTTATATAGGTTATATAACATTATAAAAAAAATAGGGATCCTTAATAAAAATGCAATAATATTACCCAAGGTGTGAAAAAATTAGTCATAAAAAATCTGTCATCGCGTGCGCTGCGGAAACTATTGATGATAGAACAAAAATATGTTCTACAGTATTATAGAACGTATCAATATCTACAAAAAAGTCCGCAATGCCATATGTATTTTTGAATATATAGCTAACTACACCTATATAGGTGTAGTTAGACTTATTAATTTCTTTAGTTGTAGTTTTATATATTAAAGTTAGATAACAAATTAAAAGTAGGTATTGGGTAATAAATTAAAGTCCACGCGGACGAAGTCGCGGGCAACAGCTAGTAAAAAAATAAATACAATTTAAATCTAAAACATCTGCGTAAACTTAAAACAAAACAATACCGTCCATATTGAGCTGTGAATGAAGTGCATCGAAACAGCAAGATAAACGTCCCATTTAATTTGAAACTTCTCAAAGTATTAATGATGACGGCACCTTGATTGCTCTCGTAGACGAGCAAAACAAACAAACTGCTCTTTTGTTTTTGTTTTGACTCAGCAACTGGCAATTAACACGCCCTACATTAAAAGCGCATTGTAGAATATACAGTTAGAATATTATTATCAGCTTTATTTATAAAAACTAGCTTTTGCAAGCGTAAAAGTAAGTTAGATTATGTTTGTAACAGATTTTTTTAAACTAAAATATCACCTATGTTATAATATCAGCCCTGTAATAAACTGTCCCACTGCTGGGCACGGGCCTCTTCTTAGTGTGAGAAGGATTAGGCTATAGTCCACCACGCTGGCCCAGTGCGGGTTGGCAGACTTGGCATATCTTCGAGAACACTATGGAAAGCTCTTAGACATGCAGGTTTCCTCACGATGTTATCCTTCACCGTAAAACTGAGCGATAGAAAACTATTTAATACGCACATAACTTCGAAAAGTCAGACAGCGCCTTGGGTTTGTACTCGAAACCTCTGCGTGGAAGTCCAACGATCTCTCGCTAGGCTGTCGCTGCTTGTATTAATGAAATATAATTAGTACAAAATCCAGGTTGGCAGATTTCGCATATCTTCGAGAACACTATGGAAAGCTCTTAGACATGCAGGTTTCCTCACGATGTTTCCTTCACCGTCAAAGCGAGCGATAATTAACTATTTAATACGCACATAGCTTCGAAAAGTCAGAGATGCGCGCCTTGGGATCGAACTCGAGACCTCTGCGTGGCAGTCCAACGGTCTCCCACTAGGCTATCGCTGCTGTAGCCTATGTTACTCGGTGACAATATAGCTTTCTAATGATGAAAGAATTTTTTAAATCGGTGGTGTAGTTTTTGAGTTAAACCCTTACAAATAAACATACATACAAAAATCAAATTCCTTTTTATAATATAAGTATAGATATAGCTTAGTAATACTAAAGCTAGCTCTGAAGTAAATAACTCTCAAGTTCTTGTTGATTGATTTTGATCAACAGTCCACCGTTGTTACTTAGTTATTTCTTAGCTAAAACTTAACCTTGAATAATAAGTATAGGTAATGTTGTGTTGAGTAATCGCTAGTTAATACGTAGCTACGTCTTAAAAACGGCAACCATGACAGATGAGTTATTTATTTGTGGATAATTTAGTGATACAATCTGTATTAAGAAGAAGAATCAATTTCTTAAATCATTGCACTATCGACGCAGACATACATAAAAATTAATGTGCATAAAGCAATTACAAATGCACTTAAAGTTAATAGACTAATAATAATTTAAAAAAATATGATAGTCGTAATGAATTTAGATTTGAAAATCCTTTAATAACGTATGTGATATAAATTGCTTATATTATTTCTAATTATTAAAAGCAAATTGAGTTATTTTATTGCCGTATACATCATGTATTCCGTGAAAAATAGACAGGCGTACTACACCCACAATACGCCAGTTCGCCGTACATTGATTGCATTGCTACTGATAATTTCCTGAGGACATGGTATTCTCACCCATAAATCAACCACGAAATCTCATGAATGAGCATATACTTAAGCACAACTTCACGATATATACAGCAATAATTTAGTTATGTATATGATTTCGGCAATAGTCTGCATTGCAATGATAGCCTAGCGGTAAACCGTTGGACTGCCATGCAGAGGTCTTGAGTTTGTACTTAAGGCACGCATCTCTGACTTTTCGAAGTTATATAAGTATTAAACAGTTAATTATCACTCGCTTTAAGAGGAAACACAAGGGCCGTTTGTTCATCCAAACCAAGTCCCCTGTTTTCTCCCGGGATAATGCCAGTAGAGCAGTAATGTTTTTCCAAAAAATGTGAGGCCTCTATTGGCATGTCCCTATGTTTTCCTTTTTCATAAATTAATTATTAAAAGAGACATGTGCCTTCAAAACCTCAAAAATTGGCCAGATTTTCCGCTGTGTTCAAACATCCTGAAAAACAAATTTGACTAAATTATATAAAAAAAAGAGAGCACAGGAACACGGCCAAAGCCTTTCATTAATTTTTAATGAAAAAATAGTTAAATCGGTCAAGTTTTAGAGAAGGAATCAGAGGACTACGAAACGTTGATTTTGTGTACTTTTAATAGCTATTTTCGGTCCAAGCTGCAGTTGTCTCTATCGCGCTCTGCGGGCACTGCGCGACAGCAATAGATTTTACAAATACCTATTTTCAATTCTCTTGCCCTTAGTGTTTCCTCTTAACGGTGAAGGAAAACATCGTGAGAAAACCTGCATGTCTGAGAGTTCTTCATAATGCTCTCAAAGATGTGTGAAGTCTGCCAACTCGCACTAGGCCAGCGTGGTGGACTATGGCCTAACCCTTCTCACAGTGAGAAGAGGCCTGTGCCCAGCAGTGGGCCAGTTTAGTACAGGGCTGATATTATATTTATTATTCATGCAAAGCAGTCATAGCTTAGTGAAAGACCATTGGTCTGCTATACAGAGGTATCCAGTTCGAACCTAAGGCATGCACCTCTTACTTTTCAAAGTTATGTGCCTTTTAAATTGATGATTGTCACTTCCTTTAACGGTAACAGAATCCAGGTAGCCTACATATCTGAGAGGTGTACATAATGTTCTTAAGGATATGTGAAATCTGCCAACCCGCACTGGGCCAGCGTGGCAGATTGACCTTCTCATACTAAAATGAGATCCGTGCCCAACAGTGTGCCAGTTTATATTTAGGACTACTATTATGTATACAAATCTATTGTCAAATATTAAAACAGCTTAAAAAAATTAGACGTCTTTCATCGGGATCGGGTTCAAAACCTTTGCATGCAGTCCAACGGTCTCCCAATATGAATCCAAATACTTTTTTCTGTAATCCCTTTACCCGATTCAGGTCAAAAAGGGTAACATTATTTTTATCACGTATACGCATTTTTACAATCTAATATCCATTTAATTTATATCTGTAAATACCGTATGACGTCATGCATAATAAGATCAAGCTTCAATTTTCGTTCAATTTCTGTAAGCAGTTCCGGGGAAGCCCTCTTATATTTCGATTTCCAAATTCTGATTACGAATTCTAGTTTTTAATATATAATATATTAAAATACACAACACCATCTAGCCCAAACTAAGCAGAGCTTGTACTATGGGTTCTAGACAATGGATAAACATACATATATACTTTATTTTTTGTAATTACATACATATTGTACATAGAAACACCCAGACCAAGACAAACATCCATGTTCATGCATACAAATGTTTGACTTGTTCGTGAATCGAACCCGCGACCTCAGGCGTGGCAGTCGGTTACACTGACCACTACGTCATCGAGGGCGACAAATGGCGACAATATGGCTTATGGCACATAGGTATACATTTTACTATATTATTTGTGTCAAGACAATCACTTACCCATTGAATCCCCAAAATTTGGATGATACAAAACTATCAGTGACTACCCGGCCGTAATGGTTTAAGTTGTCACCTCGGCTATGCCCCTGCGCCGAGTGATGTGCGTTCGAATCCCACACGAGACAAAAATTTGTCTGTTGTCTATATAAACAAGTGAGAATCAGCAATGAATTGTCGTAAATCTTAGAGTTCGAAAAAATGGTTCAAGTAATATGCAAAGGTCACGTGATACCACGTGACCTTCAGGTCAGAGGTCAAAGGTCATAGTAATTTCGGGGTATATCAACTATGCTGAGTCGAATGGCGCTGACCGCGAGTCTCTAACTCGTACGGTTCTTGAGTTAAAAGTTGTATAACATACAGACGGATGGACAGACGGACGGAACAAAGATGTTGTATAAGAGATTTTTCGAACTCTAAAAAGTCAACTAACATATGTCGACTAATACTAAAATAAAAGAAGACAATAATGAAATATATTTTGTTATTAACCAGCCGTGTATTTCAAGGTTATCCGTCACTTGATGCGAATATTATAATTATTTTCTTCCCTTTTAGAAGCTCGGCTCATAATATTCCGTGCTACCTATCTACTTTTAATATGTATATTATTAATTTTCTAAAATAGATATAATTTATTACTCAAGATAGGTACTCTATTTTGAACAGCTTTATAACGATAGTCGACCTTAAGATAATACAGTATCTTTAAGAAGCTGCAAAAGTAACTAAATAGTAAAAAAGTAATAGTATCTTTAAGCATGCCTGTCTAGCGTCAGCGTAAGCAGCGATAGCTTAGTGGAAAACCGTTGGACCGCCACGCAGAAGCCGCGAGTTCAATCTCAAGGCGCGATCTCTGGCTTTTCTAAGTTATATGCATATTAAATAGTTAATCATCGCTAGCTTTAACGATGAAGGAAAAAATCGTGAGTGTACGGGTTACGGACACTTCTTGATAAGTGATAGAAATTATAGATATTATTAATAATTGCACTATTTTATTGATTACCGAAATATGATGACAAACTTAATCATTATGCTAAATTATGATAAATGATTGATATGTTAATGAGTACACAATACGCTTGCTGAAAGTGAACTGATTTATTGATGGTTATAAAAATCGTCACGTTGGACGTAAAATGCTGACCGCAACAAATGTACGGTCGTTGGCCCGTACAGTGAGGAAACTTGCATAATCGAGAGTTCTCTATAAAAGTTCTCGAAAGTATGTGAAGTGTGAACCCGCACTGGGCCAGCTTGGTGGACTAGGGCCTGACCATCTTCTCAGTTTGAGAAGGATCAGGCCCTGTCCACTACCACTAGTGTGACAGTTTAATACAGGGCTCATATTATATACGTATCGTCTTAAAACGACGATTGCTATCAATTTTAAACTTTCGCACTAGGCTTATGCCCTGTATGGTGAAGCAGCTTACCAACATTAAATAACAGGCATAGAGACAACGTAAGTTTTAAACAAATATTCGTGGATCACATGTATTTTTGTCACAACACTCGATGCAGTAGCAAGTCTACTCAGTAAATTATGCTATCCGTATCACTATCTATGTATAAATATAAAAATCAATTGCTGTTCGTTTGTCTCGCTAAAACTCGAGAACGGCTAAGCCGATTTAGCTGATTTTGGTTTTGAAATGTTTGTCGTAGTCCAGAGAAGGTTTAAACGGTGAGACAATATAGAAATATATATAAAAATCAATTGCTGTTCGTTTGTCTCGCTAAAACTCGAGAACGGCTGGGACAATTTAGGTGATTTTGGTTTTGAAATGTTTGTCGTAGTCCAGGGAAGGTTTAAATGGTGAGAAAATATAGAAAAAGGTTTAAACAGTGAGAAAACAGAAAAATTATATAAACATCAATTGCTGTTCGTTTGTCTCGCTAAAACTCGAGAACGGCTGGGCCGATTTAGCTGATTTTGGTTTTGAAATGTTTGTCGTAGTCCCGGGAAGGTTTAAACGCTGAGAAAATATATAAAAAGGTTTAAACGGTGAGAAAACATGGAAAAATTATATAAAAATCAATTGCTGTTCGTTTGTCTCGCTAAAACTCGAGAACGGCTGGGCCGATTTAGCTGATTTTGGTTTTGAAATGTTTGTCGTAGTCCACGGAAGGTTTAAACGGTGAGAAAATATAGAAAATTCGTTAGGATAGGTCGAAGTACACCGGGTCATCTAGTATATTATAAAACAAAGTCCCCCGCCGCGTCTGTCTTGTCTGTTTGTCTGTTCGCAATAAACTCAAAAACTATTGAACGGATTTTCATGCGGGTTTTCACCAATAGATATTGTGATTCATGAAAGGAAGGATACGTGTATAATTTGTTAAGGTTTTGTACCTTCTACCCGTGCGAATCCGGGGCGGATCGCTAGTAGATAACATTAATAATAACTTTTATTTTTATAATATAGGTACAAAATAAGTACGTTAATGGCTGCAATAGTATTAAATTGTGGCACAGCTATTAGCGCTTACATACGTGAACATGATAGAAATCAACAAAAAGGTACAGAATCGAAATTAATGCAAAATACAATACAAAAAGAAAGCCATGTAATGTTATAGTGTTGAATGTATGTGTGTGCTAGTGTGTGCGTACGTGTATATGTATGTGTGCAAGAGGCATGTGTGCGGCCTTAGCGTGGGTTAATGATACATATACCTACTGTGTAAATATGCCTAAATATATATTTTACTAGCTCACTCGACAGTCGTCGTCCGAATCGTCGAAAAATACATTTCACGTAATTAAATTCAATATCAAAGCTTCAATCAATTATTTTCCATATAAAAATACCATTTAAATTTCCGACATTTCCTGCGGATTTCACGCAAATTTCCTTTCATACAAAACTTGACACTTAAAAACAATGAAATAAGCAGCTAAATCGGTCGAGCCGTTCTTAAGTGATGCTCCGTCATACACGTGGCAAATGATTTTAATTTATATAAATTAATGAAAATATAGATACATAAATATCTAAAATATATACAGTCTGTCCCAGAAGTTGACGTCAAGCCGGAATTAGGTAACAGGTTAAGTTGTAATACCTATCAAAAAAAAGAAAAAAATATATACGTATATTAAAATTATAGGCACTCAAAAAAATTTACACCCTGTGACGGTCTTTTCAGTCCTGTTCTTAATAATGCTTCTTTCAGCTCTCAATATTTTCGATTATTGGAGAATAAATAACAAAAAAAAATACAAAAAGTTAATATCTGTAGTAACAGGAGTAAAAAGACCGTCACAGGGTGTATATTCTCTCGATATTTATAAAATCCCTATAATTTTTAAAAACGTAACATAGATTCTTTTTTCGATTTTTTATTACTATAGCCTGTTACTTGATTCTAGCTTCACGTCGACTTCTGGGACATCCTGTATAATAAATATTTGGTAATTGCTTTACTCACCAATAGTTGTTCATCTTATAGTAAAATATACCTGAAATAAGTACATGAAGTATAACTCTAACGATAAAGACATTTGTTTATATAAATTCTATTATACTGCTACAAAGAAAGTACAATGAGAGATGTTTATAGTCGTTTAAAATCTTCAAAGTGTAGTCTTACATAAAACGCAGTGCGTTGTTACGATGCAGCGATGTTTAGACATGTTTTCCTGAAGAACTACAATTGTTTAATGTACAAAGGAATTAAAATAGCCTATGTTTACTTGAAAGAGTTAATTTAGGTGTTAAAGAAGATTATTACGTCGTACTGTGAGTTCTTAGTGTGCTTTGATGTACATAATATTGTCTTCTGTTTACGCGAATATTATTCATTGAAATTAAACTACTATATACGGATTTTATTGCGTTGTTTATTTGACACTTTATTACATAATTTTGAAAACTGTTACACTACTACTACTATTAAACTTTACTAATTTTAAGCTAATTGAATTATTATTAAAACTATTAATACTATTTAGATTTAATTTAATTTTACACTTTCCCCGACGTTTCGGTTGCTTTTCAGCAGCCATGGTCACGGGGAGACTAAGATGGTAGTTGTCTCAATGTTCCAGTGTAGTTATTTCAAAGTACCCGAATATAATTTAATCATTGGTGTTTCTATTTACGCAGAATGAGCTCAAAGTATCATGAAGTCTAGCTGTGGTTTGCTTCTTCTTGGGTTTGACTATTTTTATTACTGGATTCCAAGCTGGTGGTACATTCCAACCATCCATACCATATATTTAATAATAATTCAATTAGCTTAAAATTAGTAAAGTTTAATAGTAGTAGTAGTGTAACAATTTTCAAAATTATGTAATAAAGTGTCAAATAAATAACGCGATAAAATCCGTATATAGTAGTTTAATTTCAGTGCTTTGATGTGTTTCAAATATTTTACACTAGATTTTTTCGCAGCATTGCTCACGCTAATGCAGGTTATGTCGACCTTGATGACGTAGTGGTTAGTGTAACCGACTGCCACGCCAAAATTGTATACATTGTCTCATGCCTATATCTCTAAAAAGGTAAACAGAGGGCTATTATACCAATATTGAGCCTGGTAACATCTACCATTATAATAATAATAATATTATACCACATACACACAACACCATCTAGCCCAAACTAAGCAGAGCTTGTACTATGGGTACTAGGCAATGGATTAACATACATATATACTTTCTTTTTTTAATAAATACATACATATTATAAATAGCGTAGTGGGAAATCGTTGAACTGCCACGCAGAGGTCTCGAGTTCGATCCCAAGGCGCGCATCTCTGACTTTTCGAAGTTATGTGCGTATTAAATAGTTAATTATCGCTTGCTTTAACGGTAAAGGTAAACATCGTAAGGAAACCTGCATGTCTAAGAGTTCTCAATAATGTTCTCAAATATATGTGAAGTCTGCCAACCCGCACTGGGCCAGCATGGTGGACTACGGCCTAACCCTTCTCACACTGATAAAAGGCCCGTGCCCAGCAGTGGAACAGTTTAATATAGGGCTGATATTACTTACAGGTATATAGAAACACCCAGACCAAGACAAACATCCATGTTCATGGACACAAATGTTTGACTTGTGCGGGAATCGAACTCGCGACGTGGCAGTCGGTTACACTAATCACTACGCCATCGATTTACAAATTCTGTGAAACAACAACAACGTGAAACAGGTTCAATAAAGAACAGTTTAACAAGCTTTGTATTAAGAAGCATTTCTTTGAACTGTGTGACATTTCTTATATATAACTTTACTGCTTTTCTTTAAATAAAGAGTCTTGTACTGTAACTTAAGTACTTAATCTCTTTTTAAGTAGTTCTATTAAGAAAAACTTTTATTAAGATTTTTCTTGGACCAGACTGTATTAAGGAAAGTCAAGTTAATGTTTAAGCTATTAAATGTGAAATACAATTTATTTACAGCTTGTATATACTTAGAAAGTTTATGTAAGTAAAGTGAATTCACTTTCGTTGATGTTGTATTTGAAGTAAAATACCTGTGCATGAGTTTAGTCTACATAATATATAGCTCCAAATTTGTAGAGCAAGGTATATCGCACTTATATATCATCACTTATGTTTTTAGTTCCCGCGTTATAAGGGAACCTGTTGCAATCTATCAGACACAGTTCTAAGTTCGTGGTTTTAATAGAATTTCTAGACAGACAAACCCAATAAGAGTTTATCGACGGGAGATCAAACCTGAGACCGCTTGCACAGCAGTCGCATATACTACCGCTACACCATCGAGCAGTCTACACTCAATGTACCTGACCCGCGCAACTTCATCTGCTTCACATAAGAGAATTTTATCCGTCTTTGCAACATTTTTCATTGATGCTCTGCTCCTATTGGTCGTAGCATAATGTTTTATAGCCTATAGCCTTCCTCGATAAATGGGCTATCCAACACTAAAATATTTTTTTAATTCGAAGCAGTAGTTCCTGAGATTAGCGCGTTCTAACAAACAAACTCTTCAGCGTTATAATATTAGTATAGATAATATTATGTAGATTGGGTTCGATTCTCACATGTAAGATCTTTGTGTGAGTACTGATTGTTTTTTGTGTCCGTTGTTTGAATGTTTGTAAAGTCCTATGTATCATATGATTTGTTCCTAGTGCAGTAATTGTCTTTTTTTATGGATTTTTGGTATGTATGTGTAGTTTAACTTGTATTAATTAAAACTGCATGATAGGCTCATGAGAGGAGACCTATTACCAGCAATGAGCCACTTTTTAAATAGAGCTGATATTATTATTATCTCCACATATTATAAAACAGTTCCACGCCGTGTCTGTCTGACTGTTCGCGATAAACTCAAAAACTAGCTACGAACGGCTTGAAATTAAACTGCTATATACGGATTTTATCGCGTAGTTTATTTGACACTTTATTACAAAATTTTGAAAATTGTTACACTAGTACTACTATTAAACTTTACTAATTTTTAAGCTAATTAAATTATTATTAAAACTATTTAGATTTAATTTATTTTTACACTTACCCCGACGTTTTGCTTGCTTTTCAGCAGCCATGGTCACGGGGAGACTCCCGTCAGTCTCCCCGTTTAATTAGCTTAAAAATTAGTAAAGTTTAATAGTAGTAGCAGTGTAACAATTTTCAAAATTTTGTAATAAAGTGTCAAATAAACGCGATGAAATCCGTATATAGCAGTTTAATTTCAATGAATATTATTCGCGTAAATAGAAGACAATATTATACGAACGGATTTTCATGCAGATTTCATAAATAGACAGAGTTATTCATGAGGGATGTTTAAGTGTATAATTTGTCAAGGTTTTGTTCTACCCGTGCGAAGCCGGGGCGGGTCACTAAGTAGTTAACTATATTTTCCAAGTAGTAGGATCTCGGGCGCTTAACTATAATTTTGCATATGGGACGTGGATTTGGCGATCGCCGTATCAGTTAATGGGCTGATTACCACGACCTTCGCCTAAATAAGTTCGTGTTAGATGGCTAGATTTGGTCTTCGGTGCAGAAGGCTGTATTGCTTGGTGGCACGTAACGTTTCTTTTGCAAGAGCTCTAACCACCGGCAGTTTGGACTTTGTTTCCAAAGCCGGTAGGACTGAAAATAATTGCAATTACGTTGCGGATGCTGAAATATCAATATTAAGGACTTGTCTCTGACTTGTATTTACGGTTGCGGATCAGAAGCACACGGATTCGAACCCCAAGTTAGGACAACAGTTATTCGGTTTTCCTGTCAAGAAATTTTAAGTATTAGCCCCGAGTGAAAAGATCAATAATGTTTTCCTGTGTCTCGCAAAGCACGCCTGATATTTCTTTGGCCTTGAAGAGTTGTCGTCCCATTGAACTATGAAAGATAGAAGGATAGGGCACTTGTGTTTGGCGTATACATTTAAACATTATAATATCTAGAATATTGTTTTCTGTTTACACGCGAATATTATTCATTGAAATTAAACTATTATAAACGGATTTTATCACGTTGTTTGTTTGACACTTTATTACATAATTTTGAAAATTTTGTCTCCCCGTGACCATGGCTGCTGAAAAGCAACCGAAACATCGGAGAAAGTGTAAAATTAAATCTAAACCTTTGACGGTCACGTGATAACATCTTTCAACTCAAGAACCGTAAGAGCTAGAGACTCGCGGTCAACGCCATTCGACTCAGCATAGTCGATATACCCCCGAAATGACTATGACCTTTGACCTCTGACCTCAAGGTCACGTGATACAAAATTAAATCTAAATAGTTTTAATAGTTTTAATAATAATTTAATAGTTTTAATAGTAAAGTTTAATAGTAATGGTAGTGTAACAGTTTTCAAAATTATGTAATAAAGTGTCAAATAAACAACGCGATAAAATCCGTTTATAGTAGTTTAATTTCAATTATAATATCTCCTGCACAGATGGGTAGCCATAAATCTCCATTAAACTGGTCTCCGTGACCAGTTTTCTGTCTAGAGGACATTATTAAGATTATCATTTACTTAATTGACTTGTCTTCGTATCTCCTATCGACCTACGTTGCTGCGTCTCTATTACACTTAAGCGAACTAACAGTGCATTCAGCAGCTATTCTGCAGCTACATTCAGGGTCACTGTCAGCATTCCGCGGCTTAATTGATATTTCATCTAACAAGATTAATTGATAATTAACACATTCGTCACAAGGCTGCACCGATATGTCATTGCTGTCAATCTGTGTCTATTAAATTTATCCTATAGTATTATTATTTATCCTATATTTATCCTGCGCGTTCCGTGGTTTCATTCGCGTAAGTCCCGATGCCGTGAGAATATCGGCATAAAAATATAACCTATGTGTTCCAGGTCTCCACCTATCTTTATATCAAGTTTCATCGCAATCAGTTCAGTAGTTTTTGCGTGAAAGAGTAACAAACATCCATCATCCATCCATCCATCCTCATAAATTTTCACATTTATAATATACATTTATAATATTTGTCGGCCTCGATAGCGTAGTGGTTAGTGTAACTGACTGCCACGCCTGAGGTCGCGGGTTCGATTCCCGCACAAGTCAAACATTTGTGTGCATGAACATGGATGTTTGTCTTGGTCTGGGTGTTTCTATGTATAATATGTATGTTATTACAAAAAAAAAAGTATATATGTATGTTTATCCATTGTCTAGTACCCATAGTACAAGTTCTGCTTAGTTTGGGCTAGATGGTATTGTGTGTATGTGGTAGAATATTATTATTAGTCGGATTATAAGGATGTTGAAGCAAAGCTGTCTTGCAATGGAGATCAGGTCTTGGTATGAGCTGGGATGCTCCCGGACAGGTGGTATATCTAGACTAGTCCACTGATTCTGGTCATTGAGTTAGGTGAGTGAGTAATAATTTAGTAACTGAAAAAGAGGACCAGGTTGGAATGGACTTGGATGGTTAAGACTGGATTTTGTGGCGTATGTATCGGGCTGGAATAGATTGATTGGTTGATATTAATCCTAAGGTCATCTAAAAAGTTATGTTTATTGATTAGACAGCCTTTGTGCAGATTTATAGAACATGAACTTGTATGTCTAATACATATATATAGAAAGACAGAATTAATATTCTATATTGTACGGTAGCTAATTGAGTTAGGCGAAACAATTGTTAACGAGGGCTTACAAATGTCGATTAATGTAATATCTTGTTTTGTAAGTACCTATATATTATACACCAGCTCTTGTAAATAAATAAAACTAAAATTAAGGCATATCATTGTCGCCTTTACTTCTACTTATTTTAAGTTAGTGTGGCCTGATAAAGAGCAGCGATAGCTCAGTGGGGAGACCAACAGACTGCAATGCAGAGGGTCTTTGGTTCGAACTCACGTCGCGCACCTCTGACTTTCGGAAGTTATATGACTTTTCGAAATTATGTGCGTATTGATTGACAATTATCGTCTGCTCCGTGCCTCGGAGAGCACGTTAAGCCGTCGGTCCCGGCTGCCATGAATATCTATGGCAGTTGTCATTGGGAGGGTGTCGACACAAAAGATCCCACTGGGTCGAAGTGTCGCCGGTCTGCACTGACTGGCCCCCACATAAGATACATAGATAGTGTGGCCTGTACCTTAACTCAATACATGATGATGCGTACATTCGTTATGGTTATTAATACTATATTTCTATCAAAATATATATGGCATATATTTTGTTGTTTCTGAGTAGTAGAGCCAAGGAAGGGAAGGACTACTCTCTCACAGAATATCGACGTAAAATAGCAGTATTCCTACTGTTGAGTTTCGTTCGGTAAGTGAGAGTACTGGAGGCCAAATCACCCTCTTTCCCACTCCTTCTCCTTCGCACTTCCTTTTTCTCTTCTTCCTTTCCTAAAGAGTCGGCAACGCGCAAGTAATACCTCTGGTGTTGCAGGCGTCCATAGGCTACGAAACGAGCCGTATGTTTGTTTGCCACATTAGATGTATAAAAATAGGTAAGTAGCTCACTTTACACTTATTATTGACAGTATTAAAATATCCTAACAAGGCATTCAATAATACTTTATGTCTATCTGGGAATTACAATCGACCGTTAGCTTATGTCATAGTGGGCGTAAGCTTATGTCATGAGATCAACGACGCAACCAACTCAATTATATAGATATTTTAGTTTATAATTACATTTTGTTACATTTTATTTTTATTTTTGTACGTGGTGGTAAATATACCGATACTTATGAATAAAAACATAAATAATAAAACTAATATATAATGTAGATTATGAAGTAAAATTAAGAGCGAGTCAAGGTTTAGTAAAAGCGAATTTCCCAAAAATATATTTATTTGGAAAGCAAGGTGTTTACAGAGTCGATGGCGAGAACAGAATAAATCTTAATTAAATTATAAATTATAAACTAAGTACAATAAAAGTTAGTTCCACGGGTTTCATATAACGAGGGTTCAAAGTGATAATCAGCATTATTTGTTCTAGAACATTCGAAGTTTACACGGGTTTCCAGTAACAAGTATTATAAACATAATTTGTTCTAGAACTTTCCATTTAGTTTCACACGCTGCCTTACACGTGTTATGTAAAATGCTATGACAGCCCCTTCATCTGGTCTATGTTTTATTTAGGGCTGGGCTAAATAATTAAAATGAGATAATATTATGAGACACAATTTTGCGGCATGTTTAATTTCTACATAATATATGTATATTTTTGTGGGTATATTATTTCTATCTAAATCTGTAAATCTAACTAAGGAAAGGTTACTTAAGATAATATCCCATACGATAAAGTTGTATAACAGAGTTCACATATTGTCGAAGGGTAAAATAATATACTCAGGAATACAGTCCGTTGGGATTACTGCGGATAGCATATTTATGTATATGATCTAGCTACGAACGCTTAGGGAATAGTTTCCCTTTTTATAGTGTACCCTTAGCATTATTAACGATAAGGAATGTGATTTATACTATTTATTAATTTATATAACAAGTGAGAAAAGTCCAAGTTTGTGAGTTCAAAAAATTTTTATCCCGTGACCTTGAGGTCAGAGGTCAAAGGTCATAGCCATTTCGGGGGTATATCGACTATGCTGAGTCGAGTGGCGTTGACCGCGAGTCTTTAGCTCTTATGGTTCTTGAGTTGAAAGATGGTATCACGTGACCTTGAGGTCAGAGGTCAAAGGTCATAGTCATTTCGGGGGTATATCGATTATGCTGAGTCGAATGGCGTTGATCGCGAGACTTTAGCTCTTACGGTTCTTGAGTTGAAAGTTGTATAACAGACAGACGGACGGACGGACGGACGAACAAAGCTGTTGTATAAGACTTTTTTCGAACTCTAAAAATGAAGACTTTCGTATAATATTTCACCGACTTCAAGGCTTTCCAAATTAGCAAATAAATTTAATATAGTGATGTCGTAGATATACACGCACGTCGCTTCGCACGTTTCGATCCACATGTAAATGAAATATTGCAAAAACCCAACTGTGTAATCTTACTGTGACCTCTTAATAGATTTATTTTTACATTTGTTTAAGATTTAGTTTAGATTAAGTTCTTAAGTCAGTACATACAATCAATTGTGTTCATTATTTGCATGTTGTATTTGCCTTTAATTGTTTGTTACACTTATAATATTTTACTTATGTGTCTAAAATACATGTAACGGTGTATACGAATGTTGGCATTCTCAAATAAATAAAAAGATGAACAATTACTTAAAATGTACAAACACTCTCAAAAATTTTTGAAACACTGCAGATGGTTTGCACTGCAGTGTTTAATAACTATATGTTATTAAAGCTTTACACATTTACAGGTGACAAAAAGTTATCTAAAATATTACGCGAGTCTTCATTTTTATATAAATTATTGTACTTTCCATGTATAACACGTGCTTCGCTAGTTGTTCTTAGCAGTTCTTATAGCATCGACGTAAATTAATATAATACACAATTTTACTCTCGGCTTTGCACGCGTAAAAAACAAATGAGAGGTATGTCAATTTTCTACTCTTCGGGAACAGTACTTTTTTCTGGATGAAAGGTAGCCTGCATTGCTGTCCACCTGACAAAGTGTATGCAAAATTTAATGGTGATAATAAGTCTTGAAAGCGTAATAAACAAACAAACTCACATTCGCATTTATATCATCTGAAAGATTTACGTACCTACTAAAAAATAATTGTGTACTCATCCAAAAATGCAAATTCTACATTGAAAATCCTCTCTTTTCAAAGAAACATTCTTTAATCTATTTATATATATACAAATCAATTGCTGTTCGTTTGTCTCGCTAAAACTCGAGAACGGCTAGGCCGATTAAGCTGATTTTTGTTTTGAAATGTTTGTCGAAATCTAGCGAAGGTTTAAACGGTGAAAAAATATAGGAAAACTCGTTAGGATAGGTGATACGAAGTACACCGGGTCATCTAGTATGTAATAGATTTCTCTACTCTTTACTTCGCGTTTAAATTCTCATTGATTGTTCCGAAGTTCAATACAATCGTATTAAAATTAAAAAATAGGTATATAATATCAGTCCTGTATATGTACACTATCCCACTGCTGGGCACGGGCCTCTTCTCAGTGTGAGAAGGGAGGTTAGGCCATAGTCCACCACGCTGGCCCAGTGCGGGTTGGCAGACTTAACATATCTTCGAGAAAATTTTGGAGAACTCTCAGACATGCAGGTTTCCCCACGATGATTTTCTCTCACCGTTTAAGCAAGCGATAATTAACTATTAAATACGCACATAACTTCGAAAAGTCAGTGATGCGTGCCTTGGGATCGAACTCGAGACATCTGTGTGGCAGTCTAGCACACAGTCTGGCACTAGGATACAGGCTATCGCTGCTGCTAGATAAAAATATACTAACCTTTTTAGAGAGATACACGATACGACGATATTTATACACGAGCCTATTCCATGTTGTGAATGCCTGAATTCCCTATATTCAACCTATCCTATAGTCTGTTTACATAGCCGATAGCTCTCGACCGATTACATCCAATCGAAAGTAAACCCTTTGCGTTAAACGAAAACAAAAACGGAGAGAGAGTTGTGTAAGCAATAGGGTTTCGTCAAAGCGGGCTGTCTAGACTTTACCTGAAGTCTAATTGTTTTCATGGCGACTGATACAAACTTGTATTTTTTTTAATATAAAACATAAATTGCGTTGTTGTCTAGAGACCTGTTTGTGCGTGAGTGTTAAAGAAATGGCAGGTAATATAAATACTAGCTTTTGACTGGGGCTTCGCTCGCTCGCGAACAATATTATTTTCTGGATTAAAGGTACCGTATGTCCTTTTCTATATACCTGACAATGTGTATACGAAATTTCATGATGATCGGTAAATTAGTTAACGCGTAAAAGCGTAACAAACAAATAAATTTGCATTCACATTTATAATATTAATTATGAATTAATAACTAAATATACAACATTGAAATTAAACTGCTATATACGGATTTTATCGCGTTGTTTATTTGACACTTTATTACATAATTTTGAAAACTGTTACACTACTACTGCTATTAAACTTTACTAATTTTTAAGCTAATTAAATTATTATTAAAACTATTAAAACTATTTAGATTTGATTAAATTTTACACTTTCCCTGACGTTTCGGTTGCTTTTCAGCAGCCATCAAATATGGGTCTACTAAATGTCTGCCTAACTCTACAGGGATGTATTACACATATTTCTAATCTGTACTGTAATATTTTTAAGGAAAGATATATGTATTTATGTAATGAAAATGTAGAAAGAATGGCCGAGGAAAGACTGACTAAGAAAGTTTATAAGGCTAGTGTGAATGGAACAGTCGCAAGAAGAAGACCTAGGCGAACGTTTCTCGATCAGATCGGAGGCGTTCTGGACAAAAGCCAGGTTAAGAGCACCTTGAACCGACGGGCGTGTATGAGGAATGTGATGAAAGTGACTGAAGCCAGAGAAGTATGTCAGGATCGTAGCAAATGGAAATCCGTAGTCTCTGCCTACCCCTTTAGGAAACAGGCGTGAATCTATGTGTGTATGTATGAATAAACTCAAAAACTGCTGGACGTATATTTATAATTATTTTACAGTAAGATAGCAACTTTATCTTATCTTTATCCAGAAGTAGAGTACTACTTCTGGATAAAGATGAGATAAAGTTCATGTTACTTGTACGGTATACTTTTATATGTATACCGTCACACTGAGCCACGCGAGCAAAGCAGAAATCATAAGCGTGGGTGAAACTGCGGCGAATAGCTATTTCTGTCTAAATTTGTCGTTTTTATACTTATTATTGATATATCTAAGCGGCTAATCGATGCTTCGCGTGACCAGAAGGCTGGACTTTTTTGGCTCAAAGAATCAGCATTGCCATTCAGCGTGGCAATGCTGCCAGTCTTCTGGGCACACTCCCGGTCGACAGCGATGATGAGGAATTTTACGGCGCTGCCTAAACCGGCCATCCTTTTTTATTAATTTTTACAGTCCCATATTTTGTTACTCTTCATTTTGTTCTATTTATAAGTGGTTAGTTTTGTTAATATTAGTTAAGTTGTAAATTATGATTGTTGCTTTCTTTATGTAAATAATGAAGTATACCACTAAATTATAATTCCCTTATTCTCATAATGGAAGTAAAACAGCACCAAAACATCATAATAATATGCTCATGGTCTCATTGTTTATCCATCTGAGACGATTACAATTTATTCTTGAATTCTGGTTAAGTTTTTCATCGACATAGATAAGATAACATCCTATCATTATTATTTGATCCGCCAGTGTACCAATAGACGCCTAATTCTGTGCAAAATATGAATTTACAAAACATATATTGTTAAGAGTAAACATAATCATAAGTAATTTGGTAATAAGAGTTCGAAGCTTAAATATGACAAAGTTATAATAAATCTTTTTATACAAAAGTTTTTAATATGAGTTGGTCGTAAATACGTAATGAGAGTTAAAAAAAAGTTGGTTCAGCGACAGAGGAGGGAGTCCCGAGAGGGACATAAGTTCACCGGAGCGGGACTGTGTGTGGAGGTTGGAGAACGTAAAGGGTAGCACCTTATAACACTGGTTCATTGTGTAGAAATCAGTATTGGGCAAAACTTCATTATGTTTTGTATGCATGGAAATTGACTTAATCATCTATTGAAGTAATCATCTATTATTATAGCTACAGTTAGTGCGCCGATTATTATGAATACAATCACTATACAAGACAATATTTTGTATGATCCACAAGCAGTTCTTTCGAGTAAGTGATTTCTTTGTATCCCTATCTTGAATGATTTAAGTGCAATTTTTTGCGCTACATAAATAGCAAGTTGATGTTTTATCTTCATATAACAACATATTCTTATATCCATAATACTAGTAAAACTTGCATTAGAAGTAAAAACTGGCATCCATACATCAGATAACACAGATGAAAGACTTATCGTCTTACATACATATGTATTGACTTAACTTTCTGTGTTGCACCGGCCAGCTGTTGGCCGGACCCAAAAGTTTCCCAATAATATCTGACGTTTAAGAGGAATCACAAGAGCTGTTTTCCCATACAAACGTAGTCCCCTGTTTCCTCCCTGGATAATACCAGTAGAGCAATTTTTTTCCCAAAAAATGTATGGACTCTATTGGCATGTCCCTATGTTTTATTTTTTTTCATAAATTAATTATTAAAAGAAACATGAGCCTACAAAATCCTCAAAAATTGGCCAGTTTTTTCGCTGTGTTCAAACATCCAGAAAACAAATTTGACTAAATTATATAAAAACAGGAAAACATAGGAACACGGTCAAAGCCTTTCTTTAATTTTTTATGGGAAAAGTAGTTAAATCGGTCAAGTCAACTACGAAACGTTAATTTTGTGTACTTTTAATAGGTATTTTCGGTCCAAGCTGCAGTTGTCTCTATCGCGCTCTGCGGGCACTGCGCGACAGCAATAGATTTTACAAATACCTATTTTCAATTCTCTTGCCCTTAGTGTTGCCTCTTAAGCAATTGACAAATAAATGTATCGATAGATGATAAACATAACACATTAATTACACAAAAGATACGCAACCGTTTAGTTCAAAACTATTATTCCAAGATACCAGCAGAGTTCCCACATCATTGTTTCCGTCGCTTGCTCCCGCGTCTACCTACACACACTACGTACATACGTCACAAGGATTTATAGCGCTCCTGATAGAGCTGCGCTTTATGTCTCCGCGCGAAGTGTTTTAGCAATCCCCTGTTTGTTTTTAAACACAATTTATATGGCCATCGATAGAGATATCGACTGTTTTATTGCGATTTTACATTCGGATGAAGGCTACGCGTATATAAGTAAACTTATAAGTGCGATTGTTGCCTTAATCCTATAGCAGATGCGCTAGTGATGGTCAATTATCGATTAAAATTTAAATTATTCGATTCTTAGGCATCGATTTTTCTCAACTTAATTTTAGTTTAGAGGTTTAAATGGTCGCTAAATTCTTGTAGTTATCTTTTTATAGACTTAATCCTTTAACTAACCTTAGCAATATTGTAAGGCATGGGCTTATTGTAGGGTCATAGGTGAAAAACATTATCGTGACTTAAAAAAACATTTTATCTTGTATTTTATATCCATTTATATTCTAAATTTAAAAATAATCAATTTTAAATAAAACTTATTATAAAATTAAGAAGGTAAACTTACGTCACTTTTTATTCGGTCTTGCACAGCCAGTAATCCCAAATTAGTACATCTAATTCCAGTCCATATTCTCACTAACAAAATGGTTTTTAGTTTTAACTATGACTTTTCATAATTCTTATTTATATAAAGCTTTAAGATTTTTATTTTATACATGATATGCCTATTAAATATTATATTGTTACACGAGGCATAATTCTTATTTTACATAAAAACTCAAATAACGTTAATAATTAATGAAGTATTAAGCTGGCTTAAGAAAAAGTTTAACTTTCAAAGCTAGCTTTAAATAATATAGTAGCCAATTAATCATAATACATTTAATTTTTATTCATACTTTTAATAATAATTAGAGCAAAGATATACTTAGTTTAATTACAGTGTGTTCTAGATTTCTATCAGGTCTAGACATTAAATTGTCTAATAAATTATTGTTAATTGTTATAAAAGTCACGTTTGATAACGTCTCTAAGGGTTAAGTACTTGTTCTACTATAATAATAGTTGTTGTTCAAAAGTTTCGAAAGTTTTTGTCTCGGCGGCCGAGAGTATTATTCGAATGGTGACCTTTCGGTAAACCAAATTACTATGACTATCATCAAATTATTCTACTTACTGTAGGAGTACAATACAGGGTTGTTTGGCTGCGATCTAGCGATGAGCAATTATCAATAAAAAATATTTGAATCTTTAAACGAATCAGAATATTCGAATCTATAAACGAATCAGAATATTCGAATATTTGACGAATATTCGAATGCAATAAACTTTGATGTTGATTATTTATTTCATTACGTATTAGCCCTACGCCAATATGAATGTGATGTTGTCATGCGAATATTCACGTGACCTCGTGAGTGGCTTAAAATTTTAAGATAACGACCTAAGAAATACATAATCCCTGGCGGAACATCGTTATCGGGCACGGAGAATAGACATAAATATAACGGCAGCCCTAATCTGTTTAGGGCTGCCGTCATCACATCACACTATCGTTATACCAGGCTATACGAATCATAGTTGGCAAACGTTGATTGAGTTTGGATTATGATTATGAATGTTGCGAGACGACCTCCAGCCACCCTGAATAGAAGCCTGCGGGCGGTGGACCCATTGGGGCCGTCCATCGCCCGATCAGCGCAGGTCCGAGTAGGAGGCGTTCGTGTTCCGCGCACGCCTCTTGATGTCGGAAGGGGGACTAGGTCCCCGCTTTGTCGTCGGGAACCAGGTCCCCCAATTTGTGAATTTGTGTTTGTGTGATGGTTGTGTGGGACCCGCCACGTCCAACGGCGGGTCAATCCTTTGACGTCGGGATTTGAATTCGAGAGCGATCCGCGCGACCCCACCATAAAGGTGTGAGGACCACCGCGGTGGTTTTAGTCGGTTCAGCCCAAATTTCCATCTTATAGGCTGGATCCCGACATATCCCCATCGCCCGCCCCAAAACCAGCGACGGGGAATGTGATTTGCACATTTCCAGGAGTTACAAAAGAAAAAAAGATTATGAATGTGGAACTACTATGAAAAAGGAAATACGAATATTCGAAATTTGTATGCTCGTGCATCCGAATGTTAATCGATTATCGATTCATCCTCACTGAATATTTAAGGTCTTTCCCCTGATATTTACTTGACATATTCTCATCCCACGTGTGCATTATATTTTTTTAAATCTTTACTCCGTATAAGATATAATACCTGTTTTAAAAGGGACTTTACGGGTGTTTGGTAAATTGTACCAAACACCCGACATGATATCGAAAGTACATCCAGGTTGGGTACATCTATTTGTGCCACACTTTTGTTTTTGGTGTTACCGTCTGGTGTATCGAACCGATGCATGGTGATTGCCTGGCCCGGGCCACAATATTATCCGAACAGTAAATACGCATTTGCTTTGAGCTAGCATGTAATCAAATAATAAAGTTTTACATGCAAAATTAAAGTTTGACACGCATTCGATTCGATTTGTCAAAATTTACTCGAATTTTATCGACAATCTCCCGTCGCAATTATGCATTTTGTGTACCCCAAATAATTTATTACGTCATCGGTCATTAAATACAAAACTAAATCACTTTAATTTAACAAGTATTACTACATCAAACGTTCCAACAATTTGATTCACAATCTAGGCAGTTAAACCTCCCGCCTCTATTGTAAAAATCAGCGTTGAAGTCTACATTATATATTCAGTTAAGTGACGCTGGCGACAAGGCGACGACGAGGCAACAGCGACGTGACGCGGGCGACAATATTCAATACAGCGTGATTGCCATGCGACGCACGGAGGCTACAGACTACAATTCTACAAGCGCGATGCAACAAAAACGTAATCTTTGTAATATAGTTTACGATCCTAACGCGGTATAGCTTTGTATTTTTTATTTGTTGTGAAACGGCAGTTTGTATTGAATGTGGTTTATCAAAACTGGCTTGTTGATTTATTTAAAGTAATGCATAGATATTTCACACCTATATCGCCGAGGTGTACTACAACTACATTTCGTCGGCTATGGTTTAAGGTACTGCGAAATAAAATAGAGCGTATTACCGCCTACAAGACACAGATAGACTTTGTGCTGAGAATTTCTTAAAAGAAAAGAGCCATATCACTTTGTGCGACCCGAGAATAGAATTCCAGCCTCCATGTGAAGCTTTCATATACGCTGCACCATTTTCGCAACAGGGTACCTGATAGTATAATAATAATTGCTTAGTGGAGAACCATTAGATTGCCAGTCACTGGTTTCGTCTACGATCCCAAAACACGCATGAACATATACAAGTAATAAGCGTAATTATTTACCATCGTTAATAACGCTCATTATCGCTATATAGCTTCGTGAAGTTTCTAGGTCTAAGAATTTGCTATTATTTTCTTGAAGATGTGTGAAGTATTTATCCCATACTAGGTAAGCATGATCAGAGTCGGGGGCCTACCGTGCTTAAACTGCAAAAAAGTATGCAGCCAGGCATGGGACAGCTTGATAAGCAAAACTGGTCGCCCCTAATGCCATGAACCCTTAACATGGCTGCCAAAACGTGGATAAAATACAACAGCTGTACCCACCTCTTTAGGAATATGCAGTCGAGATGCTATACGGGTATGTATACAATCGATACCCAGGCGAAAACAAAAGAAAATAAACTCTCTATTGACCTAACCATTAACAGTCTTGTATTTATTCATGGGAGTAAAGTGCATCGTCGAACGGCTCATTTACATCGATTATCGAATCAATACGATTCGATTCACAATGCTTTTACAATAATCGGTAACATGGTTTGTGTTCTCCAGTACATCGATTTTCTGTGCTCCTTGGTGGCGCAGTGGTAGTGTATGCGACTGTACAGCATGTGGTCTCGGTTTCAAGTGCCGGCTCGGGAACACTGTTATTAGATGTTTCTGTACATATGTAGATTCTCAGTATGAGTATGGAGTCCGAAACTGTGTCTAACAATGGTAATATGCCTCCTTTTATGTGCTGCTACTTAGAATATATTAGCCGAAAATCTCAACACCTGATTACCTGACCCGGGAATCGAACACGTGACTTCATGCACAGCAATCGCATGTACTATCGCTGTACCACCGAGGTATTCTCCGAAATATGACATATTTAAAATATAACATATTTTAATTCCTTTTCGCATCCCATATTTACATATTTACAATATTTAATTATTTCAGTCACGGTGTAAATTTCAAGGGATATTAAGGGATATTGCTAATTTCCAAAGCCATTTACAAGGAACTATGGGTGCCAGTAATTGCTTACTGTTTACTCACCATCCAAACGAACCGATTCAGAAGTAATATCACTAAATAATTGACAATGGCAGACTTGTACACGTACATCCCGATTACTTAAATAAATATTATTATCATAATATTAGACTATCTATTAAACTGTCCCTATCTTCAGGAACCGAGTAGATAGGGTTTCGGGGGTCTACCCCTTTGGACCAGGGTACTGCGGAGTCAGAAAGCCCACTACGCCTCGAAAGATGTGTTCTATCGACCGCTGATTAGAGTGCGCGTTGCCTGACATTGGTGTTGGACTCGCGAGGGTATGTGGTTAGCCGCAGAGGACGACATGTTCGTTGCTCGGCAAGCACATGGCGATCGAGCGTCGTTCTCATGCGCGGCTAGTGCGAAACAGTCGGTCGCGTGAGGCACGGAGTAGTCTTTAGCGAAGTGGCAGCGTGGTTTCGCTGCCACAACGCATCTCGGGCGCTTGCCTGCTCAGCAAGTAAGAGCCATAGCTGGGTGACTCGGGCAATACCCGGCTTGTAGACCAGAAAGGGTAGACGTATGGATATACGCCGGTAAGTGAGCGTGCCTTACAGCTCCGATACCATAGTGGAGATATGGGAGGCGGCTTCTCTGTCGGCCTCAGCGAGGACATCGTTAGCAACTCTCAGAGTTCGCGAGCGGTTAGCGGCTTTATTGCTCCGGTACCTATCTGGACAATAGGTAGTGCCACTAGGATGTGCGGTAGCTCGCTTACGAGAACTGGGTCTTAGGATTTGGGGACACGACCTGTCTATAACTGGTCCCTGAAGGTGCTTTCAGGCACTGGAACGTACAGTGACTCTCACTATATACCGGAAGGTTGCGGAGTTGGAACGCTATACCATAAACTTAAGTAGCCGTAGAGGAAGGGTCTGTCCCACTGCCAAGCACGGGCCTTCTCGCAGTGTAAGCAAGGCCATAGTCCACCACGGTTGCCGAGTGCGGGTTGGCAGACTTCACATATCTTGGAGAACACTATTAGGCATGCAGGTTTCTTGGCGCTGTTTTCCTTTACCCTTTGTAAGTTAACTAACCAACTTCCTTTACCGTTAAAGCAAACGATAATTTACTGTTTACCTGTCAAGTCTTGGAATGCCAAATATAATTAAGAAGATATTGTTTTTGGCTGACTTAATAGGTCAATACACACATAACTTCGAAATATCGAAGAGCGTGGCAGTGCAACGGCCTCCCACTAGGCTCACTACATATTAAAGTTTCCTATTTATCTAAATAGTTTATATCACAGAACGCTCAGTACCGACCAATGTAGTTGCACTATCATTATAGAATAAGCCAGTTATTTACTCAATGTTGTGTGTCATCCGCGGCGACCCGTTAACTCGTCGCATCGATAATCGCGTCATTGCGGCTCGATTCTCGTATCGATGCCAATACATCGTGTTGCCAAACTGTTATAGACGAAACTGGTAGTTTCTCTAATTTCTGGGGTTTACATATGTGGGTTAGGTTTTTGAGATTCAAAATTATTAGTCTTTTAGGTAACCTAGTTTTGTTTTTGATTGCTGGTGGCCCAGCAGTAGTAAATAAGATCCAGCGATACATCGATAGTTTCCATTAACAGCTCCGAAAACTGAAATCGGGATAGGGAACAAGCATGAGCCCAATCGCATGTCCCAATACCAACGAGGTGCTCATTTATTTACATCTTATTTATTATTCCTAAGAACACAAAGTCTTATTCGATTAAAATCAAATAAACAAAACAATCAAATAATTCGATTGTTTTAACAATAACGCAGCACTATCTATATATATATAAAACTCTTACGTTACTGAGTGACTGACAGACAACGCACAGCCGAAACTACTGAACGCAAGAAGCTGAAATTTGGCATGTATATTCCTTGGAGAGTGTAGGGGAGCACTAAGAGAGGATTTTTGGAAATTCCACCCTGAAGGGGGTGAAAGGGGTGAAATCCGATATTCAAACGGGAACGGGACTTACGTGGGTGAAACCGCGGGAAAACTACTAGTACTAAATATTATTTCGCCAAGCTGACTATCGTTCAATTAGTAATATGTACCAAACCAACCATAAAGCATGAAATGTAAATAAACAACTTGCACCAAATTAATTAATTTAGTTTAAATTGCCTCATTTATTTACTCAGCGCCTAAGCAAATATAATTTACCTTAATATACTAGAGTATGTTATGCTCTGATTGCATATTGTAATTTTAGCTTTACCGCTTGTTAACTTCTGAGTCTTCTTCGAAGAGGTTAATGAAAACATTATGTGTGTCTGTGTCTGTCTGTTAGTGACAGGCATAGCTCCGGAACCACTGATTTGATTGACTTGTAACTTGTTGTGAGTTTGAATATGGGCCCTGTGGGTCAAAAGACCCCCGAGATATAGGGGTCACAAGGTCATAAGGTCAGGGGATATCCACCAACAGAGTGATTTCGAAGTCCAAGGAGAGGCTTTTACCCAGCAGTGGGACATTACAAAAAGTTGAAGAAAAAAGAAAAACATCATATGAAGGCGAAGAGGTCGAATCCTGGCTTTTTACACACATCTCGTTATAAATGCATGATTAAAAAAAACTTAGCAACTTTAAATGAAGATGTATTTATATATGTGTAGTATTTAACTGTTCCTCAATGTTTTGCCTTTGTTCCACCAAAAATACCAATTGCACACCAAAATATGCTTACTAAAATATTTTAAAGAGATCAAACTAAGTCGACAGAGCCCCGCGGAGATATTTTTGGGTAGGTTTAAGAAGGAACCTAACATAATCTAACCTTTTCGAGACAGAATGCAGTGATTTGAGGCGTATAGGTGCTCGTTATGATATATTTTAGTAAGCATATTTTGCTGTGCAATTAGTATTTTTGGTGGTCATTATATTTAATCCCTTTATATATCATAGGAAAGTTGATGACTGCATTGGTGGGTGGCGTAGAGGTATAACAGGTCACTCCGCGACTGCCACTACACCGTGTAATGTGGGTTCGAATTTCACATGGGTCAAAAATTTGTGTTATCCACAAATTATTCCGAGTCTTGATGTTCTTTATGTCCGTTGTTTGAATATTTTTCCGCGATAGAGGAATTATGCCTTTTGGGATAGATGTCTTAAAAAAAATACATATTTAGAGGTGGGTTTATTGCAGTTTACCGGGCACATTTTCAGACCCCCAGCTGCTAGCGAAAAATTCCTAACACTAAATCTCAATAAAATGTTGTCCGCTGAACTGGCTAAGCCAAGCCTTTTTGAGTTAAGTACACAACATCGATATAAACCCAATACTCTTACGTGTTTCTCAGAAAGCCATGGCCTACATTGGAACAATAAAATGGAAGGCATGACAACGGATAATGCAAATCATGTTTACAAAAGCGTGTATGTACGCTGACCCGACGTCATGCAATGAGATCCGCTCACTTATTCATTGACAAGGACGTCCGTAAACAGCGATAGGAAACACATAAACATGTTGATCGCGGGCCCAAAGAGTCATGAGGTGTGGTATTTGTGATGGCGAGTAGCGGGTAATCATGTGACACATTCATGCCTTAAGGAGACCTGTGTGGATAAGGTTGTGTTTATATTAAAGTCAAAGTCAAAGTCAAAATCATTTATTAATTTAGGTCACAAAGTAACACTTAACGTCAAAATATATAGGTTAGTGAGTTTACTAAGTTACTGAAGCTACATTTAGGTTAGCTGCTAGGTTCAGGCAAAGGGTTGAGCCTATGAGAAGAAACCTGCAAGAAACTCATGGCCACTCTTTTAAATCGCCAATTAAATATA
Source organism: Catocala fraxini (assembly GCA_930367265.1). Classification (NCBI taxonomy): domain Eukaryota; kingdom Metazoa; phylum Arthropoda; class Insecta; order Lepidoptera; family Erebidae; genus Catocala; species Catocala fraxini. Next base: position 24,052,175 of record OV884038.1, read on the forward strand.
ATTTCAGTATTTTACAACTCATATCAAGAAGATGTTGCAGCCATTATGCCATATATTACTGACTATATAAATCTTATGTTTATAACAATAATTTTAAACAAATAATCGCAGAATAATGTAAAGGAGATGAAATAATAAGGATTTAGTAGAATTATTTAATATTAATCTGTAATATACAGTAGGATATACAGTATATATAATATACAGTAGTAGAAGACAGGGCGGTATGGCGCTCATTAGGGGAGGGCTATGTCCAGCAGTGGACTATATACCCCGATGATGATGATGATGATGATACAGTATGATGGCATGAGGGCGTATACACTTACACTTTGTGACAATGCAAACGCAGTCCGTGACTAAATGCGAATATACGTTTTATATTTATATTTTATATGTTTAATTTAATTTTCAACAAGATGGGTGTAAATATCCAGGCATCAACCACTTCGTCTTAAATGTAAAAGCATTTAAAATACATGTGACCTTGTGACCCCTATATCTCGGGTATCTTTTGACTCACAAGACCCATATTCAAACTCGACCGAGGTATGACCCCAAGGTGTTTGTACACCAAGTTACAAGTCAATATTTTGCCATTTAAAATACATGTGACTTATGACCCCTATATCTCAGAGACCTGTTATCCCACAGGGCCCATATTCGAACTCGACCTAGGTATGACCCTAAGGAAATTACTTTTTTATTATATAGTGGAAAGTTTATTTATGTAGTGTATGAAATCATGCTTCGAATATTCAATAATTATTTTAATAGTAATCAGTGACAACGCATAAATCGACATTCAAATACGAAATACTACAATTTTATAATCATTTAATTATTATCGATGACATTTACGTTTCGCTAGTACATTCTACTTTTACCATTGACGAACTACACTTAACTAATAAGAAACCACCAATTTATGGTAACAACGTAACTTGAGTAGTGTAGTGATCAATTCTCATGCTTGAACTGACAAATTGATACGCAACTTGTATCAAACTACCTTCAAATTAATTGATATTAATGTAACACATATTGTTTCAAGTAGGACAACTTAAGAACAATGACAGTCGAATAGGGCAATTATGTTTAAATTGTTTACATAATATTGTCTTCTGTTTACGCGAATATAATTCATTGAAATTAATCTACTATATTATTATATATATTATACTATACTATATTATATTATATTAAATTGTTTAGTTACTGAGAGAATAAAATTTGTATTAAACCGGGTTAAGCCCTTTTCTTACTAATATTCTAAATGAAAATGTGAGTTTGTTTATTTGTTACGCTTTCAGCCTTAATTATACGACCGATCGTCGTACAATTTCGCATACACGTTGTCAGGGATATAAAAAAGGACATAGTGTACCTTTCGTCTACAAAATAGTACTGTTCCTAAGCGAAACCTCGGGAAAAAGCTAGTGTTAGATAGTTTTATAAGTTTTAAAACTAGTACTGATATTATATCTACATATATAAACCTGGAAAAGAACTAAAACCTTTAACTGCACGGATATCCTAGTCGTTTAAGAGGCTACCTCGCTAGTGCACTGAAAGTTGTGGACTCAATCTCACACGGGACAAAAAGTTGTTAGTGTGATCCACAATAGTTGTCCAATGTTTTTTTTATACTGCCTAAGTGGCAAACAGGCCTACGGCCCACCTGATGATAAGTGGTCACCGTAGCCTATGAACGCCTGCAACACCAGAGGCATCACTCGCGCGATGCCGACACTGTAACGACGTCAAAAATTTAAAGAAAATATTTATTCATTCGTTCGTTATTTGAATTTTTGCTAAGTCCACGACACACGAGTTACTCCTAGTGCGAGAATTATCTTTAAAAAGAAAATGATGTACGCTTTTGCTAGACGTTTTTATTCACGATATAACATTTACACCTAGTCAAGCTATGATCTCCCCATTTCCACCTAGTTTGACATACATTGCGTACCCATCAACCAATACCATCCCCCACCATTGCCACAATCGCGCCGAGTAAACGCAATAACACTCAAAACGCAATAAAATATATTTTTACGAAGTACTGCTTATCGTCGGGTTCGGTTCTTATTTCACTCGTAAAACGTTGTGACAAACGCCTCGTTCCAAGGGCACGCGAATTAAACGTATTTATTTGGGGGTTTTTACATTATTATGAATGAAAATAGGCCGAGACTTATAGAAGGTGTCTGTTTAAATGTCAAATGTATTTAAGTGGCTTTTGATAGGTTCTAGGATCTTGTTCACCTATCTATATATATAAAACTCTTCCGTTACTGAGTGACTGACAGACAACGCACAGCCGAAACTACTGAACGCAAGAAGTTGAAATTTGGCATGTATGTTCCTTGGAGAGTGTAGGGGAGCACTAAGAGAGGATTTTTGGAAATTCCACCCTGATGGGGGTGAAAGGGGTGAAACCCGATATTCACACGGAACGGGACTTACGCGGGAGAAACCGCGGAAAACTACTAGTAATCTTATATAATCTTTGTGTGTGTGAATATTAAATTATTAGACAACTCATAGTGGAGTACTTCATTCCTGCTACAGGCACTGGCATTGGACTTTAAGTTTAGTGAGGTCTACAGTTCGATTCCTGTGATGTTTTAACTGGGGTTGGTGAGCTTCGTGGGCTTGCTCGCCACCTGATCAGCACTAGGTCCGAGAGGTGGCATGCGTTTCCCCACGCGCGCCTCTGTGTCGTGTGCCCGTCCCCCTCAAAGAGACAGTAGGGTTAAAATGTAGAGCGATAGAGAACTTCAGCTTTACAATATTAGTATAGATATGTATGTATGTGATTGCAGCAATCACGGCAGATTTGCTGTCATTTATTTAAGAATTCCGTTGTATAAAACCAAAGATCTTTATCAGAACATAACCAAATCAGAATGAAATACCCTCGAAATACTACGAGGGGCTTCCAAACCATTCTACACAGTTGTTTATTTTGTTGTTGCCAAAAATGAGAACATCATCAATGTAGCCGAAGTCAACCAAATACGTATTATTAAGGATAACTCGAAACCTATCAGTCAGATATTAATCAAAATTAAGTGGGACCAAATGGAAAGCACCAGCTTTCAAATAAAATCATCAAAATCGGTTCACCTTGAAAAAAGTTATGAGGTAACACACATAAAAAAACCATTCGTATTGAGAACCTCCTCCTCTTTTTGGAGTTGGTTAAAAAGCAGAAATGCTTTCAAAGATTAAGCATCATAGCCTTTTACTAAAGGTTAATGATTTGTGTTCAATCAATAGACAGTGGGTGAGTAACAAAGAGCAGTTGAAAACAATAGAGTCGTATCGATTCAATGATTGGCTTAATGACGGCATAACACCATTATTATGTACTGAAAAAGTCGCTAAGATACTTAGTGCCGTTTTATAGAGGAAAATGATGATAGCATACTTCAGACAAATAGTTGGCTGTAAAATGAATGCTATATTACTATAGTATACTAGTTTTAGCTCGCTGCTTCGCTCGCCTAAAAGTAGGTTAGGTTATGTTAGTAAAAGTAAGTACTTTTTGTTTTAGAGCAGCTGTCGGTCATTGGGGTACCAACAGACTGCAATGCAGAGGGTCTTGGGTTCGAACCCACGACGCGCACTTTTGACTTTCGGAAGTTATATGACTTTTCGAAATTATGTGCGTATTGATTGACAATTATCGCCTGCTCCGTGCCTCGGAGAGCACGTTAAGCCGTCGGTCCCGGCTGCCATGAACATCTATGACAGTCGTTATTGGGAGAGTGGCGACACAAAAGATCCCACTAGGTCGCACGTGTCACTGGTCTGCACTGACTGGCCCCCACATAAGATAAGATAATAAGTACTTTTTAACACGCTTTTATTAGCTTGGAATGTATGTATCTATGTGTCTATGAATCTATGTAACGAAATCTTTGAGCGTGATTTTCACTCCTTTCAACCCGACGGATTGATTTGAAACTTTGCACACTTATTGAGGACCGATGACAATACAATAGATTTAAAAAAAACACGCCTTAAAAAGTAGAAAGTAATTAAAAATTTTTATGTAAAAAAGCCTGCGGTAGGGGAAAAATATCAGAGAAAACACCCCACGCTTTTTCTACTTTTTAAAGCGTGTTGATAGTTTTTTTAATTTTAAATTGAAATATATATGTTATTCTGTGATAATATTAGTGCAGTCATATTAGGGGTTTCATCTCGGAATGGGAGATAATAAGCTGTAAACTCGTAACACCTTCTTTTTGGTCTGCTAAAAGTTGTCTCAATAGTCTCATAAAATCTCGTGTATGCGTCGTAAGTTATTCAAGGTCAATGGTCACAAAATCAGTTTTACGCGATTATCTCGGTTTCTATACTTGTAATTTAAATTATATTTTCAAGTTCATCAAATGCATGGTAAATATGGTCAATACACAATTCTTGAATATGACCACACTTATTTGTTACACGCTGTATAAATATAACAGTACATAAAAACCTGAACTAAACATTTTTCTTACAGAACAGCTAAACCAAATTCCCAGTATATAAGTATACATTGATGAATTGAGGTATACTGACGAAATATATTCCTTTAACTTGACTCTTAAAAATTACGACAAGGGCCCATTGGTTACGACCACGCTAGTGACCCATTTTCCTTAAAGGGCGCTTAACAACTTAAGGGACATACAAGCACTTGATACCTTTTGTTTTTCTTTCATTTCTGGTTTTATGACGATGAATTTGTTGAGGAAAACTCGCAACGAAAGTCATATAGGTAGGTAGTGTTTTGTTTATACTTGACTGGAGGCTTTACGGACGTGGTTATTGGAGTAAATATTGTATGGGAAGTTACATAATGTAATATACAGTAACCACAACAATTATGTTATAGTTGCTGTATTTGACATCGACGTACATACGTATTATTATATAGAGTTTATAATAAAACTTTAAATGTAATATATATAAAACTCTTCCGTTACTGAGTGACTGACAGACAACGCACAGCCGAAACTACTGAACGCAAGAAGCTGAAATTTGGCATGTATATTCCTTGGAGAGTGTAGGGTAGCACTAATAGAGGATTTTTGGAAATGCCACCCTGAAGGGGTTGAAGGGGTGAAACCCGATATTCACACGGGAACGGGACTTACGCGGGTGAAACCGCGGGATAACTACTAGTGGACAATAATTTTACTTTTGCGAAGGTGTTGGAAAGATACCAAAATTAATTGATTGAGAAATTATGACCAGGATCTCATGATGGATAACTTCTGCTCGATGCTTAGAAGTAAATTTGTCAATTTTTGACTAGTTACGTTTGGATGTGTTTAATAGAAATATTTGAAATATTTAAAAATTTAAAGTAAAAGTGTTAAAGCAAGTATCTAACAGAAATTGCAGAAACCCTAAGCCTTTTAAGCTTTCGTTTTCGTAAAATTGAATTAAAACGAGATGGATGTAACAACCCAGGATTCAACCTCTTCATCTTCATGTGTCTTTTTTTTCCATCAGCTTTTTGTAATGTTCCACTGCTGGGCAAAAGCCTCTCCCTTAGACTTCCAAATCACTCTGTTGGTGGATATCCCCTGACCTTATGACCTTGGGATCCCTATATCTCGGGGGTCTTTTGACCCCCAGGGCCTATATTCAAACTCAACCGAGGTATGACCCCAAGGTATCTGCAGACCAAGTTACAAGTTAATATTTTTACATTTAAAATATGTGACCCCTGTATCCCGGGGGTCTTTTGACCCCCAGGGCCCATATTCAAACTCGACCGAGGGATGATCTCAAGGTGTCTGCACACCAAGTTAAAAGTCAATATTTTTCTATTTCAAATATGTGACCCCTATATCTCGAGGGTCTTTTGACCCCCAGGGCCCATATTCAAACTCGACCGAGGGATGACCCTAAGATGTCTCCACACCAAGTTACAAGTCAAAATTTTTCCTTTTAAAATATGTGCCTATATATCGCAGCAAAGATAAGATTTTTAATATTAATTGACATGATAATTTGATAATTCTACTGTAATTCGTTCTAAATTAACATAATATATATTTTAAGGCAATATGCAATGTTGTATTTATATTATTCATTGAGTGTTCAAATCAATGATAAATGGAATTAAACTAGTTTATACGGATTTTATCGCGTTGTTTATTTTTAAACACTTTTATTACATATCAACAAAGAGATATATTTTTATTACTGTCTACATTTCCATAAAAGGAAAACAATTTTAAAGTCTACGCTCGCATAAAAATAAAATCTAACATCCAAAAAAATAAAAAAGCAACCAGGTATCTGTTATTTTTTATTTTAAATATGGAATCTATTTTCTATCAGCGCTTTTTCAAATACCGAAATGAATTGTTAAAAACGCAACTATTGTATTACTGGCCAGTGATTCCGTACCATTGGAAGCGATAAAAAATCTAGAGAGAAAAAGAGGAAAAAAGTGCGGGTAGTCGTATAAAATAAAATAATTCTCACAATATGGTCGCCGGCACTTACGATAACATTGTGAACACCTGCCTGCCCATTACTTATAGTAGGGGTCGCTACCGCTTACGTCATTTATGTTCGTTCGCTTAAATTTCTATTAGTACACTCAAATATGGAATACTGCTGGTTATGGTTGTTCGGAGACAATAACATACGAGTGACGGTTTTGATTAGATTTATACTGAAGATTGCTTAAATGAGCGTTTAAGTAAGTGTCAATAGTGAGGTTCCACATTCGAAAGGTAAGTTTAAAAAAGGTTAGAAAACTATCCAATCCTGTCACTTGAATAAATAAAAAATATATAATAATAACTGTCCTTTTTATAAACGGTATACCTTCTGAGCACGGAGCGCTTCTGAGTTTGAGGAGGGTTAACTCATAGTCTACCACGCTGCGGCGTGCGTGTTCCCACGCGCGCCTCTGTGTCGAGTCCGTCTCTCCTCTAGGGGGGAAACTAGGGTTTATTTGTGCGAAGTGCCTATAGGGTAGGTCTTATCGGGTTGTGGCCTGCCGTTTCATACGGCGGGCCGAAACCTCGGCGGGGTCGCGACCGTATGTGCAAGTGATTTGCGCGGCCCCGTCGATAGTGGTTTTGTCGAGGAACACCGTGGTAGGTTTAGTCGGTATTCCGGGAGGTACATTATCATCTTAACATCTTTCTTTTACCCCGGCGAGTCCGACATACCCCTCTACCCGCCCCCGCGGAGAGGTATGCGTCAAGCATTCCACAAAGTAAAAAAAAAAAAATAGTCTACCACTCTGTCCCAGCGTGGCTTGTAAGATTTCACAATTTTCGAGAGCATTGTAAAGAACTCTCAGCAATTGAGGTTTCTGTACGATGTTTTTCTTTATTGTCAAAACAAGCGATAAGAAACTATTTCATCTTTTAAGGCACAGTGGCTCAATAGCGGCTAGACCCAATAGGTTTTTAATTATGTCTAGCATTCCAAGAACTGACAGGTTAATACGCACATAACTTCGAAAAGACAGAAGTCACAGCCTTGTCTAAGGAACTCTGAGTGGCGATCCACCTACCATCTACTGGTCTATCGCTAGAGACTACGGATTTCCATTTGCTACGATCCCGTCACACTTCTCTGGCTTCATTCACTTTCATCACATTCCTCATACACGCCCGTCGGTTCAAGGTGCTCTTAACCTGGCCTTTGTCCAGAACGCCTCCGATCTGATCAAGAAACGTTCGCCTAGGTCTTCCTCTTGCGACTGTTCCATTCACACTAGCCTTATAAACTTTCTTAGTTAGTCTTTCCTCGTCTATTCTTTCTACATGCCCAAACCAGCTTAACATACCCTTTTCTATTCTTGTCACTATATCCATTTTCATACTATAAACTTGTTATCGATGTAACCTTATTCAGTTTTTCAAGCCGCATTGACCTGTGTATTTTAATGCAGAATTTCGCAAAAATGTTTTTACTAACTAGAAAAATGGCATAAACACTTAAAAAAAATGTTTTGAATAAGACTTCAACTCGCCACAAATGATGTAAAAGATATAATCTTTTATTTATAGAAGTAATAAAACTATGGTTTCCTATTTTCCTTGTTTTACGATATTTCGATATTTCACGATATTAGCAATCAAAACAAAATCAAGTGAGAATCGGCAATGAATTGCCGTAAACCTTAGAGTTAGAAAAATGATTCAAGTAACATGCAAAGATCACGTGACACCACGTGACCACGTGGTCAGAGGACAAAGGTCGTAGTCATTTCGGGGGTATATCGACTATGCCGAGTCGAATGGTGCTGACCGCGAGTTTCTAGCTATTACGGTTCTTGAGTTGAAAGATTGTATCACGTGACCTTGAGGTCAGAGGACAAAGGTCATAGTCATTTCGGGGGTATATCGACTATGCTGAGTCGAATGGCGTTGACCGTGAGTTTCTAGCTCTTACGGTTCTTGAGTTGAAAGTTGTATAACACGCAGAAGGACGGACGGATGGACGGATAAAGCCGTTGTATAAGAGTTTTTTCGAACTTTAAAAAAGTATAGAGAAAAGTAAGACTGAGTTTTTTGGTTTTTGGCTCGCCTGAAAAGTAGTATTTTGTCTTTTACTACATTTCATTCTCGAAGGTTCGTATATAGTATATGATCTATGTACCTATTATAAATTCTCACCTGCCGTCCTAGTCCTGGTTCTTAAATGCTTAATAATAAAAGTAATCATACCAATAGTAACAACCATAGCCTAATTAGTAGATCGTTAAACTGCCAAGCTCCAATTCCAACCAGCACGCACCTTCGAATTCGCCAAGTTATGTGCACATTAAAAAGGCAATCATTGCTCGCTTTAACTGCGAATAAAAACATTGTGAGGGACCCATAAAAGAGAAATTTCTTTACAATATTACTTGACAAATAAGCTAACACCTCGTTTCATGCAAAGTACAATAGAATATGTTAGACAATATTTGGTATTCGTTTAACTCATAACAATTTTTTTAAATATATTACATCACATCACGTACACATAACGCCATCTATCCCAAACTAAGCAGAGCTTGTACTATGGGTTCTAGACAAAGAATAAACATACATATATACTTTTTCTTTGTAAATACATACATATTATACATAGAAACACCCAGACCAAGACAAACATCCATGTTCATGCACACAAATGTTTGACTTATGCGGGAACCAACCCGCCACCTCAGGCGTGGCAGTCGGTTACACTTACCACTACGCCATCGAGGCCGACTGATAATTCTTTATATCTAGCCAGTAGGTAATAAATGAGGTATAAGACTGCCAAATCTCGTCACAGGAACAAATAATAAAAGAGTACCTACGCACGATGCTTAATTAAATGACATAACCGTTATTTAAATAATAAATATCAAAGCAATAACGCATAAACGCGACACAGGAATAATTCCAAGCACAAGGGGAGGCTCTTGTTTTAAAATTCGTACTGAGAACCGAATGACCCTGGCACTGTAGTACTGCCTGTTGTACTGCTACATGGTGAGTATAGCTTCTTTATATAGTAATCGTTATTATTCTTTCGCTACGCTATCCCTTTGTAACATAGGCTATGTTTTACAGTAACTCCACGCGAGCAAAGCCACTCTATATTTAATTATATAAAGACGAACATTAATATGAGATCAGCATAATAATATCAGCCTTGTTCTGCTGGTCAGAGGCATTTGAGGTTTTCAAGGTTTCAAGCCATACTCCTTCACGCTGGCCTACATCGGGTTAACTACGTAAGAAAAATTACAGACAACCTAAATAGGAAATAATTTCTCTGATAAAACCGTACACATATTGTAAAAACTGTAGGCATGGCAACACTGCGTGTCTCAGATGTAAACAATGGATGTCGATGTAATTGCAATCGCAAAAATACTTTTAACACGAAAATAAGATTCGAAAGTGTCCGTGAGATTGTAATGATTGATTATAAGGTCATAAAATAAAACACAAATTATTGTTTAGGTGGAATGTGTGTGTGTCTAATTCATAGGCCAAATTGTTCATCATAGTCCCTTGGGTGCCTTTTGATCGAACTTGAGACCTCTGCGTGGCAGTCCAACGTCTCTCACTATCGATGCTATTAAGATTACAAGTTTACAAAAGCCAAATGTGAATCCATAATTTTGACATGAATTAACATTATGAACGCACTCTGTGTTACATGTTAAATGCCAATAACATAATACTATTGTAACGAACACACAATTTTTGATTGAGCTAACAAAGGGGCGAAAATTCAACGAAATTCAATTTGACTTAATAAGGCTTAAAGTGCAGTTTCTACCGACAACGTACCACCCACAAACAAATTAATCCCACTGACCACTCTCCGTAGGTACTGCGGACATTATCCTGGCTGCACGCGATAATACCCACTACAAAGTACTGTGGCAATACCTACTGGCCCTACGCTTTGACTGGTCTGCTAATTTGGTTTTAATCCTTCATTTTGCTGCGAGGTTGAATGTACGGCTTATGTGGCCAATGTTCTTCTCCCTATAACAAAGGTACATCATACCGAACACAATTGTTGCCGAAATTGTATGATACCGCATACAGTTTTTTTTTGTCCTCTATAAGGCTTGCGTTTGACCGCAATCTCACCTGATCTTAAGTGAAGATGCAGTCAACGATGGAGCACGCTTGCCTAGAAGATACCTATTCACTCGCGACTTTAAGACACCCAGATTGTACTCATCGGGAAACCCAGACTTAGGTAGCGAATTCCACTACTTAGCGGTACGCATTATAAAACTGGGAGCAAAGCGCTTCGTGCGTAAATGATTATTGTTGTGCATTAATATTCACCACGTACCTATGTCGCTGGTCTGATTGTCTGGTCGTCCGATGGTAGAATGGGGAAGGAGGAATCAAATTATCCAGTTCCTAGTATCGAGTTATGCGTTGCCACAATTAGTGATTTTGATATCAATTGATGCCACTTTATTATTATTATAATATATTTAAACGCTACATAGATAATAATATTGATAGTTATTCGAATACAATTGTTATGTACATAAGAATATGTGTAAATGTGTTAATTTACACATGGCAAAATGTTAGAAGGCACGATCAGACAGAAAGATCTACAACGCGGCAACGTATTGTTATGACGTGCCATCGCACATTCGAAAATTCAAATCGTATATTGTGTATTAATTATCTATTATAGTTTATTTATTTATAAGGATCTCTAACAAGGAATACACATATACTTCAATTAAAAGCTAAGTACAGTTGTAAATATGTTTTCTTACTAACAAGAGATCACAGCATGCGACAAAGATGTACATAAATACATAAATGCAATCAATTTAAAAGTAATATGTTATTACAAATAATAAATCGATATTCAAATTCAAGGTTTTATACTTTTGTCAAATTATCACCAATCGTGTGCAGCTACATTTTAAGATTTGGTAAATTAAATATCAAAAGCGAAGACCCAATCCAAGTGTTACTTTTGACTTAACGAAAAAGACATAACCGTTACCTGAGCACCGTCAATAAAGAATGGCCGAAGATTTTAAACAACTGATAATTTTCAATTCTTGCCTTTGCCGGCAAAATAAAAAAAATATATCCGAAAATATTTTAGCTATATGGTGATTTTCTTCAGTACATCGTCATCACTCGTGATCCCAACGCTCATCGATGAAGCCTAGTTTAACTTAATTGATCGAACAGTGTTGCAGACTCTTGGGTATTAACCCCACTAATTATAACCGGGTGAGGTTCTATATAAACAATATAAACTTTGCCTTGCCTTTGTGCATAAGCCGTTTACAGTTAACAAGTAGGTCACTTGATTGAATGAGTTGGTGAATATTTGAGCAGAAATGGTTATAAGCGTCAACGCTTAGCGATACTAGCAAAAACACTCCGCCACCTTTTCCTTTGGTAAGCCATTTACCGTAGCTTAGGTGCGTAGCAAATTAGAGGCCTACTTTCTTCTTAGATTTGTTCCAGTTCCTAAGAAAAGTACTAAAATTTTTCTATAACATAGCTGTACTTTTTGGTTTTCCTGATACTGCAGATATATGCAGTAGGACGCAAGCCGGAGGTTAAAAATATCACACTGATCCACTGCTCATAGCACAGTGTCTCTATGATATAGATCTGGAAATCCTACTTACCCCAGGAGCACAATACAAGGTCGTTTGGCTGCTTTGTTTCGCACGAGGCAGCTGCAGAAAAGCCATGTCTCGTTAACATTTAATATTTAATCTATCATTTGCTAAAATTATTGACATAATCGACTGCGTTTGGCATCCACCGTCAGCAGGCAGCGTTAAGCTAGGAACCATGCCCTTTTATATAAATAATAACAATTTAATAGAGTTCATTTGCACTGATGACACAAATATCACACAGACCCAGAACAACAATCTGTGGATTACACAATTTTTATTCACGTGTTGCCTGGTTGGCATGGCATGAGGTGTGTTCAGTTTAAGATCACGCCATGTGTTTTCCATTAACTGAATAGTAGTCCCGCCATTTCGATATCAAAATAGCGGGACCACTTGCATTGTAGAATATTTAGAAATTTTATGAGTGTAGAATTTTACTATGGAAGTATAAAATAGTAGAAATATTGTATTAAATCCTAATCACATGATATTCGAAAATCCTGGCATGGTACCGCCATCTTGACGTTCATTAATAATTGCTATGAGTTTGGACGTTCTTTGTGTCTGCTGTTTTAATAACTTAACAATATTTTACACTAGATATTGCCCGGCTTCGCTCGCATTAATATATATTTCGTCAATAAGTTTATATCCCTCGAGAACAGTACTTTTCTGGATGAAGAAAAGTACCTACTGTTTATTCTACTGATAGAGACAGTACATTATGAAATGCAAATTCCAGTTTCTTCTATTGTTACAGTCGATAGTAGGACAATAGAAAATTTAAATGCCATTTTATTCTATTAAAATTTTCAGCGGAATATTGTAATTTATAATTAATAATTTGTTATTTGTTTTATTATTAGTAGAACAAAAATCATAGAACATATTGGTTTAAAGGTTACTTATGGCGTGAAAGCGTAAAAAATGAACAAACAAACTCACATTCCCATTTATAATATTAGTTATGATTAGGATAGTTAGGATTAGGATTACCCATTAAATTATTTGTATAACTCTCTGCGATATACGAGTAGGTATTGTTCATAGAAAGGTCTTTGTATAATATATTTTTCTTTCCTGCAGTTTTTAAAGCAGGTTCTCATTCCAAAATTTTCCCAAGAAGGCATAGGTAAGGATATATTAAAAACACATTTAACCAGCTGCTATTGTTATAGGACTCTCCTAATGCGAGGCGAGTCTATTACCGTATAACTGGGACAGTTCCAGACTCTTTGTTGGTACTGAGATTTTATTGATGCCATGGGTAATTTCTGCTACGTGTGTCCCAACAACGGTCTGTGTAAGCAAATTTGAGGGATGCTTCTCAGCCGAAAGACCTCTATCCAGCAGTGGACGTCTTTCGATTAAGATGATGATGGTGATTAGTAATTTCAAGCAGAAATATCTAATATTTATGGGTAGTATTATCGCCTGCTCCGTGCCTCGGAGAGCACGTTAAGCCGTCGGTCTCGGCTGCTATGAACATCTATGGCAGTCGTTATTGGGAAGTCAGTGCCCTATAATATCCTGTCACTGGTCTAGCCTTAGAGTATCGTTAGCCTTCGGGTTGTGGAGGTCAGATGGCAGCCGTTCAGTGTAAAAACTGATATCCAGTCAAATCCGGTTAGACTAGAAAAGCCGACCCCAAGTGCCTTGGGAATAATAAAGGCTAGAGAGAAGAAGATTATAGTGATATCTTGGAAAATTGCTAATCGCGTCACGAAATTATAGACAATAGCATTAAGAAATTGCAAGCGTGACGTCTACACAGTTCAAGTTTCGATTATCGGATAAAGCACGGTAGGCTTGCCATCCTAACTAATATTATAAATTGGAATGTGAGTTTGTTTGTTACACTTTCAGGAACTTAACTACTTAACTACTCGACAGATCATCAAAAAAAAAAGGACACGGCATAGTAGTTTCATCCAGAAAAATCACCGTTACTAATTTTACATAACCTAACCTACATTTACGCAAGTGAAACCGAAGCAAACCGAGCCAAGCTGCGGGCAATATACTGTATATCGTACAATACCTAAATGTAGACGATAAAAATGGCCGAAAAACACCTCGAATTAATGCTTTGCTCACTCACAGGTGTATAAAATAGAATGAATAGAAAAATAAACATTGTGTTTGCTTAGTGCCCGAGTACTTACACTACGCTCCGTCCAATTTCTTGGCCTGGATAAAAGACATGCGCATTGGATAAAACAGGAGTGTGGATTTTAAAAGGAATACGAAATCCTAACTATCCTAACTATCCTATCTTATCTTATCTTATCTTGTTACGGAGGCCAGTCACTGTAGACTGGCGATACTTCGACCCAGTGGGATCTTTTGTGTCGGCCCCGAGATCTATACCTTAGCTATCTCCCTATGAATGTACTGCATCAATCGCAGCGTACACTTCAGAGGGAGAAGCCTGAAGTCTTCAGGGCTCGGATATGGCAACCCCATCAGACCCATCCTTAGTCCAGCCAACGCGTCATATTCACACAGTAGGTGTAATATGGACTCGCCCCGCTCACCACAGGTTCTGCAGATCAAATTGTCATAACTATCCTAACTTAATACTAATATTATAAAGCTGAAGAGATTGTTTGTTTGGTTGAACGCAGGAACTACTGGTTTGAATTGAAAAATTGTCTGTGTAGTGTTGGATAGCTCACTTATCGAGGAAAGCTATAAGCTATATAACTTCACGCTAGGACCAATAGGAGCGGAGCATTAAATAAAAACGTTGCAAAAAAGGGGAAAATTCTCTTATGTAGCGCAGATGAAGTTACGCGGGTCAGCTAGTAATATTATATATGCGAATGTGAGTTTGTTTGTTTGTTATGCTTTCACACCGTAACTATTCGACCGATCATCATGAAATCTTGCATACACGTTCTCAGGGGAAAATAAATTGACATACGGTACCTTTTATCCAGAAAAAGCCTAATCTACATTAAATCAGGTTTGTTATACATTTCAAAACATACATGCATAGTCCTAGTACCTGCCTATGTCTCTAAAGTAAGCAGAGTTGTAAAACACACACATTTCGTAATTTATGGTCTTAGGTCCTACGAAAATAATTAGGTAATTAAGTTGTCGTGCTGCCATATATTATCCCACTATTGGGCACGGGCCTCTGCTCAGGGTAAGAAGGGTTCCGCCATAGTATTTCACGCTGGACCAGTGCGAGTTGGCAATCTTAACACATCTTCAAAAACATGTTATAAAATTGTTCTTTACGGCATTTAATCATAATCCCATAGAATACCTCAGTGGTGCAGTAATAGTGAAAGCGACTACTGGGCAAGGTGTTTTCGTTTTGTTTTTCAGAGTCTGTCTAAGTGTTATTGGATCTTTCGTCAAGAAATTCAGAAGACTTAAGACTCGGTAAAACTATATCTGCTGAAATAGGTGTTATACACCTCTGGCTAACCTTTTAAGGACATAAGCGGGAACAATGTATGTATGTATGATAATACCACAATTGCAGGCGGTTGGCCTAATAATTAATTTCAACGTCAATTAATTTGTATCTACATATTTAATAAAGCACTTCCAGATATATGTAATCTATATAATATTAATTATAGGAATATGTCGAAAATGTTTCTCATAATGTGATCGAATATATTGAATATTATTGTTTCCAATGCAAGTTTATATAATTCTGTAATTAATTGACCACTTTGCAACTGATTCAATTATTATTTTATTTTGTGCCATTTTGATCGGGTTAATTATTTTTGTGAACAATGTTTCGAAAGCTCGTTATTTATTTAACTTGGGTAACGTTGGCAATATAGTTATTATATGACTGGCTCATCGGTAATGCAGATTGCATTGTGGTTTTGATTCTCGTCTTCGTATAATACGTAATCTAATAATTATACTGTATATATCTGCACAGATGGCTTAGTGGTCTACGTGGCCGCTTCGCAGCTGCCCCTACGCTGGGTGGGTTCGAATTCTACACGTGACAAAAATTTGTGTATTCCACTAATGTTGTTCCAAGGCTGGGTGTCCTTTGTGCCCATTATTTCAATGTTTATAAACTTCCCCGCGACTCAGGAATTATTCCTGGTGAGGGAGTTGTCTTTTAAATAAAAACAAATCATAATACTGTCTCACACCCAGATGGGTCAGTAGTTTTTTGTTCCCATTGTTTGAATGTTGCCCTGCGACATTATGATATGTCGCACTTCACAAACATTCAAACAACGGACACAAAGAACACTCGGACTTGGAACAGTTATTTGTGCATCTCAATATTTTCCCGTGTGATGGTCGAACCCGTACACTCGGTATACAGTTGTCAGTACTAAAGCATATAAAGTGTAACTTTACGAGGTCAAGCTCCCGGCCCAGCGTGAGCGCATCGAGTAATCGGTTTACTAGGACTCGAGGCACCTCGGAACGGACTGCGATGGATTTACTTGCCTCATTTTGCTCGACACGATACGATTCTATTTGAGAAAAACTCATCCGTGTTAATTGTAGTAAATTACTCTTTTTTATTTGAAGATACGTTTTTGTTGGGTTCGAGTTAAATTAAACGTGTAGAATATTGACTGTTCGTCCAGTTAGGTGTGCCTGCTAATCGTGAGTCCAATTATTGGTTGGGGCGAAGAGTTATTTGGTTTTCTGTAAGGATTTTTGGTAGCTTATCTGGAGACGGGTAACGTGGGCGATAAATTTATATCCGTATAAAAATTATAAAGACTGCCGTCAGAGGTTTAGCAGTAGTGTTTGCGACTGCTTTGTATGAGATTTCGAATATGATATCCGAGTTATGCAAAATTTTATAGGGTTTTGGCAGTAAAATTCTTAGTACGAAGTCTAGAACTGTGACAATAGACTTATCCTTCGATAACGTTGGACCTAAAATTACACCTAGCGCAATTTAGGTGTATAACCCCTCTGTCTCTCCCCTTAGGAGATATCGGCAAGAGACTGTGTATTTAAAAAAGCACACACATGTAGAAAACTTCCAGTCTAGGGAATAAATGAAACTCCAACACGTTAGGTAATCACACTTCGTTATAATATTGTCTTCAGTTTACGTGAATATTATTCATTGAAATTACTATATACGGCTTTTATCGCGTTGTTTATTTGAAATTTTATTACATAATTTAGAAACTGTTACACTACTACTACTAATAAACTTTACTAATGTTTAAGCTAATTGAATTATTATTAAAACTATTTAGATTTAATTTAATTTTACACTTTCTCTGACGTTTCGGTTGCTTTTCAGCAGCCATGGTCACGGGGAGACTAAGATGGTAGTTGTCTCAATGTTCCAGTGTAGTTATTTCAAAGTACCCGAACATAATTTAATCATTGGTGTTTCTATTTACGCAAAATGAGCTCAAAGTATCATGAAGTCTAGCTGTGGTTTGCTTCTTCTTGGGTTTGACTATTTGTATTACTGGATCCCAATCTGGTGATACATTCCAACCATCTTCTCTATTAAAATTAGGATGTTTTATGATTTCAATAGCCTCGCGAAGCATCCTTGTTAGGAATTGGTGTTCTTTAGCGAGAATCTGTGGTTTGTCAAATCTCAAGTAGTGGTTGGTCTCCTGTTGCACACGTTCACACACAGCAAACTTCAACGAGTGTTGATGTTTTACATCAGCTATGTGTTCCTTTATGCAGGTGCCTATGTTTCTCTTGGTTTGACCAATGTATCAGAGTCCGCAGTTACAATCTATTTTATAGACCCCTGCATCTTGTAAAGGTAGTTGACACTTGATAGATGGTAAAAATTGACTTATCTTCGTTGGCGGCTTGAAGTATGTGTTGATTGAAGCTCGCTTCAAGATGTAGCCAATCATGTCAGTGACACCCCTTACATGAGGCAGGCTGGTGCTCGACTGTGGCTGGGATAAATATAGCTTCGTTATATTTATCCCGTTTGCTCACTTGTACATACACCACATTAAAGCTACAGCAAAAACACCACTTAATTCTCTATTGGCGACATCCGGTCGACATTTTCTTTTTTAACCTGGGTGTGTGTTTTACGTATATCCCTCCGCGGGGGCGAGTGGAGGGGTTATGTCGGATTCGCCGGGGTAAAATAAAGATGTTGAAAAGATAAAGGACCTCCCGGAATACCGACTAAACCTACCACGGTGTTCCTCGACAAAACCGCTACCGACGGGGCCGCGCGAATCATTTGCACATGCGGTCGCGACCTCGTCGAGGTTTCGGCCTGCCGTTTCATACGGCGGGCCGGGCCACTACACGAAAGACCTACCCTATAGGTACTTCTCAAACTAACCCTACTGTCGCCCCTAGAGGGGAGACCTCCGGTCGACTGAGTCTCGCTACCTTATCTTGTCTTAACATCAGCTCTACCCCACTCCAACGATCCCTTCCTCCGACAGTGTTGCCAGAATATTATTAAAATTACCTTAAATTAAATCAATTGTTTCAATAAACAAATTGTCGAAGGAATTGATTATTTGAAGTGTCAGATTATTTTATAAATACATTTTCAATATAAATTATTTATTAAAGAATTACAGTTTATTTCAATTTAAAATATCTTACAACCTTAACCTTAGACACACATACCCATGTGAAGGCGTTTATATTCATATCTTATTAGAACGACTATCCGGTAAAGAATTTATGCCATTCATCCCGGTCAGTCTTCAATGAAATGAAAAGCAATAAAATGATAGATGAAAACTGCAACACAGTATCATCCAGTTACCCCTTGTAAACATACATAGTCGTCGTTTTAAAGGCTCCACTTGTTCAAAGGAAGCATAAAGAATTTTCGTCGCTAATAAACGTGTTCCTGAAAAGTTTCCTGTGCTAGTACCAATTGAATCCTATAGCGGATTAGCCTTTTGTGCAAACATTCTTTTTTTTCATGACAAGTTTCATGACAAGCTAAAAGCATGTTCGAATCATGGCAATCACTGGAATCGCCAGTTGATTGGAGTTTGTATATTGCAGTCTAGGATTGAATGCGCCTATTTTCTTTTTGTTTTTGATTAGATTGCGTTTCGTATCGTCATAATCTTCACAGACTGTTTTGTTAGTTACTGACAGATTGCTTTAGTGATGCAGCCGTAGTAAATCTGTGTTTGCTGTGCATTCTCATGTACTGCAGTCACATTTGGGTTCGATTTCTAGGTCAGGCGAACTGTTATTGAAGTTTAGTGAAATTGAATTCTCAGTATCAGCACGGACTCTAGAACTGCTAATAATGCATCATACACAACATAATCGACGAAAAGTGTGTGTAATATACTTTTGCCTATCTCTGCAGCGATATAGATGTGATATTAGGTATATATTTTTTATTTGCCTCGTTGCATTATTTTGCGTTTTAGTTTAGGTGCACCTAAGGCCTTGATAAGCCTGTTTTTGGGTAGTAGTACTTGTTTCTGCATCAGAGTTTTAAATAATGCCTTATAGGGAATAGACTGGTCTCAAATATAAGACTTAATGAAGAGAGATCTTAATATGTCTACTAAAATGTAGGTGTATTACAACGCTTAGGCTGTTCTTTTGGTAAAAGTAAGAGAAAGTCTAGTAATCAACGGCTAACAAAATCTTAGTGCGCGTCACTATCACTCTTGATTGATAACAGACTAACTGAATCATCAATAATAAAATAAACCTTTTTGTTTTCTCGTAAAGCCTCATCTATAAATCTTACCATAAATGCGAAATCTTACGATTATTTAAGTAAAAGTGGTTACTTTTGCTTTTAGTAAATCTATATTAATAATGCTATATATCTCCTACATAATTATCTCAAAATACCATTGCTTGTTACATTCTAAAAAATAAAAATAAAAGTAGCGGTTTAATCGCGGCGAGAGCACATTAGCGTTAGAAATCTTTGCACTAGACCAAAAAAACAACCGTAACCGCATCAGACAAAAACACATAAACGATTCAAATATTTGTGCTAGACCAAAAAAGACAACCGTAAATACTATGCATCAGGGCGAAAAATAGACACCAAGAAAATCTAAAACTAATGGTCAAACTGATCTTCATATGGGTAGATTAAACATAATATCATGTGGCTTTTAATGTCAAAGGTA
Organism: Catocala fraxini; assembly: GCA_930367265.1. Lineage (NCBI taxonomy): Eukaryota > Metazoa > Arthropoda > Insecta > Lepidoptera > Erebidae > Catocala > Catocala fraxini. The sequence continues at coordinate 24,072,419 of OV884038.1, forward strand.
CATATGCAAAACTTAAATTATATGGCAACAAAATATCAGTGGCTAACATAGTCATTATAAAAACTGGCTGACATACCTTGAACTTCAATGTTCATCAATAAATAATAGCTATATTTATGAATGACAAAAAAGAAGATCATCGTCTATTGATCAATACTACCTGTTAGCCGCGACTTCGTTCGTTATTCATTATGCATTTATAAACTTTCCCATTACTGGGCACGGGCCTCTTCTCAGTGTGAAAAGGGTTAGGCCATAGTCCACCATGCTGGCCTCGTGCGAATTGGCAGACTACACATATCTTCGAGAACATTATGGAGAACTCTCGCACATGTAGATTCTCTCATGATGTTTTCCTTCACCGTAAAAGCGAGCGATAGTACCTAAACCATTTAATACGCACATAACTACAAAAGTCAAAGATGCGATCTTGGGTTCGAATTCGAGAACTCTGCCAGGCAGTCCAACGGTCTCTCGGTAGGCTATCGTTACTTGTATTTATTATATATAATTAGTACAAAATCCAAAGGGGACTAATTCTCATAATTATAGAAGGCATCTGCCATTTTAATTCCTAGTTTAAAAATGGGTATATTAGACATAAAGGTAAAGTTCGTGAGAATTAACCAAATCTAATTTTAGCATTAAATGGATATCCGCCATTTTTAAGCATATTAATTTCAGATTAAACTGCCTGAATTTGGTATAATTATTTGAGTGACTAATATTAGACTTGCTTTGGTAAATAATCACATAGTAAAATCAAATTTTGCTGAACATTTGCTACAAACAGTAACTCATCGCTCATTCGTTGCCAAAGGATCCTGAGGTTGCCACGCGCAGAGGTAAACACGTATCGACACGACACAAATTTTGTATGCGATGTAGACGTATACTGCAAATTTAAGTATGCCCGAATCGCTTGATGCAGTTGCAGCAACATCATAAATGGAGTTCGGTATTGTCAAACATTTTCTATTGAAATGGTTAGGTTGGCAATCCGAGCGTGCATGGAGGGGTACTGAAGAAGCAATTTTTTAAAATCCTTTAGTTATTTTTGTAGTGATGCCTTATCCAATACTATACTTAGACCCTTTTTAAGTGGACTGGTTCATATCAGAACTTTAGGATGAACGGCGTATCAGCACCAAGACAAAAAAGCGGCCTACTTAAGCAAGCCGGCATACGTAGTTCACCTACAATGACCAATGATATAAAGTTTACTATAAATTTTGCAGCTTAGCTAAAATAAGTAGGTATGCTCAGGAATCAAAAACTTAAACAAAAATAGATTAACGTATCTATATACCTGCAATAGTACGCAGATATATATTACATTCATACAGATATACATTAATGAGCAGCGATAGCTCAGTGGGGAGACCAACAGACTGCAATGCAAAGGGTCTCGGGTTCGAACCCACGTCGCGCACCTCTGACTTTCGGAAGTTATATGACTTTTCGAAATTATGTGCGTATTGATTGACAATTATCGCCTGCTCCGTGCCTCGGAGAGCACGTTAAGCCGTCGGTCCCGGTTACCATGAACATGTATGGCAGTCGTTATTGGGAGAGTGTCGACACAAAAGATCCCACTGGGTCGAAGTGTCGCCGGTCTGCACTGACTGGCCCGCACATAAAATACATATCTTACATTCACATTTGCCAGATTTATTTAAGGTCGTAATTGAGGGATATGCGATTGTCGTGTACCAGGCATATTATCAGAGGGATCTACATTCTTAATAGCAGTTTGAGAACGCAGTTACTGTAGCCTCTGATAGCTCCTAATATCAGAGGTATTACCCATGCATTGCAGACCCTGGGGTTAACAACGCATAGGTGATACCATTACCTTGTCCTAGAACAGTTTAAAAAATGGAATGAAAGTAGCTTAAGCCTTCGTAACTCATACTCACCCGACGAAGCGCAGTAAAAGTGATACTACTCGAACACTTGACTTGACTTGACACGGATGGTACACAGGTTAAAGTGGTTGCCTCGCCGCTCCCTTTTCACCAAGTGTTGTGCGTTTGAATCCCATACGGGGCAAAACTTAGTTTGAACCACAAACTGTTATGCTGAGTCCGGGTTTTCTTTGGATCAGTTGTTTGAATGTTTGTAAAGTTTTCCGCGACATAGGTATTAACCTGGGGGCTTTGCCTTTATAAAAAAAGAAACAGAGGGATTACCCATGCGTTGTAGAACCTAGCATGGGTAATTCCTTTGATACCTTTTCCTAGAAAAGTTTAAAATATGGAATGAAAGTCAAGGTACCAACTTAAGCCTGGTAACTCATACTCATCCAACGAAGCGCAGTGAAAGTATTACTAATCTAACACTGGATTCCTTCATAAAAAATTGGCATACGAGTATCTTTGATAAGGCTAGTATCCTTTGAAAACATTTTAAATCTATTAATATGGATACATCCATATATTAGTATAGATACATCAATTATTCTAATAGAATCGATAAATATTAATTGATATTATCATTCCATTTCAGCGAAGCATGTTTTTGCTTACCCAAAATACATTCGACGATCTGTGTTTACCGTATTATCGCTGGTTAATAAATAAATAAATAATTTGGTATTCAATTATAATATCCGCCACACTTGTAAGCTATGCTACGTTTTTCTCTTCTCGTATTTTATGCTATGTTTGAAATATTCTTGTTAAAACCTAATAAAAATTGTCAGCATCATCTTTATAAATTTGGCCAATGGTCGAAGTGAGCAAATTTTTTGGTACGGATTTCATGCTTGTTTAGAACAAGTCTTGCAAATAGGAAACTTTAAAATATACATTCACCATAACAATGAATGTGTTTACAATTACTCTGTGTGAAAAACTTATAATAATTAGTATTTCGCCTAAAAAATTAAGTAAATTTGCAAAAACGTAAGCTCGGGTTACGTGATTTTTAGATTATAACAGTAGAAATCTATCCTATTTTATAGCTTAAACGAAACATAAATAGTTATATTACAATTTGTCCGTCCCAAATATTTAAGCTATTGGTTGAAAATAAAGATACATATTTATAAAATCTTTTCAAATCCTCCATACAATTATAGTATGGCGGCCGCGCGCTGATTTGAATATGCGCCGCACGAGCTCTGTCATTATCTGCCTTACGCTCGGCGCAGTCTTAACGCATAAGTGTGCAGGATTTCCTCTCCTGCTAGGAGGACATAATAAGCACCGCTTTCTTTTATTCCTCTCTAATTTCATGGTTTTGTTAGTGCTAAATTACGACCATGATAATATTTTGAGAATCGTTCGACCAGAGTTGAATGAGGTAAAGTTGTAACGTCTCTTTCTGATATAAAAAGTTCATACAATATCATGGCAAGTCCCTAAATTTTTCCCCTGTTCCGGAAACTCCTGGTTCGGTTTTTCATCACTAACAACGTTGTTTCGTATCTATAGTGATAGGTCTAATGAACCCGTATGACGACACTAATCGTAGGAGTAGCGAGCGAAACATACCTGCCCTACTGTGCGTACTACAGAAACGTACCGAGAAGTGTAGAAGGCTGCGGGGACTACGATAGTTCTATCAATATTCTATCACATACACACAACACCATCTAGCCCAAACTAAGCAGAGCTTGTACTATGGATACTAGACAATGGATAAACATACATATATACTTTTTTTTTTTTGGAAATACATACATATTATACATAGAAACACCCAGACCAAGACAAACATCCATGTTCATGCACACAAATGTTTGACTTGTGCGGGAATCGAACCCGCGACCTCAGGCGTGGCAGTCGGTTACACTAACCACTACGCCATCGAGGCCGACAAATAGGTATACAATAAATATACATAGGTGTATATTTCTTCTTTTTCGTGTGGTTAGTGGCCAACCTGTTGTCAAGAGTTGTTCAAGCCGCCCGTAGACCTCTGACATGGCTTAACGACTGCTGTCAATTTAACAACAACCGGGACCGAGTTTAATTAAAGCAATTCTTGTGTACCAATGCATATTACAATGTAACAGAATATTTAGATAGCAAAATTGATTAATTATTACAATAATTTAGAATTTATAAGTTCCTATAGATTATAAGTATCCAGAATGATCATACTTTTAATTTGTATTTATATTTCTAATATCTGACATTTATAAATTTGTGTGACATTTAGTTAATTTTTATGTCAATATTAAACAACTTTGCACACCACAATGGTAAAATATGGCATAAGCAACTATATAATACACATGTATCATCTTAAAATGTACACATATTTGCAATAATAAATTGATTTGATTTGATTTGATTTGACTTTTTACGTGCCCTCAGAAGCACGGAGACGCTCAGATGAAATACCACTAAGCGGTCACCCATCTATAGGACCCGGTAGTATAATTAAGGGTTAAAACCTTATGACTTTCCTCAGGATTCAAACTATCTCCATGCTTAAATTCAACAAACGTTGTGCCTAACTTCAATTTTAAAATAATGACAAACAAATTTATAGTAGTAATTAATTTGTAAACGCAAATAAATATTTTTCTTATAGACACAACCTGTTATAAATTGAATTTGATATAAATCCGTATATATTATGATTGTTTGAATACTATTACAAGTGGCATTCATGTAAATGTTAGAATATACAAAAAAACAATAAGTCACTTAGAGGTCGTGAGCACGTTGTGACATTTTGACACGTGTCTGTGACACTACGCCTGTGAGTAATGGCCTTATGGCACACCATCACGACATCCCATGCCTAAAGGGTGTATTCGTGTTATGATAAATAATAGTACGGAATAAGGGTCAAGTTTGAATTTCGCGTTAACCTTGGATAGTTTCGTAACAATTAAATGCTAGTAATTTCGTGATACTGAGAAATATAATATTGCTTTTTTAATTTTGTAAGTAAATATTGTTGTATATTTTATGTTAATAATAAAGTTTTTATACAGATATTTACATTATGTATGTATATTAGTAAGTAGAAAAATATATTGTATATTGTGTTCTTCGTTTACATAATATTGCGCTTAACTTTTCCAGAGGACTTTGGTATATGTGTCTAACACTTAAAATAATCAAGAATATGAACATGGATGTTAGCCTTGGTCTGGGTGTTTCTATGTATATTATGTATGTAATTCCAATGAATGATTGACAATTATCGCCTGCTCCGTGCCTCGGAGAGCACGTTAAGCCGTCGATCCCGGCTGCCATGAACATGTATGGCAGTCGTTATTGGGAAAGTCAGTACCCTCTAATATCCTGACACTGGTCTAGCCTTAGGGTATCGTTAGCCTTCGGGTTGCGGAGGTCATGTGGCAGCCGCTCCGTGTAAAAACTGATATCAGTCCAATCCGGTTAGACTAGAAAAGCCGACCCCAAGTATCTTGGGAATAATAATGGCTAGGGAGAATAATTTAAAAAAAAATATATATATATGTATGTTTATCCATTGTCTAGTACCCATAGTACAAGCTCTGCTTAGTTTGGGCTAGATGGTGTTGTGTGTATGTGGTAGAATATTATTATTATTATTCTCTTTATTACTTCTTTGTCTAATAATTACATTTTTAAATATAAATATAAAAACAGGACGCTTATTATTATTATTATTATTATATTAGTGCACCATTATTATATATTACTTATTGGTTAAATAAAACAGATATGACTTTAAACCATTAGATATTGACTTTAATTAATATCACTGCATTTAATGATTTTACACCTTTGTTTAAAAAACACCTGTATTGTTACCTGACTGATACCATTGATTGAGCCTATTTTTTATTTTCTATTTTTATTTAACATTTAATAATTATTATTTGTATTTTCATTATTTGTATTTCATTATTTGTATTCCGTTATTTGTATTTCAGTATTTCATTATTTGCATTTAAGTATTTGTAATTCATTATTTTTAATTAATTATTAGTAATTTGCTATTTGTAACTTTGTCCAACTTGCGCCAACTGTATGTACGTTTTTACTTTGCATGCTGTGGCCAACTGTAAGTGAGGGTGAACACTTAATCTATCAACCTAACACTTCTGTATTTAGTATTTAAGTTGTGTGTATCTTTGTAGATGGTCCAATAAATAAATAAATAAATAAATACACTTGACATTTTTTTTTGCAGTGAAGGTCATTGATTTATTAGATCTACTAAATTATAACATTTGGTATTTAAGTAGATGTTTAACATTATGAAGACTTTTACAATACATATTAACATGTTATGAATATCAATTTTATGTATTGGATTTCAAGTTTATCGGATAAAGTGATTAATAGTTTCAAACACGTAATTCTCAATAACAATAAATACATACAAAATTAATGAAATCGCATTCTTTCTTTATTTTAAGTACTTTACTCATATTATAAAGAGAAAAAATTTGATTGTTTGTTTGTTTGTAACGATTTTACTCAAAAACTAATCAACCGATTTTATTTTAAAAACGCAATATTTTATTGAAAAAAAGTACTGTTACTAATCTAACATACTTTTAAGCGAGCAAAGCCGCGGCCAAAAGCTAGTACTGTTATATAAGAATTTAGCTGTCGTATATTTGTGCCCGCAAACTCTAAAGAATAGTCAATTTCTATATTCTTATATAGAAATGCAACAACGACTACTTTTGTGTTTTAGAGTTCTAAAAAACTCTTATACAACAGCTTTGTCCGTCAGTTCGTCTGTCTGTTATACAAATTTCAAGTCAAAAACCGTAAGAGCTAGAGACTCGCGGTCAGCGCCATTCGACTTAGCATAGATATATCGATAGAATCTGTGGTTTGTCAAATTTCAGATGTAAAACACCAACGCTCGTTGAAGTCTGCTGTGTGTGAACATGTGCAACAGGGGACCAACCACTACCTGAGATTTGACAAACCACAGATTCTCGCTAAAAAACACCGATTCCTACCAAGGATGCTTCGCGAGGCTATTGAAATCAAAAAACATCCTAATTTCAATAGAGAAGATGGTTGGATGTACCACCAGCTTGGGATCCAGTAATCCAAATAGTCAAACCCAAGAAGAAGCAAACCACAGCTAGACTTCATGATACTTTGAGCTCATTCTGCGTAAATAGAAACACCAATGATTAAATTATGTTCGGGTACTTTGAAATAACTACACTGGAACATTGAGACAACTGCCATCTTAGTCTCCCCGTGACCATGGCTGCTGAAAAGCAACCGAAACGTCGGGGAAAGTGTATAAATAAATTAAATCTAAACAGTTTTAATAATAATTTAATTAGCTTAAAAATTAGTAAAGTTTAATAGTAGTAGCAGCGTAACAATTTTCAAAATTTTGTAATAAAGTGTCAAATAAACAACGCGATAAAATCCGTATATAGCAGTTTAATTTCAATTATATAAATTGTTTGAATTTGACTATGTAAATATGTCTGAACCTAAAACGATTGTATTTAGACGTACATGCATAGACCCACGACTAAATCCCTGAATGTATAGGCCTAGGCATCATGGCACGTTATGCCAGATATGGTTTCAGATCCCACTTCATATGGAGCGAGCCTATTGCTATCTCCTGAACATAGTTCCAGACTCCATGCTACACATGAAAGTATCTTGACAGAAATAGCAAATAACACTTGCCCTAGGAATAGAACCTATTGAACAGTCAGATTGACTACCGCAGTCCTACCCAAATATATTCTTGGTATCAAGAATATATTTTGATAGACATACAAATGTCTATCCTATTGTGCCTTATGGCCATTTTAATGTAATATCAGAGGTCTTTTATCATCGCATGTAATTGTGCACTATAGCTTGGTTTTCCGTTTTGTATATCAAAAACCTTTGTTCAAAAGTTGTCTTAAAAACAAAAGGAAAGTAAAAAGTTATTGAATAAAGTTCGGATAACTGTATAAAGACTTATTATCCCCTACCAAAGACTTAAATCACCTGCAACTTATAGTTTCTCTCGTAGAAGTTACTCAGGGAAACATTGTTGGCTCAAGTTCGATAGTGCACTACTCCTTATCTGTAGTTTAATAAACCTATTAATCTCGTTACTCAACTAAACTTACAAGAGTTATAAATTTTCAAAAATCTCGTTTTCTTGTAGTAATATATTGTTATACAATGATAGGGGGATAACAGTACTACATATGGAATAAATTAATATTAGTAGTATGTAGTTACGATAAAACTATCGCAACATTAAAGCTGAATGGAATCATTTGTTGCCACAATAAATATACTTGACATACAAGAAGAGATAATACATCTCTTCTTGTATGTCATCTCTTTATGTATGCTACATGTATGTCGGCCTCGATGGCGTAGTGGTTAGTGTAACTGACTGCCACGCCTGAGGTCGCGGGTTCGATTCCCGCGCAAGTCAAACATTTGTGTGCATGAACATGGATGTTTGTCTTGGTCTGGGTGTTTCTATGTATAATATGTATGTATTTACAAAAAAAAAAAGTATCTATGTATGTTTATCCATTGTCTAGAACCCATAGTACAAGCTCTGCTTAGTTTGGGCTAGATGGTGTTGTGTGTATGTGGTAGATTATTATTATTATTATTATTATTATGTGGGGGCAGTCAGTGCAGACCGGCGACACTTCGATCAGTGAGATCTTTTGTGTCGATACTCTCCCAATAACAACTGCCATAGATGTTCATGGCAGCCGAGACCGACGGCTTAACGTGCTCTCCGAGGCATGGTATAACTATGCTGCCACCTGACCTCCGCAACCCGAAGGCTAACGATACCCTAAAGCTAGACCAGTGTCAGGATATTAGAGGGTACTGAATTGCCCAATAACGACTGCCATCGAAGTTCATGGCAGCCGGGAGCAACGGCTTAACGTGCTCTCCGAGGCACGGAGCAGGCGATAATTGTCAATCAATACGCACATAATTTCGAAAAGTCATATAACTTATGAAAGTCAGAGGTGCGCGACGTGGGTTCGAACCCGAGACCCTCTGCATTGCAGTCTGTTGGTCTCCCCACTGAGCTATCGCTGCTCTTTATGTAGTTATTAGTAACCTATGTTACGTTAAGTTAAGTCTTTGTGGCAATAAAGAATTTTATTTTTATTTTACTTTCAAATCAGAGACTAGATTTTGCTATAAATTTTCATCTTGATTTGTCTATAAATTTCTATCCGTTAGGAACGATTATTTTTGGATGAAAGGTACCCTGTCTTGTTCTGATAACATGTACCCCTAACAACGTATATGCGAAATTTTATGATGATCGGTCGAGTACTAAAGTAGCTCAAGTACATACATACCAACAAACACACAATCACATTTATAATATTAGTTAGGATTAAGAATACTTTGAAACTACTTCTGCTCTAGTAAAATTTTATGTCTGGTGGGAGACTTCACAAACAAAGAACACAGAAGGATCCAGACTTGAAACAACAAAAAAAGCTGAACCACAGCTTACTTTTTTATCATGTAGGAATCGAGCTCACAACACTTGGCGCTGCAGCATCCGTGCTGATCCAGCTTGTTAGTTTCGTGGAGTTTGCGTATGTTTGCGATTCTTTGACCTCGGCTTATATTCCTAGATCAGATAAAATATTGTTGGGTTTTCTGTTAGGTGATCGTTAGACAAACGCAACAAACCAACTTTGTTTTGTTTCACTGCCATAAGTAGCGTTGCAAGACTGCCTGAAGAATTGGGTTGCTTTTTTCCGGGTAGATAACTCCTTACGCACTGGATACATATGGTAGCACAATGACTTCTTATTTAGAGGATCAGCAACGCATGAATGATAACACTAATGTGGCAAGCTCATTTAAATTACTGCGTTATAAGTGTCTTAATTTGCATTAAAAAACCAGTGTTATATGAGATTGAACACTTAACGAAACTTCCATATCACCATACCACTTACATATAATATCTGTAGGTGCCACATTTTAACAAATAAATATAATGTTATTCTATTCTAGACTAAGTTATAAGTGCCATGTCCATGATATTTATTTTTCCATCTCTAAAATAACTTTCGATGGCATTTAGCTAAAGTTATACCTACCCATAAAATAGGATTAGTGGTATTAATACGACTAAATAAAACCCAAATATCAAAGTGCAATTTTTTTTTTTTTTTTATTTATTTATTTATTTTAGGACCACCAGTGGTTATTACAAGAATGCATTCACAATAATAAACAATAAATTTCTAGTCACTTGCATAACCTTTTAAGGTAGCCACTGCATGCACAAATAAGTGAGCAATATAAATATTAGTGTTTAGTATTTATGATTTATGAACATGATAGTAAAAAGAGGTAAGTCGCTAACTTTAAAAGATTATATAGACGAACAAATCGTACAGTGAAAAGTAACAAAATACTCAATGGTAATACTAATGCAGAAGGATCATAGTAATAATAATTATTTAGGATTTAAAAGACAGGCGAAATTCTCAATGACAGTCAATAAATCAATTCAATTTTCTACGATCTATATAAATAATAATTTCAACGAATACACGTATAAAGCCTTGACATTAAATCTTACATTTAATTTTTAAAACGTTTATACACAAGGAAACGTTTATACAATTTGAATAAAACAGCGACGTTGAGATGATGCGAGAACGCAAAATCACCAAATGTTGAAAAATAGACTAAGGTCGAATATTGGAATGTAATATTTACGGAACTTTTTATCATAATCAACGTAGGATTTGTAGTTCTTACGCACTTAGCTAATAGTTTGTGGTTGATTGTAACGTTAGCTAGCCGAGGCATCGTGCTCATGGCCGACAACTAATTTAATAAACAATGCAAGCGAATGTGATATGATCTGAGTATCGGATTTGTGGTTGAGAGGATCCTGGCTCAATTGTAATGACAGTGTAATAATTTAATAGCGTAAACGCTATAAAAGTTTAACATGTGAACATATAGTATGAGCTAAAACTCGTGTTAATGTTTACCATTCAAATCAGACTTAAAATAATGTTTAAATTGCGAACAATTATTAGAAGAGAAAGTTGCACTATTATTAAGGGTTGCAAACGAAGCGTTATTCAATATTATCTTTAACGCTGGTATAAGAGATAGCTAATTAGACCACTGGGCTACCATCGTAGGAAAATTCGTTGTCCTGGCAGTCAACGCCATATTTTTGAAATTATTTATCTATCGTTACAATCGATAGATAAATAATATAAAGAGACTCACGGGGAGGCTGTCTCCCCGTGACCATGGCTGCTGAAAAGCAACCGAAACGTCGGGGAAAGTGTAAAATTAAATTCAATCTAAATAGTTTTAATAATAATTTAATTAGCTTAAAATTAGTAAAGTTTAAAAGTAAAAGTAGTGTAACAGTTTTCAAAATTATGTAATAAAGTGTCAAATGACGACTCGATGGCGTAGTGGTTAGTGTAACCGACCGCCTGAGGTCGTGGGTTCGATTCCCGCACAAGTCAAACATTTGTGTGCATGAACATGGATGTTTGTCTTGGTCTGGGTGTTTCTATGTATAATATGTATACATTTACAAAAAAAAAAAGTATATATGTATGTTTATCCATTGTCTAGTACCCATAGTACAAGCTCTGCTTAGTTTGGGCTAGATGGTGTTGTGTGTATGTGATAGAATATTATTATTATTATTATTATTATTAAATAAACAACGCGATAAAATCCGTATATAGTAGTTTAATTTCAATGAATAATATTCGCGTAAACAGAAGACAATATTATCACATCATTTACAAAAGTGAATTAATTAGTATCACTGCTACTACGCCAAATGTGAGTTCAAATTTCAAACAGACTAAAAATTTGTGTTCTATGTTTGGATATTCTTTATGTTTGATTTTGAATTTTTGAATGTTGTTTTATTTACCGCGGGAAAGCCACGCTTCGGCTCGAATTGGTCAGCTCAACCGGAGTGATACTACGTTCTTATAGAAAACCGGCGTGAAATAGCGCTTGCGTTGTGTTTCGTCGAGTAAGTGAGGTACCGGGTGATACCAGAAGTATCATTCACGCATTGCCGAGTCTCTATGGGATTAAAAACAGTATTACTCATGCAAGTCTCTGTAATGTTTACTCTCCAATGCAAACGCAATAATAGTCTTATTACTCTTACACCGGTTTCTGTAAGAAAGTGACATTTAACGTTACCACTGGCAACGGCAGACTACCATACTAAATGCGATTGTGAGTTTGTTTTTCTTTGGTTGAACGCGCTAATCTCAGGAACTACTGGTCCGAATTAAACAATTATTTTAGTGTTGGATAGCTCATTTATCGAGGAAGGCTATAGGTTTTATAACATTACGCTACAACTTACGGGGGAGGCGCAGTAACCATAAACGCGGGTGAAACCGCGCACAGCTAGTTACTTATAAAATTTGCAACTAACTATTTGCCAGATGCATAACCGTCTATATAGGCCGTCTTAACATAATATAGGATGTATATTTATGTTTATAAAATGCGGACTTTTGTATAATAAGTGGGCGTATGATCCAATATGGTCGCCAGTGTGACGTAATCAAATGTCAAGCGTTCATTATTGACACTATTGAGTGTTTTGGCAACCTTGCATCTTGAAACGTTGTGTCATCGTTCTTTGTTAAGAATTTTTTGTTTATTTTTCCTCATCGTTGAATTAGTATTTAAAGTATTAGCTGAATAAGCATCCGGTGAGGTGAATTAGCCTTATAAAGAATAATCACAGTGTTCCGTTTATGTGGTCATTACTAATCATAAATAAAGTTTCTATGAAAAAAATCGGTATACCTGTGTGTTTTATACAAATTATATCGCACACTAGCTATTGCCCGCGGCTTCACTCGTTCGTTCGTTTGTTACACCGTACTATACTATTTTTCTGCATACAAGGTCTGTCTGAAGTCGGGTCGGTCTGTCCCCTGTCCTGCTGGGTAGTTCGTTGATGTAGTTTCAGTTCCAGAGACCCACCCGCTGTGCCACCTCGCTGCCTTGTATGATACAAGGTAGCGAGGTGGCACATCGTGGTGGTTTTTATCGGTAGGTCCAAGTCCGAGTCCGATATAACTCTCTCGCCTCCCCTTGTGGCAAGGGGGTATGCATCAGGAGCAATTCCCCGCGTAAAAAAAAGGTTAGTAACATTACTTTTTTCTGGATGAAAGGTACCCTCTGTTCTTTCCTGTTTCTCTGATAAAGAGATCTTTTTCAAATTAATTAATTTATTTAAAAAATACATAATAATATCTAGACACAATATCCTGTGTCCATGTTAATTTCATGTTGATCGGTTGTATAGATAAGTCGTGAAAGTATAACAAACTTACATTCGCATTTATAATATTAGTTAGAATAACAAATTAAAATAACGAAGCCAACGAAGGAATACACAAAAGACTTAAATTTAAAAATTTATCGATACCTATTGTCTTTTCTCGATTTTTTCATATATGAAAGAAAGAAAGAAAGAAAGAAAGAAATATTTTATTTTAATGAAGCATTGCAACACACAATCAAAACTATTATAATACAAAATTTGTGTGTAACAGTAATAAATGTATTTATAAATTGATAATAATAAAAATAAATAAATAAAACTTATATACATTATTATATACCTTTATGAATTACTACATTATATTACGTTAATTAATTACATATACTATTACTTAATATATTATTATATATAATATCGAATACACATTTATACATGTATATTCAATTTTTTTTACATAGGAACCCCATATTCAATTTGATATGAGAAGAAAATTACATTTTAATGGGTAACGATCTTATATAATTGCTATTTTAAATGCGGCGTTGATATCCCACTAATTTTCAGTTACATGTATACATTTTATAATAAATACATTATAATTATAAATGTGAAAGTTTGTGAGGATGAATGGATGTTTGTTACCCTTTACGCAAGAACTACTGAACCTATTGCGATAAAACTTGGTATGCAGATAGCTAGAGACCTGGAATAACACATGAATACTTTTTATCCCGATATTCCCGCGGCATCCGGACTTAAGCGGGTGAAACCGTGGGGCGCAGCTAATATCGGCATAAGTTTACATATTTTGCTGCCTGATTTTCCTTCCTCGCTTAAACAAAGTGTTACTGGGTTTTTTGCTTGACATTTCTCAGTAGCGGCGCGGAGCTTAGAAATGTTCTCGGTAAACAATAATAGGCTCGTCCTTACAAACGTGAGTCGTGAACACACCTCGACCACATCACTTCTATTTTGATTCGAAGATAAGGCACGATTCTATGAATTTCTTATATACGTAAATCCCAACTAATATTATAAATGCGAATGTGAGTTTGTTTCTATGTTACGCTATTACGGCCTAACTACTTAACCAACCATCACAGAATTTCGCATAGACGTTGTCAGGAGAACAGAAAAGGATATAGGGTTCCTTTTATCCAGAAAAAAGTTGTGTTACTAACCTAACCGACAATTACGCGAGTAAATTTTACATTAGCCTCAGATGTCAATATAAGCGCAATACACACCAAAGTCGCCAACCCGCCGACTTATGTCGGCAACTTTTTGTCGGCGGCTTCACTCATTGCAAGTCGGAAAATTTTGTCGGCGGCTCGTCATGAGAAATTTATTTGGCAGTTAGTGATTGCTGCGTGTCGAAAAAAGGTTGTGTCATATAATTTGTGTGCTGTGTCTCAAGTATAAGATAATTCAGTAAATAAATTATTAAACATGGACGATGACAGTGATTTGTGGTAGCAGCTTCTGGAGTTATTATTGCTGGATCCCTCCAAAGGCAACGAAGCTGTTGGATTAGACCGAGTTTAAATACTAGCACGTCACTATTGCTCGAATGATGCCACAACTGAGCGCTCGCGTACGTAGGCCGCCGACATGCCGCCAACATGTCGGTGGGTAACACGCGCGAGCGCATGTTGCCGACATGATTATTTTCATATAGGCCGCCGGGTTGTGTCGGCGGGCTTTGTCGGCGGGTCGGCAACTTTGGTGTGTATTGTGCTTTAGGCGACAACGTGACGCATTTCGCCTCTGTATGCGTCGACCACATACCACTTCAATGCATAAAAATTTGTTTCACATGGCTCCTGTAATTTTTATTTCTCTCTCACATAGATACATAATAAGAAATTACACAAAAGAAAATTAATCTAGACATATACATAACCGCAACTATGTGAGAGACTGGTATCTGTACTTGGCTCGACCTGTATGACAGATTACCAGCATCTCCAGGCACTAGACTCGTGCAGTACTAGAATGTCAGGTAAGTGTCCCGGTGGGCGTGTATACCTAAGCATTACTACTAATTGCAATTGGCAGTATGTATACTGTATAAGTTATGAATGAGAGTGTGTGTGTGTGTGTGTGTGTGTGTGTGCGTGTGTGTATGTGTGTGTGTGTGTGTGTGTGTGTGTGTGTGTTTGTATGGTGTATGCGTGTGTGTGTGTGTATGCGTGTGTGGGGGTGTGTCAATTCAGGAAATAATGTGTAAAAGATTTTCTGTCTCGTCGTAACCAAGGGATTTCAGCCAAGTTGTGACAACCTTTTTACAATTAAAGCGAGTGAGTGAATAAATGCTGATCTCTTTATTTATTTTATTATATAAGTATCCTCCTAGAAAACCAAAAAATCTCGCGGAGAACGCTGTGTTCCTCCGAACATTTAAAGTGTCACAAGTGTGATGCTTTCGACGCTTGTTTGTGAGAGTAGTGGGGTCAAAATTAAGCGTGGCGTGCTGCTTTAGAACGATCCCTAAGACAAACAGTTGCCTCACTGTCAGGACGTCAGTAAGCTGGTACAAGTCTTTGGTAGGATAAAGAAACGGCAAGGACCGACTAACCTTCAGGACCGCTCTTTGCACTCTCTCTAATTTTATCAAGCTATTTTTACATGCCCCGCCCCACACAGTGACACAATAACTCATAACTGATTGGTAGAGGGTCAAATAAATCATTTTGATGACCTGTGCGTCCGCTATATGCCGTAAATTTTTGAATATGTACATTAATTTCTGTGTAAATAAAGGCAATGAATACTGCTTTATTTAAGAAAAATCTAAAATGCCTTTTAGTTAATACTTAAATGTTATTATAACTTGAACGATTATATAAACTATATTTTTTCCAATCTTAAGACCTCACAGTGACATCAAGTAATAGAACAATAATACATGTATCTTTTAACAGATTAATTATTTAATGTATTGTAATAGTTCTAGGAATGACATTGAAATAACTTAATTATTATTGACATTGACGTAATATTATTATTATTATTGACATTGAAATAATTATATTATTATTATTAAATAAATAATTAATCTGTATTATTATAAGTTTTAGAAGGATATTGCATTAACTTAATTTCTTAAAATATTGCATCTAATTATATATACATATTATTTCAATGTTAATCTTCATTTTGATCAAAACCATGATTGTATACATTTTGCATTCCTTATGCAATTGAGGCCGCGGAAAAAATTCTTCTTTAAAAATAATCCCGCACTAGAAATAAATCTTGTGTCGAGGAAGACATTACAAACACTCGAAAAATGGACACTAATATCACCTAGACTCAGAACAACTTTAATCTTTTGACCGCCACAGTCATGTATACATGACAAAGCAACATATTGTGTCCAGCACGCCACGGTCACGATTACATGACAGACTTTTGAATGCTAATAAATCTAATAAAAAGTATTGATTGTCTAATTTACGTTAATTATGTACTCATCCCAATTTATATTATGTGAACTGCTTACTATTTATTTTATCCATATTTGCATATGATCACAAAAACGATGTACGTATAGGTACGTACGTACGTAAAGGATGAAATCGTAGATTGGCGCCAAGAGCACGCTTTTGGTATTTTGACATGGCGCGGTCAAAGCGTTAAGCAGATCTCACCAATTTTGCGCGTGCGGTGCGGATCAGACCATGTCCCACCTGCTGGAGTGCTCTGAATGCTCATACAAATGCTCAGGTCAAGAATAGACGGACGCCACCGCGGTACAAGTGGCCACGCACTGGGCTCAATTATTATAAGAATGTACCGTCGAAACGACAAGAAGAAGGAGAACCAATTTTTATTTCGTGTCCAACCCACAAGAAGGCAAGTACTCAAACCATAATCAATCTACGATCTACTAAATACCGTCGCTGTCATTAATAATTCACTCGGACGAAATCTTCTACATAAATATAATCATCATAATCATATTTAATAATATCAGCCCTATATTAAACTGTCCTACTGCTGGGCACAGGCTTCTTCTCAATATGAAAAGGGTTAGTCCAAAGGCCACCACGCTGGGTCGGTGCGGGTTTACAGACTTCTCATATCTTGGAGAACACATATTATGAAGAATCATGGATCTGTGACAAGAAACACCTGGACGCCGAGCTTCAACATGTTAAGCAAGTACTGCAAGACAAGAAGGTCCAACAGCCGCGCCGCTGTCACAGATCCCGAAAAAAGCCAGCCACAGTCGAGCGCCAGGATGACAAGATTGGCTACATCTTGAAGCGAGCTTCAATCAACACATACTTCAAGCCGCCAACGAAGATAAGTCAATTTTTACCATCCGTCAAGTGCCAACTACCTTAACAAGATGCAGGGGTCTATAAAATAGATTGTGACTGCGGACTTTCATACATTGGTCAAACCAAGAGAAACATAGTTGATGTAAAACACCAACGCTCGTTGAAGTCTGCTGTGTGTGAACATGTGCAACAGGGGACCAACCACTACCTGAGATTTGACAAACCACAGATTCTCGCGAGAAGATAGTTGGAATGTACCACCAGCTTGGGATCCAGTAATACAAATAGTTAAACCCAAGCAGAAGCAACCCACAGCTAGACTTCAAGATACTTTGAGCTCATTCTGCGTAAATAGAAACACCAATGATTAAATTATGTTCGGGTACTTTGAAATAACTACACTGGAACATTGAGACAACTACCACCTTAGTCTCCCCGTGACTATGGCTGCTGAAAAGCAACCGAAACGTCGGGGCAGTGTAAAATTAAATTCAATCTAAATAGTTTTAATAATAATTTAATTAGCTTAAAATTAGTAAAGTTTAATAGTAGTAGTAGTGTAACAGTTTTCAAAATTATGTAATAAAGTGTCAAATAAACAACGCGATAAAATCCGTATATAGCAGTTTAATTTCAATAAATAATATTCGCGTAAACAGAAGATAATCTTATGTAAATCATCATATTATAATAACTACATTTTAACATAAGTTAAATATGTAAATAAAAATATCTGCGAAGACCCGTTTATCAAAACACATTAATTGAAATCACTTCATATAAGACATAACGATACATTTACCTGCTTTTTGCATAATGAGGTATGGTCAGCAAAGTCTGCTGAACGTTTTGTAAATTTTAATAGTATTATATGAATACAAAATTACATTTTTTTTAAAGTTTCTCTCGCATTCATCAATCCTGTGTAGCGTGGGACTTAAAAGCATTCAAACGACGAACCCGAGATCACCCAGCCCTGAAACAAATAGGTATTTATGAACACACATTTTTCATCTAGCGTGAGGATCGAAACCACAACACTCAGTATAGTGGAAGTTATGAGACGACCATTTAAACCACTACGCCACCCATGCAGGTATTGTTATATAGTAAATTATAATTATCATTATTGTGTCTTCTTCTCTCTTAGCCTTTATTATTCCCAAATCACTTGGGGTCGGCTTTTCGGGTCTAACCGGATTTGACTGGATATCAGTTTTTACACGGAGCGGCTGCCACCTGACCTCCGCAACCCGAAGGCTAACGATACCCTAAGGCTATACCAGTATCAAGATATTAGAGGGTACTGACTTTCCCAATAACGACTGCCATAGATGTGAGCCATGTCATGGCAGCCGTGATCAACGGCTTAACGTGCTCTCCGAGGCAAGGAGCAGGCGATAATTGCCAATTAATACGCACATAATTTCGAAAAGTCATATAACTTCCGAAAGTCAGAGGAGCGTGTGCAGTCTGTTGGTCTCCCCACTGAGCTATCGCTGCTTTTTTATTATTTTGTATGATAATAAATTGCAAATCACAAACACACATTAATCGACTTATGCTGTTGACTGTACAAGTTAATAGGTTATAAAGTCATGGTCATACACACATTGTTATTAAAATTTAAAGTCAAGGTGAAGATGAGCTTAGAGATTGAACCGGAGACTTTTCTATACATACATAGTCTTTTTATCATATGTTTGGAAGGATAGGCAGAGGCATATTACACCGACATTTCAGTGTATACGTTCTTGTACACTCCTCGATAGTTTAGTGGGTGACCGCTGGACTGCCACGCAGTGGTCTCGAGTTCAATCCCATGGCACACATCTCTGACTTTTCGAAGCTATATGCGTATTTAATAGCTTCAATCGCTCGCTTTACAGTGAAGGCAAACATCGTGAGGAAAACTGCATTTCTGAGAGGTCTCCATAATGTTCTTGAAGATATATGAAGTCTGCCAACCGTACTGGGCGAGCGTGGTGGACTATGGCCTAACCCTTCTTACACTGAGAAGAAGCCGGTGTCCAGCAGTGGGACATGGCAATACAGGGCTGATATTATATACACTCCATAGTAGGTATATGTATGTATGTATCTTATGTGGAGGCCAGTCAGTGCAGACCGGTGACACTTCGACTCAGTAGGATCTTTTGTGTCGACACTATCCCAATAACGCCTGCCATGTTCATGGCAGCCGGGACCGATGGCTTAACGTGCTCTCCGAGGCACGGAGCACTCGATAATTGTCAATCAATACGCACATAATTTCGAAAAGTCATATAACTTCCGAAAGTCAGAGGTGCGTGACGTGGGTTCGAACCCGACACCCTCTGCATTGCAGTCTGTTGGTCTCCCCTTTGAGCTATCGCTGCTCTATAATAGGCATATACTCGTATACACTTCATAGTAGGTATTTGGCTATACCCTCTTACCAAAGAGTACACTACGATATATGTACGTGTTTTGCTCTTTGTTATAAAAACGACTTAAAAGGTTCATTGGGTTGTGGGAGGCCAGATATGGGAGTTCTAGTTGTCCATATACTGAATCTTAGCGAAAATGGCCGTACAGTTATGGTCACATGATGCTATAAAAGATTATATCCAGTAGGAGGTGAACTACTTTTAATAAGGCTACTAGATAAAATATGGAGACTTCGTTGAATGTAAGTGCTGTGCATTGATTTCGAGTTGGAATCGCAGATCCAGACGAAACATATAATTGCGATTCCTGTCAGGACACTTTCAATACATCAGAAAACACGTAAAATGGTTGGTTCTACACCCGTTGTCTCCGAAATCTCCAGTCTAACGAATCTCCAGTCGTGTCGGTTTTCCTTCCTATGGACTATAACACAATAACACTTTACAACACTCGAGAAACGAATCCGATACCTCGTAATCGGCTGTGAAGTTATGCCACAAGACCAACGGTATAATTGCATAGGTATGTGTTAATTACGGGTATTAGTGAATATAGTTTCGTATCGCAATCTCTCAAATCAAAATTGAGATAGAGTCCATTGATACTGAAGCTGCACTACAATCGCCTCACGTTGGTGAAAAAGAGATGCAATGACTATAGTCACCAACTAGCCAGTGAAAGAAACAAACTAACATAATCCTAACTAATATTATAAATGCGAATGTTAATTTGTTTGTTTGTAAGGCTTTCACGCATTAACCACTCAACCGATCACGATGAAATTTTGCATACACGTTGTCAGGGCTACAGAAATGGACACAGGGTGCGTTTAATCCAGAAAAAAGTACTGTTACTAATTTAACCTACTCTACATTCGCTAGCGAAGCAGCGAGCAAAATCCAGAATAATCTTACAAAAAAAATACGAAGGTATTGATGATTATAATTAACTTCCACCGCCTATATGAAATTTGAAAACATTGCATACATTCCGCAATAAGTTCAAGCTGTTTTTATTAGACAAACAAAAATCATTGTAATAATAATTTTACATATCTTTAAACAGTTAAGTACAGCAACTTTACTTACGGGTATGGTACTCTTCATGACGAAACATATTGTATATTTTTTATTTTATCTGATAATGTTTGTGTAGTGCATACTTTGTTAATTTGCGCGTAGGCAGCGGTAATGTTTTATTACGCATCCGCCTCTGTGAGACGCTTTCTTGGCATTCATGACAAATGTAACTTAATATGATCATGGCGTCAGCCTCTCAACTATAAGTGGCGTTCGGATACACATTACATTGTTCCTTTGTTTTTTTTCGTTTCTATTTTTATTTTAAGTGTCATTTTCACATGCAGTGTTTTGTAGTCTATCATAAGGTTATATTACACAAATTTTTTATTTTGTATAGGCTACTATATATAAATATATATTTATATATACACTTTTATGTATGTATATAGTATAGATATATTGTCATAAGTTTATATTTATTATTTTTATCCCATTTTTTGTGTATGTTTTATTTTCTTATGCATTGGTGTGTAAATTATTGTTAGTAGGTCTGCGAGAATACCAGCGTTGCAGTCTATACTGCAACAATAGCTGACGCAGTTGCCTAATTTGATCTCCATGTACCGTTTACAGCTTAAATTGTATTTAATAGTTTTTTAAAATTATGTATGTATGGAGATTCAAATAAAGCATTTTCTTTCTTTCTTTCTTTCTATTACTTAATCACGTTTAAATCAGATGGAACTTGACATACAGACTAACCATATACTGCATTATCATATAGGATTATTTCTATCCCGGTATCATATTTGGTCAGTAGTGGTCCATATAATAAGATGCGAGCCTACTGCTGTAAAGCGGGAACGCAATCAATCATTTTCAGCACGAACTCTTAAAGAGTCCGTACTGAAAATGATTTGACAGGAATAACAATTCGTCCCACTCGGGCATTGAACCCGAGAACTCATCCTGGATTTAATATAATGATGGTTGCTATTAATAGCTTAAAGAAGAAGATAAGCTCGCAGCCCATCTGATTTTAAGCACACGTTACAGTTAACGCTTATCTTAAAGCAAAGGACGCAAAAAGGTTTTTTCTGCAAACAATAAAACCGGAATCGCACTCATATATTTCTCCAAAACCAACACTCTTGCGAATAAAGTGCAGACTACAATAGACAGAAGAAAATACACTTCAGAGGGGTTCAAAAACATACAAGCAGCACTTATAAACCTGCCACGAAATGTGCATTCATATTTCATTTCTCTTATGATTGATATTTACAAAACTATTCTCCAATCCCCCTAACCCATCCAGTGCAGCTTCCATCATCTGATATTATCGCAATGACAGCTGCCGTTGAAAAATATTTATTCCCCTTCAAAAACAGAGGAGACACAAAAATAACTTTCCCAAGTAAATAATACATCAAAGGGCTAAGTGATTGATGCAGGGGGTTAACGGGTGTGGAGGAGTGGAGGGGCGAGGTGACGTCATTAATCTTTCTGCTAGGGCTTCGCGTGAACTTTCCATAGGGGCATTGATAGCTTGTTTTGATGGAACTCTTTGCATCGCCTTCGGTGGCGATTGTGATGTAAAGTAATTGGTTGATTCTAATTCCTCTTTTGGCGAATTTCTTATTTAAATGATTTGTCGAATCTGGAGACATTAGCCGTTGCTTTAAATGAAAAAATACGGAAAGAAATTTGAAATGAATACTGGTAAAAAAATGCAGAATGAAATTTCTTTAACAATATACATCCATAGCTTCTCATCTATATCTTCGAAACGGGAGACGTAGTAGACACATATTCAGCCAGCTATAATTTAAAGTCGCTTGTTTACATTACAAGAAATCTTAGACCACAAAAGGCTCAACCCTTAAGTTGTCCTTTTGTGGTCTATCCGTTATAGTTCCAGATTCCATGCTGCTACTGAAAATTTTTGATAGGAAAGCCCAATAGAACTGCAGTTTGATCCAGCAATCAAGAGCTTCACCGACACAATTAACAAATAAATATGTGACTGTCAACGTTTTATCTGGTTGCTAATGTTAAGACTACTAAATTAACTAAAAGTATTTGTAGCATGCCTAAGCTTTAAGTCATTAGAGCAAGTGTGCTACTATGAAAAATTCTATAAGAAGACTCATTAATACTACTACATATACTTATATATATACTCATTTCTTTATCTCTTGGTATAAATATCAATCAATCTGCTCATTGCAGTCCACTGCTGGAAGATATACCTCTCCCATTTTACATCACAACATCCCGTCCTCCACCTTTCGCATCCAGCTTCTTCTGGTCATCGGTCCATCTGGCCATCTGGCCACAGCACATCCTACCTTATTTTTACCAGATCGCCAAGTTGCACGTATATTTGTTGAAAATCATGAGGGCTTTTGTTTGATTACCTGATCGGCGAAGTGTTAATAGCAAAACAACTAACCCACAAGCTAAGCCACAGACATCACATAGTTATCAAATAAATATTAAATGAAATTTTTACGTTAGCACACCTGTGTTCGTAACAGAGAAAAACTTTGAACAATACAAATTTTTTAAATTATAATATCTTGATATCATATATAAGGTTTTATGGGACCTGTTTTGTGAACTAATATTATTAATATGCGAAAGTAATTTTGTTTTGAAATATTATCTTACGTGTACGCGAATGCTTCTACATTCAAATTAAATAATTTTATACGGATTTCAATGCAGTTTATTTAAAAAATACTTCTTTGTATCTAGTATTTTTATATATTATTATTATATATATATATTTCGTTCGCTTTATAGTCATAGGGAGACTTAGATAAGATTCAAGCTTTTAAACAAATCGCGATAAATTGTTTAATTTCAATCTATTTGTTACGATTTTAGGACCACACTGCTGACTTGATATTGATAAAACTTCAAATTTAATCAAAAAAGGTTGATGTAGTTAGTTAGCACGTTAGCACTTTCACTTCACATTTGGCTTGTAAATTGGACAGTTAGTAGTTTAATTCCTTTCATCAATAACCTTGTTGGTGTAAGGAAAGTTGGTAATTCATACTACCTTAGCTCTACTCTGAAGGACAATAGATTACCAATGTCTGTCGGTGCTTCTTTCATCGATTGATTGTTTGAGCTTTGCTCTCAGAAATTACTTAAGCTTCTGCAGTGTAATCATATATGCAAGTGTCTCCTCGGTCTTCATGCAACTAATACATATGGAGCTGTAATCATGCCATACGTGGTTGATACGTGAATTATTGCATTGGAATTAATAATATAGCCATTATTACTCAATTACGCCCGATCTGCTTAATAAATTAAGTACAAGTATCCTATTCAAAAGAATATATAAAAAGAACATAGATATTCATAAATTTACACCAGCCTGAATATTCCTCAGGGAAGGCAGTAAAAATAATGTGGATTTCACTTGCTAAAATCGATGGCGTAGTGGTTGGTGTAACCGACTGCCACGCCTGAGGTCGCGGGTTCGATTCCCGCACAAGTCAAACATTTGTGTGCATGAACATGGATGTTTGTCTTGGTCTGGGTGTTTCTATGTATAATATGTATGTATTTACAAAAAAAAAAAGGCATATAATAATATGTATGTTTATCCATTGTCTAGAACCCATAGTACAAGCTCTGCTTAGTTTGGGCTAGATGGTGTTGTGTGTACGTGGTAGAATATTATTATTATTATTATTATTATTAACTAAGCTATTAGACTTTCTCTACTTTTGCACCAAGGTCTAGTTAAGAATATCTATCTGAACGATTTTACTTTGTCCTTTTTTATTCGATTTTTGTAGTATTTTCTTTCTATGACCAGAAACAATCACAATTTTTGTTATTATCTTTATATCGTGCTCTGTTATCAAACTATTCCTGAATGAGTACCCAGTAATGCAACAATTTCAACATACGATTAGAAAGGCAACAAATAGTGTAATCGAAATAGATATTTACACCTAAAGTCTATCCTACTTTAACACAGGAATTAAGAAGATTTCGACAGTCAACGTTTGTTAGACAGAACGGCGACGAATCAAAACCGACACCGATACAGACAATACAAATAAAAACCTAAACAAGTAATTTATTTAGGGAACGATAAACTTATCGTCTGATCGATACAAGAACAAAGACAAACAGTTTCTACGTATCTCCAAAAAAAACGAGCATTGGGTTACTGCGGAGCGCTTTTTGCCCGTTTAATTTATATTCTTGCCCACTGTGTACAATTTATGGCACTGTATGTAGTTTTTTTGGATTGTTGTATTTAGTGATGTCACACAGCCGCAACGAATGAGATTCCCTTTTTAGTCAATGTATAATATTGTTGCTATATCTATCTGAAAAATATGTAGAGTCACTTAGATACGAGGTTGCTAAGGTGATTTCTTTATGAGAAC
Organism: Catocala fraxini; assembly: GCA_930367265.1. Lineage (NCBI taxonomy): Eukaryota > Metazoa > Arthropoda > Insecta > Lepidoptera > Erebidae > Catocala > Catocala fraxini. The sequence goes on from OV884038.1 coordinate 24,097,841, forward strand.
TGGATCCATGGATCCGAAGACAAGATTTGTCTACAACTGGTATCAAAGTTATTCCGCAACATCGGAGGGTAGAGTAAGCACTTTGTATAAGCTTCTGGTTTAAAAGAAGGGAATCCTAAGTATTATTATAAATACAAATGAAAGTTTGTTTGGTATGCTTTCACGTCTTAGCTACTCGACCGATCATCATGAAATTTCGCATACACATTGTCATGGGTACAAAAAAGATCATAGAGTACCTTTTATGCAGAAATAATGAACTGTTACCGAGAAATAGAAATTGATTGAAATAACCTACATTAACGTGAGCGAAGCCACGGGCAAAAACTAGTACTCTACAATAAACTAAGTACATTAACTATAGAACTGCATATCTCTGCACCACTTAAGACGTTTTATAACTATATCACCGAAGAATGCAGCTACAAAACGTCTGCCTTAGCCTTCAAAGAGATGCATACGTAAAGTTATTTGGAGTGATATTTGCTACATTGCTGCAAAAGCGAAAATCTTAAGTGGTACACACACGGTGCACGTCGCGTCGTTGAGATATTTTTAGATAGACATCAAAGGAAACGATTTGTTCGTGTAATATTTCATCGCGATCGTGGATCGTTAGAGCGTCGCTTCTTGCGCTTAAATATTTAGTGGCTCTCTTTGTATATTATTTAGTTTAGTTTTATTGTAGTGCTTATAATGGTTAATGTCTTTATTATCCACAAAGGAAAGGCGTGGTCAAGGAATTGTGGAGGTTATTTTATTTGGACGAAGAATTCCAAGTTTCAGACCATTTTTGGTCATTGCTTAGTACAAAGGCTTACGAACTTGGGGGCGTTTATATTGATTATTATATACAACAAAGGAGGCTTTCGGTTCGGTTTATTGTAAGTATTACCCTTAGTATTTGATCGCTATATCATTTGCGTGTTAATGACTTTCAATAAAAGGATTTAAAGATTATTTTATAAATAGTGTGATTTATTATGAGCGCTGCTGTAAGAAATAGTGATATAAATTAAGAAAAGTCTGCTATGACGGTTTGAGCATGTAGCAAGAATAAACGACTGCCCAAAAACTAGATATCTTTTATTTTTGGGAAGCTTTTTGTTATGTGCTATTGCTGGACAAAAGCCTCTCCCTTGGAATTCCTATTCACTCTGTTCGAAGATACTCCCTGCCAGTCCCTTTCGGAAATGTGAAAGTCATCCCGTTATCTCCGTTTAGGAATGCCCCTTCACCTGTCTTGTGGCACCCAATTGGTCACGATTGGTGCCCACCTCTGCAGGTCGCAGACATATCCGATCTTCCTTGCGGATTTTACACCTTCGTCAGCTATGCGTGTTTGGGTGCACACAGTAGGTACTGTTTCGGAAACGAAATATCATACATATATCAATTAAAATATCTCTCCACGTCGAAGCTGTTCTGAAGGAACGTCAGGTTAAGAGCATCCTAAACCGGCACGCATGCATGAAGAATATAATGAAAGTGAATGAAGCAAGAAAGGTATGCCAGTATCGTAGCAATTGGAAATCTATAGTTTCTGCTTACCTTTGCCAGAATTAGACGTGAGTTTATAGATATATGTATGTAAATTGGTAAACGAATCTACGTCTAATAGTATGCGATAAAGCGTAGCCATTTTAGTTTTCTTTTAAGACTTAACACTGGTAATTTATAACAGTTATAAATTATTCTGGTTATTGCTTATAAACAACGCACTGATAACTAGGACACAGGGCGTTCCTTTCATTGCCTTCATTTTAGGCAGAAACGCGCGAGTAATGACTCTAGCAAATAATAATATGCTATTTTTTTTTTTACTTGGGCGAATGCTTTGACGCATACCTCTCCGCGGGGCAACGAAGAGGTTATGTCGGGCTCACCGGGGTAGTAATACCCCGGTAATACCGACTAAACCTACCACGGTGTTCCTCGACATAACCGTAGACGGCGGGGCCGCGCGAATCGCTTTCACATGCAATCGCGACCCCGCTGAGGTTTCGGCCCGCCGTGTGAAACGGCAGGCCACTACTTAATAGACCCTCTACTGTCCCCTTGTAGGGAGACAAAAACACGACTCAGAGACGCGCGTGGGAACACGCACGCCGCCTCTTGGACCTGGTGCTGATCGGGTGGCGGGCAGGCCCACGAAGCCCACCACCCCCAGGTCAAACCTCAGGGTGGCTGGAGGTCATCTCGCGCCCTCCGGCGCCCGGTTCTGCGGTTGGGGAGAGGGTTTAAGCGCTCCCTCTCCCACTCCGCCACCTCCTTGATGGACATGACTTCCTCACAGAAGGAGGCGACGGCGTTCCACGACGTCTCGCTCCGGACCATAGATTGAACCACGGCCGGGAGCGAGAGGGCAACCGTACCGACTGCCGCGATCAACTGACGGCGCTGCGATGCCCAGGCGGGGCAATCCGTCAATGTGTGCAGCGCCGTGTCCTCAACAACGTCGGGGCAGTCGCCACAGTGGTGACAACCGGGCGTCTCTTGCCGACCTATGCGACACAGGAACTGGCCAAAGCAACCATGACCAGTCATTACCTGTATCAGTTAGAAGGTGAGGGCACCATGCCGCCTCTCCAGCCACTCCTCAAAAACGGGTCTTACCGCCACGATTGTGGCGTGCCCAAAATAATCATATGCTGAAGTAACCGCTTACCAACACGCGGGACGTTTAGTTACCAACTCGATATTACAAAAAAGGAAATTTCCAGAGGAAATCCGTATGAGTCAATCAGTTCTATATTTATCGTCCATCCGTTGTCATCTAGTTTAACATAGCTGTAAGTCGATCCACAAATCTTTTAACGGAACATAATATAAACATGTTGAAGAAATCAATAAATAGAACTTAACGAAGTCGAGGCGTGATCTTGTCGTCCACAGGACGTCGCATTAAACACAACATTATATTTACAATCACATGCTTTGACAGCCAAAGCAAATTGATCTCTACGATTTCAAGAATAAGGGTCAAGGAAGCATTTTTCCGGTTGCAAAACCAATATGGTTTCCCAAGTCCCTTTATGTCCCGCGAGGCGTAAATTGGGTTCGACTTGGACCTTTGTGCAAGCGAATTTATAAAATAATAAACTCTCCGTGTATTATATGGTCGGTTCATAAACGGTTGATACCGAAGACTTGGGATCAAAGGTGTGGGTTAGGCAAACTTGGATAATTTTGCAGTTGTGGCTTCCCCGACCTATTTACCTGAAACGTTGAGTTTGTGACTCAAATTCAATTTGTCAATGTGATTCACTGACCAATTGGTACTGAGTTAGAGTAGTATAACTAAATAATAAATAATAGTTTAAAAAGCTATAAAACAAGCTTTAAAAAGTAGAAAATAATTTAATAATTTTAATGTAAAAAAGCATGGGGTGTTTTCTAAAATAAATTAAAAAAAAAATTATTAAATTATTTTCTACTTTTTAAAGCGTGTTTTTTTAGTTATTTTATCTTTTACTTATTTTTAATTTTCTTAAACATTTATTTTTTATATTTTTCTAAAGTATTGTATTGTCATCAGTCTTTGATACGTGTTCAAATCAATACGCCGGTTTTAAAGGGGAGAACATCACATTCAAAGATGCCGTTACATAGATTCATAGATACATACTAAGCTAATAAAAGCTTGTTAAAAATTACTTCAAACTTCCGTGCATAAGTTTGCGCTTAAGTTTATGTTAGGTCTTAAGTTGAATTCCAGTTTTTATGGTTATAAAAAATCTTAACTTAATATTATAAATGCAAATGTGAGTTTATTTATTTGTTTGTTATGCTTTCACGCCTAAACTACTCGACCGATCATCATGAAATTTCGCATACACATTTTCAGGAGTACAAAAAAAGACATAATATGGTACCTTTCATCCAGGATAAAAGCACTATTCCCAAGGAATAGAAATTTATCGCAAAAATCTTTATTAACGCAGGCAAAGCCACGGACAAAATCTAGTATAATATTTATTCAATAATAACTTTTATAACAGCGATAGCCTAGTGGGAAACCGTTGCACTGCCATGCAGAGGTCTCAAGTTCGATCCCAAGCCGCGCATCTCTGACTTTTCGAAGTTATGTGCGTTTTAAATAGTTAATTATGTAACGGTGAAGGAAAACATTGTGAGGAAACCTGCATGTCTGGGAGTTCCATAATGTTCTCGAAGATATGTGAATCCTGCCAATCCGAACTAGGCCAGCGTGGTGGACTATGGCCTAACCCTTCTCACACTGAAAAGAGGCCCGTGCCCAACAGTGGGACAGTTTAATACAGGGCTGATATTATTATATATATATATATATATATATATATATATATAACTTTTATAATTTTATATGTATGATTAGAACCCAACGCGATCATGTTTTTGATTGTAGCTTGACTTGTCAGGTTTGCAATAACCGTCGCCATTACTAGACTGGCGATGTCAGACTTTCGTTTATAGGTAGATGTTCCTAAATGCGATTTCAAAAGGTGATGATGAGAATGATCATGTTAATAGGGTAAACAGGTAAATATACACAAGAGTAATTAGAAATAAAAAAAATCCTTTTGTGAAAACAGTATTGAAATTGGTTGCAAAATAAGGGAGTTATTAATATTTTAAATTTATATTGTATGCTACACCCCTCAACATTATTATATCCATAAAAAGGGGGCATTAAGAATGTCTCGCTATCACCCCATATAAACTTTTTAGGCAAAACTAGTTACGTCACAATTAGTCTCGTGCATCCTTTTTCTGTCATATGAAAGAAAGAAACAAAAGAAAAATAATTTTATTTGTTCCACGCTCATGAGGTAACAGGAAACACATCCAATATGTATAAAAAGAACAAATAAGGTCCTGCGTCAGCATACATACATAAAAAGATTCACGCCTGTTTCCCAGAGGGGTAGGCAGAGACTACGGATTTCCATTTGCTACGATCCTGACACACTTCTCTGGCTTCATTCACTTTCATCACATTCCTCATAAACGCCCACTGCGTCAGCAATGTTGCAGTATATCCACAACGCTGGTATTCTCGCAGAGCCTGCATGATTTCGGTGCATGCAGGCAGTAACATACACACATAACTCGTTTAAAATTTAAAATTTATATTTCTGTTTATTATTATTATATGACAAGTACTTCTACTATCCGATTTGAAACGCTAGCATCCGTTATAGTTTTGAGTAGATTTTCAAATATTTTAGAGTTAAGGTAATGTAACAATTTGTGTCGAATAGGCCGGCAAGAGACGCCCGGTTGTTACCACTGCGGCGACTGCCGCTACGTTGTTGAGGAAACGGCGCTGCACACTTTGGCGTACTGCCCTGCCTGGGCATCGCAGCGCCGTGAGTTGATCGCGGCAGTCGGACTGATTGCCCTCTCACTTCCGGCCGTAGTTTAGTTCAGTCTATGGTCCGGAGTGAGAGGTCGTGGAACGCCGTCGCCTCCTTTTGTGAGGAAGTCATTTCCATCAAGGAGGCAGCGGAGCGGGAGAGGGAGCGTTTAAACCCTCTCCCCAACCGCAGAACCGGGCGCCGGAGGGCGCGAGATGACCTCCAGCCACCCTGAGGATTGACCTGGGGATGGCGGGCTTTGTGGGCCTGCCCGCCATCCGTTCAGCACCAGGTCCGAGAGGCGGCGTGCGTGTTCCCACGTGCACCTCTGTGTCGTGTCCTTGTCCCCCCCAGGGGGACAGTGGAGGAAGTATTTTTTGTGAACTGGCCTGCTGTTTCACACGGCGGGCCGAAACCTCGGGGGGGTCGCGATTGCATGTGAAAGCGATTCGCGCGGCCCCGCCGTCTATGGTTATGTCGAGGAACACCGTGGTAGGTTTAGTCGGTATTACCGGGGTATCTTTCCCCCGGTGAGCCCGACATAGCCTCTCCGTCGTGCCGCCAGAGGTATGCGTCAATGCATTCCTCCTCGTAAAAAAAAAATGTAACAATTTAAGTTAAATAACATGAAATATAAGTTAACTACCCTATTCCCGTTTTCTGTTTCTTAATCAAACCTTTTTTTTACGTAGCGCGAATAATTTCAACATGCGATAGGTAATTTTTTACACAAGGCCCGAATGTGGCTTTCTAAATGAGCTATTTTATTCAGTCCCTAGTCTGTTTCTCGACAGCCCACGGTTCCACGCAATCTCGAGCAACGATTAGCCTTTGACAAGGTTCCTTAATAAAGACTGAGGCATTCTTGTATTGAGGTATATTAACTGGAGTAAAAATCTTCTTTAAGTTACATATATAAAACAGAAGCCATTTTATGATTAAAATGATGCTTTTAAACTTCAGAATTTAGTATAAAATAAATTCTGTAATTACAACTGTAATCATATGAGTCTAAGGTTTTACTTTCGTACAATAATTGCATATACACATATATTTACGTCTGTATATTCTCAAAACAAAGGTTATACAGGTGCTGTAGTGGTTTAAGTGGTCGTCTCAACACAGCCACTACGGCAAGTGTTGGGGTTTCAAATCCCAGACGGGAAATTTGTGCAATCCATGAATTATTGTTCCGAGCCTGGATGTTCTTTGTTTGCATGTTTGTTAAGTCCTCTGCAATAAAGTGTGGGAGCTGACATAGCAAAACTGTAGGACACTCGTGAACGCTTTTACATAGGCAGTTCCTCACGAACACCCCTACTAGTATAACTTGTACCATTTTGAACAATAAATATGGACAATACCATGTATCATTTCGCTCTCCGACACACCACCGTGTTACGACCCAATATACCAGAGAGACTCGACAATAGTATATATAAATCTATATCTGTATCTGAGCAGCGATAGCTCAGTGGGTAGACCAACAGACTGCAATGCAGAGGGTCTCGGGTTCAAACCCACGTCGCGCACCTATGACTTTCGGAAGTTATATGACTTTTCGAAATTATATGCGTATTGATTGACAATTATCGTCTGCTCCGTGCCTCGGAGAGCACGTTAAGCCGTCGGTCCCGGCTGCTATGAACATCTATGGCAGTCGTTATTGGGAGAGTGTCGACACAAAAGATCCCACTGGGTCGATGTGTCGTCGGTCTGCACTGACTGGCCCCCACATAAGATACATACATACATATATAAATCTTGTGTCGTGTTTAAGACTACTTCCGCACTAAATATACTTACGGTAAAAGAAGTCTTAAAAAAACTTACATCCACATTTCGCCAGATCTGCTTATTAGGTACCACGCAATGGACGACGAGTCATAGAACTGTCTACCGAACGCTATTCTAGATTCCATACTGAAGATATTTCGCCAGGTATATTTTTATTTCCCACATGATACGGGGTGAGCCTTTTGACGTTCAACGGACATATATCAGCTGGAGGCTTTGGAGTCAATTGAGCGTAAGGCCAGGAGATTCATCGGCAATGACCAACTAGTCAACGCACGACTCTAAAGCTTGGAGCATCGTCGTAGGGTCGCCAGTCTTTTGTTTTCTATCGGATACATTTCCGAGAGTGTGCAGAGGAACTGCATAATTTGATTCCTCCTTCCCCATTCTACCATCGGACGTTCATACAAACAGACCAGCGGCACAGGTACATGGTGGATATACCACATTTACGCACGAAGCGCTCTGCTTCCACTTTTATAATGCGTACCGCAAAGAAGTGGACCTGACTACCTAAGTCTGTGTTGCCCGAGAAGAACAATCTGGGTGTCTTCAAGTCGCGAGTGAATAGGTATCTTCTAGGCTCAATCGTCGACTGCATCTTCGCTTAACATCAGGTGACATCGTGGTCAAATGCAAGACTATCACAAAATAAAAAAAAAACTCCGTACTAAACAATCTTTATATTTTAGATCATGGGTAATGTAACTTAATGATGAAATGATAAAAAAATTTCGTATACCCAAACGTACCAACGAGGCAGAAATGTATTATGTAAAATGCTACTAGCTACCTATACATTGTAAGGGATAAGGGTATTTCTAAACCAGTCATTTTCATACTAAAGCTCACTTTGTAAGCTTCAAAGAGTAATCTATATTGAATCTATATTGCATATACTGCGTAAGTTTAATGTATACTGGCTTATGGATCCACTAGTATATGACCTGAACAAAGTTAACGTGATAACCAAAACCTGTATAAGTTGACCTCTTAATACCTTTATGCATCATGTAATGACCGGTCAATTTATTAAAAGATTTTATTTGAGGAATTCAAAGTCTTAGAATTTTTTAAGCAGTATTGATCTGTCTTCTGTCCTCTTTGGCAGTATACGTATAATACAAAACTTTTATTACCTATCTACATGTAATCCACATAATGTATTATAATAATAATAATAGTAATAATATTCTACCATATACACACAACACCATCTAGCCCAAACTAAGCAGAGCTTGTACTATGGGTACTAGACAATGGATAAACATACATATATACATTTTTTTTGTAAATACTTACATAATACATAGAAACACTCAGACCAAGGCAAACATCCATATTCATGCACACAAATGTTTGACTTGTGCGGGAATCGAACCCGCGGCCTCAGGCGTGGCAGTCGGTTACACTAACCACTACACCATCGAGGCCGACTATTATTTGTTATTAGTGAACAAAGTGGATATCCCATCGGTACACAAGTGCATTTATTTTTATGTACCAGATCAATACATGCGTGTGATAAATATTCACATGAATCATGTATGTATGTATGTATCTTATGTGGGGGCCAGTCAGTGCAGACCGACGACACTTCGACCCAGTGGGATCTTTTGTGTTGACACTCTCCGAATAACGCCTGCCATAGATGTTCATGGCAGCCGGGACCGACGGCTTTACGTGCTCTCCGAGGCACAGAGCAGGCGATAATTATCAATCAATACGCACATAATTTCGAAAAGTCATATAACTTCCGAAAGTTAGAAGTGCGCGACGTGGGTTCGAACCCGAGAGCCTCTGCATTGCAGTCTGTTGGTCTCCCCACAGAGCTATCGCTGCTTATTTACGTCAATCATACTTATGTATATTATTAGATGCTAAATTAATAGGTAAATATAATAATAAAATATGATTTTTGTAATATCCATATTAGTTCTAAAACCGTTCTGTGTACATCCTGTGTAATATTAAATAATTTCTAATAAATCGCTGATTTGACTCATCATAACGGACATTTAAATAGGTATATTAAATTAACTTATTAGATATTATTATGTAATGTTAAATAATTATACATCATAATTGTGATTGCCATTTCATTTATAAAATAATTTTGTGTAATATTAAATTGTTTCTAATGGAAGTGCCGTTATGACACGTCCGGTCGTTCTAGCAAATTTAAATAAAACGCAAAATAAACTAAATTGTATGTTTAAATCAATATTAAAATTAAATACAATGTTTTGTAATAATAATTACCGTTCTAACACTATTTTGTATACAATTAAATGGCTTTTAATGAAACACTGATTTGACTCGTTATCACAACTGTGAATCATCCGTAGTTTGTGAGCCGATATAAAACGAGAGAGCCAATATGCTGTAGTGCAGTTGCTCCTCGGTGATTAAACGTACCACATAAGGAATGATACCGTTCTAATTATATTATGGCTGGTGTTTTGTAATTAATTGTTATTATATTGTTGTTTGATTGTAATATATAGTAAAATGTGTTATAATATAGTATCTGATATAATGTTATTAGTAATTAATATAAATAAATACATAAATATTTGATATTGAATTATTGCTTTTATTAATTAGTTTAAGGGAACCATATTCCTGTCATTAATATAAAATAAGAAAAAAATGCCCAACCAAGTTCCTTATCTACTTTACTTATACCCAAAATTTAACACGTGCAATAGGACGACGATAATATCGTCTTCTAACTTGTCCCCCATCATGGCGCTTGTCTTTTGCCTCTAGTAGTCCGACTGGAAGGGCAATCGAATTAATTAATAATTTACTAAACGCAAATCTGGATGCAGACATATTCTTCGATAATATAAGTCAAATGGCTAAAAATCTGTTAATGCAATTGAATTTAGAATGTATTTAAATAGGAATTGTGATATTTTATTTTATTTTATGTTTTGTGTTGCTAATTTGATGTATATATTATTAAAAAGGAAAGACTGACTAAGAAAGTTTATAAGGCTAGTGTGAATGGAACAGTCGCAAGAGGAAGACCTAGGCGAACGTTTCTTGATCAGATCGGAGGCGTTCTGGACAAAGGCCAGGTTAAGAGCACCTTGAACCGACGGGCGTGTATGAGGAATGGGATGAAAGTGAATGAAGCCAGAGAAGTGTGTCAGGATCGTAGCAAATGGAAATCCGTAGTCTCTGCCTACCCCTCTGGGAAACAGGCGTGAATCTATGTATGTATGTATGTATATTATTAAAATTCTATGTTTATATAACGTTTTTGTGTTAAGCTTTAGGAAATCTAGTATAGCATATAAGTGTTTAGGTTTAGCTATAAGCTTATATTGTTTAATAAATCAATAAATAAAGACACGAAAAAAAAAATTGTTACAACTTATTTATTTAATATTTAAGTGCTATGCACTTGTCGGTGTAGCAATTTCCATCTTTCTCGGACCGATGCCAAATACTTCAGTTCTCGTTATACGTCTCTACTTTTACTTTTTCTTTCAGTTGATTTCTATACTATTAGGAATCAAGAGTGAAATTGTTAAAAAAAAAAAGAAAATAGCAACGACACTTTTATTTTCTAGTGATTATTTAAATACACAAAATGCTTATTCTAACTTTAATAAATTACACAAGTTAATGAAATCAGTTATATTTAATACAAACGACTAGAGAGCAGTAAGTAATTTTAAAGGTTATAAAATTACGAGAGCACCCGACAATGATAAAATAGTACGTCCGTTCCGCACGCTGTCCGTTGAGAAAAAGAGGCCCAACTGCGCGTCGAACTCGCTTTTATAGCTTGCTCAGTCGACCGTGACGTTATTCTTTAACGTCGCATTCCGCAACCAACAATACTTTATTCTTGCTCTTCCTCTCTTTCTCTTTGCCTCTCTTTTCTTGGCATAGTATTGGTAATAAATTTATCATATTATCTAAGTAAGTGACCAATCATGCTTCCTATAATTAAAATCCCCATAGTTATTTTTTATGTAAGAAAAAAAAGAAAAAAAAGATTATTAAATAAAAATCAGTTCCACATGCGCAATACGATTTATTCCTAGCTATAGTAGCTCGTTAACGCTTTTCGGCGTGCTTCATAGGATCATGCTTACAAGTTGATTTTGTATAAAGTGCTCGACACACGAGTTAATAATGCTATTCATCAATATATAAAACACAAATATTTTTAATGAAATGTGTTTTTCATTGACTTACTATTCAAAGACTTTTTGATCATATATACATTGATTATGAATGCCTCGGTAGTGTAGTCGCATTAAATGTGACTACTGTACTTGAAGTCTTGAGGTCGACTTCTGGGTCGGGCCAAGTATTATAGGGTGTTTTCTGGCTAGAAGTTCTCAGTAGTAATACGGCGTACCGATACGGCAATAGGCTTGCTCTCGATTAATTGGGACCTAAACTATAGCTGATAAAATGCGGGTGTAATGTTACACTCGCGTTTCATCAGCTATAGTTTCTTCCAAGTAATCTTTCGGGGAAATAGACGTAGAATAAGTTACATATGATCCTATCGAAAAAGAAATGCATGTCGGAGAATAAGACGGCAACTCGCTTTTGACACGATGAAGCAACAAAATATAGGCGTGGTATAATATGAATGAAATAAAACAATAAAGGTTGACTGTGATTATCTCTGATTTGATCCGTAACGCAGCGAGTTCGTCCACCGAATGTGTTAGCGCACGAGTCTCCGGCGCTTATATAACGTCAATATGACACTGACAGTTATAACTGTCACTCCAACTGACACATTGGCTCTATGGCGACCTCACTCAAGTTTACGCTTGATGTTCCGAAACAAACCAATAGATGGCGCGTTATTCAACTCCAATTACAGAAATAAATTGCAATCCAATGATTATTTTCTTGAGGCTCTAACATACATAATTTCTTTTTTGATTTCAGTGGTCTTATTTTACAAACAACTGCCTCACCAGGCATAATTCTTTTGTTTTGGGGGACTTTATAAACATTCAAACAGCGGACACAAAGAACACACAGATTCCAAACAACTATTTGTGAATCGAAAAAGCAAATATGTATTTCTTTTTCGATAGAAGTGGCAAGCTTACCACTTAAGCCACACAATTAAAATTGTATGGTCAACTCAAAAAGAAGTACATTGAAACCATTAGTAGCGTTTCACATGTACGATAGATGTATAGTACCAATAGAATAGTTCTCTCGGAAAGAATTAGTGAGGAGCGAGTAGACAAGGCAAGTTTACAGCTAAATTGACTTTATCAATTTGTGTAGTACTCGTAGGCCTGCGTGGGACGTGATCTGGTTTGGTTCGACAAAGTTTTGTGTGTATTGTGTTAGAGGATGACAAATAGTAGTATTAAGGGCTTAGTAACGGGGAGGGAAGGTAGAACCAATCGATATATCTTTTGGCGAAGAAGAAAATATTGATTACTAGTTTCTGTCTTGTTTCCTGTGGGATCACATACTGGGATAAAGTAATACCATGGGATGATATACCGAGATAAAGAGTAGGTAATGTCTTTATTGGTATAGTCTGGCTCCTTGCCAAATTTTATTAAGTTTCGTTCAGCTGCTGTGACGTGAGAGGTAACAAAAACAGAACTACTTTCGCATTTAATTATTTCCTAGCTTTTGTCCACGGCTTCGCTCGCTCGGAATCATTACTTTTTTTAGATGAATAATCTATTTATTGTACCCCTGACAACTTGAATGCAAAATTTCTTGATAACCAGTCGAGTAGTTAAGGCGTGCAAGTGCAAACTTATATTTGCATTGATAATATTAGTACAGATTTGACAATATAGGTATAAGTATGGACTAATGGTTTGTCTGTGAAGTTTAAAGTGTTATATCTATATTTACCTATTTTATTAAAGTAAGTATTGTTTACAATGTGGGTTTCCTGCGATGATTGATGACAAAGGTTAAGACATAAAGATATGAAAATGATCTACTATTTTAACAAAATATCTATTTATAAACAAGTGAGAAACGGCCATGAATTGCCGTAAATTTTAGAGTTAATAATAATAATCATATTCAACCACATACACACAACACCATCTAGCCCAAACTAAGCAGAGCTTGTACTATGGGTTCTAGACAATGGATAAACATACATATATACATTTTTTTTTGTAAATACATACATATTATACATAGAAACACCCAGACCAAGACAAACAACCATGTTCATGCACACAAATGTTTGACTTGTGCGGGAATCGAACCCGCGACCTCGGGCGTGGCAGCCGGTTACACTAACCACTACGCCACCGAGTTCGAAAAGATGGTTCAATTAATATCCAAAGGTGACGTGATACCACGTGACCTTGAGGTTAGAGGTCAAAGGTCATAGTCATATCGGGGGTATATCGACCGCGAGTCTCTAGCTCTTACGGTTCTTGAGTTGAAAGTTGTATAACAGACGGACGGACGGACAAAGCTGTTGTATAAGAGTTTTTCGAACTCTAAAAGGGAATGATAAAACAGTGCAGTATTATTTACGGCCCTGTTTGTCAACTGATTGTTTTTTGTTTTGTTTAGAAGGTACTGACGAGGTTTAGGGTTATCAATAAAAAAAAAACAGTTTCAGGATAAAAGGTAATATGGCTCTATGTCCTTTTCTGTACCCCTGACAACATGCATGCAAAATTTCATTATGATCTGTCAAGTATTTAAGGCATGAAGTGTAACAAACAACACACTTTCATTTTTATAATATTAGTTATTGTTTGGGTAATGTAACCGAACACCTCATACACTCCTACATACATGCTTGTGTGTGCATACACGCAATAAACAATATTATATATTGACCTAGAAATTAGGCATAAGTCAGTACATCATTTACAGTCGCGTCAATTGGGTTCCGATTGCAACATTTTGTACTCATCAAACATTTCTTATAACATTAACATTCTATAGTTTAGTAGTTAACATTGTCTTATTTTAAGTGAAGTGAAATCAACTGGATTTCTGCATGTAAATCCAACTTATCATTTATAAACCCACTGTAAGCTAAACACCGCCACAGTTATCATATTATAAGTCATGGCTCGCAAATCGGCCATCGAAAGACGCAGCAGGGATAGACTCACGGTGACTGACGTTTTTGTCTGAACCTAGAAACTAACATAAATGTTAATTTTGTAAGCTCACTAGCCGATAGTCTTGGCCATGCATCAGTGTGACTTTGTGTCCTAAATGAATAATTAATGATTATAACTCAACGTTTGACTAGTTTTTGCCTTTCGAGCCGATCTATAATATAATATCAGCCTTGTATTACACTGTCCCACTGCTGGGCACGGGCCTCTTCTCAGTGTGAGAAGAGGCATGCCATAGTCCACCACTCTGGCCCAGTGCATGTTTGCAGACTTCACTTGCCTTCGATAATATTATGGAGAACTCTCAGACATGCAGGTTTCCTCACGATGTTTTCCTTCACCGTTAAAACGAGCGATAATTAACTATTCAATACGCTCATAACTTCGAAAAGTCAGAGGTGCGTGCCTTTGAATCGAACTCGAGACCTCGGCATGGCAGTCCAACTTTAACCCACTAGGCTATCGCTGTTTATTTATATTTTTACGAACAGTTTGAAAATAGCCACCCAAAAAATACATACAACATTCAGACTGACAACCATATCGCCGGCCTCGATGGCGTAGTGGTTAGTGTAACCGACTGCCACGCCTAAGGTCGCGAGTTCGATTCCCGCACAAGTCAAACAATTGTGTGCATGAACATGGATGTTAGTCTTGGTCTGAGTGTTTCTATATATGCATTTCTTCTTCTCTCTTAGCCTTTATTATTCCCAAGTCACTTGGGGTCGGCTTTTCTGGTCTAACCGGATTTGACTGGATATCAGTTTTTACACGGAGTGGCTGCCACCTGACCTCTGCAACCCGAAGGCTAACGATACCCTAAGGCTAGACCAGTGTCAGGATATTAGAGGGTACTGACTTTCCCAATAACGACTGCCATAGATGTTCATGGCAGCCGGGACCGACGGCTTAACGTGCTCTCCGAGGCACGGAGCAGGCGATAATTGTCAATCAATACGCAGATAATTTCGAAAAGTCATATAACTTTTGAAAGTCAGTGGTGCGCGACGTGGGTTCGAACCCGAGACCCTCTGCATTGCAGTCTGTTGGTCCCCCCACTGAGCTATCGCTGGTTTCTATAAATGCATTTGCAAAAAAAAAATATACATGTATATTTATCCATTATCTAGTACCCATAGTACAAGCTCTGCTTAGTTTGGGCTAGATGGTGTTGTGTGTATGTGGTAGAATATTATTAATATCATATTATTATTATTATATCATATGCTGCTGCTATGGTACCAAGTCTGAACTTTTCTCACAACTTAGCTTACGCTATTATCCTACGCTTGAACTTCAGCATAGCTGATAAAATATGCGCTTGATATGTACATATCTGCCTACTGCCATGAGGATATAGAAAGCGGCATATGAATGTAAGGTTTATTCTTAGATCGAAGATGTCACAGACGTTGCTGTATTTGGTATGGAAATAGTGCAAACACAACGCTGTCAAAGAGTTTGCAAGTATGTTTGCATATTGTGACTTACGGTATACACATATGTTACCAATATTCTATCCAAACATTCGAGCAAATGCTGATATACGATCAATGATCCTTTTTTATATAAAGACAACTCCCGCACTAGGAGTAATTTCTGTCGCGGGAAAAATTATTAACAGACAAACAACGGGCATGAAAAACAGGTGGAATCTGTACAACTATTTCATATATTTTTGTCCCGTATGGGGATCATACCTCCAACATAAGTGGCACAGAGACGGGCACACCGCATACTACACTATCCGTGCAATCAGTGAAAAACGTGCTAAGGAAAAATTCTTATGTTCCAAAGATGATTAACGGGAATTTCGCGACGGTATTCTTTTTAAAATATTTGCAAGCTTAGTGACTATAAGTGAGCAGACATTTTTTATCGTTAGTCTCGTCACGCAATCAAGGTTTTTTTATTACAAGCATTTTTAGGTCTGTTATTTCTTCTAAAATATTAATTTAAATAATACGATGTGTAAGGCAACTTTAATCTACGTTAAATATCGACGGTAACTAACGTATTTATATGGATAAGTATTGATACTGTATTGATTAAAATAACTTTGCAGATATAACTTATTATTTTAATTAGTATTAAATCAATCTCATCATCGCCAAATTTCTTAACTAATTTCCTTGTACAAGCTTTTTACTGAAGATCCAATAACACTTTGTTCGATCTGGGCATCGAAACTGAGACTTCTTGATTACCAATCTTTTGCTAAAGAACCGACAGGGCAGCATTATAAAACTAATTAATTTATAGGTTTTTCATAAGTTAATCTTGAGCTGTAGCGGTCCGCCGGCAGTCAGACACGTTCATTCAATCATGGCCGGCTTGCCAACAATTGACAGATTAATCAAATAAATACATGACTCACATAAACGGTTATCCCAAATCATAGTATTACATTGAAAATAAAGCTTTGAAGCATTTACACAATCTATACTGCAACCCTATAAATAAATAACACAGTAAGTAAAATTCAGTAGCAGCCGATAGAATCTGTAAACTCCCGTAGAACGGCCAATGCAGCCAATACGATAAAGGCAGTAAATACTAACTAGCCAATACATTACATTGTTTAGCATCCATAGCTCGCCCGGACCGGCTAATCCCGAAGATTGCGCCATCGACGCGCCAATCTATGCTGTAAATTATTCGCACACCGACAATGGATTGCGATAGCCATGTGTTGTATAAAAGATTCATGATGTTGCTTTTTTAGAATGTGGAAGATGGAAGATTGTGCCGACGGTTTAATTTATGGTGATTTACATACATATATAGTTTGTCGTCTATATTCCCAAAAGTAATAAATACATCCGATGATGGAAGACGCAGCAGGAGTAAGCACCCTACAAGGTGAACCAACGACCTGGTAAGAGTTGTGGAAAGTGGTTGGATACGGGTGGCCCAAAACCAGTCGGTGTGGAAAACCTTGGGAGAGGGCTATGTCCATCAGTGGACGTCATTTGGCTGAAATGATAAATACATCCTAATTAGGCTAGCTATGGTCATAAGTACCATATAATAGAGAGCAAGCATATTGCCGTCTGCTGGAGATAGAGAATTTCTAAACAGAAAAATATGTAATACTAGATTTTGCTTGCGGGTTCACTCTTGTAAATGTAGGTTTTGTCAAGTTTCTATTTCACAGGAGCTGAACTTTTTGCAGATTAAGTTACCATATGTCTTTTATTATCCTGACCACGTGTATGTGCAATTTTATGATGATCAGACATCTAGTTAAGACGTGAAAGCGTAACAAACAGACAAACAAACTCACAGTCGTATTTATAATATAAGTTGGGATATACTTTTAATGTTGCAAGCTGGGATTTAAACCCGGAACTTTCTTTAAAATCATACCTTTATCACATTTGACATAACGACAGCCAAACTATCAATAATAATATCGTAAGACAATGAGACAATTTTTTGTCCTACTGCCTGTCTCTCCGTGATCATGATTCCTGAAAAGCAACCAAAACGTCGGGGCACGTGTGAATATTACATAAATTTTACATACATACATACATACATACATAGATTCACGCCTGTTTCCCAGAGTGGTAGGCAGAGACTACGGATTTCCATTTGCTACGATCCTGACACACTTCTCTGGCTTCATTCACTTTCATCACAATCCTCATACACGCCTGTCGATTCAAGGTGCTCTTAACTTGGCCTTTGTCCAGAACGCCTCCGATCTGATCAAGAAACGATAGCCTAGGTTATCCAATTGCGACGAAAAAAAAAATTACACTAGTTTTAAAACTAATAAAGTTAAAATATATAATTATTATTACTTTTAAAAATAGTATATACTCTTAAACTGCGATAAATTGTGTATAATATAATAGTTTAATTTTAAGATCTTTTACAGTGGTATTCTTAGTAAATTTTTGTTGTGGGGAAATGGTTAGCAAATCTTAATATAAAATCGTCGGTTCTCATATAAATATCAATCGGTGTCAGTCTTTATTACATTACTCTAATGTTTCATGATAAATACAACATATTACTTTTTAATACCTATGTGTAATTCATGTCAGATATTTCTAAACAGCTTTTCACTGTACCGGGTGAATATAAACCTCTTTACATAAATTATTGGAAGGAAATATGAATCACACCGAAAGTTTAATTTTTATTTAAAGAATGTATTTTTGAATTTTAGATTATCTCTGTTTCGCGAAGAACTCAATAAACATTCATATGAAGAATACACAGACTCGAACAATTGACTCAAAGAATTCTTCTTTACTGTCTGTCCTTAGCGTTCTTTACTGTCTGTGGTGCAGTATTATTATCAAGTCTTTTTCTACCTAGCCTTTATTATTCCCAAGTCACTTGGGGACGGCTTTTCTGGTCTAACCGGATTTGACTGGATAGCAGTTTTTACACGGAGCGACTGCCACCTGACCTCCGCAACCCGAAGGCTAACGATACCCTAAGGCTAGACCAGTGTCAGGATATTATAGGGCACTGACTTCCCAGTAACGACTGCCATAGATGTTCATGGCAGCCGGGAACGACAGCTTAACGTGCTCTCCGAGGCACGGAGCAGGCGATAATTGTCAATCAATACACACATAATTTCGAAAAGTCATATAACTTCCGAAAGTCAGAGATGCGCGACGTGGGTTCGAATCCGAGACACTCTGCATTGCAGTCTGTTGGTCTCCCCATTGAGCTATCACTCAACTAATTATCAAGTCTTGGACTCAATATCCAGACCGAGATTTTTTTATTGTGATAGATAAGTAGGTACTATTAATAAAAGTTTCCTGGCCCGGGTATAACAAATTAACATAAGCCATCCGCCTACTACGTGGCTATACTTTTATAGAATTTTCAAACGTGGGTTAAAATAATGAAACAGAAATCAATTTCCAAAGGAATCGCGTTGAAACGCGAAAAAAAGTAAACCACTTTTCAATTTAAATTCATCTCAATGACAACCTTACAAAATAAAACCAACAAAAATTCACAGCCCTCTTCGCCCCCATTTCCTGCGATGTCGCGTCACGCCTGTGTTTGTAGCCGTGACGTGTTGTGACGTGTTTGCTCAGCAACACGTCCCGCGCGCCCTGGCGACTGTCGCTGTCGCCCTGTCGCCCTGTCGCCGACTCATGTCCAACGCACGCATAAATGTGGTGGAGGCCCAAGGCTGAAAACAGATATGTGTTTTTAGATAAATATTGTATGGAATGAATATTGTTATCGCTGTTTGGTTACTCGTTGGACGGTAAACGAATGAGGTGAAGCAATTTTAGGAAGGACTGTTATATGATGGGTGAGATCGAATGCTGTTGCGTGCCCAATGCCTTGTAGCCAGGATGTCTATAAGGAATATCAGCGATAGCATAATAGTAAACCGTCGGATCAAACAGAGGTCTCAAGTTCGTATATAAAAGATAGCTGTAATTTGACCCTTGGACTTTCTCGTACAAGCATCCATTCGATTCTAAAACACTTACCTTATCAAAGTTATGTGCGTATTTAATAGTTAATTATCGCTTGCTTTCATGGTGTAGGAAAATTTCTCCAGAAAATCTGCATGACTGGGAGTTTTGCATGATGTTCTCGAAAATATGTGTAGTCTGCCAACCCACACTACGACAGCTTGAATTATAGCAATATATAGAGCCATGCCTAGCTATGGGATAGTTTTTAAATGGAGCTGATATTATTATATAAGCTCTCTTATTCATTTGAATCTTGATTTTCATATTCATGTCGTGGATAAGTTTACTAAAGGTAAGTCAGTACTACATCGAATATAATAATAATAATGTCCTCCAGACCGAATTTCGGCCACGGCGGCCAATCTTAACAGAGACTGGCCATCTGCGCAGGAGATATTATAGTGCACAAGTGTGTGCGCAAACACAAGTGCACTCTCTGTTCCCTAACTCTCATGATCCGATGGGACCGCAATCCGACACGACCGGAAAGAGATCAGGCGCAGGACCAACGGCTTTACGTGCTTTCCGAGGCACAGGGGTGTCTAACACCGCTAACTTCCTAACTCCGGGCTGCTATTGAGATTTCTTTACAGAAAAACCCAATAACTTTTTGTTGGTCCCGACCCGGGATTCGAACCCGAGACCTCATGCACAGCAGTCGCATTCACTACCGGTGCGCCACGGAGGCAGTTAAAATCAAAACATCGAATATATATATGTATACAGTCCTATGACCGTATCTCCGAAGGAGATTGCTGATATCAGACCCACATTTTACCAGGAATTATTTTATGTCCATCTTATCCTGCGATCCTGGGTTCTTTAAGCGGGATATGAAAAACCAGGTCCTTAGGCCGTCAAAGTAGAACCGTCCGCACAACTTCAGATGTAATAAGAACGTGGTATAGAGGGCTCTACTTATGGACGACAGGACTGCTTACGATTAAAATGCGGCCACAATAAATATAAATAACTCAGTGATTAGCCTTTCAGAAACCGGCAAAAGATTTATTTGTTACTATGTCACAACTAAAGTGCACAAACAATTTTAATGTTGATAGTTTAACTATAACAAATACGATCGAAATCGTCGATATATTTTTAACCGAATATTAGCAGTTTTAATTTCACTCCCTCTTATCCCCCTTCCCTTGCCCCTTTTGGTTTCAGTATCATTCATAAACCTGTGCTATCAGATATTGTTAATAATTTTATTTAACTGATATTAGTGTGCGTGAAAATTCCACCTAAAATTCTCCTGCTATTTGCCAGTAAAAACATTTTGTTAGCCGGCTTACAGGGAATATCGCAATACATTTTTATATTACTCGGAATATCAGGTGATGCAATTTATTCCATCAAACTATACAAATCCAATTATAACGATTTGACATAAAATGTTGTCATCATATTTTTAAATTATTTTTGTTTGATATTGAGTCGATCTCGAACGTTGATTGTATTGGGCCGTTTTTTATAAAAAGTTCGCATATATACACAGTATGCAATAGAGCAAGATGGATGCATGGTTTTTAATCCTAACTAATATTATAAATGCGAATGTAGTTAAGTATGTTTGTTTGTTATGCTTTTGCAGTCGCGGGCAAAAGCTAGTAATAAGTAAAGTGTAATTTATAATATTCTTTATTTACAAATTTCACTTGCATATTTTGGATGATCATATGAAAGTACCTACCCTGAAGACATGCTAGAATGAATCCTTACCTAATATTATAATTGCGAACGTCAGTTTGCTTGTTACCCTTCACGCCTTAACTACTCGACCGATCGTGATGAAATTTCGCATACACGTTGTCAGGAGAACAGAAAAGAACATAGAGTACATTTCAACCATAAAAAAGTACTGTTACTAGCCTACTTAATCAACATTTACGTGAGTGAAGTCGCGGGCAATATGAAAGAAAGAAAGAACGAAGGCAAGAAAATATTATTTGTTTCACGCTCATAAGGTAACAGGGAACACAACCAATAAGTATAAGAACAAATAAGGTCCTACATCAACAATGTTGCAGTATGTCTACAACGTATTCTCGCAGAGCCTGCATGATTTCGGTGCATGTAGGCAGTAACATACATAACTAAATTAAAATAAATATGTAATAGAAGAAAGAAAGAAAATACATTTATTTTGACAGGAAAACACACAACACCCACTGTATACAGCATAAACGTAGTATACAGTTAGACAGGAAAAGACAATGGGACACTAGGACAAAAGTAAATGACAATTTAAAATACAATAATATTAAAAATATATGGCATCATCAATGAAAAAAAAATATCTATTAGGTACATCAAGCGAACATAAAATAACAGAAAGCAAAAAAAAAAATATAAAAAATAAAATAAAATAAAATAATGAATTATTATATTATATTTTACACCGACCATTTTAGTTAGGCAAACCCGGCATCATGTAGTGCCAGTACTTTCGTACGAGCCCTAATGCTCGTACGAAATTACTGCCACTACATAAAAAACTAGATTATGCTGATATCGTGTCGATGGTTAAAGAAAAGATGATATATGATTACACACCACTTATGTTAATGTGCCACAGCATAAAAGGTGATCTAATAGAGAATACTGGGCCAGATCTATTCGGTGCTAGTGAGAATTTCTTCAACGCGATTAACACTTTGTCTGACTCGGCAATCTAATCCTAGACTTTACATTGTCAATAAATACAGATACATTCTTGTAATAATAATTTTCTCCATTTTAATATTTTTTTGGGGATTATTTATATGTCAGTCCCATCATAACACGACCAGGTTACAGCATAGCATTAAAGTAATTAATACTAATATTACAAACGTGGAGAATTGGCCAATTGAAAATTTATTACACAAGGAGTAGATATATTAGCTACATTACCATACTATTTATTGTGCTACATGTAATCAAACAGATGAATGCAAAAGATTTGGGTAAACACTCTGCACATACTATCCAATGATTTACTCAAAGTGTCCCTCTCCTCGTATTCGTATCGCCTCTACCATCAGCGCATCCACAAGCTTCACATAAATTACATCGACACAAAGAAACCAGAAATTCCATCCACGCCTCACATTCGACACAGTGTTAGCTCAAAGTAAAAGATGGCTTATATTTACGGAGCGTCAGCGCGGACGGCTATTTCCGTAGCGAACACACAACGTTGATGGAACACACTGTTTACACTCAAGCACATTAGTGTGAATCACTTCATTGCTGTTTATCGATCAACATAATGTGTGTGCATTGTACCGAATTCTTGCTTTCAATTCTTTGATGTCTGAAGCAATAATTTCATTTGATTTTCTTGCAGTTGACAAAAACGAAAAGTATCTTCATTGTGTTTGAACTCGTAGAATTCTTGTCATTTAAGTCTTGTTAATAGAAAATTATTAAATATGATTTATAAGCCACGTTCATTGAAATTAATATTAATATCTCTATAAAATCACAATTCAAAAATTTCAACAAAACCTACAATGAAACAAAAAGCATGAATTCGACTCAAAGCTATCTACAGATACACAAAAAATATATAGAGGATTATTTTACATCAAAGTAAATATTATTGTCAAGAAATCGTATCTCAAACAGAGAGTATCTAAATTACGATTAGAATATTCTCTAATAAATTTAACACCTGTTTTTGATCTTTTCAGGCCTTTCTTTATCTAAAACTTCGTTCAAATGCAAAAATGAATTATAGGTACGTATTAAACTAAACCCAAGTTGGCGAATTTTTGTTATTAAAAGCTGACGAACAATATACAAAGAGATTATTCTTTCTCGAATAAAATATGTAGCCTGCGGCTAATGGTAATTAAATTAAAGTAAAAGTTGCGACAATAGCAGTAAGTCAAGGTATGAATAACAGACTTTTTAATAGCACAAAATGTATATACTTTTTAATTCAGCTATATTTAGCTTTATAAGAACTTTCTTTCTTATTATTTTATTAATAGCGGTGGTAATTCAATGTTATTCCGAACTTGCGATTGTGAGTTTGATCCCCACCACCACACGCTTCTGACTTTTCGCTCATTTGTATTTATCCATGTACCTTCACGCACTATCCTCATGGTATCCTTATTACATATGCTAGCTAATGTGTCCATTTTCTACGACTTACAACATACCATTTACTATTAGGTGAGCCGTATGCATACAATAAAATAACAACTACATACGTTCTAATTCAACAAAGATGTTGTAAAACAACATAACATGTCAAATCAAAAGTTTATGTATTTACTTTAATAATATGTTTTATAGTAAAAATAATATGCCAGGGATACTATTTTCGTTTGTAAATACTATACAATATATTTGTCCAAAATAGTATACAATACAACATAATTATTATCTAGGAATTGAAATGCTTTTTATATCCTCAAAAAAAAAATACATAGATTTATAATATTATATCGAAATTAAAATATAGTTGGCGAAATGTATAAAAATTCTCCCACTGCCTACCCTTTGAGTCTTTAGAGGCATGAGTCTTTGTTACGTTTAATATTAATAAAACATTTTAATTGACATGGTTATCATAAAAGAACAGGTCGAAAATTAATGACGTAATTCCAACAATGTTTGAGGAAAATTCAAGTTGTTACAAATTACATTAGAACTCGAGACACGGCTTCATTTAATATTAAGAACTCTGCCTGTCCCGCGGGAGACAACGCTTTAGGATATCTCCCAGCGCCTACTTCGTATTCTTGCAATAAAAATGATAATATATTATTTTATTGTGTGGTTTCTTTTTTCTTAAGTGTTGGATTTTCTGAAACAAGCGAGGGAAGGTGCTTTGTTTTGTGAACATATGTGGGGATTCCAACGGTTATATCCTTAGCGTTTTAGTACAACCGCCTTGTTTATGCAGGAATAGGAATAAATAGCGAAATATATTAAACTGCTTGATAGTATAATATAATAGTCTATAATATAAAAGTCTGATATAATAGAATGAAGAATAGTGGAATAAGAGAGCACTGTAGTGTGAAAAAAAGTGTAGTAACAAGAATTGAGTAACGATTTAAGATGGTTTGAACTTATGTAAAGAATGGACGACAAGAGATTAAACAAGAACGTAAATGAGAAAAATGAGAATAGGATAGTTTAAAAGACACGAGCAAAATTTTTTAAACCGGGTCAGATAAGGTATGTTTCTTTTTAAAGTCAAGTTTGTATCTCATAAAGTGACTGATGGAATAAAGCAAGAGAAATATGTCAGAATCACCACTTGCTTCAGTAGAATTATGTAAACTCTGACAATTGGTCCAAGATATTAGTTAGACTCTATACATGTAATTATTTATAAAAATACTAGCTACTGTCCCGACAAACGTTGTCTGTACACACGAAAAAGAAAACCCAAATCTAAACCATCCTCGAATCCACATGAACACACACAATTTTTTTTTATCGAAATCGGTCCAGCCGTTTTGGAGATTCAGATTCAGTGACATACACACGTACAGTAGAATTATATATATAAAGATGGTTATGACCTCTGCTACTATAAAAGTATAAGCCCTACATATATTAAATTGTCCCACTCCTCGGCATGGGCTTCTTCTCAGTGTAAGAATGATTAGGGCCTTAGTCAACCACGCTGGCCTAGTGCGAGTTGGCCAACTACATATCTTCGAGAACATTAGGGAGAACTCTTAGCCATGCAGGTTTCCACACGATGCTTTCCTTCGCCGTTAAAGCAAGCAATAATTACCTATTTATACGCACATGATTTCAAAAAGTCAGAGATCCGTGCCTTGGGATCAAACTCGAGACTTCTATGTCCTCCTAGGCAATCCAACGGTTCCCCACTAGGCTGCCGCTACTATACTTTACAAATATTAATCATGTTAAAGCGATTACTTGAATAGCGCAATTTAAACGATCATTTCGCGATTACCAATTGCAATGCATGGAAAATTTTGGCGTGTTATCCCCAGATAATTGAATTTCGGTGCTTTTGCGTTTGTCATTTCAATGTTTGTAAAGCAACCTGTAGCATAGATATTTTTTTTTATAAAGGTGCTGTCTTTAAAAGTCCCGATTCTAATACCGTTTCTTCTAAAAGTAATTTTGTGTTTACGTATCCAGATGTGTTGATAAATCTTAACGTAACAGTTAAATTTGATCCTCTGCCCAGTTTAGTTTAGGTATAATGTTAGTATACATATGTATGTAATTCGGATATCTGTTACAATATAGTGGTGTAATAGAGCTAGTCTCATTACTGGTTAGTCAAATTGGACATACCTACCAGGAATATTACGGATGCAGATTTTTTGACATCCGCTGATGCAGATACGTATACGGATATTTGAAGCATCCCTGCTTCAAATATCCGTATACGTATCTGCATCAGCGGATGGAACATCCCTGTTGCGAATGCATATTTTTGACATCCGCGGATGCGGCTGCGGATTCGCATACGGATATTTGAAAGCTTACATTCGCGAATGTGGATGCAGATGCTGATGTCCAAATCGATGTAAAAGCTCTGCGGTTGCGGATGTTGATGAAAGTTATGCATCGTATTTAATAAAAGTATCTAATATCACCTCTCCAGGTTCAAGCCTGTTTTGCAAAGGTTCATAAATTTAGCTATACCATTTTCTAGTGTTCTTGATTCTCATGAAGAACCATCGCACCATTCATCAGCCCACCCATTTTCTTTCTCGTCGTAACCTGCATTATATCTGGATCCGCATTAACATACGCGTTGTTTATTGCGGATGCGGATGCAGATGTCCAAATCGATATAATATAATACCTACATACCTGCATTTCAGCATAGCAACTATATAATAAAACAATGCAACCTCATCATACATATGTATTTCTTTTTAAATGAATAGTCCCGGAGTATGTATCCAACCTTGTGACGCAAAGGACTATTACAAGTAAGCTAAATGCATACAAAAGTCCCTCACAAATGCTACAGCCTTAAAACAATATTGGTTGATCACAAAAATAATTATTTGTCGTACGATAATTATCATATGTAGTATCAACAATCAATGCAGCGACAATAACGAGGCTGACTGATGAAATATTCATACTGTAAAAAAAAACTATTCATATGTGCAAGTACTGTGATAATAGATGTTGTCCAGGTTCTATTGATGGAATTGAGGAGTTGGGCCAATATTTTTTCGACTTGACTCTAAGTGACCTTCAGAAATCCACTATAATGCGATACTTGTCTTCTGCTCTTTGCATATTATCGCCTCTATACCTTATTTCAAAGAAATTATAAACATATACATACTTTCAATAACCATAATAGTGAGTACTCAAAACCGCTTTCCGAGTTGAAAGTGCCAAATCTAAATGTAATGTCCGAGACACAAAAGATTGCCAATCAAAATGAAATAGAAATGTTTCAGTGGATTCTTGTAATATTTTGCAGATATGAAGAGCTAATCCTTCGATCGATAGCTGGCGCCGTCGCGATTGTATTGATATATGACTCTCACGAATCGCTTCAAACATTTATAATACTTCACATGCTGCCACAATTATTTTTGAATGTCATTCTTAAGGCATGTTCTTAGTAAGCAAATAATATGTGACAAAATATGCAAGATATAATTTCGTTTAAATGTCAAAACTTGGCATTATCTACCAGGCAGAGTTTACGTTGCATCTGTAAGTGAGAAACTTCTTCTCTCTTAGCCTTTATATTCCCAAGTCACTTGTGGTCGGCTTTTCTGGTCTAACCGGATTTGACTGGATATCAGTTTTTACACGGAGCGGCTGTCACCTGACCTCTGCAACCCGAAGGCTAACGATACCCTAAGGCTAGACCAGTGTCAGAATATTAGAGGGTACTGACTTTCCCAGTAACGACTGCCATATATGTTCATGGCAGCCGGGACCAACGGCTTAACGTGCACTCCGAGGCACGGAGCAGGCGATAATTGTCAATTAATACACACATAATTTCGAAAAGTCATATAACTTCCGAAAGTCAGAGGTGCGCGACGTGGGTTCGAAACCGAGATCCTCTGCATTGCAGTCTGTTGGTCTCCCCACGGAGCTATCGCTGCTATAACAAAATTAGCTTCACTAATCAACATAATATTTTTGTAAGTGAGAAACGATACCGAATAATCTGTTTAACATTTATTTTATTTTAGTTTGTCGTTGTGTTGCCCTTGATAGTCAGCCTGCGGCTGCATATACATAGGTCATAAACTAACAATAAGTTTGAGTTTGAGACCTAAATGAGTCAAGGAACTCATAATCCTAGATGTTCTAATGGACGTCAAAGATCACTAGTTAGTGAGTTTAGTGAAGTAACTAATTTCATATTTATGTTAGTTGCTACACAACCATTATTATTGTGTTGCTGAGTAAAATTTATTAGTAAAGTAAATTTATAAATAAAATTGTAACTTACTACTAAAACATCACCGAAAATGTGTGTTATCGGGAAATAATGGTTTAAAATAATTTAATCGTGTAATAATTTCTTTTATTTAATAATAATGTTACCATAAAGTCTAATTATAAAAGCAACCAATTACTTTTGATGTAGGTAACTTTTTATTTTAATTAAATTTCGTTTTGTCTCTATTCTGTTGAACGCTACGGGATTGGAATATCCTTGCTGGACGTAAATCCTAAATAAATAAATACAACTACCACTTCTATAAATAAATAAATAAAAAAATATTTCAATTGAATCAATCAATCAGCCATTGCAGTCTACTGTTGGACTCTCTTTCAATTTACGCCACAACGGTCCACAAACTATTCGCCAAATGGAAATGTAACCTCATTTCTAGGAACAAATGGTGGGATTCTGTGTAAATGATAAGGGTTGATCGTACACACGTAGGAGATGGATCGAGGACGTGATGTAAATACCTTGTGAATCTGACAAAAAACTCACAATGTCTTGATATAAACACATGAAGATATTCCTTGGGTTAAGGTAACGCTTACATTGTAACAAAGCCATTTTGGAATAAAACTTTTGGGCCCATGTAAAAGGCAGCGTTTTCACCTACAGGAAAAGATCCGTGCTACATTGAACTATCTGACAAATCGTTGAAAGTGTTTGTGACAGTTTGCTTGCAATTGTACAGTCAGCCAAATAAATGGCTGGACATCAAACAAATTCGTAATATTATTTTTTGCATGACACTTTAATTATTATTGTCGTATAATAATGAGATATGAAATAAGGAAAAAGCCTATAATAAAATACCTCAAAATCATGGGAATGTTTATCGCGTTATGTCGCTGACTGTACGAATAGCGCACGTATATTGTCAAAGGTGTAGGCACGAGACATGTTTCTGCGTAATATTTCCGAAGCTTAAAGTCTGACGTAATAGAGAGTTCGCTCTATGACGTCTAGGGAATCTAAAAAATCGTCATATTTGTTGATTTTATTTTATTATTGGGGTTTTAGATAAGGAAATTCTCGGGAGTAACGCGAATTCTGGCGTTGTGCCCAGAAGACAGAAGGACTGATCCTTCATATCATCTATCTAGCTCTTCATGGATATTGAGGTGTGCGTGTTTATTGAGAATTATTTTGTCTCCCTCTGTATTTGATTTTATCGTCTGATAATCACTGGATCAGTTACTGAACTGTAATTCTTAAAATCGAATTGTAGCTAGTTCAGAAACTACACTAGCACTTCCCGCTAAAGCTTCGTTAACACCGTTTAAATGGATGGATTACAATCGTACCTTTTGCCTATTCATAACAAAATACACATTCAAAATCCGGTGTTGAATGAGAGCTTTTGCGCTAAAGGGTTTTATTATAATAACAATTAAAATACGTTTTATATTGCTTTAAAAATATGTAATACTTGTGTCTACACTATTAAATTTTGTGAAACACAATAAAGTAGTCATTGTAAATGTTTGTCCCATAAATGTTTTAAATAATATCACATATTTTACATGTTTACTTGTGAAAAATATAATATTTAAGGTATTACATAAATATGGACATTCTTTA
Source organism: Catocala fraxini (assembly GCA_930367265.1). NCBI lineage: Eukaryota > Metazoa > Arthropoda > Insecta > Lepidoptera > Erebidae > Catocala > Catocala fraxini. Next base: position 24,127,587 of record OV884038.1, read on the forward strand.
AAGGTCTAAAACTATTTGTTGATTCAGCAGTAAATGCGACTACTATGCATAAGGTCTCGGTATCTATTCCCATATCAGACAGAATAGCAACAGGAAATCTGAAAGTTTTTGATAGACACTAATTGGCTTTTAGATCCCACGTAAGACATTGCAGCCAAAAAGTATCTACCTCTTCAGTGTTTGAGCATATGCAGTGTCTCGCATATGTATGTATTTCATACGATGAATATTTCCTTATTTATAAAAATCTAGTCAAAAATCCAGGTAATACCTATGAATACCAAAATATATAGGTTAGTGAGTTCACTAAGATACTGAAGCTGCATTTAGACTTGTTGAGGAAACTAGCAAGAAACTCACAGCTACTCTTTAAAATCGCCAATTAAATATAAATTACTTAACTTACAGTATTTTACAACTCATATCAACAAGGTGTTGCATCCATTACCAACCATACATTACAGACTTTTCACATTTATAGGATATATTCAAATGGGCACCGCAGTTAGTCCCAGCATCCACATTCCAATTGCACCGTTCTAAATCTAGGATCGTCGTACATTGCACAGTGACAGAGATTGAAGTCGAATACATTGTCCTTTGGGCTGCGCGGCCGAATGCTCTGAATGCCAAGCGCTCCTCCTTTCGTGTGTCCTTTCGCCGAAAAATCTCAAGTATTAGAACATCTCCTAGGTATGGGCGTGTGCGAATTTAGGTAAGATTAAATTTTAGACTGTTTTGCATGGTCATTCAACAATCTTGAAGTTGTTTTATTATTGCTGAAGGGTTAATTGTTACCTAGTTGTGTGGTCAAATAAAATAACAGCGAGATAATTGACGTACTTAAGTATTAGTTACTAATAAACGCACATTATTTTAAGATCTAATTGAATGGTTGCAGGAGGACGATTGTCGCGCTGTGCTATCCGATACTCGCACCCATGTAAACAGATTTAAACAGTCAACAATATCACTGCATTGTTTTACCAAAATAACATTATAATATATGCCTATCCAAATGATTTCCAAATTTTTCTAATCCATACAAAATAATTTACGTATTCATTTTATTTTTCTTGTTTTTATCACATCTGTATCAAAAATAAACTACCTTAACTTTCACTCGTTTCCCGGATATGTTGATAGATATTTCGGACTTCCTTTCGCTACGATCCTGACATACCTATAATTATGTATTATATAATGCACACTCATCGATTAGTGTATTCATAACCTAATCTTTCTCAAAACCATCTCCGATCAGAGATACGTTGTCTAAGTCTTCTGTTTTCGTTGTTAGGTTGATATATTTCCAAAATATCACGCCGAGCTGTCCTATTTGTCACAAATAAGACATATTTGCTTGTTACTGAAGACTTACAGTACAGTCTTTACGTCCGAATATTCAAAATACATTTAGTTTTATATGTACTACTGCTGCCAAGTGGTCAAACTTCGACTGTAATTCATGTATTTATTTTAACATGTTGTCCTTTCTGCACATTCTTCATATAAATTTTAACTATGCTAGATCAATATGCCTAAAAATAGGTACGAAGTTTTTTTCTCTTAACGTATTAATATAGATACTTGTCTCCGCCCGTGGCTTCACTTGCGTGGTGTAGCATATAGTGCATCTACAATCAATTTTAAAAAAATGCTTATTTCGGTTTAGTAGTACAAAAGATAAAATTCATTCGTCTTCATGTAGTGACATGAAGACGAATAAATTTTAACTTTATTTTCCATTATAATAATAAGTATATAATCACTAACAACAGATAGCAAAAACATTAATGAAATCTTTTTCAGCAAAACCAATTCTTAGCCATTAAATAACGATTTAAAAAGGCCTAAAATAAAGAGCCACTAATTAATATCCCATTACAAGATACACCCGAACGACGAAAAAATACACCAAGCTCATTACGGAAAGCTAAATACCTATCAGTCTCATTAAGGCTAATTATTCAAACAAACCATTCAAAATAATTCGGCTTAATAAAAACACTTGACGGAATTCAGTGAAAAAGATACGCTTTTTTATTCGGCGCTCAATGGGCGTGTACAAGGGATGACAGACGAGAAATTATACAGAGAAAAAAAAACCAGAAAAAGCGGTAGCTTTCGTCATAAGTAGAGTAAAATATGCACCCTCGTGTTGTAATATATAGGGTTTGGAGTGGCTCGGCCCGGCGGCGACAGGGCTACGGTCCACCTGACACAATTGTATAACTTTTTGGCGCGACCGTTTTGCGATTGTTGTGCGATTGCTAACTTTGAAGCTGTCGATAGTAGTTGCAAATTGTTTTGTGATAGTTTAGTTGGCATTTTTATATATAAAGAATTTTGACGAATCAATCCCTTATCTCAGACAAATGAGGTAAGGGATTGCTTTGGTGGCATAACTGTGGTGAAAGAGAGAGCTGTGCATGAGATCTTGGATTCACTACCCAGGAGGGCAAAGAGTTACTGGATTTTTCTGTTAGGAAATACTATCTAGCAGTAGTGGAGTCTGGAACTGGTCCCAATAGAAGATAGATAGATAAATTGGGATACTTGAGTTTATTTTACTATCAAAGTGTTTTTGATCTGGTAAACAATATTTAAGACAAGCGATGGATTAGTTTCACTGGCGTAGTGGTGATGAATCAGACTGCTGTGCATAAGGTCTCAAATTTAATGCCCGGAAGAGCAAAGCCTTGCTGGATTTATCTGTTAAGAAATGCTTAGTAGTGGAGTTTGGAATTGTGCCTGGTAAATTAAAATATAGTCAACAGGAGCCTATTACGCAGGCTCTAGAGTACAATATATGTGAGTGTAATACATCACTGCCAATCTCTTGGGATACATAAGCGTAAAACTATATACGTATGTATCACGGAAAAAGTACCATTCATAAATTATAAATCCGCCAAAATATTTATACATTCACAAAGCAATATTCAGCGTAAAAGTTAGCCAGCGTCATTTAAATCAAAATATTAAAAACAAAGTTGGAATAGTTTATTAAGTAATTATACATTTATGATGATTTTATTATGCATTTATTTACACTTTTTTTTACATGGTGGATACATTGACGCATACCTCTCCGCTGGGCGACGCAGAGGTTATGTCGGACTCGACGGGGAAAAGATATCCCGGTAATACCGACAGAACCTACCACGGTGTTCTTCGACATAACCAGAGTCGGCGAGCCGAGCGAATCTTATTTCACATGCAATCGCGACCCGCCGAGGTTTCGGCTCGCCGTATAGGCAGGCCACTACACAAATATACCAACCCTATTTAATGCATTTATTTACCCTAAATTTGTAGTATTAAACAGTTTGCACAATATGCCGTGGCTAACTGATCAAAGATATAACTGCATAATTGCATTAATTTCCGTTTCATATTACAAATCACGCAACGCGCGGCATTCTAAAAATTATAATTACTTAGGCATTAATGGGCTTACTGCATTAAATCCTACGTAAAAGAAAAAGGCAAAAGCCTTAGCCGATATTATAAATGCGAATGTGAGTTTGTTTGTTTGTTAAGCTTTCACGTTATAACTACTCGACCGATCATCATGAAATTTCGCTTACAACTTGTCACAAGAACAGAAAAAAAAAGAAAAATACCTACATAAAAAAATAAAAAATATTTAATAGTTAAAAAACTAAAAAACACGCAACTAAAAAGTAATATAATTTAATAATTTCAATGTAAAAAAGCGTGGGGTGCTTTCTAAGATATTTTGATAACCCTCACCCCACGCTTTATTACATTAAAATTATTAAATTATATTATGTTTTATTTTCAAAGCGTGTTTTTAGTTTTTTAAACTATTATTTATTTTAAACTTTTTATTTCTCTATTTTTTTTAATTATTTTACTGTCATCGGTCTTTGATAAGTCTGCAAAGTTTCAAATCAATCCGTTGGTTTAAAATCACGTTCAAAGATTCCGTTACATAGATTCATAGATACATAGATACATACCAAGCTAATAAAAGCGTGTTAAAAAAAGGATTACTTTTAAAGGATTTATTTTAAGAGTAGTTATAATTTACTGACCAGATTTCTAGCAATTTAAAAATAAACTATTTTAAATGCGTGTACAAAGAATAGAAAATAAATTCATTCTCATTCTGATCACTGGTCGTGGTAACAAGCATTCACCTTCAAGAGTCAGCCTGCGACCACGGCCGTTGTAACCTGGTCGAACGGTCCAGCATCAAAATGGCAAACATTATGCATGATCGCGTTACTATCTGTAACGAATTATATATGTATGTACATATATCATGCAACGTGAAAGCTTAAAAGTTAAAACCCATTCTACTTTGATACTTTAACTAGATATAAGACAAACCTAATGTTGATATTTCGAATGGAATACGTGAAATTGATGCTTGACGAACATAACATATTAGCATATAACACTGGAGCACAGAACTCGGTTATGCATATACGTATCCGACGCTTTGCATTGAAGCTAGTCTTCATGCACTCACGATGTTTGCCGACATTAATTACTTTAGTGGATTATGAAACTCCAAGATTTAACTAAGTTTGGATCCTCTAAAGCTAACCGTGGAATCAAATTAGGATGATCGTAAGCTAAGGAGGTGGACCCCTCTGATGTAATTATTAACATGGCGAACAAGGATTAGCAAAATTTTAATTGTACTTATAGAAAATGTGAAGTTTTAATTTTGTTATAAAGTATTTGACGCAGTTCTATTTTTTTATACAACATGCGTAAATAGAAACACCAATGAGTAAATTATGTTCGGGTACTTTGAAATAACTACACTGGAACATTGAGACAACTACCATCTTAGTCTCCCCGTGACCATGGCTGCTGAAAAGCAACCGAAACGTCGGAGAAAGTGTAAAATTAAATGAAATCTGAATAGTTTTAATAATAATTTAATTGGCTTAAAAATTTGTAAAGTTTAATAGTAGTAGTAGTGTAACAATTTTCAAAATCATGTAATAAAGTGTCAAATATACAACGCGATAAAATCCGTATATAGTAGTTTAATTTCAATCAACATAAGTAACTGATGATGCATGTGGCTGAAGTAGTCACCTCGTCATTGCCACTACGCCGAGTTATGTGGGTTCGAATTCCTCATGGTACAATAATTTATGTGATCCGCAGATAAATGTTCCGAGTATAGGTGTATGTTATATCGGTTATTTGAATGTTTGTTCCCCATGAGAAATATCTCCCGCACTAGAAACAATTCACTGAATTATTCCTAGAGCGATGTATTACAAAGTTATCTCATGACGTAAAATCTAACATTTTTTTTCCAGATGTCTATGATATCTCTACCTGATACTGCTACTATATACAGGTGATCAATGTGTTTATGTATTTCAATGACATGTAAGCAACACATTATTGTTTATCCTATTCACTTTGCGTGTGTGTCTAAGACCATGAATACTTAACTAAAATGACTGGATCTTATGTGTCATAGACGCATTACACAAATAGAGTCAATTACAAGTATTACGCATACTTGAACCACAGTATCGTTGAACTGTTCATAAAATGTCAAAAGCATTTACAATTTCATCAGCAACCAGTAGCAATCGCTATGACGTAATACAGACGTGTGAAAGTGACGCGAGTAATTATTAAATCCGGACAAGATACATTGAGGTGGGCTTTGCTAAGTGAGGCATAGCCCGTCAGAGTTATCGAACATTTACACCGTTTATATAGGCATGGAGATTACAAAGGATTATTAACTTTAATTGAGGGTCATAGCGGCTATAATTGCTTGATGGATAGAGCCTTTTAAAAGGTGCTAAATAAAGGTGATGTAAATAATTGGTCTGTAGCTGTCTTTTTTATTTTATAAATGTGATATTTACGGGTGTTCTAAAGTTAATTATTTCATCATCTTCTGTTTTATTGCTTAATTTTTACTTTATTTTTGTGAATATGTCGCTTTTAGGTATGCAGCAGACAATTTGACTACAAATAAAAAGAACGTATGATATTATAAAAATATACGTATATATATCTTCTATGGTGTGAAATAAAATAATTTATTGTTACATTCGACTATCAAGTCCGTTGTTTATTTAAAGCGTCTATCAGTTAGACGAAATAATCGTAAACATTATTTGTCTTCCACTTGTATTTGTATATCAGCGATCATTTCATCCTCGTACGTGCAGTCAAAGGTACCCTATGTCGTATTTTGTACCCCCGACAACATGTTTCCAAACTTTGTGTTGTATATTATGTAATTTGTTGATCGGTCAAGTAGTTCAGGCGTGAAAGCGTAACAAACAAACAAATAAACTCACATTCACATTTATAATATTAGTAAGAAAGTAAGGATTAGTTTCTGCATGATACTATGGTTTGGTTTGTCTCTCTTTCTTCTTTATTACATTATCCTTTTAAAAATTGTACTTTGAAATTGAACTACTATATACGGATTTTATCGCGTTATTTATTTTACACTTTATTACAACATTTTGAAACTGTTACACTACTACTAGATACTATTAAACTTTACTAATTGTAAGCTAATTAAATTATATATTTATAAAATTATAATTTATAAAATTAATTATTTTAATTTAATAATTATATATTTATAAAATTAAAATTTAATTTATAAAAAATATATATTAAATTATATAAAACTATTAAAACGGGGACACAGTCTCCCCGTGACCATGGCTGCTGAAAAGCAACCGAAACGTCGGGGAAAGTGTAAACTTAAATACAAATAGATTTAATAGTTTTAATTATTTAATTAGCTTACAATTAGTAAAGTTTAATAGTATCTAGTAGTAGTGTAACAGTTTCAAAATGTTTTAATAAAGTGTAAAATAAATAACGCGATAAAATCCGTATATAATAGTTTAATTTCAATGAATAACATTTGCGTAAACAGAAGACAATATTATGTAAAATTGTACTTTCTCTAATTTTATAGTTTTGAATACAGTCACCAATGGTGGAATGAAAGAATAAAATGAAAGGAGTGAATCAATATTTGTACTTGTAAAGCCAAGGCGAGGGCTACTCAAAACGCCGTAATATATAGAATTGCACGTGTCGTCGTCACTTCAAATGCTTTGCAAAAGCATTCGGTCTAAACTGGCATAGATTGACTCTTTCCAATCTGAAATTTATGTAGCAAAATATTTTCTGCTTGACCGTTTGACAACAAGAAAGAAGTATAGTGCGCTTTATGTAATTGTTCAGATGCAATTGTAAAATTGAGAAATTTTACTAAAGTAAATAAGAAATTATATTTAAAAAAATTGTGGCATGTCAAGTCCAGCTTGACTAAACAATTCCAGCATAATACAAACACGACATGTAGGAAAGAGAAAATTGGCGGACTCATCTTTCAGGGACGATGTAAAATGCAAAATTAGCTTCACTAATTAACATAATATCTTTTTAATTATTTTATTCGCATTACTAAAAACACGACCGTCTCCATGAACAGCAATTAGTGCTTACAATAGATAACAAGTTGACTAGTTTAACGCCGAAAGCAATAAAATAATTTACGAGCCTTATAAAACAACTTATCAAAATTCTTTTTCAAAGCAGTAACCATACATGGTAACAAATTTCTTAAACAATCAACGTAAATCTAAATTCAACAATCACTAATTAGAATTTTATTAACAGACATCATCATTCCTCAACCCTTAAAAAGCGATAGCACTTAAAAAACATCAAAGCACCTCAAAAGCGTTAGCAACTGACGCGTTATAAAGTGCAACAAGCGAGTTTGGATCAAAGGCGTTTAAGCACAATTATAGAACAAATGGACCGGTCTTCCTAATCGCCATATTAGTCACATGAGCTCGTCGATTTTGTGTTTCATAAAGTAAAATGTCGGATGACACACTACGACGTTATTTGTTTATTTTTGGATCGACATTCCTTTGCTGTGAACGCTTTGTTGAGTTCTAATTTTAAAGGTGAGACTTGTTGCTTATATTAACTATACTGAGTAAAATATATTTTGATAGAAATGGTAGATTACTCGAAACAATGTTGGTGAAAAACTGATACCTATGACTATGTGAATTTTGGAAGCGTCACTTTAATGGCTTTTGAGAAGTAGGTATTTATTTTATGTATTTTATCTTTGTTGTAACTATAAAATATTTAGGGTGTATATTTAATTATTGACATTTAATTTGACCATAATTTCCTTTTTTTTTATGACTGTATCTTATTCAGTAGCAATAAAAAATATAGTATTATTATTATTTGTTTCGACTTGACAACGAGAATCTGGAAACCGTTTTTCTTATCTTATCTTATCTTATGTGGGGGCCAGTCAGTGCAGACCGGCGACACTTCGACCCAGTGGGATCTTTTGTGTCGACACTCTCCCAATAACGACTGCCATAGATGTTATGGCAGCCGGGACCGACGGCTTAACGTGCTCTCCGAGGCACGGAGCAGGCGATAATTGTCAATCAATACACACATAATTTCGAAAAGTCATATAACTTTCCGAAAGTCAGACGTGCGTGACGTGGGTTCGAACCCGACACCCTCTGCATTACAGTCTGTTGGTCTCCCCACTGAACTATCGCTGCTCCCAACCGTTTTACTTTCTTAAACATAAAAAAAAATCCTTTTACAAATTTACGTACTCGTGAAGATAGATATATTTGTCTATTTATTATTTCTATGTATGTAATTTTATATAGAACAAGCTATAAAAAAAAAAACGTACAAGGATATTTTTTACACAGTTGAGGTAGTAACAAAATAAAATATATTTTAAAAGGCCACTGCCGTTGTATGAACCCATTGGTATTTATATAATTTGTATTAGTCGCTCCTATTACGTGAAACCTAAGCAAAGCTGTCAAAAAATGGCTGTAACCCATTTCTACCTACCTATTCGTTATACAAGCGTTTGTCTATGTATGTAATTGCCACAAAAATATGCCACATGTACCCACAAAACAAAGAAACCTTTTTCACGTAACAAAATAAGCAAGCAAGCAATTTGGGTTATCTGATATTGATGTTTTATATTGTGTCTTTTTAGGACACGTCGTGACGAATTCTACCGAAATACAGTCTCGAGATGACACCTTAGGCACGTACGAGTTATGATAAAATCTATTTAAGATGTCTAGAGAGGCAGGGTTAGGTAGTAACGAGTATATAGGGACATAACTAGTGTTACGTAGGTAAAAGTGTGTTTGTTGTTCCTTTATTGATATAGACAAGAGATCATGCGATCTGTCTGGAATTATTATTGTTGCAATACGATAAACATTTAGTGATGATGTAGATAGGACTCAGTTTCACGGAGTCTGGATTTTGGCTAATGGAGTCAATAATCTTATATAATCTTGTGTTGTGTTTCTACTGTCAGTATAATTTAGGCTCCTTACGAAAACGCGATCATTTCTGCCACGTACGTGCAAGCTCTGGAATGAACTGCCTGCTTCGGTGTTTCCCGAGCGCTATGATATGTCCTTCTTCAAACGAGGTTTAAAGAGAGTTCTTCTTTCACGGTAGGCAGCGGCTTTGCTGTGTCCTGACATTGCTGAAGTCCATGAGCAGCGGTTACCACTTTCCATCAGGTGGACCACTTGCTCGTCTGCCACTGAAGGCAATAAAAAAAAAAAAAAAAAAAATCGCTTTGCTGTCCACCAGGAAATAGTAACATTTGGTCTTTGCGCTGACAGACTGCTCTGTCTGCTGTCATTTTGTTAAGAGGTCGACAATACGTGAGTGGTACGTCTCTCACCTACCGGCGACCACACAAACTACAACTACCAACACCCAGATCTGACTATGGAAAAAATAACATATTATACGAAGGAGCATAACTGTACAAACATTTAACAGGTGAAATAAGAAACACTAAAACCCTAGCATTGTATAAAAAACGCTTACTAGATTATGTCACAAAACATTATTAATTTATCATGTGGGGGAATGCTTTGACGCATACCTCTCCGCGGGGCGACGGAGAGGTTATGTCGGGCTCACCGGGGAGAGATACCCCGGTAATACCGACTAAACCTACCACGGTGTTCCTCGACATAACCATAGACGGCGGGGCCGCGCGAATCGCTTTCACATGCAATCGCGACCCCGCTGAGGTTTCGGCCCACCGTGTGAAACAGCAGGCCACTACATAAAAGACCCTCTACTGTCCCCTTGTAGTGGGACAAAAACACGACTCAGAGGCGCGCGTGGGAACACGCACGCCGCCTCTCGGACCTGGTGCTGATCGGGTGGCGGGCAGGCCCACGCAGCCCACCACCCCCAGGTCAAACCTCAGGGTGGATGGAGGTCATCTCGCGCCCTCCGTATCATCACTTACCTTAACGTAACTGAGACTGTATTTTATTATTATATTATAGAACGTACTAAAATTATATAGAATCTCAATATAAGTGAACTGAACCTGTTCTATTTGAGAATAAATACTCCTTCAATCAATCAATCAGTCAGCCCACCGCAGTCCACTGCTGGACATAGGCCTCTCCCATTTTACGCCACAACATCCGGTCTTCCGCCTTCCGTATCCAGTCTGACCCAGCTAACTTCTACAAAAAAAATACTTCTTATTTCTTTATTATTATTTTTATAATCTTTAACCCGAAGAAACTACACATACATGTAGTTTTATATTAGGAATACGCTGATGAGCTCAGGCCTCTTCCGTTTGAAAAGGATTAGACCATAATCCACCACGCTGGCCCAGGGTGGGTTAGCAGACATAATTGTATAGATACATATGAAGGTAATATTGTATTTTTTTGCCACTACACGTGACGCGGCGTATTTATGACATGATAATGGTTCACTTCGTAACTACGTACCAACCATAATGCAATTAAAATAATATATTTATTGTTTAAAAAAAAGCAGCGATAGCTCAGTGGCGAGACCAACAGATTGCAATGCAGAGGGTCTCGGGTTCGAACCCACGTCGCGCACATCTGACTTTCGGAAGTTATATGACTTTTCGAAATTATGTGCGTATTGATTGACAATTATCGCTTGCTCCGTGCCTCGGAGAGCACGTTAAGCCCTCGATCCCGGCTGCCGTGAACATCTATGGCAGTCGTTATTGGGCATATCAGTACCCTCTAATATCCTGAAACTGGTCTAGCCTTAGGGTATCGTTAGCCTTCGGGTTGCGAAGGTCAGGTGGCAGCCGCTCCGTGTAAAAACTGATATCCAGTCAAATCCGCTTAGACTAGAAAAGCCGACCCCAAGTGACTTGGGAGTAATAAAGGCTAGGGAGAAGAAGATTTATTGTTTCATTTTGAACAAGCAAACACAAGCGCTGTCAGAAATATTCTTGGTGTTCTTTCATCATTACAAATCTTTATGTAAATGTGTTTTTATGTTGTGTCATAAATCATTTATAAATCTATACTTTTATATAAGTATAGACATGTAATTGATTTCCTAATTTGCCCTATTATCACTATTTTGTTACAATAGGGTAAATATAATACGCAAGCAAAACCGCCAACTTTAATAGTACACACAACATTTAGAAACTACACGATCTGGGTCAACTAATTGAAATTTCAGCTGAAACCAAACTAGACTTCGTAATGTGTTTAATTTTCATAAACTTTTTCGGTTCTCATACAAGCTGAATACGCTTTAACTAAATAGAAATTAATTTACTCATGACATGCTTTTGATAACTTTCAATGTTAATTTTAAATATAAAATATTTAACCCGAGTCACATACAATGCAGATGAAAATAAACAAATAGAGTTCAAAAAGCAATTGATGTTAATGAAATTTAAACATTGACGTCGATTTTTAAGACACCCAGTAGAAAGACAAAAACTACTCACATTCGAGCCGAAATTGAAAGCCAGTTTAGCATTTGAATATGGAAATATGTGAATATCATATTATGGACATTCAAACAACGGGCACAAAGAACGCCTAGATTCGGAACAACTATTTATGGATCATCGTGTGCGTTTCAAACCCACAATACTGGGCGTATTGGCAGTGCCAAGGCTACCACTTCACCACCTGGGCTGTCAACTAACTGACATTCAAACAACCACAGACACATTGACAGCACTCAGAACAACAATTAGCGTAACCAATAATCTGCACGGATGGCGTAGTGATATAAGTGGTCGCCTCGCCAGTGTAGGTTCGATCCCCACACGGGACTGGAATTTGTGAGATCCACGTATGGTTTTTTAGACTTCGGAAAATCTCTTATACAACAGCTTTGTCCGTCTGTCCGTCTGTCGGTTATACAACTTTCAACTTATATGGCCCCGGTAATTTATAATAAAATACCTGAAAGCTGGCATGAGTTACCTGTCGATACATTTAAGAAAAAAATAAAATTATTCTTGGCTGAGAAAGCGTATTATAATGTCACCGATTTTCTACAGGATTCTTTATAACTAGTCTACTTTATAAAATATGACAAGACATTTTCATTATGTATAATAATTATATGTATTTTAATTCAAATAATAAAAAAGAATAGCATTTGAGTAGTTAGTTAACATTTTTATTACTACTTAATTTAAACAACACATTTCATTTTTGTTTTTTTTTTTGTTTTTTAAACTTTATATTATTTTGACATTGTATTGATTATTTTTTGACATATTTGTAATTCGATTAATGTCCTTATTAAGATTTTAAGACATGTTTAACTATATTTACTTTATTATTATATTAATTCTGTCAATGATTAATTACTATAAAATTAAACAACATTTGTACGCCACGGTGTGGCAAACATGTAAGAACAATAAGTACCTATCTTGTAACATCCTACATGCCTGAAATTGTATGTATACACATGTTTATGCAAATAAATATTATCTTATCTTATCTTATCTTATCTTATCTCAAGAACCGTAAGAGCTTGAGACTCGCGGTTAACGCCATTCGACTCAGCATAGTCGATATACCCTGAAATGACTATGACCTTTGACCTCTGACCTCACGTGGTACAATTTTGCCGAACTCTAAGATTTACGGCAATTCATTGCCGATTCTCACTTATTTAATTTTATAATAGCTGCTATGAAGATGGTGTTCATAGCAGCTGAGGCAATGTTGAGGTCCTCAGCTTGACGGCCTAAGAAGGTGCTTTTTCACGCCCCACTTAAAGGATGTGTATTAAAGGATGAAGGAAGCACGTGCCTTGGCAATGAATTTCATGCCTTGATCGTTTGGCAGAGGTATGAGGATCCAAACTTGTTCGTGCGCGCTCTAATCGACTCTACCGTGTAAGGATGGCATCTGAGCCCAACACGTGTTGTTCTGGATAGGAAAGGTGAGGACGGGATAAGGTGGAATAACTCTTCAAAGAATTGATTATTAGAAAATAAACAATCAACTAATCATTCTATAAAGGAAAAGTCGCATTTCGTAAGTTTTTAAACAATATCATTATTGTTAAGGTTTAGATAAATTTGGAGCAAAGGAAACAAAAAATTGAGTTATTTGTCGCCATGGGAAGCAATTCCAGTATAGAATCCAAAATGTTTTATTTTTGAGGTGAGTAGTCATGAGTCGTTTGGTTGACAGTTACACCGTTGTGTAACCGCTATAACTTTTAGTATTTTGCGTTTTGTTTGCACATCGTTTTGGTAAAAAGTTATTATGACTATGTATACTGCGTGTGGAATGTTACAGTTTGGTGTGACATTTTTGTATGGCACAAGCAATATTGTGGTTCGTTTGATGGTAGCCATAACCTATATACGCTTGTAACATATGAACTAATAGTATAAATGCGAATGTGAGTTTGTTTGTTACGTAATATTGTCTTCTGTTTACGCGAATGTTATTCATTGAAATTAAACTACTATATACGGTTTTTATTGCGTTGTTTATTTTACACTATATTACATAATTTTGAAAATTTGTTACACTACTATTACTATTAAACTTTACTAATTTTTAAGCTAATTATATTGTTATTAAAACTATTTAGATTTGATTTAATTTTACACTTTCCCCGACGTTTCGGTTGCTTTTCAGCAGCCATGATCACGGGGAGACTAAGATGGTAGTTGTCTCAATGTTCCAGTGTAGTTATTTCAAAGTACCCGAACATAATTTAATCATTGGTGTTTCTATTTACGCAGAATGAGCTCAAAGTATCATGAAGTCTAGCTGTGGTTTGCTTCTTCTTGGGTTTGACTATTTGAATTACTAGATCCCAATTACGTAAGTTGTTACGCTTTCACGACTTAAATACTCTACTAATCATCATGAAATTTTGCAACACTTTGTGAGGGGTACAGAAAAGGACATAGGGAATATATTGGTTTGTTCCGCATTTACCTCTGCATTATGTAGCGCGTCCCAAGATGTTCCTCATTTCCTTTCAAAATTTTTCCCTTTTCGTCCTACATTTTTGTGCATATGGATAGCAAAAAGAGTTTGTATATTTGGGTACTTTGTTTACAAGGGATGGTAAACATGAGGGAGATATTGAAAGGAGAACGATTGCGGTAAACAACTGAATGGATGTTTTTAAAGTAAGATTTTAAAATTGTTACTTACCTTTTCTATTAGGTACATTCCATTTCTTGTTTCACTTGTTTATTGCTGTAAGGATGAAAGAGACTAACCTCCACGACACAGGGAATCCTAGTGTGGAGGTTAGTGTTCTAACAATAACTGTAACTATTTGTATTGGAACAATAAAGCATTATTATTATTATCTCTACGCGCTTTCATGAACGGTCGAAATGTTTCCGAAAAGGCACGTTTGGCTGTTCATAGAGGACTATTAGTGCCCACACTTATGTATGGAAGTGAAAGTTGGGTATGGCAAAAGAAGCATGGAAACAGAATAAATGCTGTAGAAATGAGAGCGCTGAGAAATATATGTGGTGTGACTCTGAAAGATAGAATAAGGAATAGTGTGATTAGAGAGAGATGCGGCATGAAAGTAGATATAGTGACAAGAATAGAAAAGGGTATGTTAAGCTGGTTTGGGCATGTAGAAAGAATGGACCAGGAAAGACTGAATAAGAAAGTTTATAAGGCTAGTGTGAATGGAACAGTCGCAAGAGGAAGACCTTTTTTTTTGACCCAGGAAAATCCTTTATGGATACCCCCTGCCCCGGGGGGGGAAGGGTGGTTATGTGAGACTCTCCGCCCCTGAAGGGGGTCGGTATACACACTAAAAACCTGGGGTGAGCAGTCCCTCCGCCGACGGAGTGGGGCGGGATGGGGTCGCGTTAGCAATCACCATCCCGCCCCGGCGGTTGGCCCGGCTGATGGTGACCGGGCCTCAGCACCTATGGCGGGAAGGCCTTGCTCACCAAGGCCATCCCCCAGACGTGTGGGGCCGTGCAAGCCGGTAGAGAGTCCCCCGACTCTGTACCAGTGACCCCACTATACAGGAGCGAAAAGGCGGGCAAATCGCCTCCTTCTCGCTCCCGTCCGTCTGCGCCGGAGAGGTCAGCGAGGAGGTTGTTCTCCCTGACCCTCTCCGCGGTCTCCTTCTGCGCCATGACAGCTTCGCAGAAGGAGATCACTGCCTGCCACGACCTCTCGCCACCGAGCATGGCGTTGATCACGCTCGGCAGGGAGAGATCTCCGCCTATTATGGCCGAAAGCGTGTGCCGCTGCGGCCCCCACGCGGCACACGCCTCCAGCGTGTGGAGCGCTGTGTCTTCCGGCGCCCCACACTCGTGGCAGGCCGGAGTCACCTCCCGTCTCGCGATCTGGTGCAAATACTTTCCGAAGCATCCGTGCCCGGAAAGCACCTGCACCTGGCCTCCACCGTCCACTGGCCCGGGGCCGGTGGAGCCAGGTCCTCCGTCCACCGCCTCAATAGGGCGGCCCGCGCCTGTCGCCGCATGCGTGCGACCTCCTCCCACCCCGGGGGCTCCCCACGGGATCTCCTCGCGGCCACGAAGTGGTAAACTTCGGCGAGGATCTCCGCTTGTAGCTCCCAGGGAGGGTCACTGGCCAGCAAGAGGAAGACCTAGGCGAACGTTTCTTGATCAGTTCGGAGGCGTTCTGAAAAAAGGCCAGGTTAAGAGCACCTTGAACCGACGGGCGAGTATGAGGAATATGATGAAAGTGAATGAAGCCAGAGAAGTGTGTCAGGATCGTAGCAAATGGAAATCCGCAGTCTCTGCCTACTCATCTGGGAAACAGGCGTGAATCTATGTATGTATGTATGTAGGATAGCAAAACAAAACATGGTTAAAATTTATTTTAAATCATTTCGTTGTCGGGCTCGTGATGTCATGCAATCATAAACCCAAAGATTTGCCTAAAGATCAACGAGGTATTTCAAAATATTTTTCATCTGACAGTACAACAAAAACACCATACAAAGACAAAACAGGGACAGCAAAGTAACATATTTTGGGACGAATTAGGAATTGACTGATTGATTGATTGATTGATTGATTGACTTATTTATTTGCTCAAACACGTGTATACATAGTAATAAATAATGCATGCAAGTTGTTAATTTTTTTGTTCTCACCTGTTTGCCGTATCGTGGCGTCTTAATATAACTATATAATTTAATAAAAAAGTAATAAAAATAATAACAATGACAAGGATAATAATTAAAAATGATAATTCAAACTAATAATTAAAAATAAATGTCAGAATAAGTGTGTAAACTAAAATGAAAAAATATAAAAGTGAAACGTAAATATAAAATCATAATCCATTTAAATTCATTCATGCAATTAAATTATTATATAGTCAGTCAAAAATTATGGAATGTTATAGTACACTTTGTCTGGTAGTAGTGACTTCAACTGTTTTTTAAATGTTTCATTACTAAGCTCTTTCCAAGCCTTTGGTAAATTATTGAAAATGACTGGAGCCATGCAGAAGACGCTCTTGCGCATAAGCGTTGTTCTAGCAGTGTGTAGAAATAGTTTATCACGTCTATTTCTGGGCCTTACATCTGCCATACGAGAAAATAAGTCTGGGTTAGATTTTACAAATAACGCAATTTCTAAGATGTAAATAGATGGCATCGCGAGTATTTTATTTTGCTTAAGTTAATATTTATTTAAATTTAGGGGCATTTAGGAAACAATCTTTGGATACAAATGCGTATTTCTACGTTTGGGAGGAAACATTAGACACGAATACGACACAAAACAATCTATCATTAAAAAAAAAGTATTGATGCCAAGGGATAGAAATTTATTGACAACGCGAACAAAGCCGGTGGAGAAATCTAGTAAAGCATATAACCCACGCTTTGCCAGTTATACAAGTGTTTTACGTTCTTATTAAAGAGAGATTTAAACACATACGTATAGCATAATTAAAATTAAGTCTCTCACTTTAATAAACCCATAAAGCGTTCAACTCCGCGGGCCAACTCTAATGCTACATGAGAGTACTTGAGAGTATTTGAGACTAATATTCGAGGGAACCATATAAGGGTATTACTTTTGTATAAATACTACTAAAAACAATACTACTAAATATATATATATATATATATATATATATATATTTGTTATTAATCCAAAAATAGGTACAGTTTGTCTCATAGTAAAATATAATGGACAAGGCTAAAAATAAAAACTTTTAGAAGTTATATGACTTATCGAAATTATGTGCGTATTGATTGACAATTATCGCCTGTTCCGTGCCTCGGAGAGCACGTTAAGCCGTTGGTCCCGGCTGCCATGAACATCTATGGCAGTCGTTATTGGGAAAGTCAGTACCCTCTAATATCCTGACACTGGTCTAGCCTAAGGGTATCGTTAGCCTTCGGGTTGCGGAGGTCAGGTGGCAGCCGCTCCGTGTAAAAACTGGATATCCAGTCAAATCCGGTTAGACTAGAAAAGCCGACCCCAAGTGACTTGGGAATAATAAAGGCTAAGGGAGAAGGATAATGGACAAAGTTATATTTTACATAAAACTGATAGAGTAAAACTAATATATATATTAGGGGATGGCGTTGGTGTCTGTTACACAGAACTGTGTACGCTTTACTCTAATATATTACATAATAATTTCATCGCAAGAAACTTCACAAATATAATATACAGATAAAGATAAAGATTTATTTATTGCATACCTAACTGTGTACAGTAACTGATCGTATTAATAAAACATATGTTTTCAAACCCAACAGTTTGTTCATATCGGCCATGCAACATATACGAACATAAGGCAACAAAACTTAAATATTTTCTTTCACGTTTTTATTTTTAAATACTGCTTTCGCACAAGATTTCAATGCGTCTCTTCAGGGACTGTACAGACATATAATAGGCGGAAAAATGTACACCCAGACTCAGAAAAATTATTAGTAGACCACACAAATAATTTTCGCGTACAGGATCTAAAACCATAACATCCACACGCCATCCATGTAGTAAATTTATATATTAATACGTGAAGCAAAAACTTTGTTCCCCTTTTTACGAAAATTGCGCGGACTGAAGAGTATGAAATTTGGCAGAGTTAAAGTTTGTATGGAGAAGGAGGGCCGAATCCTAATATTTTAATAAAATATGCATCAGAAATACATTAGATTAATGAAAAAACACTACACGCACACATTCCATTCCATTTCCATGCATTTGACACACTGACTGACTAGACATCTAAAAATAAATAGTAAAACCAAACGATTGTTGTTTAATCACCCTTAACCTTTTAGAAGTTCTAGCATCTTTCATTATTATTTCTAAAAGGTTAGTGGTGAGTTAAGGCAAGGATTATTTATTTAATGTCGTCGTACAGGTTTATTAGTAACTAGCTTTTGTCCGCGGTTTCACTCGCGTAAAAGTAGGTTATGTTAGTAACAGTACCTTCTTTGTAAGCAAAATATAGCCTATCTTACTTGGTGATAGAATTGGTGAAATAATTTTTTAAATCGGTTTAGTAGTTTTTGAGTTGAAGACAAACAAAATATCAAATCTATCCTCTTCATAATATTAGTATAGACCAGGGGTTTCATTCACGTTTTTGTTGATATTACATTTATAACCTATGTTACTTTTAAACGTTGTTTTTCAATGGTGGAAAAATTATTGAATTTGGTTTCGTAGTGTCAAAGTTTACCTATAAGTATATAAATAAGAAATATGTGTTTTTTGTTTGTAATGAATAAACTCATAAACTACTCCACCGACTTTCAAATTTTAACCATGAGAAAGCTACTTTATCCAGGAGTAACGTAGGACAGAGTAAGTTATGACATCGCGCTACGAACCATGAGAGCGGAGCAGTGATCACAATCGTGGATAACACCACCACGGGAGACAGGCTTCTCGATTAAAACATACAAGCGGCCGCATGCCGATTTGACTAAGCGCCGCACGAGCTCTGTCATTATCTGTCTTACGCTCGGCGCAGTCTTAATAAGATTTTTATTTGGAGATATTATCAGAAGCAGCACGGGGTCTGTATCATTGCCTGGTAGACAGCAATGGGGTCATTCCCCATTACATTATACATAGAAGTATAGCTAGCGGATATGTGGGTTTAAAACTATATGTATATGTATATTCAAGTTATTCAATTATAGCAAAAACTTATGAATAACTTGATTTTGCCCGAGGCTTCACTCGCGTAAATGTAAGTTAGGTTAACCTAGTATGATAGTAACAGTACTTTTTCCTGGTTAAATATTCTACTGACAACATATATGCGAAATTTCATGATGATCGGTCGAGTAGTTGAGGCGTGAAAGCGTACTAAACAAACAAACTCACGTTCACATTTATAATATTAGTTAGGATTGAGAATATGTCACCCAGTTTGCTCTTACTATTCAAAGGCAGAACTTGATCAGATATAATAGACAGACAGATAAGTTACACAAAAGGGTCCCCATTATCACCATTTGGACACTTAAAACCAAAAATTGTACCGCAAATCCTTTGACTATTTTTGAAAACGATATTGTACACATATATTGTATCTAAACATAAAATATTTTCCGAACTAAAACCTAACATTTTAAAAGCCTTAAATTATTCACGAGCGGAATGCTCGCGTTTGACATCAATGCCGGTAATATCTATCGAGCTGAAAGCGAACATATAAATCCAATGGTCGCTTTGCGCATCGGTGTGTATAGCGGCTTTATATATCAATAAAAATGGCCGAACAAAGCACGCGAATGCTCAATCAGTCGGCTTACTTACTACTCACTAATATGTTTGCCGTTAAACAGTAACAATCAGTTTGTATGATCTTGGAGTGGCGCACTTTGGCTGTTAAGAATTTTGTTATAATTAATACCGGCGTTTTGAAGGCGTTGGGTGTTTTTGAATGTTATTTTTATCGCTACAGGATATGATTTTCTTTATGATAAATGTCGTATTCTCGTGCTATTTTGGGTTTGTATGTTTTGTATACAGTACTGTGTATTTTGGGATGTATTTTTAAACACTGTTAATAATACTCGCTGAGGTACAATATACTTTTGTTATATATAAACAATGTGGAGTGACCGCTTTAATATTAAGGGAAACATACACACGTAGATACATAGCGTAATGCTTTTATTCTCAAAGATGTAGGCAGAGATGTGTTCAATCAATCAGCTCGTTGCACTCGCCTCTCCCATTTTATGCCACAACATCTAGTCAGCCACATTCCGAATCCAGTCTCACCAAGCTACCTAGTGGTTAAGGACATTTATTTCTCATTAGATTATACATTAATTTCTTCCTTCATTAGGTCATCGGTCCATCAGAGAGAATTATTACGCTCACATTTTACTAGATCTAGTTTTAGGCTTATTTTGGTAGATGGTCAGGTGAGCCTTTCACGCAAGCAGAGCAGCAGCACGGCTACTGCCAATTTCATGACAGTAAGTTTTAAGACTTTCTATCATAAACACTGCCCGAGAAACAATCTGGAGACAAAATGCATCAATCTTGCACTACCGTAGTGGCAAAGAGAAAGTCGGATATTAGTAGTTATTCTGATGTAAGGATCAAATCAGATAATAAACCACGTAGGAATAACATTTTTGTTGAATCGAGTTTTCGTGACTGTATTACAATCGCGGTCATCAGCGGATCAAATTCGGGTTCGACTGATAGTATCAGTGGAGTGTTTTCGTGGTACTGTACTTGGTTTTGGAAAGCTGTATTTAGTTGGCGAATAGTGACATAATATGAGATGAGATCTTTACCATTCACTGGTTTACCTTCCGAGAAGCAATTAGATTGTTGATTTGATACTAAAATAGGATCATTACGGTTTAGTGTTGGCACTAATATCGTAGTACTGTGTGTTCAGGTTATAGTATATCTCTGAACTTCTCCATTATTATCCATGACCTCTAACCGGATTTGACTGGATATCAGTTTTTACACGGAGCGGCTGCCACCTGACCTTCGCAACCCGAAGGCTAACGATACCCTAAGGCTAGACCAGTGTCAGAATATTAGAGGGTACTGACTTTCCCAATAACGACTGCCATAGATGTTCATGGCAGCCGGGACCAACGGCTTAACGTGCTCTCCGAGGCACGGAGCAGGCGATAATTGTCAATTAATACGCACATTATTTCGAAAAGTCATATAACTTCCTAAAGGCAGAGGTGCGCGACGTGGGTTCGAACCCGAGACCCCCTGCATTGCAGTCTGTTGGTCTCCCCACTGAGCTATCGCTGCTATATTGCTCTGAATGTTATGAAAAATATTTAATAAGTGCATAAATCTTACTTATATTATAAATTTTAATATGATAGTTTTTAAGATGTTTGCTTCTCGATAATGCGTAAACCGTTAATTTATTGGTTGGAGGAAGCTGGGCACACACATAAACCATGCTCTGTTTTAACACATAGGATAATTTGTACGCCTGTATGCATTCTTGTAAAATTTACTTTATTAACTATTATATAATATCATTCCTGTATTAAACTATCCCACTGCTTGACACGGGCCTCTTTTTAGCGTGACAAGGCCTTAGTCATAATCCACCATGCTGGCCCTGTGCAGGTTAGGAGACTTCACATTTTTTCCGAGGACATTATGGAGACCTATCAGACATGCAGGTTTCCTCGGGATGTTTTCCTTCACCGTTAAAGCAAGCGATCGTTAACAGTTTTAATACGCATATAACGTCTAAAAGTCATAGAAGCATGCCTTTGAATCCCAAGGCACGCAGACCACGGCAGACCGTTGGTCTGCCACTAAGCTCACACTGTTTGACCAGTTTAATTATAAAATACTACCAGTTCTAGGGTTGCAAGCCAACATTTAAGAAGAACTTCTCGAACGTTGGCTTGCCTTCCGATTGTAGCGTCGACTATCAGATCTAAAGATCCGATCTTGCCATTTAGGACTAGTTCAGCGACATACACAAAAAAACAGAATTACATATATAAGTGAAGATAATATTAGTTTCAATGAACTGCCTGTAGCTTGCAGTTTTACTTAAATAAAGAGATCATTTATAAAACATAAATTTCAATACTAAACTTGATCTTCTAGAATTATAATTACGATATTTAGATCTGTACCAAACTTCCTCAGACAAAGATGCACTATACATCCTCATCACCACGTTACAATTGAACTTCACAAGGGTTAATAGCAGCTCATGAATAACTTGAAACTTCCCGCGTCGCACTCGATCATATACCTACATAATGTTTACCATGAAACTGTAGTAAACAGTAACTATACCAATGACCCTGTAGATCTAGAAATAAGTATAATTATTTTTATCATTTGCATAGTATCAGAATAGTAATAAGTAGCAAGACTTAGTATGTGGTAACTTAGCCCTATGGAAAAACAAGCATGCATATGGATGTATTAGATATCTTAAATTATCTATTACAAATTTGGATATAAGAATCTGCCGTTATAAGTGACCTAGTGAAACGCAATACACACGAATGACGAAGTGGTTTAAGTAGACGCGTTGACATTGACACTGGCGAGTGATGTGGCTTCAAACTCCACAACGAATAAAAAATTGTGTGATCCATAAATAGTTGTTTTAATTCTCATAATTCTACGTGTCCGTTGTTTGAATATTTGTAAAGATCCCCGCGGCACAGGATTTATGCTGCGATAGTTGTCATTTTTATATTTATATATAGAAAAAGTACAAATACTTTTTTGTAATTTCTCTTTTTTTTTCAGTCGTATTATATTAAAAGTACGTAAGCATCAGCCTATAAGCAAGAGGTTTGGTCATGTGTATGTACTTCGATAACTTAAATCCTCTGTCTCTAACTTAAGTGGAAGAATCTATCATGGCCAATTATTATTAAGTGAAGGTAAGAATGCGTGCTCGCTCGGTGATAGCACCCTCTTAAAAGAAACCAGCTTGATACTACTGTCAACCTGGTTTCTACTAACTACTAATACTGTTATTGCATTTTGCCTGGTAAGTGACAGTTGCAGATGCTCACATATCTCTCTTATTTCTTGCCTTCAAACGCAAAAAAAATGGTAGACCTTTTTTTTGCCCAAATTTAAGCAACGCGTGAGTAACACTCGTAGTATTATTACAAGCAATCGTGGGCTACCGTAACTACATATCATCAAGAGGACAGTATGCACGTCTGCCGCTTTACTTATATATAAGTGATATTAGTTTTATTGTAATGTATATAACAGGTCTATTTTTATTTCTTAGGACTCAAGACTGCGCCGAGCGAAATGTGCCAAAACAGGCGGTCACAGTTAAGTGAATAAAATCAACACTTTTTGTTTAATACAAATATAAAATATACATTTACCATAAAAATGAATGTGTTTACAATTACTCCGTGTAAAAAACTTAAAATAATTTATATTTTCGTCTACAAAATTACGTAAATTTGCACGGAAATGCAAAACGTAAGCTCGTGTTACGTAATTTTTAGATTATAACAGTAGAAATCTATCCTATTTTACAGATTAAACGAAACATAAATAGTTATATTACAATTTTTCCATCCCAAATATTTAAGTTATTGGTTGACAATAAAGATACATATTTATCAAAAAAGCACTTCAAATGCTCCATACGATTTTAATATGCGACGAGCTCTGTCATTATCTGTCTTACGCTCGGCGCAATCTTAACAACAATGTGCTATTAAGACAGATATGAAAGACATTATTTTCTTTTTTTCTATATAAAAGAAAATTATAATTTTCAACTACACTTACTATCGAATGTTAAACTACAGTATTTCATAGAAGGTAACACAGTAATTAGTTGCGCAGAGTACCGATTATTCTAATGTTGGTAACCCGCTCTAATATGCACATACTAATATGGGATCCGACGTGTTAAACAGCATATGATCATTATATTCTGCATGCATACCTTGTTATGAAATATAGCCTGAGGAATGTCTTTATAGGTACGTATCCATTCTCATACCAGGTGTTTTAATTACGGCAGAGAAGATTTCATATACGTATCTATACTACTAATAATAATAATATAATATTCTACCACATACACACAACACCATCTAGCCCAAACTAAGCAGAGCTTGTACTATGGGTACTAGACAATGGATAAACATACATATGTACTTTTTTTTTGTAAATACATACATATTATACATAGAAACACCCAGACCAAGACAAACATCCAAGTTCATGCACACAAATATTTGACTTGTGCGGGAATCGAACCCGCGACCTCATGCGTGGCAGTCAGTTACACCAACCACTACGCCATCGAGGCTGACCGACGAGGTAATATTATAAAGCTGAGGAGTTTATTTGCTTGTTTGGTAGAACGTGCTAATCTCAGATCTACTGGTTTGAATTGAATAATTATTTTAGTGTTGGATAGCCCATTTATCGAGGAAGGCTATAAGTTATATAACATCACGCTACGACCAATAGGAGCGGCGCATCAATTAGAAATGTTGCAAACATGGGGAAAATTCTCTTATGTGACGCAGACGAAGTTGCCTGGGTCAGCTAGTGAATAGATAAGATAAGACTACACGGATGATGAAGTGGTTTAAGTGGTCGCCTCATCATTGCCATTGCACCGAGCGTTCTAGGTTCTATCATCACACATGACGACCACAAAGGTCAGCATCACATCCTCTCTACTTTTAAGATCTAAGAAACGCTACTGCTAGAGCCAACTCCGGAGACTGTGGCTCGTCTATAGATAGAAGTTTAAACTATTAAATTTATTTCTATGCTTAAAGAGTTGAAATGAGGATAAAATTGATAATTTAATTTAATGGTGAAGGTAAACATCGTGAAGCAACCTGCATGTCAGAATGTGAAGTCTTGGCAGACTACATATTTTCCAGAACTCTCAGACATGCAGATTGCTTCACGATGTTTACCATAGACCATAGTCAGACGGAGAATAGGCCCGTGCCCAGCGGTGAGATATTTTAATACAGCGCTGTTTACTTATTACTCTTGTGGGGATAGATCAATGGTTATGCCGAATCTCGGACTTTTGTGTCCATTGTTTAAATGTTTGTAAAGTCTCCAGCGCCAAAAAAACTAATCCTAGTGTGACAGAATTTCTTGGTACAACGTAAGTAAAAAGAATGACAGAATATTCTCTTTTGAAGTCAGCATTACTCAGAATACGTATTCAACATAAAAATAACGCAACAAGGAACAGTTTACACTACCATCATCCACTTCAAACGCGGATACCTCACTCAACTTTAAATATCAACTGTCTTTCAAACAAACACTCGTATCTCTTAGTTATTCGGAAATAACGTCGGCCGAGAATAGAACCGACGATCAAACGGGAAGCGACTCCGCCTATCCCATCAGCTTCACATATGGACGCATTTAGAATACTTCCAAATGAATATTTCTGTCTGTTCGTATGTGCGTAACAAATTTTATACATGTGTGGTTTTGTTTGTCGTTTGATGTTGATGATAGGATGTTGGATATTTATTCATAATTTGTAAAAGGAAATGAGTCGCCATGAGAAGACAAAAAATATATTTTAATTTTTGCTAGCGATTTAGACGACGTATCTGATGTAGAGAACAAGTAAAGAACCGATGTGAAAATCTAGAATGTAGTCTATCTATGTGCAAAGTTTTATTTCAGTCCCTTCTACGGTATAGGTACACAAACTTTCATACTTATAATATTAGTATCAGATCGAAAAACAATATATAAATTTGAACTATACAGCAATTTCCAAATATCTTTCGACAGGTTTGCGAACCTAATACAATCCGTCCGGCACATTTCGTATTGAAATTTAGATGTTCCTAAGAGATGCTTCATTCGGCCCATACCCGAGAACCCGTGGCGTCAGGATCTAAACAATCGTACGCTTAAAATTTGTGCTTAAAATATGCCAAGAGAATAACGCGGGGATAATTTAAGTACATAGAAGCCGCTATGTAAAAAAAAACCCACAGCCAGCTACATAAAAACGTTTTCTTTTTCTAGTAATACTTCTTCTATTCCGCATCTAAGCAGCGATAGCTCAGTGGGGAGACCAACAGACTGCAATGCAGAGGGTTTCGGGTTCGAACCCGCGTCGCGCACCTCTGAATTTTGGAAGTTATATGACTTTTCGAAATTGTGTGCGTATTGATTGACAATTATCGCCTGCTCCGTGCCTCGGAGAGCACGTTAAGCCGTCGGTCCCGGCTGCCATGAAGATCTATGGCACTCGTTATTGGGAACGTTAGTACCCTCTAATATCCTGACAGTCTAGCTTTAGGGTATCGTTAGCCTTCTGGTTGCGGAGGTCAGGTGACAGCCGCTCCATGTAAAAACTGATATCCAGTCAAATCCGGTTAGACTAGAGAAAAGCCGACCCCAAGTGACTTGGGAATAATAAAGGCTAGGTCGAAGTAACTTCTTCTATCCCGTGTTGTGTCCCGTGAGCCTTCATAGACACTTAACAGAGGCAAAGAACAGGCATGTTCGGCATAACTATTTATGAATCATACAAATTATTTATACTATTTCTATTTACTTTCTCAAACTTTGTGAAGGTATTTAGAATTTGACTTGCAATCGAAAGATCACAATTCGTATCCTACCCAATGCATTACTGACGTAATATCTGTGACTCCTAACACGAGAGAATTAACTTAGCTCGAAGGGTTTATACTAATACGTATGTATATATGATAAACGAAAAAAAAAAAGTCGAAATCTTTGGATTTAAGTTCATGTCATATATTGAGATAGATCATGCCCTATACTTTTATCCCGGTATGCGTTCCGATGGGATTCAAGCAGGCAAAGCAGCGGCAGTAAGTTAAGTATATCTAAATATAGCACATAGAAATAAAGCGACATGTGACAATGTTCTTAGAAACGTCTGGAGTCAATTAATCAAACTATAAATAGCATAAAGGAAATATTCCGTATTATTTAGATATTTCTTCGACTCACGTTGTTACTATGTTACTATGAGGCGTTATAGTATCTATCAGAACATTTATTGACTATAGTTGGTACCTTGTGCTTTCAATGTGCGAAGTAAGTGTTGAATATCGATGAACATCAGAAGCAATCTAATAAATAGAACCTGCATGTCTCAGAGTTCTGATCTGTAAAGATCTGTAAAGTCTGGTAATCGGCACTGGGCCTGCGTGGTTGATTATGGCCTAATCAGGCACTGATAGCATAGTATAAGGTAAAAAATATGGACTATAAGGTTGTCTGAAATAAACAATATTTTATTTTATTATTTTATAGTGCCTTTAGAAGACCTGAAGCTTAACTAACCACAGAAATATAACATAAAGTTATTTGGATACAATTTTCTTGTCAGCGGGGCTATTTTATCAGCCGAGTAACGTGGGTAATCTAACTAATATTATAATCATATATAAGATCATTTCTCCCACGTACGTGCAAGCTCTGGAATGAACTGCCTGCTTCGGTGTTTCCCGAGCGCTATGATATGTCCTTCAAACGAGGTTTAAAGAGAGTTCTTCTTTCACGGTAGGCAGCGGCTTTGCTGTGTCCTGACATTGCTGAAGTCCATGAGCAGCAGTTACCACTTTCCATCAGGTGGACCACTTGCTCGTCTGCCACCGACGGTAATAAAAAAAAAAAAAGAATGAAAATATAAATTAATTTGTTTGTTTGTTTTGCTTTCACACCCTAACTACTCGATCGATCATCATGAAAATTCGTGTAATGTTTTTCACAGGAATACAAAACAGGACATTGAGTAATTTTTATCCAGGAATAAGTACTGTTACTACTGATAAAATTTCAAGTTATGCAAGAATCTTGTTGTATACCAGTGAGCTATATGGATGTCTTTCTGCATGTCCGTCCAAAGTTTCTTTGCATATAACCCACAAACGTACGTATTGATGAAAGCACTACATAAATTAAATCATTCTGCAATCCTTGCTAAAAG
Organism: Catocala fraxini; assembly: GCA_930367265.1. Lineage (NCBI taxonomy): Eukaryota > Metazoa > Arthropoda > Insecta > Lepidoptera > Erebidae > Catocala > Catocala fraxini. The sequence goes on from OV884038.1 coordinate 24,155,912, forward strand.
CAACATTATACAAAGTAAATCCTTATAAATTATATAAAAATACATCTCCATATTTTCCTCGTCATTTATGTTTGAAGAATAAAACAAGCCGTTGTTCCGTAATAAATTCTAAGCATGCGAACATCGCCGCTCGGCGGAGATGCGACGCCGTCAGATGCACTGAATATGAACTAACCCACAGAAATGTATGCGGAATATAATGTAAAATACGTCGGCAAAGCCTTCAATACCTGTGTAACGATGTTCGAGGTAAATCTCATCATAATGTAGTCGTATTTCTAAATAATGATTTTATCTTTTCTATAAGCAGTTCGTGCTTTGGTGCAGACTGACTTGAGACATACATTGACATTACTGAGTATGTTTATAAAAAAGGTACCTGCACTAAAAATAAAATCTATATCGCGGGAGACTTCACGAAGCTTGCAAGACTTCATCTAAGAAGCCGATTAGTTAAGTCACTGCATAATTCCTCCAGTCAAAGGGAATATCCGTGCGCTTTTACCGACAACAGAACTGCATATTTAAAAATACCCACAATCAACCAATTATATACATACATACATAGATTCACGCCTATTTCCCAGAGGGGGAAAAAAAAGAAAAGAGCCAGAGAAGTGTGTCAGGATCGTAGCAAATGGAAATCCGTAGTCTCTGCCTACCCCTCAACCAATTAAGAGTTTATGAAACCAAAGCTATGTTTGAGCTTTGCACAAAAACCACTGGACGGCTATAAAGTCGGCCTAAATAGTTTTGTAGCTCGTGAATGAACTTAAAACCTGAGATACGTTTAATTAAATCTCTTTTCGTAGAATTAAAGTTACTGTGCGTATGAGGCTCACGTCTTCATAAATCGGAACGGAAATGAATTTATAAGCCTACTAAAAAAAAAAAAATGATAGGTACATTTACAACGTTAAGTATACACTCTACCCAGTACCCAGATGTATATACTCTACCCAGTTTCTCATTGGATTTAGAACCTAATATTATAAATGGAAAATTGTCACGACGTTTGGATGTTTCTAACTAAATTACGCGTAAACCGCTGAACCGATTTGGATAAAACTTGGCACACAGATAAACCATATCCTGGATTAACACACAGGTTATATCTTATCACCTTCTAGTATTTACGTGAGCAATGCCGCAGGTGAAATCTAGTATTATATATTATTCAATCAGTTCTCGAAGGTGCAAGAGACAGCTAAAGCATTCAACCCCCAGGGGTACGGTTAACAATGTTCAAAATCAATTATGGCTGTCAAGTTGTCAAGGATCGCTCAGTGCAACAGATTAATTCATAATTAAGTAAGGAATATACTATTTGGTATTACGACAAACATCAAAAGCCGGTTTTATACTCTATCTGCAGATAGCTTTTTTTACTCTCGGTTATAACAATTTACCCGAAACGGTGGCCAAACCACATCTTACCAGCTTTGTTTCAAAGACCTCTAAAGGAATAACCTTGCCTACTATGACGTAATAGGGACAAGGCAAGACAATTATGTGATCTAAAGTAAATACATAGTACATACATACACACATAGATTGACGCCTGTTTTTCAGAGGGGTAGGCTGAGACTACGGATTTCCATTAGCCACGATCCTGACACACATCTCTGGCTTCATTCACTTTCATCACATTCCTTATACACGCTCCCGGTTTAAGGTGCACTTAATCTGGTTTTTGTCCCGAACGTCTCCGATCTGATTGAAAAACATTCGCCTTTCCCTTTGTGACTGTTCCATTCACACTAGCCTTATAAACTTTCTTAGTCAGTCTTTTCTCGTCCATTCTTTCTATATGCCGAAACTAGCTTAACATACCCATTTCTATTCTTGCCACTATATCCACTTTCATGCCGGAGAGATGCGGCACTAATCACATCTAATCACACTATTCCTTATATATAGTAGTCTATACGCCAAAGGGGTAAGGCATGGTAATATACCCACAGAAATAAAACTAGATACAGTTTTAGACCCCACGTTTTAAGGGGGAAAATAATGATTGTCGTTTTGCGGACACAGTCTCAAACACTTCTCTGGTACCGAGAACTGCACTTTGTTCTCAGGTAATTAAATCCGAGACCTTATACATATCAGTCTCATACAAACAGCCTCTACAGCACGATTTGAATAGTTTTGTTTAACATATCGAAGTATATAGACACTTCTTTACAGTTTTTTTTTTAATAATATAAGCCCTGTATTCTACTGTTCCACTGCTATAGGCCATAGTCCACCACGCTGGCCCAATACGTATTGGCAGACTTCGCATATCTTCGAGAACATTATGGAGAACCCTCAGACAAGCAGGTTTCCTCACGATGTTTTCCCTCAACGTTAAAACGAGCGATTATTAATTCTTTAATACGCACATAACTTCGAAAAGTGAGAAGTGCGTGCCTTGGGATCAAACTCGAGACCTCTGCGTGGGAGTCCAACGGTCTCCCACTTGGCTTTTTAGTGTAGCTAATTACATAAGTAAACTACTTGCATTTATTTTTATTATATAATTACTAAAAGCATTACTAACATTTATTAATTAGGTACTCATAAAACATCAAAATTCAATACGAAATCAATTAACACAAAACATCATAAGGGTACAATTTTAACATTGCTCGCTATATCACGCAAGTACGTAAACACAAAACGTGCGACATTGAGCGAACGCACGCGATGTTTCAATTAAATCTGTTCATTTTTCATTCGATATCATTGTGTGATGATTAATAGAGCGACACCTGAATAGTTCGCAGGTTAATGTTAGTGGGACAGACAAAGGCTATTGTAATCAGTACCTACAGTTCGTTTGTTACATTCAAAATGGCGCGTGGTGGCTTTATTTTCGACATCACTATTGTTACTAAAATGTGACGTAACTATAGTAAATGCGACTGTTGTGCATCAGGTTTCAGTTCAGGGTTTGAGTCACAGATCTGGTAAATAGTTATGGTGCTTCTCTGTATCAAGAAGATTAAATTAATTTTTTACTAAGATCATATAGGCAATAGCCTCGCCACGGTAATGTTATCTAACAGTATTGTAACTCGGCTCTGTCCTTGAAATAATTACCTACAGCCGAGCGGTCCGCGAACGCGTGAGGGCTGCCTACAGTATTTGAATTTCATCTACCTATATGACTTTCTTTCTAATTTAGTGATTGTAAAAATTATAAGATTTATTAAAAAGAATTATATTTGTTGTGAATAAAATAGGCAGTGTTCAATAAAAATTATGTATGTTTTTTTATTAGTAGATTTAATGAAAAACAACCTTATATATTTGAGACTGAAAAATATTTGCGTCTCGACTGAGACGTATGAAAAGCTTTATTGTTAAATTTAAAAGTATAAAAGAATCTGCATTCGGATAAAAACTTTAATAAAAAATACTTTTGTTTATAATTGCACTTTGCCATAATTATTATGAAGTACTTGTACTTATTTTAATCAAATATTAACAAATTGCACGTTTACTAAAGTCAAAGTCAAAGTCAAAGTATTTATTTGTAAACATAGGTAACATTACAAGATTGACAAAGGTTATATTATATTACGTTCTGCTATGTTTTGCTTATAAAGCATACAAATTCGATGAATTAAATAATCATTAAAAAAAAAACACACACACATAAATTAAGTCATAAATTATAAATAATAAAAAAGGAAATAAGTCATCAACAAAATTATTAAATTCAATTATACAGTTATAAATCACATACATTACTTATTTAAATATTCATTAATCGAGTAATACGCTTCTTTAATTAAAATGTCATACAATTCTTTTTTAAAAATGTCAATATTCCGTATTTCCAATAGCGTTTTTGGTAGACTATTATAAATTTTAGGAGCCATCCCTAAGAAATTTGCATTAAATATGGCTTTTTTGTGAGGTTTGACTCGTATTTTATTTTGATGTCGAGAGTTTTTTAGCGTTTCAAATAAATGAAAATTTTTCTTTACAAATGTTGCCACTTCGTAGATGTAGAGAGATGGCAAAGTTATAATTTGGTAATTAATAAAATATGGTTTACAACTGTCTATATTTCTTAACCCATGCATAGCCCTTATACATTTCTTTTGGGCTTTGAAAACTAGTTCCCGGTCAGGAGAGTTACCCCAATAGATGATGCCATACCTTAAAGTTGATGACACGTAAGCATGATAAGCTGTTACTAATGATGGGTGTTCAACTACTTTAGCTAGGTTATATAGCGCGTATGAATATTGGTTAAGCCGTTTACAAATATTATCTATATGGGTTTTCCAATTCATGCTTTCATCTAGCCAAATACCCAGGAATTTATGGTATTCAATGCTCTGAATTTTGGAGCCATTAAAACTTACATCTATATTTAACCTATTCGTTCTTTGTCTAAATTCAATCATCTTAGTCTTGTTTAAGTTTATTTCTAAATCATTATTCTTTAACCAGTCAATTATTACCTTAAGGTTTTCATTTAATTTTCTTTCAATGTCAATTTTATTCCTTCCTGAAAACAGTACAGTGGCATCATCTGCAAATAAGACCATTGGATGGTTTATAATTCGTGGTAAGTCGTTAATGTAGATTATGAACAACAATGGACCGAGTACACTGCCCTGTGGTACACCAGAAAAAGTCTCACGGGGTTCTGACGTATATATTTTTTCTTCTCTTGTTTGGAGGCATATTCTACTAATGTGAGTTACTTGTTTTCTATCACTTAGATATGATCTAATGAGTGCCAGAATGTTACCTCGGATGCCATATTTTTCTAATTTTCGAAACAGAATTTGATGGTTTACACGGTCAAATGCTTTTGACATGTCCATAAAAAGACCAACAACAGGTGTTGTGTTATCAATATTTGTGATAACCCCTTCAAATAATTTATACACGGCCATGTTCGTGTTTATGTTTTTTCGAAAGCCGTATTGCTCCCTTGCCAGAATGTCATTCTTCTCTAAAAATGAGTACACCTTTTGATGAATAACCTTTTCAAAAACTTTAGAGAGTACAGGTATTAAAGCTATGGGTCTATAATTACCTAATTCATTTTTATCCCCTTTTTTGAAAAGAGGTTTTATAATAGTGTTTTTTAAAACTGCAGGATATACTCCTGCTTGAATGCATAAATTAATAGCATGACTTAGTACAGGTGCAATAATGATAGAAACAGATTTAATAACCTTTGTTGTAATATCGTCAAAACCAGAACTATTTGTGTTATTTAAAGAATCAATTATTTTTATAATGTCAAGTGGTATAGTTGGAGTCATGAAAAGAGATTTATGATTATTTATTTTTAAAATGTCAGGATTGAAATTGTCACATGTATGTTTTGATTGAACAATAAAGTAATTATTAAATGCGTCGGCAATGTCCTGTGGATTACAAAATATTTTATTATCTAATTTAATCATACTTATGTTTTTCTTTGGCTGATTAGTTTTACACCTATTTATAATACTCCAGGTGGCCTTAGACTTATTTTTAGCATTGTTTATTAAATAATTGTTTTGTGCTTTTTGTGTTTTATGTATAATAGTTTTTAATCTTTTGGTATAAGTCTGAAACATCCTTTTATTCTCAGCGCTAGGGTCTTTTCTGTATTGCCATAACATACTACGTTTCCGTTTACAACATTTTTTAAGACCTTTAGATATCCAAGTTTGCTTTTTTGTTGTATGAATCTTTATTTTTTGTAACGGAAAGCATAAATCATAAAATAATTTAAATAATGCATAAAATTCATTAAAGGCGCTATTAGCATTTGTACAATTATAAATTTCGTTGAAAGAAAGTGCTTCTAAACAACTTTTGAATTTAAAAATATTTTCCATACAATAGTCACGCCTGTAAACAAACCAAAATGGAATTGTACTTGTTTTCTTTACGGGGCACTTTAATACTTGAGCAGTGTGATCTGATACAGCCAAATCTATAACATCACATTTACTGCCTCTGATGTTATGTATAATATTGTCAATGCATGTACCGCTAGATAAACGCGTTGCCTCTCGTACACTCACTAATAGATTATAACCGCGTAAGAGATTTTCAAAATCCAGAGATATTCGGCTATTTTTTGAGATGTCAATGTTAAAATCTCCACATAACACAACCTTACTTTTAGTTTTTAGACAATATTCTTTTAATATTATATCGAGCTTGTTGAAAAATGTAGCTATCGCGTCGTTATTGTATTTTGGAGGTCGGTAAATACATATAATTACGATTTTATGTAAAAGTAATTTTACCGCACAGCACTCAATTAGAGAAGGTATGCTCCATTCATCCAAATTAATTTCAGCATACTTATGTTTTTTATTTATTAATATGCATGAGCCTCCTTTTCTATTATTTCTTGTGTAGCATGCAGAAAGTGTATAATTGGGTATAAATAATTGAGCATTATCACACTTCTTCATATTATGTTCGGTTATACAAAGAACGTCTATAAACTTACTGCTTACAAAACCATCACACCTTCCGTTCAGCGCTGCGGCGCATTCGCGACTGGTTGCATACTGAGTGCATACCAACCTTGAGGTGCGTAGGTATGACTCGCGTTCCGACCGTTTGTATGAAAATAGAATACTGTTAGATAACATTACCGTGGCCTCGCCCCCTATTTTAGATTACATGGGATGTAAAACCATATCTGATCAAATATGGGTGGGGAACACCACTGCTTTTCCTGGCATCCGGCAGTGTTAGTTACTTCCTGACAGAAGAAGCACGGAATCTGGAACGTCACCGGTTAATAATCGGAAATAGACTCGCTTACTATTATTTCGAATCTATATCAAAACCATAGCTAATATAATGCGGATATAGTACACATCTGCCTACCCTTTCGCGGATATAGGTGTAAGGATAGAGATACTTTTCCTGGTTAATATATGCGATAGATATGCAAATATGTAATTTTCTGTATTCCTGATAACGTGTTTCTATACGAAATTGCATGATGATCGGTCGAGTAGTTAAAACGTAAAAACGTAACAAACAAACAAACTTAGATTCGCATTAATTCGGATTACACCATGCGTGTTATTAATTCAGACTCACGCCTAGAGTTACATCCTAAAAGAGTAAGCAGAGATAAAATGTTGTACTCAGTCTCAAGTTTAAGCAGCAATATATTATAACCTCAATGGCGAATGTCTCTGCTGTCACCGTAGGCGTTATTATGTCTCCTATCCTTAAACTTATCGCCGCATTAATTACATCCATGCATTAGAGATCGAGCCCTGTATCAGGAAAACTTTACAAACGTACAACTAACTAACACAAAGTACACACACACACTAAACGCTACCGAATCAATATAGATACATTTTAAAACATAAATGTTGTTGTTTTTCTTCCAGAATTATTAAGTGATATTACTTACTACACTAAGTCATGACAACAGAATATAACTATACATATAATAAACAGCACCCAAAACATATAAATTAAATATAATAACTTAATTAAATCCAACCGTAGCAGCCATCAGGTGTTTGCGATCCATTAACATAAACAAAACAGTACTCACCTTGATTCTAGTCCACATTTGCGGACCATAATTAAACAATTTGGAGTATTTGGTTAGGACTCGAGGCCTCGACCGGGGATCAAACAAGGGCCGCAGACATAAGCCTTTGTTAATAACCAGCGAGACAAGGGCGCGATCCCGGAGAACGTCTTAACTCGTATTTAAACGATTTTATACATACTCTCACGCTTGTAACCCCAAAAGGGGTGAACACAGAAGTGTTTCAACCAAGTTTCTCCAACCTTTTTACTAATAAAAATATAACGGCAAGCGAGCTTCCATTATTATAAGCAGTTGCCGTGATCGTAGGCTGAATAAGCCCTACGATCGTTTGCAATACTACGAGCATCTCTCGTTATTACCAACTTGATTAAATATAGGATAAGGGGAATGGAAGAGGGGTAGTTCTATAAGTATTTGAACGTCTTACTTACTGGACCAAACTCACTAATAGTGTTACTACTATATTCTTATAGAAAATCGGCGTCAAAATCGAAAATCAGTCGTATGCTGCTTTTCTATAAGAAGGTAGCTCCTACTTCTCCAGGTTAACTGGCTCATTCGGAGCGTCACCTAATAATTGGCTAAGGGCAAGCTCTGCACTGAAGATTTTATGAAATAAAGTTAATAGTATTGCTGCTAAAAATATCTTCCAGAAAATAGCTTTTTACCAGACCAGGGTATTTCTTTGTCTAGTGTTAGCAGACTAGCGTATTTTCATCTTTTTGACGCGTTTTCAGTAGAGCTACCGTAAAACGTAAATGACAAAAGTTTGACCCGACTATTTGTACCGTGAAAGACATTTATTATGTAATTATTCCTGAATTTCAGCACTGTTGTCCTAAACCCTTTCATGAAAGTCTCAATAAAGGAGTAGTGCGGTGTCAAGAAATTAATGCGGCAGAACCTTACAGCAAGGCTTTTTTTGTTCGGAAGTTTCGAAAACACATTTTCACAATACACTTCGACGAGATTTCGTACGACTAATTCTACTGATATTGCAAATATCTCTGAAATAACCACTTACCATCAAGATAATTGTATGATTAATTGACCCGGAGTGGAAAGAAACAGTTTGCTTGATCTGGGAATTAAAATCCCTTCCGATGTACTTGATACACAAACGCTAACTCATGCGATGAAATCAACAATTTTACAGACTGTCTAATGATATATCTGTGTGGTTTTGATATAACGTATCAAGGCCCACAGCCAGGGGGCCTTGTTATATTGTACGTTTGAATATCGTGACGTTTTACCGTAACAGATCTGTGTGTAAGCGTTTGACAATGACGGGTTTAAGGATACGCACCACTAATAGCGAGGATATCTTCGAGAGGCTTTATTAAGTAAAGGAAGTTAAACTGGTATTATTTTTACAGCATATGTATCTGCAATATATTGCCGTCTTAGCGAAAATGGCTATAACTTTGGAACTATTTGAGTAAATAAAACTTACAAAATCAGTTAGTAACTTTGATGCTGAATCGATATGTAACTCAAATAACGTTAAACATCATACTTAGTGCTATCATCGCTAGGACCACAGTAGGTATAGCAGTCGGTAATGTAACCTACCAAAAATAACACTCATACTATCGTTTGGACTATACGCAATATTTTGCGTATGGCTCAGCTATAATTATAGTTGTTCAGATGGCCAAAATATAGTTAATTAAATTGCAACCTCATACTGCAGTAAAAAGTTGCCCATTTACCTACGCCGCTATATATCCGAAGGCTGTGGTATGTGTTGTTTTAGTACATGTGAGTTACTAAAACATAAGTAAATTACTTACATATATATAAGTAATTTATTTTATAGCAAAATACATTGAGTCGAAATGTGATACTTACAAACTAAGAATAAAAAAATCATGAATGTCAAATAGATAACAATATACGGCCTTACTTTTAAACTATTTTAAAATATTAAGAGGCAATTGAGTTTTACTACTAGTGCCTAATCAGGAAAACACATAAACGTTACTCATCTTTAATAATTTGATTGATCAATGTAAGCCTTGATTAATTAAATTATTATTATTTGTGTGTTAGTGTGAATGTTACCCGGATTAGACACTCGTACTAAACTTAAGTACCTCTCAAATTTGAGAGTAGTTTATAAGTAACGCTGAAAGTTATTTAGATAAATGTTCAAATTACATTCAATTTAATAATACATGATTATAGACATTTTAATCATTTTCAATATGTCATTAACCTGACCAAGAATTAATTAATTATCAAGTGGTAATCCTGGACTCGGTCTACCTGCATTCCAAGTTCTATCCAAATTCTTATGAGGATTTTTGCGTGATTTAGTAATAAACATCCAAACATCTTTAAGTTGGAAGTGGGATTACTTACAATGTAATGCGCTATGCTCCGTCTTTCTCTCTCTCTCTCTATATTCATTTTTATTCTCTCTGTAAAGCTCTACTCGCTGGTATTTCTCGCTGGATCGGCTCCAGTGAGACCGCTGCCTTAAGCGAAGTACTACTTAGATGTGTGAATATTGGTAAGTGATTTTAGGAAGCTCGTAAGCTTTTGCATTTGAAATGTTGTGACAGTATATTTTAGGGAGCACGTTAAATCAAGTATATGGGCATATTATGTACTAGTAAAACTAAATGTTCATGAATAAATTATGACTGGAGTAAAGACAAAGTGAGAAATTGTGGTACTACTTTTCATGTAACCTGTCAAATCTTGGAATACTTACCAAACATAATAGTATGTGGCTGCCATGACACATGAAAGTGTAAAGTAGCAACTTTTAGAATAGACAACGCCAACACCAACTCAGATCATAATTTTCAAAGTAAATTACGAATATTAAAACAACACACAAAAAACGTGAATATATTCCTTCTCCCTTAGCTTTTATTATTCCCAAGTCACTTGGGGTCGGCTTTTCTAGTCTAACCGGATTTGAATGGATATCAGTTTTTACACGGAGCGGCTGCCACCTGACCTCCGTAACTCGAAGACTAACGATACCCTAAGGCTAGACCAGTGTCAGGATATTAGAGGGTACTGACTTTCCCAATAACGACTGCAATAGATGTTCATGGCAGCCGGGACCGACGGCTTAACGTGCTCTCCGAGGCACGGAGCAGGCGATAATTGTCAATCAATACGCACATAATTTCGAAAAGTCATATAACTTCCGAAAATCAGATGTGCGCGACGTGGGTTCGAACTCGAGACCCTCTGCAAGGCAGTCTGTTGCTATCGCTGCTAGAAACAACGTGAATATATACTGTAAATAAAAAGTAATGTGCATGTGACACAATCCCTGTCCCTGTCCTTTTCCAATGCCTCAATTGGGATAGAATGGAATAGAGTTAGTAAAAATTCGGGATTGTTTACTCCTATCCTAAATTTTTACTAAATATATTTAGTTATTACTTATCCATACTAATAATATTTATTACTTTATTATAAATGCGATGGTATGTTTATAGTGTTAGTAATTTATTTTATAGCTAATAGTACAACCATACACCATATTGCTTTGCATATCCCTAAAATTTACGCTCACAATATGTACGGTTTCTATGGAATAGATCATTAGAAGCACGTTAAAGAAGCCAAGAGTAGAAGCTAGTAATAAATACTTCCCAAATGTAATTATTCTCTCTCTAATCCTTAGCTTCGCCACACATTCAGTTCAACGCTTCGCGCAAACTTTGCAAGTGCATTCGCCGTGTGTAAGCTGTGATAAATGAAATAATTTTATTTCTCCACGAGTTTCAAGTCTTACAAGTGATTTATAGTTGGCGCGGGGCTCGAACCCGCACACGGGGATTACGTACCGGAACCGCGGGGGCTTAGGCGGTGGGGGAGAAATAAAACTGTTTCGATTTGAAACTGTTTGGATTTTAAATGTTTGTTAAATGTGGCGTGTTATTTTGGAGTGTTTGTTGTACGATTTTGCTTGGACTGAAGTTTATACGTAGAATTAAATTATATTAACTAGTTTTTACTTATGTCTTCTGACATCGTACATATAATTTCGGTAGATACCTACCTATTTTCATTTTCATCACGTTTAAGAAGAAGCTTATTTACTCACATAATACTTGCCTACAGCGTGTCAAGATAAAACATGCAGTAGATTTTCAAATTCGAACTTTAGCAATACAACTATGAAATCTTGATTCAATTGCGTGTTTTACGCGATTCGCGTACAGACAGATAAACACTCAACCTCAGATTCACTTCTGTTAAATATCGCCTATGAGCAGACATCGTCCAGGCCTCAGATACAATTTTATGATATGATATAAGGCAATAGCCTATCTAGATAGAGAGCCTATGTAAATCTAACGTCAGCTACTTTTGACTTTTCAAAGCCATATTGCATATTAATGCCTATAAATCCTTACAGGGTTAGGTAAACGAGTAGGCACACCAATATTTTGGCTGCTGTGTTTAGATCGCACTAAAAAGGAAATAAGCTATAGTCTAGCTAAGAATTTAGGAATGCTTTTGAACTGGAACTGAAACTGTACCGGGAAGAGTACCAAGTTTGCTATTACAATAGTCTCAGAATGGTATATCATTGATTTCATAATTGTTAATTTTGACAAGTTTTGTAATCTACTAATATAATGGCGTCATTATGACTTTGCGATGGTCAACCACTAACACTCCATTGAAAAAATGGCATGGAATGGTAAACTCGTACATATGAATGACAAATGAATCCTTCGATCAAATTGCTTTTAACACTAATAAATAATAAATGTAAAAATATATTTAAACGAAATCTGGCATGAATAAATGTTCAAAATTAGTAGTAGTTTTTCAAAATCACTTGTCATTCTACCACAATCCTATTACAAGACCATTGACTGACCAATGATCGATCATTATGAATTTAGCAGATTACGAACTTTTTGCAAAATGACAATGGAATTGCAGTTACGTCGTGTCGGAATGACGAATTGGCGTAGACGTATTACGTACTTATTTGAATATAGGTATACGTATATGGTTACGCCGATTCTATGGTATACGCTGAATGTGGCAACTCAGATTAAATAAGTAGTAGTAGTCAGTATTTCAAACTCTATATCGTAAAGCTAATGCTTTGTGACTTCATGGGTAGAAAGTCCTGCACTAAATTAAGATTGATGCCGGAAAATGATCACACTGAACTTTCTCGCGATTCTTTTGTAGAGATGTGGTGTGATCATAAACTTCATCATTTTAGTTGTAAGAGTGATCTTTAATCTCGAATTATTATAACTAGATGTGACGTGAAAGGAGATATAGGAACAAGAATTGGGAAAGGTTTACTATGATGGTTTGGGCAACTGGAAAGAATGGAATTTATAAGATTAAGTACGAAAGTTTATAGAGGAAAATCCAAAGAAACCTTTGGAAGAATAATTTTATGTGAATGTTTTCTGGCTGGATCTGAAAGTTTTCTGGCTGGATCAGAAAGTTTTCTGGCTGGATCAGAAAGTTTTCTGGCTGGATCAGAGAGACTGCACGAATAGCGTAGGGATTTAAGTGGTCACCTCACCGCTATCGCGCTAAGTGTAGTATGCGCCGGAGTGACATCGATCCCCACACGGGACAATTGTGATCTACAAATAATTGTTCCGAGTTTGGATGTTCTTTGTGTCCGTTATTTAAATATTTGTGAAGTCTCCCGCGAGACAAAATTATATTTAGTACGGGCGTTGTTTTAAAGTTAATCTAAAAAGTATAGAGACGTTTAACTTTGCAGGAACATACAATATAATTTAATGTATCTATTGAAATTAAATTATACACAATTTGTAGAAAATACATATCTATTTAAGGCGCCATCGTCATAAAGCCTAAATGGATATGTATTTATTGCCATTGAGTATTTTGAGTAAGCCAAAAATGTACAAACCTTTATTTGATTCTATACATATTTTGTGTAAAGTATGAACATATTCTCAGCTTTATTTCCCTGGAGGAGTAGGCAGAAGAAACAAAAATGTGTGTATTACATACACATTTCACTAAGTATGGTTCAAGGACCCACGTAATATGGCTCGAGTCTTCTGCCGTTTACCGAGCTCTGCTTGCTAGAGTTTGCGCTACGAATTTCTTGATAGAAAACCCAATAACACTTTGCCCAATCCGAGAATCGACCCCGAGGTCTAATCCCCAGCAGTTGCACTCACTACTACTGCGATACCGAGGCAGTTTCATATATCATCATATATAATATTATATATAAATAAAGTTGAGACTGTTCCATTCACACTAGCCTTCGATAGTGAATTCATCATCATCATCAGGCTATAATAGTCCACTGCTGGACATAGCCTTCCCCTAATGAGCGCCATAGCGCCCTGTCTTCAGCTTGCCGCATCCAGCGATAGTGAATGTAACTCCGAAATTAGTGAATGTAATTGTGAAGAAACCTGCATGTCTGAGAGTTATCCATAATATTCTTGAAGATATGTGAAGTTTTAGTCGGTTGAGAGGTTTAGGCATGAATGCGTAACAGACAGACAGAGTTCCTTTTGCATTAATAATATTAGTAGGGATGTTGTTATAGATGTATAAAATCTGCTGGGCCAGCGTGGTGGACTATGTCTCCAACCCTTGTTACGATGAAAAAAGGCTCCTATCCAGCAGTTCCTAAGAACGAAGAAAACAAAGAATGCCTTTAAAATACATATCTTCTGTCGTTTAATAATCACTGCGAAAAATAACATGAACGAGGGCAGACAAATGATTAAAGATGAGAAGACAGAATAACTAAGAAACAAAAGGAAAATCAGTCTTTTAAATTGATACGACTAGAATTGATGGCCTAAACAGTTATAAAGATGTATTTATCCAACTATCAAACAACATTAAGTGATTGAATGATTAATTACTGACATTCGAAACAAAATACTTCAATAAAATGCAATTTCAGTATCCATCAATAACAGATCTATCTAAAGTCTACGTACTTAAATAAAAACTTTGCGAGACCAGCCAACCCTGTTCGTTCACAAAGATAAATTTGCAAAATATTATTGTTGTTTTGCACAATGGCAACTTCTTTCAAGAAATATAATAATGGCTGTTCAGAAAAATAAAATTTTCTTAAAATATTTTTATAAACTTTTTTATACGATTGAAATATATTCCAATGAATGCTAAATTCATATGTAAACTTAAATCTATTTGTTTTCTATCGCAATGTCAAAAAATAGGTGATATATTGTTCTGAATAACTTTACTTACATTTTAAACATGTTGTGAGAAACATTTTGATATACAATTTGACATTATTATTATTTGAACGAGATTTTGTTTTTGTGTATGATAAATTATGATGACATGTGTTTGTGTCAATAAGTTCATTAGCATAACTCATGTCTATATGTCTACTTAAAATAAAATAGCATTGATGACTTTTCAGCTTAAAATATACTTCTTTTTTGATACCACTAAGATGGCAAATAAGCATATGATCTGCCTAATAGTAGATGATAACAATAGCTTATAAAGTATTCTTATACTAGGCGTATCGCTATCACCAATACTTGTGGGTACATTTTAAGCAGAAATCGTACATTGCTCGCCGTGTTCAATACAATGATGCAGGGTGCTGATGGAGCTGCCTCGCTTCTGTAGCGCATCAGGAATGTTTGCAGAAATGCAATTTTTTTTTATACTGTCATGCCGAAAAATTTCGCATTTCTGGTGAGCCAATTCCAATAGGATCCCAGCCATGATTGTAGATAGACTAGACTGCCGTATTATTATTCATAGCTCCAGAATTATTGCGGCAGGAATGTTGAAGCAGTGATTATTAATAATAATTTAAAGTTCTTTAATTTTATTTTCGATAGAAATATATGAGTCCTGTGCTTAAAATAAAGAATTATTATTATTGTGTCTTAAATTTATAATATAGAATCTCAATATATGTATAAATAAATTATTAAAACGCTATGACAACTAAGAAATAAGTTTTGGTGTCGATGTAATGTTTATGTTAATATATAAGTCAGCCATTTTTGTTACTTTTAAGCGGAAAAAGGCAGTGCCATCGCCATTTATTGTAGCAGGTAGCAGAACATCGATGTCATTGTAGTGATATTGTTACTGCAATTCATCTAATGTGTAAGAGTTCTGGAAACTCACATAAACATCTCCTGTTTATTTTTAACACGCTTTTATTAGTTGGCATGTATCTATGAATCTATGTAACGGAATCTTTGAACGTGATTTTCACCCCTTTCAAACCGACAGATTGATTTGAAACTTTGCATACTTATCGAAGACCGATGACAACACAATAATTTAGACAAAAATATATAAACAATATGAAAAAAAAAGTTTAAAAAAACAAAAAACACGCTTTAAAAAGTAGAAAATAATTTAATATTTTAATGTTAATAAGTGTGGGGTGGGGGTTATCAAAATATCTTAGAAAGCACCCCATTTTACATTAAAATTATTAAATTATTTTCTACTTTTTAAAGCGTGTTTTTTAGTTTTTAAACTATTATTTAATAATTTATTTTTCCTAAGGTCGACGATACGCGCGTTTTGCCTTTGCCATTGCAAATGGGGTACGTCATAATATTCGAGTCTGCAACCTTAATAATATAAAGATATTAAAGCAGTGCCCCTAATAATATGCTATGGCAGTACAGTGGTTTGGTTTGGTTTCAGATAGCCTCGATACAGGCTTTGCCTAGTGTGGCTATCAATGTTAATGTTAATTGTAATTTGGACTGCGTAATAAACATTATTATTATTATTATTAAATATACGAATATTTCCCCTTTATAATATGATATAAGTTTCGTTCAATCTGAGAGACTTCACACCCTTCAACTACAAACTAACGAGTCTCAATACTATGTCCATATTACAAAATAAGGCTAGTACCAATGACACACGATTATTCAATGTTCATGAGTCAGATACGTTTCGGTTCGGTTCCCGCAGCATGACCACGCGCGCAGGTGTTGCGGCCTTGCCACTGATTTTGATATATTATTGTTATTGCGATAATGTCAATACACTCAATGTCACTCTATTTTCAACAGGGTTATGTAAAATTGTATGATAAACTCGTGTTTTTTATTTGACTAGCTAACTTACCCATTGTCCTGTGTTTTTTATACCTAGTTGCCCACTCACGTGAAAACCCTAGTGGTTTAAGCGTCGTCTAGCGTCTAAACAAAGGTATTGTTATTGTAATTTTTTTAGTCATTAAATAATAATGCAAAAGAAAAGAAAGAAAAGTGGTAGTGAAAGCAACTGTTTTGCTTGAGGTCTAGGCTTCAATACACATAATAAAAGAAGTTCTTAATAGCATTAAATAAAGCTCATAACAATAAATCTCGCTCTCTATTATTTGGTACCCTATATGTCCTTTATCTAAAAATCCATTCATAGCATCAAAAATAAGGTTTAAATTGGCGTGTATGGTGGCTCCTATTTACCCTAGATGGATTTTTTTAAATAATAATATCTTTTTTTAATAAGTTCTACAATAAACCATTTACAGCTAAAATAAAAAAATGTAGCACTGACAATATTTCATGTATGTATCTTATGTGGGGGCCAGTCAGTGCAGACCGGCGACACTTCGACCCAGTGGGATCTTTAATGTCGACACTCTCCCAATAACGACTGCCATAGATGTTCATGGCAGCCGAGATCGACAGCTTGACGTGCTTTCCGAGACACGGAGCAGGCGATAATTGTCAATCAATACGCACATAATTTCGAAAAGTCATATAACTTCCGAAAGTCAGAGGTGCGCGACGTGGGTTCGAACACGAGACCCTCTGCATTGTAGTCTGTTGGTCTCCCCACTGAGCTATCGCTGCTCGACAATATTACATAGTAAGTAGTGTGTTGTGACACTGGTACCCAAAGTAAGATTCAACTTGTGTTATGGGTAGGTACCGCGTCTCTCACATATTTAACATGGTCTAAGGTTTAAGTACCATGTAACAGAGAATGAGCTACATTTCACCAAATGTGGGAGCAATACCTACCCTTTCGGGGACACAGGCGTGAGACAATGTATATTATATAAAAAAAAACATAGTTTATTAGGATAACTGGCTATGAAAACCAATATATAACTGTAGAGAACAAAATAAAGATGAGAATAACTGATAAATGTTAGGGAGAGGCTATGTTTCGCTTGAATACCAACATTATCTATAATATGTAATGCTCTAAATGTATGGAATATATTTTTAGCGTCACAAAGGAACGATATGTGCCTTTTATGTTTGGAAGATAACGGTTTGGTAAACATTACGGTATGTTCAGACGATATTATCACTTTGTTAAGGATAAGCTGCGTATTTATTAATTTCTAGGCTGTTTTGGCCAGTAAGAACGACGGCTGGTCTCAAATTGATTATTTTTATACTGCTATACGGTTAGCCACATAAATTGCTGAACATTAAACAGATCAATAATTTTTTCTATGCATTCATATTTCTAATTATCATTCTGTATTTTTATCTGTAATTGTATCAACTTTTACTGATATAAAAAACTTACATTTTAAATATTTTAGAAGATACAGTCCATCGAAATTTTGCAAGTGTGTTTCGACGTATGTCGATGTCTTTACCAAATAAGCATAAGACAGGCTTGATAGTATGTATGTATGTATGTATCTTATGTGGGGGCCAGTCAGTGCAGACCGGTGACACTTCGACCCAGTGGGATCTTTAAGTTTAAAGTTGGCAAACAAGCATACGGCCCACCTGATGGTAAGTGGTCACCGTAGCTTATAGACGCCTGCATCATCAGAGGCATCACTTGCGCGTTGCCGACCGTTTAGGAAAGTTAGTGGGAAGGAGAAAGAGCGGGAAGGGAAGGGGGAACGAGGGTGATTGGGCCTCTGGCACTCTCACTCACCGAACGAAACACAACAGTGTGATCCTTCCCCGGTCGAGCCGGCCCATTCATGCTGCAATCAGCGAGGCTGTAGTACTGTGTACTATGTTATATATTGGACAAAACTTGGCACAGAGATTGACGATATCCACGTCCATACCACAAAGAATTCATCTGCACATAGTTTGGAAAGTAAAGTGGTTCAAGTGGTCGCCTCAGCTATGCCGCTGCGACAAGTGTTGTTGTTCGATCCCCACACGGGACAACAAAATTGTGTGACCCACAAATAGTTCTATCGAGCCTGTGTGTCCTCTACGTCCGATTTTTGAATGACTTTTATAAATTATCACTAATGCGGGTGAAGTTTACAAAAAAACAATTACCGTGCGAAAAGCTGGTAGTATAAATTTATTTTACATGAAACTTGAGTCGCATCTCAACTCATCAAATTGGATTAACGATATTATAATAGTACAAACTCATCATCACCGATCGGCATCCGTTGATTACAGAGAAAGTGCTGTCATAACGTAATTATTTGGTTTATTTGAAAGGTTAATAACATGCTTATAAATTATTTTGATACATATTCCTACATGCGAGAGAGCACTTAAAAGTGAAGATGTTACTTTCTAATCGCGGTAATGTGTAACGAGAAGTACTTTCGTATGAACCTTATGAGTTTTTATACAGTATTGCATTTTGCGCGCTTCGGTTTCGTAAATGTAGGGTATCATAGATTAGTAACAGTACTTTTTTCTGGATGGAAGGTCCCATATGTCCTTTTCTGTTCCCCTGACATCGTGTATGCGAAATTTTATGATGATCGGTCGAGTAGTTAGGGCATGAAAGGGTAACAAACAAACTTACATTCGCATTCATAATATTAGTTAAGATGTTAACATTCTAACTGATATCATAAATACGAGTGTGATAATGTTGATATTGGATATGGTAATCAGATCGTAATGAGGCGGAATAATTATATCTTTTTTTTTCTTGTATTGTAATCTAAGGTGCAATACGGGGCAGGGTTTACTTATGCGTTATAAACGTTTTGTGTTATCCGGGACTTATAAGTTCTTATATCGAAAATTGTTAATGGGCTTAATAATTTGCTGGACGCCTTTCGAAGGGACTGGCAAAAGACGGCAAAAAAGAGAGAAAATTGGAAATATAATATTAATAATAATATTCTACCACATACACACAACACCATCTAGCCCAAACTAAGCAGAGCTTGTACTATGGGTACTAGGCAATGGATAAACATACATATAAATATTTTTTTTTGTAAATACATACATGTTATACATAGAAACACCCAGACCAAGACAAACATCCATGTCCATGCACACAAATGTTTGACTTGTGTGGGAATCGAACCCGCGACCTCAGGCGTGGCAGTCGGTTACACTAACCACTACGCCATCGAAGTCGTATTGTCTTTTAAAATCAAAAAGAGCTGAAAGTACACGACCTATAAAATAGTCAATTTGCAATGTCGATTCACTACACCACCGTACATCCAACCATAGTATTACACACCTCAGAAACATATTTGCCCAAAACTGTGGCATCAATCACCCATTTTTTTACGCTCACAGTACGTACATACATAATTGAAGCTACGTACTTTTCCCCATACAACCCGGCGCGCGGCGTGGAGCTCACACCACACATTTCTATGAATAAAACAACAACTATAAAACAGTAAGAATACTAACAAATTACAATAGCAATCCCATTCTTCGTTCGGCCGCCGTTAAAACATCGTGATAAGAGGCCTGAAGTGTTGCTAACATAAAAATGCAATCTCCTTGGAGTATTATTACGTTAGCTTTTTTGTTTTGTAATAAAACCTGGTAGTTGCAATAGGGAATAGGCCTATATCTACTCGTTTTAGCAACTGAAATAAAATATACTTTGGTTTTTTATTCCAATTATGTCAATGAGAATGTATTTTATTATTGTATACAAACCAGATTCGTTACGCTCTAGAGCAGAGGCTCCAAGACTTTTTTCTTATAGACCACTTTCAAAATTTAGCTGGTTCCGGTGGACCCCTACTCTCTGCAGCTAAAAAATTTGATGAAATGTACGGGCTGACCTGAATTCTCGGGACTGAAACTACCGCGGTAGGCGCGATGAACGATTTTTTTATTTTTAGTAATTCTCTACCGATTTCGAGACCACCGGTACTGAGTATGGCATATAATGCACGTTTTTACAAGTAACAGTCGCTGAGCATCTTAAAATATTATCTACTTATAGTGATAGGTGAAGTCAAGCCAACTTATTTCTTCACTATCGAAAGCAAATAAATTTTCGTGGACGCTTACGAATTGTGGACTCCCATTTTTTTATCACGCTAAAGTAGGCCCCCGTCGAGTCTCCTGTGGACCCCTGAGGATCCACCTGGACCACTTTGGGAACTAATGCTCCAGAGAGTTTATAATAAATAATTGTTTGATCTTAATTCAAAATATTTTTTACTTGTGATTCAGAGGAGCTTAATTGCTACTAGAAGAAAGAAGAACATTTTCTTCTATTGAAAACGTAATTCCGTTTTAAGAAATGTTTAGTAGCTTTCAGTAGTACAACAGTGTTTGATTGTTTACTCTTTAGATGACTTCAGGCTCGCCTTGCGTTACATGGAATCTAAACGCATAGCAAATAAGCATAGTTAGCAAAACCTGGGTATGAAACCGCATTTTATCTTTCTTTTTGTGTGGTTAGTGGCCAACCTATTGTCAAGAGTTGTTTAAGCCTCCCGTAGGCCTCTGACATGGCTTAACGACTGCTGTCAATTGGGCAACAACCGGGACCGATTTTTTACGTGCCCTCCTAAGCACGGAGACGCTCAGATGAAATACCACTAAGCGGTCACCCATCTATAGACTGACCACACCCAACGTTGCTTAACCTCGGTAACCGTTTACCGATCAGTGAGTGCAACTGGCTATGAAACCGCTGACAACCCTTCAAGGATATCCTAACGATTATGTTTATTACAGATAATTTCTCCCATAATCAAAGGACTAAAGCTTTTATTCTGGCAACCCAGCTTTGGAGCGCCGTGCGAATAGAAACGGTCTTATTACCGAACGCTATTGCCTCTAATGAATAATAAAAGTTGCAGTCGACATGAGAAGGTACGGCTTACTTATAAAACATACGGTTTTTGTATGTGAGGAAATAAAGGTGGGAAACTTTGTAAATAGCTTTGTACGTGGAAAGTTATGTATGGTTTATGGAAGAAAATTAACCTAGTTTTCGTTCAAAGGGGTGAAGAAAATAGTTTCAATAGAGATAGGTATATCTCTCTTTATAACTTTTCTATCGTGTTCATATAGCTCCCGTCTACCAAATGTAAGGTCATAAAAGAGAGGTCTGTTGTAACGCTCAAGCCCCAAAGACAGCGTCAGGGATCAGTTACAGACTTGACTAGTCTCCAGATCCACGAAACTGGTTTTCGTTACAGTAAGTATTGGGATAGCGAGAACTTTACTTACACCTGGAATATTCCTCAAATTTGAGTAGTCTGGCTGGGGAAGTATCGCTACCTTACAAAAGATAGAACCTTGCGTTGACTTCCTGTGGTGATTAGGGCCTCCAGGTTTTATAAGGAGGCATTGCGTTATCAACACGAGACCAGTAATCTTAGACTTCTTGGTGAACTTCTAAATTACTATAAGCTCTCTAGAAGCATCTATAACCGTTTGCCTTTCGATCAGGTGGAATGCTTATTTCATACGTAAATTTTAAAGGTGTATAAGAAATAGCTCATCCAATAACCTATCGCTATACGTTTAAGTGAGAAGTTATACTTAGGTCTCAGTTATACAATGAAAGTTTATCGACAGCCACGTAATAACTTTGATCTAATGGCCTTTAATAATACATATATTGGGTTTGTCTTACTTAAGACAAACAGATAGACACAAGAAATTACACGTAAGCGTAAGGGCAAACTTAATATCACAAAACCATCGATATAGATACTAGAATTTCATATGTAAACGACATCTATTAATCAAATACTGCCAATAATTGAGTCGTCAATTTGTTTCAATCAACTAACATCCAGTTATTTTACCTACAAAAGAAAAAAGAAATCCTTTGCCATTACTTCTACGCAGCGAAGAAATGAAGGTAGCTCTGAGAGAAAATATATACACAACAAATACTTCACCTGTCAATCCTCGTAACGAGATAGTATGAAGGTTTTGCATGAATATTAAATTATGCCGAAATATGTTCTGCAACCGTTGAAGCATATCCAGAGATACTGAAAACGCTTTCCTTTATTTTCCTGAGTTGCGGCTGTTTTTCCTTATTTTGTAACTAGATGTTACTCGTGTTTTCATATTTACATGTATGTATGTATCTTATGTGGGGACCAGTCAGTGCAGACCGGCGACACTTCGACCCAGTGGGATCTTTTGTGTCGACACTCTCCCAATAACGACTGCCATAGACGTTCATGGCAGCCGGGACCGACGGCTTAACGTGCTCTCCGTGGCACGGAGCAGGCGATAATTGTCAATCAATACACACATAATTTCGAAAAGTCATATAACTTCCGAAAGTCAGAGGTGCGCGACGTGGGTTCGAACCCGAGACCCTCAATCTGCATTGCAGTCTGTAGGTCTCACCACTGAGTTATCGCTGCTCATATGTACATACTTAGTATATGGTCTCATGCCTATATTCCCGTAGAGGTTAGACGTGTCACCCATAGCCAGTTATGGTCCTGTTTTATAACAGGCAAGTCTATTACTCTGAACAACGACTTCGTTTGTATTTCTTTAAAATTCGAATGTTCATGTTTTCCTTATGATTCAATCCAAAAGATATTGTGAAGGAATTAGTTTGAATTATGAAGAAGTTGTTCAACAGGTATAAAATTAATACGATACGATATTTAAACATTTTCACAACCATTTATATCAACACATTATTAGTATGGTGTGGATCTATGTAAGTAAAGATATTCTAATGTTGTTGTAGCTTCTGCGTACGAGTACTTACGAATATTTTGAAAGTGACTGCGCAAATAGGAATACTAAGACAATTCGATTTTCAAAATCTTTAAAATTCAAAGTATTTAATATACAAGAGATTACATTTTATATAATTTTAAAGACAAGTGCCACACCAGTACTAATTCCTATATCGTGGGTCTCTTTACAAACATTCAAATATCGGACACAAAGATCACACACTCCTATCATCTATTTATAGATCACACATTGTTTTTGTCCCAGGGATCGATCCTTCAACACTTGGCGCAGTGTCACTGGATATACGATCACTTTCTACGCCATCCGTCCAGTCAATTTTATTACTGATCATATTAATTATTGTCATTATTAATATGATCTGATGACTACTAAACTCTTACCCATCCAATTTCCAAAATTAATTACTGGATAATTCCTATTCAAAGTGAAGCTTACCGCTGCCAGAAACTGGTGTGTATAGTGTCACCCCGATGAAGTGGCTCAGCACTGTTGTGTTATTGTATTCAGCAGTGTGGAAGACAAACTGGCTGCCTGCTGAGATACGCGCTAATGTCTGTTTGTACCAACTTTCTGTACAACTAAACCCCACTAGCGGTGCCTCCATAATATATGTTTTTGACGGATTATCCTGCTACATAAGCAATAAAATTGTACCCTTACTAACCTTAGTTATTTAAAATATATTCGGATATGGGCGTTAATGGCTACGACACAGTTTATACTAATATAGTCATTATCGTTTAATTATTATAACAAAATTTTCAATAAAAATTATTATTATTATTACTTGTAGCTTGGTTAAAATGTGATGGTGCTTTTTAACTTTAGATTTTGAGATAATTTTGTAAGCAATATTTTGTTTACAAGTATTTATTTTATAAGCATTCTTCATACTTAGGTAGAATGTAAACGTTGAGATCGCAGGTTTAAGTATTGCTTCATAGATTTTCTCTCCTCTGTTATGACTTATAATTTAATAATGCATAATACAAGCAAAGTATGGTTAATAGCTGGTTTAGGCATCAAAATTGCTATTATTTGGAAACTTCCTCAGAAGACTATCTGCATGCTATGTCAAATAACGTACAGCCACCTTGTTTAAGTAGCCGTTTTGTGAGGGTTTTGCAAATATAAATACCGTTTAGAGTTTAGACTGTATTATTTGCCTTCTTATTAATTGGATGTTAAATATTTTGTATTGCTCATGATGTGTGAGCAGTGTCGACCATTTAGATCGATTGATATATGAGGTAAAATAACGTTATCAGAAAAATTTATGAATAATTACAAAAGAGTCACATCTTATCGTGCTTCGGAGAGCACGTGAAGCTCTTAGCCTCTGCTGTCATTATCTTCTATAACAATCGATACTAGATCAATAATGAAGCTAAAATATATATTTGGTCTTGTACCTCTAGAAAATAGTTATAGGTACTTTGGCGTTGCTGAGAAGTCTAATGGCAGTCGCTCAGTCGAAAAAGTGATATTCAGCTGAAGTAGTTAGAAAAGGCATTTGTCCTCAATAGAATTAAACTAAAATTCAGTTTTCCAAGATATAATAGTATTTTCAATGATCGCTGCGCTGCTACTGGTTTTACACGTGATACAATATTGATCTTTGCCAGGCCATACGTGATCTCATGAATGCCGATCACCTGATTACCTTGTCGTAGGTAGTTTCTGTACACTTGCTATCAGGTAAACCGTATTAGTGCTGTCCATAATTGCATTCGAGTTATAACCGAATAAGCCACATACAGTACACAACGTGAATGCAACGCCCTCTAACGTGCAGGTAGGAATTACTTGACATGTTACAAAAACTGTCAAAACGTCAAATTAAATCTTAAGTTTAAATGATCTGGTGAGTGAAAATTGTTAATTATAAAAGAAAATATACCAAATCCATTTTGAGTTAAGTATTTATATAACTCAAAATGAAAACTCAATAAAAGAAACAAATAAATGAGGTTGTCCGTAAAGTTGTGCGCAGGTGGAGGCAGTATTGTCGTTTTTGTCATGACTTAGCTTCGCTCCGGTGGCCGTTGTTTAGGCTCGTTTGTGTAACACTCCATCTATCATTGTCTGTTTTTAGTTGATTATGTTTATTTTGAGTCAATGTTTGTCTTACTGGACGGTACATTTTAAACGTGCAGAAATAATTGTGAAGTTCATTTTTATGTTTGAACCGTTGAAATTTAAATCGTATGTGCAATGTCAGCTTGCGTACGATAAAAATAGATGTTGTAGGAGGGTTAGAAGACATAATTTATTTTCAGTTAAAAGTCAAACACAGCATATTGATGGGATTTTAAAAATACATAAATGAAATAAAGAATTCACCATTACAAAGTTCGTCGGACATTGTTTAAAAGTTTTTTTTTATTATACGTATCAACAATATGTTTTGGTAGAGTTTTTCTCTCTTGCCAAATGCGATAAAATTTATTATAATTTTCAAAGAAATATAGATTTTATTTAATAATTATAATAATAATAATCATTTATTCAACTTAAATTGGTACAAATTGATACAGAGCTTAGGTTACATTGTAAAGGTAATATATAAGGGGTGCCTGTACTAGGTATTTATATTTTGTATGTTCCACTGCGGGAGATTTTTTGCGTGGAGTTTCAAATGCGTCTATTTTTTGTAATGATGTGATATGTGTTGTTACTTAAATCGTTATTACCAGCTTCATTTCATTACTTATATGTATTTATTTGCTTCTTAAGCAATTAAGAAGCATATCTTAATTATTTTTACTTGCCAATTTTATCATTTTTCATGACTAATTATATATTTATGTATATATGTATATTATATTACAGCGTATTTTTAGAATAAATTTTATATGAGAAAATATTATAAGAAATCTTTAGGAAATTATTTTTAAATACGCTAAAGATTTCACCGTAAGAAATCAAATTGACTGCAAGTGAAATGCCAGTCATCAAAATATTATACTTACCATTACTGCGCACATATGTATGTATCAAAGTAATTAATTCGTATTTAAGCTGTTCGGCCTTCAATCGTAAAATGGACGTTTTTAATAAATTAATATATCATAGAACTAATTTTGGTTGTTTGTTTTTAATTTAACATCAATAAATGTACCGTTCTTATGTTACCGTTCCAAATCATATAGCCTTTATAAATACATACATAGCCTCATCCTTCACAAGAGGCAGACCTGTACTACGATCACATTTCACCAAAATAATTTTAGGTGCCATAAAATAGGAAATGAGCTTATTCTGCAGTCTACGGTGCACAAATCCAGAGCTACTACTAAAAATTTCTTGAATGTAATCTTTATAATTACACTTTACTTGGCCTGGGTGTTAAAACCGAGACCTTATGCACAGCCATCGCGCTAACTACCCCAGCGCCACTAAAACAATAATTATATTAACAATTTTGAGCTTACGTAACATTAAGTTTATGATATAACTTAGTATCCATATAATTATTTTCCCCACAAAATAAGTATGTGTTTGTGTTACAATATAATATATATAATATAATAATAATAATATTCTACCACATACACAACACCATCTAGCCCAAACTAAGCAGAGCTTGTACTATGGGTTCTAGACAATGGATAAACATACATATATACTTGTTTCTTTTTGTAAATACATACATATTATACATAGAAACACCCAGACCAAGACAACCATCCATGTTCATGCACACAAATGTTTGACTTGTTCGGGAATCGAACCCGCGACCTCAGGCGTGGCAGTCGGTTACACTAACCACTACGTCATCGAGGCCGACAAATATATAATAATAGACACTGAATGTTTACAATACAAATTAATGGATGGATTACTGGCGATGGCGTTGGCAAGTTTATTAAGGAGGTAAAATATAACGATAATTATGAAAAACAGCAGCCTAGTAAGAAATCATTGGACTGCCACTCATAGGTCCCAAGCTCGAGCCTAATGTATGACTTTTCGAAGTTCCGTATTAAACAGTTAATTATCGCTTGCCTCAACGGTGAAGAAAAACATCGTGAGGAAACCTGCATGTCTGAGAGTTCTCCATAATGTTCTCGAAGATATGTGAAATCTGCCAACCCACATTGAGGCAGAGTGGTCGACCAGTCTAGCCTTTTCACACTGAGCAGACGCCCATGCCCAGCAGCAGAATTTTTTTTTACTGTGTGCTGTTATTATTAATTTATGAAAATATATCGGAATTATAATTCAGTTGACATTAAAAGGAATATCAATGGGGTCATCAGAATATGCACACAGACCTTCTTAGTGACTCGTAACCTTTGACCTACACGAGGTAATTGGAACGATGTACTGTAATGATCGTATGATTAATTCGACATTCTATCTTGAACGTTTGTTTCAGGGTTACGAAGCTTTAAAAGGTTGTTTAAATTGCTTGTTACTAAATTAAATAAACTGATATTTATGTAGGCATTAATTTGCTGAGTCATGATCTCATGATAGATGCGTTTTTAAGTACTCTTAATGAGTTCTTCGTCAATATTTATTTGTTAAGTAATAAATATATTATGTGTGGGTGTTTGTATATTTATGTTTAATATGCGAAGTTTACTTGATCTTATTATTGAATAAAACACTACATAATGTCACAAAATACAATGACTGCCTCACTTCCATTGAATAAGTGGGTAGTAATCTTAGTAAATTTTCACCAACTAGACATTTTTGCCCAATAGACATACCTAATTGTCAACATCAAATGACGACATCGCTTAAAACCATTTAATCTTGAATAATGCTGTTATTCGACGTTGGTCACTAATTGAACCTAATTTTATCACGCTTTATTTTATAATATTACATATTATGTATATTATAGTTATAACATTCTTTCTCCCTATGGACTCTGAAAGAATTAAATAGTTATTTAATTCTTCCAGAGCGAGTATTAGGGAGAGTTATAGAAAGAGGGATCAACCCCCACTGGGCGACATATTACTGCGGCTAGACATGAAGCGGAGAGAGAATCATCTAGGTACTTCATATTTTTCTAGCCCGAATGTAGTAAAATTAAAATCTATTATAATCATCGGATCTGATTGCACTTTTTACGATTGCACTAAATTATACAATAGCCGGAACAAGCAATCAAAAGTTTCACGAAGCTACCACAAATATACAGCAATAAAGTTACAATTTCAATTGCTTATTGGGCAGCTAAAGTATCAGTAAGTCTGTTCAAATCGTTACTGACATTAATTCTTGTCAAAAATATTGAATACCCGCGTGCAAGCTTATGTGTTCGTGACACACACCGACTACAAAATAATGTGTGTCAAACAATCAAATCGACTTTGTTCTAGTTTCAAATATTTTTATGAGTTAGGCCGTTTACGCACACATAGTCATATAAACATAAAACTCTCAAATTGCCACGTATACAAACATGACGATGATATATAGATGTTTATTTGAATGTGTGAGTGTTGTGTGACACAAAATCAAATTACTTTGTTTGAATTGTAAATGTTTCCGTTAGCTTCTCTGATCACGCACACATACGCATCAAAACCAATGAGTACCACTTCAAACAATAGCTACCTGCGATATTAAGTTGCAGCGACAGTACCTAACAGTCGAAATATTAACCCCCTAAAACCGAAATAGACCCCTTAACCCATTCCTCTACACTCCACATCTCACCTGGCCCGGTCTTCAGTCACCAACTTCACCAAAGTTGCACAATTAGGGTCTGTGATTAGGCGAATTGTGACCACTGCTCGACTTGATTTACTTCAGTCTCTGAGAACTTCAAGCTAAACGTATGGAGGTAGTACAGGGTTCTAGTTTAAGGTGTTTACTTAAAGGGAAGTGTAATACGTTAGTGTAGGTTAAATGCCAAGGGTAAAATGAGTTTGGAGTTGATAAAATGTTTGATGATTTAGTCGAGTGGAAAATTGATAAAAGCCTCAAAATATGTTCTCATAAGATTGCTTCGGGTAAATTTCATATAAGACGGATTAGAAGTTAGGAAAACTTTGCAAATGGACTTACTTTCATATCTATTAATATTTGCAAAGGCAGAGGCATTTTATTTTACACTAGATTTTACCCGCGGTTTCGCTCGCATAAATATAGGTAACATTTTTTATTTTTCCCATCAGCTTTATATTATGACCCACTGCTGGGAAAAAGCCTCTCCCTTGGACTTCCAAATCACTCTGTTGGTAACATTAGGTTAGTAATAATATTTTATTTCTAGATTAAAGACACCCTATGTCTTTTCCTGTTCTTCTGACAACGAATTAAAAAGAGTGGCCATGAGTTTCTCGCCCATTCTTCTCATGAGCCCTACACTCTTGTTTTGCTGAACGTGGCAGTACCTAAATGTAAATTTACAGAAAAAAGTAATTGTATCTTTGACATTCATAAGTGTTACCTTGTAACCTAAATAAAATAAATTTATTTTGAATTTGGATATGCGAAATTTCATGATAATCGGTCGAGTTGGTAATGCGTGAAAGCGTAACAAATAAATAAACTCACATTCGCATTTATAATATAAGATAGGCTGGAAAGAAATGTCAAAAATTGTGAAGATATTCATGAGGCTTTGCAACGCTGATTAATTTTATTAATAAATGTATGTATGTATGTATCTTATGTGGGGGCCAGTCAGTGCAGACCGGCGACACTTCGACCCAGTGGGATCTTTTGTGTCGACACTCTCCCAATAACGACTGCCATAGATGTTCATGGCAGCCGGGACCGACGGCTTAACGTGCTCTCCGAGGCACGGAGCAGCCGATAATTGTCTATCAATACGCACATAATTTCGAAAAGTCATATAACTTCCTAAAGTCAGGGGTGCGCGACGTGGGTTCGAACCCGAGACCCTCTGCGTTGCAGTCTGTTGGTCTCCCTACTGAGCTATAGCTGCTCTTTATTAATAAATACTTTATAGTTAGGTATATATACTACTTACTACTTAAGTATTTCTAGATTTCACACAGATTTCGCCTAGCGAAGTAGCAGTTTTATGCATATACAAACACATTCTGACTAATGAAAGAAAAAAAAAGAAATTTGTTGGCAATTTCGCCACAAAACCATATTTCGCTAACTATGTTTTAGGTTACACGTAATAGTAGACGTGCCTATGTCTGCCGGACGCTGTTCCAGACTGCGTGCGGCTACTGAAAATATTATTTTTTCTTTTTTTTAACTTGTATCCAACCCTAGAGATCATGAACAGCAGACACTACCGTTACGGCATCGAGATAGTCAGCTTTAATTATCTTGTCTGTCATGCGCTAGACTGGAGTTACCATGGCCAGTAAAACCAACTTACAATGTTCCTAAAACGTACTTCGGTTACGTTTTGTGACGTCAAAGGACCTTAAATATTCATATTATTTTCACGGAACTCTCACTATCCCCCTAGACTGCCATAAATGTCTAATACAGACTAGAATTGATGACCAAACTTAATATATTTTCTAAGGCTGTTTGAGTTCACAAGACCCTTCTTTATTTTAGCCTAGACATCATAATAAAAGTTTTTACTGTTTAAGTTTTATTTTGTTACAGTTTGAGAGATTTTAGTACGGACCACGGGCAACGTACTCATAAATTGTAACGGCTGGACATGATGGGTTAAACAGCAAATACTAAATTTAAGTGTATAGATATTTATTTGACGTATTTATGCAGCGTGTCACAAAATTATTATTTACTAGCCCTTGTTCGCCTCTTCGTATGCATGCAATTTGGAAGCAATTCAATCCAAAATCCCAAATTTCTATCATATTTTTATATACGCTTTATAGATTTCTGAAATGATAAAGTAAATACAGCTTATGTGTTTTTTTCAATCCTCCAACTATTTCTTGTTGTTACAATTACTAGGCGGAGGTGTATTATTAATTTCCTATTCTTAATACTCAACTTTTATGCAGTGTATCAAGATATGTTTTATCTTACCAGATTTTAAATTAGTCCTCCAGGAATTCAACTGTGAAGACTGTATTGAATTTCGTGCTGTAGTTTTTACGAGATGCGCGTACAAATATAGAGATAGAAATTCTAAAATTCGAAATATAATTGTTTTGGCTTCTTTTGGTCTTATAAAGACCCACTCATTATTTTTCTTAAATACCTCGTACTTACAGACATCACTATTTACAATTTTATTATATGTAAAAATAGAATGCAGTAGCTGTTTATAAATAATGATATTAGTACATGATTTTGTTTATTTCAGTTACTTGCACAACCAACTCGTTCATATTACATGCGTTAATAAATTGCAATACTGAATCTAATACTTCTCACTTGCGCCATTGACTTGCGTTAATCGTTTACTCCATAATCTGCCTCATTGACGCAATTGCATAAAATCTTTGTGTCTTGTATGATGAATTAAATAATAGCTGCTACATTCAAACTAATATTATTAATACGAATATGAACTCGTTTGTTTGTTTGTTACGCTTTCATGCCTTAACTACTCGACCGATCATCGTGAAATTGGAGATACACTTTGTCAGGGGAATAAAAAAGGACATTGGATACCTTTCATCCATAAAAAGTGCTGTTACTAACATAGTCATAGTCAACTATCGTCTAGATTTTCAAAGTCAAAGCCACTAAGACAAATGTAGGGCATTTCTCCTCCATCAACAGAATGCAAGTGCAATGCGGTCGCCTGTCACGCCTACCTGATATAGATATCGATTTATCCTACTCCTTGCCTAAGTTTAAATCTATGTAAATTGGTCGACAGCCCTACACTCTTGCTTTGCTGAACGTGGCAGTAAATGTAAATTCACAGGAAAAATTTAGTGTAACTTTGACATTCATAAGAGTTACTTTATAATCTAATCTGAATACATTTATTTTGAATTATTATTGACAAATTGATGTAGAAGTAAATTCATCGCGAGATGACTTCCAGCCACCCTGAGGTTTGACCTGGGGGTGGTGGGCTGCGTGGGCCTGCCCGCCACCCGATCAGCACCAGGTCCGAGAGGCGGCGTGCGTGTTACCACGCGCGCCTCTGAGTCGTGTTTTTGTCCCCCTACAAGGGGACAGTAGAGGGTCTTTTATGTAGTGGCCTGCTGTTTCAGACGGCGGGCCGAAACCTCGGCGGGGTCGCGATTGCATGTGAATTCGATTCGCGCGGCCCCGCCGTCTATGGTTATGTCGAGGAACACCGTGGTAGGTTTAGTCGGTATTACCTTGATATATCTCCCCGGTGCGCCCGACATAACCTCTCCGTCGCCCCGCGGAGAGGTATGCGTCAAAGAGTTCCCCCAGGGAAAAATAAAAAAATGAAGTAAATTTATTAATTAATTTAATTTAAGTTAATTATAATAATTATTATATAATTTTCATAACTTTATCATAATTACTGTGTCAGCATTTTAAGATTTTTTTTGTTTTATAATTTTTAATAATTGTCATTTCAATTTCCTCTTTTAATATAATTTATATGTAAACACTGTGCATGCAGTTTGTTATGATTATTATTAGGTTTTTTTTATTTAAATGGCATTATTTGTTTGTATGCTTGTTTAATGTGACGAATGATATCACTGTTTCGTAGGTTCAACGAACATTGATGAATTTTTTTTTTGTTATGCATGTCGTGGCAGCTTTTAAGTAAGGCAGCACAATTTGTAGCCGTATTCATGTTTTATCAAAATGTTTTTAGTGTATGCTTTGTTGGTTATCCATAAATAAATAACTCTACATTTAGGTGAGCAAAACCGCGAATTAAATCTAGTTTGATATAATGTATATTATTTATTTATCCTTAATCTATCATTAATTTGTACACACAGTATAGTGATGAGTAATTGAAATATTATTATTTTTATATTAATATAATAATTAGTTGAATTTCTATAAATTCTTTTATTATTATTGAATGTTGCTTATAATTATACCTTACTTGTTAGTTTTTAATTATTTAGATTTCTGTATTTATTTAAATGTAATATTTGATTAATTTGTTTTTTTTTTAATTCAATATCTTTATATTATACCACTTTTTTATTTAAATTTTTATTGACATAGATTTTTTATCATTTCTATTCGTTATATGTACTTACTGTATTTGACTTACAATATTTTCATTCTTAAAGTTCTGCTCGCATGCAATTAAGTTCAAAACAAATATTTTACTAACATGTAGATAACGTTGTGAGGTCCATACTTACCACCATCTTTTTTCGTAAGTTATTTAATTTAAGAACTGTCTGTATCTGTTCGTTTTCCCAAAATAAATAAATAAACTTGATGATCGCATAATTCTATAACTTTACGATAAATGATTCATAGAATTGCCATAGATAGTAAACACAGACGTTAATTTCAATCCTTGCAGTATGTCCATTAATAGTTTAGTTGATATAGCGACGAGACGGTTTGTCGAAGTCGTAGGTTCAAGTGTGTGTTTCATGGATTGGTTAATTCGCTGTCATAATTTACATTAACTAAATAAATCAGAATAACTAAATTAAAATTAAAACTCCCATAGATATTCACAGTTTTCTCAGTGTCTGTATTTTTACTGGTATATTTTTGTTAGCATCCGGTGAGTTCTGTGTATATTTGCCATTCTGGTGCAAAAATAAAGTAAAATAAAACTGAGGTCAAACCCGACGCGTGGGGTTTTACAAATATTGAGACAGCGAGCGAAAATCATGAAAAGCTATATATAAAATGGCTTCCCTGTCATCATTGTGTGTAGTGTACATGCATGTACAACTGAGCAAAGGTGTTCCTCATATAATGCTAAGATTTTTTTATTCTACTAAATTAAAAAACTTGTCTAAGTAAACGGTAACTGTAACCTATGGATGCTTGCAACAAGGGGAATATCACTTGCACGCAGCCAACCTTTCAAAATAGGAGTCACCGTCTGCCACCTTATGAAGCAAGCTCACATTAATTGTCTGCAGAAAGGGCATCACTGCTTGATCCTAATATAGCCTAGAAATACCACTCAGCAAAAATAAAACACAAATTTTTTTGGCTACTATATATTCTTTCTGTATACAACAAAGTTCGCGATCATGCATGCGGTTTACCTGATCGGATCACTTTCAATACGAGGGTATCACTTGCGCGTTGACCATTCCATGGTAGAGCATTAAAAAATGGAATGAAAGGAAAGAAATGGACCAAATAGGAAAGCGAATGACCTCTTTTTGAAATGTAGGCAGTAGAACTAATCTGGGTGCCGAGTGCGAATTGTTTTGACATTAACGCGATCGACACGTTTATGACGTTTGGCACTCCGATTGGCCCGCTCCGAGCTCTAAACCAATCAGATAGCCAAACGCGGTAAATGTTTCGATTGCACTTTCGGCACTCTAGCTAGAACGAAAATTTTCCCAAAGTTTTCTCTTACAATATTACGTATAGAAAACATAATCAACATCTTATGCGATCAGGAAATGCACTGGTGATCTCGAATTTTCATATACGGCACTAGAACTGGGAGAGTTTTACATTTCCAATATGTTCGTTCAAAAGTACACCAACTGTTTCAGATGTGAGGAAAGTATTAGTTAGATTCGAATGCACCTAAGTATTCTAATCACAGCTCACAATAAACTCTGTCGAAGCAGAAAATCAGTTGCCTCTGGAACACAACGTAAACTAGTTTACTTGTTACATCGGAATAATGCTGACATACTTACGGTGCACTTGTATAGAATTTATTCAGAGAATCAATATTGCTTCAGTCGGTACAGCATGTGGGCACAATTGGGAGCCAACCAGAAAACATACATTGTGTGGATGCCGACAACTTTTACACAAGACGCGAGTAGGGTGAATGTGCATGTTTACGTTAAATGCATTTACTTCTAACTAGCTTTTTCCACGTCTTGCTCGCTCGAGAATAGTACCTTTTTCTGGATGTATGGTATCTTATGTTATTTTCTTTACTTGTGTAGTTGTTGTGTTGCCTTTGACAACGTGTAGGCAAAATTTTATGATAATTCGTAAGGGTAGATGCGGCGTGAAAGCGTAACAAATAAACAAACACACATTCACATCTATAATATTAGTTAGAATACTAGCTTTTGCCCTTGGCCAAGCTCGCGTTAATGTAGATTGTGTCAATACGTATATTACTTTTGTCTAGATGAAAATATATATTATATATCCAATGTATTTTTATGTACTCCGGATAACATGTATGCGAAATATAATGATGATCGTTCCAGTGAAACCGTAACAAATAAATCACTTAAGCATTTATAATAATAAGTTAGGGGTTCCGAATAAAATTTGAATATTGCTTGCAATTGTACGTTGTGGAATTATCCAAAGATTGCAGAAAACTGTATCACCCGGTGTTTAAAATTGATATTACGGTGGAAACTGCACTTAATCGTGTTTAACATCCGCGAACAAGATTGGTGGGATTGGTAATTAATTTGAAGCAATTTCATCGAAGCGTCGGTTTAGCTGTATGATTAGTTAAGATATGCAATTCTTAGTATATAAGCCACATTTTGGTAAGCGGTAACTATATTTTATAAGTAGAATATTAGTATGAACGCTTGTGCATTACTTGTATTATAAAATATGAGTCAATGTATTGACATCGTCAGGCGACGGCTTACGCGGAATTGAGCCAAAGATACAGCTTTATACACTTTTACATTTATAATATTAGCAGGTTTATATAAATATATATAATTAAAGGGTATAATAATAATAATTTTAAAATATTCCATAAAATATAAATATCCTTACGAAACTCAAGCCAGGTTACTTATTGTCGGGCACGCCACAATCGTGGGGGTGGCGGGCTTTGTGGGCCTGCCCGCCATCCGTTCAGCACCAGGTCCGAGAGGCGGCGTGCGTGTTCCCACGCGCGCCTCTGTGTCGAGTCCGTCTCCCCTCTAGGGGGGACAGTAGGGAGTTTTTAGATGTGCCTATAGGGTAGGTCTTTCGTGTAGTGGCCTGCCGTTTCATACGGCGGGCGAAACCTCGGCGGGGTCGCGACCGCATGCGAAAGTGATTCGCGCGGCCCCGTCGATAGTGGTTTTGTCGAGGAACACCGTGGTAGGTTTAGTCGGAATTCCGGGAGGTATTTTATCATCTTTACCATCTTTCTTTTACCCCGGCGAGTCCGACATAACCTCTCCGCCCGCCCCCGCGCAGGGGTATGCGTCATGCAATCCCCCAGGTAAAAAAAAAAAAATAGTTTACTTATTGTATGCAGTATAATACGTTATGAGTATTTAAAGTAAAAACAACTACATAATTAGATGTTAGTTTACTAGTGTTTATTCAACTATTATTTCTGCCGTCCTTTAACTAAAATGCCGTTAACCCACAAGCGCGCGATTATGACTTTTTAGTATAAAGTAATATAGTTTTGAATTCTATACAAGAATATAGATATAGATAGATAATTATATAGATAAACAGTTTTAAATTCTAGTAAAATCATAGATAGACAATTCAAAACTAATTTACTACCCATTAAAAAGTCATATTCGCGCGCTTGTGGGTTAACGGCATTTTAGTTAAAGGACGGCAGAATTGGTATGCTTACCTACGTACTAATAACATCAATGTATCACAATTATTTTTGTATAACTATGTATCGTATCTTATGTGGGGGGCCAGTCAGTGCAGACTGGCGACACTTCGACCCAGTGGGATCTTTTGTGTCGACACCCTCCCAATAACGACTGCCATAGATGTTCATGGCAGCCGGGACCGACGGCTTAACGTGCTCTCCGAGGCACAGTATAACTATGTAAATAATAATTACTTTTAGAGTAGGGTTTATTAATCTTTAAAGCAACTAAGTCCAAGATACATTAAACTCCAAAAATATATAAATATATGTGTGTATTTACAAAAAAGTATATATGTATGTTTATCCGTTGTCTAGTACCCACAGTACAAGCTCTGCTTAGTTTGAGCTAGATGGTGTTGTGTGTATGTGATAGAATATAATTATATTTTTTTTTATTTTTTGGAATGCCAACTTCCCCACTCGGATGATAATTTCTGTATCGCGGAGGACTTTACAGACATCCAAACAATGGAGACAAAGCACACTTAGACTAAGAATAACCTTCTGTGGATCACACACATTTTTGTCACGTATCAGATTTGAACCCCAATCCACAACGCTCGACATAGTGTAGCGCCTTCGCTTAAAGGTACTCATATTTCAATCAATCAGATAGCTGCACGCGGTACCACCTCATTCATCAGGAATCGTGTAAATATTAATTTGGACCGAATGAATATGAATTCACAGAACGCACTAAAGACGTTATGCATAAATGATCATGCAAGATTTGGTATATCCGGTTGGATCAATACAATTTATGGAATAAAGCTCAGACATGGACATCATACGAAAGTGGATGGAAACTGTAGTCCTTAAAGCAATCGTATAAAAGTCATACCAATGGTATCTTCTTCTCTCTTAACCTTTATTATTCCCAAGTCACTTGGGGTCGGCTTTTCTGGTCTAACCGGATTTGACTGGATATCAATTTTTACACGGAGCGGCTGCCACCTGACCTCCGCAACCCGAAGGCTAACGATACCCTAAGGCTAGACCAGTGTCAGGATATTAGAGGGTACTGACTTTCCCAATAACGACTGCCATAGATGTCCATGACAGCCGGGACCAACTACTTAACGTGCTCTCCGAGGCACGGAGCAGGCGATAATTGTCAATCAATACGCACATAATTTCGAAAAGTCGTATAACTTCCGAAAGTCAGAGGTGCGCGACGTGGGTTCGAACCCGAGACCCTCTGCATTGCAGTCTGTTGGTCTCCCCACTGAGCTATCGCTGCTTGTTATTCATACCAATCAGTCATACCAATGGTATATAGTATAAAAAGTAAGCCTAATACAAAATTTGATAACGGGTATTAATCGCTTTGGTAAGTATTTGAAGGTACAGTTATTTATAAGTTGCTCAAGAAATTACAATCGACTTGAATTAATCGTGACTAATAAATGAATAACAAGGTTTGACTAATAATGTATAGATGTACAAATCACGAAAGTCTTAATAAGTAACTCTATTTGTTCGTGATATAATATCACGAGCAAGTTACATTCCTAGAAAGTCGGCAGACATGTATTTGATCAAACACAAGTGCACTCTATGTTCCCTAACTGTCATGATCTGATTGGACAAACAACCCGACACGACCGGAGAGAGATCAGGCGCAGGACCAACGGCGTTACGTGCTTTCCGAGGCACAGGGGTGTCTAACACCGCCAACATTCTAACTCCGGGCTGCTATTGAGATTTCTTAACAGAAAAACCCAATATCTTTTTGTTGGCCTGACCCGGGATTCGAACCCGAGACCTCATGCACAGCAGCGTTCATTACCGCTGCGCCACGATCCCTACTAAGTCCCACGTAAAGGAAAACAAAGATGGATGCATCGGTATCTACCGGACACCGTTCCAGACTACGAGCTACTACTTAAAATTTCTTGACAGAAAAACCTAGTATCACTTTATCTGACCAAGATATCAAACCCGAAAATTAATACAGAGCAATTACATATCATCGCAAAATTATTATTTTTTCACAAGGCCGATACTCTGTGTGTTCACCCCAACAACTTGAGAACAGAACAAGTGCAGTACAATGAATCGGCGCAGTTGTAAGGGCGTTAATCCACTGAGGCGCAGGTGGTACAACTTACCCACTATTTCTGTACGCGTCTTTGAGAAAATTCATCCGCAGTTGGAGTAATGGTGCAACTGGATGAAAGTTTATCCGACAACCAGACGTGTTCCTAAATTAGTGAGTTGGAATCTGGGACTGTTATTAGTTTTGGTCTTAGTGATAAACTAACGTAAGGCGATTATCGATTCATTCGAATATTCGAATATTTGAATCGTAATCTTAAATCGAAATATTTAATACTTCGATCAGTATTCGAATGTATACAATTTAACATCGATTGATTATTTGTTTACGTGTACGGAAATACAGACATTTTCGTTATTCATAGGATGAACATGGGTTATAGATATATTAATTCATCACTGTTGTCATTCATTAAGATAGACATAGACCCACCATCATCAAATCAAATTTCGAATATTTGATTTTGATTCGAATAAGAATCAGTGACAACGAATTGATCACCAATCGAATGCAGGATTATACAATTTTAGAATACTTTTTACTTTTTAATATAATTGTATATCTATAAAAACAAATTCTTTCCCAAGAGGTGACATTAATGTTTTATCATAAATATTTGCTATGATTCAAATATATGGATGTATGTATGTATGTATCTTATGTGGGGGTCAGTCAGTGCAGACCGGCGACACTTCGACCCAGTGGGGTCTTTTGTGTCGACACTCTCTCAATAACGACTGCCATAGATGTCCATGGCAGCCGGGACCGACGGCTTAACGTGCTCTCCGAGGCACGGAGCTAGCAATAATTGTCAATCAATACGCACGTAATTTCGAAAAGTCGTATAACTTCCGAAAGTCAGAGGTGCGCGACGTGGGTTCGAACCTGAAACCCTCTGCATTGCAGTCTGTTGGTCTCCCCACTGAGCTATCGCTGCTCGTAAATATATGGATACTATATATGGATACGTGCATGTATTTACACGAAAGGTTATTTCAAGGAAAGTTACACATGAATATGACTATACTTTAAGTACTACGTAAAATATTGCTAGCATATTAGTCGTTGACTTTACGATTTGATATATTTTTATGCACATTGGTAACTATAACAATATACTCAACTCAATGGTATTATTTACAGAAAAGAAACAAATATGTTACTAACGCATGAAAGACTTAAAATCGTCAGCGTTTTGTACTGCTCTCAAAACAAAATCAGTTCAAAGCGCTATTGTTTCAATGATATCTGCCGCTTTCACGTAACCTCATTCCAAACCAATTACGGTACTAATTAGTTCAAGTTATCTACAGAAGTGCATTTACATATATTGTTAATAACAAAATAGTCTTTGAAATTAAACTTATATATACGGATTTTATCGCGTTGTTTATTTGACACTTTATTACATAATTTTGAAAACTGTTACACTACTTTTACTTTTAAACTTTACTTATTTTAAGATAATTAAATTAATATTAAAACTATTAAAACTATTTAGATTTAAAATAATTGTACACTTTCCCCGACGTTTCGGTTGCTTTTCAGCAGCCATGGTCACAGGGAGACTAAGATGGTAGTTGTCTCAATGTTCCAGTGTAGTTGTTTCAAAGTACCCGAACATAATTTAATCATTAGTGTTTCTATTTACGCAGAATGAGCTCAAAGTATCATAAAGTCTAGCTGTGGTTTGCTTCTTCTTAGGTTTGACTAATAATAATTAATAAAAATAAAATAGTCTTGTTACTAGATTTTCGTTATCCATTATTATAAAAGAAATATACAATCTAATTTTATATAAATATCATTAGCTTCACTTGAAAATGTTGCCCATGACGTCACGATCAGCTATATGTACAAATAAATTTATTCCACATAACCGATGAGCCGTCAATAAGTATCAGTTTCTCATTTGATCTTATTTGGGTAGTGTACAACCCAAATAAGATCAAATGAGGATACAAAGTAAACAATTTTGATGTATATATTTAGTGCAACTAAAAAGGTTTTTGATGACC
Source organism: Catocala fraxini (assembly GCA_930367265.1). Taxonomy (NCBI): domain Eukaryota; kingdom Metazoa; phylum Arthropoda; class Insecta; order Lepidoptera; family Erebidae; genus Catocala; species Catocala fraxini. Next base: position 24,197,034 of record OV884038.1, read on the forward strand.
CTCTCCCGAATGAGGTCAAACAAACAATAAGTTTTCTATACAATAATCTTATCTTTTCTTATCTTGTTACGGGGGCCAGTCAGTGTAGACCGGCGACACTTCGACCCAGTGGGATCTTTTGTGTCGGCCCCGAGATCTATCCCTTAGCTATCTCTCTATGAATGTACTGCATCAATCGCAGCGTACACTTCAGAGGGAGAAGCCTGAAGTCTTCAGGGTTCGGATATGCCAACCCCATCAGACCCATTCTTAGTCCAGCCAACGCGTCACATTCACACAGTAGGTGTAATATGGACTCGTCCCGTTCACCACAGGCTCTGCAGATCAAATTGTTTGCCAAACTTAATCTGCACAGGAAGTCATTGGTGCCAAAGTGACCAGTAAACGCTTCTGTGAGCAGGCGTATTTGGCCCTTGTTGTACCCGCAGAACTTCCGGGTGAAGCCCGTGGCTCTGTTTGCAATGAATTTCTTGGAGTGTTCCAGACCCCTAAGGGCCATCCACTCCCGCCTGTGTTTATCATTGCCATGTGCATTCATAGCTGCCTTGACGGTACTCTCAGAGAGTCCTACAAATGGCTCGGGGCTAACAAATAGTTGCTCCGAGCCCTTCCTGGCTAATTCGTCAGCCTCTTCATTACCCCGCACACCTACATGCCCCGGAACCCACACCAGCCTGACTGTGCTTTTCCTGCCTATACAATAATAGTTTATTAAACTCTACAAACTCCGGGCTGGGCTATTTTTCATCGCATTTTTATTTTTTTTATTATTTTGATGGTTATCATTCTAAATAGAACATGAGATAAATACTGTGTCTCAATGGGTTGTATACACATTTAAACAAAGAACACAAAGAACACTCAAATTCGGAACAACCATTTGTGGATCAAACAATTTTTCGTCTGTGTGAAATTCGAACGCTCTTTCAGTACAGTTGCTGTGGCGAGGCAAACACTACGCTAATCGTACAGACAGCCATATTTATATACGTTTGTTTAAAAAAGCTTAAGCCATATTTTTTTTAACTTTAAATAGATATTAACGACTATCTTAAGAATGTTTTAAAACAAGGATTTTTGAAACACTCAAACAAAGAACATCTAGACTCTGAACAACTATAAGTGTATCCCGATACCCTTCTGCCAACTCAAAACATGGTTATGTGATAGAACCACGAAACTACACGAAAAACAGTGGACAGAAACAAAGGAATGTAGACAGACGAAGGAAGCCCTTCCATCTTTAGACAAACATCTGTCGCGCAAACTGCTACGTTCCACAAGGAAAAACCTACGCCACTGCTCACTTAACAAGCACCTGTTCAACATCGGTATCACTGACAATACCTTATGTAGAGGCTGCATCGAGACCGAGAAGACATCGGCTCACGTGCTCCTACATTGTAAAAGCGTGAGCAACCAACGAGCGAAACTCCTAAACAGTCCAGAAACGATGAAGGAGGTACTGCGCAGCATCAGTCCCCTATTATCTTTCTGGACGGAGCTGAGGTGGTATGAGTAACCGAACAATATTTCGCGTCGGCTAATTACGCACAATGGCCCAATTGTGGGGCTAAGTGCGGATAACACATGTCCAACTAACTAACTATAAGTGTATCACGCAATTTTTGTCTAGAGATCGATCCCACAACACAAGGCGCGGCAACTGTGCGGACCATGAACGAAGAATAGTTCCAATTGTTCATAGGCTACAGCTTCTAGTTTAGGTGAATCGTATGCTAGACTTAGTAGTAAGAAAATCAATATAGATAATACTATGAGAATGCAGCATATGGTTTGTTGACCTGACAGTAACCTAGACTAAGTGGAGCCTATTATGTGGTTATTCCATTGAGTAGTACACGTAATTGTATTCGAATATGTCGTGTATGTAGCCTCAGATTAGAAAAAGCAGCGATAGCTCAGTGGGGAGACCAACAGACTGCAATGCAGAGGGTCTCGGGTTCGAACCCACGTCACGCACCTCTGATTTGAAAATTATATGATTTTTCGGCATTATGTGCGTATTGATTGACAATTATCGCCTGCTCCGTGCCTCGGAGAGCACGTTAAGCCGTCGGTCCCGGCTGCCTTGGACATCGATGGCAGTCGTTATTGGGAAAGTCAGTACCCTCTAATATCCTGACACTGGTATAGCCTTAGGGTATCGTTAGCCTTCGGGTTGCGGAGGTCAGGTCGCAGCCGCTCCGTGTAAAAACTGATATCCAGTCAAATCCGGTTAGACTAGGAAAGCCGACACCAAGTGACTTGAGAATAATAAAGGCTAAGAGAGAAGATGTGGCCTCAGATTTGATTTTTGGATGATGCGAAATGTTAGTGGCTTCTGTCAAGAAGTCTAAGTGCACGGAAGACGGCAATTATAGACTTGACCCTATTACATATGTACATACATAGATTCACGCCTGTTTCCCAGAGGGGTAGGCAGAGACTACGGATTTCCATTTGCTACGATCCTGACACACTTCTCTGGCTTTATTTACTTTCATCACATTCCTAATACACGCTCATTGGTTGGAGGTGCTCTTAACCTTGCCTTTGTCCAGAACGCCTCCGATCTGATCGAGAAATGTTCGTCTAGGTCTTCCTCTTACCACTATTTCACTCGCACTAGCCTTATGAACTTTCTTAGTTAGTCTTTTCTCGTTCATTCTTTGTACATGCCCGAACCAGCTTAACATACCCTTTTTTATTCTTGTCACTATATTCATATACATGCTGCATAGAGATGCTGCATGCATAGAGATGATGAGAGAGAGCTCTAATCACACTATTTCTTATTCTACATAATATCTTTCAGAGTTGCACCACATATGTTTCTCAGCGCTCTCATTTCTACAGCATTAATTCTGCTTTCATGCTTTTTTTGCCATACCCAACTTTTGCTTTTTGCTTGACCCTATTACGTGCGACTAACCTAAAAACCAGTATACGAAAATTGAGTTTAATACACCTATATTAAGACTGCACAGCTTATATCGCTTCGCCATTGCTACTGTGCCGGGAATGTGGATTTGAAATCCACACGACAAAAAAATTGCGTGATCCACAAATAATGTTTACGCGTCAGGGTGTTCTTTGTGTCCGTTGTTTGTAAAGACCCTCACGGCATAGGAATTATGCTCAGGACTCTCTACTTGTGAAATTCGCCCTATGTAGCTTTTATAATAATATCCTATATTATGCCCTTTGATTGCTGTAATAACGTCGACGAGACGACTCAGTAATTTATTAGCATTGAACTTTGATACTTAGTACTTAAGACAAATTACATACACGCATAACTACGCAGAGTTCAGTGTGTACCTAGTAATTAAATTATGATATCGGATTATATTAATTTAGTTTTAAAGCACTTAGACGATCTTAGTTTCTCTTGCTCATTTGTCTGATTAAATGGAAATTTGTTAGTACGTTTCTGGGAATTATGTATGTAGGTGTAGAGTTATGTTACAAAAGCGGTTTTCATTTTAAATGTTTACGAACTCTCTTCAATTGGTTTTAGAGCGCTTATCACTTGAGGACTAATTTGCACTGTATGTAAACGGTTTTTGATATTATGCACATAAAAGGTCATTGTTTCTAAGAGTAGGTACTGATACTGTGAATACGTTTTTTCCAGTTTGTTGCTCCAAGAGGCTCACATAACCCCGTGCCTATAGTACGTAAAAGCGATGGCCTTGCGCCAGATCTTTCTTCATTCGTCTCGGTTTGTTGTCCCGTCTAACTATCAGAGCGAAGGAATAGATAATGTACTTGTGTTTTTCTATATTTGATAATTTGAGTAGGATAATATTTCCTGTGCAGTAGGATATTCTCCTTTCGACCTAAATTCGGCTAAAAAAAACTGTGATGAATTGTTTTTCTGTAGATTGAAGCTACTTCCCACATACGTTTCTATAAAAAAGACATTACTAGATAATATTTATTATATGACAAACGAGCGAACATATTCAAATATATCCTACGCCGATATTGCTGGCCTCTCTTCGGCTAATCTAATATAAATGGAATGTACCATCGGTCACCTAATATGACACCCACGGGAGTAAAGCGAGCACCTTTATTTATAGCACAAAACCACCAACCCAATAAAATCAGTAAAGGTTGACACATTTACGGTCTTTATAATTTAATTTCGTACTAATTTCACACCCGTAAATACACACATACGTACATATAAACTTGCTGGTATATTACCGACTAGTTTTTGCCTGCGACTTCGCTTGAGTAAAAGTAGGTTAGGTTATGCTATAATGCCGTTCAGGCACGACACGCTCGTGGCGGTAAGTTTCGTTTTTGAGGAGTGGCTGAAGAGGTGGCATGGCTCCCTCAACTTCCGGCTGACACAGGTAATGAGTGGCCACGGTTGTTTTTGCCAGTTCCTGTGTCGCATAGGCTGGCAAGAGACGCCCAGATGTCATCACTGCGACGACTGTCGCGATGTTGTTATGGACACGGTGCTGCACACTTTGGTGGATTGCCCCGCCTAGGCATCGCAGCGCCGTGAGTTGATCGCGGCAGTCGGACTGGTTGCCCTCTCACTCCCGGCCGTGGTTCAGTCTATGGTCCGGAGTGAGATATCGTGGAATGCCGTCGCATCGTCTCCTTCTGTGAGGAAGTAATTTCCATCAAAGAGGCGGCAGAGCGGGAGAAGTAGCTCTTAAACCCTCTCCCCAACCGGGGGTGGTGCTTGCCACCCGATCAACACCAGATCCGAGAGGCGGCGTGCGTGTTCCCACGTGCACCTCTGTGTCGTGTCTTTTTCACTCCAAGGGGACAGTAGAGGAAGTATTCTTATGTAGTGGCCTGCCGTTTCACACGGCACGGGCGGACCAAAACCTCGGCGGTTGCGATTGCATGTGAAAGCGATCCGCGCGGCCTCGCCGTCTATAGTTATGTCGACAAACACCGTGTTAGGTTTAGTCGGGGTGTCTTTTCCCCGGTGAACCCATAACCTCTCCGTCCTCTGCGTCAAATTATTCCACCACGTAAAAAAAAGGCAGTACATTTAATTTTTGAGTTAAATCCTTATAAACAAAAAATCTAATCAAATCTTTATTCTTTATAATTATTATTTATTTATTATTTATTTGAAGGGCTAACCAACAATTGTTCATACAAATACAATTTTTAAAAATACTTAAGATTAGCAGACTGAGCGAGTGTGACAATCTTTTATAGGTAAGCACAGCATGCACAACTTAACAATAAATGTTCAGCCAACAGAAATAACAACAATAGGAACAAACTTTAAATACAAAGCAAAATTAAAACAATTAATACTAACATTGAGTAAAGTGAGTACATTATTAAACACATTATATTCTTTAAAATTAAATGTACATAGACCAAAAACAATGTGATTACATGACTATAAATAAATTTTAAACATTACATCACATAATATGTCTGGTCTTCTAAAAGTTGTCTGATAAAGAGAAAATACAGTTATCGAAATATACATATATAGACAAGGTTTTCAACAGATCTATGACATATTACGAATCTGAACTAACAGTTCTTATTATATGTCTGAAATCATCTTGATTTCTCCTCGAAAAATTACCCAATTTTAATAATTTTTCATAAACAATATGAGAAGGATTTTGACTATGTTTGTATGTATTTAGTTTCTTATTCGTTTTATTATAAATGTTTGCTGTATGTTTAAAAGCAGCTGTTAAACTGAATTTTGTGGGTTGTGAAGGACTTATAATTATTAAATTTTGAGTATATGATAAACATAGCAACATGACAGTGGGTAGATATAAATTATATCCTAATTTTTATTTTCTGAACATTTATTATTCAGGAAGACAACAAAGAAATATGTTTATATGGACAAAATGTGACTGTTAATCGGTGAATTGTTAAAATAGACAAGCTTTCGATTATTTCTAAACTTCCTTTCTTCTTCTCCCATAGCCTTTATTATTCCCAAGTCACTTGGGATCGGCTTTTCTGGTCTAACCGGATTTGACTGGATATCAGTTTTTACACGGAGCGGCTGCCACCTGACCTCCGCAACCCAAAGGCTAACGATACCCTAAGGCTAGACTAGTGTCAGGATATTAGAGGGTACTGACTTTCCCAATAACGACTGCCATTGATGTTCATGGCAGCCGGGACCAACGGCTTAACGTGCTCTCCGAGGCACGGAGCAGGCGATAATTGTCAATCAATACGCTCATAATTTCGAAAAGTTTGGGTTCGAACCCGACACCTTCTGTATTGCAGTCTGTTGGTCTCCCCACTGAGCTATCGCTCCATTTAATCTATACTAATATTATAAAAAGCAAAGATTTGTATTTTTGTTTGTAATTAATGAGCTCATAAACTGCAGGACATATTTAAAAAAATATTTGTCCCATACAAAACTACCTTATCCCAAAGTACCGTAGACTTAACATCACGCTACGAGCAATGAGAGCGAAGTAGTAATAATTAACAGCTAGCTCGAAACAAATTAATTTTTAAATCTTGAACTGTTATCCACCCGTAACTTATACTGCGGCAACCACGCTTATCAAACGATGGTGAATCTATTGTCACGGATGACACCAATTACTATGAAAATTCATTTCCCCAAGCGCACAGATAAAGTTCCAACTCACAAATCGTAGAATATCCTAAAAAAAACACGGTGGGAAGTTGTTAGAAAGTTTTTAATTAAAAGTAGATTCCATTCGCGCTCCGCATAGATTTCCATAGATAAAGTCAGCGCACGATAACTCCCTCTACATTTCCATTTACATTTTTCTCTTGCCATTATAGTTTTTCGCATTAAGCTGTTGTTGGAGCGATATTTAAATGATATCGTTTTGAGGTTACGAACATTAGTCTTAAAAAAGATAACATAATTACAAAAACACAAATAATTATAATACTAAATATTTACAAAAATGGTTTAGGCATCGTAGAATTCTTCAGCCTCGCTGTCAACTGGTAACGTGCCCAGAAGACTGGCAGCATTGCCACGTTGAATGGCAATGCTGATTCTTTGGGCTAAGAAAAGACCAGCCTTCTGATCACGCGAAACGTCGATCAGGCGTTTTGCGATCTCCCTGTACAAAATACGAGCGCTCGGACCCCATGAACCTAGAGTTTCCACCCCAAACGGCTCAAAAATGTAATTTCCAACTAAATTACTATATTTGCGCCGTTTGAGGGTTTCCGCGGTTGCAGCAGCAGCGCCGGCACATCCCGCAGTACTTGGAAGATGTGATGGCGCAAGGGTGTCAACGCATGTTGCGTCCCACACCAAAGGCCTGCCCATCTTCCAAGGCAACAATGACATTAGTCTTAAAGGCTTATAATATACTAGCCTTTGTCCGCGGCTTTGTTAGAGAACAGTACTTTTTGTCTAGATGAAAGGTACCCTATGTTCCTTGCTGTACCCCAAATAACGTGTAGGCAAAATTTCATGACGATCGATCAAGTAATTAAAGCGTAAAAGAGTAACAAACTCACATTGCCATATATAATATTAGTTAGGATTAGGATGCTATAAGTGTTGTTCATAACTTTATCTTTGTTAAATCAATGAGTAAGTGATAATTAGTGTGTGTGTGTGTGTATTGTATGTGTGTGTGTGTGTGTATGAATGTGTGTGTGTGTGTGTGTATGAATGTGTGTGTGTGTGTGTGTGTGTGTGTGTGTGTGTGTGTGTATGTACATATATATGTGTGTGTGTGTGCACGCGTGTGTGTGAATTGTTTTAGCGCGTGCATATCAGTAGAAATGATTTTGACCTTAAGTAGATAGACAATAATGCAGAAGTGTTATCCACCTATGTCGCAATTTATGATTTAGCTCCTACGTAATAAGTTGGGTTCATATTAACCATGTTAATGATTCATTAACCCAGAAAATTACTAATTATATTTTTACTTAATGTATGCATACTATACATGTGTTTTCACATCTGCCATGTTATAAGAAATACATATGTTTATTAAGAAATACATAAATGGCTTAAAATTAAATTTTCTCCTTTTCTTTTATAAAAAACTACTCCCTCACCAGGATTAAATTCTATGTCACAGAGATCTTTGAAACATTGAAATAACTAAAACTAAGAGCACCCAGACTCGGTACAACAACTCGGGATAACACTTGTCCTGTGTGGGGCTGCCCCTACGCCGTCCTTGCAATTAAACTGTATGCTTTATATCAATCGTCAAAACCTTAACAAACATCTGTATCACGCTTATAAAACTGAAGAGCTATGCAGAAATGTACTAGATCTACGTTTTGCCTGCTATATTTCAGGTCCCACATATCACGGATTGAGTCTATTGTCGTTTACCAGACACTCCGCCAGACGCCGAATACTAGAAGTCTTAGCTAATTAGAATTTTAGATAGATAAATCCAAAAACCCAATCGCCAAGCAAACCCAAGACCTCATGCACAACGGTTAGAATACTACACTACAAAATTTCAATGAAATATTCAGCTATTGTATGGTAAAAATACAAAGGAATGGCTGGAAAGGATCCAAATAATTAATCCTCTTACTTATAGCATAGCATCTGCTTAGGGAGCTCCAGAAATTCTACCTAAACAGTAACATATTAATAATAATGAGCAGCGATAGTTAACTGGGTATACGGCTGAATTACCAGGCAGCATCACTCATGCAACTCTAAGTATTCGAAAAATAATTTTCGCACGATTCAACGGTAAAATAAAATCTTGATAATACTTGTATGTACGATATGTCTGTGAATTCGCCATATCATTCTTAAAGACATGTGAAGTCTGCCAATTTGCAATAATTTAATGTGGCGGAAAGTGACCTAAACGTTCTCATACTAAAAAGAATCTCGTCTCCAACAAACACATAACAAAAGATTCGGCTGCGATGTACTGTACGATTAATGTTTTTCGTGAGCATTCTCTAGATGACGCAGGGTATATTTTACCTCTCATAAATTATATTTTTCATATTAAAATACACTTTGTTGATTTGGGCCAAAATAAATAAATTCTCCTTCACAGGGCTTAAATCAATTTACGTCCCCTAACAAAGGAGGCTTCCAAAAAACGATGCCCCTAAAAATTTAATAATTACAGAGGCTGCACCATCGTTAGCATACAATCTCGGATCAAAAGCACCTGATTTACCTTCTTAGCACATCAAAAAGGCTTGATGGGAGAAGTATTACCTTAAATGAGCGTATCTCGCCCCGAAGCCTTCAACATATGGACCGTTACAACAAGAACCCTGACAAATCCTTAAGTGAACTGAAGTCTTAAGTAAAAGGGATAATCAAGGTGTCTAACTAGAATGGCCGTGTATAAGTTCATTACCTCAGTCGTTGCTTTACTTAATACAGTTAGTGAGTTATTTCGCGGTGAAAGAAGGTTGGGGTGTTGTGGGTAGACAGGATGTCAAGTTGGTTTGATTTTGTAATTTATGATTGTTGAATATTGTAAATTACTCTTTCGTCCAATACTGAAGACGTTTTAAGCCAACATCAAAACAGAGATGTGCGGAGATTTTATGATAATAAAAATACGGGATACGGTTGGTGCACTTTAGCGGAGATGAGATATGAACTGGCTAAAGCGGAGCGGAAATGCGGTCTACCTAAAGCGGCGTTGAAAAACCACACAGCGCTTATACTTCCAATACTAATAGTGAAAACGGTTTAAGCCGAAGCCAGAACGAAGATGTGCGTAGATTAAATTTAATGAGACGAACAAAATAGCGGATACCTTGGTTGCACTTTAGCAGAGATGAGATATGACCTGGCTAAAGCGGAGCGGAAATTCGGTTTAGCTAAAGCGGCGTTCAAAAACCACACTATATTTAGAATGAAAACGGATTAAGTCGAAGCCAGAACGAAGATGTGCGACGATTTAATGAGACGAGCAAATTAGCGGATACGTTGGTTGCACTTTAGCGGAGATGAGATATGGAATAGTTAAGGCGGAGTGGAAATGCGGTCTAGCTAAAGCGGCGTTGAAAAACCACACAACGTTTATAATCCTCGCCTTTACTTCACGATGCTGTATAATATTTCCCTTCGCCGACTACTACCGAAATATTTGCGTGAGTTGAAAAATAAATAATGAAAGACGTGAAAAAAAAGTGTCATATTTTGACATGTTTTGTACATAGACATTTACAGCTAATATAAATGTTTCATTTTACGTAAAAGTATTTAACTCAAATAGTAACCTCGTAAACATGTTCATGCAAAAATCAACTTGTTAATAAATAGCTGCAACAATAAGGTTTTCACTCAGCATAATGAGCTGATATCTAGTTGCATATTTTCGAAGCCTCTCATATTCTTTCCGCTCATTTCCGCTTCACATTACACCTAGCTATATACACATCAACACTTTCCCAGCAGATGACGTCCTCAGAACGTGACGACGAATTTAATGTAACTCGCGGATCTCGTCTTCACGACGTTGCCCATTCCTGTACTGTTTATTTGAAATTCACGTCGCTAAGCCGTGGTCCGCTAACGAAATAAACATCCTACACTAATATAGTACATGTACACATAGAAATCGCCATCACTTGTGCATTGTTTTTATATAATAGGGAACAAAAGTGTTGCGCGCGGGCAGGGCGCGCAGTCGAGGACGGATATTTCCTAAAAATCGCTCATGGGGGTTGGGACTGCAGGCTAAATAACTCTCGCTGGGAAAGCGTTAAAATTATACACATACTTTAGGAAGATTTATTTTTAAAATGCTCAATGATTTATTTTCGATTATTAAGTAGCTATAAAATTTGGAAATGTAATAAATATATATACATACCACCTGTTTCCCGCGGTTTCACTGACGTTTATCATAACTGCTCAGTTCCCATGACTCATAGCGTAAAGTTATAAGTTTATAACTTTTCTTAAGGCTTGGTCTTTCAAATACAATTAGAATTAAAGAAGAAAATGTTTCAAAGCTAACTGGTATTTCTAAATATTACTGCGGTCAAACTATCAAACCGTTGGTATATTAGTATAGATAACAACCACCATAATAAAAACAGTAATATACAATAGAAATAAAAAAATTTAATACATTATAATATTCATATAGCTAACAATATATGAACAAAAAGTTTAACACACTTTCTCATAGTGACTACTAGCGCCATCTCTTAAGAATAATCTATACTCTGTTATAATAAAACAATAATTATAAAGCTGAAAGGTTTATTTGTTTTCTTGTTTAAGCGCACTTATCTCAATACTCAATACTCAATTATTTATTGCGTTCCGCAATGTAGGCTTAGGTGGTAACTTAAATAATATGACAGTTCATTATGGACCCTGTCGGGTACAGCAACATAGGAGACAGAAAACACAAACTATTCAGATACAATAATATTAGATTTTATACATACTCAATACTCAATATTTTATTGAATTCCACAACGTTATAAAGATTGACTTATAAAATAAATTAGGTAATTATGGAGCCTGTCGGGCACAGCAAATTAGGAGAGAAGAATGCAATTAATATTATCGTTAATTATAATTTGTTAAAACATATTTATAGTGTTATCTTTAAATAAAATTTGTGTTTAGAACTTTAAGAAATAAATTGCACAAAAAAATTATTAAGTTTATTTTTTTTAAGTTAATTTTTATCATCGAAGAATTATTTTATTACGTTTTAATTTATTAATAAATATATTAGTTTTATTTTCCTGTATAATTTTTTCGGTAATTTATTATAAATTTTTATAGACATAACCAGAGTGCTAGTTATAGCATATAGTTGCAGCGATAGCTCAGTGGGGAGACCAATAGACTGCAATGCAGAGGGTCTCGGGTTCGAACCCACGTCGCGCACCTCTGACTTTCGGAAGTTATATGACTTTTCGAAATTATGTGCGTATTGATTGACAATTATCGCCTGCTCCGTGCCTCGGAGAGCACGTTAAGCCGTTGGTCCCGGCTGCCATAAACATCTATGGCAGTCGTTATTGGGAAAGTCAGTACCCTCTACTATCCTGACACTGGTCTAGCCTTAGGGTATCGTTAGCCTTCGGGTTGCAGTGGTCAGGTGGCAGCCGCTCCGTGTAAAAACTGATATCCAGTCAAATCCGGTTAAACCAGAAAAGCGACCCCAAGTGACTTGGGAATAATAAAGGCTAAGAGAGAAGAAGAACCAGAGTGCTAGTATCTTAAGTCGGGATGTTAGTAAATTTAATCTATGTTTGTGTCGTAAAGTATAAATTTATTGTTTTTCTGCGCATGTACTATAAAATGTTGAGTGTTTCCGGGCAAATTTACATATTTCTAAAATATATAGGCTAGTAAATGTATGTATGTATCCTATGTGGGGGCCAGTCAGTGCAGACCGGCGACACTTCGACCCAGTGGGATATTTTGTGTCGACACTCTCCCAATAATCATCTTGACGACTCGATAGCGTAGTGGTTAGTGTAACCGACTGCCACGCCTGAGGTCGTGGGTTCGATTCCCGCACAAGTCAAACATTTGTGTGCATGAACATGGATGTTTGTCTTGGTCTGGGTGTTTCTATGTATAATATGTATATATTTACAAAAAAAAAGTATATATGTATGTTTATCCATTGTCTAGTACCCATAGTACAAGCTCCGCTTAGTTTGGGCTAGATGGTGTTGTGTGTATGTGATAGAATATTATTATTATTATTATTATTATTAATAACGACTGCCATAGATGTTCATGGCAGCCGGGACCGACGGCTTAACGTGCTCTCCGAGGCACGGAGCAGGCGATAATTGTCAATCAATACGCACATAATTTATAGTAAATGTAAGTATTATGTATTCCTGAAAATGTGGTTTTCAGCTATTCGTTGGTTCAAAGCTCTATGATCTCTCGATCTATGATCTTAAAATCATATTCAATGCTGAACTGCTGAATAAAATATCAGTACAATTTAGTGTGTCAGTCACGTGGGTCGGTACGCCTACAACTCGTCGCACTACGCGCTGATTGCAAACGCTACAAATCGACGCTTGCACTGCGACGAGGGCTAGTACAACAGCGGGGAAGTGCATCTCATTAACGAGGTGCGATTATTCGAATTTTTCGAATGTTCAATTTATTCGAATTAATATAGATGCTGTTCGAATGGTGTTAGTATGCTTTTATTTTTGATTAATTATATATTAATTAAATTCTCATTTATCGTCTAAAACGTAATGAGATGTCCGGATACATATTTTCATCCTAATAATAATGCATCGTCACTATTACTATTACACTATGTTTTTAAAGGTTTATAGGTAATGGTTTTTAACACTAGATATATTGTATGATCATGTGACACTTAAGTTTACGTTAAAGATTAAAAACGAAAAATAATATTAAGATGCTTCTAATGGTAATGCAATTTTATATTTTTCAAAAATATTATATTTCAATAATTGAATTGAGCTCAATTTGAGTCCAATGTCTGGAATACTTTCAACTTTAATATTAGCAATATCATATTTTAACCAATTATTTATTTAATAGTATCATAAAACCTAAAACGTAACATTCAAATTTTGTAATATATCGCTGTCTATCCGCTCGAGTAATCCCAAGGTTAGTGTTCTCTGGAAGACAGGTAACCCCAAGTAGGTTACCTGTCTTCCAGCAAAAAGTAATTTTCTCGAGCCAGCAAAGGCATAAGCAAAAGCTAGTACCTAATATATAAAGTGACGGAGCTCAAACAACCGCTGATTTTATAGCTTCACAGACCGAAGCGTTGGATTTGCGAACGATTTGTGTTTACTGCCATTCGCAACCAACAGCGCTGAGGCGCCACAAATGCGACCGATTCACTCGTCTAATACATTAATATGAAAATTGTTTCAATCTTCAATATACTTTTATTTTCTGTTATAAGCGATATTGAAACTGTGTGAAAAGGCGATGCTTTAGCAATTGTCTGCCGCGTGTTGATGGCTTTTTGTTAACGTTTTGTTTTGTTGGTTTAAAAGAGTTTCTATTTTTGAACGAGGTATTCTCTTGAGCTGCAGCTAGCTATCTGATTGAATAACTTGTTTCGTATAGTTCAATTTTAGACAAGCTATAATATTAATACTATATTGTGACCCGAAAGAGAGCAACAGGTATATAGTTTGGGTCTAAGGCTGATATTATTTTATTTTTATTAACACTATCAACGAGCGAAATTGGATGTGAAAATTAAGAGCAAAACGAAGCTCTTTCTTATTGCATTTTAGCGAAAAGGTCCTATAGTCATCATAATAATAGTTGATTGTACGAAATAAACAAAGTACTGCTCATAGCTCACGAACATTCTGGTACATCACTTAATAAAAGTGCATGACACTCTCACACCCCCGCACTTAAACACACACACACACACACACACACACACACACACACACACATGCACACGCACACTCACACACACACACACAAACACACATTCACACGCGCATACGCATACATACATGCGCGCACGCACGCACGCACACACATTATTTTAATCCTTAATCCTTTTCTATGTTGATTTCCTAATTATATCATATTAAAGTCGTTGTACAAATCTAATTATTGTAAAACTTATACCGATCACTGTCTCTAAAGGCACAGGCTAAGCCTAGTTTAAGGGGCAGAGTAAATATTTTTTGTAAAGAGAATTTTACAATCACCTCTTATTTTCAGCTTGTAAGGAATTTGAAATTAAAATAAATGCATGTCCCATTTGTTATCTACAACTTTAACCAATTTCACCGTATTATATTAACACTTACTTTGTATTGTAGTATATATGTATCTGTAAAGTTGAGAAATAAATACTTTATTATTTATAAATTTTATATTATAGTAGCAGTTATCCCGCGGTTTCACCCGCGTAAGTCCCGTTGCCGTGTGAATATCGGGTTTCACCCCTTTCACCCCCTTCAGGGTGGAATTTCCAAAAATCCTCTCTTAGTGCTCCCCTACACTCTCCAAGGAACATACATGCCAAATTTCAGCTTCTTGCGTTCAGTAGTTTCGGCTGTGCGTTGTCTGTCAGTCACTCAGTATCGGAAGAGTTTTATATGTATAGATTTATACATTAAGCCAAAACGAAACTAAGTGGAAGAGATTTTGATATAGTGTCAAACACACCTACTTCTTATGACTACAGAGATAAATAGGAAAATCTAAATTCATTTTGTTCTTGTCTGGATATCCATAGTCATAGTCAGATATATGTATTTATATATTTTTAGTTTTCTTACTAAGCTCATTTAATTGTGCATGTAGTGGCTGCCATAAAAGATTACGCAACCAACTAAAACCTGTTATTATATCAATTTTCTGTGTTGTTGTTGTAATCACTGGAGATTCTAAAGATTTGTTATAACATGGTATAATAGGGCAATTGCTGACACAACCGTTTTACCGCTATACCAATATTGCCCAATTATTGCATCAGCCAACGTCCACACGAGGCAACCACGAGTCGCTGACGGGACACAACGTGCTGGACATCGCATGTTGCTGACTGGCACAACGTGATGGACATCGCTTTTCCACGATGCACGGAAACATCGGCCACTTTCGATCCATCGCCGATCGCGGTCACTAGATCTTAAAATATAAATTAAATTGTAATAAGTTTATTTTAATTAAATATATTTTAAGAAAATTGGTTTTTTTTTAGTCATCTGCCTGCGGCATCTGTAATTGGCGCAGTCGGTAGGATTACTCGACGCAGCGCGCGGTCCGTCGAATAGAATCTCGTATCGATCTAGCAGGCTCCGCATAGCCGCTGCGCGTGCTCTCAAGCCCTTATCGAGTATCCTGAACCACGGAAGCTGCGGCAGCGTATCCAGACATCGATGCAGACCAAGAAGAACCAAGATATGAAACTGTGAGTACGCTTGAATCGCTCTTGTGTTACTTTCCTGTATTTTATTTCCTTTTTCGGTCCTATATAAATCCATCAAGATTTTTCATCCTAGGCAGTCAGGTTCTGGCACCCCTAGGGTTGTAAAGGATAAATTTGATTTAAGTAGGGATTTAAGTAGCATAGAAGAATCAAGCGCAATGGCCCAGAAGGACCCTATTGACGCTATTTTTAAAGCACTCAGATTAGTCCCAGAGTTCGATGGGAATCCGAACGTGCTTACTAGGTTTATAAGCTTATGTGATGAGTTAGTAAAGAGATTTTTAAAAGTAGAAGCAGGGCACGAATTAGAAAACCAGTCCTTGCTTAATGGTATATTAAATAAAGTTACAGGCAATGCAGCTCGCCTTATAAATTCAAATGGTATCCCGACTGACTGGATTGGCATTCGTACCGCGTTAATTAATAATTTTGCCGACCAACGCGACGAGACAGCCCTTTACAATGATCTATCTTTACTGTCCCAGGGTCAAAGTACGCCACAAGAATTCTATGAGCGCTGTCAAAATTTATTTAGCATAATAATGACATACGTAACTTTGCACGATTCTCTGTCTACCACTGTAGAAGCAAAGCGTGAACTTTATAAAAAGTTAACATTACAATCGTATTTACGCGGATTGAAAGACCCATTAGGATCGCGTATTAGGTGTATGCGTCCCGTATCCATAGAGCAGGCTTTAGAATTTGTGCAGGAGGAAACAAATACATTATACCTGCAACAAAGGAATAATAATTTCCTAGATAGACCTACGAAACAGCATAGTGGTAGTAATTTAGGTATTCCGTTTAAAATGCCAAATAACCAACAGATGATGGCTACAATGTCAAACCAACCAAATTACTCTATGCCTGGCCCTTCACGCCCACAACCATTACAGCAGCAGCAGCCTTGGAGGCATAATAATCCTAATTTATATCAGCCTATGCGTGGCCCTACGCGTACGCAACAAATGTTTAAAGCATTGCCACCTAATTATAGTGAACGTACTAATGTGTTTAGAATGCCCCCACGTAATGTACCGGCACCTAACGGCAATGGACCCCAAAGGCCTACACCTATGAGTGGTGTTAGTCACTACGTGAGTAAACCCTTACCATTTAAGGGACACGACTGGTCCAAATTCGGCAATCCGCCGCCGACGAATTATCTTAAATCGCGAGAAATAAATTTTAACGAATGCCCGGACTATGAATACGGGTCCTGCTACGAACAAGACACCGATTCGTATTACAATGAGCCGGAGTATTATTCTGAATCGTGTACATATTCTGATAGCAATTATTATAACAACTTTTATTCGATGGATATGCCTGCGAATATTGTTGAACCACCGGTAGAAGGTTCCGCGCGTGCTTGCGAGGAGGATTTTCACCAGGACTCGCCGTCCAACAAACCAAAATAGAAATTAATATGCAAACGCAGAGACAATTACCTTACGTACAAATTACTAACCCGCCATTAAAGTTATTAATAGATACAGGTGCTAATCAGTCCTTCATTAGCCCTGAAGCTGTAGATAAATTTTTCTCCTCGGTACCCCTAAATTATGAACCGTTTGAAGTAGTAAATTTTCATGCTAAAAGGCGATCGGATAACACGATCATACTACCTTGCTTTCCCGAATTCCGCGAGTCTGAGAAAATTAAACTATTCGTTTATAAATTTCACGATCATTTTAACGGGTTAATAGGCTCTGATTTATTGAAAAGGTGGGAATCGAACATAGATTATAAACACATGCATCTTAAAACTAGATATGCTACTAATCCTATCAAGGTTTACAAGTCATGCAACGTTAATCTATATGAAGATATGATACCAGCCGGTTCGTCTACATTAATAAATTTACCGATCAATGTACGGGATGGTGATGCATTCATACCGGAACAAACTATTTCAAATTGTATTTTAGGTCCATGTCTCACAACAGTCACTAATAATCGAGGCTTTGTGGAAGTTACGAACCCTAGCCGAAACGATGTCATATTTTCTGTCGATCGTCATATTACTGCTGAAACATATACTGTTGAGTGCAAGCGCACCAAACAACCATCTTCACGCGCCAGCGAAGTCATTTCGAAATTACGTACTAGCCATCTAAATCCCGAAGAGCGCGCCAATTTAGAATCATTATGCGCACAATATGCAGACGTATTTTACATAGAGGGGGAACCGTTAACCTTTACCAACCAAATTAAACATTCTATTAAAACCACGGATGAGTTGCCCGTTTATACGAAAAGCTACCGATATCCATACGTACACCGTGAGGAAGTTAGTAGTCAAATAAGAAAAATGTTAGACCAAGGTATCATTAGGCCTTCGCAGTCCGCTTGGAGTTCACCGATTTGGGTAGTACCTAAGAAGGCAGATGCCTCGGGTAAAAGTAAATGGCGAATTGTTGTGGACTTTAGAAAGTTAAACGAAAAAACCGTTGACGATAAGTACCCAATCCCGAATATAGCCGATATATTAGACAAATTAGGTAACTGTCAATATTTTACCACCCTTGATCTTGCCAGTGGTTTTTATCAAGTAGAAATGGACCCTAACGACATTCCAAAAACAGCCTTTAACGTAGAACATGGCCATTTCGAATTTCTAAGAATGCCAATGGGGTTGAAGAATTCACCATCAACCTTTCAAAGGGTTATGGATAATGTACTAAGGGGTTTACAGAATGTTATATGTCTTGTTTACTTAGATGACGTCATTATATTTAGTACATCGCTTCAGGAACATATTAATAACCTCGAAAAGGTATTTCAGAGGTTAAGAGAATCTAACTTCAAAATTCAGTTAGACAAATCGGAATTTTTAAAACTAGAAACCGCATATCTTGGCCACGTAATTAGCAAAGATGGTATAAAGCCAAACCCAGACAAAATAACCGCTATACAGAACTATCCAATACCCAAATCACCTACAGAAATTAAAAGATTCCTAGGCCTACTTGGATACTATCGAAAGTTCATACCAGATTTCGCTCGTGTTACAAAACCTTTCACTCAATGTTTAAAGAAAGGCTCAAAGATAACTTTTAATAACGAATACGTTAACTGCTTTGAAAAATGTAAAACTCTTTTAACAAACGACCCTATCTTGCAATACCCCGATTTCACTAAGGAATTTATTCTCACGACAGATGCATCAAATCTGGCCATTGGTGCTGTGCTCTCACAAGGAGCAGTAGGAAGTGACAAACCTATTGCATATGCTTCACGTACACTGAACACAAGCGAGATTAATTATAGTACCATTGAAAAGGAGTTACTTGCAATCGTATGGGCTACTAAGTACTTCCGCCCGTATTTATTTGGTCGCAAATTTAAAATAATCACTGACCACAAGCCTTTACAATGGGTAATGAATTTAAAGGAGCCCAACTCCAGATTAACTCGCTGGCGATTAAAACTAAGCGAATATAACTACACTGTAGTATACAAGCAAGGTAAATCTAACACTAATGCCGATGCTTTGTCAAGAATAGAACTTCTTAACGAAGAAACCAGTTCTGTAGTAGTTAACCCTTCTATTAACCAGCCTTCATTAGACGAATCTAAAACTCTTACAGTACATACGGATGCTGAAAACCCTATCTTGGAGGTACCAATAACAGACGACCCGCTTAATAAATTCAATAGACAGATTCATTTTACTGTTGTAGACAATTTTAAAGGCAGGACGACAGTCACAAAACCATTCGATACTCATACCCGAACATCCATACAATTAACCAGATCTAATCTTGAATTAGACGTTGTAAGTGCTATCAAAGAATACGTCAACCCTAAGGTTAGAACAGGAATACTAATTACACCCGCTTTAGAAATGTATTCAATAATTCCAATAATACAGAATCACTTTAAAAGTTCAGCAATGAATCTAATATTAAGTAAAAGAGAGCTTGTAAATGTTAAAGAATACTTACGCCAGCAGGAAATGATTCAAAAGTACCACGAGGGCAAAACCAATCATCGTGGCATAGATGAATGTTATCTTGCTTTATCTCGGCAATATTACTGGCCCAAAATGAAAGAACAGATAGCAAAATACATAAACGACTGTACCATTTGCGGTCAGGGTAAATATGAGCGCAATCCTATTAAACAGCAGCTTCATTTAGTACCTCCACCAGCTAAGCCATTCGAAGTAATACACCTTGATTTACTTACCGTAGAGACTGAAAAGTACTTAACTATCATTGATTCCTTTTCTAAGTATGCTCAAGCATACCACCTAAGGGACGGTACAGCAATAAGTGTCATTCAGGCTTTGTTAATATTTTGTACCCATCATGGTCTACCGTTAACAATAGTTACTGATCGTGGCACTGAATTCACCAATCAGTTATTTTCAGAATTTACGAGACTACATGGCATACAACATCATAAAATTCTAGCTCATTCACCCAATGAAAATGGAATGGTCGAACGCCTACATTCCACTCTATTAGAACATTTAAGAATACTGAAATTAACGCACCGTAACGATTCTGCTATTAATTTAATGCCCTACGCCATTTTAGCCTATAACAATAGCATCCATAGTTTCACTAAATGTAGACCTGTAGAAATTATAAGCGGTCATTTTGACCCCAGAGATCCGTTAAATATTAATATCACTGAACATTTGGTGCAACAATACATTCAAAACCACCGTTCTAAAATGAATAAAGTATATGAACTCATTAGTGAAAGCTCTTTAAGTAATAGAAAGAGTATCATTGATAACTTAAATAAAACTCGGGAACCTGAACAGTCTTATTTACCGGAGCAAAATATATTCATAAAAAATCCATTAGCTAGTCGTCAAAAATTAGCACCACGTTTTACATCAGACACCGTACTTGCAGACTTACCAGTACATATTTATACTAAGAAAAAACGTGGTCCTGTGGCCAAAACTCGTTTGAAACGAGTGCCTAAAAGCGCAAAATTGTTGCAGGACGGCCCTGATGTTGTTTCTCCAAACGGTAGCTGCTCAAGAGATAATACTTGAAAGCCTGGACAATGGACCAGGACTCCTTCCTTTTAAATTAGGTCCTACTAAAATTGTTTCCCAATATCACTCCTTTTTGCAGCCTATTGATTTAAAGGATATATCGTCCAAAGTATCTGTCGTAAAAGTCCAATTGAATCACATTAGGCCTCTATTAAATAATAGTACTCAGTCTTTGTATGAACCTCATATCGCATATCTTGATAGCAAGTTAGATAAAATTTCAGAGCAATTACAAACATTCACTTCAAGTCGAGTTAAAAGGGGACTTGTGGATGGTTTAGGCTCAGTCATAAAGAGCATATCTGGAAATTTAGATTATACTGACGCAGTAAAGTATGATAATGCCATTAAAGTACTTCAGGATAACCAACAGGAATTAGCATTACAATTAAATCACCACTTAACCTTAAACAAGGAATGGGTATCTGAGCATACAAAAGTGTTAGATAGTATTATTAAAAATCAGTATATAATTGCCGAGAAAGTTAACGAATTTGCTAACATTACGAACATAGCTCACGCAGATCTTAAGCATTTTGCGCATTTGGCACAATTGCTCTTAATATTGGGGGATAATATAGAGAGATTATCTGACGAGTTGTTACGCATAGAGAACCTTTTGGCTTTTATTCATACTAACAGCCCTAATCATTCAATGTTAAACCTAGAAGCTTTGAAAGCTATGCTAGTTAGAATTCGTAGTTTATATAATAAGGAAGAAATAGTAGATATAACTGTTAGAGATTATTTTGATATTATTAAGCTAGGGTCATATTATAATGGCGATAGTATAGTAATAGTATTTAAGATACCAATTTTCTTGCCTAGAACCTATGATCTGTACAAGCTATCCATTATACCTAATAGAAACCAGGAAATCCTTATACCACCCTTCCCTTATATAGTAATGCATGGGTTAGATTTCATGTACATAGAGACAGAATGTCCGAAGGCAAACACTTGGTTCATCTGCGAGAGAAAGCACAGCCTAACTCAACGGGCTCAAGCTGACTGTATCTCACGGCTGATATCAACGCAGAAAATCGACGCTACGTGCAAATTTACACCAGTAGCACTCAACAAGGAAGCCGCCGAACAACTAGACGAGAAACACTATACCATTTCCTTTCCGAAAGCTACCAAGGTCCAAACGTCGTGTGCGAGAAATGTATATGAGACCTTACGAGGAAGTTTTCTGGTTATACTGCCTATGGGTTGTTATCTACGTACAGATGAGATCACCATCGTGAACACCAACGATCGTACGAGCGGACACGTGATGAAGATCATAGACACACCGTTGCGAAACCCCGAACACGTCACCACGCCGCAGGCATTGCTGACGCTGAACTCGATAAATTTAGAGGACTTACATTCTAATAACGCAAAGATAGCAATCCAACCTCATGTAAACGTAAGGAATCCTCAAGATGCCACCCTGTACCATACTACAATACCCCTGTACATCGTACTAATAAGTACAATTGCACTAATCGGATATTTATTCTTACGAAAACATTTGATAAAACTTAGAGCCGGCAAGGAAACAGAGCAGAAATCAAACGAAATGGATCCTCCTGAGATAAAAACCACAGAATCTTGTACAACCGATCACTATTCAACATTATTTTCGACGAAAGTGCTCAAATAATTGCTGATCTACGGCGGGAGGTGTTATAACATGGTATAATAGGGCAATTGCTGACACAACCGTTTTACCGCTATACCAATATTGCCCAATTATTGCATCAGCCAACGTCCACACGAGGCAACCACGAGTCGCTGACGGGACACAACGTGCTGGACATCGCATGTTGCTGACTGGCACAACGTGATGGACATCGCTTTTCCACGATGCACGGAAACATCGGCCACTTTCGATCCATCGCCGATCGCGGTCACTAGATCTTAAAATATAAATTAAATTGTAATAAGTTTATTTTAATTAAATATATTTTAAGAAAATTGGTTTTTTTTGAGTCATCTGCCTGCGGCATCTGTAATTGATTTCTAAATAAATAAAATAATAATAATAATAAATAATAATAATACTCAGACAAGAAGTTTATTTTATATTTCAAATCTGGCGTTTATTCTGGAAGTAAACAGCTTTATTATATTGGTTCTTATAGTTTTGTGTGTTTAGGTGCTCACAAAGCTACAGGCACCAATAATAATAATAATATAATAATATAATATTCTATCACATACACACAACACCATCTAGCCCAAACTAAGCAGAGCTTGTACTATGGGTACTAGACAATGGATAAACATACTTATATACTTTTTTCTTTGTAAATACATACATATTATACATAGAAACACCCAGACCAAGACAAACATCCATGTTCATGCACACAAATGTTTGACTTGTGCGGGAATCGAACCCGCGACCTCAGGCGTGGCAGTCGGTTACACTAACCACTACGCCATGGAGGTCGTCAATAAATCGTTGGCAATCCTGCAAATAAAGATCTATCTCCTAATCGTTCAGAAGAAACCTTAAGAAACTCTGGCATTATTACTTACTAATACAGAAATAATACAAATTTATTTAGTCGTCATTTTCTGTAGGGTCGAGTTGTTGACATCGAAAGGCCTGCGAATTTGTCATGACCGGGTCATGACAAATTCGCAGGACTTTCCGAGATACGTAACTAACGATGATCTCGTCGACGTATGTACATATATTAATATATGACACAGCAAGAGATGGTAAGGGATAATAACATGTATAAATAACATTTATTTTCTGTTGTGTACTATCCACCTCATAGTAAAAGATAAAAATAATTTCCTTATTTCGGTCATAAAGTAACCCTTTAGAACTTCAAAGTATAATGAGATGTTAGCACGCAAATGGCAGTTCTAACAAGTGATAATTGAGTAATTTTGTGTAAGTTGTCTCATTTCCTCATTTATAAACGATTACAATCTCTCACTTGTTATTACTATTCTCATTGTAGAACTAAAATCCATGGTTGACATGAATGGTAATGCCAAGAGCAGAGCTAACCAACTGTTTACCAATATACTTATGTACTCTTTAAACGTCGACAAAGAGGGCCTACAGTGGCTTATTTTTACCCATCGTGACCTTCAGAATACACGTGTAATATATACGTGTCCTATCATAGTAAAGACTGAGGCAATATTATCCCCAAAAGAAAATTTCTTCAGGTATTCCGCCTTGATGTTACGTTACATATGTACTCCTTTTTTTTTTACTTGGGGGAATGCTTTTACGCATACCTCTCCGCGGGGCGATGGAGAGGTTATGTTGGACTCACCGGGGAAAGATGGTGAGCGACATCCCGGTAATACCGACTAAACCTACCACGGTGTTCGTCGACATAACCGCAATCGGCGAGGCCGCGCGAATCGCTTTCAGATGCCATCGCGACCCCGCCGAGGTTTCGGCCCGCCGTATGAAATTTGAGCACCACTAATTTTATCCCTACTGTCCCCCTGCGGGGAGGATGGACACACGATACAGAGGCGCGCGTGGGAACACGCACGCCGTCTCTCGGACCTGGTGCTGATCGGGTGGCGGGCAGGCCCACGAAGCCCACCACCCCCAGGTCAAACCTCAGGGTGGCTGGAGGTCGTCTCGCGCCCGCCGGCTCTGCGGTTAGGGAGAGGGTTTAAGCGTTCCCTCTCCCGCTCCGCCGCCTCGTTGATGGAAAACACTTCCTCATAGAAGGAGACAAACATCTGTACTACTACATTATGTTTAAGTAGCTACCTACTTAAACATAATCAAACACCGCATAAAACGAAAGTAAATCAAGGCAAGTCTTATTTAATTCCTTACACAAACTTCTAAGGGTTTTAACAAGTCCTTTGACCTTGAACTTCGTCCTTTCCGTCACATCATCACTTAAACATAAACTAATGAATTAATAATTTATGATGGCGCCTAAATTATTCGAGCCTTAATTTAACGGCCAGGTTACTGACAGGAAATTAATATCTTCAAATATTACAAGTTTCAAGCACAATTTATTAAAGGCCAGTAAAACGGCGAAGTTGGCTCGCGGTGAGCGTCGAGCTAAAATATTGGGGTCAGTCATTAGCTGGCGAGCGGTAGAAGGATGGAGGTGCAGTGAAAAGGTAATGGGAGTTCGGATATTAAGTATGGAAGGAAGTAGATTCATCTAGCTTTTTTATAAGGAAACTGTGTTTTAATAAAGATTTAAGAGGCGAGCGGTATGAGTCTGTTATATGGTAAAACAATACAGGTATAAAGATGGCTAGTTGAATTCGACGTAGACGCAATACATATTCACGTGCGACTACGTGTTTTCTTAAGCACACATTCTGCTCTATCAATAATTCCTGTAACGCGGGCGCCTTTTAAAATATTACTCTTATATCTGAATTTTAGTCAGTACAGCCAATCTTAACGGACACTAGCTACCTATCTGGTCAAGAGATATTATAGTACACAAGGTTATGCTGTCTTTGGTACTCTTACTCACTCTTACAACCCACCTTACCGGGTCATAATTTGTAAATTAGTATTGCTTCACTGTTGACATAACCTAAATATACACGTCCATAAACACAAACTAAGTTTAAACGTAGATTGCACTACATAGCTGTCTGTTATGTGAAAATTTATGTTGATACATGATAAGTATAAATATAACCTATTATAAAATATCATCCTAGCCTCTTTTTCTCATTGTGCAGACGCCGATGGATGCTTATTTTATTTTGCAATTGATATTTAGAATTATTACTACCCACATGACATCGATGACAATCGGTGTCATGTTTTGTGGACAAGAGTCGGGGGTCGTTCAGAAATGTAACACAACATTATATGCTGCGTTGTAATATAACGTTTTTATTGATATAATGTCTTTATTATGTATTATTTATCTTATATTATCTGTTTTTTATTATTTTCAAGGTACTTTTAATTCTATATGTATGTATACATATAAGTATTATATTATATAGATACCAATATTATTATTTAGTATGAAATTACTTTCTGCCATCTACCTTCTGCCTAATTTATTTAAATTACTCTTTTTGTTTTTTGATATTTTGTTTTTAATTGAGTTGTATGTATGTATGTTACTGCCTACATGCACCGAAATCATTCAGGCTCTGCGAGAATACCAGCGTTGTGGATATACTGCAACATTGCTGACGCAGGACCTTATTTGTTCTATATGTACTTTTGGTTGTGTTTTCTGTTACCTTATATTATGAGCATGGAACAAATAAAATTATTTTCTTTCTTCTTTCTTTCTTTCTTTCTTTCTTTCTTATAATCCCACTAGATGTGTCCGCGCTTTCACTCGCGGTTATCGTTACTGCGCCGCCCCCCGTGGGTCATAGCGTGATGTTATATAGCCTATCGCCTTCCTTAATAAATAGGCTATCCAACAGTAAAATAATTTTCAATTCGAACCTGTAGTTCCTGAGATTAGTGCGCTCAACCAAACAAACTCTTCAGCTTTATAATATTAGTATAGATGAGATGGCAATCTGACTTGACCGAAGAGATATCAACCGCAGGACTAATTACTAAACGTGATTTTTGAGGGACAGGAGTGTGCAATACCGTTAACATCCTAACACCGAGCTGCTATGGAAAAATTTCTACACGGAGCAACCCAATAACTTCTTGCTGATTCAATCAAGGATTCCAACTCGAGCCCTCACAGCATAGAGGCACAGTTAACTATACAAACAATCATATGCACCGTTTATTTAAATACCGCATTATTAAGTTTCATTTTTGTATAAAACCGGTTTCCGCTGACTCAATGCTCTCACCGGCTATAGGAGATAGTGACTTAAAAGTTAAAACAAACCAGTCGCACACGAATTAGCATACGCCCATTAAGGACAATGTTTACGTAATACGAGACTAATGGAGCACTCTGGCGTCGCTCGAGTGGAAATAAATAGCGGAAATAAAATTGCGAATTGTTTTCTTCCTTATTTAGTTTATTGTGTGATGCAGGAATACTGTAAAAGTATTGTTACGATTAGTTGTAGAGGTTTTCGTTTACGCTAGATATTACGCATGATGCGGAGAGTTTTTTATTTTAAAATTGCATTTATATAACAAAATAAACATTTTGTTGCGACTCTAATATATAGGTATACGATAAATTACCTTACTTTAAACAGATTTTAATACGGTAATTGGTCCTCCGGATTGAGAAAATGACATATATTTTGTTTCTAGATTCATACTATAATAAATGTGTTTTCTTTCTATAATAATTATCTTAAAAATCACCCATATTAAAGATGTCCCATACTACATCTTAATATATTTTTTATAATTATTGTGAAGACAATGATTAACCGTTTACAAAGGTCACCCGTATAACAAATATCTATTTGATCTTTACTTATTCTGCATCACACGCAAGAATCGCTAATCATAAAATTTATTATAAATAAACAGAAAGACTACACTTTATATCTAATCATATACTATGTCTAAAGAAATTAAGTCAAAATTTATCTACGTAATCCAATAAATAGTTACGCAATGTGTACATATCTAACTTTATGGTTGTTACATAATCTTTATTTACATTTCTTATAGATTGATAGAGAAAACATGTATTTATTACCCGTTGAAACCATTCGTTATTACCAATAGTGGTGTGAAGTTTCACTACTAGATTTCAACACTTTGATGTAGATGTCAACTTCAAAGGAATATGTTTTGTTTATAAAATATTTACATCAAAGAGTACGAAACATGCGAGCTTCCAATTAGAGAGCTCGTGTCATGTATAGAAGTAAAAAACGAGATTTTTTGATATAAAGAAGACGGAATAAAAAATATGAAAAGTAAAGTACGCCTGTATATTCTTGAAGAGGTAAGCAAAATTCAAGGTTAAGTAAAATTAAAGATAACACTTTAATTTTAAATCTTACATCTCTATTTAGGATTTTAAATTAAAGTGTTATGTTTTTAGATCCTACGTAATAGAGAGAAATATATTAGTTTACTGGATTCATTTTTAAGTCTTGCTGCTTGTTAGAAAAGCTTATTAGAAAGTTGCAATAATACTTTACCAGACCTGGACCAGAGACAATAGGCGCAAAATTATGCCGCCTGAACAAAAACATACAGGTTACCAGGTTACCCACAATGTTTTCGTTTGCGGCTAAAGCAAGAAATAATTAACTATTTAATACGTATATAACTTTGAAAAGTCATAGGATATACTCGTGATCAAACTCGAAACCTCTGCGTGGCAGTCCAACCGTCTCCCACTAAGCTATCGCTACTGATCAATGTACAACAAATATTAATTATTATTTTTAAAGCAAAGTAAAATTACATCAAAGTATCAAAGGCTCTTTTTTTATTTGTTATTAAGAATCTTGATCACATTCTAATAAAGCTTTTAATTAAAATAACCAGTCGCGTCAGGTAACGTCAATAATTAAAATAAACTCCGACGACCTCATTAGATGGATAAAATCAGAGATGAGTTAATACATTTTTTTTAACATGGTTTATTATTGCGCAGATTTCGTAGCGGTTTCAGTGGCCTCGCCACTGCCACGGCGCCAAATAATGTGGGTTCGATCCCCACATAAGGAAAAGAATTGTGTGATTAAAAAAATTGTCTGGATGTGCTAGTTTGAATGTTTGTCAAGTCCTTAGCGTCACAGGATATTACATAAGCGCGGGAGACATTGAAATCGACTGCTGTGCATGAGGTCTCGTGTTAGATTTCCAGGTCGTGCAAAAGTTTTGATTAGTAGAGCCTCGCTGATTTCAGCATGAATAGGCCGGCTCAACCGGGGAAGGTTACCCTCTCACAGAATATCAACGTGAAATAGCAGTATTTCTACTGTTGTGTTTCGTTCGGTGAGTGAGAATGCCGGAGGCGCAATCACCCTCTTTCCCCCTTCCCGCTCCTTCTTCTTCCCACTTTCTTTCCTATAAGGTCGGCAACGCGCAAGTGATACCTCTGGTGTTGCAGGCGTCCATAGGCTATGGTGCCCACTTACTATCAGGTGGGCCGTATGAGATTTGCCATCTCAGTGTTAAAAAAAAACAAAATATACCAAATAATTATTGGGATTTTCTGACAAAAAAATCTCAGTAGTAGCCCAGAAGCTGAAACTGTGTCCGATAAACAGGAATAGGTACACTTGTCCCATCGAACGTCGAACCTTCAACTGTAGTTGGTATATGTGTATATACTTTGGATTTTACATATGTAGAATATGGCTAATAGACCACAATAGGCTTGCCTTTATTACGTGGAACTTTAAAAAGGTAGCTTGCTAAAAGTGAGTGTAACGTTATGGCAGTCAACCCGCTTTAGAGGCGTGGTTGACCTAGGATTTTAATTGAAATTAAAGATGAACAACGCGATCAACAAGCATATATTTTCACTAACAACAGGTGTATAAGAATAAACAGAACTACAATTAAATTCGACTAGATATTTAGTGGTATTTCAGGGCGTGGTTCAAGATGAAGGCTTGTTACGTGGTCGCGGGTAGAATGTACCACTTAACTTCAGTAGGCAGCGCAGCGGAAGAAGGCAGGCACCAGGGTGCGTTCCGAATATATAGGGCCGCCACTGGGGAGAAGAAGCTGATGAAGGCACGCCGCGAGCACGGCCGCTCAGCAACGACCGGTCCGTGTCACATGAGTGTAGTAAGTACTTCTATGCCAACCTCTTCTGGGACAAACAGGCGTGAATGTAGATATGACACAATTCAAAACATGTTTATGTCACTAGGCGATTAAGATCTGTAAGTTAAGCACCTCACTGCACAACAAGCTTTATAATGAATCCATCAAAATCGGTCCAGTAGTTTTACTGTGATAGCGAACAAACAGGAATAGTTACTTTCACGCTCATTATATTTTTATGTGAGATTAGTATCAATGACATGGACTACATGAATGACACAGCGGTCAAGCTGCCGCCGCGTGGAATGCCACGGGTTATTCGTGGGTTAGAATTCCACAGGGTACGATTATTATTTATGCATCATAAAAATAACTGTCTCGTAGAATTATTTTGTAATTTTGGTCTGAGTCTGGTTGAATTTTGTGTCCGTTTGTTGTTTATAAGTAAAAATACCGCCGTGGAGGGCTTGATCCATATTAGTAGAGTTGATTTTTAGATATAGCAAAAAATCTATGGCACAGCGGTCACATTCACTATGCGACTGCTGTGCATGAGGTCTCGAGTCCGAATCCCGGGTCGGGCCAAGAAAAAGATTTTGGGTTTTTCTGTTTAGAAATCTCAGTACGAGCCCGGAGTTAGGAAGTTGGCGGTGTTAGACACCCTCGTACCTCGGAAAGCACGTAAAGCCGTTGGTCCTGCGCCTGATCTCTCTCCGGTCGTGTCGGATCACCGTCCCATCGGATCATGAGGGTTAGGGAACAGAGAGTGCATTTGTGTTTGCGCACATACGTGTGCACTATAATATCTCCTGCGCAGAGGGACCGTCTCTGTTAAGATGGCCGCCGTGGCCGAAATTCGGTCTGGAAGACATTATTACAGCAAAAAAATATTATGATTATTTTAGGCAAAATAGTGATTAATTAAGTTTTCCTTGATTTGTCTTGATAAATTTATTGATGATATTAAATAATTTATCAAGAATTTATTAATTAAGGTCACAAATATTTTGATTATAACATTTGTATGTGACTTGTGAATTTGATGCAAATTTTGGCAGTTATAATATTCATATTTATTTTTTATTTATTAATCGTTTGTACTTTACTGACAGTTATATATATATATATATATAGCAGCGATAGCTCAGTGGAGAGACCAACAGACTGAAATGCAGAGGGTCTCGGGTTCGAACCCACGTCGCGCACCTCTGACTTTTGGAAGTTATATGACTTTTCGAAGTTATGTGCGTATTAATTGACAATTATCGCCTGCTCCGTGCCTCGGAGAGCACGTTAAGCCGTTGGTCCCGGCTGCCATGAACATCTATGGCAGTCGTTATTGGGAAGTCAGGGCCCTCTAATATCCTGACACTGGTCTAGCCTCAGGGTATCGTTAGCCGTCGAGTTGCGGAGGTCAGGTGACAGCCGCTCCGTGTAAAAACTGATATCCAGTCAAATCCGGTTAGACCAGAAAAGCCGACCCCATGTGACTTGGGAATAATAAAGGCTAAGAGAGAAGAAGAAGCTTTATTGACAGTTGGTTTTAAGTATGAGTTGAACCAGTGTACTTATTGTGGCAGTTTTAAAAATGCTACGTATACTGTGACGTGACGTACGTGACTCAAACTACGATTCACAGTCTAGCCAACGTGCTGGTTTGTTTTTGTGTAATTGTTGTTTTACTTTTGAGCCAAACAGCTATATATAGCTTGTCGAAGATTGTTGAACTTATATGCAAAGGTCTCGAGTTTTAATCCACTGTATGCCCCTCTGAACTATTGAAGGAATGTGCGTATTAAATAGTTAATGATCACTAGTTTTAATGGTAAAAAAAACCATTCAGTGTTACTATAGTATTTATTAAAAACAACTATATTATATTTGGTAACTAGCATTTTATATAAAAATAATTTCATGAAATAACCACAAATCAAAAAAATCGGTAGTTTCGTTTATTTCCAATGGGAATCTTTTAATTTACAAAATAATATGTCGTATGTAATATGTGTACCATAAAATATGTAGCAATGCTAAAGCGTCAACCACGAGGTGTCATCTATTTCTAATATATGGCAGAGTTAAACTACTGCTTGTTTAATAGTCTACTGTAATATTACGTAGTATAGTATATACTTACCAACATTCTTAAACATTTAAACATGAAATCTTCACTTAAACTGACATTTGCGTGCTAGTACGTTATTAGGGCGATAATAATAATTATACATAGCATTAGATTAGATGAGATGCGCCATGAAAGTCGATATAGTGACAAGAATAGAAAAAGGTATGTTAAGCTGGTTTGGGTATGTAGAAAGAATGGACGAGGAAAGACTGACTAAGAAAGTTTATAAGGCTAGTATGAATGGAACAGTCGCAAGAGAAAGACCTAGGCGAACGTTTCTTGATCAGATCGGAGGCGTTCTGGACAAAGGCCAGGTTAAGAGCACCTTGAACCGACGGGCGTGTATGAGGAATTTGATGAAAGTGAATGAAGCCAGAGAAGTATGTCAGGATCGTAGCAAATAGAAATCCGTAGTCTCTGCCTACCCCTCTGGGAAACAGGTGTGAATCTATGTATGTATGTACATAGCATTAAATGGATGAATAAAACGCAACAAAAAATAATGTATGGTATCGCAGGTTTGATCTCCTGGCAAGATGTTATTAGGGTTTTCTGTTAATAAAATTCCCAGTGACAAGATGGAGTCTAGAACTTTGTCCACTGGATGGCAACAGACAGGTCTGATATTCCAGACCTAATAATAATAATTTATTATTTCTCTCTCACATAGCTACAAAATACAAAATTGCACAATAGAAACTTAATCTAGACATGTATTTGCTACTATATGAGAGACTGGTATCTGTACTAGGAGAGTTTTCCTAGTACAAATACCAGATGGAGAGGCTGGTAATCTAAATCTTAAGGCCTCTCCAGGTACTGGACTCATGCAGTTCTAGTATGTCAGGTAAGGGTGGTATAAACATAACTACCAATTGGCAGTAATAATATAATATAATATCAGCCCTGTTTTAAACTATCCCACTGCTGGGCACGGGTTTTTCCCCACTGTATGAAGGGTTAGGCCATAGTCCACCACGCTGGCTTAGTGCGGGTTGGCAGACTTCACATATCTTCGAGAACATTATGGAGAACTCTCAGACATGCAGGTTTCCTCACGATGTTTTCGTTCACCGTTAAAGCAAGCGATGATTAACTATTTAATACGCATATAACTTCGAAAAGTCAGAGATGCGCGCATTAGGTTCGAACTCGAGACCTTTGCGTGGCAGTCCAACGGTTCCCTACATCTGTGCTACCAATTGGCAGTATGTTCCAAAAACTATAAGTTGCTAAATGTGGATGTATTAAACCATGAGAATAGTCTCACGCTTATATATATAGTACTAGCTGTCCTGAAAGACGTTGCCCTGCACACAAGAAAAAAAAAACCCAAATCTAAACCATCCTCGAATCCACATGAACACACACAATTTTTTTTTTTTTAGGAGGAGTTCAGTGACATACACACGTACAGTAGAATTACATATATAAAAATAATCCTCAATTGCATAAGCATGTAGGATTATACAATACATATATTTTATTAAACTCCATCAAGGTATTTTGTGCCAAAATTTTAATATAATATGAATGAGATTTTACTATTCATGCCTTAATATATTATGTTATGAATACATTAATTCTTATACAATCATATTTATTTTGAAGGCTATATATAATAATAATGTGATCTATGTGTGAAGAATATAACTTATTAATATTATTTGACATTTATTGCGAATATATTTTAATAATTTCATTGAAAACTGTCAATTAATTCTGCAGTGACACTGCTGACGATTTAGCATTATCGGCGCAAGGAAGCAGTAGCGCGCCACGCAGTTCTCGTCTCCCCGCAACCACTCACTTAGGTCGTAGCTCAATCTGTATTTATATTATTAATAACTGGTATACTATCAAGTTATTTCATTTGGACACCCGCAACAGAACACATTAGATTACAAATTATAAGTAGCCGCACGAAGTTCAAACTGTGTCCGATAGAATAAGATTATACAGGGTGTCCCAGAAGATGTGAATCAAATTGAAAACGGGAGATTCCTTAAGTAAAGTAAGTAAGTAAGTAAGTAAGTAAGTAATTATTTATTTGTATAGAATGTAGGTGTTTACAATTGGTGTTATAGATATATACAGAATCCTTGTACATTCTGCCTACTTAGGCATACAAACATTTATGAGCGACATTTGCTCACGATAAACTTAAAACTAATATAACATTAGTAACATAAATTTTAATTAAAAGAAGGATCATTTAAGAATTTTTGAATCGAGTAATAACAATTATTTAACAATAAGGTGGTGAGACTCTTTTTAAAAACTTTTAAAGTTTGATCCTTAATGCAATTAGGAATTTTATTAAAAATAACAGGGGCCATTCCCATAACACTTTTTTTAAACAAAGCTGTTTTACATTTACCTTCATACAATAAGTTTTGGTACTGTGATCTCATAGAGACTGTGCGATATCGAGCTTCTTTTAAAGATTTAAATAATTGAGGATTGGTCTTAACAAATATTGCCATTTCTAAAATATAAATACATGGGAATGTTAATAATTTATGTTCTCTAAAAACAGGAACACAACTGTCTGTAACTTTAATATTGAACATTGAACGGATGCAGCGTTTTTGAGCACGAAAACGCGAACCTTTCAAATGTGCTAAAAAAATAGCATGTATATACAAAGTTTTGTCTCGTGTGGGATTCGAATCTAGAACACTCGGCGTAATGGCAGTGGCCAGGCGACCACTCAGAAAACACTATTAACAAATTGCCTCAAAACAATTTGAACCAAAATGGTGAAACTATTAAAGATCATCGTACATAATATGTATTACCACGCCAAGTAAAGAGATGTCGTAAGCACAATCATTATCAAACAAGGCGAAGTGATAGACAGACAGACAGCTTACCTTGTTTGGATGTATACAATTTCGTTTATGTTCGTTATGTAACTTTAAATTGACTCAAGGTCAATATTATTATTGTGTTTATTTATAATTTGTTATTGTTTTTCTGTTATGTAAGAATTATGTAACCTTGTAAACGTTTTTATGAAATAATACTGTAGAAAGTTAAAATCCTAACAAATATTATAAATGAGAATGTCAGGTTATTTGTTTGTTACGCTTTCACACTCTAAATACTCGATCGATTGTCATAAAATTTCAAATATACGTTGTCAGGGAAACAGATAAGGACATAGTGTACTTTCATCCAGGAAATTGTACTGTCATTAATCTAACCTACTTTTACTTGAGCCAAACCACAAGCAAAATCTAATTTTATGTAAACAAGTCAGAATCGGCAATGAATTACCGTAAATCTTAAAGTTCAAAACAATTATTTAAGTAATATGCGTGATACCACGTGACCTTGAGGTCAGAGATCAAAGGTCATAGTCATTTCGGGGGTATATCGACTATGCTGAGTCGAATGGCGTTGATTGCGAGTCTTTAGCTCTTACGATTCTTGAGTTGAAACATGGTATCACGTGACCTTGAGGTCAGAGGTCAAAGGTCATAGTCATTTCGGGGGTATATCGACTATGCTGAGTCGAATGGCGTTGACCACGAGTCTCTAGCTCTTGCGGTTCTTGAGTTGAAAGTTGTATAACAGACAAACGGACGGACGGACAAAGCTGTTGTATAAGATATTTTTCAAACTCTAAAAGAACAATAAATAAAAATATAGTAAAACTGTCGATTACGCACTGCACGGATGTCGTAGTGATTTAAGTGGCCGTCTCGCCATTGTCACTGTGTCGAGTATTGTGGGTTCGATCCTCAAACGAGACTACAATTTGTGTGATCTACAAGACTGGGTGTTCTTTGTGTCTGTAATTTAGATGTTTGGAAAGTCCCTGACGATACAGGCTGTATAAATAAGCGAAAGCAGTCTATTTAAAAAAAAGCAGTGGGCCAACAACTACTCTTTAAAATAGCAGATGTGCTATGCGAATATTATAAATGTCAAAATATTAATTCTTCTCAGAAAATTCTCAGTATCATATTCATTATGGAGCGAAGAAATTGGTCTAGTATACGATACTCTGCTCGGCCATACTACATACGATTATAAAAACATAGCTAATAAAAAGTGAATATCTTTCTTATATTATGTGTGGGCCAGTCAGTGCAGACCGGCGACACTTCGACCCAGAGGGATCTTTTGTGTCGATACTCTCCTAATAACGACTGCCATAGATGTTCATGGCAGCCGGGACCGACGGCTTAACGTGCTTTCCGAGGCACAGATATTTGCGAGCGATAATTGCCAATCAATACGCACATAATTTCGAAAAGTCATATAACTTCCGAAAGTCAGAGGTGCGCGACGTGGGTTCGAACCCGAGACCCTCTGCATTGCAGTCTGTTGGTCTCCCCACTGAGCTATCGCTGCTCTTAACATTTAATTAAAAGTGAATATCATGAGCCTCTGCCTTCCTCTTTGAGGTTATATTATAGCCATTAGTTAAATATGATTCATATGTCATAATAATTATTAGTCATGCCAAATTCATCTATCTGAGATCCCACTTTAAAAGATATTTAATTGAAACTTCGGTAGTTTAACCTTTTAAAATACCTTTCGAGAACATCTTAAATGCTTAAATATCTATTCTTGATTGTAAAGGTAATTTAAAGCTAGTTTTATTGGAAACTTGCTAAAGTTGAATGCAGAGTAATATTGAAGTGAGATACTAGTAACGCCATCTCTTAGGATTTCAAAGAACTAATAGTGAATAAATCGAACACAAAATCGATTGACAAAATGCTTTTGTTTACTTTTTTATGTTATATTTGTAAAAAGGCTTTTGAATAGAGTTTGATAAGGATATATTGAACGAATTAATCAGCCAGGAATTTAGAATTACACCTGGTAGTGGCTATATGTAGACGTGAGCGTTGTTACGTGTAATACAGCTCTATTCTTCTCTATTCTCTACTCTTCTCTAACTCACGAATTACCCTGTCGAGCCGATTCAGCCTTGAAATAAATTAATTACCTAAGTAATTATTCTTAGTGCGGGCGATGTCTTATTAAACAAGAAAACAAACATTGATAATTACCGATTTAACCTTTAACGAGAGTATGCAATGGCGTATGTTAGATTATTTTTAATTTATTAATGTTGTCTGGCTAAAACACTATTAACATCATCCATTAAGTAGAAGTGTTGCAATATAATACAAATTGAGCGTTATAAAAATCAAGTTCAAATCATGAATATTTAATTACATATTAACCAAATTCAAAAGATGCTCTCAAATGACTAGAAACGTTATTAATTTTATATCGAAAGGTTACCATATTTACAAATAGCGTTTATCTAAAGCTATGATTTCATAATCTGGGTTAAATAAATTATAATAATTAAGCGTAATTAAAGTCTCGATCGCAATGTGTATCGTGTATTAAGAGAAAATCAATAGAAGCTGTACTCGATGGTTTATTAATAAAGGGAAGCAGAGCTACTAAATTAAATTGGTTTAAATTTTAAGCTTCATTTAATTTTAATTAATATTGCGTATGCCAGAAACATATTTAATATATGTTAATCTACTTTACTAGATAATTCAGAGATAATAATGCGAGGATTCAGAGATATTAGCGATGGCTGATCATTGCTTAAAACATCGAATTGTTCGATATTTTTATAAATTTAATGTTTATTTTTTGATTTTATAGTGTAGGACGCAAACGAGCAGACGGATCGCCTGATGGTAAGCGATTACCGCCGCCCATGGACACTCGCAACACCAGAGGAGTCACAAGTGCGTTGCGTTCCTTTTAAATCTGCCCCCACCTGAAAGGAGGGACGGTTGGGCCACCGGTACCCTCACTCACTCGACGAAACACAACGCAAGCGCTATTTCACGCCAGTTTTCTGTGAGGCCGTGGTTATCACTCCAGTCGAGCCGGCCCATTCACGCCGAAGCGTGTCTCTCCCACGGTAAAAATGTATTCGAATCTCTGAAAAATATTCGAATGAAACTTTGATATTTATTGTATTTGACTACGCAAATTCGAATGTCAATTCCACAACATAGTTAATCAAAAGTTAGGCTAAAAAAGTATTTCTGTATGTGTTAGACTATTCGACAATAAACCATATGGCACACTTAGTGCCATCAGAAAATGGCATATGTATAAATTCAAGACACGGTTTTGTTTTACTGACCTTTAACACGATATAAATGTATTTCTTTTTCTTCTCCTATTTATTAATCTTCTTCTTCTCCTTAGTCTTTATTATTCCCAAGTCACTTGGGATCAGCTTTTCTGATCTAACCGAATTTGACTAGATATCAGTTTTTACACGGAGCGCCTGCCAACTGACCTCCGCAACCCGAAGGCTAACGATACCCTAAGGCTAGACCAGTGTCAGGATATTATAGGGCACTAACTTCCCAATAACGACTGCCATAGATGTTCATGGCAGCCGGGACCGACGGCTTAACGTGATCTCCGAGGCACAGGGCAGGCGATAATTGTCAATCAATACGCACATAATTTCGAAAAGTCATATACCTGCCGAAAGTCAGAGGTGCGCGACGTAGGTTCGAGCCCGAGACCCTCTGCATTGCAGTCTGTTGGTCTCCTCACTGAGCTATCGCTCTTATTTATTAATGAACAAATATAATCTGAAGGTATAGCCGACAGACCTTTATTATAAATTTGTTGTTTACCAAATAAGAAAATACGAGCTAATAGATTTAAAATAGGCTAGGTGAGCTACGTAACAGTACTTTTTTCTGGATGAAGAGTACTCTATGTTCTTTTCTGTACCCCCGATAACGAGTATGTGTAATTTCATCACGATCGGTCGAGTAGTCAATACGTGAAAGCGTAACAAACAAACTCTTATCCGTATTTATAATATTAGTTAGGATATGCATGTTTATTCGACGAGAATGACGTGACTAAGACACTCTTATCTGAAGACGAATATATCGATGACATTAAAACATCCTCAGCAAAATGCACCTGCCAATGCTTCATTAATCAGGCGTGCCAGCGTGACGTAACGTCAAAATGCCGGCCCGTCATATTGACGGTCCGTGAATATTGATCATGTAACACGTGCGAACGATACCGCTAGTCTGAATACTGATACTTTTAACTCGTCGACGTGTAACGCCCCTTGCATGCCCAATGACGTCATATTATATTGCCTTTGACACTCTAGCTGGCAATTCAAAGCGATGATATCAATAGGTACGTGAGTGCCGTTTTTGCGCTTTTGGCAATGATAGCTTTGAAATTAAACTGCTATATACGGATTTTATCGCGTTGTTTATTTTGACACTTTATTACAAAATTTTGAAAATTGTTACACTTCTACTACTATTAAACTTTACTAATTTTTAAGCTAATTAAATTATTATTAAACTATTTAGATTTAATTTATTTTTACACTTTCCCCGACGTTTCGGTTGCTTTTCAACAGCCATGGTCACGGGGAGACTAAGATGGCAGTTGTCTCAATGTTCCAGTGTAGTTATTTCAAAGTACCCGAACATAATTTAATCATTGGTGTTTCTATTTACGCAGAATGAGCTCAAAGTATCATGAAGTCTAGCTGTGGTTTGCTTCTTCTTGGGTTTGACTATTTTTATTACTGGATCCCAAGCTGGTGGTACATTCCAACCATCTTCTCTATTAAAATTAGGATGTTTTTTGATTTCAATAGCCTCGCAAAGCATCCTTGGTAGGAATCGGTGTTCTTTAGCGAGAATCTGTGGTTTGTCAAATCTCAGGTAGTGGTTGGTCCCCTGTTGCACATGTTCACACACAGCACATGATAGCTTTGACATATGAAGATGGTGTAAAAAAGTTAGTTTTTTAGTACTTTGTGTAGCACTTCAGGTGTGATAGGAAAATGCACACAGTAGTTATTTTTAATTACATTGCTATGACAAACTATGCCTTTAACTGTGATTACGGCTTATATTGCTAGAGCTAAAGTTGTAAATCGTGTCAATCGATCTGAAGACGTTGCATGTGGTACACATACATTGATCAACAGCTCCTTAACGAGCTCTAAATATCCTAAAAATAATGCGCGTAGTAATATCAACTTTCTATTTAAGCAACTCCGCTGTTTAGCATGGAATCTTTCACAGTTTGAGTTCTTTAGATCGGAAGTGAATATATTAGCTAGTGCTTAATTATCGACCATACCGTCGATTAACGTCAAAACATGCGGTCGTGGTAAAACGCAAACCTAACCAAAATAAAAAAAATAAGACAAGGTCCTACTGCGGGTTGACAGACTTCATA
This sequence comes from Catocala fraxini, assembly GCA_930367265.1. Taxonomy (NCBI): domain Eukaryota; kingdom Metazoa; phylum Arthropoda; class Insecta; order Lepidoptera; family Erebidae; genus Catocala; species Catocala fraxini. The sequence continues at coordinate 24,236,969 of OV884038.1, forward strand.
CATCTTCGAGACCTAATGTAGAAATCTCAGACGTGCAGGTTTTCTTACGTAGCTTTATTCACAATTAAAGAGAGAGATAATTTACTATATTTAATACGCCATGACTTCAAAAAGTCAGAGTTGCGTGCCGTAGAATCGACCTCGAAACCTCTGAATAGCAGCTCAACGGTGTTCCACTAGCCTATCGCTGCATTTGTGCTCAAATGTTACTTATCTTCAAGTAACTATTTATTTACTTGAGCAGCGATAGCTCAGTGGGGAGACCAGCAGACTGCAATGCAGAGGATCTCGGGTTCGAACCCACGTCGCCGCACCTCTGACTTTCGGAAGTTATATGACTTTTCGAAATGATGTGCGTATTGATTGACAATTATCGCCTGCTCCGTGCCTCGGAGAGCACGTTAAACCGTTGGTCCCGGCTGCCATGAACATCTATGGCAGTCGTTATTGGGAGAGTGTCGACACAAAAGATCCCACTGGGTCGAAGTGTCGCTGGTCTGCACTGACAGGCCCCACATAAGATACAATAAACTATTTATTTTGAGACTGGCAGGTACAACGTATTCACACAACTCAAACGTAAAGCAGCTCAATTTGGGAAGGTGGCATTTTCCAAATTGGGCTGCTTTAAGTTTCACTCTTACAAAAAGTCCCAATCAAATAACCTTGCTTCATCTCTCTGTAATGATTTTCATGATGGCCGACGGTTGAAAGACATGTGCACTTGTGAAAGCGATGAGTGATTTTTCATTCTAGCAGCACAACGATTTCATTCAGATTAAATTGGCAATGCAGGAGTTTCGTCGCTGATATAGTTTCAGTTCCAGCGACCCTTCCACCATTCAAGGCAGGCGTTGACGCACCTTGGTAGGCAATGCAGTAGCATTGCCTACCCAAAGGTATCACTTCTTTGATACCCTTCAACACTTATTCAAAAGTTACGGTAGAAATTAAGTCCATCACTTAACCGTCACGTTTAGTAGCTTGATTTTCACCTTTATAGTATAATTAGTAGTATAACCTGATAATAAAACATAACAAATCTGAGGTATAAAATATCTTTCTTAATTATATAGGAGATAACGAAATGGTTCATCGTTCCACCACACAATCTCTTATGCATCAAATATATTACTCAAGATGTCTTTGTCAGCCATATGTCACGTTGTCAGCTCGGCTGTCTCTCCAAAGCTTCTGTGCGCTAATAATCTCCGTTCCAACTAATTCAAGCCAATTATGAATAAAGGGGGGTTTCATAGATAACAAAATTCGTAAATACAAAATCTTTTACTGACGCAATATGTTTTTGTTACAGGAAACGATTAGCTATATCGCAAATAAAATGATGCTTATTCATACACCCGTCAATTAAAATATTATATTTAAAACATTTTCACATGGAAGATTCATTAATTAAATATGTTTGAACTATAGAGAAAAATGCTTATCAATTTATACACAAATTAGAATACTTTTGAAAAAGAACACACAACTATAAAATTTAACTGGGCTTAAAATATAGGCTATTTCACCAGTCAGTCATCTGATTATTAATAATTTTCTGTTACAAGTGAGTGTTCACTAAAATTATTCAAAATTTGGATAAGTTAAAATAGTAAATTTAATATTTGCTTTTCATTAAAATTAAACTACTATATACGGATTTTATCGCGTTGTTTATTTTACATTTATTACATAATTTTGAAAACTGTTACACTACTACTACTATTAAACTTTACTAATTTTTAAGCTAATTAAATTATTATTAAAACTATTTAGATTTAATTTAATTTTACACTTTCCCCGACTTTTGCTTTTCATGTTGTAAATTATTGTAACGATGATATATAAGTGATAGGTAAAGTTCCGCTGGTATTATGGTTTTATCAACACCAAAATCCAGTTGTTTGACTATTTTGATGAACGATGAAGCCAACAGTATCACGGTATACCTTCCACAAAGCTAGAGCAAAATAAAGCAAAATTGTATGCGAAATACAGAGGCATACATCAATCCCTCTCGTAGGACCATGCCATGCCTTAGTTGTCGGAAAACGGCTTGTAGATGACACGGATTTAAGTTCTGCTTCATAGATTATCTTTTGCCTTGTTTATAATTTACATTCTACCTTACTCATGGCAATGCTCAATGCAAAATAAATCTTAATAACATACTAATTAATTACTTATTAAACATGTTAAATTGATTACTATTAGAGCAAAAGTTGAGGCTAACAGAAAGATACAAAAACTAAAATGATAGAATACTACTATGAAGGAAAAGGTAAAAAAGGTAAATATCAAGAAAAGGCAAATTCTTCTCTCTTAGCCTTTATTATTCCCAAGTCACTTGGGGTCGGCTTCTCTGGTCTAACCGGATTTGACTGGATATCAGTTTTTACACGGAGCGGCTGCCACCTGACCTCCGCAACCCGAAGACTAACGATACCCTAAGGCTAGACCAGTGTCAGGATATTAGAGGGTACTGACTTTCCCAATAACGACTGCCATAGATGTTCATGGCAGCCGGGACCAACGGCTTAACGTGCTCTCCGAGGCACGGAGCAGGCGATAATTGTCAATTAATACGCACATAATTTCGAAAAGCCATATAACTTCCGAAAGTCAGAGGTGTGCGACGTGGGTTCGAACCCGAGACCCTCTGCATTGCAGTCTGTTGGTCTCCCCACTGAGCTATCGCTGCTACCAAGAAAAGGCAAATAATCAAGATAAATAGAAATTGTTATACTGACACGTGCATAGCACTTACATTTAGAAGGTTAGATATTAAACACACACTCATTCCAATCAGGTAATTCTATTTGTGAGCGTCTGCAAAACTGAGTATAGAAACTATTTTTGCAAAACTGCTTCGCGTGTGAACGTACTCGTTAGCAGATCACCCCCTAAAGTCTTAGACACTTCTATTTCTGCCGTCTCCCAGTCTGGATCGTAAAATTTTGATGGCCCTAAGTTAATGCAACGTCGTCTGTTTGATTGGTTACAACCCACTAGCTTTTATGACTCTATTTGTAAATTACAGCCTGACTAAAATTATTGTAGCTTAAGAGTCCCAACCTGAAATTAAATCTCGTATAAAAATTACAGGGATCTTGTTTTAGTGCCTTGAAAATTGAAATTTTCAATTTTCAAACAAGGTCCCTGAATTATAAATAATACAGCTGAATTTTGATACCTTTTGTTCTTGTCAGCGCAGAATATGTTAGCTGCAATCCAAACGTCCTATTGACAAATACACAGGTGATATGAATATGGGAGTTGTCGATCTGCCAGGACTGGATATGCTCGGTGAATTTCCAGGAGTCGGCATTATTTCTCTGATACTTCGCGGTCGATTACACTGGAATATCTATACTAATATTATAAAAAGGAAATATTACATTATTGGTTTGTTTGTAAAGATTTACATCAAAAACGTACCAACCGATTTTAAAAATTCTTAGACCAATAGAAGACTAAATAATCATCAAGTAACATATACTATATTTAATTATAAAAAATCTGTTACTAACATATACTTTTTTTTTTTTTTTTTAACGTTGGGGAATGCTTGATGCATACCCCTCCGCGGGGGCGGGCGGAGGGGTTATGTCGGACTCGCCGGGGTAAAAGAAAGATGTTAAGTAGAAAATGTACCTCCCGGAATACCGACTAAACCTACCACGGTGTTCCTCGACAAAACCACTATCGACGGGGCCGCGCGAATCACTTTCGCATGCGGTCGCGACCCGTTACTAACATATCCTAACCTAACCTACTTTTACGCGAGCAAATCCGCAGGCAAAAGCTAGAATGTAATACTTTTAATGTAATGAAGACATTTTATTTGTATGATTTATATTCAATACTTAATGTTCCCGAGGTTTCACCCGCGTTTATCGTTACTGCGCCGCCCCCGTGAGTTGTAGCGTAATGTTATATAGCCTATAGCCTTCCTCGATAAATAAGCTATCCAATACTAAAATAATTTTTCAAATCGAAACAGTAGTTCCTGAGATTAGCGCGTTCAAACAAACAAACTCTTCAGCTTTATAATATTAGTATAGTTTTGCATATCATAAAACAGCAAAACATGACTTAGCTGGCATAGCTACTGAAAAGCAACCGAAACGTCGAAAAAGTGTTAAATTAAATCTTAATTGTTTTTATAATTTAAATAGAAATAAACAGTATCTTATCTTATCTTATGTGGAGGCCAGTTAGTGCAGACTGGCGACACTTCGACCCAGTGGGATCTTTTGTGTCGACACTCTCCCAATAACGACTGCCATAGATGTTCATGGCAGCCGGGACCAACGGCTTAACGTGCTCTCCGAGGCACGGAACAGGCGATAATTGTCAATCAATACGCACATAATTTCGAAAAGTCATATTACTTCCGAAAGTCAGAAGTGCACGACGTGGGTTCAAACCCGATACCCTCTGCATTGCATTCTGTTGGTCTCCCCAATGAGCTATCGCTGCTCGAAAATAAACAGTACCTAATAACAGTGTTTAACAATAGTAATTTAAAGTTTATAATTGTGTAATAATAGTGTTTAAAAATAGAAACAACGGGATAAAATTCGTAGAAAGTAGTTTAATTTTAATGTATTTTTGCCTATGTGTGCATACTCATGTTTCAACAATTAAAACTATTTTTACTTTAATCTTTTTACTCTGTACTCACTGTTTATTCCTCTGTGGCTTGCAGTACCAAACCAAAAGAGTTACACTTTCAGATGCCAATATGTCTATGACCGTTTATTAATTTGAAATATCGATGACTCTTTTCGCGTTTGAACCCATGTAGGTATCTATATTAACCTTTTGAACGCCACGCCATACGACACGATCTCCATGTCCTGTACGCCAAGCCCGAAAATCGATATATTATATATTGTTTTTTATGATCAAATATTTCAATAACTAATAACAATTTTGTTTGCTGTATACAATTAAGTAATAATTGGGGATTCAATTTTTAAGTTGTATCACTAAAACACAGAAAACTAATGATTTAATATGTTTATTTTGTATTTTTCTGTGAACGGCCTAAAAACAGTTTTGTCGAGTATAGACGACGTTGGCGCACAGGGCACGCTTGCGCATGTCGAGTATAGACGACGTTGGCGTTCAAAAGGTTAAACCTAATTATGGATTACCACCTATACTCGTGAATTACATTAAAATATGTATGTATCTTGTAATCTGGTTCACGATAATAATGTTTGTTTATGTGAACTTATCAAACAAACGGACTACTTGATGGTAAGTTATTATTCTGTCCCGTAAACCTACGGTACGAGAATTAATTATAATCTAAGCAAAACTAGTGAAATATTAATATCCTAACTACCTTATATTACCTATCAATGTGAATGTGAGTCAGTTTGTTTCTTTGTCACGTTTGCACACATCTAGCTACTCGATCGATCAGTCAGTATAGAAAAGAAAATATGGAAACTTTCATTTAAAAAAAGTACTGTTGCCGAGGAATAGAATTTTTTGACAAAATCAATATTAATGCAAAGGAGGCTGTGGGCAGAAACTAGTCTAAAATAAAGTCTCTTAATTTTTCATAGTTACACAAATCATGCTACGTCATATGTAAGCTTTGTCGTAAGTTCTTACATAAAAATATTATAAGTTACTTCACAACATACTAAAATTTCACATGTTCATGATAAAAGAATTAGGCTTAAGCGTTCCAAATAAAACTTCCATCTAATCTAAACTAATATTATAAAGAGGAAACATTTGTGTTTCTGTATGTATGTTTGTTATGTTTTCACACAAAAACTACAGGATCGATTTCAAAAATTCTTTCACCATTAGAAAGCTGTATCTTTACTGAGTGACATAGGCTATATTACATTTACAAAAAATAGGGATCCTGAATAAAAATGCAATAATATAACCCAAGGTGTGAAAAAAACGGAAACTATTGATGATAGAACAAAAAAATGTTCTACAGTATTATAGAACGTATCAATATCTACAAAAATGTCCGGAATATCATATGTATTTTTTTAATATATAGCTAACTACACCTATATAGGTGTAGTTTGAATTATTAATTTCTTTAGTTGTAGTTTTATATATTAAAATTAGATAACAAATTAAAAGTAGGTATTGGGTAATAAATTAAAGTCCACGCGGACGAAGTCGCGGGCAACAGCTAGTTATATATATGGCTCTGAGATGCCAATAAATTCGTAGAGTATTTTGACGAATCCTTCACGGTTGCTATGACGAATTGAACTCACGTATAATATATGTATACGTCTTATCTCTCTGCTTGTATTCCCATCCTTGAATTATTGTTACCGTCATACGGAAATCGATATCATCAAGCTTGAATTGTACAATATATATTATTCGCTTAAAGACAGCATCTCCATATTATAAATTATGATTCAGGAATTAATCTAGTGCCTAACAGTAAGAACCGAGTATTATGGATTTGATTCCCACACCCGATTAATTTACTTTTGTTCTTATTTCCGTTATTTGAATTTTTATAAAGTCTCCCTCAATGATTGGTATGGTATCGTTTTCGGTCTTAACCATTAGACGATAAGCAGTCTATCGGACACAGTTCAAGATTAAATGCTGGTACAGAATAAAGAGCCAACTCATTCCTAGACCTGGAAACCAGTCCCGAGACTCGATGCACAGTATTTGAATTTAATACCCCTGCGCCACCAAGGCAAATTAATAAAAGAAAATAAAAAATATTGCAGCGCTCATAAAAATGATGGCTACCTAACTACCAAAATAAACATCAAGTTTTAAAAAAACACCTGCCCCATTTAAAACTAAATTCAGCACATTTAACAAATGAGGCTCATATCTCCTACACCTGGTCGCGTTACCATTAATCTCCCAAGTTAAGTGCATCATTATTACCACACTATCAATCTTGTGCTTACGTGAGAATTTTTCTTAGCTGCAAGTTCATCTATTAAAATGGAGGTGTCTCCAAAGTTGGTGAATAAATAAAAAATCACTTAGCTACAGCATCAGGTGTCCCTGTCAATTACAACATCGATGAGAGCTTTTCACATACAACCATGAAATATGGATGCGGCGTCGATGAAGTGCTTCAAAATTTCACCGCTCAATTTATTGTTAAACTTGGTGGTGAGAAGTTTTAAGAGAGTTCGGTTTTTGATAAAATTTTGGTTTAGAGAGCTAAGTTTATGGGTAAGTCGTATGTTGAGTATATGGAGTTATCTACTCTTCCTGAAACATTTAGGGCACTTAACTGAAAATGACGCGAGTGGAATGCTTCTTTCGAGTTTAGATCATACGGATGTTTTAAACAGAATAGTTAACATTGTAAAGTCGTATAATATTTATGCTATAATAATTATGGAATCTGAAAAGGTAGGTACGACTGTCTAATATTCGTAATACATACATACAGATTTACGCCTATTTCCCAGAGGGGTAGGCAGATACTACAGATTTCTATGACTAATAATAATAATATAACAAATAATAGGTAATATAAATAATATAATAACATTCGTAATATATCTTATCTTATCTAATGCGGGGGCCAGTCAGTGCAGAACGGCGACACTTCGACCCAGTGGGATCTTTTGTGTCGACACTCTCCCAATAACGACTGCCATAGATGTTCATGGCAGCCGAGACCGACGGCTTAGCGTGCTTCCCGAGGCGCGGAGCAGGCGATAATTGTCAATCAATACGCACATAATTTCGAAAAGTCTTTTAACTTCCGAAAGTCAGAGGTGCGGGACGTGGGTTCGAACCCGAGACCCTGTGCATTGCAGTCTGTTGGTCTCCCAACTGAGCTATCGCTGCTTATTTATAAGCGTAGCAAGGCTGCGGAGTGAAGAAACGGAGAAATATTAACCAATAATATTGCATAAAATCTCCGCTCCGCTCCAGTATACTCGCTGCGCAGCCTCGCTCCACTTCAATGGACAGGCGTAAGGGGCGAGACAATCAGAAAAGACGTAAGACGAGGACGCGTCGCAGACGCGGCCCCCCTTCAATCAATTTTTATACAAAATGTATAGAAGTGTCGTGTCCGCGTCTCGTCCGCGGCCTGTCCGCGCCCTGTCCCTGTTTGTCCTGCCCCTTAGGGATAGAGGTCCATACTCCGTAGAGCTACTAAAACAAACGTGACCTAATAACATTTAACCTCACCCAGGAGTGAGACCCGAGACCTCATGCACAGTAGTCGCATACACACCTGCTGCATCGTATCATCTAATTTCATATAGTAGAACAGGAGATATACTTCGAGCTTAGTGTGAACGACATTCACAACGTTGCATGTAAACTGTACTTCATGCCGCCTTCAGCGCCAACAATGGCTTATCCTATTGTATATTATAAATGTGAAAGTTTAAATGTAATACATACTTATTTGTATAAATCTTTTATCAAATACATTTGTATCGATCATGTATTATGTAGTGTAGGTAGGAATGATTCTGCCTGAACTCTTCAAGGGATATTGACAATATTGAACATGGAGGTAGCGTCTATGAGAAAAAACTATACTTCCATTTTATAAGTACGAATTTACTTGCAAGAACTAAGTAGATTTTTTTATGGTGAGAACTCACGTATTAGGCTTAGCTGTGTGCTACGGGGAACATTACAAATAAATATACAATATTAGCGATAGTGAGATTATAAAAATTAAAAAGCATACTAATTTTAATAGATAAAATACGAATATAGCACCGGCTTGAGTTTGATTCTAATCTAAAAAGATGCAAAACACAGAAAGTTTTCATAATATTTTGAGCTTATTCTGCGTAAATAGCAACATTAATAATAATTAACCCCACTAGGATATTGGTTATCTCATCATGAGACTGACGCAATATCTGAGGGCACAGTAGGTATACTAGCTTTTAAAATATTAGCTTCACCTTGTGATGTAAACAAAAAATATATCACCAGATCAAATAAAAACGCACAAACCGCAGGGCAGCTTGTGGCGAGCTGAATGTGAGTGGCGACACTGCGGTCCTGGTCGGTTAAGGCCTCGCCCCCGGATTACCGTTACCGGTTGGCTGGGGTGGAACTTCAAGAGCGCCCGTAGGACTCTCAATTCTGTCTTGCCTTGGTCGGCCGGTCAGAGGGGGGCCGCTAGAGCTATATGCATGGGGGTTGAAGTGTCATTTTCATGGGCATAACTATGGGGAATCCGCTCCGGGTTTCTGTTGTCACGAGACCCGTGATGGTGAAACCGGGCACCGCAACGCTCGATACCCCTAGCCGCTCGCACCGGTGTTGCACCCTTGTTGCTGGCTCGTATGGCTATTCAGGGGGCCCATCTAGTGAGTTGGCGAGTCACAGTCTGGCAGTGGTGTAAGGCAGACGCCGTTTTTCATCCATAGTTACCAATATACCGGTCTACCAAATACCCATACCCAAAGCCCATACATTAGAATCCATACGTACAATAGTCTTAAGCCTGCTGTGGAACACCTATAGCAGCACTAGTGCCGCGGTTGGGCTAGATGGTATTGTGTATGTGATAGACTATTATATTATAAATTATAAGTAATATTTAGCCTATTGAAGTCTACATTATTACTAAAAAAAAACCGTTAAAGAAAAACCTAATAGCAATTTGCCTGATTCGGAAATTAAACCTGAGACCGCATCGCACACACCAAAACACATAAATCGAACTGAATAATAATCTTATGTTGTTGCCGAAGAAAGTACAACCGAAGGGGAAGCAAAAACCGCCGCCAGAGAGGCTGGTGGCCACCAATGTGCCCATGAGAGACTTGCTGTGGATATTGCCGGAGAAAACACAACCGAAGGACAAGAAAAAACCGCCGCCAGAGAGGCTGGTGGCCACCAATGTGCCCATGAGAGACTTGCTGCGGATATTGCCGGAGAAAACACAACCGAAGGACAAGAAAAAACCGCCGCCAGAGAGGCTGGTGGCCACTAATGTGCCCATGAGAGACTTGCTGCGGATATTGCCGGAGAAAACACAACCGAAGGACAAGAAAAAACCGCCGCCAGAGAGGCTGGTGGCCAATAATGTGCCCATGAGAGACTTGCTGTGAATGTTGTTGGAGAAATCAAAAAAGAAGAAATAGGTACTCCTAAAACTTCAAGATTAGTGCCTGTTCACCCAGTAAGTACTATATTGTCCAACGATCCTTGTAACCATCTTGGCAAGAAATTTATGTATGATATTTATTATATCCGAATACTTATATTCATTGTGATTTTTGTTAGTGTCGTTCATTTTGTAAAAGCCTAAGTAATTAAAACAATACAAGTCAAATCATGTTCTGTATGTTATGTATAATTTAAAATAGGTATTTTATTAAAAGAACAAGTGTTGGCGCTTGTGGGTAATCCCTTCGGATAAACATTGAGTATCTGTCATTAAGCAATTATTTAGCACTCAAGGGAGGTAACGGCAATTATAAGGGAACCTACCCTATACAATGTTAATTTAATAATTGTGTTTCGCAAAATGTTTGGTACAAAATACGGAATGAAAGTGTTTAGTGAACTTTAGGGTTAGAGTTACTTTAAGACTGCGCCGAGCGTAAGACAGATAATGACAGAGCTCGTGCGGCGCATAATCAAATCGCCGCGCGGCCGCCATAGTAAAATTGTATGGAGGATTTGAAGTGCTTTTTTGATAAATATGTATCTTTATTGTCAACCAATAACTTAAATATTTGAGACGGACAAATTGTAATATAACTATTTATGTTTCGTTTAAGCTGTAAAGTGGGATAGATTATTACACTTATAATCTAAAAATCGCGTAACATGAGCTTACATTTTTGCATTTTTCGTGCAAATTTACGTAATTTTGTAGGCTAAAATATTAAATACTTTAAGTTTTTACACGGAGTAATTGTAAACACATTCATTGTTATGGTAAATGTATATTTTATGTTTGTATTAAACAAAAAGTGTTGATTTTATTCACTTAACTGTGACCGCCTGTTTTGGCACCTTTCGCTCGGCGCAGTCTTAGTAGCGCCTTTAGTCATATCAGTTGACAGAGGTGTCAGGCTATAATTATCTTTAATACAACGTCTTATGTGTTCGTTCTATTAGTGTCGTATCTACATGCAAATATCCCTTCTATTGCTATTGCTTCTTCTCTCTTAGCCTTTATTATTCCCAAGTCACTTGGGGTCGCCTTTCTGGTCTGAATGGATTTGACTGGATATCAGTTTTTACACAGAGCGGCTGCCACCTGACCTCCGCAACCCGAAGGCTAACGATACCCTAAGGCTAGACCAGTGTCAGGATATTAGAGGGTACTGACTTCCTAATAACGACTGCCATAGATGTTTATGGCAGCCGGGACCAACGGCTTAACGTGCTCTCCGAGGCACGGAGCAGGCGATAATTGTCAATCAATACGCACATAATTTCGAAAAGTCATATAACTTCCGAAAGTCAGAGGTGCGCGACGTGGGTTCGAATCCGAGACCCTCTGCATTGCAGTCTGTTGGTCTCACCACTGAGCTATCGCTGCTCCTATTGCTATTGCTACTTATAACTAAACTAAAAGCTTGGTTGTTATGTTGTCCCAACCGGAAATCGAATACTGATCATCATAATCATGCAGTAACGCAATAGCAGATTAAGCCACTGGAGAAAGTTCTGCTTTTTAATAATGAATTGTATCACGTTTCATCTGTCTTTTAAATATGGCAGCTCTATTACGTCAGAAATGGGCCTGACGGAACAATATTCTTTGTTATTGACAGCTATTGGACGAAAGAGAAATGGGCTATGTTTATAGCTAAGCACACTCACGGCTAATATTTGTAACTTTATTTGGTCCAGTGGGTTAAATTTGCTCTCATATTTACTGATGCTCTATAATGTTCTGATTTGATGCCTATTTTGGGCAACTTATAATTAGGTTTAATGTTAAAAACTTGCTCCCACAGAGCATACTGCGCAGTTCTTCTAGGCACGAAAGTAATGCCGAGTGGAGGATGTCATCGAATGCAAGCGACATCATCTTACGTTTATCCAAATGCTATAATTATGTAGCGAAAATGTACATACTTTCACGAAGAATTGATGCACTTAAATAAGTCGCATTTTTAGATAAAGTTTAGATAGTAATACGCACATGCCACATTACTATATAAGCTTTATTTTTATCTGAATTTAAATCAGACAAAGAACCATCTTGAATCTCATTACACTCCTTGGTGACCCCGACGTGATCGCCAATTCATGGTAAAACTATACATTAAAGTGAAACTGCCAACAGATTTATTTGAGAGGAAGGGGCAGTTTCGGAAAGTCATTCATAGATCAAATACAACAAAAGGCGAAGGTGATGTTTTATAAGGAGGTCAAGGTATTGGCCAAAAATAAAAAGAAATGGCGTATACTCCACCGAAAAGAACAAAAGCTTAAGTATAAAGAAGAATATAGAGATTTTATCGTACTATTTATTTCAAATTTCAATGGTTTGGCAATCGCATATAAAGACTCTTTGCAAAAAAATATGTTATTGTTACTTCTTAGATAGTGACGTGTGCAAGGCGTATCCTTGCACACGTTAGCACCTATTGTCTATTGCCGGCCTCGATGGCGTAGTGGTTAGTGTAACCGACTGCCACGCCTGAGGTCGCGGGTTCGATTCCCGCACAAGTCAAACATTTGTGTGCATGGATATGGATGTTTGTCTTGGTCTGGGTGTTTCTATGAATAATAAATAAGCATTTACGAAAAAAAAAATAAGTATGTTTATCCATTGTCTAGTACCCATAGTACAAGCTCTGCTTAGTTTGGACTAGATGGTGTTGTGTGTATGTGGTAGAATATTATTATTATAATTAATTTTTAAAACTTTTAAACTACTGTTAAATTGACTTTTATTTTTCCTTCGTTCTTGACGTCATACGTGTGAATGTTTCATAGTGTGTGCGTCGCAAAAGGGATCATGACGTCACACGCTCCTGACTTTGACACCAGCCTTGGGGAGACGGGTCAGTGCTCCCTATGAGTGAAACTCAGTTGCCAGTAAGCACTCGTATATAATCACGTGCGAGCGTCGTCTAAGCGCATAATAATATTATGTAACTTTTTTCTGCAACGTAAGTAATAATATATAAAAATAATAAAATTCAATAGATATAAAAATATTGTATCAGGTGTACTTAAATCCGAAAAGTTCCAAGTCTAGTTATAAAGTAAAATTACAGTTATTAAGTAAAAACCTACTTACAATTATCCACTTGTATCCTACGCTAACGAATTTAAGATTTTAATATTATGTTTTTGTTTTGCATCAGTAATCTGCTCTAATATATACATGTACATACATACATAGTGTACACAACACTACCTTAAGGTTACTGTCCGGTTTATATATTATGTTCATTATTTAACTACTTACTATGTTAAGACTGTAATCTGTTTGTGTACCTATTATAAATAAATAAATAAATAATCAAAGGGCTATTGCCATAGCCATACATAGCATATTATGATAACTTTTTAACCTAACTTTTGAATATTGGGCATACAGCTGATTCTGACTGAGTAAATTTACTGTCGCGCGGGCAATGTCTTGGTTATTGGTTCAGATTCTTTCACACACATGCACGCACTTACACACGCACACATGCACACACAAGTATTTTATATTTTATCACTGAACTGACTGACTGTTTACTGCATGGATGGCGTAATAGTTTAAGTAGTCGTCTCGCCACTGCCACTGCGCCGAGTGTCGTGGGTTCGAATCCCACACGGTACAAAACTTTGTGTCATCCACAAAACGTTGTGCCGAGTCTGGGTGTTCTTTGTGTACCTTATTTGAATGTTTCTAAAGTCCCTCGCGACACAGGACTAATCCTTAGTGCGGGAGTTGTATTTTAAAAAACAAACTACTATGTTCCTACGAGAGAGGCTACTTACTTTGTAACATCCCGCGTTAGTTAAGGAGACAAAAGATTCGCTATATGCGATTTTATATTTTCGATGTGTATTAATTATTTTCATTTATATTTACACCACAGCTACATTACATGCTTCGTTAAAGTTTATTTAAAACAGCGTCTGACGTACATGACAAGTAGCATGTGTCAATAACACCCTCAATCATCGGGAACCCCCGCTGTTTTGCAACGGTTTTTATAAACAAGAGTCGGTATTTTTATAGGGTGACAAGCGTAAAGGCGTTTGGTATTGACAGTTTTGACGACGAGTGTAATTATGTGAGAATATTATTTTCTGTTTAATTATTTCGAAGATGATATTAATAGTGTAAGTGATGTATTAATTCTTGAAGATTCTTATATTTTTTATCAGTTTATTCACAATTGGTAATGTTTTAGAGGGTATGGCAGCGGTGTATTAAATCTATATTTTCTTTTGCAACTTACTAGTAATTGTGATGTATGTATGTATCTTATGTGGGAGCCAGTCAGTGCAGACCGGCGACACTTCGTCCCAGTGGGATCTTTTGTGTCGACACTCTCCCAAAAACGACTGCCATAGATGTTTATGGCAACCGGGACCGACGGCTTAACGTGCCCTCCGAGGCCCAGAGCAGGCGATAATTGTCAATAAATACGCACATAATTTCGAAAAGTCATGTAACTTCCGAAAGTCAGAGGTGCGCGACGTGGGTTCGAACCCGACACCCTCTGCATTGCAGTCTGTTGGTCTCCCCACTGAGCTATCGCTGCTCTTATATATTATTAATATATTAATAGCGGGTACTACTATAACAGTACGTAGCTATAAGTAACGTCTTAAAACTGTAGCAAGCAGTCGGCCAATTTACGTTGTTGTACAGCGAAGTTGTGTATCATTCCTGAACCTTATGTCCCGGCAAGAAATGCATTTCTCTAATACATTACAGTTGGCAGGTTTGCAAATTACTAGCATTCGTGTTATCCGTACCAGCTTGGCTAAATGCTTGTATTATAAAAAGGTTCACATCAGGAGTGGGTAGGATTTAAGCCCATAATGAAACATGTAAATATACAAAATAATATAGGAAATAAGGATGCAAGACAGATGTAGCAATAGCCACAATGTGAATAAAAAATCAGACTTGTATTAAACTGTCCCACTGCTGGGCACGGGCCTCTTCTTACTGTGAGAAGGGTTAGGCCATAGTCTACCACCCCGGTAGGATCGCGATCTCGGCGGGGTCGCGATTGCATGTGAAAGCGATTCACGCGGCCGCGCCGTCTATGGTAATGTCGAGGAACACCGTGGAAGGTTTAGTCGGTATTGCCGGGGTATCTTGCCCCCGGTGAGCCCGACATAACCTTTCCATCGCCTCATAGAGAAGTATGCGTCAATGCATACCCCCACGTAAAAAAAAATTGTCTTCCACGCACGTGTTGGTAGACTTCACATATTATCTTCGAGAACATTATGGAGAACTCTCAGACATGAAGTTTCCTCATGATATTTTCCTTCACCGTTAAAGCGAGCGATAATTAACTATTTAATGCGCACATAACTTCAAGAAGTCAGAGATGCGCGCCTTGGAATTGAACTCGAGTCCTCTGCGTGGCAGTCCAACGGTTTCCCACTAAGCTATCGCTGCTTATAGTAGAAAAAATTGCATGGTCATAATAGTTTCGAATATGGATATAACAGTCTTGATGTTTGTATAGTCTTCTCTGCTTTAGTGGGTAGTGGTAATGCAACTACTGAATTACTGTAGATATAATATGAGGTATCAGATTTAATTCCTTGGTTCGGCCAGCTAAATGGAAGTTGGTGGTATTGCATATCCACGTATCTCGGTATGCACGTAAAACCGTTGGTCATGCGCCTGCTATCGTATCGGAATGCCGTCCCATCAGACGATTAGAGCGCACTTGTGGTTGCATACAGTGAGAATTATATTATCTCCCACGTTATGCTAGTCACTAATAAAATTAGCAGCAGACCGAAATTCGAACAGTTATTTAATAATCGTTTTCCAAGATATTTTGCTTAATAAATAAGTATTTTCGTATCTAAGCTTGTATAAACAGGAGGTCAATGCTGCAGTTATAAGGATCATAAAACGCCATTTATAACGCAAGTAACCTAAAAGCATATTATGGTCAAAATTGCATTGACCTTTAACTATTCCAACGAATTATTTAACATGGTCATGAGGTGTTTAAGCAAATTATATTAGTCAATAATACAAATTATAATATTAGCATATTATTATCACAAGCTATGGTCTGAACCTTTTTATATTATGCACAGCACTGGAAAACTATTGATGTTTTATTAATACTAGCGGTCGCCCAGTTGTCATAATTGATTTAAATTTTAAGTTTGCTCGTTATTAAGGTTTTATTGTCTATAACTTTACCCTTATAATCACATTTCATTTAGATGTCGCCAAGGCTATAACAGGTTAATTTTCCTATCTTTTTCAAACAAATTATCATTTACTTAACCATACTCTTTCATTGACGACATTTCTAAGCTGGCTACTTTGTTTTCTTTTTTCTTTATTACGTATAAATAAGGTATATGTAACCATAGTTACAAAGAATTGTACGACGTCAGACGAACAATGCCGAAATACTACGAATGCGGTTCGACTGCGTGTGTCAATTGCATGGTTGTGTGCGTGTATGATTTTTTCATTAATTTAATGTATTTCTTATGCATATTTTGTAAAAATATTAGTATTCGCCACTCCTTCTCCATATAAACTTTAACTGTGCCAAATTTCATACTCCTCCGTTCGCGCAATTATCGTAAAAAGGGGTACAAAGTTTTTGCTTCACGTATTTAATATATATGTAGATTTTAAACCACAACACCCGTTCTAGGAATAGTGCCCTTGTCACGGGGTATTTTACAAATATTGAAACAATGCACACAAAAACTTGGAACAATGATTTATTTTTGGCTAACACAAATTTTTGTCCAGGTTAAGATCGAACTTACTAAGCTCGTCAATGGCGACGCGACCATCCATTGTGTGAAGACTGCGTGTTGCAGAAATTGATCCTCATGCACAGAAGTCGTATAGGTACCATTAGCTTTGTTGTATATTTGTAATATGATGAGGACAATAGCATAACACACACGTACACGCACACACACACACACACACATACCCTTACACATTAAAGTGAGAATTATTGTTATCGTTAATTAACATAATATTGTCTTCTGTTTACGCGAATATTATTCATTGAAATCAAACTACTATATACGAATTTTATCGCGTTGTTTATTTGACACTATATTACATAATTTTGAAAACTGTTACACTACTACTACTATTCAACTTTACTAATTTTCAAGCTAATTGAATTATTATTAAAACTATTTAGAATTAATTTAATTTTACACTTTCGCCACGTCTCGGTTCCTTTTCAGCAGCCATGGTCACGGGGAGTCTCCCTGTGACCATGGCTGCTAAAAAGCAATTACTATTCGTTAATTAAGTTACTAATCTGAATTATTATTATTTTGTTATTTAATATGTACACTCAACTTAAAAATGAAGTTCACGTTTTATGTACCAATAATTATTATAATGTTTTGGTTTGTCACAAGCCTTATTTGCTTACTAGGTGACTTCGGTCACTATACAAACAATATAAACCTGTTTAATGAAACTAAACAAATTTTATTATTATGATATAAAGAACGAGGAACTTGAAGGAAAATGTTTAATTAAGACTGCGCCGAGCGAAATGTGCCAAAACAGGCGGTCACAGTTAAGTGAATAAAATCAACAAGTTTTGTTTAATACAAATATAAAATATATATTTACCATAACAATGAATGTGTTTACAATTAGTCAGTGTAAAAACTTAAAATAATTAATATATTCGCCTACCAAATTACGTAAATTTGCACGGAAATGCAAAAACGTAAGCTCGTGTTACGTGATTTTAGATTATAACATTAGAAATCTATCCTATTTTACAGCTTAAACGAAACATAAATAGTTATATTACAATTTGTCTGTCCCAAATATTTAAGTTATTGGTTGACAATAAAGATACATATTTATCAAAAAAGCACTTCTAATCCTCCATACAATTTTACTATGGCGGCCACGCGCCGATTTGAATGTCGAGCTCTGTCATTCAGTCCAACCGCGTCTTACGCTCGGCGCAGTCTTAAAATGGGTACAAAAAATAGGAGGGTTTATATAGGTATTGCTATTGATTGAAAAAGTTAATTGAAATTATTTCAATAAATTATTATATCAGTGATAATAAAAGCGATAGCTTAGTGAGACAGTTGGACTACCACGCAGAAGTCTCGAGTTCGATCCCAAGGCACCTATGACTTTTCGAAGTTATGTTCGTATTAAATAGCTAATTATCGCTTGCTTTAACGGGGAAGGAAATCCGCCTGAGGAAACCTGCATGTCTGAGATGTGAAGTCTGCCAACCTGCACTGGGCCAGCGTGGTAGACTATGAAACCCTTCACTCACTGAGAAGAGGTCCGACCCCAGCAGTGAGACAGTTTATATACAGCGCTGATATTATACGAGTATATAATTAAATGAGCACTCCACTGAGCAGCGATAGCTCAGTGGGGAGACCAACAGACTGCAATGCAGAGGGTCTCGGGTTCGAACCCACGTCGCGCACCTTTGACTTTCGGAAGTTATATGACTTTTCGAAATTATGTGCGTATTGATTGACAATAATTATCGCCTGCTCCGTGCCTCGGAGAGCACGTTAAGCCGTCAGTCCCGGCTGCCATGAACATCTATGGCAGTCATTATTGGGAGAGTGTCGACACAAAAGATCCCACTGGGTCGAAGTGTCGCCGGTCTGCACTGACTGGCCCCCACATAAGATACATACAATACATATAATTAAATGAGTCTATTGATGTTTGTTGACAAACGCCTCTTTTATGCCACGTCAGTTACTTTTTCAGACATCTATAATGGCTTCAAAACATTAAAAATACTAATCTTAACATTTTGCAACTTAATTTAGAATCGCGTAATAGAATGTCGAAAAAAAAAACGTTAGTTTAGTAGGTAAAGGTCTATCATATGGATTGCATCAATGTTAGTCTGACGATAGAAGCTAACCAGCAAGCAGCACTTAGGTCGTGCGAAGTAATTACTTGAACCATTGCTTCATATATTCATACGCGTCATCATTTATCTATACTCTGTACTAATAATAATATTATTAAGAGGAAAGATTTGATTTTTGTTTGTTTTTAAGGAAGTAACTCAGAAACTACTGAACTGATTTTATAAATTCTTTCATTGTTAGAACGCTATATTATCACAAAGTAACATAGACTAGCGGTCGCCTAGTGGTCAAAATTCGACCATAATTGATTTAAATTTTAAGTTTGATCGTTATTAAGGTTTTATTGTCTATAACTTTACCCTTATAATCACATTTCATTTAGATTTCGCCAAGGCTATACAGGTTAATTTACCTATATTTTCAAAAAAATATTATTTACTTAAATATACCTTCATTGATGATATTTCTAAACTTGCTACTTTGTTTTTTTTTTCTTTACCTCTTCTCTCTTAGCCTTTATTATTCCCAAGTCACTTGGGGTCGGCTTTTCTGGTCTAACCGGATTTCACTGGATGTCAGTTTTTACACGGAGCGGCTGCCACCTGACCTCCGCAACCCGAAGGCTAACGATACCCTAAGGTTAGACCAGTGTCAGGATATTATAGGGCACTGACTTCCCAATAACGACTGCCATAGATGTTCATGGCAGCCGGGACCGACGGCTTAACGTGCTCTCCGAGGCACGGAGCAGGCGATAATTATTGTCAATCAATACGCACATAATTTCGAAAACTCATATAACTTCCGAAAGTCAGAGGTGCGCGACGTGGGTTCGAACCCGAGACCCTCTGCATTGCAGTCTGTTGGTCTCCCCACTGAGCTATCGCTATTGTAATATTAAATGCACTATTATAATTTATATTAAATCTAACAATAATAGTAATGTTCAATTCAATATTTTATTTGTTAAGCAAGACTATTTAATTTTGTATGCGTGAAGATAGAACGTGACAGGACAACTATAATGTTAACATATTAACTGTAAACCCATGTTCGCAATTGAATAAATGATTTGATTTGATTTGATTTGAATTATATGTTTATTATACGCAAGCGATCGCAATAATGCGCGTGCGATGACTCACACCAATCATGTGATAGCCCGCGTGCGGTCAAATGGCACAGTTACAATGCACTAGGTCAATGTTCAATTAGACGCGCAATGATCTGAATTGGTTTGTGATGAATATTAATTACATTATCTCGTGTTTTGCAGCGCAATTATGAAAATCTTTATATCTTTATATATTGTATATAAATCTTCTGTGCGTGTGTTTGTAATTAAACTCCTCCTAAACGGCTGGACCGATTTTGATGTAATTTTTTGTGTGTGTTCAAGTGGACTCGAGAATGGTTTAGATTAGGTATTTTTCTTTCGTGTTTACAGGGCAACGTTTGTCGGAACAGCTAGTTTTTAATAAGACAACTCCCACACTGGGCTTTAGTTCTGTGTCGCGGGAGCCTTTATAAACATTCAAGCAGCAGATACCAAGAACACCGTTTGTGAATCGCACAATTTTTTGTCCCATCTGAGGATCGAACCCACAAAACTTGTCGCAATGGCAATGGTGCGGTGACCACTTCATCCTCCACTAATCCATCCGTGCAGCCAAATTGCTGGAAATAATTATGTATATTAACATTATTTTATTAAAACTCGTATGTACTACACCATACTAAAGTATAGCATGTGATTAAATTGACAAACAAACAAACAAGCACCTACTTATTTATATACATCCATGTACATAAGTAAATAGTAGCTCATTTTAAAATTGTATATTCTAACGGTTATGTACCCGTAAGAAGCCAACGGGATCTGACTTGACCCTGACCCTATCACTAAGTCCCCGCGGTCCATCCGTCCTTCCGACTGTCTGTCAGCGGGCTGTATCTCACCAACCGTTAAGGGTATAGAATTCAAATTTTCACAGAAAGTGTAGTGTGTGTTTCTTTTGCCACTATAACAACATATAAAAATACCAAGATGGCTAAAGGCGAATACGATGCACCGGAACCCTTTGTGTACTATTCCAACTCGCACTTGGCTGATTTTATTTTAAGCATACATACATACATAGATTCACGCCTGTTTCCCAGAGGGGTAGACATAGACTACGGATTTCCATTTGCTACGATCCTGACACACTTCTCTGGCTTCATTCACTTTCATCACATTCCTCATACACGTCCGTCGGTTCAAGGTGCTCCTAACCTGGCCTTTGTCCAGAACGCCTCCGATCTGATCAAGAAACGTTCGCCTAGGTCTTCCTCTTGCGACTGTTCCATTCACACTAGCCTTATAAACATTCTTAGTCAGTCTTTTCTCGTCCATCCTTTCTACATGCCCAAACCATATCCACTTTCATGCCGCATCGCTCTCTAATCACATTTATTTTAAGCCTGGCCACATTACCGAACTTAAGAGTAAAATGATTCAATCAATGCCATTGCATTAAGTCAATAAAACAGCAATAACATATTACAAAATATAAATGCAAAACAATATTATCAGACACTTGTATAGAAATGCACGAAATGCACTAAACTTGTAATATTAATTCGCAATACTTGTACATTAACTTCGTATTAGTAAAACACTTCTGATGGTTCGTCTAAGTGTTATATTAAGCAAGAGTAAACATCAAAATGTTATGCAAACTTTTACCCCGCAATATCGTGATGGCTTCTAAGAATATATAATACTACTTTTTATATATCTTGGTTGATAAATAAGCATTTGTATTTTTGCAGTCTTACACGTAAATTGACAATGATTGCGATTTTAAATAGTTCCACATAATATGTAATGGAAAGATTGTTAGCACGTATGGCGTAAACTGGTTTAAGTGGTCACTCCCATTGCGCCGAGTGCTGTGGGTTTGAATCCGACACGGGATATAAATTTGTGTGACCCAGAAATGGTTGTTCTGAGTCTGATTCATGTTCTGCGTGTCCGTTGTTTGAATGTAGGTAAAGTCGCCTGCGATACAGGAATTATTCCTAGTGCGAGAGTTGTCTTTTAAACAAGTGACAAACGGCCATGAATTGCCGTAAATCTTAGAGTTCGAAAAAATGGTATCCCGTGACCTTGAGGTCAAAGGTCAAAGGTCATAGTAATTTCGGGGTAAATCGACTATGCTGAGTCGAATGGTGTTGACCACGAGTCTCTAGCTCTTACGGATCTTGTGTTGAAAGATGGTATCACGTGACCTTGAGTTCAGAGGTCAAAGGTCATAGTAATTTTGGGGGTATATCGACTATGCTGAGTCGAATGGCGTTGTTCGCAAGTCTCTAGCGTCTTAGGGTTCTTGAGTTAAAAGTTGTATAACAGACAGACGGACGGACAGACGGACAGACAAAGCTGTTATATAAGAGTTTTTTGGAACTCTAAAAAGGAAAAAAGTTTCAAATTTAGTTTAGAAATCATACATCTCCGAAAGGTTAGGCAGGAGTTTATAGCGTCCACATTTTGCTAGCTATGGTTTCCGGTCCTAAGTATCAGGTGGCGAGCCTATAGCCTACTGGACATAATTCCATATTCCTTGTGACTACTGAAAATTGCATGATGCTTGCATCAAATTTGAGACCTTCGTGCAGTGTGCAGCAGTTACATTCTCTACTTCGACAACAAGAATTTTACTATAACAGCAAACAATTGTATAGCGGCTAGTATCTATAGCCGCAGGCAGTCTACCGGAGCTTGCAAGGGCAGAAGATATGCCCTAGCGCGTTAGCGATCCTTTAAACATTGGAAGCACTGGATCCATAAGTCAACAGTAAGATATAAAACAATAACTTCGGTCCCCTGCTAAGAGTACAGAGTAGTGTATTGCATCTCCCTAATCATCCTGTAAGATGTTTTAGCCACAGAGGTACAATTTAAGTTTGTTTGACTCATATATTTAGTAGGAAAAAGGTACTTTCCTTTAAAAGCTGCTTCAGTTTATACGAAATCACTGCAGTGAACATTCGCTTACGACAAAAACATTACATCAAACATATTACAAATTCTCCTACCAGGTGCAGGTAATAAATGCACGCACAGTCGATGTGATACATTCAGTAAAGCAAATTGTTTCTTGCATTCCAAGAAACTTATGACTTATGACTTGTCACAAATTTGGATCTAAGCTTAATTAGTTAGGTTAGCTAAGCAAGGATGTATTAGTGGTTTAAGTAGTCGTAATGTCTCTATTAATACCCCGAATGTTGTTGGGTTCTTATCCTACACGGGACAGAAAGTGTGATCCACAGTTTAAGAGTCTTCCGTGCCCGTTCTTTGAGCAAATATTGACAGAAATAACCAAGAACCTAACATAAACTGTTTACTTAATCATGTATCTGCTAGTCAATGACTTATCAGACAGAACAAAGTTTCCAGGTAATTTGATCCTTGATCTTTACAAAAGAAACTTATTAGAAAATACTGGTATAAATATTATTTTTTCGTATACCTTATTGTAAGTTATAAGGTAGAAGTCTTACGCGCTTGATTTGGGTCGCTGAAGTAGTTATTTATTTAGGATATAACTTCAAATTGGTTTTATTTTGGGGATTCGCTGTCTAAGTTTTTAGTACCGTTGACCTTTCAGACTGTCTTATAATTCATAACTGAAAGTTTTATCCTATATCGGCAAACAAGTGTAAACTATGGTTGAGGGCTGCTTGCTATATTATAAACGCTCACCGATTCTGGAACAATGACCTGAACAAGGTCGCTATCTTATCGTCTTGTTTTGTGTTTTTTGTAAGTAATGTTTTTACTTTTCTTAAGGAAATAGTATTTTATAACCAGTGTGATCTTTGACCCCTGCTTGTATTAGTACAATGATGTCTATTTTAGAAGGTGGTAGTGCACGAGTTTTTTTGGCGCTTATAAGTCACAGTAGGCTTTATGTTTCCACTAACTACCTTTAGCAACATGACATATATGGCTGCAATCTTTTACAGGATAGATATACTGCAGTAAATCCATCACAATCAAGCAGGCACTCCACTTATCTGCACCAGGTTATGTACAATTTTTATTATACGAAGAAGCAAACACTCGTCATGCCTTTTCTTACTACAGCTATCGGAAGCTTTAACTAGACTGAATAACGTGTACGCTGTGAAACTTATAAAGAACGAACCATTAGACTTCAAGAAATTCAGACCATTGACCAGTAAGAGAGCCGTAGGAGACCGTTAAGACCGTGGGAGAGCCACGCTTCGATACGAATGGGCCGGCTCGACCGGAGTGACACCACGGCCTCACAGAAAACCGGCGTGAAATTGCGCTTGCGTTGTGTTTCGTCGAGTGAGTGAGGGTACTGGAGGCCCATCCTGCCCTTAACTCCTGGTGAGCAAATTTAAAAGGTTAGCTACGCATTTGTGACTCCTCTGGTATTGCAGGTGTCCATGGCGGCGGTGATCGCTTACCATCAACCGATCCGTCTGCTCGTTTGCTATCAATACCATAAAAAAAAGCAAAAAACGATAAGTAGTTATAAGAAAAATAAAATGTTTGCAGTGTTACTTTAGAGTTTACATTCATCTGAAGAACGCGAATTGCTCGCATCATGCTATTGCATCATGTTAACATATTTTTAAAACCGTATTTCGAATAAATTATGTTCTTTGTCTCTTAGATACAAATTTAAATAAATATATTTAATAATAATATAAAGTAACCTATTGTTTGGCAAGGACCTCTTCTCAATCTGAGAAAGGATCAGATATATCTTCGAGACATTTATGGAGTAAGATAAGATAAGATAAGATAATTTATTTATTTACTCAAACACATGTGTACATACAATTAACAATCGCATGCAAGATATAAAGTAGAAGAAGTTCTAGACATGTTTGCCATACAATGGCGTGCAAATATCATTCTAATTAATTAATAATAAATAGTAACAGCAACATACATACAGTAGCAATAGTTAACATTATTTAAATGTGTATATATTAATGAAGTAATAATAATCAGTCCATAAATTATTAATGTATACAATGTCAAGTAATTATAATTATATTAAATCTAATGTCAATTAATAAATATTATGTCAAATGTCTAATCTAATTATGTACTTAATTACATCAAATCAAATTTATAATTTAAAAAGTCACTAACATTATAATAGGCTTTTGCAACAAGAAATGATTTTACTTTTTGCTTAAATGCTTCGCTAGTTAGATTTCGCCAGCTTTTAGGAAACTTATTATAAACAATTGGAGCCATGCAAATAACACTCTTGCGCACAAGTGTAGTCCTAGACGGATGCAGACAAAGTTTATTTTTATCGCGTCGATTTCGGGGAAAAATATCTGCCATACGCGGAAATAGATTCGGATTCTTCTTGACAAATAATGCCGTTTCTAATATGTAAAGGGACGGTAGTGTCAGGATTTTATAGCGTATGAAATACGGCTTACAAGAATCTCTGATGTCCAATCTAAACATTGACCTTACACATCGCTTTTGGGCTTTAAAGGCAATTTCCTTGTTGGTTGAATTGCCCCAAAAGATCACTCCGTATCTTAAAATTGATTCAGATAGCCCGTAATATGCTATTAGCAAAGAATCTATATTGAGTGTTAACGACAGAGTGTATAAAGCATATGCACTGCTACTAATTCTTTTGCAAATAGTCTCAATATGAGTCTTCCAATTTAAGTTACGGTCAATTGTTAAACCTAAAAACTTCGTAGTATCAACAGCGTCAATAGTATTATTATTATATGTAATGTCAAATTTAGGAAATGTCAATGCGCGTTGGCCAAAATGTATAATTACTGTTTTATTAATATTTACTCTTACACAAGCAGGTTTTGCAGGTAAGCGATAATTAACTATTAAATACTTACATGGAAATCTCTGGAGGATAGTCTTGGCCGCAATTTTACCTGAAATAAATATATTTAGAGCTAATCAATTGATTTGTAAGCGAATTACAATGCAAACCTCTGCGCTAAGCTGCTAAACACTCATACTTGAATACACGTCCCCTTTGGTTTACTTATGCATATTCTAAGGCTAGCACCTTGCTACTCGTACTTATAACCGTTTCTCATATGCATACTCTACACTAACCGTATAACATCAAACAAGTCGTATGCTAGTTTGCCAGCATAGTGGTAAAAACTAATCCAATTGTATTCACTCTGCAGCGAAACACGAAATAATCAGCTTTTGTCGTGACATCACGTTGTTTACATCACTCCAACATTCGCGTATACTAATTAAATTTCACAATATTCGTCATAACGTAAGACAATGTCTGTTCCACGTCTACTTGCGAACCGAACATGAAATTATGTCTTTATTTCTATAATATCTCTTTGCTTGCTTCGGAATTTAATAAAATATATAGAGCATCTATTTTTCTCTTTCTTGACATTTTTTTCTACCGGCACTTTACTATGCTGTCCCGCAAAAATTGGCCAGACGACTTTGGTTTCATAAAACGTAATATAATTTCGAAGGGCTAAAGATTTTTCTTTTAAAACACATGCTACTCAAATCTGATAAGCTGTGATCAGATTAGGACTGATTCCTAAAATATAAAGTTGAGTTTTTTTGTTCAATCGGTTTGCGCTTGTTTTTTTTTCTTTTAGGGTACCAAATGCATTACACATTAGGCGTGAAAAAAGAATACTCAATATAAGTCTGGTTGATAGAATCATATTATTTAAAAAGCTTTATTTAATAGTAGAGTAGAACTCCTATAATATTTTATTATTTTATTTTCTATAAGGCATAAGAAAAGTAATTGTAATACCTCCATTATTATAAAATGAAAATCTGAGTGAGTGAACACAAAATATTAAAATCCTTCGGCACAACCCCTCTTGTCTACGACTTTTAGGTTAAATGATAAAGTTCAAACATTTCACCTGGCCTTGCAATATGCCAAATCCGTTGTAACTTCAAAACTTTGAAATAATTAATTAATATTAAGTTTACCAGTTAATATAATTTTATCTCAGATATATCAGTATAAAGATTATATGTATAACATCTTTAGAAAACCCTGAGCCAACACATTGCAATCCTTAATTGAATAAATCCAATTATTTTCGTACCACTTAAAAACTTATTTCAAAAATAAAAAGAGCAATTCCTTAAAATTAAAATTGGACCGTGTTAAGATTGTAAGAAAACGGACCAGTCTAATTTGATCCCCGCATACCAATGAAGAGTGTTCTTTAAGGCCGTTTGGCCGAAGTGTGAGGGGGGTGGAAGGATCAAATTGAGCTGGTACACTCGTGTAAATTGCAACAGAAGTAATCTGGAAGAGGGTAGACGGTGAAATGCAATTAGGAAGCATCTAGTGACGCTCTCGCAGAGTAAAGATATCCTACAGTTTAGGACAAATAAAAGTATTCATCACGATTTGCATATTACCTACTTGTGCGTATTCAAAACTTAAACTCAATATTATTTATCCCTTAAAGTTACTAAATGACACTTGTAAACGACAAACTTTAGTATTTAATCAGGTAAATTGAAGTTTCATTTAGAGTAAGTGTTCAAAAAAGGGTTGAAATTAAGCCAGTAAGAAACGGCCCCTCGGTTTCGTATTATTTAATAGCAATTCTATAACTGGCCATGTGCCTGCAAGTGCTGATCTGTAAAATCTGTTACGGGAACATTATTTTAGGACTCTCTGCTACACATGGCTTGTTATGATGTTATTTTTACCGCCTAAGGTAACCAATAATTAAAATTGAAGTGTCTCAAATAGATACGTTGTGTATTGCATTAAAAAAACAATTAATATTGCATGCTGCTGTGACAGCAGAATATGATGAGGCTCATATCATTAAGGACTTTTATATCTACTTATGTTCTGTAAAATGATTGATGATTAGAATTGATTTGAAAATCTCGGGTTCGATGCTCGGGTTAGGTGAACTGATTTAGCATTTTACTGTTTAGAAATTCATTAGTTATAGCACTGTGTCTAGACCTAGGTTCGGTAATAGGCTCGCCCCAGATTAAGTGAGACTTATAACCATAGCTAGCGAAATGTGAGTATCGAGTATAAACTCTGCCGAGTTAAAGCCTCATCTCTATGAAGGTAGAAGTTTTCTTTATAAATTAAAATATACTATGCCACCAAATTTTTGTCCCAAATTGTACAATATTGCAGGACGAGTTTGGACGGTGCCTCTTTAACTATAGCACTGTTTGAGTGCTCAGGAACGCTTCATTCTTAATTGAGAAGTAAATATAGCTTCGCCTATTATTCAATTAAATACAATTATGCAAAAATAGGCCCGGGTTATAAGAAAACTAAGAGTCTGGTGTCTCTCTAATACTCTCAGACTTGAACTTCGCTTTTGATATTTCCCCAGTGTTCTTTGCATACCGGATGTCACCAGATATGTATGAAGCCACGTTTTCGTTTTTCTTCGGCGATCGAATCCATTGTCTGCTTAGATATATCGTCTGAACTCCTTTGGAATGCGTGGCCTCCATCATTTATAATGTACACCTAGATAAGAACCAACTCAAGTCTAGATATTTTGGCATAAAGCCAAGTGGCGCATAGTCTATGGTTTCCTTTACTTTATATTTATATATTGTTTTATGTGCCAGAAATGCCTGTACTATAAGTTTCCACGTATGCATTATTGGGACCAATTGTAAAGGCATGCCAAGGTTGTAAAAAGTGCTATTGGGTGTTTCAGTTTGTACGATTTTAGTAGCGCGCATCAATGGCAAGAACGTTTTATTTTTGTCCCAATAACTTAGATCCACCAAATCGTCAGTTCACGCAAACTTACTGCGCTTGAGTTCAAGTTTAGACCTACCTATTAATCTGTTTGCATTTAGGCGATGATTTTGTTAATATGTTTGAAGTTTGGTGAGAAATATTAATGATTTTCTTCTTCTTCCTATGTTTATTGTAAATTTAATTATATCATAATTTACTAGCTTAGTAGTACTAGGTTCTGCTTGTGATTTTATCCATACAGTCTTCAGTTTTTTGGTAATTTTTGTTTGATCCCGGGCGAATTTAAAATCCTGAATATCGTCATTAGTGATTACAATTATTATTATATTATATTATAAGCCTAATTGGCGTCCCACTGCTGGGCAAAGGCCTCCTCTTCCGACTTCCATCTATCTCGATCACTTGTTATGAGTTGCCAATCCCTTTTAAAGGCATCGAGCTCGTCTCGCCATCTCCTCCTGGGCCGGCCCCGTTGTCGCTTCTTGTTACTTGGCATCCACCGTGTGGTTGTTCCCGCCCATAACTCTTCTGGCATACGACAGACATGGCCTGCCCAATTACACTTTAATTTGGCAGCTGGGTGGCCTACATCATCAATTTAAGTTTTGGAACCTAGTATTGAATTTCTGATGCAGTCTGTAAGTCTGACTCCCAAAATACTACGTTCCATTGCTCTTTGGAAACCCAAAGACCCTGAGAGCGGACTTTTGATTTTGTCAATGACCAAGTCTGTGCTCCATAGGTGGTCTAAGGGTGGGAAGAATGCACATGTCCATGAGTTTTCTCTCAGGGTTAATGGAAGAGATCCTTTCATTGGTGATTTTATCGACCAAAATACACATAATTACTTGCCTAATATGATGACACTTGTAATACTAATATGTGATACGATGCATACAAGGTGACTTTAAAGCAAAAAAAAGTGGTTTTTCCTATTCCCTAGGAAATTAAATGAATCCTCATTCCTTTTCTACATTATAAACGTTACTAATGTAGAAAAACATTTCCCTGGGTATAACGGTTTAAGATAGGCGTCAATGAGTCAATCGGTCAGTGCTGCCTTTTCTTTTAAATACAATATTAATTTAAATAAAAATAAATAAAATAAAATAAATATCCTATCATATCAAAACCAAGCAGAAATTAGTACACAATAAACGTATAAAAAGGTTACTTGTATTAATAATTAAATCGTAATAAACTAACCTTGTAAGAAGGTTCGAATATGAGAGGTACTAAACCGCAAGAATGTTACGGTAACGTGTAATTTATTTGTCGTTAAATGTTTACTATTATGAGCGCAGAAACTGTTTGTTTTGGTTGCTTGACCGCAAAGTGTAACTGGGCCAGGGCTGTTGGTGTCTGGCCAAAAATAATTACCGACCAAAGTTCTGCATTAAATTTTTTTTCTGTGTACGTGTGTGTATGTGTCACTGAACTCTTAGTCGGCTGGACCAAATTAAGTGAAGATTTTTGGGAGTGTTTAAGTGACCTCTGGATGATTTAAGTTTTATTATTGGTTTTAGGTACTTGCCACCTACACTAAAAATACGATCGGGCAAGACGACTTTTAGGTTCGCTACTATATTTAAAAATATGTTTTTGATTAGACTATCTTACCACAGCAGTAGAAATACGATATACGTGCTTCTATAGTCTTGTGGAAGAAAATTACGCTTATAGCTACAGAAATTGTGAATAAAGATAAAATTTAAAAAAGTGAAGAATAATCTTTGACAATTTATAACAATAAAACAATTCTGATTACCTATATGAATTGTATGAATAGTAGAGAATATGACTGCTGCGTATGAGGTCTCGGGTTCCAGTCAAGTTTTATTGTGTTTTCTGTCAAAAGATTCTCAGTAGTTGAGTAGTTCTCAGTAGCTGTTTCAAAGTATCTGACTGTAACTATTACAGGTGGACCTATTACAATCTACCTAGGTAGATTGTAAAAGGTTCACTTCCTATTACATGTGACCTAAAACCGTAGCTGGTAAAATGTACATGTGATATACAGGTTGTCCGGTGATTAATGGATAACCTCGAAATGTCTTATAGTAGAACTGACGACCGTTCAGAAAATATGAACAAAAAAAAAGTCATGAAAGTGCAATAGCTAGTCATACTTTTGACTGTCTATCTATTAGCATAATTAGTGTTTAATAATAAAACAATAAAAACCGATGGATTTATTCATTTAAGGTCGTAGTGTACAAGAAAGTTAAACAAGGTAATTTAAAAAACATATCTAGTAGTTAGGATAGATTTTTTCATTTTTTTTTTCTGAGCGGCCTTCAGTTCTTCTATAAGACATTTGAAGGTTATCCATTAATTACCGGACACCCTGTATATTGAAGCGAGAGGGGGAAACAATTGGACTGTCACGTAGACATTTCAAATTCGATCCCAAGGTTAAATAGTTAATTATCACTTTACTGTTGAAGAAAAACATCGTGAGGAAACCTGTATGTCTGAGAGTTATATATAATGTTCTCGAAGATATGTGAAGTCTGCCAACCCGCACTAAGCCAGGGTGGTGGACTATGGCCTGACCCTTCTCACACTGAGGCCTGTGCTCAACAGTGAGACAAATTATGTATATATATATATATATATATATATATATATATATATATAGAGGAGGGGAATAATTATTTTATATACCGACTACTTATTCGAGGGTATAGGCTTAAAACTATGTATGTAAAATATGTTAAGCGACGCTGGCATTTAAGCCGGTTATACATTTAGTTCGTATGACGTGACATTTGAACTTGTGCGATAAGTATCCCGAAAGCCATTTACGTGAAACATGTATTAAGATAATATCAATTTCTTAGGTGATTATAAGCAGTTGTCCATATTGTCACGATAAATGTATTTTAACGTAACATATATTACGTAGTATCACGTTTGATTCTCCGAAGGGGTAGACACATATTTGGCCTGCTATGTTTGTGGATCCCAAGCCTATTGTCATACATACATACATAGATTCATGCCTGTTTCCCAGAGAGGTAGGCAGAGACTACGGATTTCTATTTGCTACGATACTGACACATTTCTCTGGCTTCATACACTTTCATCAGCCTATTGTCATGTATCAGCAGTTTCAAACTCCGTGCTGCTATTAAGAATTGACATGACAGTAACTCCAAATAGCTTTGGCTGACTCGGGAATCGAACCCAAGTCGGGTACACACCAGTCGCAGGCACTACCGCTGTACCACCGAGATAGATTTGGTCCTGACGTTGTACTATCAGAAGAAAGACCGACGGTCTTAAGAATGCTGGTAGTCTTTGATAATTGAAAAACTTAGAAGTCATTGCGGAGTTGCAAATATTCTATCACATATTATATATATATATATATATATATATATATCGTGTGGTATATTCATTTCATTCATTTATTTACTTTTACTATTTATAAACTTAAATAACCACTGACTAACTTAGAGAAATAGAAGTCATACAAGGGGGAGTCGTAGGAAATAAGCAAATATAGTGTCGTAGAGGGAATCATGCAGAAGGCCCTGGAAAAATGCCTGAGCTTCGGAAGGTCAGCTCTTGGTGGTGGCACCCCATCGGAACTCGTAAACGGGGATATCTGTGAGAGTCGTTCTCGAACAAAATCTTCCTACAACCCTAGCAACTTTAAGGGGGCGGAAAAAAACATGGCTTCCATACAAAAAAACATGGCCGCCATACAAACTTTGACCTCTAATATCTCGGAAACGGTTAGAGATAGGCGGCGTGTGTACGAACAAATGTCATAGAAGTCGACAAGATCTTTCCATAAAAGGTCATTTGCAAAATCACCGGGAGTCATCGGTTTTTTTTTTGGGTTCGTGTCTTTTCGGTGTCCCTGAATCCGAATTTAAAATTAGTTTAACTATCCTAACCTACATTTAAGCGAGCAAAGACGCGGGAAAATTCCCGTTTATACGTTTGTTATTGAAGTGAAAACTTCTTTAGGCGCGTTGAGCACTTTTTGGGTGAACAAAAATCATGGAATTCGCGTCATCGTCAGCGAAAGCATTCAAAATTCAAAAAAAATATACTCTAATAGCTCGACGATACAATTCACAAGTTACTCAGTTTTCACTTCTATCGTCAGTCCCAAAAGACTCCCACGAATGTTTATTTTATTTTTAAAAAAGACAACTCTCGCACTAGGTGTAATGCCTGTGTAAAGGGGGCTTTACAACATACACAAACAACGAACACAAAGAACATCCAGACCCGGAACAACCATTTGTAGATCACACAAATTTTTATCCCATGTCGGATTCAAACCCACAACACCCGGCGCAGTTGCAGTGGCGAGGCGATCACTTAAACCACTACGCCAACTTCTTCTTCTTCTCCCTTAGCCTTTATCCTCCCAAGTCACTTGGGGTCGGCTTTTCTAGTCTAGCCGGATTTGACTGGATATCAGTTTTTACATGGAGCGGCTGCCACCTGACCTCCGCAACCCAAACGCTAACTATACCCTAAGGCTAGACAAGTGTCAGGATATTAGAGGGTACTGATTTTCCCAATAACGAACTAATAATGCCAAATAATAATGTCCTCCAGACCGAATTTCGGTCACAGCGGTCAGTCTTAACGGAGACTGGCCTGCGCAGGAGATATTGTAGAGCACAAGTGTGTGCGCAAACACAAGTGCACTCTCTATTCCCTAACTCTCATGATCCGATTGAACGGTAATCTGACACGACCGGCGAGAGATCAGGCGCAGGACCAACGGATTTACGTGCTCTTCGAAGAACGGATCATATTTATTAAATTAGTATAACGCTAACTAAGCCTTTACTTGTGTATTAGATAAGGATCATTAAACAAAACTGCAGACATCTAAATTGCCTTGCACATAATGACATCATTCCTTTCATTATAACAAAATTGTCTTGTATGTAATAGTTACGTCTTGCAATAAATATCTATTTAAAGATTAGTCAACTTTATATCTTAAGTCGTTTGTTAGTTTCTTGATAAGATTGGAAAGTTCTGGTGATGTGCGATTATTCGAAATTCATCCGAATGTTTATTCGATTGGTTGTCTTTTTGTTGATTGATAACCAGTTTACCAATATTAACGATCAACAACATAAACATCTAAATCATCTTGAAACGCGTAAAATATGTGACAGGAGTATTACAATAAAATAAAAATACTAGTATGATGGAATGACAAAAAAAATTATTATGCAAAACATAAAATAGTAACGCATTCTAATCGCCTGACATCAAATTTCACAATCGAATATTCTAAATTTATACATTCTTTTGCTTATATTCCTGAAGAGATAGGCAGATATGCATTACATCCTCATTTTGCAAATTTTCTTACCGTGAGAGAGCCGGCGGCTCGACCGGAGTGATACCATGGCCTCACAGAAAACCGGCGTGAAATAGCGCTTGTGTTGTGTTTCGTCGAGTGATTGAGGGTACCGAAGGCCCAACAACCTCCTTCATCCCCTGGGGAGAGGGCCAATTTAAAAGGCTGGCAACGCACTTGCGACTCCTCTGATGTTGCGGGTTTCCATGGGCGGCGGTAATCGCTTACCATCAGGCGATCCGTGTGCTCGTGTGTCGCATATAACATTTAAAAAAATCTTACTTTTAGATTCAATGTAAATGGGGATGGGCGTCCTGTCTACCGGCTACAGTTTCAGACTCCATGGTGCTACGCAAAATTTCTTGACAAAATACTCAATAACAATTTGCTCGACATGGTTATCGAATTCGAAAAGTCTTACACAGTCGTTGTCACCACCGAGGTGGTCATTTTATTCAAATAATCATTAATGCGTAGGTATATGAGATTATAAAATACTCTTTTTAATCTTTTCGTAATAATAATATTCTATCACATTACACACAACACCATTTAGCCCAAACTAAGCAGAGCTTGTACTATGGGTACTAGACAATTGATATACATACATATATACTTTTTTTTTGTAAATATTTACGTATTATACACACCCAGACCAAGACAAACATCCATGTCCATGCAAACAAAAGTTTGACTTGTGCGGGAATCGAACCCGTGACCTCAGGCGTGGCAGTCGGTTACGCTAACCACTACGCCATCTAATTATAGTTTCCTTGAAGGTTTTAGATGAATGAAATGAAATGAAATGAAATTTCCATAGATACTCATATTCATTCATACTCACAGTAGGACAACAATGCAAAGTTTTTGATACATTGTTTTTTCAAGGAACGAACGAACGAACGAAAGCAGTTCACCTGTGGTCCTATTTTAAATTAAAGCAATTTTCCCTACCTCATTTTAAAATATTAATGTAGCTATATTAGATAAGTCTTATCCTACAAACAAAGGGAAAATATTGTAATTTTACCAAATGCTCTTCAATTATTACAAAGTATCTACTACCTAAAATAACAACGAAAATATTCCGATCCCGTCAGTAATTTTTAAAATGACATCCCAAACTTTGATAAAGATTTAGCCGAGTCATTCATTTTGCAATTCCGTTTGTCCAAAATACGGAAAACAGTTAAAACTTTTTGACACCAAGTCTTTGCCTTGGAACCACAATACAGCACTCGAATTATGCGACCCAAGTTTAACGGAACGTTGCATTTTAAGTTCATCTGCATTTATTGAACGGGTGGCCCAAGTAATTGGTGATGTCACTCTGATTTCATTAGGGATTTCATTAACATTATTGAGCTGGTTTGCATTTTAAAGCCACTTTATTGGACCGAGCTGCTTTGTTTAAATGAATTAGTTGAGGAACTGGTAGCGATCGATTGATTTAAAGGCGAGGCGGTGAGGTCAATATAGCTAAATTCTTAAATCATTATGAAAGAGAAATGCACTGGCAACGTATAGGTATTTATATTAATACTAGATTTTTCCCGTGGCTTCGCTTGCGTAAATGTAGGTTAGGTTAAGTTTTGACCTGGGGGTGGCGGGCTTTGTGGGCCTGCCCGCCATTCGTTCAGCACCAGGTCCGAGAGGCGGCGTGCGTGTTCCCACGCGCGCCTCTATGTCGAGTCCGTCTCCCCTCTAGGGGGGACAGTAGGGAGTGTAGAAGTGCCAATAGGGTAGGTCTTTCGTGTAGTGGCCTGCCGTTTCATACGGCGGGCCGAAACCTCGGCGGGGTCGCGACCGCATGCGAAAGTGATTCGCGCGGCCCCGTCGATAGTGGTTTTGTCGAGGAACACCGTGGTAGGTTTAGTCGGTATCCCGGGAGGTACATTTTCTTCTTAACATCTTTCTTTTACCCCGGCGAGTCCGACATAACCCCTCCGCCCGCCCCCGCGGAGGGGTATGCATCAAGCATTCCCCCACGTAAAAAAAAAAAAAAAAAAAAAAAAAAAGGTTAGGTTAAGTTAGCAGCATTTTTTTTGGATAAAAGATACTCTATGTCCTTTTCTGTACCCCTGACAACGTGTATGCGAAATTTTATGGTGATCGGTCGTTTAGTTAAGGCGTGTAAGCGTAACAGACAAACAAACTCACATATGCATATATAAGTTAGGATTGAAAAGTTTTAGTAGATGATCAGGCTAACCAATTATAAGTTATTGAGATAGATTAAGCTTAAAGCGATAGTTCAGAAAAATAATGCATTTCTTGTTGCGGGTAACGCCAGCGACTTGTAAGGTCGTCAATCTGCAATAATAACATTAATATTTAATAACTGCGGTTCATTTTATATCGCACACATTTTCGTACTCGAGAAAACTATTAAAATTTGGTGAAAAACCGGCAAACAATAAAGATATCATGACATAAAAAAAAGCAGTAACACTAAATGTAAGTTTACACAGCCTTACTTATATTCAAGAGGGATTAGTAGATTCTTTTTTATACACTCTGATAGGCTTGCGTTTGACTGCGATCTCACCTGATGTTAAGTGAAGATGCAGTCGATGATGGAGCACGCTTGCCTAGAAGCTGCCCTTCACTCGCGACTTGAA
This sequence comes from Catocala fraxini, assembly GCA_930367265.1. Lineage (NCBI taxonomy): Eukaryota > Metazoa > Arthropoda > Insecta > Lepidoptera > Erebidae > Catocala > Catocala fraxini. The sequence goes on from OV884038.1 coordinate 24,273,742, forward strand.
GACACCCAGATTGTACTCATCGAAAAACACAGACTTTGGTAGTGAGTTCCACTTTTTTGCGGTACGCATTATAAAAGTGGAGGCAAAGCGCTTCGTGCGTAAATGTGGTATATCCACGATGTACCTGTGTCGCTGGTCTGTTTGTCTGGTCGCCCGATGGTAGAATGGGGAAGGAGGAATCAAATAATGCAGTTCCTCTGCACACTCTTCGAAATGTATCCGATTTAATACACATGTTGCACGCTGTAATTTTTAGGACCCATGTAATAAATGACGAGCCTTATATCGACTACCAAGCACAGCTTTAGAATGTAAAAAAATCTTGACAGAATTCCCTAACCCACTTTTTTGACCTCGAAATCGAACTTAAGACCTCTTTCGAAGCAGTCACACTCATCACGACTGCGCTACCGAGGCAGTATCAGTAATCATATAATTGCATTAAATGTTAATAAACCATGAAAATCACTCTAATCTTTACCAAAGAATACTCGCTTCAAATTCCTCTCTCAAAATCCTTTTAAAATAATGAAAGTGGGATATTCAAGGAGCCAGATCCGCAGCTGAAGGCCTCATAAGTAATACCTTCGTGGAATGACATAAAGCTTGGTCCTACTCGTATATAAGTTGGTGTCGGAACTGACGCTTTAGGTACATACGGCTTGAGGCTTTGCGGCTCACTCTAAGACACTGGGACAAAGATTAAAGATGTGTAGATGTGTAAGTGAATGTTAAATAGTGCATATTAGCAATAATTTTATAGTATTCTACTTATTGAGTTCTATGGAAGTAATAAGAAATTAGTCTATGGGATTATTAATTTTATGACGTATTCCGCGGTTGACGATCGACATTTAAATTTAATAAATATGTTTTAAAATAAATAAAGTCACGCCTGCCATTGCCAAAGCGGTAGACAAATGTGTCCATCCACATTATAACATCACCACTTCAGTGAACGGGAAAAGCATGCAACTATTCTCACCGCAAAAAATGGCAGCACGGCATATACACAAAGTAGGCAGGATTTAATAAAACTAAACCGTATCTATACTAATATTATAAAGCTGGAGAGTTTGTTTGGTTGAATGCGCTAACTGGTCCGAATTGAAAAATTATTTTAGTATTGGGTAGTCCATTTATCGTGGAAGGCTATAGACTATATTATAAGATCACGCTACGACCAATAGGAGCGAAGCATCAATGAAAAATGTTGTAAAAACGGTGAAAATTCTCTTACGTGACGCAGACGAAGTTGCATGGGTCAGCTAGTCGTATATAAAACTATAACGTATAATTATATATATTAATGGGTCTGAGTTCTTGACATTGACGGTAAATTGAGAGTGCTGGAGGTCCAGTCAGCTTCTTTCTTCCCGCTCCTTCACCTGCCCATTTTCCCTTCTTCCTTTTCTAAAAGGTCGGCAACGCGCAAGTGAAGCCTCTAGCGTGTTGCAGGCTAGGCTACGGTGACCACTTACCATCAGGTAGGCCGTATGCTTGTTTGCCATATACATATATATAGTTATATTTTGCCACATTAAATGTGTATTACTTTTAATGTGGCTAGATATTTTTGTGTAGGAGAGTTGCGTAAGTAGATATGGTGGCAATAATAAACTGTGGGTACTATAATAGTACGGCTTCCATGTTTATGTACGTTCACTGCTTTACCCAGAAATCCCCCCAGAGGGAGGTGGTTGGTTATCAAGTAACAAGAGCATTTTCCAATTCCATGCTGTTATTAAGAAAAGCTTAATAGGAAACTCAACAACACTATAAGATACATTACTTTTTTTAAATAAAAACTGAAAATCCGAGAAAAGTCCGCATCGAAAAGGATCCTTTGACCTAGTATATTATTAACAATCTCATAGGCATTTTTAGTACTGGGGATTTTTTAAATTTCAGAATATATTTTATATATTTATATAATATCAGTCCAGTTTCTGAACTATCCTATCAAGCTTTAATTTTCCCTTTTAGAGTTGGAAAAACTCTTATACAACAGCTTTGTCCGTCCGTCCGTCCGTCCATCTGTCTGTTATACAACTTTCAACTCAAGAACTAGAGACCGCGAGTCTCTAGTTCTTACGGTTCTGGAGTTAACGCCATTCGACTCAGCAAAGTCAATATACACCTGAAATTACTATGACCTTTGACCTCTGACTGGTCACGTGATACCATCTTTCAACTCAAGAACCGTAAGAGCTAGAGACTCGCGATTAACGCCATTCAACTCAGCATAGTCGATATACCATGTTTTCGAACTCTAAGATTTACGGCAATTCATGGCCGTTTCTCACTTGTTTTTAGTAAGATCATTAACAATTTGGGTCACATATTACATGTATTTTTGTAATCCCTTCAGCTAATATAGAATGCTTGTGTTAGGAATACGTTCACGTCGGTAGTGCAATTGATAGGATTCGAACCGCCGACCTCTCTATCGCAAGTTCAATGCCTTCTCAATTGGGCTACCGCTTTAATATGAGACAGGTTAGGCCATAGATTAGTAATTTTTTTAATAAGGTTTAATGAGAATTTTTGTATCACGCTATCAGTGGTTTGTCTGTGTTTACAGCGGTTGACACAATCAGGTGGGCCACCAGTTCGTCTGCGATAAGATGCAAAAATAAAACTTAGGTGATCTCCTAAACTATAATAAAATATATTTAAACTAGATGTGCTCGTGGTTTCACCCGCGTTTATCGTTACTGCGCCGCCCCCGTGGGTCGTGGCGTGATATTATATAGCCTATAGCTTTCCTCGATAAATAGGCTATCCAACACTAAAAGGACTATTTAATTCGAACCAGTAGTTCCTGAGATTAGCGCGTTCAACCAAACAAACAAACACAGTTTTATAATATTAGGTATAGATAATGATTAGACTGTATGGATGACGTAGGTAGTGGTTTAAGTAGTCGCCCCGCCACCTACTACTCCGCTGAGTGTTGTGGGTTCGAATCTCGCACGTGACAAAAAATTGTGTGATGCACAAATGGTTGTGCCGAGTCTAGGTGTGTGTTGTGTCTGTTGTTTGTAAAGTCCCCGTGACTCAGGAATTAATTGTATTGCGGGAGTTCTTAAAAAATTATTATCATTTATTTATTTGTTTATTTATTTATTTATTTATTTATTTATTTATTTATTTATTTATTTATTTATTTATTTATTTATTTATTTATTTATTTATTTATTTATTTATTTATTTATTTATTTATTTATTTATTTATTTATTTATTTATTTATTTATTTATTTATTTATTTATTTATTTATTTATTTATTTATTTATTTATTTATTTATTTATTTATTTAGTTATTTATTTATTTATTTATTAATTTATTTATTTATTTATTTATTTATTTATTTATTTGTTTATTTATTTATTACGGTTCACTAACAATTGTTTACATTCGATCTTAGGAGCTGTAATCTGGTGGTAATTAATCTGGTGACAATGTAACAATTATTTAAAGGCAAACATCCCATAATAATATTTAATACAAGATGATTAGGCTACATAGGTAGAAAATATGTGTATAGCTAGAGATATATAATATTCTCAAAAATAATTTTGTTAGGAATTAATCCTATTTCAGTAAACTGCTTAAAGTAGATTTTTGTTTTAGAATTGAGTCAGAGTGTAAATCAATAATATCGCTGCAGCTGTTTAAAACCTTACAAAACCTTGAATAGGGGGAATTAGCACCTAGAACTGTCTTTCGCAACGGAGAACACAGTGGTGTGACTGGACGACGCGGAAGCCTGGCGGAAACGCGAAACTTAAAGAGGGTAACCAATGGGGGACAGTCATTACTTTAGTTTAGAATTTTGTACGCAAACATTGCGTCGTTCAGCTTTCTGCGGTTATCTAGAGATTTCATACCGAAAAGTATTAATCTGCCCTTATAGGTGCTTATGTTCTTGGCAATTCCATTGGTGAATGCGAGTTGCCAAAGAAATCGCTTTTGGATACGCTCGAGACGCAATGAGTGAACTGAGAATGATTTTATTTTACTGAAATGATTTTAATACGAAATACAGAATACATACACAGATTTAACACTGTTAAATTGATAGAATTTAAATGAAAACGTTGTCATACAACGATGGACAGAACTTAAACTACTTCTATGAAAACCAGTATTGCTAGTGTAACAGTTTCGAGAACTGTCTGTTCAGCACAAATAATATTCATCGGTCCACCATTGATAAAATGAATAAAACAGAATATATACATATATTGTATTTCAAATCGTTGAAAATCCGATCAGTTATGCTTTGCAGGTTTTTGTTAACATCAAAAAACATTCAAAAGCCAAATAAAATAATTGATAAGTGCTAATTAATTCACAGGAACGCAAAATTAAATTGTGTTATGCCTGCTGTTGAAACTGAATATTTAAAGTGGCACTTTTTGTGATACAAGTCTTTTTAGAATAATTACAATATGTAAATAAATTGGTTGTATAAAATAAATAAAATCAATAGAAAATTCCTTGATAAAATTGTTTTATACTTGTGGCATGCAAATTTGCCTGCCTAGGTGGATTGCCATTATAGCTACAGCCGATAGAGAATGTGAACTCTCAATATGTACTCTGGCAATACTGCTCCACTAATAAATTTCATAAGAGAGTGTAGGTTGTTTTTAGTGTGGCTATTCTTTGTGTCCCTTGTTTATACGTTTGTAAAATACCCCGCGTCACAGAATTTTTCTAGTAGGGATGTACGTACTAGAAAAATCTCAAAAAAAATCGAAGTCACGGTTCATGTAATTATTAACGCTAGTTTAATTCAACAAATATAAAGATGTTATTCCTAAAATTTAGGTTAAGAAAAACGTATTTCTTTATAGAAATGAGACGTTTACTGGAACAGAAATAAGTAATAAATCATAATTTGATATTTCTACCTAAAATCTTATCTAAGAAATTACCCTTATGTTAGTCTATGTTCTGAAACTTGATCTACATTAAAGTGTAGAACAGAATTATTTCATTAGCGGCACATGCCACGAATGATATTCAGAAAGAGATTCAAGTGTAATGACGAAACTCGCGACTTACACACAGATTACGCACTGAATGTGGGCGTTGTAGAATATTATGCATATTCATGAAGCAATGTAATACGAAGTCGTCATTAATATTTTGATTAGTTTAGTCTTTTAAGTATTATTTTAATTTTATGGTTTAGAAAGGTTTTGTTGTATTATATACTTTTACTATGCAGTATGTTACAGTTGGGCGTGTTTCTATTTAATGTATCTTAATACATTACAAGATTCTAGAGCTGTCAGACCTAAGTTTCAGTAAAATTAAAATTATTATAGCAAATATGTGATATGTATAATATGTATTATATATTATATATTGTTATTTGGTTTTTGTTCTTCAAAGTGATAGCCTTTTAGATTGATTTATTCGTTTGTAAATGGTCTCTTAATAGTCAGCCTAAGACTGCAGTAAGACGACGCGAAAATTTTCTTGCGGACGCCGCGCGGTGGCCGCATGTTAGCCGCGTACTGGTATTCGTTCATAGAAAATTTAAACTCTATTAACTAGGCCAAACATTTAAATTCTTCCCAAAAACGAAACCGCGCGGAGGCCGCGTGGTCGGTCACCGGTAGCATGACGAGATTCTTTGATGAATTAAGTAATGATATTATAATAAATTTGATAATTAGTAGTTGCTAAAGAGCTTATTTTACTATAACAGTCGATTCTTCAAAACACGTTTACGATTGCCACGAGGTATGGGCGCGCCCTCCACGCGGTTTCCCGGCAGCCCATATAAAGCTGCCATGCGGCCGTCGCACGAACTCTCGGCGTCCCATATATAATAGTATTTTGATATAAAATTTAGGCTTAGTTAATACTAAACCTACATTTACAGAATCGTTTCTATAAAGATAAACTAGAACTCAACATAGTACTATTTTTTGATAAATCTTATTATTTTAATCCAGAATAATATAAATTTATAAGTGCAAATGTGAATTTATTTGTTACGCTTTCAGTCCTTAACTACTCGACCGATCATCATGAAATGAGATGGATACACGTTTTCAGGGGTACAGAAAAGGACATACAACACTGTGCTCGAGGGATAGAAATTGATTGACAAAATTTACATTAACGTTGGTGAAACTTCAGACAAGGCAAGAACAGGTGCAAAAGTTTGCGATATCACGGCTCTGGGAAAGTTTTATTCGGATTTTCGGATAGGACATTTTTCGAGAACAGCGTTAAGCGTGGCGTCAGTTTCCCAGTAACAGTCAAATACAGCAGGATCACCCCCTATTACGAGGAATTTAAAAGGCTTAATGTATATACTTTTCAATGAAGCATTAATACGACGGTAAAAACAAAACTGTAATACATGAAAATAATACCTTTTTTAAGTAACAGTGTCTACCCATTACCTCGTAGATCATGACTACGGCAAGAGATTACCGTAGCTAAAGATTCCTTGCAATACCATCATACGTAGGTGACGTTGCAAGGGCGTTATTAAAAATATGCTGTAGGTAAAAAAATGGCAAGATTAGGTGTGAGTCCCTGGAATAGGAGTTCCAAGGACTCACACACCTAATTTTGCCATTTTGCCAAAAGGCACGCTAACTAAGAACTTAGCGTGCCTTTTTCTGTTTGTGGAAGGGTGAGCCGACAAGTTTGTGACGTCCCCAAATAATTGGCTATGATGGGCTCTTTCACTCAGAGTAATTAAAAGACTGGAAACCTTACCAGTCTACATTAGCATTATATATTTCAATTGAAATAACTCGCTTCATTATCCTTTCGATAAGTATTCGTACAAATTGGATAATCTGAATGAAAAGCTTCCAAAGAGTTAAACGAACCAATTTAACAAGTAATCTTATACTATAATAAAGACATTTGAGGAAAATTATATTTTATATCAAAAGTATTATTAGAGAATTTATCGTTGCAAACTTTAGCTAAAATAAATTCAAGTTTATGACTTAAGATTTAAAAAAAATCTAAATAAATTTGTTCAGATTAGGTTACAAGGTCACACTTATGAATGTCAAAGTTACACATTTTTTTCCTGTAATTTACATTTACTGCCACGTTCAGCAAAGCATGGGTGTAGGGCTCATAAGAAGAACGGGCAAGAAACTCATGGCCACTCTTTTTAATCACCAAGTTTTTGTTTACAAATCATAAGAGCTGTAAGATGCTGCAACCATTTCTCCATGAACTACTACTGAACATACTCAAGCATTTAATAAAATTTGATGGTAGCCTCTAAAGCAGTATGATAAATAGGAGCATCCACTTACATGTACATAAATAATCAAGACACATTCAATGATGATGTGGCTTTATTCGCATCAGTTTTTGTACATAAAGACGAACGTTTTATATATCCGAAGAGAAACGCATTGTATTGCATACCCACATTGCGCCATTCATAGTTTTGAATCCTACGTAATAACCAGCTATTACTGTCCACCGAGCACAGTGCCTCTCGCCGTACTACTACTGAGGATTTTTTAACAGTAAATGCCAAAAACACTCTGCTTGCCTGGGGATCGAAGGCAAGGCGTCATGCACAGCAGTCGCATTCCCCAAGGCTATTACCATCCATTGAGCGGAGTTCCAGACTCCGTGTTGTTACTGACAATTTCTCGACAGAAAACCCCAAAAACACTCTGCTCGACCCAGGAATCACATCATGCACAACAATCGCTTTCAATACCGCTGCGCTTCCGAATTAGAATTCAAGTAACACTATAAATTGTAGAGGTATATAATTTATATGGGTTTTCAGACAGTTCCCAGGCCCCCATATAGGAAGCCAATTCCAACTACCAGACTCAGTTCCTAGACCCCGTGCAGATATTTAGAATTTCTCAACAGAAAAAGCCAAAACTGTTTGTTTCACCCGGGAATCATACCTCATGCGCAACAATCGCTTTCACTACTACCAAGATAATTAATTCAAGTAAAGCTATATATTGTGTAAGTTTATATTCAGCGCGTATGTTCTCAGCAAAGTGTATGCACTGTTCGCGACACCCATTAATTTTAGATCTAAATAACACACCAGTTTTGAATTTTCATCTATTATTAAGATTTAGTATCGTAGGTTGCAAGAGTAAAATATATTCTAAAACTTCTTCTCTCTTAGCCTTTATTATTCCCAAGTCACTTGGGGTCGGCTTTTCTGGTCTAACCGGATTTGACTGGATATCAGTTTTTACACGGAGCGGCTGCCACCTGACCTCCGCAACCCGAAGGCTAACGATACCCTAAGGCTAGACCAGTGTCAGAATATTAGAGGGTACTGACTTTCCCAATAACGACTGCCATAGATGTTCATGGCAGCCGGGACCAATGGCTTAACGTGCTCTCCGAGGCACGGAGCAGGCGATAATTGTCAATCAATACGCACATAATTTCGAAAAGTCATATAACTTCCGAAAGTCAGAGGTGCGCGACGTGGGTTCGAACCCGAGACCCTCTGCATTGCAGTCTGTTGGTCTCCCCACTGAGCTATCGCTGCTCAAGTAAAATATATTCTAAAACTAGATCAAACTATATGCCACGAAATTAAATCAGTTTTTAGGGACCCTAACGCAATATAGAGTAATATAGGTCAAAAATTGTTTGTTGAGAAGTGGTATACTTGTACTTTTAGAATAATGCAATGTTGATATACATTTTTAACAGTATATGAATTCCCAAGTCGACGTATGGACGCCAGCGTACAAACGCAATGTGTGATGTTTATTCATTTTAGATTTATTAGATTACAATATTGATTTCTGTATTGAAATCATTTTATGAGGCAAATAACTATACAGGGTTACTGGTAACTCGACGTAATCCCAGCAATAATACATAGAGGAGTTAAATGCAATAAATTTAACCCACCATATTTATGGCGGAATGTTAAGCGTTTTTGAGATATGCTGAATTTAACGATATTTTAAAATATCATTTTTGTGCCCTTACGACACAATAAAAAATAATTGGCTCATTGGATGTCTTTTAACATTATTTTAATTTATAAAGTACCTAGTAAAAAAGTTTAATAAGTTAAAAAAACCCATAAATGCGTAATAAATAATAACCATGACTAAAAATGTTTATAATCTTATTGATAATTTTAACGTTGCTCGAGTTATATCTCATAGTCATATCTTGAAAACGGTTAACTTGCCGCCATACAATAGGGGAAGATAATTTTATTGCATTTTAGTTCCTCTATCTATTATTGCCGGGTTATATATACGTCGAGTTATCAGTAACCCTGTATAGCTTGCTAGTGCTTGACTTAATACCAAAATGTATAATTTTACGAGGATTTGAGTGCATTACCTGCGTCCTAACCTATGTAATCTCGATATTTCCTTGAGTACAATTAAAATCAAATATCATTGGAATGCTATTAATAATCCATACATAGATTCACAACTCTATAATATATGATTGGCACTTATTTATAACTCCTAATCTTACATAGACCTACTACCGTTTATAGCGCTCACTTCCAGGCATCATGCTTCAACGCAAAATTATTTATTATCACAAAAACTCAATAACATCTTATTCAAAACCGGAATATTATGATAGGCTGAAAATGTTAGCCCAAATTTATATAATTTATTATTGAAACAGTCATATGTACCAATAAATAATACTTATCTGAGTAAAGGTCCCATTACCTCGTACCGCGAATTTATTTTTATTTGATCTACATAGAAAGTAGGTATTAAATAAATGTATAAAATAAAATATAATAATAATATCAGCCCTCTATTAAACTGTTCCAATGCTGGACACGAGCCTCTTCTCAGTATAAAAGGATTGGGCCACAATCCACCACGCTAGCCCAGTGCGGCTTAGCAGACTTCACATATCATCCAGAGAATTATAGAGAACTTTCAGACATGCAGGTTTCCTCACGATGCTTTTCTTAACCGGTAAAGCAAGCGATAATTAACTATTTCATACGTACATAACTTCGAAAAGTCAGAGATGCGATCGATCTCGAGACCTCTGCGTGGCAGTTCAACGGTCTTCCAATAGACTAACGCTGCTGTAAATAAATTTAGATCAGTAAAATTAATTACTTAATGAAATTTAATAAGCAAAATCTGGCAGGAATGCAAATCAATGCGTTGTAATAATTATTCATAAAAATAATATATTTTGCTTGCCTGATTTATTTATAGCATGGCCCGGGTATGGTACAGAGTAATGGGCAGACACCTTAATGGTAGTATTAATATAATGTATAAGATAATTAATGAAATACCTTAATTTGCGTATTAATAAGGTTTCGATGTAATTTAAGTAAATTGCACTTAATCAGTGTAATGTATTTGCTTGGTTATTATCGATAACATCGAAATCAATGGCGCGTTAATGTATCTATTGGAATTGCAATCTATTGTAATGGTGTATATGTTAAAGCGCGATTGGACGAGATAGATTCTGAGCATGGTTTCCTCGGATAAAAGTAAATTAGTTATTAATATAGATCTATCTGTTTTCCAAGTTTTACGCGTGATTGGGTAACAACAATTCAAAGGTTAACATATCTTTATAATCTTTCACATATATTGATAGAAGAATTTGACAGTTCTTATATTAAACAGCGATAACATGTGTTTTGTAAGGTTCTCTTTTGTGTTCCCTGACTTTTTTATCCATAAATTAAAGCTAAAGTGCCATAATTTTTTTGTTCTAATCATCATTTGTCCGAATGATAACTTGCCCGAATTTAATGTCACATAATATCCCCTGCCATAAAATTGAAATCCCTAAATACAATATGCCCTAAATTTGTTTGTTATAAATATTACAATCAATACAAAAGACTTAAAACCGTTTTCAATAAAAGTTATAATTCCTAAATTCAAATTATTTAATGTTTATTTATCCTAATAATGTTTTTAAAACAAATTTGTATTACAAAGCTAGATGCAAGCGCAATATGGCTTTTGTAACGGCTCTAGCGCTGCGGGTCTCCGGCGGTCCCGCGCGTGCTAATCGTCACAGGCGGCTTTCGCTCACCACCGCAGCTGAGGCTGGCCGGCGTAGCCGTGAAGATTCCATCTATCCCATTTTCATATCTACGAGAAACCCCATCTAATATTCAGACACCCACACATCTTAAATCAAAACATCCAAGTATATCTCCGCACAATGAAGTGCTTTTATCCTCCAACATATAGCAAGGCCGTCCCAACAATTAATCCGGGCCTAACAAAAAACCGACCGAACACAATAGCTGTTGTATTCGCACCGCTCACAAATGGCCAACAACCTCTTGCCATTATCCGCATAAATTGTTAGGGAATCATCTTTGTCCCGAGGCTTTGTTCCCTCGCCTCTTTAGCAACTGTGGTCTTCATTAACTTAATTATGTCCCTGCCTATTGTGTGTCGAGTGCGTATGACCTTTTCTAATAGCTGAACAGGAGTAAAGCTGTTTCGATTTTCCGAAGAATTTTAATATAATTGGTACTTCCAAGAGGTAACTCCTAGGCTGATGTCCTATTTCGAAACTAAGTTATCAAAGACAAATGGCAATTTTGTTGATCAAAAGTAAAGCTGGTTCGTGGAATTTCAATGTAATTGGGACAGCAGTTGATATTTTAGTTCAAGCAAAACATACACATAGGCCATCAAAAATTATAAAGTTACTTTTAATTCAGTTTGGAGAATTATTGAACCTGGAACTTAACGCACTACCAAAATCAATACAATAATTCAATACAATTTTGGAGAACGGCTATATCATTGATGTACTTTTTCAGTAGCATGATAGCCGTCACTCGATAGTGACCGCCAAAGGCTTTTTCCTTAATTTCCTCTGTGAATGTGAATTTCGGCACCACTTGAATCCAACTATTCCCCGCCATTTTGACAAGATTTAATTTCCATCTAGTACAGTCAGTTACGCCGAGTGATGCCATTGTGTCTCGCTATCGCCGAAAACTAACGCTTTGATATTGCTCTTCCTATGGAAAAATGGCTATCGGTCACTAGGTGTGATAAGGGATAATCATATGGCATAACACATTCTAACTAATACTAAGTACTCGGTTCTGGCTACAGTTGGAAAGCCTACCTATTTAGTTTGGTCTTCTTCATATGATATATTATAACATACTAATTTCTATATGTATAGGTGGGCAACGGGCACAAGGTCCATTGTAAGCCATTTCCAAAACTTCGAAGACGAATATCATCAGCAACGATCTGATCTGTGATTTAACTTAAACCGGAACTGTTTCGGGAGTCATCCTAAAAATAATCATCGGCCAGTCTCCATCCTGTAACGTATTCGCGAAGTGAGTATGGTGTCTAGGATTCATTAGTAGGCCCTTAAATGCTATCAGATGTCCAGCGATGACAATGTGCGACTAATATAATATTTATATTGCAAGCATCCATAGCCAACAATAAAAACTTCAGGTAACACTAATATAATATGACAGAGGCATTAAAAAAATTTCGACCTTGATAAATCGTCTCGATGCGCTGTCAGTGTAAGGGAAAATATCTCTATAAAATCGTTGTCACCAAAATATCTGCCTAACTTTAAAAAATCCATTACTCTTCGTTTGTGTTGCTTATGTTCACCATATTACTAAAGCCATAATACTGTATATCCCCACTCTATATCTGCCGTCCTTACAAAAAGTGTAATAACTCGAGTTTTGAGCCGAATTGAATTAAGTACATATTCGGAATCAGCAAAACGAGGTCTATATATTCTCTTTAGACAGTTTCTACGTATCTATAACGGAGCCGGATTAATACTAAGCATATCAGCAATATCTAGGTGCGTGTTATATGTTTTTTTTTTTTTTTTTTTTTTTTTACGTGGGGGAATGCATGACGCTTACCCCTCCGCGGGGGCGGGCGGAGGGGTTATGTCGGACTCGGCGGGGTAAAAGAAGATGGTAAAGATGATAACGTACCTCCCGGAATACCGACTAAACCTACCACGGTGTTCCTCGACAAAACCACTATCGACGGGGCCGCGCGAATCACTTTCGCATGCGGTCGCGACCCCGCCGAGGTTTCGGCCCGCCGTATGAAACGGCAGGCCACTACACGAAAGACCTACCCAAAGGCACTTCTAACACTCCCTACTGTCCCCCCTAGAGGGGAGACGGACTCGAAACAACAGAGGCGCGCGTGGGAACACGCACGCCGCCTCTCGGACCTGGTGCTGAACGGATGGCGGGCAGGCCCACAAAGCCCGCCACCCCCAGGTCAAGTGTTATATGATTGACTTATCAAGACCGAGATAACTGTAGATAGGAATAAGTTAGTTACGCTATTAAGTATTTTTTTCTAACTAAATCTGCAATATGTAAAGTTATTATATTTATAATTAGAATATTTCCTTCTTTGTAATCTTCATTTACTAGTTATAATTGCAATAAGTTTGAGTTATTGCATTTATAATTAGCATATTTCGTTATAGATAATCCTGATTTACTAGTTAGTAAATTAAATCTTAATAACATTTTTACATTCATAGCTTTCCCGTTTGTTACCAGAGCATTAATTTCGTTACTGAGTACCAAAGGACAGGGCCTGGCGTCATTAGAAAAAATTTTTGCAGACTTCTCTTTATTCATGTTTGATATAAAAATGTAACTGCAGAAAATAAAACACTTAATGCACCTATGGTTAGGAAACAGTTATAAAAATGTATAAATTGCTACTCAAAAATGCATCATGTGGGTTTCCTTACCATTAATGCAATAAGTAGTTTACTTATTGCGGTTATGTCTAGTAAATATTGTTTCTACATACTAATCATACTAAATATAATCAGATTTATTGTTTTTTTTAAAGCGGGAGTAAATGTATTTACAAACATTAAGTACTACATAATATTCTCCATATTTTTATCTATCATGTAGTGAAAGTTTCAAGTCAATACCATAAACAGCGATGGAGATATAAACAAAATAAGAAATAAAATATTGAACCGCGTTTTTCTCGAAATTAGCTTTAACTTAGTTATTACACTTTTCGTAAAGACGGCAGATAATATGCTCCCAGTATTCCCATAGAAGTCAGCCCCACTTACTGTCTACGAAAACTATTAAAGGACTGGCTCTGAACTCCAATGCATCGTATGCCCATCTATCAATCAAAAGCTTTGTGTGTGCTAGATATGACGTAACGCGTATAAATAGTAGATGGAGCCAAAAAGAATTGGCTGTTTTATGTGGAGCTGAGAAAAAGTAAAGCTCTTAGCGTCATGTGCAGTGACTGGATATACAGTGATCATATCAGCTTACTGTCAAATAATAATCTATGCAATCTGCAGAGCGAACGAATTTTTAAAGCATTTGCAATGGTAGCTTTTTTGTAGCTTTTGGAAAACTGCCTATGAAAAAGCAAGCATTTAAGCTCACCATTTGTACATATTTATTCAAAAATGCTCTATATATATTACTATAAAAGACTATTCTACTATTAAGCATTGTGATAATAAGGTTTGGTAGCTGCTTGCATAATAAAAGCGTAGACAAAGTACTAGCCCAGACAGGTTCCCAAAGAATTGAGCAAAGTTTCCGATGTGATTTGTCTATAATTGATAGTTGATAGAGTCATTATTATCCTTATTGAACAACCTACTTTAAAATTGCAACCCTGAACATCAAAAGACCTGAGAACTCCAAACTAATTTATAATAACTCCGAGGTCAGCCTATTCTAAGTTATCTTTACGCAAAGTTCTTTAGCTTTGAGCAGTTCTGCCAAGAACCGAAGGTCATCAGTTATTGATGACCATAAGTTCCGTTGTATCAACTCATATTTTTACTCCAGAAAGTTCTGAAGTAAACAATATCGCAATAAAACGTTGAGAATCGAAGTTACGCAACCTTTTGACTTTGACTTGACTGATTTCCTTTCTAAAGATTAATACACAAATAATTGAGTGAAAATATTTTCTATACAAATAATGTGCTGGAAAACAAAAACAATTACATACGTAGAAACTTGGATGTAATTGGTTTCCAAGAGTTCTTTGAGCATTTATTATATAAAAGAGTTTCTTTACCTGAAATTAATACTACTCTTATACGTAATGCTATCAGTAAGCTTTATAGAAAAATCGCTTCACCGTTTATTCAATTGCTTAAGTAAGCACCATCTCCATTTCTAGTCAATGATCGCATGGGATAATGAATATATCCACAAATTTAATAGCTATAGTATTAATAAATACAAGTTGGTGGATGCATCAAAAGCCAAATCCAGCCTTTTTATAGCATAAAAAAGAAAGAAGTAGTAATGAAATACATAGTATATTTTGTCTCATTTTCAGATAGTAGATGATCTACATCAATAATATCAGAGGGTACGGCCCTTGGTCAGAACATTATTGATCTACACGATATTGCAGTATATACAAGGTCATTTCTATGTCACTTCTTATAAGGATCAAATGTGATATATTTGTATCTCTGTTATTTGGTATTTGAAGCCTAAACTATCAACTATTCGTTTTATTTATTCATATATTAGTTATGTATAAACAAGCTGGTATTTTCTTCCTCACAAATTTCAGAAAGATTTTCTGCTAGGTACTGCCAAATATAATCAATACTTTCGTCCACACTTTGCTATTTGCAACGCAGAAAGAATATTCATTCCATCCATCACATCTGAAAAATTCTACGTCTATTTGCCCAACAACTTTTTCGCTAGCCACGTAGAAAAGTACTGAAATTATTCACATCCAATCACAACTTGGCATTTCCCCGACATTTTGTTCTAGTGCTCCGCCAACAAATGTATTTTTAGAAAGCGGTGAAGTTGCCGTCAAATTATTAACTTTTAAAACAAAGAAGTGGCCTAACGACAGGCGAGTTTTAATAAACAAAAGAGTTCGTAACCGTTGTTAAGTTTTGGGGAAACTTTCCGTCATTAGTGATGTTAGAATAAAGATACACTCGTAAGTAGAAAGTTCAATGTATTAATGAGAAACTTTCTCTGTGATCGATATTTTTTATATTATGTTATAATGAATTTACAATAGTTAGACAAGAAGAATACATTCATAGCATACAATTAGATATATATTTATATGATACACTAATAAAAAATTATACATAGTATAATATTGTCTTCTGTTTACGCGAATATTATTCATTGAAATTAAACTACTATATACGGATTTTATCGCGTTGTTTATTTGACACACTGTGTGTGAACATGTGCAACAGGGGACCAACCGCTACCTGAGATTTGACAAACCACAGATTCTCGCTAAAGAACACCGATTCCTTCCATGGATGCTTCGCGAGGCTATTAAAATCAAAAAACATCCTAATTTTAATAGAGAAGATGGTTGGAATGTACCACCAGCTTGGAATCCAGTAATAAAAATAGTCAAACCCAAGAAGAAGCAAACCACAGCTAGACTTCATGATACTTTGAGCTCATTCGGCGTAAATAGAAACACCAATGATTAAATTATGTTCGGGTACTTTGAAATAACTACACTGGAACATTGAGACAACTACCATCTTAGTCTCCCCGTGACCATGGCTGCTGAAAAGCAACCGAAACGTCGGAGAAAGTGTAAATGTTTTAATAGTTTTAATAATAATTAAAATAACTTAAAATTAGTAAAGTTTAATAGTAGTAGTAGTGTAACAGTTTTTCAAAATAATGTAATAAAGTGTCAAATAAACAACGCGTTAAAATCCGTATATAGTAGTTTAATTTCAATTATACATAGTATTTAGAACCCAAATCAACCAATGTTTGCAGCTGCTGCTGTTGATGATAATAAATATAGTTTTTCCTACTTGCAATAATATGTGTGTGAAGATCTCTATCTTCACACACATATTATTGCAAGTAGAAAAAATCAAAATCTATTTTTCATAAAGGTTTGATGACTATTAGAGTGCCTCTGCACTCTAATAGTCATCAAACCTTTATGAAAAATAGACTTGTTTAACGAGTATAGCTATTTTGAATACGGATATTTTTTATAGCACTGTGACAAGTCAATTTTATGAAAGTAAATGTGGAGAGTTTTAAACTTTATCCGATTTTAATGAAGCCTGCGACTGCCTGTTTGTAACCAATGAGTAGATATAATAATAATAAATGAAAGTGGATTATGCCTTTTTGTCGGTATTTAAAATATTTAAAACACATTACCAGAGCCACGTGCACTGGTCATCCTCGGTCTGATTTCTTTACTCTCTCTCTCTCTCTCTCTTTATTTATTGTCTATTTAACCGATACGTGATTTTCTCTTAACGCCTTATATCAAGTCTGTCATACCACTTTTGCAATGATCATAATTTCGTTGGTGCTAACCTGACAATTATTGGAATGCCAGACATTATAGAAAACCTATTGTATCTGGCTGCCGATGTGCTGCTGCGACGCTGCGAATTTTCTTACTTGATGTTTAATATTGTCATTGATTATCCGTTTATGTATATTTACAATGCAGAGGGTATAGTTCATGTGTCACCCATTATATACGGCAAAGGAGTCAATCATATGAGGCACTTATCAGTCTTGTTCTCAATTAACAGCATAGTACCATAAATACTACTTACCAGAGAAACATAACACAAGTTTATTTGACTACAATATTCCATTTCTCGAGTCAAAGATTATTTCCCTAAAACCTACAGTACAGTTTGTCCTAGATTTAGGCATAAAGGCAGTACGGTATAAAGGCAATATACATCGATATCTCTATATTCTATAACATCACGCAATCATAATAAATTTCAACATCACGACCAAAGTCTAAAATCAGTTTAAACTCGCAGACGTGACATGAAAATTAAATTGACACTATATTTTAACGGATTAAATGAAAACCCAAATTTGATATAAAAACATGTAAAGTAATATATCAGGTTACACCGAAAATAGTGATCCAATATACACAATATCCATTCCACAACATGTCGAGATTTCATCGACAGCCGATTAACAATACACGTTGCAGTTTATCGACAGTTAATCTATCGATGTTTCCGCATCACTAGCAGGGTCTATTCTGTTACAAGTTCCTCACAAATTTTGCCGAAAGAAAGGGCGAGTGAAAACATTTTTATATAATGAAGGGCTCCCACAGCCTCTTATTAAAGGGAGTACCAAGCATTAATTTGTAATTAGGAAGGGCAACGGGGTTGAGAGCGTAGTGCGCAACGAGCCGACGGATGGGATAAGTAAAATATTATGTTATATCTTTTTCGCAGAGCTAATGTAGTGTATCGAAGATCATGTGCTTGGTTATAATTAAACATCATGTAATTATAAATCACATTTAAGCGTCATAAAAATCAATTCAGAAAATTCAAAATAAATTTATTCAGATTAGGTTACAAGGTAACACTTATGAATGTCAAAGTTACACTAAATTTTTTCTGTGAATTTACATTTACCGCCACGTTCAGCAAAGCAAGGGTGTAGGGCTCATGAGAAGAACGGGCAAGAAACTCATGGCCACTATTTTTAATCGCCAAGTTTTTGTTTACAAATCATTAGAGCTGTAAGGTACTGCAACTATTTCTACATGAACTACTACTGAACATACTCAAGCATTTAATAAAATTTGATGGTAGCCTCTAAAGCAACAGTATGGTAAATAGGAGCATCCACTTACATGTACATAAATAATCAAGACAAGGCATGATTGTAGTCCGCAGTTTAATTTAACATAATTGTAAAGTATTTGTTTTTATTTCAAAGCACATACGATTTTCCCTCCGATGGTAAGTTGTTGATATAGCCTTTGATGACTTGCTAAACAAAACAAAACGAGGCCGATCTTGGATTGCCAACCATATGGTAAAGAAATTAGAAGTGGTATCTAAGGAAAATAATCGGCAAGGTGGCTATCATGTGGGAGCTCACATACCTACGTTTTTTAGTCGTGCCCTCTCATACACTTCTAATCGTAATCCTGACTAATATTAAAATGCGAATATGAGTTTGTTTGTTTGTTTGTTACGCTTTCACGCCTTAATTACTCAACTGATTATTATAATATTTCGCATACATGTTTTGGGGAACAGAAAAGAACATAGGGTATCTTTAATCCAGAAAGAAGTACTGTTACTTTTTTTTTTTTTACGTGGGGGAATGCATGACGCATACCCCTCCGCGGGGGCGGGCGGAGGAGTTATGTTGGACTCGCCGGGGTAAAATAAAGATGTTGAAAAGATGAAGTATCTCCCGGAATACCGACTAAACCTACCACGGCGTTCCTCGACAAAACCACTATCGACGGGGCCGCGCGAATCACTTTCGCATGCGGTCGCGACCCCGCCGAGGTTTCGGCCCGCCGTATGAAACGGCAGGCCACTACACGAAAGATCTACCCAAAGGCACTTCTAACACTCCCTACTGTCCCCCCTAGAGGGGAGACGGACTCGAAACAACAGAGGCGCGCGTGGGAACACGCACTCCGCCTCTCGGACCTGGTGCTGAACGGATGGCGGGCAGGCCCACAAAGCCCGCCACCCCCAGGTCAAACCTCAGGGTGGCTGGAGGTCGTCCCGCGCCCTCCGTCGCCCGGCTCTGCGGTTGGGGAGAGGGTT
Organism: Catocala fraxini; assembly: GCA_930367265.1. Taxonomy (NCBI): domain Eukaryota; kingdom Metazoa; phylum Arthropoda; class Insecta; order Lepidoptera; family Erebidae; genus Catocala; species Catocala fraxini. The sequence goes on from OV884038.1 coordinate 24,293,350, forward strand.
CAAATGCTCCCTCTCCCGCTCCGCCGCCTCCATGATGGAAATTACTTCCTCGCAGAAGGAGGCGACGGCGTTCCACGACTTCTCACTCCGGACCATAGACTGAACTACGGCCGGGAGCGAGAGGGCAACCAATCCGACTGCCACGATCAACTCTCGGCGCTGCGTTGCCCAGGCGGGGCAAACCGCCAAAGTGTGCAGCGCCGTGTCCTCAACTACGTCGCGGCAGTCGCCGCAGTGGTGACAACCGGGCGTCTCTTGCCGGCGTATACGACACAGGAACTGGCCAAAACAACCGTGGCCAGTAATTACCTGTGTCAGCCGGAAGGTGAGGGCGCCATGGCGCCTCTCCAGCCACTCCTCAAACACGGGACTTACCGCCACGATCGTGGCGTGCCCACTGTTACTAAACTAACCTAACGTAACCTACATTTATGTGTGGAAGCCGCGGGCAAAATCTAATTCAGAATATATCAAATATTAGTATTCTTATGTTAGATGCCTGTGAAGAGATGGTAATACTCCAGGCAAGCCGACTAATTTTTACCGCTATCGTATAGTTTGCCACCTCGAGATTAACCACTCCTAGACACCGACAATACAATACAGGTATGATGCTATATCCTAACTATCCTAACTTAATATATATCATCATTAAGAAATTTCACATACACGTTGTCAGGAGAACAAAAAAGGACATAGGCAACCTTTGATCTAGAAATATGTTCTCTTACTGGTTAGTAAGAGAACATACTTACTTACTTACTTATATGTAGGTATATTAAACCTAACATACCTACATATAAATAAGCTAAGCCACTCGAACTTCGAACATTATGCATTATATTTCTAGTTTTACAAAGTGGAATCATATGAGATGCTAAAATTGTACGTTGAACCAAATGAGTTAAATTCTGTAGCATTTTTGTATGTTGCTGGAACAGATAGTCCGTGAATAAACTAAATATAATTATTTTAAGTTCAAAGATAGTCCAAACCATTTATTATAAAAATATATGTTAAGAGGTACAGCATTGTTATAATATTATATTAATTTATAAACAAAAACTAATAAAATATGACACCTGACTTTTTTGCTCACTGAAAGAAAAACTACGTACCATTAAGGCGAATTCAAAACTTACAAAATTAACAAAGCCTAAGACAAGAATTCTAGTTTAACTGTAATCGTTTCCATTCCAGTAAATACTAAGGCTTAAAATGAAGATAAAATAAAAAAATCTCGCGTAAGAAGTGGTTAAGAAAAAGTACTAAACAGATAAAACGAGCATAAATTATCGTGAAATCTGTAAATCATCACAGACTTTATACTAAATAACTCCACTCCAAGAATTACAAGACATTCTATTCCCCCTCTTTTCTTTAAGACGCTCTTAATACGGCAAAAATAAAATACCTAAGCATTTAATGGAGGCATTAAAAGCATTTGGCCATACATTTTAAGTAAATGTATTTATTTTTAGGTGAACTCAAAATTAAGAGCTATTTTCGTCAAAAGATTCATCTTGTTTCTGGAGATCATCTTTAAATTGTATATTTTGGATCTTATCATGACTTTATTCAAAAGCATCTTCTTATCTTATATTTACATCCATTACTTTATCAGTGTTTTCAATTGAATCGTGTTCTTAAACAAAACGCGCAATGTAATTAGTCACAAAGTGAGCGATCGCTATCATCTATCGTCGAGTGATCTGAGTACCGGTCAGGACCCTTAAAGGCACGAAGATAAACATCTAAGAAAAGGTCGCTCTCGTGAAATTTCTTTTCCCATTCCGAGACCTTTTTTGTGAATAGACCAGATTCTTTCATTTCGGCGTTCTGCCGTAGATAATATTGATAAAGGCACGATTGAAAGTTTCGGGTCACTACGACGCCACTTACGCAACGATTTAAAGAATGCTCCCACATTAAGAAAGGGAAAACCGTACAGTATTCTGTAAATAGATCGTTCATTTGTAGCCTTATAAATGCCCTCGGAATTTATTTGTGTCATAAACTTGGTGAAGGTGAAATTAAAGCTCTCAGTCGTTGTAAATAAGGAGCTTTTAGTGTGCGTATTGGCAGTTTTCTTATTGGGAAAACAGACTTTAGAAATTATAACCTTTGTCAGGACGGAATTTATTTTTTTATGGATTGTTAACATTAAATTGGAAGTTTCAAGTTGTCTCTGAAATGACAGGCTAATTCAAACTTTTTACGATCTTATTCGTAGGTCTGTCAACAGACCAAAAATATTGTGAATATGAAAAAAATTAATGCCTATAGAATATTCATACGAACGTCGGCGGAATGAAAACTAAAAACCGTATTTGAAATTACCGTATATATCAAGAATAAACTGATTTAAGGATTTGCTTTGATGGTTAATGTAAGATTAGCAAGGTTCAACATTCAAAGTAGCTTAAGTATAAGGGATATATTTTGTAATTCTCCAAATTATGCTTACAAACTATGTACATCCAATTAACGCAAAACTAAACAATCAATATATTTAGTTAATACCATCCAACTTAGGGATAAACACTAATCCTAGTTTATATTAAAGGATTTATAACATCAACAGGTGGAGACAGTCTCAAAAACCGCTTATCTGTTGAAGGAGCAAAGAGCAACAAAGCAACGACAGCAACGAGGCAACAGCAACGGAGCAACAGCGATATGAAGCTCGACGCGACTGACTTTATTTAGTAGCACCCGGTGTGCCTAACGACGTCTGACATAGGGTTGGCGAAGATGCTATGACAATCAGAATAAAATATGGAGCATTGCAACTAAATTTAATCAGATATTTTGTCATCTGTCGTTTTATTGGTAAGTATGTGTATTTTAGTGACAGTTTCAATATAAGTAAAAATTATAAATATTTGTTTCAAAACCACTCTAGCTAAAACATTCAATTTAGCCATCTTAACTTTGCCCAAACAAATTCAGGTATAATATAAGCGGTACATAATTAATATAAATAATTATGCTAGTTGTAAGTTATTATTAGGTATCAATTGTTAAAAATATTCGACTTTTATGCTAAAGTGTCTTTATATGAAAAAGTAAAGCGTTTTTGAGGTAGATTTTAGCATATTATTATTTAGTATTTACCTCTACAATTGATCTATGAATTCATCCAAATTAGTATACTGTATTGTGCTTACCCTAGATTGAACTATTATAATATAGCAAATATTCTTTAAATTCATTTTAGCAGTTTGGTTGTAATTGAGTTACATACTTTCTGAGTTTCTTGTTTATAATTATCATATTTCGCTGGTGCAAAGTGAAGCGGCTCAGAGTCAACCCTATTCAGATTTCTTCCCGCATAAGATATACATGTTATATTATTAAATTTGGTTACTTAGCCGCGGTTTAAAATTTACGATCGTATCGGAACTCGTTACACAAAGCAATTTATTGGTCATCTGCCTTCTGCAGAAAATATTGGACAGTTTAGGCTCAACTTTTAAACATTGCTACTGTTTGTCGCTTCACTTAGAAATATATTCTTTATAATATTGGTTATTAAGTTGATAATAAAGTATTTAGGTAACAAACATTTCGTAGAAATCGAGATATGTACATATAGTTTGGTTTTCGAAAGTAATGAGGACTCAATCAAAATATTGGCACTAAAGAAAGCTTGTTTAAACATTGCTCATTTCTGAAAATATTTTTGGCCAATAACAAAAGTAGGCACTCGGATAATCTTTTCATTTCGTTAGTTGCTCTTACCTAAAATATGCCGCTTCGTCGCATTTCCTGGGAGACAATGAACGGATTAAATCCGGAGATGGATAGCGACATCCATCTGGTACAAATAATTTATGGCCAATTCAGCTGCCAAGCATGGCGATTATGGCATTCCCTCCTTTAGAACCTTTTTAGGCTGAATCATGAATGCTTACTGATGATAATGATTCTCACTTCGAAACGTTTAGAATCGATATTTTTGGTATAAATTGCTAAATGTTATTGGCCAGTTTCACAATGTTCAAGTAAAATTTATTAGAAATAGAAATTAAATGGTGTATTTTTTCTTAGGCTTGTTAAGAGTGATGTCGTAACATTTACATATGTTAAAGAATAATGCTAATTGGATATTGTAAAACAGGCCTTCAATATAGTTATTAGACCGACAGTATTATGAGCAAAAGCTTTGCCAGTACATTGGACCAGTTAGTAACATGATGTCCATAAACGAGAGAATGTAATATGAAGCTATCGATTTTAATTAAGGTGTATCATCTGAAGAATGTTGATAGATAATAGGCTATTGTTTCTCAATCTATGGACAGATGTAACTCATGCCTCTAAAGAGTGGAGACAATACCTAATATTGCCTCCGCTCTTTAGAAATTGCAGTATAATAAGTTTGTTTTTTAGCTTTTTTAGCTGTGACTTCCCAGAGGTCTATAAGCAAACGCTATATAATAGGACTAATATATTTTTTTCATTTGCTTTCACATCAGTGATTATAACATTGCAAGTAATACTTCTGGTGTCTTAACCTATTAGGTCACAGCGGCACACGGGTGGCTAGACACAATTAGTTTTCAAATAGGGCTGGCATTTTAACAATTGACAATGTTTAGTATTGTTTAACTGAATATTTAATAATAAAAATGTTTTTTTGCTTTCAAACACGATATTAAACGCTGTTACATTGTATTAAATTATAAAGTTTATACATGAATTATAAATTAAATACTTTTACAAATTACAGATTATTTTGAATTTCCAATAAATAATTCTTTAATAAAGATGAAATTGTGCTGAACCAATCAAGCGTGTAACTTTATCTTAAATAATCTAAGGCTTAACAATTTAATTTGATTAGGTATTTTATTATATACGCGTCCAAACGATATAAGCGGTATTTAATCTATCACAATTATATTTTGGTGACTTTAATTTCAAGTGTGTACATGTTACAGTTTTAAAATTATTTTCTTACTTACTAAAATAAATATTCCACAAAGGTATACTGACTGAGTAGTATAATCGGACTGAATTTCGTAAATAGCTAGTACATTTTCGTGTCACCATTACTCTTTTTAGGTTAGTACTTTTACCCACGTAATATTATTAGAAATTTATCCATGGCCAAATTAATTTCAAGTTACGTGCAACCAAAATGTCGCAATTGTTAAAATTTAGGTGATTCAGAAACCTTAGGCAAAATTTCTCGCTACTATAGTTTCTGCCTAATTCGCAGGTCCTGGACTAGGACGAATATTCAAATGGAATAATGATTCTATTATACTAAAATACACAGCCATGAAATCACAACGTTATCAAAAGGAAAAGGCCTTAATCAATTCAACAATAAATTAGTTTCCCTACAGCCGGATGTAGAATAATGAATGTTGCAAATTGTGGGGATTTATTGGGACCCGTATTTGTTAATAGCTATAAATTAATTAGTTGGTGTAATCCCGTGCCCGCTGGTCGGATTGATAATAATTAGTTTGTTCAAACTGTGACCTTGCGGTGTATTGTAACACTTTTTTTTATACATCTACGTTGGCAAACGTGCACACCCACCTGATGGTAAGTGGTCACCGTAGCATATGGACGCCTGTAACACCAGAAGCAGAACAAGAAAACAAAAAACAAAAAGCAAGTGTAACAATTTTCAAAATTTTGTAATCAGGTGTCAAATAAACAACGCGATAAAATCCGTATATAGCAGTTTAATTTCAATGAATAATATTCGCGTAAATAGAAGACAATATTATGACTCATATCAAGATGCTGATCGTTAGTAATTTACATACTTAATCAAGATTAAGTACTAGAATAAGACTTTCTTTATAACTCTTTTTATAAATGATCGGATAGCATTGGCTCTCTTTCTAGTCATTATGCTTTCTCGTTATATTACTCATTCATTTCGTAATATTGTGCTAAACATTTTAAAACGGGTTCTGTGATGGTCTGACCTTAACTTATCACTTACGCCTTTTGACTCCTTCATTGAATTTTTGGCGAAGCTACGGGCTAACATTTTCTACCCAGTGGAGTATCCTACATAGTTTTTATTTTTGTTTTTCTTCCAAAAAGGCAACTCCCACACTAAGAATAATTCCTGTATTGCAAAGAACTTTACAAACATTCAAACATCGGACACAAAGAACATCCAGACTCGGAACAACTATTTGTGGATCACACAAAGTTTTGTCCCGTGTGGTATTCGAACCCACAACAGTCAGCGCAATGGCAGGGACGAGGCGACCATTTAAAGCACACGGATGACGTATCCGTGCAGTCTAAGATAGATAAATATGTTGTTCTACGAGTAATATATTAGTGGTAACATCAAATACGCAAGACTGGTATTCAGTTACGTGAAACCTAAACTTAGCCGACGAAACTATGGATATACGACCATACTTAGTATTTCAAAAATTTTATATACAAGTTTGGACTTAATATACTTATTTTTCCAAAGCTACTTTTCAACTTCATTTTCAGACTTCGTAGAAATAATATGTTTTTAATTTTCATTATTTAATAATTATTTTCTTTATTTAGTGAATAAGAACATAAACGACAAAAGGTTTTAGAACTTGTTGCTTGTTCCATACATGAGTTAAAGATTTGTATTACTTATAATAATTAATTTAATTTAGTATTGCAGAGGTACCTCGTGATTATTTGTGTTGTTATCTAATACCTTGCTTCTCTTTTCGAAAAATATTTATGGACTGCCTTTGCATTGTCACAAAGTGTAAGTGTATGTGTCTTCATATCATCCTTCTATCGATTATAAATTAATATAAAATTTAGTCATATTTCATAATTACAGTTTAGTAGACACAAATCCTGGTATATTTAGTCTTCTTACCTACATCATTATCAATCAATTATTGTAATTCTTTATCGATTTAAATATTCAGTAATATATGGGACAATGGCTTCAACACCTTGTTGATATGAGTTGTTAAATACTGAAATTATATATAAATTTTATGTTACGTTTTAAAAACTGGACGTGAGATTCTTGCCGGCTTCTCATAAGCTCGATTTTAGCCCTTTGCCTGAATCTAGTAACTAGCCCTAATGTAGCTGTAGTAACTTAGTAAACTCACTAATTTCCATGTTCATAAGTATTACTTTGTAACCTAAATTAATACATGATTTTTAACTTTGCCTTTAAAAGAGAACAATTATTACAAGCGCTAAGAGATGAGTTTTAAAATCGAAATCTACAAAAACACCTTCCAACTTCAAGATCCATTCCTGTCGAACAAAACTCCATACAAAGATCACAGCGCACTATGACAGTTATAAAAAGTGTTGAAAAAGCCCCGGCTTGGCTAGTTGGTAAGTTGAGTGATATTTCAAAGCCAGAGCTTCTGGGTGCGACGTTTAACACGACTTCTGGCTCGACCAAGTTTATTTTAAACTTGGCCATTGTAATTCTGAACCGGATTCAACCGGTACGTAGTAGTTCAGACAAGTGTGGGTAGTTTGCTTGAATGAGATAATTAAGTTGTTAAAATAAATTATGCTAATGTTAAAAGTTAATGTGTTTAGAATACTATGTTAGAAATTTTAGAGAGAGGAAATGGATTCTGAATTTCGTTATATAAACAGTAAGAGGTATAGATTTTATTTTTGTAAGTGATTCTCAATATATGATTTAATTTATTAGTAATATTATTTAGTTTAAAAAACAGTTTATATATCTTCTTAAAATTAAAATAATGAGTAATATTCTATATTATTTTTATTTTCTTTTGATGGCCTAAAGGTATTTTGGGTGATTGAGTAGATATTTTGAATAGATACACGGCAAGCACGTACTACAACAACTACTGTAACAAGTATACTAATCTGTCAAGTCTTAAAATGCTAGACATAATTAAAAATGTGTAGTGTCTAACCACTGGTGTGCTGCCGTGTGGTGTGTACACATAATATATGAAACAAATAATATCTTTGCTAGTACTGTCATAATATCTAAACAACACAGCAACAGATTCTGACTTATCCAATTCATGATCCAAATTTGCGCTATAAGACCATCTACAGGTACATCGAAGATATAAGAACTGTCATAAACTTCGTCAAAATAACGAACATTAATATTCGCCTGTAACATTAACAAATTATTAGTACCTACATTCAGTTATGGTAGTATAAAATAGTTTTAATAAACATTTTAGTTACCATAACAATGCTTTTACAATGATGTAAATGTATTTATCGTTATTAATGTGTGTTATATCGAAACAATATAACAATTCATCCACTGCAAACTAATTAATAATAATTTTCTAAATTTGACCAAATAATTTATTGGCATAGTACTAATATAATTATATAATTTGACTAAATAATTTATTGGCATAGTAAAGTCGAAAGTTTCTTCAGTAAAAAGACGGTATAATATATTTATTAATCAATTAAATTGGCTAAGCCTCAAGAAACCCTCAACCATACATCAACGCGCAAAAGGGTTTTTATGAGCAATCTACTCGGCTGTTATCTTATAGTGTAAACAGTTGATTAACCCCCTCGGGAAGCTTAAACGCCCCCTACGCTCATACGACATAATGGCAGATTTCGGTCTACCATTCCTCTCAATCAAAAATAAACCTTATTCAACCAAAATAAGGTTAGTTTTTCTAGAATTGGAATCCCTAAGGTATCATTTCTTCCAGTACTAAGATAATGCTGTTCCAGTGGTCCAGTTCATTTGTCAACGAGATTAGGACGTGTCCAGATGAGTTACTGGAGTGAAGTAGTAGCTACTGGCTTGTTGTGGACCCTAGTATTTAGTGTAACTGGTAATAGATGTAGCGGCGAAAGATAAACTTGCTAGTTTGGGTGACTTTGTACGCATAGGAATAGTTTAGAATTCAGGAACGAGGGTTTATGTTTTGGGACCCTGATGTATTTACGGAAATAAGGTCTGTTGTTGTTTGTCTCTCAAAGTCGTCAGCTTAAAATGATTTACAGTTTAAACGTCGTCTGGGTCACTTATGGATCCGAATAATAGATTTGCTATTATATCTTCTGCGTGAAAACTTTTTCTAAGATTATAGACTACTTGAAGATATTAATAATTTCAATTTTGAATTTTATTAGTGCTCCGCAAGTTTTTTAGAAGATATTTTGGCAACATATTGGCAGTAAATAATCAGACCATGAGCCAGAATGATCTTGCAATAAGCCGGAAACCTAGTAGAGGAACCAATAAGGACCGCCATTGGACTCATATATTGGTGATCCATCACTAAATGCGATTCATAAAGATTCTCGTGATTTATTCAATTTTGCAGAGCGTACGAGATATAAACACTTTAGGCGTACGTTACGACAATCCTCGCATAGCTATGAATCTTATCTTAATTAATAATTAATCTTCTTTGAAGAAATGGTAAGATATTTATCATACGTATATGTCTGGTAATTATTGTACTGAACCGAGAGTGGTTTTTTAAGTCATACCACTACTCCTAGTGCGCCGAGTGATGTGAGTTTGATTTTACATGAGTCAAAAAATTGAGTAGCCAACGGAAACAAAGATTCTTAGACTCTGTAACCGAATAGTCTTTGCTTCTGCTGTTTAAAATGGCACATGGATTATCTACGGCGGGACTTGTCTACGAAAATTAATCTCACTAGCATAGATTTGTAACAGAACTAAAGATATCCAATTTTAAAAATACAATTTTGTTTTATCCGTACTTTGCGCAACTACGACATTCTGAAATTATAAAATGTATTAAAAGTTGATTTGCACTCGTTAGCTTAGCATTGATCCTAAACTTTTAGATTAATATTTAGTTCATAATTAGCTCGTTATGAATTATAAATCTGCTAGCCGTACTTTACTACCGCATAATATGACTTTCTATTCGCCTTACTTTAGGTAAAGACTTGTGTTCGGCAGCAATGTAGCTTATAAACATGACTGATATTAACAAATATCCTGTATCGGTTGGTTGTGTTATTGGGTTTTCTGTAATGAATTTTCCAGACAATGTACCGGGTTGTCATCAATAGCCTGACGACGATGCGACGGCATTAATCTTTGTTAATAAGACATGCTATTTTTATCGATAGATTATAAAGCATACCATACTTTCGAATATGTGCCATACGATCAAAAACTGAAACTGTTAAAATAGATACCTTCGACGCATTCATGCAGAAATGGTTCGATTACGACTGCTCTATTTCCGCTATAAAGGAAAAGATCGTAGGCATATTACGATCATATATGATACGTTCGGCTGATAAATAAAAAACTGGGTTTCTGGGTCATCTTCAGGGTCGTTGAAATCAGTTACTGGTGTGGTTCTTATCTGTCCTTTTATGCAAGTCATAGTCGACGGTTGCGCGGTAAGGCATCGATTTGTTTGGCGGGTTTTATCTTTATTGGATGGTTTTACACAAGGAATATTATGATCCTCGTTCTGTGATGAAAGCAAACAGTACTAAATTTGATTGTACGCTTATTATGGTACTGTACATAGTTTGTATATCTTGATGATGTATTTGTTTAATATTACGTTTTGTCAAATACTTAGTAATATTGTGAATTTAAAAGTTGATTTGTTTATTCATTATAAAATGATAATACTGTATGCACAGACCTCTAATCAGATTTTTGAGAAGGGTTAGGCCACTTATTCACTCTTAAAGATCTAACACAATTATTTTTGTTTATATATATGATACCCTAAAACACAAATGAAATACAGTTATTATTACATTTGACATGAGCAATATAAAACACAACAACAACAAGCAAAAACTTTATGAAAAGATTAACGACGATGTATGTACTAGAAAGCTTTGCATGACATACATGTGTATAACGTGACATCGGCTAATCCATACCTTATCTATAAATATAAATAAATAGTAGGTTCCACGGACCGCTCTGCGGTTTAATAGCAATGTGTCCTACATTGCTATTGCGCCGAGTGTTTCTATCCACACACAAATCGCATGCTTAATAAAACAGCGACTTAACTCGAAATTTGAAAGTAAGCCAATTTGAACTCTAATTGTATATGTTAAATTCTAATATTATATTTGTGTTAAATCTTTTCAATAGAGTTCAAATTTGTTTAATCAAAAATACTGAGATAAGTCTCTGTTTTATTAAGGATGCGAAATATGTGAGACTGAGTGTTTCTTTGTATTCGTCATTTTACTGTTTGTAGAGTCACCCGCAATGGAGAAATTGTTATTAGTAAAGAAACTAATGTTAAAATAAAAATACCTTTTAGAAGAAAATAAGGAATAAAAGAAATAACAAATTATTTCTTGATTGTAATACTCTATAACACTTTGTACGAGCCGTGCATCGAACCCGTGACTTCATTTATAGCGGTCGCATTCACGACGGCTAGCTGCGTAAATTAGGCCTCTTCTAAAAAATAAATACGTATACAAGATACCTCTGAATATTTTTTAATCTCAAAAAAACGCAACCATTGATCCCAAGACCTCAGGAACAACAAAATAAAGAGAAATTAAAAAAAGATAAATTATAATATTATTCTGTAAATATTCAACCAGTATCTGGAAGCTCGAGTACATATTTACATATTGATTTTAAACCGCTGTCGTTTGAATTAAAATTCACACAATTTTTCTCCGCAACATTTTGTGGCGCACAGTACACGAGCCATTTTTTTATATTAACCGTATTAATTAATGCGGAAATTTGATCGTTAGTATGCAAACGGTATAAATGTTATATACAAGTTGTTATCCGAGGTTTCGTTGACGCTTAGTAAGATGAGTATGTAGTACTAAAATTAATTAAATATTGCTCAAACTGCTTTCTAAAGATTTTAGTAATGCTTTGCGGCAAATCCGAACTAATATCATTAGAAATGCGAATCTGAATTACTTCGTTTGTTTGTCTTGTTAACACCTTAACTACTAATCTGATCAGCATGCAATTTCGCAAACACGTTGTCAGGGGATAGAAAAGAACATAGTTTATCTTTCATCTAGATAAAAGAAGAATAGAAAATTGATTATTTAACCTATATTTTAATTCCTGTATATTTGAGTCTACGAGGACACTGCGGATTATTATTATTAGTAATTTGTTGATAAATACGTTATTTTAATAATAGTTGGTTTAGTAAACGTGAATATTATTTATTTTCAAATCTTTGATTATAAAATATACAAGTTTATTATACAAATTTTTATAATACGATTTATAAGTGATTTGTGCTCTATTTAGTTATATAGTATGTTTAATAACACTCCATTCCTTCTCATATCTAAATTATGATCAAATAAGCCATGATCATATAGTAAAACCTTCAATACAAACTTTCGAAGAATAAACATCGCCAACATTTCTCAAGAGAAAATATTTTAAAGCGTATTACATTTGATACATTTCAAGTCGCATCGCATAAATATCAGCATGTCTCACAATATGTATGGAGCACACAATGTGTCAGGTTCCGCTCGGAGAGGCTTCAAAATCAAATTTTTATGAGCCGTGAAATAACCCCCTTTCCTTTATAAAGTCCGTAGCATACCTGTGGTACCAATATGTTGTGGAAAAACAAGCGTGTTTTGGTTTTTGTTCACTACTTTGGTGATAATCGTTTACTATTTGGTAAGCGGTAAGCGCTTACCGTAACTAAGATCAATGATTCTGCGCTGTCAGATCGGCTTTGCTTGTAGGCATTCTGGAAGTCCATCTCAATTTTAAGATCACAACATAAGGCTAATTGGACCGTGTTGTGCAAAAGTGATCCAGAAGTTCTTTTTTAATTTATCTAAAAGTATGAAGATCTTTTGAATAAACATCAAGTAATGCAAAAATCTATATTCAATTCTTTATAAGACTATATGCATAGCATGATGTAGTAGGATAACAATCACAAGAAAATGAACTTATGTTTTAAATCAGCATAACTTATATTTATGTTTTTCTGGATTGGATCATTTCTGCACAACACGTTCCAATGATCGTTGTTGTTCTGTACGATTTCGACTAAACAGAAAAGCGCTGACTAATAATCATGTGTTCCAATTTTAATGACTCTTTCTTTGATTTACATATTTGGAGACGTATTTCCACAGTTGGCTTATTCCAGGAATTAGTAAATATTCACCGTGCCGTACTTATTTTGACGTTAAAATGATATTACATTTGAGCAGAGAAGGCATGTCTCCACACAAAAATATTTATAATATCAAAGGAATTTATAGCAAGACTCAACTTATCCAAACTTGCCTTTGCAGCAGTATGTTTGTGTGGTTGCGTGTAGAGCTGAGAAGGTAGCTTTTTTCAATATTTTGATAAACCAATTTATGATTTGATCACCCATTTAGTTACGTTGACACCGCCGGCCAGATACAATAGGTTTATTTTTTTTTTATTTATTTATTTATTTATTTATAACATACTCACATATACCATTACAGATTTACCAATACGGTATACGCAGACAATAATTTTATGCTTAAATGTACTAAACTAATTATTATAACTATTACTACCTATAACTAAGCACATGACAAGTAACCTTAGAGAGTTCGCTCAATGAACATGTAAATATGTCGACAACATCCGACACCGCGTTGAGCGCGCGAAACGCACGCGTGAGCGGCGCCCTTTGAAGCAGGTTGGTGCGCGCGCGAGGCACAGCAAGGAGCTCGGGCCTCCGTCGTCGTCGCACGTAATCATTCGGAACACATAGGTTAATCTGAGATAAAATAGGTGGATATTGTATCCCACCACGTAATACCTTAAACAAATAAATGACTAGTGCAGCTTCACGCCTTAATTCTAATTTATGATATCCTACCATACCGAGGACAAATAATGACGGATATAACAATGGATACCCGGGGTATACTCCATACTGTTTAAGATATATAAATCTGATATATTTATTCTGAATACGTTCAATCATAGATGAGTATTTAGTCTCACTAGGACTCCAAATAGCCGCACCATGTTCGAGATGGCTCCTCACAAGAGCCTCATATAAAGCCTTTAGAGCATTGATGTTTGTGAAGTCATTCGCCTGCCGTAAGATAAACCCGAGATTTCGATATGCCTTTTTACAAATATCAGATATGTGTTTCCTGAAATGTAAATCATTGGTAATACGTACGCCTAGATCTTTTACCTCATCCACACGCTGCAGCGGCTCGCCGTCCATTACGTACTGGTGGTGAATCGGAGTAAGTGAACGTGTGAATGACAGTATCGAGCATTTAGACACATTGAAAAAAAGTTTATTTTCTTGGCTCCACTCAACAGCTCTGTCTAAGTCCCTCTGCAATAAATCGCAGTCAGCAGAGTCTTTAACGAGCACAGACATCTTGAGATCAGGTATTTAATTATGTCTGGCATTCCAAGACTTAATAGGTAAAGATTGTTTAGTAAATTAACTTATTCTAATACATAATCTTGGTAATGTATAGGCACAATTGCAAGACTATGCTACTATTTCCTTGTCAAAACATGCTGCAGTGTCGATAGCCATACCATTTCTTTTATGTGTATTTTACTTTGTCAAGTGAGAGATTTTCCCTCAACTAGACATTACAGTCTATAGTCTATAGTCCCTACTGAATCTTATAAACCTGACTAGTTATCAGAATATTTTAAACTATATGAATCCTAATCTATCTAGACTATCATATTATGTTTTTAAGACAGTTGGTATTGATAATTTGACAATCCCAAAGACAAATATTAGCAAAGCGTTAAAACGCCGAATAACTTTTGCGAAAACTGACAGAAAACCCAATAATATGTTTACCAACTTGAAATTTAATCCAAATTCGTAAATCACCAATTACCATCATAAACATAAAGCTGAATCTTATCGTACTCACACAGATGCCTATACAATTAGGATGAAATTCAGCTTTTGTTTTTGGTACAACTAAGTTCGCAAACACCCATACCTGATGCAGTAATGGTAACTTAAGAACTGTTCCACTACCTGAAGCTAATGCTTCAGGTAGTATTGCTGCTGAAGTATCGACGATGACTACTAAACAGCAACGCAAGTATTTTAGCGATGGCAAAACAAAAAATACAAAGAATGATCTCGGTACAGGTGTGCCACCATCCTAACAAGGGGTTTTGATGTGGAACCACCGTAATGCCTTCCAATGCAAAATATTGTATACACAGTTTATGCATGCATGTTTTTTGAAGAAACGTTTTTGGTATAGAATAGGTATAAATCAATTTATTGCTGCCACTACCCTTTTATGAATAAAAGGTATCGTTATTCGATACTTTGGTAGTGAGTAAGGGTTAGAATAAACAGGGGTAAAGCTGTCGTGTGGAATTAGAAGGGATTATTTTAGGGTTGATGGGTATTAAATAATTTTAGCTCATGTTCGGATATTCCATTCCATTTTGGAATCCGTTTTCTCTATTATTTTTGTTGTCGTAATTAACTAGTTTATTATTTAGAATTTGGTTAGGTATATCGCAAGAACCCGTTTCACCCCTTCGGTGGTATTTTGAAAATCATTTATTGATAGATCTTCTTTTTTTCGTGTCGTTAGTGGCCAACCTGTTGTCAAGAGTTGTTCAAGCCACCTGTAGGCCTCATACGTGGCTTAACGACTGCTGTCAATTTTACAACAACCAGGACCGACTTTTTACGTGCCCTCCGAAGCACGGAGATGCTCCGATGAAATACCACTACGCGGTCACCCGTCTATAGACTGACCGCACTCAACGTTGCTTAACGACGCTAATGGTTTACCAGTCAGTGAGTGCAACTAGCTATGAGCCTATATGTAACCTATAGTATGGTAGATATGCCTCGGAGAGCACGTTAAGCCGTCGGTCCCGGCTGCCATGAACATCTATGGCAGTCGTTATTGGGAGAGTGTCGACACAAAAGATCCCACTGGGTCGAAGTATCGCCGGTCTGCACTGACTGGCCCCCACATAAGATACATGGTAGATAATCCCGTTGTATAAGAAACTTTTGTGAAAAAGTACAAGCATGCTGACCTAGTGGTTTTTTTATTTATTTTTTAATAGTTCTTTCTTCGTACTGGCCTGCGTTGTATAAGAAACCTATGTGCAAGTCTCTAGACCCAGAGATTTGGACTGCATTGATATATCAGTCAGTCAGTATATTCTTTTATATTATGTTTAGATTAGTTTTTACCCGTAACTTTAATTGCGTGAAGTTGAATAAATGACTAATGATATGTTACGAAATCTTAGGTATAGATAAAGTTTCATTTGCTTTTCCGCTATTTAAAAATATAATTGCTGAACTGATGTTCAACTATTTTAAATATTGCTTGTACAGATATAAAAAAGATCTACAGATATAAAAAAGACAATAACAACTTTTCATGTTCCTATAGCTTATTTTTTTGACCACACAGATGTTGGTCACTTTGCCACTGAATATTGTCTTTTGACTTTGTTACATATCTACACTGGACAAAAACTTGTATGATCCACAAATAGTTGGTTCAAGTATGGGTATTCTTACCATCCAATCTTTTCATGTTTGTAAAGTGTAGTCTTAAAAAGAACCATTAAAGTTTACTAAAGGGCAATCTTAATATTACAGACAGACATTTTATTTATTTGTGTAGATAGTAGTAGCCATTGCTAAGTAGGTCTAAATATTATTAGGTTTTACTGCGATGATATTAAACTAAGACGTTTAATATATTCGCAGGAAAACCTTAATAAGAAATTTTCTTTTTTGAAACTTGGGGTCTAAAGGTACGCCCTATTACTCGTAATAAGTACACTTTCAGACCCACGTTGATGAACCTTAAAACATTTTGCTCTACTCAATAAATTAGATGTCGATCTAAGCATAATTGGATAGAGCAAAATTTTATCGGATTTTTCTCTAGTAACGCTCAATAATAGCACCGCGTCTGATTAAAAGTTTTAGAGCTATGACGTTTATAAAACATCTACGGAGCCTGCATTACGTATCGATTTCAAAGGTAGGCTTTAGGTTCGTCACAAATTATACAGACACAAGGAAGCGGTTTAATATGACGCAACCAGATGAGTACACATACAAATCAAGTGCAGTAAATTTATTATCAGACAGATAAACTAAGTAATTGAAAACACTCTCAAAGCTGCTGATATCACGTCCAAATTTGTCTGAAAATATTTGAGTAAAAGACTTAAGAAGCTTTTCTGATATTGAGATGATATACATAATAAACTTAATAGACCAGCGGCAAAAAAAATTTTCGTTTTCCCAAAAAAAAAAATTTTCATCAATACTTTACGACCCTGAAATATATCCATATAAGTGCATATACATACGAGCAAGCGTTCATTATATTTTCTAATTATCCAGTACCATATCATCAAAATTTTCATGACGACCGCTAAAAGCATTCAACCGCTTAACCCAAACAGATACTTAAACGACTTGAAAACTGTCACCAAGCTACTTGCCCTACTAAACCTAATCTTCAAATCACCATTAAGGACAATAAACCAAATTAATTGGCTGACTTCTCTTTACAGCTTTCCCTCAGGAATTTATAAAACGAAACATTTTCCTCAAACATTCCTAAATCAGGAGCAAATATCCTCTTTTCTCAAAAGTCTTGTCTAAAAGTACATAGTACTACGTACACAGAGTAGCTACACAAAACAGAGAATCTTGGCAACATTATAAATTTCCACATAAATACGTAATGGTCCAAAAATTCGTGTTCATTATCTTCCGTTGTTATTTTATTCCTTTTATTCCTTTTTATGCGTAAATATAACTCGTAATACTGTGATTAATGGTTCGTTATAATTTATTAGCAGCCATTGAGTCAGTTGCGTGAAAAACGTTTGTTTTCACAGAATGTGGTGGCTTGTAATTTAAAGGTAAAGATTGTAACTTTTGAAGAATCTTTTGTGTGTACATTAACAGACAGTGTAACAAAAAGCGTGATATTAGAACCTTAGAAAAAATACTTCAGGCTGGAGGGATATACAAATTGTAGTCCTTCAATCTATATTCATGACCCCATTTTTATATTGTTTTGTTATTTACATCATAATTATGGGTTACTGTAATGGCCCTGCCTACCATTAAAGAAAACATGACATACCTTGTAAAATACTAGGTGTACAGGGGTACACCTTGTATTTTACAAGATATGTCATGTTAGACACCATGTACTGTAAACTGGCTTGCCGAGGCCAATGAGCCTTATATGCCTGAAAAATACACTTAGAACGATATCTAAAGATAATCACAAACTTCAAAAGTATTGAATCCGTCGTACTTGGTATTGTTTAATTCATAACATCAGCTCTTCAGTCACCTCTTGCAACTTTACTCAATAAATAAAACCGTAGGCGTATTTCTTCTTCCTTATTTGAAGTGGGGAGAACAAAAATGTATGGGGAACCTCTTCATGTGTATATGCTACAGATTCAAATAGAATTTAATCGGGCAAGGAATACGAGCTTCCCCTTCGATGTATTTGCGTTGCTTCTCAGAGCGAACACAGTTTTTAAGAGACGTTTTGAGTGGCAAACATTTTTTGTGTTTCCTACTTTATTTGGGGAAATCGTAGAGACATTGTGTGCGAATAAAATCAATATTAATTTATAAGCGCATTTGGAAAGAAGACCTAGGTGAATGTTATCAGGCCAAATTAGAGATATGTCTCTAATCTGGCTCATAACATCCATGCATGCATATTAGTATAAGGTATGCCTTATACTGATATGCATGCATGAATAATAATTATGATGATAGCGGCTGAATGTACTAAAGATATAAAGGTGTGGTTGCAAAGAGAAATTTGTTATCTCGTCTTACCCCTTTAAGCTCATCTGGGGCAGGTCGGAATTGCACTTGTTTAAGTGTGGGTTATTATTTTCAAATTAAATTGATCTTCTGTAGTTATTTTATTTCTCAGACCTAAAATGGACTCATACCAGACCCATACTCTTTATCACTTTACTAATACTTATATCACGAGAAAGACAAGAAATTTCATAATATTCGAATAGAAGACAAAATAATATTAATAACTGTATTTATTTTTGTATAATTATATTTAAAGTAATAAATATATTATGAAAGTTCAAAAAAAGATAATAATAATGGTATATCTTTATCTAGATTTCTATCCAGACCCAATATTTATATAACATTTTACAAAGAAAAGATCTAACGCAAATACTAATTCACTGAAGAAGAAAATATAATATCAAACATTTTCCTTAAACCAAAGTACTTAAATATACTTAAATATATAATACGTACGTATAATATGTATGTATTTACAAAAAAAAAGTATATATGTACATTCATCCATTGTCTAGTACCCATAGTACAAGCTCTGCTTAGTTTGGGCTAGATGGTGTTGTGTTTATGTGATAGAATATTATTATTATTATTATGCAGATATTTCTCGTACATATACTGGTAATACATATTTAATCCACAATTTGTTTAATTATAAAATGTATAGAAATATACTTTCTAATATATTAGCTCGATAGTATAGAATTTCTTAAACAAGAGCTACAAAGGGAACCTTTACCGGTCATTATCATCCCTACCTTATTAATCCCAGATGAAATGGTATCACATTTCTGGGACAAGCTGCTTATCAGGTTTATTTCATATTGACTAATATCATAGAGCTTGGTAATTAGATGGCGGCGTCTAATTATTTATGTGTGATATTAGTCGAGTGGAGAGATATATGCGGGTATCTACGCGCCATAATGATAAAGCGAGCTTATTTTGATTCTGTGTTCTGTGACTATTGTATACCCTTTGCCACTAAGGTTAGTCAAGATGGAAGAATATTTGAGGATTATAATTTTCCATACTGAATGTATGGAAAGATCACCAGTTGAAAATCAGCGCCATTCCTAGCGGTCTGGCAAATGCTGAACTGGACGCGTATTGCATCGACCGTGGAACACATAAATGTCCTTATTTTGTATTTTTAATTCGTTTAATCTTAGGTTTGTTGATAAGCCCAGCCCATATGGTATATTTTTTTGGTTTTGTTTATTTTAATAAATCTTATTGTTGGTTGCAATAACTGTTTCATTCTTTTATATTTATCAGAGATCTGACAATCGGCAGCGGTCGGGAACTAGGCGTCTGCATTTATCTAAACTAGTGTGCATTCAAACTAATATTATATTACCTAGTATTTTAGTTATATTATTATCATAAATTTTACGGTTGCAGCCGAAGTGCAACACAATCCTGTGGTTAGCCATCTAAAATGACGACGACAGACGATGGTTAAGTTTAGTATTAGCCAGCTAAATCTAGTTGTATGTATGTACATATGTATCTTATGCGGGGGCCAGTCAGTGCAAACTGGAGACTTCTACCCAGTGGGATCTTTTTGTGTTGACACTCTCCCAATAACGACTGCCATAGATGTTCATGGCAGCTGGGACCGACGGCTTAACGTGCTTTACGAGGCACGGAGCAGGCGATAATTGTCAATCAATACGCACCTAATTTCGAAAGGTCATATAACTTCCGAAAGTCAGAGGTGTGCGATGTGGTGGGTTCGAACCCGAGACCTTCTGCATTGCAGTCTGTTGGTCTCCCTACTGAGCTATCGCTGCTTCTGCTAAATCTATGTAGTTGTAATTTCTTCTTCGATCTTTTCGATTTAGGTTACCAGGTAACAGTTATGAATGTCAAAGTTACACTAAGACTTCATGTTCACACTCTTACGGTTTACCGATGTGGTTTTAGAGTTTACATTATGCGACAAAAATCAACATGGTTAAAGTATTATGTTCGTTTGAATTCTTTGTGAAATGTTGTAATTGAAACAGAATGCAATAAATCGAAACAGTATTCGCAGTATCATTATAATCCTGTCGGTATCTACACCAGCCAGTTATTGTGTCGTACAGGATTTTTTTATAAAGTAAGTATATTACTCCATACCAACATAAAATGAATTCAGTCCGTTTGTCTATAAAGTCTTTTATCCAACTTTTCATTCGGGCTTTTCGACATAAGATAAACGTTTCATACATGAGATGGATGCTCCGGTCTATAGCTTATTTTTGCGTGTTGTAGCATCGGACGCGGTGAGAAGTTAACGACTATATCGGAGAACAGACGTGGACGTAGACGTCAGTTGGGAAATGTGGATGATATTACCGTCCAATGCGGATTTTCATGTGTGGCTTGCTACCCTTACTCAATAACCGAATATACAGTATGTGCACAGTTGGTAATTTACTGATAACAGATCACAGAGATATATTTGAATTGTGTTTATAATTCCGATGAATAAAATACTTCAATTACCAATTGTTATAATTTTAGGCAACTCTAATAATCAATTAATTTGAATTCAATCTTAAGATTGACGTGAATAAAGATTATTTATTTTTATTTACGAACATAGAGATTGACAATGAAATTGTTTTAATCCCAAACTTTTTTTATTGGTTTGAAAGTGCCTACAGACTTTTGTAAAGACCAAATAGACCAACACCAAAACAGTCTGGAAATAAAATCCGAAGATAGTCTAAACAACAAGCATTAAGCTGTAACAAACGATCCTTGTAAACACTCCCGTTTCTGCATAAGTTTGGATTTGCAAACAATGTCGGATAAACTTGCCAATTTAAACCTACACTCGCAATCCACTACCTCGTGTAGACTTAAAGTTCGAATTTGAATAAACAAACGGTAAAGAATAAGTTAGTTGTACAACTCGGTGCATTTACGAAGCTAGCTGCTGGCACTCGCTTACACTATTTGCATTGTTAATAGAGTCAACTGATTCAATATTATCGATGTGCTGGACCGTGAAACGCTCACCCGGGGCGGTTTATACCCCTACTGGACAATGTTTATTGCGTTATTTGTTTGGTAAGAACGATGGGGGTGTATTATACCCGAGCAACAGTGATGCGGTAAAATTGCCGCCAGTAAATAATGGTTGAGTGCTACTAGAATGCGCCCTATTTGCTTTACAATTTTGTTGCGCACCAAGAATGTTACAAATTGAAGTAGCAACAGTATAGAGTTTCTCTCACATACGGAAATGTGTTTAGCTCTGACATAATAAAGTTGGTGGTAATGAGGAAAGATGGTAGTTAATCTTGAACGCAAGAGCAAGTGCCAAAAATATTCACGATTTGTTTAATGGCTAGTGGCTACCACAGTTGTGAAGTGACACGCACGTTGTTTACCCTGCAGTATAAACTCGCTACGTTGTCAGTTTTTGGCAGAACAATTATTCTACTCATAACAGCACACCACCTTTTTGATAATCTTGGTAGCCCCTACTCAGGACAAAAGCACATCTTTGTGTTTCTCAGTTGACATTTTCTGTTTTCTACATGACAGTCTGCCTGCATTAGGTTGAAGAAAAATAAGTGTAACACGTTTTCTCGGTCAAATAAATATTTGAGAGATCTGGTATTCAATCTCATGGTAAAATAATATTTAGTAAGAGAGGTGGACTGCAACGCAATTTCCGCTGAAGATTGGGATATTACTCAAACTAGAGTAGCCGATCAAGAAATTACATTAAGTCTACAGAATATCGCATCCAGTTAACCTAATTTTATATATTTGCGGTAGTATCATTTTCAATTTTTGAGCTCCCTGAGGGAATGGTATGCTATCCACAAAGTTCCAGTGTGATCGCGTAGAAGGATATGAAAAAAAAGGAAAAAGGAATGAGAAGAAAAGAAGTAGAGCATAAAAATATTCGTACAGTTGTCTATTGCATAATCAACATAACGAATCTTCTTCTGGAATCTTAGCAACGTATGAGTGATACTCAGTGTGTCACAAGCGTCCCTAGGCTACACCCGCTCACTATCACACAAACTTAATGCTTCTTCGAACTACATCACAACAAAATCACTCTAATTCAGTTATTAAAATAATATACACACATTACTAACTAAATAACAGGCAATAAGTCCAACCGAATTTTGTTCCCATAACATGTACCAAACCCAATAGAAATCCAATTTGAGCTCCGCCACTCGCCAAACCAGATTTATAAGTGAAACGAGGCGAAATTTACGATATACAACAATTTGCATGCACAATGCAAAGCTAATGCCGGCTATCGTGGCCAATGACGCCGGCTCAAATTATTTGCGGATTATAAACAAAATATAGCCGTTGATAGAGAAATAAATGGGGTGTAGAATACAGTTTAGATAAATCACTATATTATAGGCTTTGCGAATTAACAAGGATAAAAAGGCGTGCAGATTGAATGATTTACGGGATTTTGTTCAACGTTGTAGTGAATTTACAGGTTTACAGTGCAGTAGTGCAGTGGCAATGAAATACGGAGATACCTACCAAACCTACCAACTACGACAGAACCGAGTTTATTATCATATGTCTGAGCTTATCAAGCGGGGGCTTTCTCGTTGGCACGCATAATATAGGTACGCCTCGTGTGCGAGTCGTGATAACCGAATGACGCTCACACTGCAGTACTGCCAGTCGTACTGCTACGTGAGTGAGTGTCGCTGCGTGAGTATTAGTTGTTATTCTCTGTTTATATCTCTCGGAGGTTACGTAACAATTGTTCTAGTTTAATATGAACATCTATGGCAATAGATTTTGTAAGCGAACCTTTGGTTTAATACAAAGATATCGATGTCTTTGGGCTAGACGAAGTCGAACACGATATATTTAATTATAGTTAACATATTATAACAATCAGGAATCAAAATCCGTTTTAGTCAAAGATCTCACTAACGCTTATAGATTATAAACCAGGAATTAGACAATCCATAAAGCAGTACTTGCTCAACAAACCGTATCGTCGCTTTGTAGACTAAGCTATTCATGTTTCCGCTTTCTTTTCCTCTTATATAAATATATATATCTTTCTTATTCTACCAAACTATGGAAAATAATTTAAATACTATACTATATATTGACCTCACGTTATATTAATTTAAATATTAACGTTAGTGTGATCCCGGCTGCTGCGTGAACGCGGGATCTTCCCGAAACATAGTGGCGTATTTTCTCTTAACGCGCTGCATTCAGGCAACATGTGATTATCTTATCTTATGTGGGGGCCAGTCAGTGCTGACCGCCAACACTTCGACCCAGTGGGATCTTTTGTGTCGACACTCTCCCAATAACGACTGCCATAGATGTTCATGGCAGCCGGGACTGACGGATTAACGTGCTCTCCGAGGCACGGAGCAGGCGATAATTGTCAATTAATACGCACATAATTTCGAAAAGTCATATAACTTCCAAAAGTCAGAGGTGCGCAACGTGGGTTCGAACTCGAGACCCTCTGCATTGCAGTCTGTTGGTCTCCCCACTGAGCTATCGCTGCTCAAGTTATGATAGTCAGCAATCAAATAAATGTTTACGCCCTACATAGAAAAACGATCCTGACATAAGTTATTATTATTATAAATGTACAATAACGAGCAGCTTTACTTATAAAATAGAGTTCCTTAATCAATGATTAACCTCTAATTCAACTAAAACTTAACGTTGAGTAATCTTTATAGATGACTGCTTTCCTAATGTTTACTTCTTAAACATTTTGTAGAAAATAATTTATAAGTAAGGTTACAGCTATTGGACATTTCTATTAGTAAAATCTTGGGCCCATACTAAGGTGTGTGCTCTTTTCTTACACTGAGAAGCAGACACGAATTACGTTTCTCTTGAACGCGCGCGTCGAGTGAGAGGGAATAATTACAATCAGATAGATACGCCTTGCACATGATTGTAACAAACTTTATTTATTTATTTGTCTAAAAACACATGTATCTTTACAGGTTTATACCTAATACGAAAGTGTGAACTAAACAAACTACGGTATTTAACCTTATTACGATACTCTTAAAAATAAACATATTTTATGTAATATTATTTTAAATTTTGGGTAAATAATAATTGTACATTACTAATGTATAGGAACAATTATTGTGCTTATCAAATCCTTAGGAATATTATAAATGCGAATGTAAGTTTGTTTGTTTGTTACACTTTAACGCCCTAACTACTTAACTGATCATCATGAAATTTCGCATATACATTGTCAGGGTTATGGAATATGACATAGAATACCCTTCATCTAGAAAAAGATATTGCTGCAAACCTAACCTACATTTACGTGAGTAAAGCCGCGGGCAAGAACTGGTAAATTATAAAAAAGTACATTAATTCAACGTTTAACTTTAACACTTTTTATAAACAAGAGATGTTATCATTAAGTACTGGACGCACAAGTAAAAGATATTTTACAGTACACTGTCACAAAAAAATGATTTGATTCTATCTATATATTAATACGTGAAGCAAAAACTTTGTACCCCTTTTTACGAAAATTGCGCGGACGGATTAGTATAAAATTTGGCACAGTTAAATTTTACATGGAGAAGCAGTGACGAATCCTAATATTTTTATAAAATATGCCTTATAAATACATTAAATTAATGAAAAAACACTACATGCACACAACCATGCATTTGACACACGCAGTCGAATCGCGTTCGTAGTATTTCGGCATTGTTCAACTGACGTCGTACAATTCTTCGTAATTATGGTTACATATACCTTATTTATACGTAATAAATAATACTTTATACTGTTTGTAAAGCACGCACTTAATTAATTCTAGTTAACTTGCTTATGTACCATACATACATACATAGATTCACGCCTGTTTCCCAGAGGGGTAGGCAGAGACTACGGATTTCCATTTGCTACGATCCTGACACACTTCTCTGGCTTCATTCACTTTCATCACATTCCTCATACACGCCCGTCGGTTCAAGGTGCTCTTAACCTGGCCTTTTTCCAGAACGCCTCCTATCTGATCGAGAAACGTTCGCCCACTAGCCTTATAAACTTTCTTAGTCAGTCTTTCCTCGTCCATTCTTTCTACATGCCCAAACCAGCTTAACATACCCTTTTCTATTCTTGTCACTATATCCGCTTTCATGCCGCATCTCTCTCTAATCACACTATTCCTTATTCTATCTTTCAGAGTCACACCACATATATTTCTCAGCGCTCTCATTTCTACAGCATTTATTTATGTACCATAGCCCGTTATTATAATTTCTTACTTATTTTTTTTCTCTTTGGATATGTTACTAAGTTAACCTTTGCTACTATTGGTTAACTCGAGATGACAGCTATTGTCTGCTTACTGTTTTAAATTTAAGTATTACAAGTAATCTGTGGAAAATGTAGTGGGTAGTATATTTGTTAAGTTTAGTGTTAAGTACTCAATGTATACTCCTAATATAGTATTGTTGGGTTTCCCATGTTCAATAAATAAACAATAAATAAATAAATAAATAAATAAAAAAGAAAACAAAGTAGCTAGCTTAGGAATGTCGTCAATGAAAGAGTATAGTTAAGTAAGTAATAAACTTAAAATTAAAATCAATCATGGTCGAAGTTTGACCAGTAGGCGAACGCTAGTATACATAATTACATTAATTATATTAAAAAGGGGCATTTAAATTACAGCGTTCACAAATTACAAATATAAGGCTTAAAACATAAAACTATAAATAAATAAACAACAAATACTTATGTACATATATTAACACTTATGTATATTTCTAGTACAATACCTTCAAGAGCAAAATACAGGATTACAGTAATCTTAGGTTAGGTTAGATCACAAACGCCGGAGGGCGCGAGGCGACCTCCAGCCACCCTGAGGTTTGACCTGGGGGTGGTGGGCTTCGTGGGCGTGTCCACCACCCGTTCAGCACCAGGTCCGAGAGGTGGCGTGCGTGTGCCCCGCGCGCCTCTGTGTCGAGTCCGTCTCCTTTTTAGGGAGGGGGGGGGGGGACAGTAGGGAATAAGTGAAGTGACCATAAGGTAGGTCTTATCACGTAGTGGCCTGCCGTTTCATACGGTAGGCCAAAATCTCGGCGGGGTCGCGACTGCATGTGCAAGTGATTCGCGCGGCCCTGTCGATAGTGGTTTTGTCGAGGAACACCGTGGTAGGTTTAATCGGTATTCCGGGAGGTCCATTATCATTTCAACATCTTTCTTTTACCCCGGTGAGTCCGACATAAAAGATCACAAAACCCTGGGGAGAAAATAAAGTACAGGGCAGTTAAAATGTAAATGCAATTGGCAATGTAAATTAAATCTCAGACTTAATATATTTAAATGTGTACTTTAAAATAATTAAAATGTTTTAATTACGTTAAGCATAGTACAAAACGTGTGTGGGTTGCATCCGACTATAAAGAGAGACGAATGGTTAAAAAATACGATGAGACTTTGGCTGCAAGCACTATAGCATTGACCACTGTAGAGATCATAAATTCAAATTCATTATAATATCCACTCAATATTATAAATGTGAATGTGATTTTGTTTGTTTGTTACGCTTTCACGCCTTAATTACTCAATTAATCATCATGAAATTTTGCATACATGTTGTCAGTGGTTTAGAAAGGGACATAGGGTACCTTACATTCAGAAAAAGTACTATTACCGAGGGGCAGGAAATTGACATAACCTACATTTACGTGAACGGAGCTGCGGGCAAAACCTAGTATTTCCATAAAAGAAACATACCTAGAGGGATATACCGCTCTACCTGGGAGCGAGCCGATTACTATTTACCGAGCACAGTTCCAGACTTCTTGTGACTACTGAGGTTTACTTATAGAAAAAGCCAATATAACTTTATCCGACCCGAAAATTGACTCCCAGATCTTCTGCATATTAGTCGCACATTCACTATCGCTACGCCACCGATGGTATTGCAATAAGAAGAATTGTTATGACAAGAAAATAACAACATATACAACTCGGCAACATATACAGCTCGGACTCGAAAAGTCATCAAAATCAAAGTCATCTAAACGATGCACAGATATTCTTTTATTTTAGATGAGAAAGAACCTGGATGGAGTTGGATCGTATATTAATGTGTTGTAACTTTTAGTTTATATGACTCTAAGGTGGCAAACAAAATCATAGCACACCAGATGGAAACTACTATTTACTGATTATGTTGCAACTTTTAGTTTATATGACTCTAAGGTGGCAAACAAAATCATAGCACACCAGATAGAAACTACTATTTACTGATTATGTTGCAACTTTTAGTTTATATGACTCTAAGGTGGCAAACAAAATCATAGCACACCAGATGGAAACTACTATTTCATGATTATACTATTTTGGAACATGTTCTCTTCAGGAATAAAAGAAAATATCCGACAGTTTTCCATATCGGAAAACTACGACCACGAAAACTTACTTCATATGCGTTCCAAAACTTTTGAAATACTCCTACGCTGAGCACTGTATGTGCAGGCTACAAATTGTATTCTATTCCGATGACCGCGTTGGTCGATGACCGAGTTTCCTGGATAGTGCTCCTGCAGTTGACATCGTCACGTATTCTGGAACTGCGGTTGAAACTTATTTAGCATACGATTTAAGCGGGTAATGAAGATAAGAACTAGTTCACACGGATGACATCTTAAAAGCTTTGACCTGTTTTTACGTCTGTGTCTTCAAAGCGGTAGGCAAAAATAAATTACAGTAATATGTCGAAAGCCATGTTTTTAGCTACACTTCTCAAAAATATTTCCAGATTCCATGCCGTTATTGAACATTTACTAATAGAAACATCTTAAACAAATGTACGTACATAGTTCCAACTTGGGTATCGAACCTTAAACTTCATGATTGCTCCTAAACTTAAGTCACAAGACTAATGAGACAGTTGCAAAATATTATCTTAGTAAATTTGGAATTAAATCACATGAAAATATAAGCGCCTGCTACAAATTTGAGAGCAAAAGTGACAAATTAACACCGTCTTTTCTAGACTAAATAAAGCAGATGTTTCACAAACTAATTCAATGAACGTTGGTACACACAAACTTGTGGAATCAGAGCGTTAATTACGAATATTATTAAAACAAAAACTCAACTAATTTGTGTTTAGACATCGTTTCTTAGCAAAAGTTTCGTGTAATTGTGTAAAAATTAGCTTCATAGGCTTTCATAACAGAATGGGAGATTCTTAAGTAAGTTCTCTTGTAAAATAATAAAGGGTAAGCATTGGGTGGATATTATGCGAACGGTCCTGATTACTGGGGTAAGGGGTGATCGGGGGATGTAGCGGATAAGGGTTTAGCCTTTGTATAATAATAACAAGATTTCGGCAACATTTATATCTGAGAGTTCTCCATTATGAAGATGTACCTATAAATTGTCCACTTATTTGGCTTGAATGAGACAGTCAGAAAACAAAAACCTGGATGAACGTTCTCTGATTAATATAAAGATGTAGTGAGGAAAGACTAGATTAAAAGTAACTTATGGCGATGCACGTAAATCAAGAATATAACGATGGCAATTTGCCATTATCCACTATCCAAAAGAGCGCCTCAAGCTGCGCTACTCTATAACACTACTTCCATATTAGAAACCGTACTCTGGACCACATGATTGCCCGTAATCTTATGTAGACTATAAGACTGCCACTGTCTATGCCTGTGATCTTGAGACCCCAAGTTCAAAATCCGGTTTAGGCAGTATTTCTGACTTTTTTTATTAGAAAATTCATAATTACAGCACGAGTTGGAAAAAGAAGTAGTAGTAATTAGATTATCTATCTGATGGGTAATTTGCTGCATCGAAATTTGTCAATTCACTATTCTCATTTCCAAAACATTTTATTCACAGTACAAACCATAATTTTCCTTACTTTTGAGGCTTAATTTGTTTAGAGAGTCGGCAACACGACCTTAAAACAATATGACCTCACGTTACCATTCCACTTTTTATATTGGGTACAACTAAATTGAAGTGTGCAGCCGTGTATATTTGTTTTTGAAGCGAGCTGATATTTTCACTAGCTGCTGCCCGTTTTAGATATTTTTTCGAAAAGCTGGAATGTTGATAGCCGTTACACAAAATAAAACCTAACAGATATCCTATAAAATCCTCGCTCGAATGACAATAGAAAATTCTTTATATAATTTTCGTATGCTTTTGTGTTAAAGAAATTTCTTAAGAGAATAATAATTTAGTATATATACCGCTGTGCTTTCCCTTAGAAGGTATACAGGAGAGAAAAGAGCAGGTGGAGGAGTTAATGTATGTATAAATTTAAAGTCATTGTAACAAATGCAAAATCTCCTCCTAAATCTATAGCAACACGAATTATGAAATATAAATGTTCACGGCCTTATGTTGTATTCCTGCTATAGTCTCAGCCTTTGCTGAGGAGCTATGGAACTATTTTACAAATGTACATGTACAATATTATGTATGTCGTATATATGCATAAATCACCTCTTGCAACACGAATGAACTTCAGTTGCCTTTACATTTCCCCGTGAACAACTCAAAAGATTATATAAAAGCTCATTTCATACAAGAAATAGCCGACTGCATTTGCTCCAAAAAAAGTAGCGTCTTTATCTCAGAAATACTTTTTTAAGATTCACTCGCGCCAAACGATCGCGGGTTTTAAAGTGCATTCTTTTGTCGAAATAGCTTCTAAAATCTCTCTAAAGAAATTACTTCGGGCGTTCAACAGAGCGGAAAATTTGAAAATACTTACGTTCATATTGTTGTTCGTTATGAAGACAGTACCTATTTTTGTCGAAGAAAAGATATTTCTATTATGCTTTTTAACTTTTAAGCTCCCTTTGGAGATATCAATGCGTTGGTGTGGTTATAGACAAGCAATAACATAAAGACAAACTGTTAAACAGAAAGAAAGATACTGCAGCTTCATCAAAAAACCAAAAATACACGTATCTTACTATGGAAAATTCTAATGTCTTGAGATAATTTACCAACTGAACATTGATACAGCAAACACCAAAAAACTAACATATACTTGTGGATCACTTAATTGTTTGGCCCGTGTGTGGATTAAACTCAAAACACTCAGCGTGGCATAGTCCAATTAACCACTTTGCACAACATTGCGACATGCTTGCCAATTTTGGTAGAAATGATATATCGCTCATTCAATTGATGTAAAGCATTTCAAACTACTGAAATCATGTCGAAAATATTAACCAGCAAAATATAGATACCATTCAAAGGATCATGTTTACCCAAATATTCTCCAATTTCAACAAAATGTCACCTAAACCCAACAGATAACAGATATTTACAACGCTAGATTGACGTCTCTCCCTAAATACCGTGACTTTAACTACAGTCGATCCCGTAATCTATAAAATATAGCTTTTCATTGCCACGGAAAGTTTAATTAAACGCACTTGGATAGTTGTAAAACACTTGTCTATTATTGTTGTGAAGGGTTACAAGGTAAGTGAATGGCAAAAAAATGTTTGTGTATTACTTGTCTCAGGCCCACCCGCGAGATAATAAGTGTGAGTAATTATTATTTCTTACACAACCAACAATTTATTTTTCTTTTCCCGTTATCGCTGGACTATGTACAACAGCGGCATTTAGTAATAATTTTTGCAATTTTGTTTATGAAAGAAAACAAATAAATTATTGTTTTGTTTAACTCCTTTATTGACTTATTTAAAACTTATGTGATAAAACAAAAATATATTTATTCTGAACATTCCAGACACATCATGCCATGGTGGTCTATACACATGAACTTTTTACAATGGCTACATAGGAACCTCGTCATTTGACGCTTTTTGTAATCACAGAAGCTACAAATCTTTGGGTACCACTTGGACCAGACGTATTGCTGGTAGGCGTTTTATTCAAAATTTCGGCTATCTTCCTTTTTAGGCATCGCCTCAAAGTTAGCATTTCGCGATGCTTACGTAACCACGGTTCGGTCACATTATTTTCTTTTTATTTTTTTTTACTCTAATAGGCTCGCGTTTTACCGCGATCTCACCTGATCTAAAGTGAAAATGCAGTCAACAATTGAGCACGCTTGCCTAGAAGATACCTATTCACTCGCGACTTAAAGACACCCAGATTGTACTCATCGGGCAACACAGACTTAAGTAGCGAATTCCACTCCTTAGCGGTACGCATTATAAAAGTGGAAGCAAAGCGCTTCGTGCGTAAATGTGGTATATCCATCATGTACCTGTGTCACTGGTCTGATTGTTTGGTCGTCCGATGGTAGAATGGGGAAGGAGGAATCAAATTATGCAGTTCCTCTTCACACTCTCCGAAATGTATCCGATAGAAAACCGAGAGACTAGCAACCTTACAACAATGCTCTAAGCTTTGGAGTCGTATGTTGTCATTGCCGATAAGTCTACTAGCCTTCCGCTCAATCTTCTCCACAGCCTCCAGCTGATATTTTAGAGCCATCGTAGAGGTGAGAACAGTACTCCATGCAGGATCGAACCTGTGCTTGGTACAAATTAAGCAAATGTTCTGGCATGAAATACTGCCTCACCTTACTGAGGATGCCCAGCTTTTTGGCGGCCAGTTGTGCTTTTGTATCAATATAGAAGCCAAAGTTACGGGTTGGAGTCAATGACATACCCAGAAGCTCAAGGCAACTAGTTATCAGCACGGATACATCTCGGAAAGTTGGAGCCAGTTGGAATGGGCTCTCCTTGGATTTTTTTTTTAAATCAGTCACTCCTGGTTCGTAGAGCCATTGAACTTAACCATGTTGGCATCACCCCAATCGGAGACTGCTTTCAAGGCTAAGTTCATACGCTTGATCATAGCTTCCCTGGGCAACTAAATCTGTGTTCCACTGGCCCTAGCGCTAGAGACGTAACTCTCTACAAGCGTGCTGTCGTCTGCATACCCAAACGTACCGGGTTTCAGCAGATCGTTAATATGCAGCAAAAAGAGAGTTGCAGCGAGTACTGATCACAACCAGCAAGCAGACAGGTTTTTATCTTGTTTTACAATATTGTGTACATAAACAACATACGAATTTATGATTGCCATATTAAGCATGCCATAGAAGTAGCACAGTGGCCATCTTTGCGTCTTTCGACTACAAGATATACTACTACACATTTGATCAAAGGTATCCATGGCGCCTTTAGTTGAATTGTAGAACTCAATGATGTCTGGTTTACCAGAAGCTGCAAAAGTACCGTTGCCATGAGCAAAGCACGAGAACGAACTTGTTATTCTTAGGTCTATTAGATACCATCGTGCTTTCTTTATCATAACAGAACATAGACGAACCTTTTGGTCTTTCTTTGATATTAAGCATTGTATACGGTATTTCACGTTTGTTTGCTTGAGGGGTTCCTACTATTGTAAGTTTATATGGTTCTTTTAGTAACTGATGAGCCAATAGGATAGACGTCTTGACATAGTAAGATCCGAGTGAATTTTCCAACTTTTCCAACATTTGGCATTGCATTTATCATATATTTAGTTTTAGCATCGCATAGCATAAGGATTTTTAGGCCATATTTATTAGGTTTTGACGGAATGTACATTCTAAAGGGGCAACGTCCTCTAAAACCTAATAATTGTTCATCTATTGTAACATAAGTTCTAGCTTTATAGCTATCCCTGTACGTCTGAATAAAAACTTCCCACAGGTCTCTGATGGGCGCAAATTTATCTTGTGCTTTATGTTCATCTCTTGTTGACTTATCGTCAAATCCCAAACAGTTAAAAAAATCAAATCTGTCCCGCGACATTACCGATATGTATCGGGTTCCACTAAATGTAGGAACAAGTAGTTCCTAAGCTCGTGAGATGATTGACTTTTTTCGCAGCTGACAGCATAAGCAATCCTAACAAATCAATGCTTCTTCACATGTTGATGAAATTGTTGCGGTTTTCTCTTTATATTTTGAACTTCTACATACAATTTCTTCGTTTGTGTGTCCAACTATATTACGTATTATATCAGCCGTTATAAAAATGGAATAGCCATCAATTGCTTTCCGTCATATCCTTTGCGTTATTTCTTGGTCCCTGAATCACATGTTCGATATTTCTAGCCTAAGTTCTTATATTCCAAGACTGAAAAGGAATTGAAGACCATTTATGGTCATTTTTCCCATTAAGATAGGGTCAGATCGAATAACTATACGTTGTGATGGAGCGGAGCTGGAGGAAGTACCTGAGTTTTCTTCAGTTTTCGAATCAGAAGATAAGATGACGCCGCTTGGGCGCTGCTACGGTAAACCGATCGGTTGTTCATCATTTCGAGTCTCATTGCCATCGGAATCTGTCGGGATCACTTTTTCAATATCAACGTGGTCCTCGATGTCGCTCAAGCCCGCATCTGTTCGCTGAGTCGAGGTACAATCGTCATCGTCAGAATTGGATAAACAATTCAAATAATACTCTATTTGCAGGTCTAGAGCGTCCATTTCTAAAATAAAATAAAATTATTTGTAGAAAAGATGTTCACATACAAATACACACGATGTAACTAAATAAAATGTGCTTGAATAATATGACTAATTAAAAATATTATCACAAACTTACCGTTCTCTTCATCAATTATAACCGTACTCGTCAATCGTGTATCTATTCATAAATATTCGTCTCTCAGACGAATAAAACTGTCTAACTGCTCAAGGACACGTTACTGCGAGTAAAATGCATCCGCGATACTAATGGTCGTATGGCTTAGGAAGGTATTTGAAATGTCAGCTTTCTGTCTTATTCATTCTAAAACTTAGAAACATTTTTATGTTTCGCGCGGTATGTGAGACGAATTTTTATGAATCTAGGGTTATGATAACTGCAACTGAGACTTAAAAGAAATTAAGTCCTTGTTAAGCCCTCTAGCTAATCTTAAATGCTTGTGTTAGGTGTGTGCTTAAGTTAGTAGTGCAATAAGTGGGATACCCTTGGTATTGCAAGCAAACATAAGCTACGATGATGATTACCATATTATGGTTCTATGTCTGCTTGCCACCTCTGTATTATAAAAATCCTCACAGATCGGATTAACTGCGCACAAGTATTCATTATACTGAGTAACGTAACAATAACGCCAAGTATTTTAAACAACTTTTTGGTTATTATATTAACAGTTCAAATTTCATCTTAAGGGCACAAAAATGACACATAATACTTCATGACATGCTTCGTTAAAAAAATATCATTCACTCAAAGATAGACCGTTATATGAACCGTGCAAATTAAAATGAATAGCCTAAAACATATCAAGATAACCTACAATGACATTACTTGGAATTTCAACGGTACTGCGACGAAAATTCCACAAAAGGCTGAAAAAATTCAAGCTTTAAAATGTCAGATACCACTTTTCAGTCTAGAGCACAGAATAAAGAGAGTAACGTCTCTATGAAAGAGAATCGTTGTGCATTTTTATTGTTAGTATTGTAGAGAGGCATGCCAAGACTCTACGTCGATGTAGAGACGCTTTTAGGAACTAGTTTTAGGTTAACAGTAGTTTTGATGTTTTATGGTTTGAGATGTAGAGTTATGGGCAAATTTGTGTCGAAACTTTGTGAAATAATAGTACTGTATTGTTTTCTTTTGAGTAACGAAACTGTTTATCATGTCATTAGGTTATATTTATTTTTATATAGATATCGGTTGTGTTATATAGACACAGAGCCAGGAACCTTTCTACTAGTCGTGAAAATAGATAAATCTTATGTTACAGAATCTATGGGACACGTTAACTACTTAAATAATATAAGGCGATAGAGTTGCATGAAAATGCCGCCATTACGAATTATTCGCACGCCCGGGTAAGTACAGGAAACCGACGTAAGATTAGTAGACAGTTACTGCCTTCCGTCCGGTAAGAATAAATTCTGGAGGCTCACATACAAAGTCCTATAATTCCTTTTTGCCCATCTTTCTTTTGCTAGGGTCGATGTCGCGAAACTAATAACTCTGAGGTTGAAAGCAATCAAAAATTAAAAGCACCATCTACCATGAGGCTGGCGATTATTATATGGAAAGTAAAAAAGACACCGTGTGGTGGTCTTCTAGCATTCTATACACTTTTTGCATCAATGATATACTGAATTAGTATACTCTTACCAACATAGATAAGCAGTCAAACAATTAAAATACGATCAATTGAAATCAGCTCTGAAACTGAAAACCATCCAAAACTATTCCTGAGTGCAACGGCATTAGTTTGTTGAAAGCTATCGCTTCCGGCATGAAATCCTGAAGTACATCCTGAGATCTCCGAACTTATAATAGCTTAAAGTAATTGACTACGGCTCTTCCAATGCCTATTGGATAGTTCGGTGTATCAGAATACTGAGGTAATCTCCTAACATAAAGAGGTCTGAACGTTTACCTACGTTAAAACTTAGGAGTAAATGGACCAACGGATTTTCATTAAATTTTGCACGAGTAGGCTTATCTCGCTCGGTAACATATAGGCTGTTCTCTATTTTAAATTTAGGAACAGTTTCCTTGTACACGAAAAAAGTATATTGATGTACTAAAACTGTTATACTGCAAAAATCTATATGCGAAGAGAAATCTTTTGCCCCTTTTAAGGCATATTGTATGCACAGAGGAGTATGGGATTTTGCACAATTAAAGTCTATATGGCGAAAGGAAACAGAGAGCAAAATATATTTTAGACATTTTCATTTTGTCATGTCCAATAAAGCATGTATTTTAAGAAATTTACTACAAATATTACTTTCGGTATACTAGATTAACTAACGTATAATAGCAATAAGTACCATAACAAAATTAAAAATGATTAGTCTTTTATACTAAAGATCAACGATAGCATAGAGGGCGAGTATTGGAATCCCAAGCCTCTGACTTGTCAAATGTATGTGCGTCCTGTAGTTAATAAACAGGGCTGATTATTAATACGTGCAGCAAAAACTTTGTACCCCTTTTTACGAAAATTGCACGGACGGAGGAGTATAAAATTTGGCACAGTTAAAGTTTATATGAAGAAAGAGGAGCGAATCCTAATATTTATATAATTAAAAAAACACTACACGCACACAACCATGCATTTGATACACGCAGTCGAAGCGAGTAACTATGGTTACATATATCAATATATAATGACATATCAGCAATATCTTACAGGCAAACTTTGATCGAATTTTGAGCACTAGGCGATCGCTAGTTATTATTATAATGTGAATAAAGGTTTGTGTGAGTGGTTAGGTGAAAAAGGCCTCGATGGCGTAGTGGTTAGTGTAACCGACTGCCACGCCTGAGGTTGCGGGTTCGATTCCCGGCCAAGTCAAACATTTGTGTGCATGAACATGGATGTTTGTCTTGGTCTGGGTGTTTCTATGTATAATATGTATGTATTTACAAAAAAGAAGTATGTATGTATGTTTATCCATTGTCTAGTACCCATACAAGCTCTGCTTAGTTCGGGCTAGATGGTGTTGTGTATATGCGATAGAATATTATTATAATATAATTATAATTTCGTGTTACTAATACTAAAATATTTGACGTAACTCGTGATTTCGCTCAAAATGGAATAACTTTATTTAGAATCTACCTCCATACTAAAGAACATCGCACCCAATCGATAGCTTTAACAAAATTATAAGTACATTTCAGAGTTAATGGAGATACGTAACTTTGTTGTATATTTTAAAATGTGTGCCGCTACTTGTTCGTATAAAACAACGAAGCGTATTTGATTGTCGATACAATTTGAATATTAATTTTATTTCATTCTAGCTGTCTTCTGCGGTTTCATCCACGATCACTCGTAGCGTAATTTTAAATAGCCTTTATTACTACTGGATTAAGTTGCTTTCTAATAGTAAAGGAATTTCTTAAATCAGGCAAAAGGTTTTTGAGTGTATTCATTACAAACAAATATTCAAACATACAAAACTACAAATCTTTCCTCCTTATAATTAGAATAGAGTATAAATTGCATTTTAGATGTGATGCTTACATATTTTAGCCAATCAGGCTAGTAAAATTTTTGATTTGAATTCTAAAAATCAACAAATTACGTAGATTGAAAAATTTACTTTTTACTGAAAAGCAAGATTTAGATAATTGTCTGTTCAGTAGTTAACCAATTTGGAGTTGGTGGTAAATACAACCGACCAACCAAGATTATTTCATTAATTACACATTGGTTAAATTCATTTAAATGAAAACTACTTGAACAGTCGCAAGAGGAAGACCTAGGCGAACGTTTCTTGATCAGATCGGAGGCGTTCTGGACAAAGGCCAGGTTAAAAGCACCTTGAACCGACGGGCGTGTATGAGGAATGTGATGAAAGTGAATGAAAACAGAGAAGTGTGTCAGGATCGTAGCAAATGGAAATCCGTAGTCTCTGCCTACCCCTCTGGGAAACAGGCGTGAATCTATGTATAAAAACAACTTTTATTACATAATTTTGAACTATAACACTTCTAAAATAAATAAAGTGACAAAATGCGTATTAAGTTGTTTTAATTTCAATTTATAACATTTGCGTAAACATAAGACAATAATATGTTAAATTCAGTTAAAATTTTGTTAAGATTAAAAATATTATTTATTTTTGCTCTTCAGTGTATTTAACAATTATTTGTATTTTCCAAAATAAAAAGGATAATGTGTACCTATATTGTTAGTTTATTAGTTAAAATACATATGTTATAGTCTTCAAATATCGATAATATTCGATAATATTTTGTATACACGCATATCAACTATAGCCTGAAACAACGACTAATGTAGTTTATTAGGTGCAAACTGTTAAGGAGTTTTATGTATAATTATCCCTAAAGCGCATCATCAGATCATTGTTAAGAATATGGCAATGTAATTTCACCTTTAAATTTTTTGTTGGTAACACTATTTACTTTCGCATCTACGTGTCATGGTGTAAAACGAATTTTCTCAAATAAACTATTTCGCATATTAAAACTGCGTTCTTTATTTTATAACAGTAATCTTAACCATATATTATGTATTCTAAGTATGTTCTTCCAAATAAAATAAATTTATCCAATTCAAATCAATGTCGTCGTTAACATCGACACAAAAAACGTGGTCGAATGGAGAGCCTTCACTTTCCAAGAAGTCTGTTAAAAGTTTAGATTTCTTAGAACAGAATCAGAAAATGTAGTACTGAAATAATATTTATAACTTTTAGTCTAGAAATAATATTCCTAATTTATCTTGCTATAAAGTGTCACTATAACAACGTCACTATTATAAAATATTTTGTCTCGATAACCAATACACGGGTAGCACCCAAGACAAGACTTAGTTCTAAATAAACCACTAAGATACATTGGCATAGAGTTCGCGGAAAACCTGCGCCGCGTCTACAACTTCGCGATAACTTTGTCCCACCCAACTGATTCTAATAGATAACTCAATATTTGAATTTCTAATGGAACTCGACACCAAAGTCCGCTTTTTGAGCTCCAAACTTATATCAGATTTCAGGTACCTTTCTTGTAATGTCGTCGGTAATTAGCCGCGTCCCTAAAACTTCCGTTCGGGACAGGAAGAGGGGTGAAAAGTGGAGGGGGAGGGTGCGATAAATTAAACAAAAATGGGACATCCAAACAATCTGTGTCATAAACAAGTAACAAATTTGTCGTACGCGACGTTTCTACGGCTATTTATTTATAAATTAGCATTTTGTGTGTAATTGTTGTTATGTGTTATGTTGAGCTTTTAATTGTTGATTCTTTGTGACCTCTTCATGTGCTTGTGACGTCACAATGTTCTAATTGATTATGACGTAATTTTACATACGTAAATCTATAGTTTCTGCAAAGGGTTAAGTGGAGGTGTCTTACATTTCAAAAATTATGGTTTTATGTCCCACCTATGCGTGCCTATGGTTATTTACTGAGCATAGTTCCTGACTCACTGACTTAAAATTTATTGACAGAAAATCCCAATTACTGAAGTGTTATTAGGTATTGTGCCTCAAGAAATATTGAGTTCTTGGGCCTTTGCTCCGAATCTCGTTTTTCTTGATCGAAAAATCAAACCTGGGACTTCAAGCAGCAGTGGCATTCGCTACTGATGTGACACTAAGGTAGCTTGAAAATAATTCTTGATATACTAAATTAATCTAACTGACGCTGACTGTAATTGTAACTGCCTCTTACCTAAATATATATTACAAAAAGCACTTTATTTCTTGAAATACATTGTGTTGAATCCATTACGTGTCTGAGAAGGAATAAAGAAAATTAGTCCAATTTTCATCAGACAACAACTTCAGAAACTGTACTACAACAACTAAACTCAATAAATACCTTGTTCAAAATATTTCTACCTAACTTGATTACTGGCAAAATTTCCCTACAGACTAAATAAAATACGCCCAAATAATAGGTACAGTCAGCGACATAATTCATTAAACATTGGCGAGTTTTTGAAGTGTTCTATCATCCTAACTAATATTATAAATGCGAATGTGAGTTCGCATGTTACTCTTTCACACCGTAACTTGACCGATCATTATAAAATTTCGTATACACGCTCTCAGGGGCACAAAAAAAGACATAGAGCAGTATTCGTCCAGACACAAAGTACCTACTGTTCCCGAGCTATAGAATTTCATTGAAATCTAGATTACTACTACCGAAGCTGCGAGCAAATTCTGGTAGACAATAATGGTAATGCCTCATCTTTTTCTGCAATAACAGTTAAGACTGCACCGAGCAAAATGTGCCAAAACAGGCGGTCACATTTAAGTGAATAAAATCAACACTTTTTGTTTAATACAAATATATAATATACATTTACCATAACAATGAATGTGTTTACAACTACTCTGTGTAAAAACTTAAAATAATTAATATTTTCGCCTACAGCATTACGTAAATTTGCAAAATGCAACAACGTGTTTAGATTATAACAGTAGAAATCTATTCTATTTTGCAGCTTAAACGAAACATAAATAGTTATATTACAATTTGTGCTTCCCAAATATTTAAGTTATTGGTAAACAATAGAGATACATATTTATCAAAAAGCACTTCAAATCCTCCATACAATTTTACTATGGCGGCTGCGTGTCTATTTGAATATGCGCCGCACGAGCTCTGTCATTATCTGTCTTACGCTCGGCGCAGTCTTAAAGGACAGTTATTTAATTATAATTAATTACTATACTACAAAAATAAGTAAATTTTAATTAATATAATAATAATATCAGACCTATATTAAACTGCCACAGCTGGGCACGAGCCTCATCCCAGTCTGGGAAGGCTATAGTCCACCACGCTGAACATTATAAAGAACTCTCAGACATGCAGAATTCCTCACGATGATTTTCCTTTGCCTTTAAAGCGAGTGATATAATGATCGCAACACCAGTTATCTTCTCATAGGCTCAACCTGAACCTCGCAACTAACATAAATGTTTTTAACATAAATTCCTACTGTTGTGTTTCGTTTGGTGAGTGAGAGTGCCGGAGTCCCAATCACCCTCTTTCCCCCTTCCCACTCCTTCTCTTTCCTACTTTCCTACCTTCCTCCTTCCTTCTTCCTTCCTTCCTTTTTTCCTAAAGGGTCGGCAACGCGCAAGTGATCCTTCTGGTATTGCAGGCGTCCATAGGCTACGGTGACCACTTACCATCAGATAGGCCGTATGCTTGTTAGCCAACTTAGATGTATAAAAAAAATGTAAATTCAGTAAATGTAATAAACTCACTAACATCTTTGACGTTCATAAGTGTTACTTTGTGACATAAATGAATAAGTGATTTTTTGTTTTGGCTTTGACTTTGAAAGATGTGCATCTTGAGATCAAACACGAGACATCTGCTTGGCAGTCAATATTTATTTTTAATTAATCTGTTTATGTCGCTGACTGTAGTACCTGAATCGAGAACTTTCATTGTAAAGGTGAGATACAGCGAAAGTTTAAAACATGAAACTTTTGATCTACAGTATTGTTACCAGTTGAAAGACGAAACTTAATCAAACTATTTCGAAGTCGGTAATTAAAAGTGTCTTGGTGTTCAGTAATATGGATGAACTGGGACCCCAGAGGGATGGAAATGAGGGAATATTTAACAGATATTTGAACTGAATGTAATAACGATGGTTCGTAGAGCTGTTTATATTGTTCTATGTATTCTGTATACTATAGTTAGAGGTAACGCTTATTGAGTCTGACTGAGCATAAAATTATTTTAATATAGTGTCTTATTTTTGCACGAAATCGGACAAATTGTTAATGATAATCCTTACTAATATTATAAATTCGAAAGTAACTCTGTCTGTCTATTACCTATTCATGGCTAAACTACTCAAGCGATTTGGATAAAATTTGATACAAAAGTAGTTTAAAACCTGGGAAAGAACGTACTTTTTAAAGATGTAGGCGGTGAGTGAGAGTTCCGGAGGCCCAATCACCCCCTTTCCCCCATTCCCGCTCCTTCTCCTTCCCACTTCCTTTCCTAAAGGGTCGTCAACGCGCAAGTGATACCTCTGGTGTTGCAGGCGTCCATAAGCTACGGTGACCACTTACCATCAGGTACCATCAGGTATGCCTGTTTGCCAGCTAAGTTGAATAAAAAAAAATATGGTATAGTTACATACTGCAAACCTAATAATACTTTGCCCAACCGAGAATTCAACCCAAGACCTCATCCACAGCAGTCACACACACTACTACTGTGATAGAGGCACGAAATATCTAATGCAAAAGAAAATATCAAATAACGAAAGCGAAACACTGAGCAGCCTAAAGCTGGCCTAACAAAAGAATAATTCTTTCACCCAGTTTGTTCTAAATTCAGAAACAAAGCGCTGTATGGTTGGCAAATAAGCACGCTTTAAGCAATCTCCCTTGTACAATCCCCTTATGGGTAAATAAAATATAAATGGCTACAAAAGAGCAATGTACATGCGCAAAGGATTCATGCGTATCGTTCAAATATTCAAAGTAAAGAAAAAGTAGACGAGAATTTTTGTGGATGCTTCAAGGTTCTGTAGTGGATACATACATAGTAATATGCCTATATAACGTCTGTAAGCTGAAGAAATAAGCAGAGATGTATTTCATCGTTAAGGACTGGTCTAAGTAATTATGGTCGCGTTTATAGTGATTCGCATAATTGTATTCGAAAGACGTTCGAATACAAATCAGGGAGCACGCATTTTGGTATTGTGTTGTCAACATAAATTTAAATTTATCATAATAAATTTAAATGAAATTCGATTGATATTCGAATATAAATGAAGAAACACGCAATTTTGAATCGCGTTGTCAATTTGTATTTATTATATTCGAATGAAATTGTATACATCGCTATTTATAGACACTGAGGTCGTCTACTAAAACTTCTCTACTCGACTGGATAGCCAATAACATTGTATATGATATTTTCTTAAAATCTTTGTTACTAGACAATCCCTCAGCCCACCTATACAGCGCTTACTGTACTGAGTCCTGAGTCCACTATACCCATGCGTTGCTGACATTAGCAAAGGGAATGTATCTTATGTGGGAGCCAGTCAGTGCAAACCGGCGACACTTCGACCCAGTGGGATCTTTTGTGTCGACACTCTCCCAATAACGACTGCCATAGATGTTCATGGCAGCCGAGACCGACGGCTTAACGTGCTCTCCGAGGCACGGAGCAGGCGATAATTGTCAATCAATACGCACATAATTTCGAAAAGTCATATAACTTCCGAAAGTCAGAGGTGCGCGACGTGGGTTCAAACCCGAGATTGCAGTCTGTTGGTCTCCCCACTGAGCTATCGCTGCTCTAGCAAAGGGAATAAGAAATGTATAGGAATGGGTGAGGTAGGCATATGAACCGGCGGAACTCTTACTTGCTGGCCGAAACACGTAACTATAGTCTAGTGCTACTCTGGTGGTAACCGTTTGACAGGCGACCACAACTTGTTTCATCATCATCATTTTAATCATAGTCAATTTAAGCAAAAACCCACGCCACTAAACCGAGACATTAACAAGAACGTGTCATAGTTCTTAGTTTGTTATTAGAAGTCCAAAATACCCACACATGCGCATACCCTCTCCACAAACGCATAAATACATCCAAACATACACATACACACTCCCATCAATAACCCTAGCTTCCATATTTACAACGCACACAGCAAACCGCAAGGTACTACATCAAGATAACCCTTTAACCGCGTATCCCCAAACAAGCGAACATTTCCCACGAATAAGAGAATAAAATTACGATTTATGTATTACTTTCCTGTCTTTATTGTCTCTTTTACACACTAGCGTGTGTTATTGTTCTGTCTACCTTGTACACTGTTCTTACACTTATTATTGTACTATGTTACAACAATGTGCAACGACAAAGAAATTTATGCCTGGCATGAAGATTTATACAGCGTGTTATAATAAAACGTGGTAATATTTTTAAATTTTTTATTAATTCACAGAAAATTAAAGTGAAGGTTTCACAATTTCTAAACAGCAGCGATAGCCTAGTGGGAGAGCGTTGGACTGCCACACA
Organism: Catocala fraxini; assembly: GCA_930367265.1. Classification (NCBI taxonomy): domain Eukaryota; kingdom Metazoa; phylum Arthropoda; class Insecta; order Lepidoptera; family Erebidae; genus Catocala; species Catocala fraxini. Next base: position 24,337,680 of record OV884038.1, read on the forward strand.
AAGGTCTCGAGTTCGATCCCAAGGCGAGCATCTCTGACTTTTCGAAGTTATGTGAGTAAACGGTGAAGGAATACATCGTGAGGGTTCCGCAAAATGTTCTTGAAAATATTTGAAGTCTGCCAACCCGCACTGGGCCAGCGTGGTGAACTATGGCCTAACCCTTTTCACACTGAGAAGAGACCCGTGCCCAGAAGTGAGACAGTATAATATAGGGCTAATATTATTACATAATAATTTCAAAATTTAAAGAAAATATTTTTAAAAGAAGTATTCATAACCTTCTACGGTCCATATATGTATGTTTATGGTTATCTTCTGGACTTCTTAATTACCACCCAAGTCTTTTATAATAGACAAAAATATTATGAGCATTACAGCCCAAGATTATTATTTAGTTATTTTTAATAGAATCTATGTGCACTCAAAATTAATATATATTTGGCCAACTTTAAGGGACATTGGGCGTTAACTTATTAAAAGAAAATTTAATGTAATGTTGATACATGAAAGTACCTCATTAGATAGATGAACTGATTGCTGACGTCATATACGAAACTGAGCGGTATTCCTATAAAAACTTAACCGTTTAAAATGACCCTTGGTCCTTTGACCAAGGGTCATTTTTAACGGTTGTCTTTACAAATGACAGCCAAACAGCCTTGTTTGTATCTACGGTGAAAACAGTATTTAAGATTCTTAAGAAGTAGGTTCTGTTTTTTATTTTCTTAAGTTACCGAGAAACCAACGGCCAAACTGATAATAAGCTGTTAGCGCCGGTTTTTTCTTTGCATCTTAGAAGCATGAATTCCAAGAAAACAACCAGGCCTCTGCCTAGTTGTACTACTAAAAATTTCTTGACTGAAAACCCATTACAATTTGTATGAGGAATGGAACATTAGTTCCATTCCTCGTTCATACAACTGCTGTGCATTAACACAGCAGTTATATTCACTGCAGAATAGTAGAGCCTCGCTGATTTCAACATGAATGGGCCGGCTCGACCGGGGAAGCAGAACCCTCTCACAAAATATCGAGATAAAGTAACAGTATTCTTACTGTTGTGTTTTGTTGTTTTGTTGTTTCGAATTAATAATATTAGTAAATTATGAAGGATTAGTTATTATTACTATTGAGGCATATACCTACTTAGTTATGTACATAATTATATACAGGCAGTCTATAGTAAAAATCCAAGTTCCTCAACATGAACAGCGGCAAGCTTACCCAGTATCTAATAAGCAGCTGCGCCACTCGATGCTAAGCTATGTACTAACTTTAATGCGAACAACTTCCTGATCCCACGGAATGGAGTTATCGTGAAATTAACAAGCAAAGACGGGTGTATACTGTTTTACTGATGAGCTTCTTCCTAACTATATATTGGGCTTTATAAGTTTTGTTTTGTGAAATTCTATATAAGTTATGCTAGCACACTACACACTACTACAGCTAATAGTGGTCGCCCGTGTGCTTGAGCCTGAGATAAGTTGTGGACGATGCTTTGCATTTTGTGTGGTAACGAAGCATTTAAGTAGCTACGTATTTGCCACAAGCTGCAAAAGTGGTCGGTGTTCGCTCCTGACCTTCCCTTAACCTTACGACGCTGCTCCAAGCTTTGGAGTCGTGTGTTGACCAGTTAGTCGATAAGTCTCCTGGCCTTCCGCTCAATCGACTCCAAAGCCTCCAGCTGATATTTCGAGCCATCCCAGAGGTGACAACAGTACTCCATGCAGGATCGAACCTGTGCTTGGTACAAATTAAGCAAATGTTTTGGTATGAAATACTGCCTCACCTTACTGAGGATGCCCAGCTTTTTGGCGACTAGTTGGGCTTTTGCCTCAATATAGGAGCCAAAGTTGAGGGTTGGAGTCAATGACATACCCAGAAGCTCAAGTTGATTAGTTATCGGTATGGTTACATCTCGGAAAGTTGGAGCCAGTTGGTATCACCTTAATCGGAGACTTGCTTTCAAGGATAATTTCATAAAATAATATATTAACCGGTCGTATACCGCCGGCTCGCATACCAGCCGGCAGATTTGTACCCGTCGTAGGCCGGTGGCTCGCATGCGAGCCACCAAATTGGTTTTACGTTAGCTTAAGCTAAAGCGAAGGCGGCGCGCGGCGTTTTGGCGCCAATTTGGTGGCTCGCATGCGAGCCACCGGCCTACGACGGGTACAAATCTGCCGGCTGGTATGCGAGCCGGCGGTATACGACCGGTTAATAATATTATTTTTAATATTTTAAATTTCATATTACAGTAGTATAAGTCTACTACGCATAATTTTTTTTAAATTAATACTCGTGGCATCTGATTTCTTTAGCTGTAAGTAGGGAGATAATACCTAGAGCTTAACGGTAACTTTAGTTTAATGCAAGATAAGATAATCTGGTTTTCATCGTTTGACATAGCCGGGCCCGTTAAAATATTTTACTAAGATGCTGAACAGAATATAACAAATTTTTCTAGTTTATTTTATGCAGCTATTTGATGATTCAAACATCTTTTACCGGACCACAGTGATTATTTTATTATGATTTAAGTCAATTTTACCTAACCAAGATTATTTACTGCATTGTATTATCTCCAAAATATTGGAACGGAGGACCCCTACATTATTTTCTATGTTTACATTTCATAGTAAACGTTATTCGTAATAACTATTCTGATCTTTAATGAGAATACTCAAGTAGTTAATGAACTATGATATTTTTGCAAAATTTGAAACTTTAAATCGTTCTACTGAACAATTCATACAGTGGTCGTTAATACAATCAGCCTTTCCAGCGTCGATATCTCAGAACCGACCCTACGTAACCCTGATAGGCATTGAGAGCTGCTTCTTAATTAGCTGTATTTCGTAACTGTTTTAAAGCGTACACAAATCTATTTAGTTTGTTACATACTGTACTAATATGTGAGAACAATAGTATATTTTGCTAAATATGAGTGAGTGTGATAACGCTATATTTATCATTAGCGAAAATATTTCAGATGCCATGTTGGCATTGTGTGGCTGAGGACAACTTAATGTTCAGAAAGGTGAATGACATTTAAACGTAGTATAGTGCATTCAAGATTTATATCTTTCATCAGAATATATGCTTTGTTTTAAATAATATCTAAAAACTGATGTCTAATATTTATATACACGATAGACAACCGAAAATGTGCGATAACTAACGTCTCCCGTATGGTCTAGTGGCTAGGATACCTGGCTTTCACCCAGGAGGCTCGGGTTCGATTCCCGGTACGGGAAATAGCTTTTTGTTCATTTATTTTTACAAAGAATCTCGCCCGTTATAAACTTTTACACATACGCTAATACATTATTTAAATTTTCTAATTTATATTTGGTAACTCGTATAATTCAATCTTTTGACATAGACTTCGAAATGGATAGATTTTGACCTTCATAAGTGTTACAAATGATTTTTGATATCACTTTGATATTAAACTTAAGAAATAAAAAACGATTAAGATCTTAATTATAAGATTTAAACTTGGATTTTTTTATTATTTTCTTTTGGTCCTCTATTAAAGACAAAAAAGATTTCATGCTTGTCTATTTCGAGCGCGGTTTAAACATACTTTTTGGTATTGTGCAAAATACTATTTTAAATGCAATTTTTCTGTTCCGTATAAAATAACACACAAATTCAGACATTGATCAGCGCCATTATAAATCTATTTATAAGCTTGAAGCTATTACCCAGATGTTATTAAATTTCTGTAGATTTCTTTATTAAGCCCGCCAGTCATTCATAGAATAACAAAGAGCCCAGTATTGTCTTACATTCTTCTTGAAATAAATCAAGTCTAGGTTTCTCACGAAGGCTATCCTTTTGTTACAATAGCAAGAAATCTAATACTGTTCTTATCAGCCACGTTGGAGATGAAAACATTGAAGGAACAAGAAATGTATTTGATTTTCCTAGATTTTAATAAAACTGTGGCATCAGTTTGTGTTACTTGATATTTAATCTCAGGAATTGGCATTTTCGAATCTGTTGCTTGTGAAAACATCGAGCTTTTATTCGAGTAAAATAAGGATCGATTTTGCATTTAATGTATTTTCTTTTGTCAGTGATCGATGCGTGAACTAGAGACAAAAAAGCGAAATGAGATAGTTTCTCACTTGTTGTCCTATTCGAGCTATTGCGATTCGATGGTTGCTTAGAGCGAAGCAATTATTCGATATAATCGATCCGATATGAACTATGGATTGATCAAATACAATATGATTTAAAAAAGTCCATTTATTTATCTCAGATGAACATAAAGTTTTGACAATCTTACGAGGAAGAGCTGTCAGGTCTATCAGAAGTTTTCAAATATGATGTTTGGGGCAAATAAAGGTGTTATTAAGTTTTCTATTGAAAATCCGCAGCAGCAACTTGGAGACTAAAACTGTATTGAATGTTAATATAACTGTTCTACATACATCATCATCTCAGCCGAAAACTTCGCCCAAAGTTTTGAACGCAGACCGATCTTAAGTAGCCCGCATCCAACCGTTTCCCGCGACCCTTACCAAGTCGTGAGTCAACCTATCCTAGCTGTATTCTACATATATGCCTACAGAGACTCACGTCTATATACCGAAGAAGGCAGAGTTATAATTATAACACCAATATTTCGTCATATGGTTTTACGGGCTATAGTGTCACAGCACGGGAAAGAAAGCAATAAAACAGTGTATAAAATATTTAACGGCGTATTCTCAAATCAATTTTTAGGCACCAAAACAAAATTTTATCGGTGTGCCGAATTCTATGCAAATCTGTATAACAAAAACATATGTCACCGAAACGTAATTTTCATCGTCTCTCAAATCCGTTTTTTATTATAACAGTGAGATTAAAATTTGAAACGGACGCCGGTAAACGCGTAACTCGCGATTTTATTTCGCAGTTTTAGGTGGTATTCTAACCAAGCAAAGAGTTTACAGCAGACAGTTAGCAATGTCTATACCATATAATTATTATTATAAATACATACACTCACGCTTGCTTTCAGGTGTACACTTGTTATGATCTTGCTATATTTCCATACACTCTCATTAAATTCATAATGCACTCGCATTCGTTTAATTATTTATTTATTTATGAACTACAAACATGAGGGAGATATTGAAAGGAAAACGATTGCGGGCAACAAAGTGAATGGAGATCTACGCGCTTTTATGAACAGTCGAAATGTATTCGAAAAGGCACGTTTGTCTGTTCACAGAGGACTATTAGTGCCCACACTTATGTATGTAAGTGAAAGTTAGGTATGGCAAAAGAAGCATGAGAGCAGAATAAATGATGTAGAAATGAGAGCGCTGAGAAATATATGTGGTGTGACTCTGAAAAATAGAATAAGGAATAGTGTGATTAGAGAGAGATGCGGCATGAAAGTGGATATAGTGACAAGAATAGAAAAAGGTATGTTAAGCTGGTTTGAGCATGTAGAAAGAATGGACGAGGAAAGACTGACTAAGAAAGTTTATAAGGCTAGTGTGAATGGAACAGTCGCAAGAGGAAGACCTAGGCGAACGTTTCTTGATCAGATCGAAGGCGTTCTGGACAAAGGCCAGGTTAAAAGCACCTGGAACCTGAAAGTGAATGAAACCAGAGAAGTGTGTCAGGATCGTAGCAAATGGAAATCAGTAGTCTCTGCCTACCCCTCTGGGAAACAGGCGTGAATCTATGTATGTATGTATGTATGTACTAACATAGCATACACTATACCATTTTGATAATAAATACACAGGGATACAGTATCTAGTACTGCCTTAATGATACGATGCCACGGCATTTATCAACAAAGAAAAAAGGTGAGGATGCGAGATGGGAGTAATTACATTAAACAAACATGCAAACAAATATTTCCGCTAAATTAACAAAATTAATGTATATCAAAAGAAATTGATGATAGTTTACAAATAAATAATAGTAAAAAATTAAAAAATTGGTTATAAATTATTTGGTAGGTAATTTACTCTACCTAGCTTTTCTTCAGCATGTCTTAGATCTGATCAAAGAACGTTAATCTAGATTTTACCACTGGTTCGAGCACGCCACGATCGTGGCGGTAAGTCCCATGTTAGAGGAATGGCTGGCGAAGCGGCATGGCGACCTCACCTTCCGGTTGACACAGGTAATGACTGGCCACGGTTATTTTGGCCAGTACCTGTGTCGCATATGCCGGCAGGAGACGCCCGGATGTCATCACTGCGGCGACTGCTGCGATGTTGTTGTGTATCCAGGCCGTATCCAGCGCAGTAAGTCATTCGCGCGGACCCGCCGACTCTGATTACGTCGAGGATCACCGTAGTAGGTTTAATCGTTATTACCGGTATATCTTTTCCCCGGTGAGTCCGACATAACCTCTCCGTCGCCCCGCGGAGAGGTATGCATCAAAGAATTCACTGGTTGCATTCAGTTTCGTATTTTCCTAGTAAATATTATCTTGTACATTGTAAGTAATTATATATCAGTAAGAAATCATGCCAGCTGTGTCTGCTAGTAGAATAGGCAAGAAAATCAGCACATGTATTTATAAACGCATGTCAAGTGATTTGATTAGCATTTGATAATTTAGTCAGGTAATCGCAGCATGTCAACTGTTGGGATTGCTATGAGCTATACTGTACGTATTTGCCATTCTGATAGGCTGTTTTGAAAACGTGTCAGTGTTCGATAAATATTACCAACATTAATGGGTAAAATTGTGTTGGCATTACTGCAAATTGCATACCGTATAATAATAACCCAGTTAGTTAGCTGACCCACTCACAAACGCGGGTCGCCAATACGGGCTAAAAGGAATTAGGTGCACTATTAAATCGAGCAATAATTAACTTTTCAGTACGCACATAATTCAGGGAAGTCCTCCAACTTTACGGTTTGATGCCGGTGTCGTGGTTTGAACCCAAAACTTATGTTTTTTCTGTTTATAACGGACTGGTCGCAACAACTATTTTGAGTATGTAGTACACACATAGATGCCTGAATGTCTTCGAAGGGATTAGCAGGGGTGTATTACATATTTTTTACATTGAGGTCCCATGTTGCAAAGGGCAATACTATTACTGTTTACGAGCCAGTTGCACTCACTGATCGGTAAACGATTAGCGAGGTTAATCAACGTTGGGTGCAGTCAGCCAGTCTACAGATGGGTGACCGCTTAGTGGTATTTCATCTGAGCGTCTCCGTAATTCGAAGGGCATGTAAAAAGTCGGTCCCTTAAGCCATGTCAGAGGCCTACGGGCTTGAACAACTCTTGACAATAGGTTGGCCACTAACCACACGAAAAGAAGAAGAAGAAAGCGCTTATTTTCATACTGAGAATTTCTTTTTAGGAAACTAAATATTTAACACTATGTTTATTAATAGTAGTGTAACAGTTTTCAAAATTGTATAATTTTTAAACTGTTACACTACTTTTATTAAATTTTACTGCGTTTTATGCGAATTAAATTATTTAAACTATGTATATTTAAATTTACACTTTTCTCGACGTTTCCGTTGCTTTTCAGCAGCCATGTTCACGTGGAGCAGTAGTGATGTTTAATAGTAGTAGTGTAACTATTTCAAAATTATGTAACAAAGTGTTAAATAAACAACGCGATATAATCCGTATAAAGATATAAGATGATGACTCGATGGCGTAGTGGTTAGTGTAACCGACTGCCACGCCTGAGGTCGCGGGTTCGATTCCCGCGCAAGCCATTTGTGTGCATGAACATGGATGTTTGTCTTGGGCTGGGTGTTTCTATGTATAATATGTATGTTTTTACAAAAAAAAAGTATATATGTATGTTTATCCATTGTCTAGTACCCATAGTACAAGCTCTGCTTAGTTTGGGCTAGATGGTGTTGTGTGTATGTGATAGAATATTATATTATATTATAAAGTAGTTTAATTTCAATGAATAACATTCGAGTAAACAGAAGACAATATTATGATAAAAATTTCTTTTCGAATGAGAACTGAGCATCTGCACTGATATCGTAGTGGTTTAACGGATTTAAATTTATTCTTTTCTTAAATTTCTTTCTTTGATTCTAGGCCGAGTGTTGAGGTTATAAACTTTTTTTTATACATCTGATGTGGCAAACAAGCTTACGGCTCGCCTGATGGTATGTAGTCACCGTAGCCTATAGACGCCTGCAACACCAGAGGCATCACTTGCGCGTTGCCGACCCTTTAGAAAAGGAAGTGGGAAGGAGAATGAGCAGGAAGAGGGAAAGGTAGTGATTGGGCCTCTGGCACTCTCACTCACCGAACGAAACACAACAGTAGGAATACTGCTATTTCACGCCGATATTCTGTGAAAGGGTAGTCCTTCCCCGGTCGAGCCGGCCCATTCATGCTGAAATCAGCGAGGCTCTACTACTCTAAAAACCTGAGGATACTAAAATTTGTGTGATCCACATCCAACAATATCCATTCTTTTGTCCGTTGTTTGAATGTTTGTAAAGTCCCACGACGCAGGAATTAATGGTGGTGCCAAAGACATCTTTCAAAGAAAACTGTGGGCTTGAAAATTGTTCTTGTTTCAAGAAATTGTCTGACTATATGAAATCGCAGAGTACTAATCGCACTAACGCGTCTCTATGGGCAGCTTCAAACATTTTAGCAGCAAGCGTAGTTTAGTTGCGTTCTATGTGATAAACACATAGCAAACACTTTGCCACAGTTTGCTGCATTTACTTTGCTTAGTGAATAGTAAGCCGTAGCCAACAATTTTATTCCATCCATATATTGTGAAAATATTTTTTCACCGTCACATTTGTGTGTACCTATATATAAAGAGAGATGTCACAAAAATTTATGCATTTTATCTGCAATACATATGACATGAAGATGAAATGTTAAATATTTTATTGGACGGAAGTTTAATTGAGCCGCGTGTACTGTAGTTTTATATAAACTACTGAAAAATGTCCATATAGGACCTGACAGACTGATATTACATGAGCAAACATAATTGGTGGAATTTCAATAACAATATTTGCCCATTTTCGATTAAAGTAAGAATCTGTTTGTAAATGCTGATAAATGCTAATTAACGAAATGCTTTTACGTATGCGGTCAAACGTGATTTTCCGAATACAGTTGTCGGATCGGTTGGATTCCCATACTTTATTCGGCTATACTGTTGTTGGTTTACTCTTTTCTGGGAGTAAAGTTTCTGTTTATAGTAGTAAATTACTATAGTACAGAAGACTTGTTGCATATAGTATCATGATAGTAATAATTTGAGTATTGATGAGATACGTGTCTATAGTAATATACACATACTGTCTAGAAATACACACACACATACACACACGCACACGCACACGCACATGCACACGCACACACACTTTACTTTATTTTGTAATATTTCGTCTTTTATTTCATCTTTCTTTTATAGATATACTTACCTATCTAGTTGTGTAATTGTGTAATATGAAGAGCAGGGGCTCCTAACACAAGTATTTCTCTTACTTAAAAGGAGTACCTCATTAAGTGATGTTAACTAGCTCGTAAGCAAATGAAAATAAACAATTTTTATATTTATTTATTATTTTTAATAGTTGCTGTGTCAGAGCAGTGATAGCTCAGTGGGAAGACCACTAGACTGCAAAGCAGAGGGTCTCGGGCTCAAACCCACGTCGCGCACCTCTGACTTTCGGAAGCTATATGACTTTTCGAAATTATGTGCGTATTGATTGACAATTATCGCCTGCTCCGTGCCTCGGAGAGCACGTTAAGCCGTCGGTCCCGGCTGCCATGAATATCTATGGCAGTCGTTATTGGGAGAGTGTCGACACAAAAGATCCCGCTGGGTCGAAGTGTCGCCGGTCTGCCCTGACTGCCACCCACATAAGATACATACTGCGTCTAAAAATTTCTGGTGGACGGCAATAGGTTTGTATCCTAATTCGTGGAATGGTAGTACTGAGAATTGTACACCGGAAAAACCTTGCGTAATCCTAAAACTGACGTCGGTTTTATGGAGAATGACAATGACATTCATCCAGGCAATTATTCTCGTACCTTTTAAAAACAATAATCTCACGATTCATGGAACAGAAACTACAATATGGTATTCGGACTACATTATGGTCCGTCGTTATTTTTATCACTTTTAATGCGCCTGCGTGTATTTTTCCATGCCTGATGTTAGAGGATAACATTGAAATATTCTATTTTATGTTTTATGCTTGTTAGTGGCTGTAGCGAGGTGACTACTTACTTAAACCACTCCGACATCCTTGTAGCCGAAGCAACAAATTATATAACCACTGCTTATATAGTTGACATAAGTAAAGAGTTCACGTATGCATATGCAGAAGTTGGCGCTTTGTATGAAATAAAAATTGGTAACGTTGTGGTTTTCAGACATTACATATTTTTATATACTTAAATTGAATGGCCAATTCGAATTTTATGTTTTTCCATGTATAATTTCTTGTATGACAAACCACTGCTAACTAACACTACTATGGTTTGTACTAAATAAAAAATAAAAAATTTCAAGTTCCTTTGCATTTTGTACAGAAGCCATGAAATGAGATGTAGGACACAAGCAGCAATGTATCATAGCTAAAGAACGAATATATGCCTTAAAGGTATTCCATTTATATCTAAACACCTTTGTTATACAGGTGTGGTGGAAATTTACTGAAATAAAAATATCAATGCTCATGATTCTATTATTAGATCGTGCGTGGGTTGTTATGACGTCAGTTCAAGATGCGATCAAGGAAAACTTTAAATTTAATATCAATAATAATTTTATCAACTTTCAATGAAGACAGATGGTGTATACGTTTGGAAGGTTGCCTCGTTAATACTGCCGCTGCTACAAGTGGTACGGGTATTATAATAATAATAATAATAATAATAATAATGGGATGTGGACTCGGCAATAATTGTACCGATAGTCGTTACGGTGAACGGTCTAATAGCTAAGAGCCTCGACCAACATCTTAAGAGGCTGGCGTCAGGTGCTTGGGTCAAGGGTCAGATGCAGAAGGCGGTCCTCCTAGATACGGCACGCATAGTGAGTAGGTTCCTCTCCCTGGACCCCTAACCACCAACAGCTTGGACCTTGTCTTGGTGCCGGTGGGTCTCCATAATTTTTATATTTTTAAATGTGTTTTTTTATAAATATATTTAAAAATGTATTTTTTATTGATTGATGATAAATAAAGGTGATAATAATAATAATATTCTATCATATACAAACAAAACTATCTAGCTCAAACTTAGCAGAGCTTGTAATATGGGTACTAGACAATGGATAAACATACACATATACTTTTTTTTATAAATACTTATATATTATACATAGAAACATCCAGACCAAGACAAACATTCATGTCCATGTACACAAATGTTTGACTTAAGCGAGAATCGAACCCGTGACCTCAGGCGTGGCAGTCGGTTACACAAACCATTACGCCGTCGAGGTCGTCAAAATTTGTATTTTAGAGTTTGGAAAAACTCTTATACAACAGCTTTGTCCGTCCGTCTGTCTGTTATACAACTTTCAACTCAAGATCCGTAAGAGCTAGAGACTCGCGGTCAACGCAATTCGACTCAGTATAGTCGATATATCCCCGAAATTACTATGATGTATGACCTCTGACCTCAGGTCACATAATATCACGTGACCTTTGCATATTACTTGAACCATTTTTTCGAACTCTAAGATTTACGGCAATTCATTGCTGTTTCTCACTTGTTTATAATTTTGAATTGTATTTTAATAATTACACATATTCCCAAGCTTATATTCCTGCCAGTTATAGATTTAGGTTCCACGTATAAAAGAGACGAGACTCTCTTTTACGTGCCAGTTACTGGGCAAAAGTCCAGAAACAGTGCTGCTACTACTAAGAATTTCCTGACAGAAAAGCCCTATATAACTTTGCCTGCCCGGGAATCGAACCTTAAAGCTTATGCGCAGCAGTAGTATTGAATACTGCTGCGCCGCTAAAGCAGTCACACAATTTTTTGTCTCGTGTGGGATTCGAACCTACATTACTTGGTGCAGTGACAATGGCAAGGCAACCACGTAGGCGTCATCTGTGCAGTCTACCAGATTGGATGTAGTAGTATTAGTATTTTTTGCTAACAGAAGGTATCTTTTTGATTGTGCTAGTTTATTCTTATATACTATAACGAAATAGAGTAGTAGAGCCTCGCTGAATTCAGCATGAATGGGCTGGCTCGACCGGGGAAGGACTACCCTCTCACAGAATATCGAAGTGAAATAGCGGTATTCCTATTGTTGTCTTTCGTTCGGTGAGTGAGAGTGACAATCACTCTCTTTCCCCCATCCCGCTCCTTCTCCTACCCACTTCCTTCTTCCTTTATTAAAGGGTCAGCAACGCGGAAGTGATACCTCTGGTGTTGCTGGCGTCCATAGGCTACGGTGACCACTTACCATCAGGTGGGCCACCACGCATGTTGGCCAACTTAGTTGCATAAAAAAAATGTATTTATTTTATTATTTATTAATCAGGCTGCCACAAATTTGACTCGCTCTTAACCATTTTGTGTTATTCTATGCGAACATGATCTCCAAACTTTTGTAAATTAAGTGATTTTTTTTCTCATTACAATAACTAGTCTTTATTTAAAAAGTAGACATCAAAATAATACTTATTATCAGAAACAAAATATTCTCTCGCATGTCAAGTGCAAATACGTCTTTACACAAACATTTCCTTCCACAAATGGAAGCAAAATCAAAGTAGAAATTGAATTCACATTCCCATAGCTATATTACTTCCACAAAATTAGCCACGATTATGAAGAAAAGGACCTTTTCTAAAAGCCATAAAGTATTCAAAACATTTTGACATCTTCAGAGAGCTGGCTCAATGCCAACAGCTCGGCTGGTCTCGCAAGTAACGGTGGCACGTCTGCGGGGAAAGCATTGCTTCTTGCATAAGAAATTACGGTCTTAACCACGCTATGACAATCTATTTCTTTGTCGAATTGAATTATCTTAAGCTCAGTGCATTGGTATGCTAAGCTTGCGGTTTAACTCTTCAAAAATGCTTTTCGTTTAACCGAAGTTTTGAAGAACGAGTCCAATGTAACTTTAGTAGTGCAGCGGTGGTGATTGCGAGTGCTGTGCGTGTGGTCTCCAGTTCGGTTTTGGGGCAGATAAGCTGTTCTTCTTCTCCCTTAGCCTTTATTATTCCCAAGTCACTTGGGGTCGGTTTTTCTAGTCTAACCAGATTTGACAGGATATCAGTTTGTACACGGAGCGGCTGCCACCTGACCGCCGCAACCCGAAGGCTAACGATACCCTAAGGCTAGACCAGTGTCAGGATATTAGAGGGTACTGACATTCCCAATAACGACTGCCATAGATGTTCATGGCAGCCGGGACCGACGGCTTAACGTGCTCTCCGAGGCACCAAGCAGGTGATAATTGTGAATCAATACGCACATAATTTCGAAAAGTCATATAACTTTCGAAAGTCAGAGGTTCGCGACGTGGTTCGAACCCGAGACCCTCTGCATTGCAGTCTGTTGGTCTCCCCACTGAGCTATCGCTGCTAGATAAACTGTTATTGAATTAAAATTAAACTGCTTCATACGGATTTAATAGCGATATTTATTAACACGTCACATAATTTAAAAAATAGCCATAGTGTACGACTATTCTCAAAATGTATAACATTCGCGTAAACGTAAGACAATATTATGCTGTTGAATGTACACGGCGTACTACAAAAATAGAAAAGACTTACAAAAGCACAACTAACGTATCAGACAATTAATAACTACGAATACTCCTCCAGGACAGTATGACTAATAATAATGTCCTCCACACTGAATTTCGCCCACGGTGGCAAATCCTAATGGAGACTGGCCATCTGCACAAGAAATATTAAAGTGCACAAGTGTGTGAGAAAACACAAGTGCACTCTCTGTTCCCTAACCCTCATGATCCGATAGGACAGTAATCCGATACGACCCGGGCGAGATCAAGCGCAGAACCAACGGCTTTACATGCTTTCTGAGGCACGTGGGTGTCTAACACCGCCAACTTCCGAACTTAGGGCTTGTATTGAGATTTCTGAACAGAAAACCTCAATATCTTTTTGTTGGCCCGACCCGGGATTCGAACCTGATACCTCATGCACAGCAGTCGCGTTCACTACCGCTGCGCCACGGAGGCAGTTAAATATTAATATTCTATCACATACACACAACACCATCTAGCCCAAACTAAGCAGAGCTTGTACTATGGGTACTAGACAATGGATAAACATACATATATACTTTTTTTTTGTAAATACCTACATATTATACATAGAAACACCCAGACCAAGACAAACATCCATGTTCATGCACACAAATGTTTGACTTGTGCGGGAATCGAACCCGCGACCTCAGGCGTGGCAGTTGGTTACACTAACCACTACGCCACCGAGGTAAAATATTGTTATTGGGTTTTTCTGTTAAGAATTTCTCCGTAGCACCATAGGTACTGGAACCGTGCGCGATAGACGGCAAGAGGCTCACTCGATATTACGGCGAATCTAAAAACTTAGCTGGCGAAATTTTGGTGTTATACACGTTCGCCTTCTCCTTCCAGTTCTTAGTCATATTCCGAATCCCATCCAGCCTAAACGCTACTATTGATAACACTGGGGAACAGTCATTTTGCGGCATGGTAAGTTGAAGTCAATTTTGTGTAAGTTCAGTATGCTGAGTGCGAGCAAAATATCAGATTAAAATTGTTGTTGACTTTATACCTATATGACTGAAAGTAGGTCGAAATAAAAATACAATTACATATTAAATATTATATTTTAGAAGCGGCTATATAATAACGACAAAAACAAAAAATCATTAAAAAAATATTTAAAAAAAACTTTATCTGTAAACTTTTCTATTGTGTTTATGTTCAGGACAATCCATTAAATTCAAGCAATAGTCTGCCATCATAATATGGCTGTTCCATCGGCCTTGGTATCTTTCTTTCATTGTTCTAATGTACTGATGGAATCTTTATGTTGAATATCTCAAGAACCAGAGTCAATCCATACAAAGTAAATACATTTCGGGTATGACTGATGAAGGTGTTTATTAAAACCAGTAACAAAATTAATGCCGCAGAAAATATATACTTTTTGTTGTCCAGTGTAATTATTTGATAGATAAACCCAATAACATTTTGTCCATATCGAGAATCAAACCCGAGACTTCTTATGCATCAGTTGCACTCAATAACGCTACGCCAACAAGTTCAAGTTTCGAATATTCGCTAACGATTCGAATTATAATCAGTGACAACGAAGTGATAAACAATCGAATGCAACCATTCTATTTTCGTACACTGGATTTCTTTTTTCGTGGTAACTACATATTGCAAAGACCAACGCTCTTCCCACCACGTTACTACTCTTTTTAGCGCCCGTTATTCCAGATTTAACATTGTATGATAATTAAAAATTCTGTTCCACCGAAAAATTCATGCTTCTGTGTGTTCACTTAAAAACAAAACTGAATATAACTACTCGCTATAGCAGAGTTTGCGCATTCACGCGCTCAAAGCGTTAGAAATTAAAAGAGCTGGATTTAATTCTATTAGGACAATGTAGTTGGGAGCACCTCGCTGTTCCACTTTTGGACGGACATGACTTATATTTTGTTTGTGGATTAAACTATAATGTGCTAGCAAATTATATTAAATACAGAAAAGAAGCAGATTTGTTATTAGCGCACGCAAAGTGGGGACTTACAAACGTTTCTATTATCCCCAGTTTCTAAATTGAGAATTACATGTTAAAACTTTTTTTTTTTAACGCGGGGAAATGTGCAAATCACATTTCCCATCGCCGGTTTTGGGGCGGGCGCCAGCCATCCAGCCCATATGTTTGGGCTGAACCGACTTAAACCACCGCGGTGTTCCTCACACCTTTATGGCGGGGTCGCGCGGATCGCTCTCGCATTCGAATCGCGACCCCGCCAAAGGTTTGACCCGCCGATGGACGTGGCGGGTCCCACAAAACTTTATACACATAATTGGGGGACCTGGTCCCCGACAACATAGCGGGGGGACCTAGTCCCCTTTCCGACATCGAGAGGCGTGCGTGGAACACGAACGCCGCCTACTCGGACCTGCGCTGATCGGGCGGTGGACGGCCCCAATAGGTCCACCGCCCGCAGGCTTCTACTCAGGGTGGCTGGAGGTCGTCTCGCGCCCTCCTGCGCCCGGCTCTGCGGTTAGGGAGAGGGATTGAGCGTTCCCTCTCCCTCTCCGCCGCCTCCTTCACTGACATCACCTCCTCACAGAAGGAGGCGACGGCATTCCAAGACCTCTCGCTCGAGATCATGGACAGAACCATAGCCTCGAGCGAGAGGACGACTCTACCGACTGCCACGTGCATGACACGGCGTTGCGTGGCCCAAGCAGGACAAGCCACCAATGTGTGCAACGCCGTGTCCTCGACAACGACGCGGCAGTCGCCGCAGTGATGACAACCGGGCGTCTCCTGTTTGCCTATTCGACACAGATACCGACCGAAACAACCGTGGTCGGTCAGCACCTGCGTCAGGTGAAACGTGAGGGCGCCATGACGCCTCTCCAGCCACTCTCTAAGTACGGGTCTTACCGCCACGATTGTGGCGTGCCCGATGTTAAAACTTTTTTTTTTTTTTTTTTACGTGGGGGAATGCATGACGCATACCCCTCCGCGGGGGCGGGCGGAGGGGTTATGTCGGACTTGCCGGGGTAAAATAAGATGTTGAAAAGATAAAGGACCTCCCGGAATACCGACTAAACCTACCACGGTGTTCCTCGACAAAACCACTATCGACGGGGCCGCGCGAATCACTTTCGCATGCGGTCGCGACCCCGCCGAGGTTTCGGCCCGCCGTATGAAACGGCAGGCCACTACACGAAAGACCTACCCAAAGGCACTCCTCACATATTATCCCTACTGTCCCCCCTAGAGGGGAGACGGACTCGAAACAACAGAGGCGCGCGTGGGAACACGCACGCCGCCTCTCGGACCTGGTGCTGAACGGATGGCGGGCAGGCCCACAAAGCCCGCCACCCCCAGGTCAAACCTCAGGGTGGCTGGAGGTCGTCTCGCGCCCTCCGGCGCCCGGCTCTGCGGTTGGGGAGAGGGTTCAAACGCTCCCTCTCCCGCTCCGCCGCCTCCTTGATGGAAATGACTTCCTCACAAAAGGAGGCGACGGCGTTCCACGACCTCTCACTCCGGACCATAGACTGAACTACGGCCGGGAGCGAGAGGGCAACCAATCCGACTGCCGCGATCAACTCACGGCGCTGCGATGCCCAGGCGGGGCAAACCGCCAAAGTGTGCAGCGCCGTGTCCTCAACAACGTCGCGGCAGTCGCCGCAGTGGTGACAACCGGGCGTCTCTTGCCGGCGTATACGACACAGGAACTGGCCAAAACAACCCGATGTTAAAACTGACTCAACTCTACTTAAGTATTTTTAAACTATTGTTTTATTGAAATTAAACTGCTATATACGGATTTTATCGCGTTGTTTATTTGACACTTTAATACAAAATTTTGAAAATTGTTACACTTCTACTACTATTAAACTTTACTAATTTTTAAGCTAATTAAATTATTAATTAATTAAATTATTAATTAATACCAGCTTGCGTAAAACCTCCAAAGCTGTATGGGTTACCAAAAATACACAAGGAAAACGCTCCCCTACGTCCTATTGTGAGTCAGATCGACACACCAACTTACAGACTGGCTCAGCACGTAGCGAAGATACTCTCACCACTCAGAGGCAACTCGAGAGCACATGTAAAGGATTCATACCATTTTGTGAGTGAAATTAAACACCTACGTCTCACTAACAATGAAACAATGGTTAGTTTTGATGTACAGTCATTATTTACATGCTTACCTGCACATGACTGTATTGAAATAACTAAAAGGAAGCTAATACAGTACAATATGCCTGAGGAATATGCAGAACTACTTAAGCATTGCTTAACAACTGGCTATCTGTTGTGGGACAATAAATTCTACATACAAGTCGATGGTGTCGCAATGGGCTCCCCAGTATCGCCTGTCGTTGCTGACATATATATGGAGGACTTTGAGGCTCGAGCTTTACATACTGCCCCCATCACACCCAGGATTTATAAGAGGTTTGTAGATGATACTTTTACAATATTACCAACAGATAGTGCAAGTGTATTCCTAGAACATCTTAATTCCATTAATAATAACATCCAATTTACTATGGAATTAGAGGCAAATAATTCATTAGCTTTCTTAGATGTACTTGTCATCAGGAATCCTGATCATACTTTGAGCCACACTGTATATAGGAAAAAGACCCATACAAATAGGTACTTAAACGGTGAATCTCACCACCATCCTAAACAGTTAGCTACCGTGGGAATGTCTTTGTTTCAGAGAGCCCATGGGATCTGTGACAAGAAACACCTGGACGCCGAGCTTCAACATGTCAAGCAAGTACTGCAAGACAACAAGCTCCAACAACCGCGCCGCTGTCACAGATCCCGAGAAAAGCCAGCCACAGTCGAGCGCCAGCCTGCTATACTGCCTTATGTAAGGGGTGTCACTGACAAGATTGGCTACATCTTGAAGCGAGCTTCAATCAACACATACTTCAAGCCGCCAACGAAGATAAGTCAATTTTTACCATCCGTCAAGTGCCAACTACCTTTACAAGATGCAGGGGTCTATAAAATAGATTGTGACTGCGGACTCTCATACATTGGTCAAACCAAGAGAAACATAGGCACCCGCATAAAAGAACACATAGCTGATGTAAAACACCAACGCTCGTTGAAGTCTGCTGTGTGTGAACATGTGCAACAGGGGACCAACCACTACCTGAGATTTGACAAACCACAGATTCTCGCTAAAGAACACCGATTCCTACCAAGGATGCTTCGCGAGGCTATTGAAATCAAAAAACATCCTAATTTTAATAGAGAAGATGGTTGGAATGTACCACCAGCTTGGGATCCAGTAATAAAAATAGTCAAACCCAAGAAGAAGCAAACCACAGCTAGACTTCATGATACTTTGAGCTCATTCTGCGTAAATAGAAACACCAATGATTAAATTATGTTCGGGTACTTTGAAATAACTACACTGGAACATTGAGACAACTGCCATCTTAGTCTCCCCGTGACCATGGCTGCTGAAAAGCAACCGAAACGTCGGGGAAAGTGTAAAAATAAATTAAATCTAAATAGTTTAATAATAATTTAATTAGCTTAAAAATTAGTAAAGTTTAATAGTAGTAGAAGTGTAACAATTTTCAAAATTTTGTATTAAAGTGTCAAATAAACAACGCGATAAAATCCGTATATAGCAGTTTAATTTTAATAAATATTTGAAAATTATACATAAACTTAAGTATATGCTTAGTTGATAGCGTTTTGATAAAATTCGATTCTGTAAGAAATATTTGAGAATATTCAATTGAGTATTGGTACTTTTAGGTGTCACGTAGTCAGGAGGTCGACTCATACCAAGGCAAAAATCATCAAGCATCAAGGGACAATCATGGTGTGGGCAGGAATTCGTCTTGGCGGACGAACCCAGCTCGTATAGGTCTAAGGCAGCATGACTTCACAAAAATATCACGAGGAGTTAGTAGACCCTTTTATTATCCCACACATAATCCAAATGGGCCAGGAATTTCTACTCATGCCCGATAACGCTTCTTCCCATACAGGGCTGGTGTCGGCCGCTCTCCAAGACCACGATATTCAAGTTTTGGATTGGCTTGCACAGTCGCCCGACTTAAACCCTATCAAGCATGCCTGGGACATATTTTAACAAAAATCTTTGAGAGATTTCCCGCCAAATTTGACGACGGAACAACAATTTTATGAAGACTTGCAGAGAACAGGGGGCCTCATACCGCAGCAAGACATTGACAATTTAATTTTAAGTATGGACAATCGATGTCAATGTTTAATTAATGTAAGAAGTGGCAACATTAATTATTAATAATTAGAAAGTATAAGACTTTTAAATTGTAATTAAAATTAATAGTTTTATAAAAGTAAATAAAGACATATTATCATACCAATTTTATTTAAAACAAAAATCATTTTTATTTTTATTAACGACCTTAAAATAACCTATCATTCTGCATTTACTATACCAGAAAATTCTTTATAGATTTTAGACATTTGATGAAATATTAAATATCCCTAGATTCTGTTGATGTGTGTATAAACAGATTTATGCTATTATATCCTAGGCAAAATAGGCAGGAATATTTTATACTACTATACTGCTTTACTAACTATATTTTAGAACCTTATGTAATTGGATTACCCCATTCATTCAGAAAAAGAGTACTATTCCCGAACGAAGCCGCAGACTAAAGCCAGTTATTTACAAAAAAAGAAAGGTTCATAACTCTGTATATCCATAATGTAAATTTTAATTAGCGATACCTGATCTTTTATTTAATATTCTACTTTTCTCTTCGCTCTTATTTATTTATAAATTAGATTACGACAATGAGACGACTACAATCTTAGTCTCCCGATAGCAACAGCTGTTTAAAAGTAACCGAAACGTCGGGAAAAGTGCACATAATATGAATAGTTTAATATTTCTAAATATATTTTGAAGTAGTGTTTTCTAATTCGAACGATGAAATCTGTATAAATATAGCAGATTAGTATCCATATTATAGACCTTTTTACAAGAATAATATTCTTTTTCAATTATGTGCATATTTTAAAGCGCTTTGACAGTTTTGTGGGTCTTGCAAATGTTCTGTGGTCACCCTAATCCTAGCTAACACTTGCCAACATTCGTAACAGTTGTATTACTCCAGTACGTACGTTGCAATAAAAAAATATGTCGTTGCACATGTATGCAACCATGTTTAAATTAAATCGTGGTTCTGCACAATTGCTGAATGCAAGCTTTTAATCTACTTATTTGGGATTGTAAGAATAAATACTTTTTTAGAATTTATTCTGTTTTCGGCGTCACTTCCTACTTAATCCATTTTTAAATTTTGTTTTTTTATATCTGATTTTAATTGAATATTTTTGAAACCGTAGTTTAAAAGATGATAATTATTTGACAGCGAAAACATATTTTTCTTTTGTTATAAAGTTTTCTTCCGCCACTCTGTAGCCTCATCTTTTGCAAAGACTCTTTCATTTATAATGTACACGACTAAATCCTAACTAATATTAAAAATGCGAATGTGAGTTTATTTGTTTGTTTGTTACGCTTTCACGCCTTAACTACTCGACCGATCGTCATGAAATTTCATATACATGTTGTCAGGGAAACAGAAACGGACAAAGGCTACCTTTAACCCAGAAAAAATACTTTTACTTTTGTATGTGGGGCAATGCATTTACGCATATCTCTCTGCGGGGCGACGGAGAGGTTATGGCGACATCCCGGTTCCGACTGAACCTACCATGGTGTTCCTCGACATAGCCAGAGATGGCGGTGCCACGCGAATCACTTTCACATGCAATCGCGACCCCGCCGAAGTTTTAGTAATCCAAACCATCGTAAGAAACGGCAGGCCACTACACAATACTACTATACCCATTTCCACAGTCTAATTTTATCCCTATTGTCCCCTTGTGGAGGGACGAAGGCACGACGCAGAGGCACGCGTGGGAACACGCACACCGCCTCTCGAACCGGGTGCTGATCGGGTGGCGGGCAGGACCGCGAAGCCCCCCAGGTAAAACCTCATGATGACTGGAGATCGTCTCGCGCCTTTCGACGCCCGGTTCTGCGGTAGGGGTAGGGTTTCAGTGGTCCTTCTCCCACTTAGCCGCCTTCTTGATGGAAATAACTTCCTCACAGAACGAGAAGACGGCGTTCCACGACCTTTCGCTCCAGGCCATAGACTGAACCACGGCCGGGAGCGAGAGGGCAGCCGTACCGACTGCCGCGATCAACTCACGGCGCTGCGATGCCCAAGTGGGGCAATCCGCCAAAGCGCCATGTCGTCGTCGTACGACGTAGTCGACGTATTCGACGTAGTCACTGCAGTGGTTACAACCGGGCGACTCTCGCCGGTCTATATGACACAGGAACTGGCAAGTCATTACCTGTGTCAGCCGGAAGGTGAGGGCGCCATGCCGCCTCTCCAGCTACTCCTCAAAAACGAGATTTACAGCCACGATGGTGGCGTGTACATACTTTTTTTATACTATTTAATACCTATAATATTTAAGCGAGTGAAGCTTGGAGCAAAAAATCTAGTCGGCCATAAAGAAAAATATTCAATTTTATTTATTTTAATGGACATATTATTTTGATTGCACTCTTCTCTTATCTTCGTTTTTTAATATGAAGGGAGGCAAAACGAAATAACTTAAACCAAAATTAACACGCGTAATTCCGCGCGTGTTCAGAGCTCCTGTGAAACCGCATTTTTATATTAAGACGATTTGTGTTTAATAGCTCTTGCACACTATGCAGACGATATGTGGTACTTGTGGGGCATGAATTCTGTAAGTTACCAACGCAGGCCAAATACGAGTAGGTATCTAGCATATGTAACCCAAGCCATTTGTATTGTATACTCGAGCACTATTAATGATGAACCATATTACATATTTTTCTATTCTATGTGTTTACCATACCATATGTGGTAACCGCTTACCATCAGTTGAGCTCTAAGCTAATTAAAAATCACTTTAAAATAAATATCGAATACACGTTTCTTCCCAACAAATCATCCCATCATTATCGAATTAAATAAAAGTCATAATTACACCAAACACATAATGAAAAACATATTATACACAAAACTCTTTTACGATTGTCACGTCCCGTGTCACTTGTGTACGTCGATCGACATCACGCATTTTAATCACCAACATGACACGAATGACGCGCTCGACGTGTTCAATTAGCGATTATAATTCACGAACGAATGAATGAGCGATTTGAATGGTCTGTTCCTTTTTATTATTAGTTCATTACCTCTTGGTATTGTGTGTAAATAATGGAGATGGTGAATGTTTAAGGATTAAGTATTTATATTAGTTTTTCATTTTCCATTGATTTAAAACAAAGGTGAGTCACCTTTCTGGACGTTTAGTTCGTATCTATCTTATCTTATGTCGGGGCCAGTCAGTGCAGACTGGCGACACTTCGACCCGGTGAGATCTTTTGTGTCGACACTCTCCCATAACGACTGCCATAGATGTTCATGACAGCTGGGATCGACGGCTTAACGTGCTCTCCGAGGCACGGAGCAGGCGATAATTGTCAATCAATACGCACATAATTTCGAAAAGTCATATAACTTCCGAAAGTCAGAGGTGCGCGACGTGGGTTCGAACCCGAGACCTTCTGCATTGCAGTCTGTTGGTCTCCCCACTGAGCTATCGCTGCAGTTCGTATCTAACACACAGCACCAACATAACATCTGAATTATAATATATATAATATAATTATTGTATGATCACGCTTAACTATTTTTCTCCGAAATTTTGGTTGCTTTTCGGCTGCCATAGTCACATTGAGACGTTGGAGAAAGCGTAAACCTAAATCTGAATAGTTTACTTAAATAGTAGTAAATTAAGACAGCAGTAGTTGAATATTTTCAAAATTAGGTAATTACCTATAGTGTTTTAAAATAACCAACAATATAAAATCCGTATGAAGCAGTTAAATTTTAATTTTTAAAGTATGTTTTTGGCAAAAGTATTGTGAATTGCAAAAACTGCTAAAACAAAAGTTGTTAAGTATAATGTCACGAGTATGAAGACATAAAAGATCATTAGTATTTTCAATGAACCCTTTACGCATTTTGTCATTAATATAATAACAAACTACTTAATAGATAATATTACTTAGTATTTCAGGTGGCCATCTTGAACTGGTCTAAGCTTTGACTGGCAGTATGACTTTGAGTTGCGAAAGTCCTTGACAAGATCCGCTGAAGGAAGGTATTCAGATGTAACTCGATCTAGCCATACTAGAGACCGACACTAATGCAGATAAAAGTAAGATGATTATACAACTACTTGCAAATAATTTTGGGGCAAATAGACATTCATAATGAAATAGAGACAATGATACATTACCCTAAGATTTATTTTCAAAAATTAATTCTTGTTTTGGTACTTATATGGGCATTGTGATTTTGTACATACATACATATTCTTATGATTTTTTTCCCATAGAAGTAGATAGAGATATATTTCAACAACTATGATATAATTGCCATGTAATATCGGGTAAGCCTATTGCCGTCTACCGGGCACAGTTTCAGCCTCCATGCTTCTGAGAATTTTTGGACAGAAACATCCAATAATATTCTGCCGGACCCGGTAATCAATCGAGATAGGTTTCGAATCCCGGGTCACGTAAATTGTAATTAGAATAGACTCGCTCCCTATTGAACTACCGAAATAGGTCGAACCCAGAATCGGACAATCGAGCACAAAAAAGTGCAATTATCGCCACTGGACCAACGGGCATGCGACAGCAGTAAGGGATACATACGGTCTCTTACAGAGCTTATTTCATTTAAACAGATCTAGTTATTTAGAATTACACTGCAAATTCAAATGAACTAACTCAACTTTAGAGATCAATACTCAGCGACGTATAACTAAAACCAAGCGTGTTTCATACATGATACTCACTCAATTGGGTGCACATAACATTAATAAATTCAAAATATGTACAAAGGGCGCATTGTAAAAGCAGCTGTTTTGACGGCAGTCAGCCGGGCCGGCTAGTTTGCGATACAATTCTCTTTTGATCAACGGACCGGATGTGAATAAATAAAGTTCTTTGGGCAACTTTTTTATTATTCACGTATCGCCTTTGATACAGTTTGCTAAGTTCATACATTAACCGCTAGTTCACATTAGATATTTGTTTCAAGTTTATTTATAATGGGGTAGTAACCGCACAGTTGGGCTGTTGAGTTCCCACGTAGATGCCTCGAGTTCAAAACTATAAATATCTCTGGCTTTTCAATATTGTCTATGTATTAAATAGTTCTTTTCAGACTGTTGGATCTCGTAAAGAGAAGTGGTCGCCTCGTCTCTACCACTAAACCAAGTGCAAGGTTCAAATTCTATTAGGAAACAAAAATTTGTCTGGTTATTTCAATGTGTGTAATATCCACCGTGATACAGAAACTACGCTGAGCGCCGGAGGTGGCTTTTAAAAGAAAATGCATGATATTTTAATTTTTTAAATTCATTATTTTAAAGAAAATATGTCGCTCGCATCAGGCAACAATAACCTAGAAAGGAGACATTTCGATGATCACACAGAGGTCTTGAGTCCCATCCCATGAAATGCATCTCTAACTTATCGATGTGGTGTGCGTATTCACTAGATTAATTAATGCTCTTTTGACTCTAGTGAAAATAAATAAAAACGAGAGGTAAGTACCTCGGTGACACAGAAGTGAATAGCGACTGCTGTCAATGAGGCGTTCGATACCCGCGTCGAAAAATGTGTTCTTTAGCTCATGAAGACTATGGCAAAACCACATTGGTAGTGTACAGTCGTAGTAGACAACTATAAAAGTGCCAGTGCACTGCGCCATTCGTGCGGTTAAATGAATTATTGACATAATTAACACACAGAGCAGAGAAGTAAGATGAGTTGATGAGCAAAGAGCAAGAGTGAAACAAAATAAATTCTAAGTAAGTGAAAATCTGTGGTCCCTACCCACCCCTTTAAGACTGCGCCGAGCGAAATGTGCCAAAACACGCGGTCACAGTTAAGTGAACAAAATCAACACTTTTTGTTTAATACAAATATAAAATATACATTTACCATAACAATGAATGTGTTTACAATAACTCCGTGTAAAAAATTAAAAATAATACACATTTTCGCCTACAAAATTACGTAAATTTGCAAAAACGTAAGCTCGTGTTACGTGATTTTAGTTTATAACAGTAAAACTCTATCTTATTTTACAGCTTAAACGAAACATAAATAGTTATATTACAATTTGTCCGTCTCAAATATTTAAGTTATTGGTTGACAATAAAGATACATATTTATCAAAAAAGCACTTCAAATCCTCCATACAATTTTACTATGGCGGCCGCGCGCCGATTTGACTATGCGCCGCACGAGCTCTGTCATTATCTGTCTTACGCTCGGCGCAGTCTTAAGAAAACGTGAGAATACGTACTCCTTATATTAAACAAATGACGTTGTCATTTGCGTCAAATGGTATATTGTTATGAACTTGCTCATAAACTGAAATAGTTCACGTTTCGTGACCGAACCAGTTTGTATGGACTCCAGTATTCTTTGTTAATTGAATGTTGTGAAACAACTACTATTAGTGCAAGTAAATATTTTATTTTCCATGTTTTTTAATCATAATAACTGTTATTTTTCAAGGTAAAATATTAAAGGTTTGGATCGCCAGTTGATTTTTATGGGTTAATAGCTTTTAAGATGTTCTTATTAGGTAAAGTGGCAGTAGCTCAGTCAATAATGTATTAGATTTGCGATAAAGGTTTCGAGTTCAAATTCTACGAGGCTATTGGTTCTATTTTTATTTTACGTTGGTTATTGCGTTGTCCCATACCCCTCCGCGGGAGCGGGCGAAGGGGTTATGTCGGACTCACCGGGGTAAACGAGAAATTAGATAAAGGACCTCCCGGAATACCGACTAAACCTACCACGGTGTTCCTCGACAAAATCACTATCGATGGGGCTGCGCGAATCACTTTCACATGCGGTCGTAACCCTGCCGAGGTTTCGGCCCGCCAAATGAAACGGCAGGCCACTACGCTATAAGACCTACCTATTAGACACTACGCACTTTAAAGCCCTACTGTCCCCTCCCCCCTCCCTAGAGGGGAGACGGATACGACACAGAGACGCGCATGGGAACACGCACGCCGCTTCTCGGACCTGGTGCTGAACGGATGGCGGGCAGGCCCACGAAGCCCACCACCCCCAGATCAAAAGGCTTTTGTTTCTAATCATACCCTATCCTATAGTCACTATCGACATGAACCTATTCTAAGCACAAGCATCCTAGCGTAGCTGGAATCCTAATTTGTTTTAAGACATCCCGCTCCCGGTATCCTTGCTGTGTCGCGGGAGACTTGAAAATCATTCAAATAACAGACAACATCGAGATTCAGAACAACTATTTGTGTAATCCACACTGCGCCAAGTGTTGTGGGTTCGAACCCACCACACTCGGAGTAGTGGCAATAGCGAGGCAACGACTACTCTGCCTGTTTAGTCAAACTTATTAAGTACTAAGTACTCTTTAGTTACTTTAGTTAGATTAACTATAAT
This sequence comes from Catocala fraxini, assembly GCA_930367265.1. NCBI lineage: Eukaryota > Metazoa > Arthropoda > Insecta > Lepidoptera > Erebidae > Catocala > Catocala fraxini. The sequence continues at coordinate 24,364,984 of OV884038.1, forward strand.
GTTAATATACTAACAAGTGAGAATCGGCAATTAATTGCCGTAAATCTTAGAGTTCGAAAAAATGGTTCAAGTAATATGCAAAGGTCACGTGATACCACGGTCAGAGGTCAAAGGTCATAGTAATTTCGGGGGTATATCGTCTATGCTGAGTCGAATGGCGTTAACCGCGAGTCTCTAGCTCTTACGGTTCTTGAGTTGAAAGTTGTATAACAGACAAACGGACGGACGGATAAATAGGTTGTATAAGAGTTTTATAAAACTCTAAAAAATGAGGTATACCTTTTCATAATATACGCAATAATAATAATAATATATAATAATATTGCTTTATTTCTTCTCACATAAACTCTACAAATTTAGTTACATATAATAATTTTGTTAAATGTAATACATTGATAAAATTCAAGAAATTTCTTTACATTTTGTTTAAATTCATTTATGTCAGAAATGTGCAATCCAAGCGGGTTATTGACAAAGATACACGCAATACAAACAGAACACCAGATTTGATTATCAAATTAACGGTGCTGCCTGCGCTTAGCGCTGTCCCGAATATTATTATAATCTTCGTACTAATTAGAATCGCAGCGTGCAGTATTACATACACTATAAATGTAAATAGACTCACACATATGTATATCACTATCGTAAGCAGATGCATACTATACCCGCATTTCGGTAGATATGATTAGGTCCCACAAAATAGGGAACCCGTTGCTACAGTGGTGTCCAGTCGTGGTGGAGGCCGGTCCCAAACCTCCGCCAAATGATTTTAAGAGACATTTTGAGGACATAATTATAATGAACTTTAATGATGTTTGAATTTCTATGAGTGGCACATCTCCAAACTCCACGCTGCTGCTGTAAATTTCCTGACAGTAAACTACCTTAATAATACTTTACCAGATCTGAGGGTTGAACTCAAGTATTCACAGATCGCAACGTAATGTCAAATATGTTTAATGTTCAGTTTACAGCAAAGTTGCTTATAGCCAGTTACAATCACTAACCGATAAACGATTAGCGAGGTTATGCAACGTTGGGTGCAGTCAGTCTATAGATGGGTGACCGCTTAGTGGTATTTCATCTGCACGTCTCCGTGCTTCGGAGGGCACGTAAAAAGTCGGTCCCGGTTGATGTCAAATTGACAGCAGTCGTTAAACCATGTCAGAGGCCTACGGGCGGCTTGAACAACTCTTGACAACAGGTTGGCCACTAACCACACGAAAAGAAGAAGAAAACAGCAAAGTATACACATAATAAGTTTATACAATCGTCCTACGTGACAGCATTTTCATTCACATAATTTAGATGGTTGGCAGTCCACACCTGTGCGTTTCTCCAGGAATTTTCTGCCTCGCACAACAAAACTGTGAAATGAGCTCTCGGCTGCGGTATTTCCGGATCAATACGACCTTCAACACTTCAAGAAAAGAGCGTACTCCTTTGTAAAAGGCCGGCAACGCATTTGTAACTGCTCTGGTGTTGCGGGTGTCCATGGGTGGTGGTAATCGCTTACCATCAGGCGATCCGGTTGCTCGTTTACCACATAAACCATAAAAAAAAATACAAATGGCGTAGAGGTTTAAATGGTCGCCTTGCCACTGAGCCGAGTGTTGTGGGTTCGAATCCCACACGGGACAAAAATTTGTGTGATCCACAAATGGTTTTTCCGAGTATGGTTGTTCTTTGTGTCCGTCGTTTGAATGTTTGTAAACATATAGGAATTGTTCCTCGTCCTAGGGTTATCTTATTTAAAATAAAAACGAATGAAAAGAATGAAATCTTATGCCTACTTTATCGAATTCAATAGCTATATTTCGCTATGATTTTAGGTCCCACGCAAGGCCTTATAAAATTAAAACGAACTTATAATATAATGTTAGTATAAGAAAGCCGACAAAAGATCAAATTCCGGCTACAAAGGAAAGATTAATCAAGAAAAATTCTAACAGAAAGAAAAACACACATCAAACAATCTATGTCTAAAGTAAACAAACCTCATTTCAGTAAAATGAAGATTCCAAATTAGCCGTCCTCATTTTCCCCTCTCAAATTATGAAAAAAAGAAACATTCGAACACACACTCTCATATGTGTATCATTTTACTGCCCCATCTACTCAAAGGCTTTCATAAATAGACGAACATTTCCAAAATTAGGTACTTCTCTCGCGATACTTTGAGTGCCTGAAAGGATTCAGAACGAACGTAAAGTGACGTAAGCCTGATTATAAGTAGCACTTTTTAATTATTTAGCTAGCTCAAAATTTTTGTGTTTGTTTCAACAGCACTAAAATCTTGCACGCCTTTCTCTTTAGGATAAATAACTAAGAAATCCTTACTAATATTATAAATGCAAATGTGATGTGTGTGTGCAAGCTTGACAAATATACCTTCGGGAATGAAAGCTTTAAATAACCACTGCCTACTTTAGTAATAACAAAATGTCCACGACATTTATAAATGAGATAAAATCGAAAACAGTCGAAGACACTTTTTGTCTTGACCTTTTCTGTGTTTGTGTTTGACTGAATGCTAATCTTCATAACGGCTGAACCAAATTGAATATCGTTTTCATTGATATATTGAAATTAATGTGGGATAATAAATGCCTCCATATTAAAATTGGTTGACTAATAAAAGCACACCAATCTTAAAGCGCAAAAATACGTTAATGAATTTATGTTATAATGTACGAGTTTGGATATAATTATCTAGTAACCACATAAAATTATGTACAGTTAACTATTTAAGTAGATCATTTGCGATATTTTAATTTATTCTGAAAACCGATTCAATTGTGTTTATATTTTTTTTTACAACGATTGCTCTTAATTTTCGTTTTGCGGAAGTTATTTAAATTCTTAACAAATGATAACTGGTGAATTGTAATAAGAAAATTGTAATTCATAAAGTACTTAAGTATATGTTCAGCTTCTTTTAAATACGAATTGCTTCTTATCCATGCTTGCTTACGTAACGCAAGTAATGTAAATAAGAATAAATAAAAGATTTTGCAATATTGATGAGCTAGCAATTTGAAGCAATGATAAACTTTGACATAACTAAGGCCATTCTTGTTATAAATCCACAGGACGATTATAAAATTTCTTCTTCTCTTTTAGCCTTTACTATTCCCAAGTCACTTGGGGTCGGCTTTTTGTGGTCTAACCGGATTTGACTGGATATCAGTTTTTACACGGAGCGGCTGCCACCCAACCTCCGAAACCCGAAGGCTAACGATACGCTAAGGCTAGACCAGTGTCAGGATATTAGAGGGTACTGACTTTCCCAATAACGACTGCCATAGATGTTCATGGCAGCCGGACCGACGGCTTAACGTGCTCTCCGAGCTCTCTCAATTAGCGATTATAATTCACGAACGAATGAATGAGCGATTTGAATGGTCTGTTCTTTTTTATTATTAGTTCATTACCTCTTGGTATTGTGTGTAAATAATGGAGATGGTGAATGTTTAAGGATTAAGTATTTATATTAGTTTTTCATTTTCCATTGATTTAAAACAAAGATGAGTCACCTTTCTGGACGTTTAGTTCGTATCTATCTTATCTTATGTCGGGGCCAGTCAGTGCAGACTGGCGACACTTCGACCCAGTGAGATCTTTTGTGTCGACACTCTCCCATAACGACTGCCATAGATGTTCATGACAGCTGGGATCGACGGCTTAACGTGCTCTCCGAGGCACGGAGCAGGCAATAATTGTCAATCAATACGCACATAATTTTGAAAAGTAATATAACTTCCGAAAGTCAGAGGTGAGCGACGTGGGTTCGAACCCGAGACCCTCTGCATTGCAGTCTGTTGGTCTCCCCACTGAGCTATCGCTGCTCGACGATTATAAAATAAAATATAAAATAAACCTGTTTGTTAATGATCTTAAAAGTTTAAGTATGGTTTAAAGGAATTTTGCACTTATTCGTCTTCTTACAAAAGCGCGGGTAAACAGTGTGCTACAAAAGATTCAACAGAAATTTGCAATCAAAAATGCAACAGTTTTACATTGTCAATAATCATAAACTTACAAAAAAAAGGAACTGGCAGCAGCGCACAGAATTTAGACTATTTGCATGTCCAATGGATTTTCTCTTTCACATCCGAGCTACGGTCTCACGTAATTGTCCAAACCTAAAAATGAACTGTGCAACAAACTGCCCGGTAGACACAAAGCGCCACGGGGAAGCGTAAAATGCCGCATCCTCTTTTTGTAAAGCAAAAAGTGGCTACACAGTACACCGCAAAAATTCACTCTGTAAGAATTAACGAATGCCGTGCCACGCGACGCCGCGGCCGCCGAAAAAACGCTTGGAGTGCTGCGCCAAAAATCCGACGCCAGCCACTTGTTAACTCTCCTACAATATAGTAGTCAACACGCAAAGTGATACAACTAACTCGTCAAGTCGATCAAATTTAAGATTATACAATCAAAACCCAATAATTATTTCTAGTGCGGGCGTTGTCTGTTTAAAGATAAGATAAACATTAACGTGTATACAAAGTACAACACGTAGATGTTTATTTTCTTGTTTTCACTTTAAAAAAGCTACTCACGCGCTAGAAAAATTCCTGTGTCGCGGGGAGTTTACAAACATTTAAACAACGGACACAAAGAACACCCAGACTCGGAACAATTATTTATTTATCACACAATTTTATGTCCCGTGTGGAAATCGAAATCATAATCCTCGGTGAAGTGGCAGTGAAGAGTCAACCACTTAAACCATTACGCTATACTTGCAGGCATAACTGACTTATGGTATCGGGTAAACCAACCCAACAAATTATATTATATATACTTATACATATGTATGTCTGTTTGTATGATGAGTGTGGCAAAGCATTCACACTCTTACCTGAGGGCCACAAATATACGCTAACGCTCAACGTAACAAGAAAAACTTTGTATGCACGGTCATTGTGTTATGGTACTGAAAAACCCAACGAATAATATATGTATATGTGATGAGTGTATCAAAGTAGTCACACCCTTACTTGAGGGCCGTAAAATTGTGCTTACGGATAAGCTTAGTGTAGCAAGAAAGAGCGTCGAGCGTTAGCTATAAAAATTGAATGATGCAACGCAATGAGCATATTTGCTTAGAACATAATTCGTGGTCCCTTGGTTATACTTGGTTATCATAAATCGTTCTCTAGGGCCATGACGCTCAATTAATAAACGAGTCGTTTTATTAATAAACAGTTATTTTTTTAAACATATTGTATGAAAAATATGTAAAAATGTAACTGTCCGCAGCAAAAACAACTCGTTATTGAATATAGGAACCATTTAAGTTAAGTTACACGTAAAATCAAAAGCGTACTTAAATTTTTTTTGACATGTAATTTCACATACATAGCTTCACCACAACACTGAATCGGCAGAGCGTAATAGTGTGCACACATTATAGTATCTTAGTTTTAGATTGTGTATGTTTATTAGCATCTGTCAATAATTCTACACCACAAGTAAATACTTAAGCTGTGGTTTAGATTTATTGACACATGCTAATAGATATACACAGATTTAGAGTTATTATAATAGTAATAAGTACATATATCTGTACTGTAATACACATAATATACTCGTATAATTATTCTTGTTTGGAGAATCTGTTACCTGAATTAGCGTAGATAGTTACCGAAGTTGTTGGCTGAAGTATATTTTATCGATATTTTCCTAGCTATGATTGATGCCATCTAGATATCCGGGTCGTTTTGCTACACAGAGGATCATATCGTATGAGGTAAGCGCGAGTACCTTGCGCATGTAGCTCGCACCAACTACGTGGGCTTCCTGTCAAGAAACAACGCACAGATTGTAACCCCGCTTCTCTCTGGTAAACAGCGTTTGCTCGTACCGTAATACATGGAACCTAAAGACCATACCTGGAGAAATTTGGATACATCTTATAACCTCTACATAATATGTATACCATTTAAATACAAAACGAAAACAAATATGGTTGAATAAGAAAACAGAATTGTAATTACCTAAACGTTGAATTTTAAATGGAAAAGTATTCATATTACTCTGAGCTGGACAGATGAAAATTACGTTTGAATTCAGTTATAACTACAGTTTATTCGTATTATAATTTTGTTTCCTGTATAAAAGTTTTGTCAGCTGGCTCACAGCAAATTCGTGGGATGAAATTTTTTCTATAAGTTTAAAAAGTTGCTCTCCCGCTGTGGCAATTGTTAGGTGGTTTATTTTATCCGATCAACGTCTACCTACTGCCTTTGTTTGAGGAAAACGAGTATTTATTTTGGTATGATGCACTACAATGTTGTTATTTTATTTCGTGAAATAGGTCTGACTGCATTCATGAGATTTCTGCTCCTGGATTGCGCTGTGTTATTTGGTTTTCCTAATATTGTCTTCTGTTTACGCGAATGTTATTAATTGAAATTAAACTATTATATACGGATTTTATCGCGTTATTTATTTTACACTTTATTACAAAATTTTGAAACTGTAACACTACTACTAGATACTATTTAACTTTACTAATTTTTAAGCTAATTAAATTATTAAAACTATTAAAACTATTTATATTTAAGTTTACACTTTCCCCGACGTTTCGGTTGCTTTTCAGCAGCCATGGTCACGGGGAGACTAAGATGGTAGTTGTCTCAATGTTCCAGTGTCGTTATTTCAAAGTACCCGAACATAATTTAATCATTGGTGTTTCTATTTACGCAGTATGAGCTCAGAGTATCATGAAGTCTAGCTGTGGTTTGCTTCTTCTTGAGTTTGACTATTTGAATGACTGGATCCCAAGCTGGTGGTACATTCCAACCATCTTCTCTATTGAAATTAGAATGTTTTTTGATTTCAATAGCCTCGCGAAGCATCCTTTGGTAGGGAATCTGTGTTCTTTAGCGAGAATCTGTGGTTTGTCAAATCTCAGGTAGTGGTTGGTCCCCTGTTGCACATGTTGGTTTTCCTGTTAGAAAATTCTGAGTAACGACACAGAGTCTGAAAATGTGTCCGGGAGACCGCTAATATCAGGTTAATTCATGATCTGTCTATTATATAGGATCTAAACCTAGCGTATAAAATGTTATATAGGTTGTACTCAAACTGAAAATCAATTTTCAAAATAACTTTTGTATTTTGTATAGCAATTACAAAATTAGGTGTAAATAGTTAACCTCCATAGTTAACCACTTAATAATGATTTACTTATGATATTTCAAGACAAATCTCATAGCACAAGGCCTGGTAACTTTCTGCTAACAGGTTCCTTAATGATGTAAATCACGAAGGACGGGCGTCTCGAAATTTAACCCCAAGGAGTGGATTAAACGTTACATTTTATATAAACTTTACTTTAGTTTTAGATTTTATATAAACTTCGTAGAAATAGTCCAAGTCGAAACTTTGAAGGAATGTCATAAAAATTAATAATCAGAATATATTATTTGAAAACGGTTATTTAAGTGATATTACCGTTTTTAATAAAGTTTTTAATTAAGTAAAATTTTAATACGATTACTTATATTAATTCTTCTCTCTTAGCCTTTATAATTCCAAGTCACTTGGGGTCGGCTTTTTTAGTCTAACCAGATTTGACTGGATATCAGTTTTTACACGGAGCGGCTGCCACCTGACCTCCGCAACCCTAAGGCTAGACCAGTGTCAGGATATTAGAGGGAACTGACTTTCCCAATAACGACTGCCATAGATATTCATGGCAGCCGGGACCGACGGCTTAACGTGCTCTCCGAGAAACGGAGCAGGCGATAATTGTCAATCAATAAGCACATAATTTCGAAAAGTCATATAACTTCCGAAAGTCAGAGGTGCACGACGTGGGTTCGAACCCGAGACCCTCTGAATTGCAGTCTGTTGGTTAGTCTCCCCACTGAGCTATCGCTGCTTGTTTACTTATATTACTTATATTAATTATAGATATAAAAATAAGCTTTCAATATTTTCAGTAAGAGGAATTACGGCAGCGTTTCGACCACATAAACGCATTATTTATTTTCTTTTTGAATAACGATACTAGAGACAAAAAAGAAAGATATACTGCTATGTCTCTATGCTAAGGTTTTGTTTAACAATTACGTTATTGTAGCAACTAGAGCTCTCAAAAAAATACAAATATCGGCTGTTACTGCTGTTTTTAGACCTCCTAAACAAATATAATGAAAATAAAAAAATAAATAAAGCATAGACATATCAAAATTCTTCTCATATAGTTTATGGGACTCGGTATAGTTGTAAATGATGAGTTCAGAGGTATAAGCAGTTCAAGTTGTAGTTATTTCTTTTGCACCTTGATATTTTGTTAGGGCCCAGCGCGACAGCAATTGATCTGGCAAAGCATTTTCTTTAAACGTTTTAATGGCCGTACTTTTTCTTAACATGCAGGCGAAGCCAAGATCGAAAGCTAGTTCCTAATATATACAAGGTTTGCGGCTACCATTTTAAATATATATTTTTTAATTTAACCTATCAGCATCTAGGTCTCTTTTGATTCTTCTCCCTAGTCTTTATTATTCCCAAGTCATTTGGGGTCGGCTTTTCTGGTCTAACCGGATTTGACTGGGTATCAGTTTTTACATGGAGCGGTTGCCACCTGATCTTCGCAACTCGAAGGCTAACGATACCCTAAGGCTAGACCTGGGTCTCTTTTGGATGTTTTATTAAATTCTAGATCGGTAAAGTATTTCTTTATAAAGAAATTACGCAAACGTGAACATTGTGTAGTCCGTATTTCATATTAAAATACGTATCCTCGTATTAAAATAATTTAAATATCTAGAATATGTATCTTATGTGGGGGCCAGTCAGTGCAGACCGGCGACACTTCGACCCAGTGGGATCTTTTGTGTCGACACTCTCCCAATAACGACTGCCATAGATGTTCATGGCAGCCGGGACCGACGACTTAACGTGCTCTCCGAGGCACGGAGCAGGCGATAATTGTCAATCAATACGCACATAATTTCGAAAAGTCGTATAACTTCCGAAAGTCAGAGGTGCGCGACGTGGGTTCGAACCCGAGACCCTCTGCATTGCAGTCTGTTGGTCTCTCCACTGAGCTATCGCTGCTGCTATATGTATGTATATGTAGGTATTTTGTCTGAATGGTGTCTTACTTTTGAATGTAATTTACAAGATTTTATTGTAAATTTGAATGTCTTTGTACCGAATGCGGTCACTAATGAGTGAATGCGAATAATTAGAATAAATAATATATGTATATTATCTGCTAATATCTAGAATAACTCTGCGTTTAAGTTAATCATAAACTAGTGGGATGGTATACGTTTGTTTCTAAGAACGTTCCTGTGATTTTAAACTGATCTATCATACACGATAATAATAATACTAAGGTATATATTTGTATAATTACTGCAGTAAATGACAGAATATAGATAGTGTTATTCATAATTCGTTACCATAGAACAGTAATGAATAAAATTTCATTCATAAATACGTAAACAAAAATTTTATGTTCTGGTAGTTTTGTTGGTCACTGGTATACGTAAACAATGGCTTCCCCATTTGTGCTTTTATGTTAGAAAACATCGTTAGTTTTAGGTTTGCTTTCCAGATGGAACAAAGCATTGCATTTTTCTGTAACGAAATTCCCAGTAACTTCATGGAGTCTGAACACGTTCCCAGTAGACGCTAATAAAATTCGGTGCTGCAAGACCTGAAATAGAGTTAGTTAAATCTGCGCGTGATATACTTGTGCCTTCCCCTCAGATATATATATATATACCTAAGTCTATGAATATTGAATTACAAGATGTAAGCTTAATAAATCGTTTTTTTGTTAATACTACTCCCGTACCTGGCATAATTTTTGTATCTTGGGAGACTTTACAAACATTGAATCAACGGACACAAAGAACGCCCAGACCCGGGAACCACTATTTGTGAGTCACATAATTTTTTGACCCATGTGGGGTTCGAACACACAACATTTTGCGTTCCGGTGGTAGCGGGACAACCGATTAAATTATTAGGCCATATGTGCAATCAAAAAAATGGATGCGCTTCTGCAAGACCGAAATCAGAGCTAGCTAAATATGCTAGTGATATCCTTCTGCTCACTCCATCAGATACATCCATGAGTCTATGAATATGGAATTACGAGATATGCGCTGCACTATTTAGCTATAATATACAAAGCTGCTGTACAAACTGCGCTATATAAACGTACTCGTGGTTATTACCAGCTGGCCGCAAGTAAAACAAAGCAAAGAGAACTAATCGACGCTGTTGAAGAGCAAAACAGGGTATATGACATCGGATATTGAATTAAATTAAGTACAGGACAACTTGCGGACAAGTAAGTTTGTCCTTATTTGCGTATGTGGTGGTGTATTGTTATGCTTGTTTATGTGTATGTGTTAATAGTTAGGAGTGAAGACATTTAGTTTGTACTACTAACGCCATCTATCGACGAACAAAAGAACTAATAAGATCGATATGACTCTAAATATAAAAATTATGAAGAATTAATGGGTATTGTGTTCTGCGCTCGGTGTGAAGTGGAATGCTCTGCTAAAATAGCTGTTTGAATTTCTACAGTCAGCGTAATAAGACGATATACATACATTAGTGAGATTGTGAATTGCTTTATCATGCGCAATATTGGCAAATCCTCATATCTCACTGCAGTAATAGTTGACGAGTCGGTACTTTAATTTCTATAGAACATTAATAAATACAAATTAATTCGTAAAATACTGTTACAAATTTATTTCATGTTCAGCTATACAGTAAAATAAACGCCACAAAAGAAGGTCAGCAGATTGTTGTATACCGAGCAGATTTAGACTCCATATAGTGCTACTGAAAGTCTAATAAACCTAATAACACGTTGGCCATGCCAGCAACCGAACTCGAAACTTCATACACAGCAGTCGCAATCAGGTACCCCACTGGGATAGTCTATATTCATTATATCTTCTTCTATCTATAATTATAAGCATACAAAAGACCTTCCAAACAGATCTTGTAGTATTCCTTACCGCAAGTGAATTCAATACGTCTTTGTTAAGCCCAAATTGACATAAGAAAAGCCATATACCCAGTTATAAAACAGAACAGTCGAAGCGTACATACGTGCTTCAAACAATATTCTTACAAGCTACGCCTCGCCTCGCCACAGCTCCGCGCCTCGTGCCTCCGGCCCTCGCGAGCCATCGATTTAAAATGCCTCGGCTAAGCCGCTTTCGTATTGTTTACATACTGGCTTCTGCTTTAATGGAATCATTCTGATTTGTTAGCGAATCGCGTTAATCTTAAATCGTCGAGTGTTGTATTGAGAATTTTTTACTGCTATACATTTTGGAGAATATTTTTTATCTGGTCTGTTTGAATACGTTAATAGCGAAAATCATTACCAGATACAATGGAATCGATTTTCAGATAATGTTTGTTAATATTTTTTGTATTATTGTCATTGCGTTATGTGTGGATTTATTTTTATACTAGATTTTTCCCACGACCTCGCTCGCGTAAATGTAGGATAAGTTTGGTTACTAACACTACCTTTTTCTGGATGAAAGGTACCCTATATCCTTTTCTATTATCCTAACAACGTATATGCGAAATTTCATGATGATCGGTCTAGAAATTAAGGTTCACACTCACATTCGCATTTATAATATTAGTTAGGATTATAGTCCTTAAAGTTATTTTAATAATTATATAACTAACACTAATTAAGTAAATATTTATATTACGTAGAATTTAGAATGTGATACTTTTACTAAAATTATTATTATAATTATTTGTCGTAGGCCTGCTAGGTGCGAGATGTGTTTAGAACCGACAACGGACACCCACTATTACTTGTAAATCCATGTCTTGAATTTAATTTTTTCATACTCTATTAATTTTTTTTTATTACTTTTCTATAGCAAAGTATTCGAAACACCGAAGCATGCGTGAATCATAAGTAAACTTAATAAAAGGTGATAAAAAGGAAAATTAAAGAATGTAATTTTAGTTTAATTTACAGTACAGCACCTTAAAATCCAGATTTAGTCTTACATTTATTAGTGAACGTTAAAATTCTTCCCTCTTTTGTGCGCAGCAATTACTTACTTAAATAAACGACGAGACGAACAAAGCAGCCTAATGCTAATTTTGTATACAGAATGTCCCAGAATATGTGAATCAAATTGTAACGGGAGATTCCTTAGGTAAACATTAAAATGTGCAAAATAAAAAAAAATAAAAATTATGGCATTTGTGTGAAAATAAAAAAACAAATTTTTGGTGCAAAGAAATACACCAAAATAATGCTGCGATTTCAAAACTAGGTCAGTTTTTAAAGAAAATCGTTTTTAGTTTGACGAATTAATCCTTCACAAATAATAACAGTGGAAAAAAATTAAAATTTGCCATAAACGAAGTACTTGTAGTTGAATGTCTGAAAAGACGTACTTTTTTAAATACTTAGTTTTTTTTTATTTTTACATAAATGTCATTTTTTTTAGCTCATTCGAATTGTTCTTTCCTGAGAATCTCCCGTTACAATTTGATGCACATATTCTGGGACACTCTGTATATTATATCCATTCATAGTATACACACATAGTCTCACGATTATATGTGTCCAATAGTATAAGCAGAAGAAGATTTTAGGTATGATGCATTAGGAGGCAAACCAATAGCTGTCTAATCTGGGGATCTGTAACACAGGCTCGAAGTCTCTCACAAAGGTATAATAAAGATTATACATGTATTTAAATTTTAAGATCAAATGTTTGAAGGTCATAATGCCTCTGTGAAGAAAATAAATAAATTTTATTATATTATTATTATAACGAGCTAATTTTTAAACCTCATGTTACTCTGTCCTCTGTTTATACTAAATGAATTTTCTAAGGCAAAATCGCCTTTTTCTCATCCACGAATCGAATACTAATGATACATATTTTAGTTGAATTCTTTGAATATTATAAATTTAAAAAGAGTAAATATCGTATATTTGATCACTCGTAAATAGTTAAACGAATTGGATGAAACATATAAATTACTTTGAAGATGTATTGTATCATAGATTGACTCGTAGGATAAATTACTTAACTTTTATTGGAATTACGCGACCAAATCTGCGGACTGAAGCTAAACTATTGTAAACTTTAACGAAAGTTCTGATAAGCTAAACTATCAGGCCATACATCTTTACATACTTAATCACAAAACCATAAAAACGCACCCCCCAATTACTTCATGACATACTTTACTAAAAACCACCATAATAATCAAAAAAGACAAATTATTAAACAAACCATAGAGTTACAACTTGACTTCCGTGACGGTAGTCATAATACCGGCGGTGACGTCACAACTTCCGGCCCCAGGCATACGTGACTCTTTCCATTAATCTAGTTAGCAACGAGTGTACATTAATTTTGTTAGAGCTTATCATAATTGTAATTATTATCATAACTAGGTCGGATTTTTGTTAAAGTTTGACATTTTTTGAGAACGGTCCCGTAGTACAAAATTGTACTTACGGTTATGGCTGCTCTTGCAGTGTTGGGGTTGGCTACAGGGTAGGTGAAAGTGATATTGAATTATACTGCTACACGTTTAGTAGCAATACAAAAACGGGTCGTCGAAATAAGTAGGCGAAGAACATATTTGACCTTCTTATTAGAAATTTGACGGCATGTGTCGTACGTATGGCAATTTCGAAGGGCCGACGGTAGATCTGAAATGTAATGGTTTCCCAACAGATGTCTAAACAGGTGTCGCCATGCTTCGTTGAAAAGCCGTTCGGCTAGCTATGTAAATCGTTTAAATATCGCATACATGCAGTTAGGATACGAACATCAGACCCGGAAGTATTATTTGAGGATCACAAAAATAATTGTCCCGCATGGTGATCGAACACGTAATAGCAGGGGCGAGTTGACCGCTTAAACGACTAATCCATCCGTATACACTTAAACAAGGATAAATTGTTCTTCAAATATACCTAAATTTGAAAGAAAAATTCACATTTTAACTAGCGGAAATGTGTTTCCCAAAGATCGTGTCAATCTTTTGACCTTTAACGTCGGCTCCTAACGACCAATCTGGCGGAGTGGATCATTTTATAAATAATTTCCTCTTAAAGAGGAATCTAAAAGTTCCTTTTCGATAAGTACTAAGTATTTTTTAGACTCGATGCTTATATGTATATGTAGGTATGTATTATGTGGGGGCCAGTCAGTGCAGACCGGCGACACTTCGACCCAGTGGGATCTTTTGTGTCGACACTCTCCCAATAACGACTGCCATAGATGTTCATGGCAGCCGGGACCGACGGCTTAACGTGCTCTCCGAGGCACGGAGTAGGCGATAATTGTCAATCAAAACTCACATAATTTCGAAAAGTCATATAACTTCCGAAAGTCAGAGGTGCGCGACATGGGTTCGAACCCGAGACCCTCTGCATTGCAGTCTGTTGGTCTCTCCACTGAGCTATCGCTGCTGCTATATGTATATGTAGGTATTTTGTCTGAATGGTGTCTTACTTTTGAATGTAATTTCCAAGATTTTATTGTAAATTTGAATGTCTTTGTACTGAATGCGGTCACTAATGAGTTAATGCGACTGATGTGTTGCTCGTTGACGTCGCGGGAAGCGGTTGGATGCGGGTGGCCCAAGACCGGTCTGTGTGGAAAACCTTGGGGGAGGCCTATGTCCAGCAGTGGACGTCTTTCGGCTGAGATGATGAAATGTAGTACTGACCCTGAGTCGGTTAAAAATATATGCAGCCAGCCCAGGAGGGCAGGCTGCATATATTTTTAACAGTCTTCAAAAAAAGTAGAAGGTTCTCAATTCGACTGTATTTTCTTTTATGTATATTATTTCATAACTTTTTGCTGGGTGAACTGATTGAGATAATTCCTTTTTTATTTGAAAGCCTATAAAATTGACTGCCTTTAGTTAGCCCACACATATTAAAAAATTCTTGCATAGGTGAACACCAAAAAAGTTTTAATAATTGTTTGTTAGCGTTGGTATAGTTCTTGCAACTCACGAAGGCAAGCGGGCTTTATTTGTAGTAAACGCGTATATGTATGTGTGTGTGTAAGTGTCGCTCGCAACTGACCGCTCTGTCAAACACGCATACTACCGCATTGTGCATGTACACGTTCAACTACAAATAAAGCCCGCTCGCCTTCGTGAGTTGCAAGAACGGTATGGTAGATGTAAAGTTTAATTGGGTACTTACCCTCTTTTGCGTGATAAATGCATAGATTGTACATTAGTAGAAAAATCTGTTGATTGTAAGTTGTAGACACAAGGATACGAAATTATTTGTATACTTTCTAGTAAATGTTTTGTTTTAGGATATTTTTTAGAAGTTGGTTTTCTTTTTGTCATAAAAATAATAATAATAAAAATGGTTTTTATTGTTTCTCAAACATTGTCATGCATCACAAAATTGAGACGTTCCCTGTAAGTTATAAAAATACTTGTATTGGGGTCGCCTCGCAACTTCCCTTACTTACTATCTAATTTTACAATGTTGAGTAGAAACCAGTATAAAAGAAATAAAATGAAAAGAATTATTATAGAAGAGAGAAAAATTCGGCGGCTCCATTAATGTGCGTGTATGTGTGTGTGTTTGTGTATGTGTGAGCGTATGGTATGCAGCATGCGTGAGTGTGCATGAATAGGAGGTGTGTGTGTGTGTGTGTGTCTGTGTGTGTGTGTGTGTGTGAGTGTGTGTCATATTTATTATTTATTTATTAGTCGTAAATACACAGCATTACTTCAATTATAAATAGTGCAGAACTCGAGTAGTAAAGCTGGCGGCAAAAGTCTTGGCTTTGAATTAGCCAGTAGTCGACCGGAGTCACGCGCGCCGCGTCGCTATTTTACCTAGAAAGAGGTTGACTTCACACTTCTGGTGATTAGGGAGGGAAAAATTCTACTAATAGAAATTGGGATTTACGACGGCTAAGGCAGGCAGAAGCTTAGATTAGTATTTAATTAATAAATAACAATGCAGGCCTTAAATTTCTTACAGATCTCCCATAACATTTTCTCTACACGAATTTAAAACTCCAAAAGGAATAAACACGGCATTCATTCGTGTGTTTATATAAAACGCGAACAAACGCTTCTTTTTCATACAACTTCTCCCAACAATATTTAAATCCATAGTTAAAACCTTGAACAATTGTCCTTTCCTCGGCGACAAAGCGATCAATTATCGCAGATTATCGCGGCTCGTGGCGATAAAATCTTCTGCGGTCTGTTTTTATTCAATTCTCTGTGTTCGCAATATCGTACAAAACGTTCCCCGTGATAAATAAACGGGAAATGTATGAATATACGTCGTGTGAATGCAAATATTATGCACTTTGGGTAGTATGTGCTTAGGGGATTTTGTGAGTGTTTCAGTATAATTTAGACTAAGTAGTTTCGTAGTGTAAATAAATGAATACCCATTTGTAGTTAAACGGTTTAAAGGGATTTTTATTTGGTTGACTTTGAAATGAATCTACATTTTGTGGTTTGTTTACGACTTGTTTATATGTATTATTATCATTTATACGATGGAAAACACAAATACAAGCCCGATGGAAAACAGTTACTATAGGCTGTAACCGCTTGCAATACTACTACAATAGAAAAAAGGGCTTATTTAAGAAAAAAGATCTGGTTCGCAAAATTACTAGTCTTAATTCTTCCTTAGCCATGGTAGAATGCTTGCATTAGGTATAGGTTTATGTCCGTATGATTAGATACCAAAACCTGTTAATAGCAAGTCCAATGCCTAACCCATTGCAATACTGCCACTTTTATTAATTAAAGATGTGCTGATAGGATGCGTATGGAAATGCAACCTCTAAAATCTTTCTCTTCGGATGAAACACAGCAATAGGTATCTCTTACACTAGTTTCCTGTAAGATAGTCGTATAGAAGAGCCAATGGAAATGTAAAAAAAATCTTCTGAGATGGGCAACATGCACCTAATGGCAAGTGGTCACCGTAGCCTGTGGATGCCTGCAACACCAGAGGTATTTGCGAATTACCGTCTCTTTAGGAAAGGAGGAAGAAAAAAGGAAATTGGGAGGAAAGGAGCGGTAAGGAGGAAAGAGAAAAAACCTAAGCATAATTTGAAGTCACGTCATCAACGTACCGCCATTCATGATTATTGTATGGTTATAACAACAATATACAAACAATCGGTCTAAAAATAATCAGAAATTTTACTCGTTATACATTTGAGAAGCCAATCAACGTTTTTTAACCCTCGCATACACAATTCTATTTCCGACCGAGTTTTCCAACAGTACTACCTAAAACAGAATAGATTTTTTTTAATCGTTAGCTGGCGGGTTTTACTAATTAGAGCGGGACGAACAATATGTGTTGTTAATCAAGCGCCGAGGAAAGTGCAGCATGAATAAATAAACTAAAAAATATCTTGAACAGAATCGAAGTAGAGCAAGTTTTCATAAATATAGACTTAGGCTTCGCTGCAAAGAGACAATCAGAAGTGTTTTACTCACTTATGTTTTGCGATAATGTTTGAATGATCTATGTTACTAGTTATTGCTGCAGTAGTGGAACTCTGTGGCCAAGATTGGAGAATCTGCTGGAGTAATATGAAGGAGGCTTTTATCTCAAAAGCAGGCCTTACACCTAATACAAAATTAAGACACACTAAGCATTACTAACAAATAAAAATAACCAGAATACTTTATAATTATGATTAATCTAAATGTGTGTAAGGGATAAATAAAATAAATCTATGATCTATTTTACAGTGATCTCTTGTATGTCTACTGCTTTTCTAAGGAGGGAAGTGGTTTTCTTTTTCTTTTTTTATACGTTTAAGTTGGTATACTAGCATACGGCCCACCTGATGGTAAGTGCTCGTCGTAGCCTATAGACGCCTGCAATACCAGAGGTATCACTTGCGCGTTGCAAACCATTTAGGAAAGGGAGTGGGAAGGAGAAGGAGCGGGAAGGGGAAAAGAGGGTGATTGGGCCTCCGGCAATCTCACTCACCGATCGAAACACAACAATAGGAATACTGCTATTTCACGTCAATATTCTGTGAGAGGGTAGTCCTTCCCCGTCCAGCCGGCCCATACATACTGAAATTAGCGAGGCTCTACTACTCACGAACCTACTGATCTACTTTTTTTCCAACTCCTTCTAGCTACTACTGATTAAGATCATTCTACGATAGTTAAGATTTTCTCGGGTGTCAAAGCTTGGCATTTGCTGTGGTCACCACTTATGTTAGAGTAATCTCTGATATATCTACCGTATGGATAAGTAAGAAAGTCGTATTCTTTTTTCAACTATTTCAATATAGTTCCGATTAAAATCGTTGCGTATTCTAAGACAGTTTAGCATTCCCCTGGTGTCAAAATCCGGCATTTTTCATGGTCACTATTGTTGAACCTGGCTACACAGGTCTATAGTAGTGAATTTGAGGGATGAATTAGTTCGAAATGAAAAAAGAAAATATAATTCCGTTTATAAGGTTATGGGTTTTTGTCTGCACAGATGGCGTACTGGTTTTAGTGGTGCCATTGCCACTTTATCGATCACTTTATATGGGTTTGATCCACACGCGGGATAATAATTTGTGTGGTCCACAAATAGTTGTTCCCAGTCATGTTGTTGATTGTTCAATAAAGATGCTGAGGTGAAAATGCGGGGTAACCAGACTCGATAAAATCCGCAACGAGTATGTGCGAGGAAGCCTCGGTGTACGCGACATCGCCAACAAGATACAGGAGAGTAGGCTCAGCTGATATGGTCACGTGAAAAGAAGGCTACCAGACTACGTCGGAAATTTGGCACTACCGCTTGACCTCCTTGGCCGGAGAACTACAGGTAGACCCAAGACAAGGTGGAGAAATGCTAAAGGACAAGAGGGAATGCAATGTTATTGACGATGATGTCGAAGACAGAGCGAAGGGGAGGAGCAAAATAAGGAAAGCTGACCGCACCACCATGTGGGATACATAGCTAGGAAGAGAGAGAGAGAGAGAGAGTCATGGTGTTCTTTGTTTCCATTGTTTGAATGTTTTCATGTTTCATGGCGACACAGGAATCATTCTTAGAGCGAGAATTGTCTTTTCTTAACAAGGAAACAAAGAAATGAGTTGTATAGAAAATATCTTCAAGATCCATATAATCAAAAGCCAGTATCTCAAAGAATAATGAGCAGCGATAGCTCAGTGGGGAGACCAACAGACTGCAATGC
Source organism: Catocala fraxini (assembly GCA_930367265.1). Classification (NCBI taxonomy): domain Eukaryota; kingdom Metazoa; phylum Arthropoda; class Insecta; order Lepidoptera; family Erebidae; genus Catocala; species Catocala fraxini. The sequence goes on from OV884038.1 coordinate 24,384,222, forward strand.
AGAGAGTCTCGGGTTCGAACCCACGTCGCGCACCTCTGACTTTCGGAAGTTATATGACTTTTCGAAATTATGTGCGTATTGATTGACAATTATCGCCTGCTCCGTGCCTCGGAGAGCACGTTAAGCCGTCGGTCCCGGCTGCCATGAACATCTATGGCAGTCGTTATTGGGAGAGTGTCGACACAAAAGATCCCACTGGGTCGAAGTGTCGCCGGTCTGCACTGACTGGCCCCCACATATGATACATACATACATTTCAAAGAGTTGGTCAGAAAATACTTCTATATGAGCTTTTATTAGAAAATCGCGGGTAGCCGAGAGCTATATATTGATAAGAAAATATTCCATTTATATTAGCTTGTTGAGCGAGGATAGACGGAAACATCCGCCATTATACTATGAATAGAAATGGAATGCAAAGCCTCGTTGTCTACATAATGCCAGCCGGTCACGCGTGTACCTTGATTGTATACCTTGGTATATTGTATTTTGTCTAGTATATTGATCTCTTGATAGCGGTAGCGATAGTTTAAATAGATAATACAGTTTTGGAAATGATTACTCATGTTCATAACTAAGGTATATAAATAAAGGTAAGACCACTTAAATTAGGTATACCGAAGATAGAAGGCAACTCACAGGCTTAAGATGTTGGGTTGAATTAATCAGTCACATCTGTGCGGAAAAGCTATGCTGTCAACAAGAGTAACTATTGAACATTAGACTACATGGTAAATATAAACATATGATCCACATGATAGCAAAGGCTTCTGAAAAAGGCTAACCAGCTAATGAAGGGCAAAATGGGACTCTGTTCTGTTTCTCCAGTAAATACTCTAAAGAACCACATATCGTTCGGTTGTGTATCTTTAGTAATTTGAACTGACTGCTCTAGTGAAAGTGATCATTTCACTGAGTTGTCTTCTCCAGTACCACAAAAACTTAAGTCTAAAGAAGAAGCTCGTTGAACCTATCTGACACAACATTACAACTACTGATGGGGCTCTCACATGGGTAATGTGATTCCTTAACAGTATTTTTTCCAAAAAGGAATCATTATTTACCCGTCATCTTTACGAACTCGATACTTCAATTGATATTGCACACAGTGCACACAAGTATTTTCTTTTAATCTTTTGAGGTCAAGGCGAATTGGTAAGTCCCAGCAGTTGTCATGAATGGCCGTCATTAACTGTAGCTTTGATCCATACATACGTCAAATGTTAGTACTACACAGACCAGAATTTCAGATCAACTCAATTTGATTAAATCCGATTTTCGGTAGAAAGCTAAATCAACATAGTGGTTTTTAATTAACTTTATAAACAAAAATATCCTTTACATTGAAACTCACTAGTCGGAAATTCAATTCAGCTTCGAATAACACAAACGACCCTAACCCTTCCGCTACCGTATCTGAGCACACACACACACACACACATGATAAAACAAACATTGCAAGTAAAACACAATCAGCGGAGGTTTTTAAAGGCAATCGGATTCAAACGCGCTCCTAAACTCTTTATTTATTTTTATTCGAATCAATCGTTGTGTCAGAAGTGGGACGTAACATAATTGAAACGTAATATAATTGATACGGACTGTGTTTACGTTTCCGATGTGTGTTTGTTTGTTTATGCTTTTTGGAGTTCAGTGATAGGAGTTGTGTATAAAAGGACAATTGGGGTGTTGTTTCAGAGGGTGACTAATCGGGTACGGATAAATTGGCTTATGTATTTTGACTGTATTGATGACTTAATGTTATAAGCAGCCACCTCGTCGAATTCCGTTTGATCTACAGGTCCCGCATGTAAAAATATTGTGTGATCACAACTAAACGAAGTAACGAGTTTTGATGTCCTTCATGGCTTAGTGAAGGGACGATTCTTATACAAGAGGAGTCCCTAGAAATGTATAGATGTCGCGCGCCATCCTGCTACTGGGTATTGACTGAGCGTAAAACCCAATAATACTTTGCCCTACCTGGGATTCAAATTCGACCTCATGCACAGCATTTACTACCGCTGCGGCACCGAGGCAGCCTAAACATATATATATATACACACACACACACACACATATATATATATATATATATATATATATATATATATATATATATATATATATATATATATATATATATGTATGTATAATATGTATGTATTTACAAAAAAAAAAGTATATAATATGTATGTTTATCCATTGTCTAGTATCCATAGTACAAGCTCTGCTTAGTTTGGGCTAGATGATGTTGCGTGTATGTGAAAGAATATTATATTATATTATATTATTATTATTATATTATATATATGTGTAGTTAATAAGTAAATGAATTTACTTACATTGATATCTCTATTAAACATAATTCGCATACAAAAAGTTAATGACTTAATACATGGGGAAAAGACGACAAATTTGATTTATTAGTAAATTAATGGCATACAATACCGGCTAATATTTACTTGAATTTTTGTGAGGCGATCAATAAAAGGAATTTAATCAATATAAGTGGATAACGTGCTTGTGACTCGTCATAGGAGAGCTTTAACGTTTACGTGATATTGAAGAAATTGAATCAGTGATATATGCTTCATATTCGATATAGAGAATTCAGAATGGAGACCGTTGGATTTGCACGCAGAGGTTTTGAGTTCAAAGCTAAGGCATACCTCTAGCTTTTAGAAGTTATGTGCTTTCTAAATAGTTTATTATAGCTTAATTTAACAGGGAACAAAAACAACAACCTGAGGAAACCTGCATGTCTGAGTGTTCTACATATTGTTCTCGAAGATATGTGAAAGCTGCCACCCCATACTGTGCCAGCATGGTAGACTATGGTCTAAAACTTTCGCACTTCGAGAAGAGGGCTCTGCAGTGGGAAATCTTTTTTATAAGGCTGATATTATAATTGTTATATATATTTGATGAAGGATGATTGTAAACAAGTTGCTTTGTATTTATGGGTACCGGGCGACCACTAGGGTTGTCTGCTAATTGGTTTATTGAACAGGCAACACTGATAAAAGCTGCGCATAATTAAAAAGACATGGAGCCTTTCAATATATCCCATATGACCTAATACTAAACGTTTTAAGACTTTCACGATTTATATAAAACCTGTGACTACGATCGACGCAAGTCGGGCGAAGATATATTTTTTCTGTTTTAAAAAGAAAGGCACCTTTCGCACTTGTAATAATTCCTGTCACGGGGGACTTGAACAAAACAGAACCAAATTTTTAAACAACGGACACGAGGAATCCCCAGTCTCGTGATAACCATCTGTAGATCACACAAAGTTTTGTCCCGTGTGGGATTCGAACCCACAACACTCGGCGCAATGGCAGATGCCAGGCTACCACTTTAACCATTACGCCATCTGTGCAATTAATCCGTAAAATAAATAAGTATTAATATAGGTATTCATACCCTTAAATACTTCCAATGATTTTATATCCCCTTTCGGTCCCTTTAGCAATAAGCATAAAAATATATTAGGTACTTTGTGATTTTTTATGTGCATGTGTTTTTATGTGTATATAATTATTTTATATTCCAAGTATATAGCATTTATTTGTAGTTGCTGATATAAGCGGCTACACAGACGAAAAAATAAGACAAAGACGCATTAAACCGAGTCAAATTTCGTGCAGTAGTTTTTGCGTGAAGCGCGTACAAACATACAGATAGTCAAATACAAATTATATAAGTTATTGTTTTACCTTCTATAGCACTCTTGAATATCGTCTATGTACAAAAATCACGTTACAATTCCATTCTAGGTTAGAAAGCATGTTGATACTTAAGTTTATCTCTATAGAGCACTACTTCTTGAACAGACTATTATCAATGCAAAAATTTTATTATTAAATTTTTTATTAATACATACATACATAGATTCACGCTTGTTTCCTAAAGGGGTAGGCAGAGACTACGGATTTCCATTTGCTACGATTCTGATACACATCTCTGGCTTCATTCACTTTCATCACATTCCTCATACACGCCCGTCGGATCAAGGTGCTCTTAACCTGGCCTTTGTCTAGAACGCCTCCGTTCTGATCGAGAAACGTTCGCCTAGGACTTCCTCTTGCGACTGTTCCATTCACACTAGCCTTATAAACTTTCTTAGTCAGTCTTTCCTCTTCCATTCTTTCTACATGCCCAAACTAGCTTAATACATCTTATATAGTTGATTGAAATGTCCAAGAATTATTTGCCTGTTTTTTTGACAGCTTGTATTTTGCTACTAAATCATAATAAGTATTACACATTAATTATTATTTTGTTGTCGCCAAACCTTGAGCAGTATTTTCATCTATTAGCGTAATCTCTTCTTACAGTATTCGCGAACATACACAATGTATATTAATGTGCATTTTTATACAGATTTTATACTACAGTTTCTTTTAATACCATATATAGTAATATCAGCCATGTATTAAACTGTTCCACTGCTGGCCATGAGAAACTAGAGAAACTAGGGAATCTGAGCGGAGTCTCAATGCAAGAAAGTGAAGTCTATAGTTTACCACGCTGGCTCAGTGCCGATGGACAGACTTATATATCTTTGAGAACATTATGTAGAACTTTTAGACATGCAGGTTTCCTAACGACGTTTTCCTCCGCCGTATATATCTATGTTCTACTAACTTTAATTCTCGTATGTATTGTTTAAGTTTAATTAATGTAAATAGTAGTCGCCATTTAAAATAATAAATAAATAAATGTTGTAACATTATACAGCAGGTTTTAAATAAACATGTAATAAAATAAATTTAATAATGAGGCTAAGTTTACGCCCATGTGTTTCATGTGTAGAGCGTTTAAAACTGGTCATGATGTGTATATTATACTACAAAAGTAAATGTACGTTATGCATAACTATGTAAATGAGCGTGTAGTTCCCATGTGGGTCCAGTATTAGGTACGTAGGCTTCGACTCTTAGACAAAATGAAATATTGATCTTTGACACGCTCATGAATTATTATTAAATATACTACATACGGATATTAGCCTAGTGGGGAACCATTGGACGGCCACGCAGAGGTCTTGAGTTCAGTCCAAAGTCGCGCATCTCTGGCTTTTCGAAGTGATATGCGTATTAAATATTTAATTATCGTTTGCTTTACAGGTAAAACAAAAAGAAAATGTCGTGAGGAAACCTGAATGTCTGAGAGTTCTCTATAATGTTCTCGATAATATATGTGAAGTCTGCCAAGCCGGTTTGGACCAGCGTGGTGAACTATAGCCTAACCCTTCTCACACTTAGAAGAGGCTCGTGCTCAGCAGGGACAGTTTATATACAGAGCTGATGCTAAATACACATATATGAAAGAACTAGCTGACCTGCGCAACTTCACCTGCATCACATAAGAGAATTGTTCCCGTTTTTGCAACATTTTTCATTGGTGCTCCGCTCTTATTGGTTGAAGCGTGATATTATATAGCTTATAACCTTTCTCAATTCGAACCAGTAGTTCCTGAGATTAGCGCGTTCAACAAACTCTTCAGCTTTATAATATTAGTATAGATAGCATTTTATATACCTATAATCATTTACTTTTATTTTCTTTCCAATTTAATTCAATTTATTAAGCAATATATTACATTAGTACATAGTCTTAAGCCTTAGTCCTCGAAGAGGTAAGCAAAAGTGTAATGCTCTACTATTTTCCCAGCCATGGTTTTAGGACCCATATAACAAGGCCTAATATCATTTAATGGTAACAGTGCCGGAATCCGTGCTGCTTCCAAAACTTGCTTGATAGAATACCTCAATACAACTTTTACCCGACCCTAGAATATAAACCTCATGCATAGCATTTACTATATTTACGCCAACGGAGGCAGTATACTATAATTTTATAAAAAGAAAGTCTAAAAATTGCTACCTATATTTAAGTCATCAGCAAAAATATCACAATCCGTGTTGACTTCAACGGCATTAATACCACAAAACACATATGAACGACTAAAGTCATACACTCGTCGTTCATTCGCTTGGCTTGTTAAATTTCATTCAGTTCGTATGTCAGCATCGCTGCCATTATGAAAAGCATATAAACAAACAAACTGCCTTCATTTACGAGTCCCACATGAAGAAATCTCACAACGGCGCGTGCGTGACGCGAGGCATTACTCCCTTAGTAACCAGTTTACGAGTCGACGAGAAATATAAAACTAATAAATTTTATGTTATACTTCTACCTCCATTGTGAGATTAGTGCGCGAAAATATTTTTAGTGTGTTAGGTATAATCAAATATTTGTAGTATGACGCCTCATAAATCATTCGTATTTTGATAGTTTCTGAAACTTTAAGTATTGTGAAAAGCTTGAAATACACTAAAATGATTACGAATAGATAGGTAAACAATAATTTAGTAGCATTTAAAATGTATAATCAAATTGGATATCGGTGATGTTGAAACTAAGCTCAAGACTTGTATCACCAAGACCTAAAAAGTTAGCATTCAGCTTACATTATAAATAGTTTCACTAGAAAAATACATAAAATAATATAACTTTCTTATAATGCCGTAGAAATATGTTCGTTCGATGGTAACTAGTTACCGTAATTTGGGACCTCTTTAAACGAATATTTTTTATTTTATAAACAAAGACTATCTACGTACATAGTCTTTGTATTTCGCGTGTATTGAGACAAAGATAGAAGGATACTTTCTTAAAGAAACTGTCCGTTTAATGGATTAATAGTACTAAAATTGGGCAAATCTAAAAAGGTTAAATTTTTTTTCAGCTGGAATGATATCCAGCCGAAAAAAAATGAAAATAAACAAAACTACCCACAATTCCCAGCACCATCGATCATGAGAAATAAAAACGGTACCTTCGTCACTCGCCACCCTGGAGACGTGGGGCAGGCATTAATTCAACTTATAATAGATACAGTGCCGCTACCTCCCTAAGGACAACCTTTGTCATCGTAGTCGATGCTGGCTATCATTTGAATTTTATAACAATATGGTGTATAGCTTTTATTTTGAACTAGTTTCTGATTTATTTTAAGTTACATATTCAAATGAAGATTTTATATATTTTGTTCTAGAATTGTTTTGTTTACCGGCCTGCATTGCCGATGCGTAGGTCAGTCTCCAATAGGGTTGATCAAGGTAAGTTATATTCACGTTTTGCTAATAATATTTGTAGGTCTCGGAGAATATTAGGTTTGCAATAACGTCAATTTCGGAAATCTGCAAATAATAAGTTGAATGTATCCCTGCAATGCAATTCAGTAAGTCAAAAAATTCAGCGACGAGTTCTTCGTTGAGACAGCCTACAGTTTGCCTTTAATCACAGCACTATTAAAATTTGTAATCAGTAAGCTCTGGGACTTGTCAGACGATGTCAAGGCTGCGCGTAAGAAGGACGACCTCTCCGCTGTAAATAGAGATGTGTCACAAAAAACCAGATAGTACATGAATTGTGAATTTCTGCGTATTCAAATGTATAAATTATTAGGTAATATGATTCTTAATTTATGACTAAAATTGATGAAAATAATTTTAGAAAATAAAATTGATAAAGTCCCGGTCGCTTTTGGTCAATACATTTCTATCACTCCGGAAGAGGATTGTTTTCTGGATGAAAGGTACCGCATGTTCTTTTCTGGATCCATTCCAACGTGTATGCGAACGTTCATGATGATTGGTCGAGTAATTAAGACGTGAAAATGTAACAAACAAACTCACATTTGTATTTATAATATTAGTAAGAATTATAGTACGTTATGTTACGAATATTAGTGCACATATGCATAGTGAACATGCAAGGGGCATTGTAAACTTGGCAACAGATAAATATCATTTCACGTTAATACGCGTACATTTGACGTTCTTATGTTTTACATTTGTGATATATATAAAAAAAAAATGTCATCGACGTAATGCCCACAGTGCTAAAATATGATCACGATTTTCTTTTACCTTACACAACTTTTCTTACAGAACTTTTACCTTTATACATGACCCTTAGTGACAGTCCTTATAAACAATATATTCCCAAGATAATCCACAGTCGGATTCAAGAGACACTTTTGATAGAATTCAGCCTCTATGAAGAGAACCCATCATTAATTTTATCACCACAAAATATTGATAGCTGCCCCATAAAGCCAATAAATAGCGTCATTATCAGGTCACGAACCCAATGTCAACCCCTGGTTATTGAGACAAATTGTGTAATTATTTTGATTCATTAATTTTGAGGGAAATTATTAATATCTATAGAATTATTTTGTACGGAAAAAGGGTGCAATAATGATTAATAGAGTGCTATGATAGCAATGACACGTCAAATAGTCATCAGTTACCGTAACTGGCCCATTTAGACGAAGGCATTTTTTTAAGGAAGGGTTTTGCTGTCTTTTTGCGTCAAGTAAGACAGAGGTACACAATACTAGATTCACGAAACTTATGTGTGTAATTTTTTTATGGAAAAACGATTGTAATTATAATGAATAGAGAGCTATAGTAGGAAAGACCCGTCAAATAGTCAGCAGTTACCGTAACTGAGTTATTTCCACGAAAGCACTATTTTAAAGAAGTGTCATACTATCTCTGTTTTATACGTCAAGTATGAAAGAGATGCACGGTACTTGATTCACAAAACTACTAGACAATATCTATAGAATAATTATGTACGTAAACTTTTCTTTTTCGTGTGGTTAGTGGCCAACCTGTTGTCAAGAGTTGTTCGAGCCCGTAGGCCTTTGACATGGCCTAACGACTGCTGTCAATTTGGCAACAACCGGGACCAACTTTTTACGTGCCCTCCGAAGCACGGAGACGCTCAGATGAAATACCACTAAGCGGTCACTCATCTATAGATTGACCGCACCCAACGTTGCTTAACCTCGCTAATTGTTTACCGATCAGTGAGTGCAACTGGCTATGAGCGAGATAAAAAAAGAAACAAACATAAGGAAGAATGTACGTAAACGTGCCTATGGTGGCAAATGAGTTGGGGATTCATCAAATAGTCACCTGTTACCGTAACTGGCCGATTACACATAGGAACTTTTTTGAGGAAGGGTTATGTATGCTATCTGGCTTTATGCATCAAATAAGACAGAGATTTACGATACTTGCTTCATTAAACTAATAATATCTATAGAATAACTTTGTACTATAAAGAGTACAATAATGATGAATAGAGTGCTGTGATGGTAAACGAGCTTAAACAAGTCAAATAATCATAGTTGCGTAACTGGCCTATTAACACGAAGGCGTTTATAAAGAAAGTGTCATGCTGCCTGTTTTATGCGTCAAATAAAACAGATATGCACGATACTTGATTTACGAAATGATTAATGTATATAGTATACTAAAATACCTGTAATAATGATGATGAGACATAGAGGACTATTAGTGCCCACACTTATGTATGGAAGTGAAAGTTGGGTATGGCAAAAGAAGCATGAGAGCAGAATAAATGCTGTAGAAATGAGAGCGCTGAGAAATATATGTGGTGTGACTCTGAAAGATAGAATAAGGAATAGTGTGATTAGAGAGAGATGCGGCATGAAAGTGGATATAGTGACAAGAATAGAAAAGGGTATGTTAAGCTGGTTTAGGCATGTAGAAAGAATAGATGAGGAAAGACTGACTAAGAAAGTTTATAAGGCTAGTGTGAATGGAACAGTCGCAAGAGGAAGACCTAGGCAAACGTTTCTCGATAAGATCGGAGTCGTTCTGGACAAAGGCCAGGTTAAAAGCACCTTGAACCAACGGGCGTGTATGAGGAATGTGATGAAAGTGAATGAAGCCAGAGAAGTGTGTCAGGATCGTAGCAAATGGAAATCCGTAGTCTCTGCCTACCCCTCTAGGAAACAGGCGTGAATCTATGTATGTATGTAATAATGATGAATAGAGTGCAAAGTGTTTTTCCTGTTTATCATTAAGTACTAGGGCCACATACCTATATACAGATCTGATTTATAATTACTGGAAACTTGGTTAGTGACAAAAAAAATAAAGTAACATCAAGAAAACACAAAAAATTACTAAGGTAAAAAAAAACATTGAAATTAAACTACTATATATGGATTTTATCGCGTTGTTTATTTGACACTATATTACATAATTTTGAAAACTGTTACACTACTACTACTATTAAGCTTTACTAATTTTTAAGCTAATTAAATTATTATTAAAACTATTAAAACTATTTAGATTTAATTTAATTGTACACTTTCCCCGACGTTTCGGTTGCTTTACAGCAGCCATGGTCACGGGGAGACTAAGATGGTAGTTGTCTCAATGTTCTAGTGTAGTTATTTCAAAGTACCCGAACATAATTTAATCATTGGTGTTTCTATTTACGCAGAATGAGCTCGAAGTATCATGAAGTCTAGCTGTGGTTTGCTTCTTTTTGGGTTTGACTATTTGTGTTACTGGATCCTAAGCTGGTGGTACATTCCAACCATCTTCTCTATTAAAATCAGGATGTTTTTTGATTTCAATAGCCTCGCGAAGCATCCTTGGTACGAATCGGCGTTCTTTAGCGAGAATCTGTGGTTTGTCAAATCTCAGGTAGTGGTTGGTCCCCTGTTGCACATGTTCACACACAGCAGACTTCAACGAGCGTTGGTGTTTTACATCAGCTATGTGTTATTTTATGCGGGTGCGTATGTTTCTCTTGTTTGACCAATATATGAGAGTCCGCAGTCACAATCTATTTAATAGACCCCTTATAAAAAAAACACAAAAAGAGAAAAAGCAAAAAAATTAATTACATACCCTGATTAAACATGAGGAGTCAACAATTATTAGCATAGTATACCGTCGCTATGTGAAGTTTTTGACAGAATTTTTCTGTACTGGACCTGAATTAAAATAATTTATAATATAAAATCAATTCAACTAGCTGACGTTATAATATAAAATCAATTTAACTAGCTGACGTAGTGGACAGCATAACACGACGTTAGTCCTACACGTTTCAAATGCAAATAATATCTGAGCCCTCATCTCACGACGATACACTGTTCTAGGAAATACTACGTTAAACGGATTTAAATAAAATTGGACAAGTAATAGGATCATGTCCTGGAGTAACACATAGGATGCCTATTATCCTAGTTTACATTTCAGTGAAATTCAGACTGGTGAGACCGTGGGAGAAGATAGTATAAAATGTAATTATCTTTATCATGCATTCAGTTATTAATTGCCTAAATTGTTTTTAAACAGGATAAATATTTGTTAAACATTTATATTGATTTTGTCTTAAGTATAGTATAATATAGAACTTACCTAATATCTCGAGCAGCGATAGCTCAGTGGAGAGACCAACGGACTGCAATGCAGCGAATCTCGGGTTCGAACCCACGTCGCGCACCTCTGACTTTCGGAAGTTATATGACTTTTCGAAATTATGTGCGTATTGATTGACAATTATCGCCTGCTCCGTGCCTCGGAGAGCATGTTAAGCCGTCGGTCCCGGCTGCCATGAACATCTATGGCAGTCGTTATTGGGAAAGTGTCGACATAAAAGATCCCACTGGGTCGAAGTGTCGCCGATCTGCACTGACTGGCCCCTACACAAGATACATACATACCTAATATCTCAGACAATACTTAGAACAAAAGAATTGTATAAGACATCCAATTTTTTTATACAAATAAACTACAAATTATTTTTACAACTGGCGCTTTAAGGTTGTATTCAACTTGTATACATATATGTATATGTTTTACATGATAAGCGCTAATACTACTATATAAAATTCACGTAAAGGTTGAATAAAATTTTAAGGCGGATAAATTTTGCTTATCATAAATTTCCTTCAAAATCGTAAAAGTTGTCTGCGCCAAACGGTACTTGGTCTAATTTTAGTCCTTTGTAGCTTCAGACACACTATCCTTTGTGAGATCTAAGCTAGATTTACGACCCGCCCTCTGAATATCGCCTTTTCCAAATCCGCTACAATGCGGGCGAGTGACACATTTTCATAATTAACATAATTTAATACTAGCAAGCGGTCTTTCCTTTTAGTATGAGGAGAAAATTTAAAATTTTTATTTGTTATATTGATTTTAAGGTTTGTAGGCTTCTTCGCTGGTTCCGTGGTTTGCTTTAAACTATGTTTTTGTCTTCCTGGACGTTTGTTTGTCCGAGTTTTACGTAAAATTTACTAAATGGATTTTGATGCGGTTTTCACGACCTGGTAGTTCGAGATTCAATTTATAATCTTAGCCTTCTGTAGATCCGAAGTTATGATGTATAATTAAATGTAATTAATGTTAATTATGTTACAAACCTCACGGATGAAGAGTCAGTCAGATAAAAATAGGTATCATTGTTTAGGGCCACTCCAGGTGTATAAATTAAAATTCGTTAAATCTCTAAAAATACGTGTAATCCGAGTACATAAGGCTACAAGAATGACAATTACAATTTTAAAAGTCTAACGGTAGCACGCAATGGATTGACAAGTAGATTGTTGCCATATTATTGTCGTAGACGCGCGAACAATCATCTAGAAACAGTACAAAATATATTTCATTAATCGACCAGATGGATTCAGAGATTCCAGATGTCTTAGTTATTTATTTTTCATTTCCTTTTTTACCCTTGAGCTTCAAAATGTAAAGATTTTTGAGTACACAATTATTATCACTGACGCATTGGTAGCTTTCAGCAGTGATATTCATGGGGAGAGTAAAATGGTAGTCGTCTCATTGACATGAAGTGTAGCTTAAATAGGATCACCAAAAATCGTTCGCATTTTTAGTCTTACTGTCGTAAAAAATTTTGCCTCTTAAAACATTACTATAAATAATAATTTCCTTTTTTAAAACTTGGGTTACTAAATAAAATTTGTGATATAGAAAATAAAATGTCAGCCTTTTATTATAAACTTACAGCAACAAATCCACACCACAAATAAAATAGTATTCCCCACCCAAAGTTATAACTAAGCAGAATACTCAACAGGAGCAACCCTGTCATTTGTCGACGCCAAGACATTTCTTCACAAAGTAATTATGCCTTTGTCGTCAAAGGTCGCTATCTCTGAAGGCACCTCTCCTTATGTAATCCCATGCGAGATCATTGTGTTGGCAGCCCTCATTATGTGGTCGTCTCAATGCAGTCGGGCTATTTTCGGTAGAAAGGAAGCATTTTTGACAGAAGGGCAAAGCTTAGAAATGTGTGCTTGCGTCTCTATATTATTATTTGAATATTAAAACGTTTTTAACCACCAAAACTAACAGATTATTTTTTCAAAATACGAAATTCTTTTATAAATCTATCCATATCCCTGGTTTAATTTATAGAATATTTTTTATGTCTGTATATGAAACACACGAAACTATTGTTATAAATATGTAAGATCGTGAAGATATTTCATTCAGATATTTTTCATCTGACATTCAACGACCACCAAAATTGATGCCAAACACTATATCTTTTTTAGTGAAAACTGGATAATTATGAGTATAGTTTCTGCATAATTTAAGACATTTTCTCTAAAATTTCAATAAAACCATTTCACAAAAGAAACAAAGAACTTTTATAAAACAAATATCATTGTTCTCAGAAAATATAAAATAAAGCATCACAAAAGAGGTAGGTATAACTCTATCACACCGACGTTTCACCCTAAAATAAAATAGGCCAAACCCATCATTAAAAATTATAATATCTTTAATCACTTGAATCGTCAGGTGCCTCAAATGCCCACAATCCTCCCATTCTCAACTTTAAGCCCGGGGGTAATGTCGGGCTTTTTTAATAAAACTTGTACCGTTATTCAGCCAGTAACGAGTGAAAGGGAAAACAGTGGTTTTGTTTACAATAACACGATATTATCGTGTTCATGGGTCACTATTCCCTCTTTTATTATCAAAGTTGGACAATTGGCTCGCGCCTCGCATAATGAAATCGAAGGACTTTGGATTTTTCCGACGGATTTTCGCAAAATGGCGTCGTTGATGTTAGCAGTGTTTAGCTTAGTATCGCTGTTGTTATTTTTGATTAAATTTTAAGACAATATTTTTAACTGCTTTAAGGAAATGTATATACATATATTTGCCTGCCGCCTCACTCGCGTAAATGTAGGTTAGGTTAGCAACAGTTCTTTTTCTAGATGAAAGTTACACTATATCCTTTTCTGTTCCCGTGACTATGTGTATGCGAAATTTCATGATGATCGATCGAGTAGTTAATGCTCACATAGGATTAGGATGTAATGTTTTTTCTGAGTGTTATGTAAAACTGTTAAGGCAACCTGTTTTTAGAATTAAAATAGCATGTTCATGTATTTTGAAGTGTATAACAAAATTATCAGATTTTAAGAGATTTTAAGATAATTTAATCTGCGATAAAAAATGGCTAATAGAAAAACGTATCTACACAATTGAGTAATTTCTAAAATGTAAAGCTAAGTTTATTTATTCCTATATAGTATTTTGCCTTCTTCTTAGAAGATGACTCTAAACTTAATGTGTGCCCAAAATGTGTTATTGATTTGTCTAAAATATTATTAACGCATGTATGAATAAGAACTCTATCTATTTAATTAATAACAATGAAATTAACGTAACTTTATATTTACTTTGAAATAACAATATCTTTCTTACTGTATATAGGTTACATACACAAAGGCTGTAAGTACTCTCTGTAGCGGGTATTTGTATAGTACAAATATATATACAACGGATGCAAATAAAACTGAACAAATATTTGTGAATTACCCTTCTTATCCTACGTTCGGATAATCTAGTGTAGTCTAGAATAGCTACACGTATTTGTAGATATTGAAACTACATATATTAAATTGGTTGATACCAGAAACCGTCGTGACAGGACACCGTACTATTGATCAAAAGTTCTGTTCGTCACTATTCGGACGAACCCTAACAATACAATATATGAGTCTAATTATAAAATAATTATATAAACTCATGACTTTATATCCCCGAAGAAACGAGCAGAGACGTATTACGTCTCTGTTTCGTCAGATATTTCGTTAAATCTCTCGTAATAGTGACAAGCCTATGCCCGTCTACCGAACACATTTCCGACTAGCTATTAAAATTTTTCTTAATATCTGACTGGAAACACACACATTTTCTGAAAGATTACCAGTACCAGGGACAGTTTTAAGCTCCATACTTGAAGTGAGAAACTGTGCTTACGTATAACCTAAAACTATTAATGGAGAAATGTGGATGTGATACACTTCTGCCTACACCTATGAGGGTAGAAGCATGTGACTATGTATGTATAAAAACAAACGTACGTACAAAATTTCCCAGAAGGTTTTCCATTATAGTATGGTTTTGTAATAAAAATCTATGTGTTATATCACTGTAAAACAAGTGACAATATATGGAAAGGTCACGTGATACCACGTGACCTCGAGGTCAGAGGTCAAAGGTCATATGACCTTTGACCTCTGACCTCTGACAAATGACTATTCATTTCAGGGGTATATCTACTATGCTGAGTCGAATGGTGTTGACCGCGAGTCTCTAACTCTTACGGTTCTTGATTGAAAGTTGTATAACAGACAGACGGACGGACAAAGCTGTTGTATAAGAGATTTTTCGAACTCTAAAATATAATGGGCGCGTTTGCTTCACCAAAGAACAAAGACAAACCGAATTCCTTCGGACTTAAACGTAAACTGCCAACATACTCCCTTACTTGTCTACCTTTGGATCAAACATATTATTATGTACATGCTACATTTAGCATCGAGGATCGTTTTTGAAGGTATGTTATTTTTGTGCTGTGTATATTGTTGGGCAGTCGTGCGAAAACGGTTTCGATATCTGAATTTATTTTTGCACGCCTGGCTAAAGGGAATTTTATGTTGTCAGGTTATATAGTCTGTGACTTACTTATCTATTACTATACAATATATGTATATATATACTATCTTATCTTTATTAACCTCTGAGTCTTCATCGAAGAAGTTAATGAAAACACTTTGTGGGTCTGTGTGTCAGTCTGTTAGTGACAGTTTGTTAGTGACAGACATAACTCCGGAACCACTTGTTGTAACTTGGTGCGCACACCTTGAGGTCACCCTCGGTCGAGTTTGAATATGGACCCTAGGCGTCAAAAGATTCCCGAGATATAGGGGTCACAAAGTCACATGTATTTTAAATGGCAAAATGGCTTCATTTATATGCAGTGGTGGTGTGCTAATTCGAGTTGGTTGCTGCTGTTTGCTGTCGAGTTTTGTCTTGTGCTGCGTTTTGCAACACAACATGCCCAACAATGGACATGATACCCAACAATGGACATGATACCCAACAATGGTCATAATGCCCAACATTGGACATGATGTCCAACAGTGGACATCATGCCCAACTGTGGACATGATGTTCAACAGTGGGCATAATGCCTAATAGTTGGTATGACGACTAACAGTGGGCAAGATGCCCAAAAGTGGACATGAGCAGTAGGTAGCAGTGGGCATGATGTTCAACGGCGACAATTATTGAAAAGTACGTTAATTATTTATTATTAAAACATGTACATACTATATAATTATATAGAACATAAACCTAAGTAAATGTTTAAATATAATTGAAACAAGGTTACATGAAGACGAAAAGGTTGAATCCTGGGTTTTTACAACCATCACGTTTCATTATAACTTAACGTTTTTAGAATTTTGGGATTTGTATACATTGTGCAATGTTAGACGACGGTGGTGTACAATCTTGGCCATGCATTGATTGAAGTTAGGTACAAGTAATTTAAGACGATAGATTGGTATTTATACCTTTACATATTAACCAGTTATATTAAGTATTGCTATATTTTATTACAGTAGTTAATTAAAGCTCGCTTTTAAGCCGCCAATACATGTTGGTCCAACGTTGCTGAGTGGCAGCCAATACCAACGTATAGACGGTGTATTTGCTTTAGCTTGCTTGGTATCACTTATGAATGAAGGCAAGTGCCAACGTGTATAGAGCTTAATTTGCGTAGCTTGTAACAACTTGCAGTCACACGCGACCAGTCGTCTCACTTCGGTGCGATGTCGGTTTTTCTACACAAATCAAAGGCGTTGGTCTACGCTCGGCCAATAGCGTCCACATGTTGGTCCGGCTGCCATTTCGTGTTTGGCGAACATCGCCGTTACACGTACAAAATGTATTATTTTTACAAGTCTATTACAGTATACACTAATATAATAATTATATGCGCTCATTAATCGTGAATAAGTCGTTGGAGTGCCATAATTAAATAAATACCAGCAGCTGCAATAAATTTTACAACGACCATATTCTTTCAATGCTCAATAAAGACTGACAGCGCCCAACATGTGGACAGCTCCACAAAGCTTGTCTACAATGGAAAGAAAGAAAGAAGAAAGAAAGATTTTTTATTTTGGCACACAAAAGGGCACATCCAAACTATGAAAAAAAAAAGCAGAACAATATGTAATAAAACTATAAAAATATAAGAAATACTAACACTATATTGTCGGCCTCGATGGCGTAGTGGTTAGTGTAACCGACTGCCACGCCTGAGGTCGCGGGTTCGATTCCCGCACAAGTCAAACATCTGTGTGCATGAACATGGATGTTTGTCTTGGTCTGGGTGTTTCTATGTATAATATGTATGTATTTACAACAAAAAAAAAGTATATATGTATGTTTATCCATTGTCTAGAACCCATAGTACAAGCTCTGCTTAGTTTGGGCTAGATGGTGTTGTGAGTATGTGGTAGAATATTATTATTATTATTATATTTTAATTTTATTTCTGCTCACTGGCAACACCACACCTTCCGCTTAACTTAACGGAAACCTCCTCCCATCAAGTCAAGGCTAGTATTGTCAGTGTGCAGTGATACAAACAATAATCTATTTAATTACATATTTAAGTTTGACTTAAGTTTTAAAAGTAATAAGAAAGTGTGTGCCATCAGTGCCAAAATTTGGACATCGCTCAGCGTACGTTGTGATTGTTAGATCGCAACACTGGTATTCTGCGAAATCTAATTTAGTGACGCCGGCGCCTAGTGTCTAAACATATAAAATTATAATATACTTAAATATGTAAATATACGAGTAAATAAGATATAAGCACACGCACCTCTGACTTTCGGAAGTTATATGACTTTTCGAAATTATGTGCGTATTGATTGACAATTATCGCCTGCTCCGTGCCTCGGAGAGCACGTTAAGCCGTCGGTCCCGGCTGCCATGAACATCTACGGCAGTCGTTATTGGGAGAGTGTCGACATAAAAGATCCCACTGGGTCGAAGTGTCGCCGGTCTGCACTGACTGGCCCCTACATATGATACAAATAAGATATAAACATAATTACTAAATAATGTAAAAATGTGTGGCCGTTTGCATTGGTTTTCTTCAAAATTGCTGAACGTCTAAATGTTAGTACTTGCCTTATATCAGTTCGCCTTCACTCGCGTTGGCCTACGCTTGGCCAACTTGTATTGCAGGCTTAACGGTGAAGAAAAACATTGTGAAGAAACATGTATGTCTCAGAGTCCTCCATAATGTTCTCGAAGATAAGTAAAATCTGTCAACCCGCACTGGGCCAGGTGGTGGATTCGGCCTAAACCTTCTCACACTGACTTTTCAGTATGAGAAAAGGCTTAGGCTGCACGCTGCACGCTGCTTATTTTACAAAATTATAATAATTATTTCTTAACTAGTCTTGCCTAAATTTAATTTTACGCAGATGGTATTTGTGTAAAATTTAATTTATCAGCAACAATTGATATCTATTATAAAATGACTGATACAAATCTTTGTGGTATATAGGCATAACAAAACATGAACCTTTTTCAAAAATCCAGAAGAGCAAGTAGAGATAGTAAATGTTATTCAGAGATTCAAATGTAAATGCACTCCATATAAAAATTCATGCAACCATTTTCTGTATCTTTCTGAGAGAAACAAGCCAAACAATAATATAAATACATAAGTTGGATTCATAGAAAATTCATGTTTATTTTTTTAAGGTTGTAGTGGTGGCTCTTGAAAACGTGATGGTCATCTGTTCGATCTCTACCCATTACGCTATGGTAACCCACTAATAACACTTTCATTTAGCTCAGCTGGAGGGGTTGACAAAAATGCTAGACATTTATAAACCGAATTCATAGCCAAACTTAAAAATAAAAATATAGAATTATACATATCAATTATTTAAAAGTACAAAGCTTGAATACTCTTCGAGTTCAAAACCATTTCAACAAAAGTATTCATTTCTATCTGTTTTAAATTACATTTTTCTCAAAGACCAAAACCAGTGTACCTTATCTTCCATTATAATTAAAAAGTTTACCGTTTTCCCAACATTCGAAATGCGTAGTCATTACCAAACTGTTCCTTATTCCTTAAATAAACTAAAACTAACGATAATGATATACGAAATTTAACAAGCTCCGAAGGAGTGAAGGATTGTAAATTACAAGTACATCAAGCCAAGTTTCTCGAAGGTCGGGTACAAACCGGGTTGAATGGGGGTGGAGGAGTAAAGTTTCAGGGGTTAGTTGAATTTTAGAATTCCGTAAGCGAACACTGTTTATAAATTCATACACCGGTAGAGGAAATAATTTTGTGGACTTACTGCTAGTTGGGCATGGGATCCTTCAATTGACGTTCAATTACTATCGATCGAGTTGGAATAGGGTAGATTTGAATTTTATAAGGTTGCGAATCTTTTAAAGCATATTATGGAGGGTGTACGGCTGGCCCCTCTTTCCATACAAATGTGTTTTCCTATTTTCTTTTCTGGATTATGGTTTTAGCTAAAATATTATTTCATGCGATGTGGATAAAAGGTAAACAAGCTTTCCAAAAATTTATTTTTATGTAGATACGTATATGAAATGAATTAGTAATCTCATTGTAAATAACTTTTGGCATCAATAAAATCGATTTATATTATAATCTTGTCAATAATACATATATTTCCAGAATTAAAGGCTGGTATTTAGCTGAGCATATTAAACAGTACACACTGAGACCCACTAAATGTAAAATTAAACTATTTTATAAGGGTTTCATCGCGGTTAATATAAAACAAAACTTTTTGAACCCAACTTTTTGGTTTTTTGTAGTGATCCTGAACGCGAATTGACTAATGTGAGAAAAACCCGAAGTTTAATTACGATAAACATAAGATAATATTACATAAAATATCAAAAAATCAAAAGTCCGCTCCCGGGGTCTGTCAAAGAGCAATGGAACATAGTATTTTGGGAGTCAGACTTACAGACCGCATCAGAAATTCAATACTACGTTCCAAAACTCAAATTGCTGACGTAGGCCACTCAGCGGCCAAATTAAAGTGGAATTAGACAGGCCACGTTTGTCGTACGCCAGGAGAGTTATGGGCGGAAACAACCACACAGTGGAAGCCAAGTAACGGGAAGCGACAACGGGGTCGGCCCAGGAGGAGATGGCGAGACGAGCTCGATGCCTTTAAAAGGGATTGGCAACTCATAACAATCGATTGAGATAGATGGAAGTCGCAAAGGGAGGCCTTTGTCTAGCAGTGGGACGGCAATTAAGCTTATAATAATAATATAAAATATCAGCTCTAGCTAAACCTCGTAGTATGGTGCTGTGCCTGGAAGACGGCAATAAGATCGCCTTCTATAACGTGGGACCTAAAAACATAGCTACCTCCTCCGAGTTATAAATGTAAGACTATATAAGTACATGCATGAATATAAGCAATTGAACATGCATGTGGAATACCACTAAATGTGCCAAATTTTTTATGGCTGTAAAAGCTCGTTAAGTTTTAAGTATCATTATAGAATATTTAAGACTATGTATGTAAACTTAGCAGAAAATTGATTGATGCTGATGATTATGACCATTTAACACATAGTACAGTATTCTTTATGTATTGAAATTAAACTACTATATACGGATTTTATCGCGTTGTTTAGCCTTGCGAAGCATCCTTGGTAGGAATCGATGTTCTTTAGCGAGAATCTGTGGTTTGTCAAATCTCAGGTAGTGGTTGGTCCCCTGTTGCACATGTTTACACACAAATTAGTAAAGTTTAATAGTAGTAGTAGTGTAACAATTTTCAAAATTATGTAATAAAGTGTCAAATAAACAACGCGATAAAATCCGTATATAGTAGTTTAATTTCAATGAATAATATTCGCGTAAACAGAAGACAATATTCTTTATGTAATTTCATTTCCACAATTGTTACATCTCAATCCTAGTTTCATCTTAGAACAGTTTCGCACAGAGTTCGCTCAAGTACGCCTGAACGTCCAACTGTAGGAGCCGACTCTACGAGATATAGCGAAAGTTTTACAAGGCTAACTTAGCCCGCCTGATTTAAAAAATAGATGTAAGTAGTTTTGGCTTAAAGCGCTTCTATTCAAGCCTTGAAAATGTTCCACGTGGTGCTGTTTTCAAATAGCTCGGCTTTGCATGCCCTGATAGTGTCACGTCTGTGAATTTATTTAGAGAAAGTCATAAAACACACACATTACATTTAGATTTCTTGCCGTTTTCTTAAGAACTCTGGGAATAAGTTATTTATTTTACTTACGACTTCTCAAAAGAAAATATGACTCCATCAATAAATCTGGTTAATTAGAATTTAAAACAAATTTATTGTTTTCAAATTCTCGTGTATTTCACACTATCGCGATGATTACAACATACAAAAAAAGAAAGTATAGATAATTAGAAAATAAAAAAGTAAAGGAATGGAGAATTATCGTTACAGAATTAACAATAATTAATAATTCAAACGATAAATATATATTAAACAAATATGTAATATGTAAAAACTATAATTTAATCAAATAGAACTATCAATATCAATAAGGAATCTAATGCAGGTCATCACGACATACTCCAAGCTTAAGCAAAAATTCAATGCATCCAATAAACTTTGTAAACGATTGTATACTTTAATTACTAAAATCACTTCAAGTTTAGACAACGCCATACATATAAGAGCACTGATTTCATATATTACATGATTTGAAACTTCAAAACATTTAACTCCAAAACCATAAACATTAACAACAAAAGTACCAAACAAAATATATCCGCCTTTCAAAGCTAGATTTCCACCAGTGTTAGATACATAACAGGCTATCAACAAAGCTACATAAGCAGTTGACAGTGCTATCGGTTGGTCCGCATTCGATTCCCGCGCCGCACCTGGGCGCGGACGTGACTATCTGAAATTAGCTCGCGTTAGGGACCGTTCACAATAACAATGTTATGAACTTTGTTGATGGTATTGACGGCTGAAATTCTGTTCGTGCGTCGGCCGTTTCAGCTGCCCTGATTGGCAACAGATAAATAGGTAATGCAATACGTGCTGTTCTGTGTAGTGGCAATGAACTACTGTAATTGCTTTTGACGCAATTAACATGCTTTGTAGATTGCGTGTAAGAGTGTGGTTGTATTTTGAAAGTCGTTTATAGGAGCGTGTCTTCTTCTCCCTAGCCTTTATTATTCCCAAGTCACTTGGGGTCCGCTTTTCTAGTCTAACCGGTTTTGACTGGATATCAGATTTTACACGGAGCGGCCGCCACCTGACCTCCGCAACCCGAAGGCTAACGATACCCTAAGGCTAGACCAGTGACAGGATATTATAGGGAACTTACTTCCCAATAACGACTCCCATAGATGTTCATGGCAGCCGGGACCGACGGCTTAACGTGCTCTCCGAGGCACGGAGCAGTATAATTGTCAATCAATTGTCGTTTATAGGAGCGTGTGAGTTACTGAAAACTTGCTTTTAATGTAAGGACATAGTTTTATATACAAAAGTATATTGTGTGGATAGGAATGTGGGTTTAATTATATGCTGTTGTAATAGATTTCTCATCACATATAAAAGCTTTGGGTGAATTGTAGGTAATGTTACCTGAGCTAATGACCCTCGCAGGTGTTAATCTCATTGCAGATTTTTTTGTTTATGTATGATTTTTTTACATAGGTATAACTTTTTAATTTATGATTTTCCGGGTCTTTATGTTTATTGCTCAAATGTACTCCAGTATAACTCTTGCATCTAGTATAGTGCTTTGGTACAGTGTCCTCTTGGGTTCGGTTCCTGTATTCAAGAAATGAACAGATTTTCGTTTTGTTAGTTAATTTTTGACACATATTCTATAGAAAATACGTCAAAATTTAACAGTCCGTAGCTCAAACTCAAACTCAAACAACACCAAAACCAGTTTTTTCTTCAATATAGGAACGAGGCCTCAGAATATGATTAGCCGAAGTCCTTCCCTGATATTCAATCGTGTAGAAATAGGTTTAGCAGCTTGGATGCGAAACGTAACACACAGGGTTACTTTCAGTAGTAATATACATTATACCAGGTCTATATAGACTGTCCTACTGCTGAGCATGGGTCTCTTCTTAGTATAAGAAGAAAGGGAATGGAAGTGCGGTTTGGCAGACTACACAAATCTTCAACAACATTACGGATAACTGTCAGACATGCAGGTTTCGTGACGATGTTTTCCTTTTCCATTAAAGCAATCGATAATGATTAACTAATTTATTCGCCTTAGGTTCGAATCCGAGACTTCTGGTCCTACGACCAGAAGACCGAACCCACACCCACATCCACCCCTGGGGTCCTCCACTAGGCTATCGCTGCTTATTAGTCTGTAGTAGAAATATATATCCATAAGTAATAGGTTCCCTCGTATAACCAATTTATGCACGATAAATTTAAATTATGAATTATTACCCCAAATCTCTTCAGCTTGACAAGGCACATAGTTTTGACACATTTTAAATTGAGTTTTACAGTAATTTGACATTCAAATTTGGCGATTTGCTTAAACAAAGTTGAATGTCGAATTTGTTTATATTTTGAATGTCAATCTGAAAACATTATTTGCACTGTTATGTACACTTATTTTGTGATGGCACTTCTTTGCGCATTGAGATGTATGTTTTTAAAACTATTTCTTTGACTGCACGAATGGTGTAGTGGTGTAAATGGTTCTTCGCTAGTGCCGCTACGCGTGTTTTGGGTTTAAATTCCGCCCATGATAAAAATGCGTGTATTCCTCGAAGGACTGTAGGAAGTCTAAGTATTATGTGTTTCAATATTTGTAAAAAGCCCTGCGATCCTGGCATTATTTTCTAGTGCGAGATTTGTATTTTATAAGTAAGGAAAAAAACGTTTTGTCATAGCCCCGTTAGTTTTGTGATACTAAAATCAATCCCGATTATACATACAGGCAATCCGCATCGATCATACAGTCTATTACATAATACTTTTTAACCTTACTTAAACCTGTATCATTAGAATCTCCAGACCGAATTTCGGTCAAGGCGGCCAATCTTAACGGAGACTGGCCCTCTGCGCCGGAGATACTCAAGTCGAAAACGATTATTGGACAGGTCAATTAACTATATAAGATATTAATATTTAAGATATTATTAATATTAATGAATAAAAAAAAAAACCATTGGAAAAAGCCTGTTCGAGCAGTAGAGCTTTCTATATAATTCTTATGCGGGCTGGTATCATACGGGTGGCTTAGTGGTATAGCGATGCATGCAGTCTTGAATGACAAAGTCAAAGCTTTTCCTAGTATTATCAGTATTCTAATAAAAGAGAAATAAACCACTAGCCTGCAGTCCTCTTTACAATATTATATCTAGACGGAGGCTAGATATTTCACATTTCAATTATTAATTAAACTCTCAGTGGTGTCGGCTGCTATCGTTTCTGCACTTTTCTGCCTTTTATCCTACTTTATACTTCTCATCCAAGGTATTAAAGCAGATTAAAATTCTATATTGAATATCTGCCTGTCTAGATTCACATTTTTAATCTTTGGAATTTTATATAATGGTTTGATTTTCCAATATATTTTAACATTGGATTTACTCGTGGAAAGCTATTATACAATTTATAGGTAATAAAGACAATGCGTCGCTATTTTTTTGATTTTGTTCATTTGTCACGCTAGTTTTCTGATTTTGTTGATTTGTCACGCCAGTTTTTTGGGTTTTTGATTTGGCTTTGGCTTCAGTATCATAACGGAATTGATTTCCTGATCAGATAAAGTATAGTTGTGGTTTATGTTAGGGAATTCTCAGTAGTTAGTGACACATAATCTAGTAAATATGTATCTAGTAGGCGCCAATAGGCTTATTTACTTTTACATGGAAGCTAAATTATAACGAAATGTGGAAAGATGTGAATCTATGTATGGTATACTACGATTTGCCCACGGCTTCGTTCGCGTGAACGTAGATTTTGTTAGTAAATTTCTATACTTCGGGAACAATACTCTTTTCTGGTTGAAAGGGAACTATGTCCTTTTCTGTACTATTGACAACGTGTATGCATGATGATCGGTCGAGTAGTTAAGGCGTGAAAGCATAATAAACAAACTCACACTTGCATTTGTAATATTAGTACGAATAAGGATATGATAATAAAGTAACTAGCTTTTTAGTCTTATAGCCTTATCGTAAGTGCCAGTATGGCTGCCCGGTTTCACAGTTATCATAAACATCAGTCAATATAGCCAGTCTATACTTTCCGATCTTAGAATGACTTAATTCTTTTGAACAGCGAAGGTCAGGTCAAATGGCCCACGCTCTTTGGAATTATTTTGATTAGACCAGAATTCGGAGCCTAACATCGAAATAATAAGCCTAGAATAATAATAATGGAAGTTAAAGTAATCAATAAGTTACAGTTAACAGTCATCGACGAGTGGTCCCTTACCACGAGAGAAAAAAATGTGTGAACCACAAATAGTTGTATCGTGTCTGGATGTTTTTGTGTCCGTTGTTTAAATGTTTGTAAAGTCCCCCACGATGTAGGAATCATTTCTGAAGCGAGAGATGTCCAAAAAAAAAATTTTGGTCCTTGTGGGCTGAAAATTTATCGGCAAATATTTATTCCGAGGTATACGTTCTTTTAATGTTAGTTCCCTGCGGCACAGGGGTTATCATTAAATATCTTGATTATCACTAAATATCTTGAGGCATGAATTTTTTTTTTAATTACTTACATTTACTTATATCTATATAACCGGAGGAGTTGCCAGATGTCTAATAAACCATATTTTGCCAGATATGGTTTTATGTCCCACGTATTATCAGACTCAATACCAGACTATATCCTACTGACAACTTACAGACAGGAACCTAATAAAATTTTGCCTGACCAAGGAGTCGAACCCATGACCTCATGCTCAGCAGCGCATACACTACCGCTGCGCCACCGAGGCAACCTACGAACAAAGGAATAATCCATTTTAAATACATCAAACGTTTGCTCATTATAAAGAGTAATGACAAGAAATTATCATCCACACGAGTGCCTCTTAAATCAAATTTGTGATTATTTTTAGCTGGTAAACCAACCGAGAATTTTCTATTTTGCCAAACCTCTCCGTTGAAGTGTCTTTGTTAAATCTCTAACTTGACCTTTTTGAAATACGCTTACGTCACGTAAACTTTTAAATGTACCACGAGCAGAATCTCAAGTATAGCTGACAAGCTTAATATTGGATTGTTTTGGAGTAGGAAATAAATTAGGATTCTTTGGCGGTAAATTTCTTGAGATGTTCGACATTCTCGTTTTTGTTTTACGCATTTTTAAATGCTAATATTTTAATCACTTGTGTATATTTTCAGATTGCTCAGACCAAGATTAGAAGATGCAGACTTATGCAGACCGATCAAATACCGTCATACACTTTACACTGAACGTTAAAGAATAATAGGTAAAAGTAATGTCTTCTGAACAAAACTAGGGTGGTATGAATAACATAAAATATGTATTGCCAAAGCAGAATATTCACGATGTTTTCTTTCACCACAAACCGAGCAATCATTACTTATTTAATACGCATATAATTCCGAAAAGTCAGAACATATCAATAAAAAAGGAAATTGAAAAATAAATTTCTAAAACACCTAAATTCCGCACAAAATCCAAAATCTACAAAATTAATGTACCAGTGACCTTCACAAACAGAATTCTATCTTTGCGGAGATACTCTCAGATATTGACACTTGGCTAAAACAATGGAGACGGACTATCCCATTGGTGACGAGGGTCTAGGTTTACGTCCATTAAAAGTTATATTAGTGACAAATTTGAAATGGATTTTGAATATTATTCTGGTTTAGTGACTCGATCCTTTGAGTTTCGGTTGTTTGATGTACCTCTTTCGTTTGGCTCCTTTGGGAGCAGAGTTATTGACCTGGTTACTTGGTTATGCAAATTCTGTGATATCTAAGATATTATGTCTGACGGGGTCTAACGTCATGGGAATAGATTTGGAGCTGATTGACTGTAGCTTAATGTTTGATGTGTTATATAATGTCACCAATTAACATCAAGAAGATCACTTTGTAAGTTTTGAGTTATGCCTGAATGCTACTACTGCCCTAAGGAGTAAAGCGTGCAAATATTAGTAGCAGCTATGCATATATAAATAGTCTTACGCCCATATTTTTGAAGGGGTAAGCAGAGGTGAATTATATCCACATTTGACCAGCTATGTGTTATTATTCTACTTCATTTGTGTTGAGTTTATTGCCGATATTCCTTAATTCACTATCTACCATGTTTTTGGATGCCAAGTTATAGGTACGAGCCTTTTGTCGTCTGCTGGGCACAATTCCAGACTTTATCAGACTTTATGTTGCTACTATAAATCCGATAAAATCTGCTTGACCCGGGGAATGTAGGTACTCCATGACCTCCCCAGCAGCTGTACTCATTATTACTACGCCACCGAGGCAGTAAAGAAACTATTTGCAAAGACGCCAACGGGTGAATGATTCACATCTTTAGAATAACATGCGTCTACAGGCTACAATCACTGCTTATCAAGCATAATATGTCACCTTAGTGATGTACAAAGTTACATACATCCCCCCGAAGCATACTGTCAAGATATACCTCCATTTTAATATAAGACTGTTTCAATCAAAAACGGCAGTGTTCGACAGACAACAACAATGTCGCCATCTTACATTCACGACTACACTCGACTGAACATTGATTCATATTTTGTCACAAAAATTGTCACACATCGACAAATCATAAATGTGTCACACTTAAAGCGGCTGTCTCAAACACGGCAGCGTGTACAATTATTTTGACAAGCAGTGTACACTGTAAACAGTCGAGGCACCATTCGTGAAGTTTCCAACAAACCGTTGTACACTGCAGTGCAAAAAAAACGTGTCATTTGCATGTTTATTGCTATTTCAATGCTTTTTGCTTTGGAAAACGGAACTTAGACGATTTGGAAAGATGTTTTCTGTTACCTTTTTGAAAATAAAACTTCTCTCGCGGCATTTAAAATTTTAAAAGAAGTAAAGTTTTCCTTTAATACCAGGCAAAATAAGAATATATGAGATGGATTGAAGTTCTTTTTTTCGTTCAGCTAATAGCTGCCCCATAGTTAAAGATTTTTAAGCCAGCCATTTAGCTTAAAGAATTAAGAAAAATCGCCCAGATATTTTGATTTCACTATTATAGGAGTTGGTCATGACTAAAAAATCATAAAAATTTAAAAACATCACTAGCAGAACTTCCGAATGTGAGCCTTGGATTTAATACATAAAAAATATTTAGAATTTCCCGGCCAGAAAATTATTCTTCATTCTAATGACCGCCATCGTTGCTGTTTATCGCACCGTATCCCTATGTTGATGGAGATTATAGAAGCTAAAACAACGGTTACAAAGAGGCAAACAAATAATTGTAGCTCAAACATTTTTTTTGCCCCATGTCGATACCCAATCGGTCGCAATGGCAGTGGCGAGATTTTTAACACCGTAAAGTGTCGAAATATGCCCGGTAGATATTGACAGGCTCAGTTTGTATGACCTAATCACAAATACCAAATCTGGGCATGCTCCTCTACCTAACTGTTCGCAGATACACTACTATCATATTATGCGGCGAACGTACAAATTCACTAATCACTTTTATTCACCATTATCCAATATGACGTATGAAAAATTTACAGTTGTGAAAAAATAATGCTAAATAAATGGCGCCGTAACTCTTTAGGACTTTAAACTAAAATAACACAAACAAATCTGCTATAAAATTGACTTTCCCCTCTCAACCGCACTAGACATCACTTGTCATAATTATTGTGACATTCAAAAGAAAACGTAGCGAATTCCTTTACCACCTTAAACTCGAATCTTTGACAAGCTAAATTCAACCTTAAAAATATGACCAATAGGTTTTTGCCAACTGCAGTTTGTAAATTAGCATACCAACTTACCCAACTACTTGTATTAAAGGAAAATGAACTTTACGTTATGAGAAATAAAGCTGTGGATCGAGGCAAAGTGATTGCTCGTTCAATTTTAAGCACAGTCCGCTTTTAATTTGTCATATAAAGCATGATTCATATTTAAAAGTTGAACGGCTACCGTGGATGTGTGTTTTATATGGCTCCAAGGTAGGTTTAAATAATTTAAAATTTGTTACTGAGCTTTTTCTGTTTCACTTTTAGGAAAATCTTATAATAATTGTTTTGTTTTGTTTGTGTGTTACGATTGTTAGACCTAAAATTAGGTTAATGATTTTTCTTTAACCATTCCGCTGTACTAACACAAAAAGCTCTTATAATGTATCATCCATAATATTTCGGATATGAAATCTGTGAAGGCAATTTTGCATAGTAGGCTCCGTAGTCTTGAAATTTGCCTATTCTTCTTCTTCTTTTCGTGTGGTTAATGGCCAACCTGTTGTCAAGAGTTGTTCAAGCCGCCCGTAGACCTCTGACATGGCTTAACGACTGCCGTCAATTTGACAACAACCGGGACCGACTTTTTACGTGCTCTCCGAAGCACGGAGACACTCAGATGAAATATCACTAAACGGTCACCCATCTATAGACTGACCGCACCCAACGGTGCTTAACCTCGCTTATCGTTTACCGATCAGTGAGTGCAACTGACTATGAGCGCCTATTAATAGACGGCTATTAACTAAACTCGTTTCTATAACTTGGGACTTAAAACATAACTGTTAATGTGGGTGTGATACAATTCTTCTTATCGCTTGCTATGCAGTATGGAGTGCCGGACAGCTATTGGTGTGGTGTTCCGGTGGTTGGTAGTTTCCGGCTATCTCAAAAGGCAAAGAGTTGGATGTCGGTACTACCTAAAGTAATATCTGAAGGTGTTCCAATTTTGTATAATTCAGAAGCTTGTGTATTTGTTGCTGATGTATATTAAATATATATCTATCTGTTTTCGCACTAAGTAGTAATAATATTCAGCCTTGTGTATAAACTTTTTACAGTTGGGCATGGTTAGTATCCTTAGTATATGAATCATACACTATAGTCAAATTTTAATAGCCATACTTCTTTTTAATAGTTTCAGACAGAGGTAAAGAATAATATTACTATGGCACCACCCGTTAATTAAGTTATTTGAGACAAATAATCTTGACGATGTTTTCGTTCATATAATGGGCAAGTGATAGTTAACTAATTGAATGTGTGATTTCCACATTTAGCGTCACGATTGGGCTATTTGGGCTATTGAGCGTAAGATCGAAGTGAGGGTAGTCGGTTACTCCTACCTTCTCAGCTGTATCTATAAAATTGTAGAAAGCTGATGCTGCTCAGTCCTTTCTTTTTTTCCATCTTAGGTGGCAAACAAGTATAGCGCCCACCTGATGGTAAGTGGTCAACGTAGCCTATGGACGCCTGCAACACCAGAGGGATCACTTGTGAGTGGCCGACCCTTTAGGACAGGAAGTGGGAAGGAGAAGGAGCGGGAAGGGGGAAAGAGGGTGATTGGGCCTCCGGCACTCTCAGTCACCGAACGAAACACAACATTAGGAATACTGCGATTTCACATCAATATTATGTGAGAGGGTAGTCCTTCCCCGGTCGAGCCGGCCCATTCATGCTGAAATCAGCGAGGCTCTACTACTCGTTTATCGTCTCTTGGTTGCTCAGAAGTCTTGTCCACTCAGAAGTATTCTGCATACAGACCAAAAGCGTGAGCAAATCAAATCATTCTAACGACAGACATTTGCATAGGAATCTAACAGTCTTACCACCAGGCTGCAACAATAAAAGCCTCACTTGCCATTACACGAATTATTATCTCGATATAGAATCCGTAATTTAAACCTTCGTTAGCGATGAAACTTCTTAAACTACAGTACTATCAATACAGTAAATCTACAACCACTTAAATTATATTCAAGTAACATAGTCTACAATTTTATACCCTCGCTATACCTTATAACTCTGAGACAACAAAAAATGTATTACGTTTAAGTATATTTAGTATTAAAAATCGCTTTAAATGTAAAACACCTCAACAAGAAGCGGTGCAAGTAAATAAAAGTACTTAATTAACTCCAGTACACATTTTTACAAATATAGGTATCTATTTTCTCTATTAAGAGCCAGTTTAAAGTAAACATCGGAAGCAATTTTCGAGGCAAATACCGTCCGTTGCAGATCGCAATAGCGACTGCAAACATAAGCGGTGTACACTCTGTATAGTATAAGCGTTACACATCCTGTATAGCGCGATAAAAAGTTATATGTATGGGTGAAGATAAAGGTGGTGCGATAGTAAAGATAATTTATTAATTGTTTTAATACTTAATTATATAACATAGACTCACGCCTATATATCTCCGAAGAGGAAGACAGATATTACGTGTTACATCCATTTTTCAAGTACTGTATTTAAGGTCTTGCCTAATAGGAGGCGTGTTAATTGTCGTCTACCGGTTCTATAACCAGACTGTGTGCAGATATTGAAATTGAATCCTGTAAGCTAAGTCTCAATACCAATACAAAGTCTAGATACACGTTTCTATACTTTGTACTGATACCTGACACGTCAGGTAAACAAATTTATACTACATATATACTATAACTCATACTATAGCAGCGATAGCTCAGTGAGGAGACCAACAGACTGCAATGCAGAGGGTCTCGGGTTCGAACCTACGTCATGCACGTCCGACTTTCGGAAGTCATATGACTTTTCGAAAATTATGTGCGTATTGATTGACAATTATCGCCTGCTCCGTGCCTCGGAAAGCATGTAAAGTCGTTGGTCCTGCGCCTGGTCTCTTTTCGGTCGTGTCAGATTACCGTCCCATCGGATCATGAGAGTTAGAGAACAGAGAGTGCACTTGTGTTTGCGCACACACTTGTGCACTATAATATCTCCTGCGTATTTGGCCAGTGTCCGTTAAGACTGGCCGTCGTGACCGAAATCGGTCTGGAGAGTATTATTATTATGTGTTTCTAATGTATGTGAAAATTTTTGGTAGGGCGTTGTCAGAAGCAGCACGGATTCCAGCACTAAGTGACTCAGACATTACACATTATTCGCATAGCACCAAAACTAAAGTTGTCAAAACGCACGTATAGTACACCATACTACTGCCTGCCTCATTGGGAATTGAAAGGCGTGCATGTATAAACACAAAAAACACCTAGACTTGGATAAACCATTTATAAATTACACATATATTTATCCTGTACGGAGAGAGCGTGGCGAGATGTCCACTTAAGGTACTACGCTACTCACGCAGTCAAACATAGATCAACATATATATCTGTATAAGTACCTATATGTGTATGTATTTGTGACTAATATTGCTGCCGAGTGCACTAATTACTGTGATATGGTGTACTCATCACTATTTGCGGCTTGTGAGGGCTATCGCAGCCCTAATTGATTGTAATCGACACTGGTTATGTTGCCAATTATAGTTACATTCTCAATTAGTATTGATAGTTACGTCATATCGACGTAGCATTACTGTGTGTGCGGTTATAAGATCCTGTTCCATGGTCTACTATAAAAATGGCTATTCAAGAGTATGATTTCTTCTTCTCTCTTAGCCTTTATTATTCCCAAGTCACTTGGGGGCGGCTTTTCTGGTCTAACCGGATTTGACTGGATATCAGTTTTTACACGGAGCGGCTGCCACCTGACCTCCGCAACCCGAAGGCTAACGATAACCTAAGGCTAGACCAGTGTCAGGATATTAGAGGGTACTGACTTTCCCAATAACGACTGCCATAGATGTTCATGGCAGCCGGGACCAACGGCTTAACGTGCTCTCCGAGGCACGGAGCAGGCGACAATTGTCAATCAATACGCACATAATTTCGAAAAGTCATATAACTTTCGAAAGTCAGAGGTGCGCGACGTGGGTTCGAACCCGAGACCCTCTGCATTGCAGTCTGTTGGTCTCCCCACTGAGCTATCGCTGCTAAATTACTAAATTGTAAATATTAATCATATTTAATTATTTAATATCATATAATGGTTAGTAGGTGATTTATTTGACTTTTATACATACAGTACCTACATAGGATAGCTAGAAGTGTTTTACACTCAGGTTGCACCAGCTTCATTTTAGGTCCTACGAAGAAACAGCAAATCTAATATCGGAAAACCCAAAAAAAGACTTTGGCCAACCTTGGAATCGAGATGATAACATCTTGTGTAGCAGGCAAAATGTCGTAATTCTATAAAGATTCTTTAAAAGACAATAAATCTGGCAGCCTAGGAATAATTCCTGTGCCACGGAGGACTTTACAAACATTTAAACAACGGACACAAATAACACCCAGACTCGGAACAACCATTTGTGGATCACACAAATTTTTGTCTCGTGTGGGATTCGAACCCACAACACTCGACGCCGTAGCAGTGGCGAGACGACCACTTAAACGGCTAATATATCCGTGTAGTTTTACTTATATAATTAAATCATAAAATGTTAAAATACACACAACAAAAGTATCACAATGTTTGCACGGTATAATCTGACATGCTAAACCCATTATGACAGTTCTGTTTTTGTCCGGCTAACCTAACAAATTATAATGTATGTATAAGGGATCTCTGTAATCTGACTAATAAATTACCTTTTTGTTTTAAATTAATAACATGTGAATATATAATTTAAATATTCTATTCGTACTATAAATGCTAGTTTTTGTGAAGATGATTGGAGGTTTTGAAGTATAGCAATAGAAATAATTCCTATCCTTAAAAAGCCTTATTTTTAATCTTATATTTTTTGAGTTACTATCAGCTACTTAAACATGTAACTGACAATCATATAGCGCAAAATAACACACGATAAAAAATTTACCAACACTAAGAACATTCAAACAAAGGATATAAAGAATACCCAGACGGGAAACAACTATTTGAGGACTACATAAATGTTTATTTCATGAAGGGTTTGAAACTACAACACTTAAGGTTCGAACCCAACATAGCACAAATATGTAACTATTGCACTACGCATAGAGCAGCTAAAGCTGGTGAAGCGACGACTGTCTATAAATAGCAATATTGTAATATAAAATAACATCATCGTTTGTTGAATGGCTGTTCTATGGTTTAAATTTGCGCATATACCTATTTGGTTATAATCGCATCGTCTAAAGTTATATTGTAATTTAATTGGAACTGGAAATTGTTAGTAATTCCACGGAGTGTAGAAATGTGCTCGGTAGATGGCAATCCGCTCGTACACTTTTACGTGATATTTAAAACCATAACTCACTAAACGTGTAATCGGTGTAATATATTACACTGACGATAAGTAGGCAGAGGTGGACTTTCAGGGATATACAGGAGTGAATCTTTGTATGTATGTAATTTAACCAACCCGCTGTCCGCTCAGCTTATCACCAACTCTTACCCTAACCACGTGCAGCATGCACAGGTCTCGCAAGAAACAGTGCATCCAACTTAATGGTCGCATTCCGTTCGACAGCGCACGTACGCTGCGTTTCTTTACACAAGAGGGTTTGACTTTTTATACCGCAGCCTTTTTGGACTTAATGAGATAGTGTGCGGAGTTTAAATTTACATTATGTGTGGTAATTACATTTCTTCCTTCTTGTCTGTGTTGTGTTCATTTTATCTTGTAATAAAACATTTTTGAACAATGACAAAATTTTACGGCAGCTTCTTAGAAGGCCATTTCATACGGAATATAATTGGTAGATTCCTAAGTGATCCTGACATTTCCATACAACTTCAGCAGACTGACTGCAATAGTCATATTTCAACACAATGTTATTTACTATAAGTCTGTATTAAGTTTAAGTAATTGTGTATACGATCGTTGGTGACACAAATAAATTAAATAAAAATAAAAATATTTCTTGCTACAAATAGATTTTAGCCGAGCAATCTTGGGCTGTGTTTCTTCAGTTAGGAGTGTTTCTAGTCATCTTAAATATACGCTGTGCTCTTAGGAGGAGTTAAAATTTTAAGGCATGCGTTGGCAGCACACCAACTATTTCACTAAACGGTAACGTGCATGTAGCACAATGGATAAATCTTACTGGTCCTTCACTGATACACATATAGAGCCTCTTTCAGAGAACATGCATAAAGGACAGGTTTCCTTTAGGTTTTCTTTATTTCCTTTAGATGTTGTTGTTTGTGTTGTTTTCATGTGTGCATTTTCTCCTAACCTGATATTTCTTCAAAACGTTTCTAAGATAGTTTGACCACGGGAAATCAACAGCGTCACACTCCTTATCAATATTTTATTAAACCATCTAAGGACGTATGTTGTAGGGTTTGATCATGTCATTATCGAGGAAGGGTCTACGTTGAACGTCGTCAAACTAAGTTAGAGACTTTACAGAGTAAGGTCAGGCTAAGAGAATTTTCCTTTATACGTTGATAATATTTATATGCTTTTGGCCTGCGGCAAACATATGGATATACTAACGTTTAGTGATATCTCCAGTAACTGCTTACCACCAGGCTAGTCACTCCCATCTTGCCTTTGTAGAATAAAAAGAAAATACAAAACGTAGCACATTATTGTCTAACCTTTTACGCTGACAAGAGTCTTGATAAATTATTATCTGTATCAAAATTGTATATGAAACACAAATCCTTTTTGAAATATATTTTCTATATTTGTGACAAATCTTACAATATATTAACGGTAACCAGATACGCCTGACATTGTGACAATTTTGATCTGGCAACAATGTGACGGGGTAGCATTCGTCAGCGGTGGCACAAATATACGACGTAACTAAAAGTATCGCGGGATACGAGCCGGTTAACGATCACTCTTCGGCTTGCCAGCTTTGGATAAATAATCTCCATTGAATTTCATCCAAGTATAGTATATAGATTATGTATAATATTACATAACTTTAACGAGGTTGTGTCTGTAGTTTTGGCGTATATATGAAAAATTGTTTGTAATGGTGTGAATCCAATTGTTATTTGTTGTAAATTTGAAATGTGATTGCGTTTGACCGCGATCTAACCTGATGTTAAGTGAAGATGCAGTCGACGATGGAGCACGCTTTCCTAGAAGATACCTATTAACTCTCGACTTGAAGACACCCAGATTGTACTCATCGGGAAACACAGACTTAGGTAGTGAGTTCCACTCCTTTGCGGTACGCATTATAAAAGTGGAAGCAAAGTGCTTCCTGCATAAATGTGGTATATCCACCGTATACCTGTAGCGTATACCTCTGGTCTGATTGTCTGGTCGTCCGATGGTAGAATGGGGAAGGAGGAATCATATTATGCAGTTCCTCTGCACACTCTCTGAAATGTATCCGATAGAAAACCGAATGACTGGCAACCTTACTTAATATATTATTTAATGTTTGTTTGTCTGTATATTTCAATGTTCCTAAAGCACGCCAATACCGCTGAACGAATTTTCATGCAGTTTTACATTTTGATAGCTTGACGTTAAACTTAATATCTTTGCTGTGCTTTATCTAGTTCCGATCAGAATAACTTGATATATAACGCAACGTGTGATCCACATAAATGCGCGGACTCCGCGTATCAACGTGCAGAGCAGCGCTGTATCACGTTTATTTGATTTGCATTTGTATTCTGGTATAGTGTCGAATAATTAATACATTTAGTTTTAGGCTAAAGAGACTGCAGATTTCCTCACAGAGGTGTAATTTTTAAAAGACAAAGATTTTAAGAGTCTAATAAAGTATGCCTTTTTAAGTTTCTGTTTTCTACAAAGCCAAGTAAGTAGTTAAATCCAAAGAAACACATTTGAAATAATTTATTGTTGCCAACACAAAAAAATGGCTAGAAACTATACTTAAAGAATAGCACTATTAATTTCCTAAAGCTTTCTATGGCCCATTAAAGAAAATGTTCGAATTTTTTACCTAAATGTGTTACCTAGAGTTTTCTCTCGTCTGGCAACCCCGGAGCTTTTGACTCAGCAGAATTGTGATTTGTGCTAGTGTGTATTTGA
This sequence comes from Catocala fraxini, assembly GCA_930367265.1. NCBI lineage: Eukaryota > Metazoa > Arthropoda > Insecta > Lepidoptera > Erebidae > Catocala > Catocala fraxini. The sequence goes on from OV884038.1 coordinate 24,421,504, forward strand.
TATTGATTCGCAATGGAAACACCGAAGTCTTTATAATAGATACATACATTTTATATCTGTTTTCAGAAGAAATAGGCATTGACAGCATAAAATATAATAAAAAAATTGCAATGATACTTTCATTATAGAATCTATGTACATATATGAGAAAAATCAAGCAAAGATTTAGATTTCCACTAGCTATATTGTAATTTTATTGTAATTGTATAAACAACACGATAAAATCCGTATATAGTAGTTTAATTTCAATGAATAATATTCGCGTTCACAGAAAACAATATTATTTTATTGTATTTTAATATTATTGTAATCATAACTTTAATATTAAAAATTCCAATATGAGTTTGTTACACTTTCAGAACTTAACGACTCAACCGATTATCATGAAATTTAGCATGGATATTGCCAGGCCTACATAAAAGAATATAGAGTACCTTACATCCAGAAAGAAAATTTATGAGATATATCAATATTTTGACAAAATCTAATACTGTATATATATATAGCCTGTATATGACGACTCGATGGCGTAGTGGTTAGTGTAACTGACTGCCACGCCTGAGGTCGCGGGTTCGATTCCGGCACAAGTCAAACATTTGTGTGCATGAACATGGATGTTTGTCTTGGTCTGGGTGTGTCTATGTATAATATGTATATATTTATTTATATTTTTTTACGCAAAAGACATACAGCGACCTGCGCGTCCAATATAATAACGCGTTCAGGATACTGTTGGGGCGATCGTGGAGATGCAGTGCGTCCAGTATGTTTGCGGAAGCGCGCACAGACGATTTTTACGCCATAATACGGAAGAGGACCGCCTCCTTGGCTGGACGGGTACGCTCCGCCACCAACGGTCTCTTGAGCGTGTTTATAGATCGGTGGGACTCCCCCCTGCTGCGCCACTGGGTAAGGATCCACACCAAATGATGAATTTTATTATATTACTAACAATAGTTTTAAGGTATTTTTGTTACTAACACTATGGACACTTGTCTGAAATAAAGAATTTGAATTTGAATTTGAATTTGAATTTACAAAAAAATAAAGTATATATGTATGTTTATCCGTTGTCTAGTACCCATAGTACAAGCTCTGCTTAGTTTGGGCTAGATGAAGTTGGGTGTATGTGGTAGAATATTATTATATTATTATTTCACAATAGCGGTTTGTGGTTTTAATACACTGTGTTTTACCAGTTATTATTTCGTTATATAAGAGGATTATAATTACCGGGGCAACCCTTTGCTTTCTTCTAAAAACACAACTCTTCCATTCTCTGGACAATTATCTTGGAATCAAACAAATAATTATCCTGTGTCGGATTTGAACTCGCATTACTAGTCACGGTGGTTTCAGTAAAGCAATTGCTACCACAATTTTGTGCTGTTACTCCGAATTGCTTAATAGAAACACCCAATACCGCTTGCCTAGGGAGCCATTTATTTCGCCTTAAACTGTTCGAACAGGACATATTCTTCTTCTCTCTTAGACTTTATTATTCCCAAGTCACTTGGGGTCGGCTTTTCTGGTCTAACCGGATTTGACTGGATATCAGTTTTTACACGGAGCGGCTGCCACCTGACCTCCGCAACCCGAGGGCTAACGATACCCTAAGGCTAGACCAGTGTCAGGATATTATAGAGTACTGACTTTCCCAATAACGACTGCCATAGATATTCATGGCAGCCGGGACCGACGGCTTAACCTGCTCTCCGAGGCACGAAGCAGGCGATAATTGTCAATCAATGCGCACATAATTTCGAAAAGTCATATAACTTCCGAAAGTCAGAGGTGCGCGACGTCGGTTCGAACCCGAGACCCTCTGCATTGCAGTCTGTTGGTCTCCCCACTGAGCTATCGCTGCAGGACATATTCTAATAACTTTATAATTCAATGATTGCGATAGTAGAATATTAATAGCTTCTAAATACTGTAATAGTTCAATTAAGTCTCGCAGTGGGGTTGGCTTCCATTATTTATGAGATATCTTTGGCTGTTTATAATTTACGTCTCACCACAGTTTATGATAGACAATGTGGAAGAAACTAGTTGGTAGTTTGATTAGTAGATAGGAATTCTCTTTGGTAAAAAAATTAATTAATTATGTTAATTATAAATCGTAGTAAGTATAATTTGTTGTAGGGTGAGTTAGATCATTGTGATTATAAGTAGTGATATTTGGGTTTGTATATTAGTTTAGGCAAAGTATAGTCGAAAATCTTTTTAGTAAAATAATCGGTCAACAATTTATTTACGTAACGATTGGAAGAGTTTGTATGATGAACCAACTGCAACAATATTCTTTCAATTTGAAATGAAACTATGATTAGCGGCTTTTATCACACTTAGTTTTTAAATACAACATAATATATTTACGGAAAAATTAAATAAAATAATTCTTGTCGTTTCCTTTTGATATAATATGTAGTTATAATTTATGGACATGTAAAGGCCTAACTAAATACAATGCATAATTATTATCTATAATATTATGTATGCCTATAATTAACTAATCATAAGATTTTTTTATATTACCAAATTGACAAACAGGCAGCCACACGGCCAGACTGATGGTATGCGGTTACCGCTTTTGACCGCTGGTAAAACCAACCACGCGCGTTGCCAACTCTAGAGAAACGGAATAAAAGAAGGGATAAAAAAAAATGTAGGTATAGGTTTGTTACTCTTCAAAACATTCACAGGCCGCAATGCAGTAATAGTCTTAATAATAATGCCCCGGATTCTTACAACACCATGGTACTTCTCCGGGAGAGTCGGTACATTCGTTCCTTTAACAAATACTTGACAACGGCTGTCTCATTCATTCATTAATGCGTCACAGTGTGTGTAGACATGTAGTTATGTATGTACATAACTATATGTCTACATACACTGTTATCACTAAGTTTCTGACGTCTCTACAAAAAAACTACATATCTTCATCTAAGGCTATTCAAAACAAAATCAATGAACCTATAAAACAAAACAAATATTTCACTAAACTTCTTTCCAACACCACCCCATCAACACAAAGCCGAACACCTAAGTCTACGAAGATAAATCGTTTCAAAAAAGGTGCAAAAACACGAGCCGAGTGGTCAGGGGCGGGCTGTGGAGGGTTGAGCGGGGTACTGAACGGTCCAACGAGCGTTGGCTCAGCAAACAACCCTTGCACTGACGATGATAAATCGAGTGCCGAATCAGCTTCCGATGCTGTTGTGAAATCACTGACTGACAGACAATTGGATATTTTTTCGTTCAATTTTCAAGTTAAGTTTTAAAGCGTGAATTTTTCGAACATATTGGGGAAATTTTCTATTAATACTGTTTTAAATTGGTAACTGCAATTTGGTCGCTTGTTCTATAAAGACAATTACATATTTTTTATTAATTTGTTAGGATATAATTTAATATACCACCTAACCAAAATAAAGTGCAAAATGAAGGTCAGCTGTTGGCTGCAGGGCTTGAACTTTGAGGATACGAAAAATATACTATCTGCACTGGCATAACTCATACAACTTCATTACCATATAAAATATGAATGTATACACACACACATTACTCACACGCCCGCGCACGCACGCACACACACACACACACACGCGCGCGCGCTCGCACACGCATGCACAAAACAAAACTTGTGCACACCAAATACTATTCATACTTACAATATATATAATACAATTATAATTAACATGTAAAACCTAAAATTATCTTACCGCACCTATAAATTGTATTTATTCGTATTTTTTTATTATTGTTTTTTAATGTAACTTGTCCGTGAAGTGGGGACCTGGTGTCCTGAAACACAGACTCCCCGTCTACCTTAGGCACCAGTCTCCCACAGTACTTCTAATGTCTGATATCAAATGTACCTACTTCAAATGTATTGTGGTGTGAAAATATATTATTTTATTATTATTTTTCATAACAAAAGTGGCAAACAAGACTTCTGCTTGCGTGAGGGTAAACGATTACCGAAACCGATGACCGATTGTAAAACCAAGGTCAACCTTATAGCGTTGACGGCCCTTTAGTAGTAGGTACACTGCTATTGATGGCTAGAGACGCTATGACCCGACTTAATAGCATTTGGAAAAAGAGGGGAATAACCATTAAGACTGCGCCGAGCGTAAGATAGATAATGACAGAGCTCGTGTGCGCATATTCAAATCGGCGCGCGGCCGCCATAGTAAAATTGTATGGAGGATTTGAGGTACTTTTTTGATAAATATGTATCTTTATTGTCAACCAATAACTTAAATATTTAGGACGGACAAATTGTAATATAAGAAAGAAAGAAAGAAAGAAAAAAAATAATTTTATTTGTTCCACGCTCATTATATAAGGTAACAGAAAACACAACCAAAAGTACATATAGAACAAATAAGGTCCTGCGTCAGCAATGTTGCAGTATATCCACAACGCTGGTATTCTCGCAGACCCTGAATGATTTCGGTGCATGTAGGCAGTAACATACATACATACAACTCAATTAAAAACAAAATATCAAAAAACAAAAAAAGAGTAACTTAAATAAATAGGCAGAAGGTGGATGGCAGAAAGTAATTTCATACTAAATAATAATATTGGTATCTATATAATATAATATAATACTTATATGTATACATACATATAGAATTAAAAGTACCTTGAAAATAATAAAAAACAGATAATATAATATTGACGACTCGATGTAGAGATGTAGTTAGTGTAACCGACTGCCACGCCTAAGGTCGCGGGTTCGATTCCCGCACAAGTCAAACATTTGTGTGCGTAAACATGGATGTTTGTCTTGGTCTGGGTGTTTCTATGTATAATATGTATGTATTTACAAAAAAAAAAGTATATATGTATGTTTATCCATTGTCTAGTACCCATAGTACAAGCTCTGCTTAGTTTGGGCTAGATGGTGTTGTGTGTATGTGATAGAATATTATATATTATATATTATAAGATAAATAATACATAATAAAGACATTGTATCAATAAAAACGTTATATTACAACGCAGCATATAATGTTGTGTTACATTTCCGAACGACCCCCGGCTCTTGTCAACAAAACATGACACTGATTGTCATCGATGTCATGTGGGTAGTAATAATTCTAAATATCAATTGCAAAATAAAATAAGCATCCATCGGCGTCTGCGCAATGAGAAAAAGAGGCTGGGATGATATTTTATAATAGATTATATTTATACTTATCATGTATCAACATAAATTTTCACATAACAGACAGCTATGTAATGCAATCTACGTTAAAAGTTTAAAAAGTTTGTGTTTTTAATGACATGTATATTTAGGTTATGTCAACAGTGAAGCAACACTAATTTACAAATTATGACCCGGAATCATAAAGGTAAGTGGACATGCCGCTACTAAAATTACGTTAAAGTTCTTTGAGAACTTAACAAAATATGCTTAAGTTTGATTTGGAATGCATGTAACGATTTCATGTTCCAGAGTGGTGGTGGCAGATCATTCCAACACTTAGTAGCAGCATACCTGAAACTACCTCTAAAAGCAGTAGTCCTATGCCTCGAAGTAACCATAAGATGTGATGAGGCTCGCGTGTTATATAGGTTAACATCTCGAGACCAATTCAGCTTATTATAGAGATATTCAGGTTTTTTGTGTAGTATAATGCCAAATAGAAGGGCGGCTAAGTGAAGGCGCCTACGAGCGGTCATTTTCATAAGATTACCATTATTAAGAAATGGTGTGACATGGCTACGAGGTGGAATGTTGTAGTAAAACCGAGCACAAGCATTCTGAACCCGCTGAATCAAATTTTGAGTTCTTTTTAAAATACAACTACCATAAATAGTATCAGCATAATTTAGCTTGGATAATATAAGTGACTCACATAGCAATATCCTCATATCGACACTGAGATAATGGCGAATTCTATACAGTAGCTTGAGACGGTAAAAACAATTTTTTACAGCATCAAGAACATGCGTCTCAAAACTCAATTCCCCATCCATAACTAAACCCAAATTTCGAGCTTCAGAAACTTGTTGTATTGGAGAACTATCAACCAGTACTACAGGGTCTAATTTTTTTATCTTTTTGATACATTCCTTAGATCCGAGTACTAAATATTTGGATTTAGTTGGGTTAAGTACTAAGGAATTTCTTCTTGCCCAGTTAGATATCCCATCCAAGTCTGCATTTATTTTATTTAAAGTTGAGGTACAATCGTTAGGATTACAGGAAAGAAATATTTGGAGATCATCAGCATACATATGAAACTTGGTGTTCTGAATATGTTGAACAACATCTGCACTGTACAGTATGAAGAGAAGTGGCCCAAGTACTGAGCCCTGAGGCACCCCACGATTTATCTGACAACAAGAGGAACTAACCTTAATGCCCCCATCCATATCCAGTTGTACAAACTGGGATCTGTCTGTCAGATAACTATGGAACCATTTCACAGTAGCAGAGTCGCATCCATAGTATGAGAGTTTGGCTAAAAGAAGAGATATATTAATTGTTTCAAATGCACGGGAAAAATCAAGTAGAATAAGAATAGTACCCATACCCTGGTCCCTAGATTCCAAAATATCATCAACTACATCGAGGAGAGTGGTAGTCGTACTATGTCCTTGGCGAAAACCCGACTGAGTATGAGGTAGGATGTTGTATTTCTCAATGTATTTCCTGAGCTGACTGCTCACCACTCTCTCTAATACTTTTGACAGGCAAGGAAGCAAACTGATAGGTCTAAGGTCTTTTGCTAATGTTGGATTAGGGATTTTAGGTATTGGCTTAACAATGGCAATTTTCCATAAATCAGGGAATGTAGAAGAGGTAATTGATTTATTTATAATTGCAGTGATGAAAGGAAGACTCTGAGGCAGTGTCCTCATTAGCATTTCCAAAGAGATGTTATCAGTACCAAGAGCATTTGACTTAAGGCTGCAGATGTGTAAATGTACCACATTTTCACTGACTGGCTCAAGACTAAATGTGTTTGTATGGAACCTGTTTGATTCAAAGTAAATCAAGTCAGATAAAGGAACTGTATCACTGCCAGGAATATTAAGGAAGTGCTTATTAAGCTCTTCGGGATTGTTGAGTAAGTGTGGCAAATCATTCTTCCTTTGTTTACCTATTGTGATAGTAGATTTTAAGTTGTGCCATAGCTTTTTTGGGTTTTTAATATGTCCATTTATATAGTTTTCAAAGTATGCTCTTTTTTCATTATCAATAGCAGTAGTGACAATATTTTTAAGAATTTTATAGCTACTTTTATGTGTGTCATTTTTAATTAATTTGTAGCGATGATGATACTTGTCACGTAATTTCACCATTTCTTTAATTGTGTCTGTAATCCAAGGATGAGATCTTTCTCTAACTAGAACTTTTTTAACTGGCGCATGCAAGTCAAAAAGAGTAATGATAATTGTATTCAATGCTATCACCATGTCATTCACATTATCCTGAGCTGTTATATAAGTCCAGTTCAATTTGCCGAGGTCAGATTGAAAAAGATCAGGCATAATGTGCTTTAATGGTCTATAATGTATCCACTGGGGGACCGGTTTACTAATTTTAAATTGTAATTGCACTGATATAATCGCATGTTGCCCTAAGTTTGGCTTATGTTGCACTACAATATTGTTGACCTGAGTGTCAGTGCATATAATGTCAATCAATGTCTCGCTGTGTTCTGTAAAGTGAGTAGGTTCCTGTACTACTTGCTTGAGGTTAGAATAATGTAAGAAATGGTTTAACAGTGTGGTATTGGTATCATTAGTATTTAAACAGTTTATGTTGAAGTCACCCAATAATATAATTTTGTCTGCTTTATTGAAAGATGTCAAGGAGTCCGTTATCGCATTTAAGAAAGAGTTTACATTCAGCCATTAAGGTTTGTACGCCGTACCTATAACTACAGTTTGTTTGTTGACAGAGAGTTCGAGCCACATTTGTTCTACATCCGTCGCGACTGGATGTGTCAAGGTTCGAACCCTGAGATCGCGACGCACGTAAAAGCCAACGCCCCCGCCCCTGCCACCGCGCACGCTCGTCGGCCGCGGTATATGTCGTAGTCGGTAGTTAGGAACTATCGGTGCCCGACCCTCCTCACTGTCCCGCAACCAAGTTTCATTAATTGCCATAATGTCCACTGCGAGCTCATCCATTGCCAGTAAGAATTCATCATGACGCGTTCCTAATGATCCTGCATTGAATAAACCTACTTTAAAGTATTTATTCCTAGTCATTTATGTACATCTATAAAATAAAACTTATAGTCTTTAAACGTAATCAGAATACCTATTTGTAGATATATATACAATGTGTTTGGTGAGTGGTGTCGGAGATTTTAATGGCATAATATATGGTCATTTATATCTACAATCCATGCTTCAGTATTATTTTTTATGTTACTTGGGCGAAATGGCGGCCATTTTGTTTATTTTGTTATCTAATCACGGACACACGTGGTAATTTAGCGATATCGTCGCTTGTAATAATCCAAAAAAAAACAAAAAAGGTCTTATTTTACAGCTCATAGTATAGCTAACATGTTAACGATAAAAAATTTTTAGAATCTATCTCAGTTCTATTTAAAAAAAAATATGACAACAGAAAATTAAGAAAATTTTTGCTGTTATTTTTTTGTTATTTCACTTTTTCACAAAAACCAAGCTGTCAAGGTATTATTTTTTTAATGTTTTTAGATACTACATAATATCAGCTAAACATGAGTACTAAAATCATTGCCGTAAGTAAGATACTTTTAAAATGACGCTCTTTAGAACTTGACCCCTTAATAGCGTATTCAGGTAGTAAACAATTACAAACCCATCTCAATTTAAGGATCATCCTGATATTTAGGAAATACAGAAATAAAACACAATATTTTTTCACTTAGCTTTAATATTAATAATAATTTGGTCACAAATTTTATAAAAATTGTTCAAAGTGGTCACCATTTTGCTGCAAACATGCTGTCGCTCGTACAGCCAGGTGTTGCGTAGAGCGTCGGATCATCTCCTTGTTTTCCTTTAATTCATTTCCGATGCTAATTATTTTTTGAATCAATTCCTCTCGGGTGTTTGGCACTTCGACGTAAACTTTTTGTTTTATAGTACTCCATAAAAAAAAATCCAGGGGTGTTAAATCCGGAGAACGCGGTGGCCAAGCAACTGTCCCTCCGCGACCGATCCACTGCGTGTAATTTTGATTTAAATATGTCCTCACTGCCACTGCAAAGTGTGCGGGTGCACCATCGAGCTGCAGAATCATTCCTCTCCGGTTAACGAGTGGTATTTCGATGAGGGCGTCATAAAAATCCGTCTGCAGGAATTCCAAAAATCGTTGACCATTCATCGTCTCTGGTAAAATGATGGGGCCAACAAGAACGTCGTCTATGATTCCTGCCCAAACGTTCACGGCAAACTGATACTGTACAGTACTTGTCCTAGTAGCGTGTGGATTTTCGTGACACCACAGATGCTCATTGCGGTGATTTATGTATCCCGATCTTGTGAAGGTGGCTTCGTCTGTCCACAAAATCTTTTTTAAGAAATTTGGTACAGATCGTACTTGCCGCTGGATCCACGAGCAAAATACTGATCGCCTAGCATGATCAGGCTCCAGTAATTCTTGTACCCTTTTAAAATGGTACGGATGCAATCCTTCTCTCTTTAACACTTTCCACACTGACCATATGGTAAGGTTTAATCTATTAGCAATCCGTCGTATGCTCAATCTGGGATCTTGGGTAATTAATTCCAATATTTCTTCTTCGTCTTGTGGTGACACCAAACGAGAACGTTCTTCAGCAGGTCTTCTAATTCCATTTTCGGCAAGCCTCAAATAGATTCTGACGAACGTGCGAGGATTGGGTGTAACTCTGTTGGGGAATCTTCTGGCGTACTCTCTACTAGCAGCATTGGCGTTCCCGTTGCACAGTCCGTAGACAAAATGGATGTCAGCAACATGTTGGCTGGAGTAATAGTTGTCTTCCATTTTAAAAAGATTAACAAAACAGTTCAACAGTAAAAATAACGAAAACGTAACAAAACTTTTAACAGCGCACAGCAAATTGGTTAACAAAAAGAGAATGTGATCACAACGCAGAGCGAGGGACGACTGATAAGCTTTGTATTGCGTTCCTAAATCTCTGGAAACAAATGTTATTTTGTCTCGCTCACACTTATGACGAAGGAGGTTTTTACCTGCTCGAATCATTTGTTAAAACGGGTTTAGTAGTTCCTTGAATTGTGATAAAGCGGCTTTGTAATTGTTTAATACCTGAATACGCTATTAAGGGGTCAAGTTCTAAAGAGAGTCATTTTAAAAGTATCTTACTTACGGCAATGATTTTAGTACTCATGTTTAGCTGATATTATGTAGTATCTAAAAACATTAAAAAAATAATACCTTGACAGCTTGGTTTTTGTGAAAAAGTGAAATAACAAAAAAATAACAGCAAAAATTTTCTTAATTTTCTGTTGTCATATTTTTTTTTAAATTGAACTGAGATAGATTCTAAAAATTTTTTATCGTTAACATGTTAGCTATACTATGAGCTGTAAAACAAGACCTTTTTTGTTTTTTTTTGGATTATTACAAGCGACGATATCGCTAAATTACCACGTGTGTCCGTGATTAGATAACAAAATAAACAAAATGGCCGCCATTTCGCCCAAGTAACATAAAAAATAATACTGAAGCATGAATTGTAGATATAAATGACCATATATTATGCCATTAAAATCTCCGACACCACTCACCAAACACATTGTATAAGTCTTGTATATCTCTTATGTCTCTGTAATTAATATGAATGCTACGTATCTTATGTAATAATAAAATGTATATAATAAATGACCTGAAAATAGACCAGAATATATAGGTGTAATTTGTGATTATTAAATTGTATATAGTATAATTAATAAAATTTACATAAATATATTTATACAGACTACCGCATGAAATATTCCGCCAACCCTCTTTACATATATTGAATCCTACATAAACTAATAGAAGATGCTTAATCCTAATAACATTTAATATTTTTATGCAACAGTTACACCATACTACATTTAAAAACCTGTTTGATATCTGCTTCGCTTCTAATAGAGAATGCTTTATCGCCCGGCTTGTTTCGAGCGAGGATGCGGCCACGTTTAACCCAAACGAACTTCCATCCAAGGCGCTGGCCAGCGTCACGCGCCAAATGAAATAACTGACGGTTTGCTTTGGTGAGCCGCTCGTTGATATAGAAGCGCTTCGGATCACCTGACACGCCCATGTCGCCAGAAGTCGCACCACGACGAGCGCGTGCGCTCCGCAACATCTCGTCCCGCACGTCGCGGCGCGCCAGGCGCACCGCCAGAGGGCGCGGCCGCACCGCTGGGCCCGCAGCCTGCGTCGCGGTGATGTGCCGGCCGCCCACACGCTCAGCGCTCACTATATCCCGCTCCTCTATGCTCATGCCGATTTTGGCAGCGATCTGGATCACCACATGAATGGGATTCTCGCTACTGGCCTCGGGAAAGTTTGCTATCTCTAAATCATTTGCTAATAACTCCTGATCACGGTCTTGAAGGTCTTGTTTGAGCTGGGCAACCACGTCACTCACGCCATCAACCCGAGTAGATCCCTGCTTCTCTAGAACGTTAACTCTGGCCTCCAACGAATCCACCTTTTCATGGTAATCTTTCACCGAAGCCATATGGGCCAACTCATCCCTAAAGAGCTGCAAGTCTGAGTTTATGGATCTCAGATTATCCCTTAATGTTTTCAACTCATGTGTGATGTCATCTGTAATTCCCTTAGTGGATTCAAATGTTGAGTTCATCGGTGAGCTAGTATGCAATGTTTCCTGCTCCCGATCGACCATAGATATTTCAGGCCTTTTCTTAGATGCTTTAGATTTGCAACCTGGGCACTGCCAAGAGGGAGAAACAGTGCCCGCTGGAGGCAAAGCAACGCACCGCAAATGAAAGTAAATATCACAGTGATGACATCTAGCGGCCTCAGATGGTGACAAGAAGCGACGACAATGTCCACAGCTCTTCGTCATTATAATCGATTACTTTAAGTAGTACGCTAGAAAGCCTTAAGATGGCGTTGTTCTAAGTGGTAAACTTTAAGGTGTTTTCGCACCTTGATCGATGGATTTTCAGTACCGTAGATAGATGTCCACTTTACACTTCCATGCACGCGTACACTGCACGTAAAGTGCACCATATATGAATGTAGATTTTTTATGTTATTGTATTATATTACGGGTAGATTTATATACATTGGTTTGTTGAAATATTACTATTAAGATATTTATAGTTTTGCACTTCACTAAGTCACTGGATAACAATATATGTTATTTAACGCACCGAGTTTTAATCGTTCAGCGTAAATATAGCCAAACCTGATTGCACTTTTACTACTTATTTAAATTATTTGACCTGCGTACGTACGTATAGCACTACCGACATATACATACATATACATATACCGTAGTTATATATATATATATAACTATTTATGTTTCGTTTAAGCTGTAAAATAGGATAGATTTCTACTGTTATAATCTAAAAATCACGTAACACGAGCTTACATTTTTGCATTTTTCGTGCAAATTTACGTAATATTGTAGACGAAAATATAAATTATTTTAATTTTTTTACGCGGAGTAATTGTAAACACATTCATTGTTATGGTAAATATATATTTTATATTTGTATTAAACAAAAAGTGTTGACTTTATTTACTGAACGGTGAGCGCCTGTTTTGGTACATTTCGCTCGGCGCAGTCTTAATACCAAAGTCCGGTTAATACGCTTTTTAATATTCCGAACATTCCTGTACGGAGTGGAAACGTGGACGATACTGGCTCGAGAAAGGTAGAGAATTGATGCATTCGAGATGTGGTGCTGGAGGCGTATGCTGCGGATACCGTGGACTGCCAAACGCATCAATGCATCGATTCTTGCGCAGCTTGGAATAAAAAGCCGCCTATCCACAATTTGTCAGCAACGCATTTTGACATACTTCGGCCACATAGTACGGAGAGGAGATGAGAACCTTGAAAAGCTGATCGTAGTTGGTAACACGGAGGGCAAAAGAGCTCGAGGACGATCCCCAACCAGATGGACCGATCAAGTAAAGCACACATCTTCAACCAAACTTAGCTCGGTGGTCAGAAGTGCCATGAACAGGAACCGATGGAGCCAAGTGTGGACTATCCAACGATGATCACGATCGTCAGACATGAGGAACCGACCAGAGAGAGAGACGCTGCTATTATAAGGATTCCTTATGTTCAACTATTAGAACGTATCCTTATAGAGCCTTAAATCAAACAAACAAAATCCTATTCTGGGAGAAGAAATTGTATAAAATAGAATGTGAGAGGTCGGTATCTGATTCTTCCAAACTTTTGCTTCAACGCTGAGATGATCTTGTTCTCGGTAGGACTTTATCACTCTGGATGCACGTAGTAGATGTAATACTTACGTCAAATACTCTATGCATGCTAATAAGCACTATTGTCTAAGTCGTAATCCATTGATGATGACAGTTCTTTCTTTAAGTTGGCTTGCCAATTGTAGTTCAAAGCTATGTCTATCTAACGGTATCTGACTCCAGCTTTATCAAATCTTTATAAAGACATGAAGCTTATCGCGGCAAGGTTTTGTTAGCCTGCACCGACGACGGTATAGGTATTATAGTCTTAAATCCCTCAAATGTTCACCACTGTACCATCTGTAATTGAGTTATAGTAAGTTTACACAAATATTCATTATAGGTGTGCATGGTGCTGCTATATGAAATACGTTACATTTTCTTTGTGTATTCTATTACGAGTCGTTAACATATTTTAAAGATAAAGCAAGGTATTATAATAGTCGGTCTTTTGTCTTCTTCTCTCTTAGCCTTTATTATTCCCAAGTCACTTGAGGTCGGCTTTTCTGGTCTAACCGGATTTGACTGGATATCAGTTTTTACATGGAGCGGCTGCCACCTGACCTCCGCAACCCGAAGACTAACGATACCCTAAGGCTAGACCAGTGTCAGGATATTAGAGGGTACTGACTTTCCCAATAACGACCGCCATAGATGTTCATGGCAGCCGGGACCAACGGCTTAACGTGCTCTCCGAGGCACGGAGCAGGCGATAATTGTCAATCAATACGCACATAATTTCGAAAAGTCATATAACTTCCGAAAGTCAGAGGTGCGCGACGTGGGTTCGAACCCGAGACCCTCTGCATTGCAGTCTGTTGGTCTCCCCACTGAGCTATGACTGTTTTTTGTATACGTATATTTTTGTTGGAAGAGCCTGTTACACTTACTAATTTTTCAAAATCATGCTAATAATTGTATATATTCCTAATCATTTATCGATTTCGACTATGTACAATTAGAAAATAACGAATGTAGTAGCAGTATATACTATTCATAATAATAATAATATATTCTACCGCATACACACAACACCATCTAGCACAAAGTAAGCAGAGGTTGTACTATGGGTACTAGACAATGGATAAACATACATAATATACTTTTTTTTTGTAAATACATACGTACATATATATACATAATGATTATATCTGCAGTCAAACGCGCAATTTATGTATATTTAGCTGACTAATTTGTTTGAATGGTCCAAACATTTGTTTGATACTCAGACCGAATGCGTTATTAGTGCTAATTTACATTATGGTTAAATTTATACACTATTGCAATAATCGCTATTCCGTATTCATAGATGAATGTATAATTGAGCGATTTGTAATAACTTCACCAATAAAGCAGATCATATGCGAAGGGAAGTTTGTATGGCATTTAATATTTAATAAATCGGAAGATATATAATCCTAGTAATATTTATAAATCATCTATGCTACTATGAAACTGTGGCAAATAGAAGTCAAAAGTTCAGCTCACTCCTAAAGGGGAAATTACCCTTAATGATGTAAATACATGCATAGGTAATAAGTATTTTTTTTGTAGGATAAAACCCGCTCTGGCTATAATACCTGTGTCGCGGGAGACTTTACAAACATTCAAACAATGGAAACAAAGAACTTCCAGATTTGGAACAACCATTTGTGGATCGCACAAAGTTTTGTCCCGCGTAGGATTCGTACCCACAACACTCGGTACAATGGCAGTGGCAAGGCGACCACTGAAACCACTACGCCATTTCTTTTTACTTGGGGGAATGCATGACACATACCCCTCCGCGGGGGCGGGCGGAGGGGTTATGTCGGACTCGCCGGGGTAAAAGAAGATGTTAAGATGATAAAGTACCTCCCGGAATACCGACTAAACCTACCACGGTGTACCTCGACAAAACCACTATCGACGGGGCCGCGCGAATCACTGTCGCATGCGGTCGCGATCCCGCCGAGGTTTCGGCCCACTGTATGAAACGGCAGGCCACTATGCAAAAGACCTACCCAAAGGCACTTCTCACAATTATCCCTACTGTCCCCCCTAGAGGGGAGACGGACTCGACACAGAGGCGCGCGTGGGAACACGCACGCCGCCTCTCGGACCTGGTGCTGAACGGATGGCGGGCAGGCCCACAAAGCCTGCCACCCCCAGGTCAAACCTCAGGGTGGAACCACCACGCCATCCGTGTAGTCATTTCAAGTTCCTATATACAGGATGTCCCAGCCGTCAAGCCAGAACCAGAAGTTAAAATAGCTATCAGAAAAATATAAAAAAAAGTTAAGAGCTTAAATAAGCATTATTCGAGATTACATAACAAAATAAAATAATTCAGAAAGTAAATATCTGTAGAAACAGGAATGAAATGAACGTCACAAGGTGTAGATTTGTTGATTTTTTTAAATTGCCTGTAATTTTTAAAATACGTTACTTAGTTTTTGTTTATATTTTTCTGATAGCTATAATAAGTTATAACTTAGCCTGTTACCTGATTCCGGCTTGACGTCCACTTTTGGGACACCCTGTATTTAAAGGAACTTGAAATTAGTATTAGATAGATAGATTCGCATTTGTATATATGGTAGAGGTGTTAGACATCCCCATTTTGGACAGTCTGTCCAAAATGTTTGGCAAACCTACACTACGGCTACAAAAAAAAAACATGCCACGAAAAATATGACGCACGGTTGGAACAATGGTTTAAATAGTGACCTCACTATTCCTCGTCGAGCATTCAATTCTCAAACAAAGCAAAAAAGTATGTTCATAAATGATTTCTCCAAGTATTATTTATGTCAATTGTTTGTAAAGTTAAAACGAAATTATTGTTAGTACTACTTTCAGTCAAAACAAACAAAATAAAACTCAGTGTATATTAAATCAAAATCACTTTAAATAACATGAAAAAGTTATTTCTGTCTGTGGTCTGATTTAAAATAAGACCTTAGCGTGCGTGAAACCAAAAATACAATTCTTAAGCCAAAAACGTATTGTTACAAGCAGGTTTTATACATTATACACGTAAAAAAAGTAACTAAACACATATTTTGAACGTCAATAAATTTTCTTGAAGGTTCTTACACTAAAATTTACTCAGCGTCTGTCGTAAAAACTGGTGTAAACGTTTCATTGACGAAGGTTTGTATGGCAAAGGCTGCAATAAAGGTAAGAACACGAAGAATTCTTTGCAAAAATACCTTATTATTTTTCACTTTCACGCTTAGTAAGTTTATTTTTAGTTTATTTACCTTTATTTTGTTGAAAGATGAAATGTATTGCGTATTATTCACGCATTTTTCATTGAGACGTAGGCGTTTACTGGTTTTCGTTTGTCAAGATCCTGAAGTGGCTTTGTACGGTTTTGATATTGTGAAATTAGTCAACAAAGTCTACGAATATGTGTTTACTATATTAATAGCAAATTATTAATTTCGAGTACATTTAAACTAAACAATTGGCAACAGAAATAAACACTAGCATTTCAAATTGTATAAGTTTATATTTAACTAGATGTTGCCGCGGTTTCACCCGCGTTTATCGTTACTGCGCTGCCCCCGTGGGTCATAGCGTGATGTTATTTAGCCTATAGCCTTCCTCGATAATTAGGCTATCCAAAACTAAAATAATTTTCAAATCGAACCAGTAGTTATTGAGATTAGCGCGTTCAAACAAACAAACTCTTCAGCTTTATAATATTAGTATAGATAAATTACTGTAATAATTAATCTCAATTGCATGATCAAATTTTCAACAGTTGTTGAAAGTTGTGTTGCTCTAATGGCAAAATAAGACTGATCTATGGTATGTTTTATAATTTTACCAAGAAACATATTTTTGTCATTATAATATTTCTATTGCAAAAGATAATCTTATAATAAAGATAAGATAGGAACATTGTTAAGTAGTAACAATATAATATTCGGCGGCCTCGATGGCGTAGTGGTTACTGTAACCGACTGCCACGCCTGAGGTCGCGGGTTCGATTCCCACACAAGTCAAACATTTGTGTGCATAGACATGGATGGATGTTTGTCTTGGTCTGGGTGTTTCTATGTATAATATGTTTGTATTCACAAAAAAGAAGTATATATGTATGTTTATCCATTGACTAGTACCCATAGTACAAGCTCTGCTTAGTTTGGGCTAGATGGTGTTGTGTGTATGTGATAGAATATTATTATGTTTCTCTTATCATAGATATTTTCAAACATATTATATTATAAAATACCTGGGATTTGGGAGGCTTACACGAAGACTTAGGTCCAACGAGAAGAGGCCCTTCGAGAGTTTTAATCAAAAGTGGGACGGAACACCGACACCAGCTGCAGCAGGCCTAAGACTATAGCTACGTATGGATTCTAATATATGGGTTATGACCGGTATATTGGTAACTATAAATGAAAAACGGCGTGTGCCCCGAATACTCTAATATATTATAATACTTATTAATATGATTAGTCTGGAATTAAAATTATGTATGTATCATGTTCAATTCCTGGGCATCGATGAATGATCGGGCAAAGTGCTATTTGAATTTACATATTATATCAAGAAATTTCTTAGTAGTAGCTCGGTGTCCAGTAAACGTTCCAGTAGATTTTAAATCAAAGCTTCGAAGCTGCCAAAATATGGATGTAATACACCTCTACCTACCCACTCGTATAAAAAGGCATAAGCTATGTATGTATGGGTTGGTATAGTCAAAGAAAAAGTGGAAGAGCATCGTAAAGTAAACATTCGCATACTGATCCGAGCGAATATCTTTGTGTGTGTGATGTTTTAACGCAAACAATGAAACATTATTCAATGTAATGATAGTAGGTGAATTTCGTCATTCGCATTTGTGCAAGGCGAGACAAAAACGAGTTCTTGTATATATAACTACTAGCTGTTGACCGCGACTTCATCCGCGTGGACTTTAATTTATTACCTAATACCTACTTTTAATTTGTTATCTAATTTTAATATATAAAACTACAACTAAAGAAATTAATAAGTCTAACTACACTTATATAGGTGTAGTTAGCTATATATTAAAAAAATACATATGGTATCGCGGACTTTTTTGTAGATATTGATAAGTTTTATAATACTGTAGAACATTTTTTTGTTCTATCATTAATAGTTTCCGCAGCGCACGCGATGACAGATTTTTTATGACTAATTTTTTCACACCTTGGGTTATATTATTGCATTTTTATTAAGGATTCCTATTTTTATTGAAAATTTTATATAGCCTATGTCACTCAGTGAAGATGCAGCTTTCTAATGGCGAAAGAATTTTTGAAATCGGTTCAATAGTTTTTGTGTGAAAACATTACAAACATACATACAAAAACACAAATGTTTCCACTTTATAATATTAGTCTAGATAATAACTACTATCGCTTATATTCAACAACAGTGTCTCTGTTAGTCCGCATTTACAATGAATGCATAAATTTGTCTATGTATCGCAGGTTTCGATAGCGGAGCGGTCAACGAGTCTCCTCACTTTATCACTAAAATATAATAAGGGTGGTTCAAATTCTGGAATCCTCTACTTCCACTTTTTGTTTTTCTTTATTACTGAAATTTTCTTCTTCTTCTCTCTTACCCTTTTTTATTCCCAAGTCACTTGGGATCGGCTTTTCTGGTCCAACCGGATTTGACTGGATATCAGTTTTTACACGGAGCGGCTGCCACCTAACCTTCGCAAGCCGAAGGTTAACGATACCCTAAGGCTAGACCAGTGTCAGAATATTATAGGGTACTGACTTTCCCAATAACGACCGCCATAGATGTTCATGGCAGCCGGGACCGACGGCTTAACGTGCTCTCCGAGGCACGGAGCAGGCGATAATTGTCAATCAATACGCACATAATTTCGAAAAGTCATATAACTTCCGAAAGTCAGAGGTGCGCGACGTGGGTTCGAACCCGAGACCCTCTGCATTGCAGTCTGTTGGTCTCCCCACTGAGCTACAGCTGCTGAAATTTTCTAATAATGAAAAAAAAGATAAACAATAAAATTAATACTGCATCACCTTTTGGATGTTATTAATATAATCTACAATCACGTGTTGTAAAATACACTATTCATTTTAAAAAGAACACACCCATAAAAAAATAATGTTTAAACACATTTATTTATATAAGTAATGAATCCTATTAACATAAACCAATTACTCTAATTAAGGAGTAATATGTATAATGGTACAATTCAGTCCATATGTGGCGATTAAATAATAAAATAAAATTAAAATGCAAACAACACACGAAACGTGTCAAACAAAAACATTATAACTAAATTACTTACATAAAATTATGTTATGTTTTTTATATATAATATATTATACTACTAGCAATTTGGGTTATAATAATAATGGGCCTCTTCTCAGTGTGAAAAGGGTTAGGCCATAGACCCCCAAGCTGGCTGTGAGTTGCTAGACTTCACATATCTTTGAAAACATTTATAGAACTCTCAGACGTGCAGGTTTCCTTACGATGCTTCCCTTCACCATTAAAGCGACAGATAATAACCTATTGAATACGCATATAACGTCGGAAAATTTGTTAGATGCGCAGCTTGGGATCGTATTCGAGACCTCTGCGTGGCAGTCGGTTACAGTAACCACTACGCCATCGAGGCCGACAAATGCCTTATCCATGAGACTACCACCATTTTAGACCATACAATTTTAGCTTTGTACATATATAAAATATCCAAATAGTTTCAATAGTTGTAATAATTTAATTAACTTACAATTTATAAATTTTAATAGTATATAGTAGTAGTGTAACAGTTTCTAAATAATCTTATAAAGTGTAAAATAAACAACGCGATAAAATCCGTATATAGTAGTTTAATTTCAATGAAACAACATGTTATAAAATATCAATTTTAATTTGACAGCCTCATGGGTCCCGCTAATAATCTTACAAGAAACATTTTATTGAATTTTTGGTAAGGTATTTCTCAGTAGCAATCCTACAATGTAGTAGACAAGGGCTCGAAAAAAGCAAGAAATACAGCTATCTTCTCCCACAATTATTATTAGTAGTGGTTAGTGTAACCGACTGCCACGCCTGAGGTCGCGGGTTCGATTCCCGCACAAGTCAAACATTTGTGTGCATGAACATGGATGTTTGTCTTGGTCTGGGTGTTTCTATATATAATATGTATGTATTTACAAAAAAAAAGTATATATGTATGTTTATCGATTGTCTAGTATCTATAGTACAAGCTCTGCTTAGTTTGGGCTAGATGGTGTTGTGTGTATGTGGTAGAATATTATTATTATTATTATTAATTTCTCTACGTAGATGAGCAGGACTAAATAATCGGATCATAAGGAAACAGTCTCTTCTATTACTCCTAATTTGGCATCCTTCAAATGCAATATAAGGTATAGTCACATTACGGTAAATCACCTGCGGGTGAGGGCTTAAGGAAAACGAAGGGCTTCAGTAATCTTGTGTTATTAGCGAACCATTCAGTACATAAAGATTCTGATCGCTGCCCCTCCCGGGGATTTGGTTAATGATCTATCAATGACGTCATATGGCCTGTGAAAATGGCCGCCTTGGGCCACAGAAAATCTTTGATCGAATGAGTTTTTATGGGTTTGGAAAGACGTGATCGGGTTTGGTCGATGATGGAAAAGTATTTTGATCACTTCATCTTTGTTATTGGATGTTGTCAATTTAAGTTATGGCTTCGATAATTTGGATGAATTTGAGCGTAATAAGGATGGTTATGGATAAGTGTCAAAGAGCGTTTGACTGATAAGGGCTGAATTGATCTCAGGGGTTCAAACAAATGATACATCTGGTGTTTTTTTATATTTTCACTGAAAACTGACTATTCCGTGTCTGGGTGTTCTTTATGCCTGTTGTTTGTAAAGTTACCCACAGCAAAGCAATACTTTCTAGTGCAGATGTTGTAATTTTTGAAATATCAAGCAATTCATAATATTGTCTTCTGTTTACGCGAATGTTATTCATTGAAATTAAACTACTATATACGGATTTTATCGCGTTATTTATTTTACACTTTATTACAAAATTTTGAAACTGTTACACTACTACTAGATACTATTAAACTTTACTAATTTTAAGCTAATTAAATTATTAAAACTATTAAAACTATTTTTATTTAAGTTTACACTTTCCCCGACGTTTCGGCTGCTTTTCAGCAGCCATGGTCACGAGGAGACTAAGATGGTAGTTGTCTCAATGATCCAGTGTCGTTATTTCAAAGTACCCGAACATAATTTAATCATTGCTGTTTCTATTTACGCAGAATGAGCTAATAATTTAAAAGCAAGCAATACATTATACTTTTATACAACTGATTGACTTAATAACATTGTTTTTATTATACAGGATTGAGATCTAATAGAAGTGTAAATATCAAGCCCTTGAAATTATGACTGGTGTGTTATTTCAATCTGTATAGTATTGTAATTTTATAATTGCACAGTAAGTTAAAAAGCTAAAAGAATAAATTGACGAGCACCTATTTTTTGTAATTAACTTTTCCCCGATATACATAATTCTAAACAAAATTGTTCATGTTTGTATTTCAAAGGTATATAAATATAAATAATAGTGTTTCTTTTTTTTGCGAATATTTGCAGTAATAGCGATATATGGCCATACCGTAAATACATTATATGAAGCTGTATTGGATAAAGTTACACGAATGTGGGACCTGTTTGTTTCAAATACGTGACGATGTGAAACGTGACATATACGTTAAAAACTTTCATTCATTTAGAGACTTTTGCTATTTTTTTACATATATATTCTTACACCTATAGGCGTGGTACTATGTATGAAGAGATATATCTTTAAAAGGATAGACAGATATGTAATACACTCACATTTCACCAACTTTGGTTTTAGTTCCCACGTAATAAAGGGCAAGCCTATCGGCTCAGTTCCAGACTTTTTTTTATACAACCAAGGTGGCAAACAAGCATACGGACCACCTGATGGTAAGTGGTCACCTTAGCCTATGCACGCCCGCAACACCAGAGGCATCATTTGCGCGTTGCTGTCCATAACCATTCTTTAGGAAAGGAAAAAGGAAGTGGGAAGGAGAAGGAGCGGGAAGAGGAAAGAAGGTGATTGGGACTCCGGCACTCTAACTCACCGAACGAAACACAACAGTAGGAATACTGCTATTTCACGTCGATATTCTGTGAGAGGGTAGTCCTTTCCCGGTCGAGCCAGCCCATTCATGCTGAAATCAGCGAGGCTCTACTACTCCATATAGACACTGAGTTCTTTCGACAAAAATCCAGTTACCCTTTGCCAGATCTGGGTATTTCATTTGAGAGCTCCTTGCTATGCATTACAGTTGCATACACTTTCACTGCGCCACAGAGGCAGACTATTTCCAACATTACTAAAATCATTGCTATATCTCTAACAAAGAAGATGTATTCTTCGAGGAAGATGACACAGAACTGATGAGTATAGTTTTATCAGGCTATACTCATCGATTCTGTAGCATAAGTTTGGGCAAACCCTTACTAGCGGGAACCACGAGCTTATTCCACGAAAGGCCTACGAGGCAATTATAATTGTATGCAGTATATTTAAATACTAAAGCATTTTTATGTAAAGAATCGTTCCTACGATTCTTTACATAAAAATGCAAATACATCTCCTGTTGTAGTAGGCTCAATCGATTCGAGGACTCGATGGCGTAGTAGTTAGTGTAACTGACTGCCACGCTTGAGGTCGGGTTCGATTCCCGCACAAGTCAAACATTTGTGTGCATGAACATGGATGTTTGTCTTGGTCTGGGTGTTTCTATGTATAATATGTACGTATTTACAAAGAAAAATATATAGTATGTATGTTTATCCATTCTCTAGTACCCATAGTACAAGCTCTGCTTAGTTTGGGCTAGATGGTGTTGTGTGTATGTGGTAGAATATTATTATTATTATTATATCGATATAGAATCAAATTGGGCATTAGTTGGTGTAAATTAATTGTAATAAAATCATTTCGAAGAGAGAAACCTATCACGCAACGCGTTTCTATTGCAATAAAAAAGTATTCTCTGTCTCAATCGATTCTTTGTCTTTAATCGATCACTACTAGAGTAGTAGAGTCTACTATTAACAGGTACTACCGCTCAAAACTTGAAGAAAGAACACAAAGCTCTCCGATTTCTTCCTTACACAAGTTTTAAATAAAACTATTAATAGAGAAGTAAGTTGAGCGTAGCAAAAACTGCGGACGAACGACGCGACGTGCTTCACAAAGACAAATTGAACGGGGCCAGATTAATCAAGTACCAACATTAAATAACGAAACTGTAACACGATTCTTCGATTAAAACGGGTCGGTTTAAATTGCTGTCCGGCAAATAAAGTATTATAATCAATTGTAGTAAACTCACTCACTTTGAACGCCAGGTTAATAAAGTTAAACCATGCTCTTGGCGCTTAAGAGGCGGCGTGCGTGTTCCCACGCGCGCCTCTGGGTCGTATTTTTGTCTCCCTACAAGGGGACAGTAGAGAGTCTTTTATGTAGTGGCCTGCCATTTCACACGGCGGGCCGAAACCTCGGCGGGATCGCGATTGCATGTGAAAGCGATTCGCACGGCCCCGCCGTCTATGGTTACGTCGAGGAACACCATGGTAGGTTTATCCGGTATTACCAGGGTATTACTCCCCCGGTGAGCCCGGCATAACCTCTCCGGCGCCCCGCGGAGAGGTATGCGTCAAAGAATTCAAACAAGTAAAAAAAAAATGCTCTTGGCGCTTATGCACCTATGGCGCGTAACGAGTTAAGGGTTTTACTGGATTTTTATAAATATTTATTTTTCGTTTAGTGCAAATATGAAAAAAAACTAAGAAAAGAAATTAAAAGTAAGGAAAGGAATATCAATGCGCACATATCAATTCAACATTCGAATCATACTAATCCTCAAGTAAATCGAGTTATTCAAAAATTTCATATGGATTTATCGTGGATTGGTCAATTATTTGATTACGTATTAGTCATAATATGCACATGCGTCTTACACAAATCGTGCGGTGCGAGGACATGCGGGTATAGAAATAGTAGAAAATTATTTAACAAAATCGTTACTATCGTACGACATTAGAACATCGTCAGCTCAATTAAACAATAAATTATCGCCGCAACAAGTTTCCACAAGTCGTTTACGATTTGATTATAACCAGCGACAATAAACAGATCATACAGTTAGAGTAGTAATTACACGTCGTTAGAAAGGATAGTAAAGTTATCTATATAATTATATAATACTCTTCCGTTACTGAGTGACAGACAGACAACGCACAGCCAAAACTACTGAATGCAAGAAGCTGAAATTTGGCATGTATGTTCCTTGGAGAGTGTAGGGAAGCACTAAGAGAAGATTTTTGGAAATTCCACCCCGAAGGAGGTGAAAGGGGTTAAACTCGTTATTCACACGGGAACGGGACTTACGCGGGTGAAACCGCGGGAAAACTACTAGTTTTAATATAGAAGAACATTTACACACCGCGTGAAAGTCTGAAACCGTGTTACTATACTTATGCCGGCTGCCTATAAAGAATAAAGTGGTTTTTTTTAGAGATGTCTTTGTAGGACCAAATGATAGTCGGGTTCTCCAACAGAAGAAGTTAAAAGACAAAATAAACAATATATACGCACTGTACGTCACACTGCCACAAATTTGAAATAGGAAAAGATAAAAGTTCTCTTACAAAAGAAGTGAAGCAAGCCATCAATACGATTTTCCGAAAATGGCTAGCCCTAAAAGTCTCTTTGACATAGTATGAAAATAATAAGTCAAAGTTAATAATCTTTATTTCAATAAAAATGTGTAAACAATTTTTAGACACGTCAATTAACTGATATATTAATTAAAATATAATAATAAAACTATATAAAAGGGAATAAAGTTTTTACAATAAAGAATGCTTGTTCGTTGTATTATTGCTAAAAGAATCTTGCCAATATCATACTATCAAGCTTCCTTATATCAACAGCATAAAAAACAATTGGATTACTGTAGCCAGAGACCAGGCAAATTCTCCTTTAGTGTGCATTTTATTATATTGAAAACAAAGCATTACGCTAAAATACATACGTCCGTAACAAAGGCTGAAGGCACGGACACCATTATAGTACCCGATAACGACCTACATAAACCTAAACATAACTGCTCCGATAAAGTTAAATAAGCGCTGACAATTTCGGCTCTAGTCCCGGACTTCAGACTCCGGGATGCTCCAACTATTCCCGGGACGAATCATAACAACTTACAATATTGCATTTTGCACTCCGGAACAAGTTTCCCGGGAAAATTTTGCTATACAGTTGGAATAGAATTTTGCACTGTTTTGGTATTTTCTGATCTACGAACAAAAAGTTGGATCATCACGTATTCCCTTGAAAATACAGTGAATTTAAATTGTTTAGCGGCACGTAGATATCTGCCCATTTACGTACCAACGTGTTACTAACTGTATGTTTAATTAAACAAAGACTTCATCCTAACTAATATTATAAATGCGAATGTCAGTTTGTTTGTTTGTTACACTTTCACGCCTTAACTACGTACGCGACCGATCATCGTAAAATTTCACAAGCACGTTGTCAGGGGTACAGAATAGCACAAAGGGTCATCTAGAAAAAGTCTTGTTACTGACAGATAGAAATTTATTGACATATCTGCATTAAAGCGAACGAAGCCGCAGCAAATATAAATATTTATAAATCTTTAAAAAAAAATCTTAGTTGCTAAACGTGTAAAAAATAAACATCTTAAGAGTTCTTAAACGTTCGTTTTTATGAATTTCCTATAAATTCTTACTGTTTGAAAGTTTCAGTCTATTTATATGAAATAAAATATCTTTCTAAGTAAATGCCTCAATAAAACTTTATTTTTGTTTTACTTGGATGACCCAGATTTTAACATTTGTGTCTCAAATGGAAGTTTGTAGAACAAACACCAGAAACCAAACTAAATGCTCATTTTTGATTGTTCGATAAATTTCACTTACTTTTTAAGAGCCACCTTCTGAGCGACGGTCGTATTGTTAAATGTTTTAATAACTAAACCAAGTAACCACATAGTTATTTTGAAATGAGTTATGAGTTATGAATTATGAATAAAATTATGAATGAAATCAATATTATTACGAAAATGTTACTACTCGGTCAATGAATGTTTGAAGGACAAAATGTTGTGAATACATAGCAAAGAAAATAGATATTCTAATTTGACATTTTCAGTTAATTGACATACTTATACATTACACCTAATTTTATTTATATTTGGTTATTAATAATGTTTGTCTTATTGAATATTTATTGACGGTATTGACATAATTTTGTAATGTATGTTGAAACTTGGTAAATATTAATATTTAATTCTGATAATATTGTCTTCTATTTACGCGAATATTATTCATTGAAATTAAATTGCTATATACGGATTTTATCGCGTTGTTTATTTGACACTTTATTACAAAAATTTGAAAATTGTTACACTACTACTACTATTAAACTTTACTAGGTAATTTTTAAGCTTATTAAATTATTATTAAACTATTTAGATTTAATTTATTTTTACACTTTCCCCGACGTTTCAGTTGCTTTTCAGCAGCCATGGTCATGGGGAGACTCAAGGGAAGACAAAATAAGTTAAATCTAAATAGTTTAATAATAATTTAATAAGCTTAAAAATTACCTAGTAAAGTTTAATAGTAGTAGTAGTGTAACAATTTTCAAATTTTTGTAATAAAGTGTCAAATAAACAACGCGATAAAATCCGTATATAGCAGTTTAATTTTAATTCTGATACTTATTGAAATTAAATTATTAAATCTTCTTATTTTATGTAACATTTTGCATGCCAGCCTGTTTGAAATATGGTGGTACTCACTACTTTAATTGTAACAACAATTTTTGTAATACCCATATATTGCAAAATAAATGATTTTGAATTTGAATTTGAATTTGAAAATATATGGAATATATTATTTTTAAATATAGTCTATTTGTGTCGAAAAGTAAAATTAACATAGAAAGCTTTTATGTTAAATCTATAAATA
The DNA here is from genome assembly GCA_930367265.1 of Catocala fraxini. Lineage (NCBI taxonomy): Eukaryota > Metazoa > Arthropoda > Insecta > Lepidoptera > Erebidae > Catocala > Catocala fraxini. The sequence goes on from OV884038.1 coordinate 24,449,017, forward strand.
AATCTGTTTGACAAGCTAATGGCTTGATGGTTATAGAAATTCCGACGTAAACTGGGGCAACCTGACAGCTTATCATTTGCAATGGCGAGCCGGTGGCATTTTAGCAATTCACAAGTTAAATGTCCTTGTGCTGAGTTCCTGCAATGAGTAGGAGTTCTTTGAGGACACAGGGCTAAACATCACAATTCATCTGCTGAGAGGACAGGAGGATTGTAATGTTTATCCCTTTTTAACACTTTTTCAATATTTGAGCGATAGTGAGGGTAGTGGCGGAATAGAAAGGCAATAAAAGCAGTTGCGCAGGTTCCTTGCCAAACGGTCTTGAAGATGCCTCGCGCTGAGGCGAAACACGTGTCGACGCATATTCTGTACTACACGTTGGAGTACGCCCGGGTACCACGTCGTGGATGTCCCTATATAAACGAGTTTGGTATTGTCATTCTTTTCCTATTGCAAAAAATGGGGTGGACAATCCGAGGTTGCGTGACGGGTTTCTCTTTTCCCTATAAATTATATTTTAACCCTTTCACTAACAGCACAGCAGATCCTTAATTAAAGGATTCGCATACGTCAGGTTTGCAAGCCCCCATATAAGTTGTAGGCAACGATAACCAACTACCATTAAATAAGTTTATTTGCCACATTAGTAGCATATAAAAATATTTGGTTATACATTTCAGCACATTGTACAAATATTTGCAATAGCGGCTTTTGTGGTATTTGCGACAACAAAGAAATGTAAACAACGTCAAAATAATATTCACAAAACATAACGTTCTGAATCGAGTTCACACAACGTCACACAAATTATATTATCGATGGTTCAGTGATCAGGTGATTTCATATACAGACCTATTGAGACTCGCACGACACCGATCCGACATCAGTCCGACAGATACACGACAAATAAAAAGGCTTCAATAATTACACGAGTTTGTACATTTTATAGTAAAGTTTTAGTTTTAATACTTATTTATCGTTAAATATAAAATATGTATTTGTAATTCTATACATCAATCCGGAAATATGCTTGTAAGTTTTTAAAGTACCGTTAACTTGGATATTAAATTTTACTTAATTAAACATTTTTCTGAAGTAAATAACATCGCGGAAGGTAGAGGTGAATAACACCACATTTCGACACTTATGTTTTTAGGTAACATGTAACAGGATGCAAACTTATTGCCATGTGTTGCTATTGAGATTTTTCTGACAGGAAACCCATTAACATTTCACCAATGCGTAAAACTCTTATTGGGTCATACCACCTCATTTCCTGTAACCGTTGGTATATCAGGATCAGACTTGGAACAATAATTTGTAGAGCACACAAACTAGTCGCCTTTGTGGTTTTAAATCTCACATGGGCCAATAGTTAGCACAACTTTTAGCGTAGCACCAACAGCACTGCGACCGCATACTTATCCAAGCAGTCATAATTGTTTGTGAATTTTGTGCTAGAATCGATTATGTGATTCTTTATTCAGGTCATTGTCCTAACATAAAGAATCACATAATCTCATCATATAAACGAGCGTTCTTCAACGTATTGTAATCTCTATATTAATACGTGAAGCAAAAACTTTGCACCCCTTTTTACGTAAATTGCACGGAAGGAGGAGTATGAAATATGGCACATTCCAAGTTCATATAGAGAAGGAAGGGCGAATCCTAATATTTATATGAAATATGCATTAGAAATACATTAAATTAATGAAAAAACACTACACGCACACAACCATGCATTCGACACACGCAGTCGAATCACGTTCGTAGTATTTCGGCATCATTTGGCTGATGTGGTACTATTCTTCGTAACTATGGTTACATAATATGTCAATATTACATATATCAGCAATATCTTACAGGCAACCTTTGTCCGGATTGGTCGAATTTCGACCACTAGGCAACCGCTAGTATTTTAATTAACCCATATCGGTATCGTCCAGGCATCGTGTCGGCAATAGCCAAAGCGCCTATACCGGGGTCACATCTCTAAACCGATTCAATTATAAATCAAAAGATTTTATTTACACAGCGGCTCATGAATTTATATTAATAAATGAAACGTATCGCCCCAGAGATTTTAAATTTATTTTAATATTCAATTTGCTAGATAAATACTGTATCATTTGTTAATTTACAGCGGCATTTTGATTTAGTGTTTATATTAGAATCGTTAAAATTATCAGTGACTTTACTGCATGCAAATGAATAATAAATTATGTTGAATTTATGATGAGCAATACTGAACTGATTTTCTACGCGTAAAATTTGTAAGTAGGTCTCTATATTTTATTTACTTAATACTTGACTTCTAGGAGGCATATTAAGATGAGTCATGCAGCAGATTTAAAGTTAGACCTCCAGCAATACAACTGCTTTTACAGAAAAAAACCTTAGCCTCCATGACTAATTCGAAATCTTTATTTTTACGTATATTCTTTAATAAAATTTATTGGGTCTCTCTGCACATTAGAGCAAATAAATTAAATTAATTGTTTTGCTTATTATTGCTCTTTTAAAGAGGTACATGTTATGCAGGTGCATAATGAATAATAATTACAATTTTATTTGAAATTCTAAGGTACCAAAATGGCAATTTCATCTTGATTTTCGAAGATCATTATCATATAATTTTGTGTTTCGCAATACTGTTACTACCATGATACTAAAACAAACCAATAGACAGAAAGATAAAAATCAATCTATTGTTTTGGGTGAAGGCCTATCTGAATTTTTACACCAATACCAAATGTTTTTTTTACTGAACTGTCTCCTACGTTCGCGGCAAGGTAACTTTTTTCCATAGTACCTACTCGGTAGCAAATATGCATATGATCTCAGATGGAGCAATATGTTTCGGCTTTTTCTGACAAGATATCAGTAGTAACAAGTAGTCTGTAGCTAAGCCTGGTAGACCACATTTGGTCCGACCACCATTATGTGAACACGTGACTAAAACTGGCGAGATGTACGTCTGATGCACCTCTGCCTACCCATATAGGATGAACTTATGTGTCTACGTAGACCCCTAGACTTCTTTCCCTACACCTAAATTATGTATCACACCGTAAGATAAATACTTACTAATATAATTAGTAATTACACTTATTTAAGGCTGGCATCGCACTTGTGACTCCTCTGGGTGTTCATGTGCAGTGGCAATTGCTTACCATCAGGCGATTAGTAAGCTCGTTTGCCACCTATCCCATAAAAAAAAACTCTGTATTTTCAACAGTCAGATTATCAAACTAAGAGACTAACACATGCATAATTTAATCGTTCTTCGTGGCGTGCACATACACACATCTTGCATTATACGTCAAGAATTGCCCATCACGTTCTGAGAGAGCTTTATGACACCGCAACATATAACCCATGGCAAAACGCACCGCGAATAGAGTCAATACGAGTAAAGCGCTCGTTAATTTACGCGTAAGACGCATTCGGCAAACTTATTCCGTTTGCCACGTCTACGCCACGTCGCTCAAGATGACACATGCACACGTGTCACGCTGCGTTCAACGCAAATACCAGCATAGCAGTTGCTAAAACGTAGCAACTGCATGGATGGCGTGGTGGTTTAAGTGGTTGTTTTGCCACTGCCACTGCGCTGAGTGTTGTGGGTTCGATCTTAGGATAACAATTCGTGTGATACACAGTTGTTGTGCCGAGTCTGGTTGTTCTTTGTGTCCGTTGTTTGAACGTTTGTAAAGCTCCCACAACACAGAATTTAAACAAATGCCGGCGTTGCCCTAAAAAATAATTTATCCCGCAGTTTCACCCACATTTATATAAAGTTATATAGCCTATGTTACTTCTGGATAAAATAACTTTCTAATAATATCTAATAGTAAAAAAATTATACTATAGGTCTAGTGGATTTTGAGTTAATTTTATTACAAACAAAAGTAAAAGCCTTTCCTCGTCATAATATTTGTAAAGATTGTAGTAAACGGCAATCGCAATACTTTTGACGCAGCGTATGTCGCGTAAAAGAAACGAGCGCTGAACATCCGCCGGCAACCCCGTTGCTTAAATGAAGCTTTAGTAACCTACGTAATGAGTTACTGTTATATCCCGGCCCTCCTTTACTTTCTTTACCGCTTCAATAAAACATTTTGCACAGTAAGTCTGTCTTTCACTTAGTTTCAATTTGATGTAATCGCGGCTACACGCCGGCACCATCAGATTACGTCGTGAACATACACACGTTGCAAGGATTTGCTCCCCTTGCTGTGTTGTGGCCACACATTCATCATATCTGAGACATTTGTCTTGTTTAAGTCTTAGAATGCCTTATATTTTTTCTTGGTTTTTTGTTCTTTGCTAGAGTGTGTTTTCGGTTGAAAGTGATACGTAATTGTTTCTTGTCAGACGGTAGTTTTTGTGATGGGTAATGATGATGGAATAATGGTCTAAAGTTGCAAAAAACAAGTTCATAATAATTCTTTTCACTATCATCGCAGGAATTTCTCATTCTCTACCTACAGGTGGCGATCTAATCATATAGATTACTTCCATAGACTCATATCGATTGTTTACAAACCCGTGCAATTGGCTAAACTTGCGAATATTACTTACATTGAGTACGAGATTCAAATAATTTTCGATAAACACTGAATTTCAACAAAAAGAAAGAAAAGAATTAATAGTTATAGAAACTTAAGAGACGTCATATCGACACTCGCGAGATCAAACATTTGTATACAAAAATTGTTATAATATGTGAGAAACACAATGCATTCAACACAAAATATTTTGTCTTCTGTTTACGCGAATATTATTCATTGAAATTAAACTACTATATACGGATTTTATCGCGTTGTTTATTTGACACTTTATTACATAATTTTGAAAATTGTTACACTACTACTACTATTAAACTTTACTAATTTTTTAACTAATTAAATTATTATTAAGACTATTTAGATTTAATTTAATTTTACACTTTCCCCGACGTTTCGGTTGCTTTTCAGCAGCCCTGGTTATGGGGAGACTAAGATGGTAGTTGTCTCAATGTTCCAGTGTCTATATTATGTATCACTGGAACATTGAAATTAAATTTTTAATGAACATTGATAACAGAACAGAACACTGGAACATTGAACATAAAAAAATTAGTAAAGTTTAATAGTAGTAGTAGTGTAACAATTTTCAAAGTTATGTAATAAAGTGTCAAATAAACAACGTGATAAAATCCGTATATAGTAGTTTAATTTCAACAAAATATTTAGTTTATAACCGTATTCGATTGCAAGATGTACCTACTTACGTAGCGCTCTAAACATTTACTTTTTATTCGAATATAATAAAGTAGTATAATAAAAATATCATACAAAATGGGCGCAGCTTATAACAAGTTATAGTCACCCAAAAAGGTCAAGAAGAAATGAGTAACAAACTCGACCAGATCGGTATAATGCTAATAGCCATCGTGTGTTTGTTATTAATCGGCGCGATGTTCACGATATCACATCGCTGTCGTAACGATGTGAGGAGCTGGCTGCGCAAGCAGGTGACGGTGGTGGTCAACGTGCCACCACACATGGCCACTGTTGGGAACACCAATACCCAACATCAGGCACCCCACGTGCCAGTACCAGTAATATACTTGTAGTAAAGTCGAAATATGTATATTATAAAAACGACAATGTATGTATTTCGTAAACTTTTGTATTTAACAAAACGATTGTGTTTCTCAGATATTTTTCATTTTTATATTTTGTGTGATAGAATGATTAAGTAAATACTTGGTAGACCTCATGTTTTCTATTTTTGTGTAACTTTTGTGTTAGAGTGTATTTTTTTTAAAAGGGGAATGATGTAACGTCGCTATATGCGTGGCGCATACAATGCACTTTTGTATCAAACAGACTACTAAACGTCAGTAGTCTCTGTACCGCGACCGTACAAACACGCTAGACATTATTATTGTAACCGGTCTATAGTAGGTTCAATAAACGTCATTAAAGGTGTGTGACTATATTATTTATCGCCAACCTAACCTTGACAGAGACTACTCTACACTATTTTAAACTATTGGTGTTATCCGTGCATAGTGTTACGCATATATCCTCGTAAAGATATATAAAGGTTTATGGCATCCACATTTCACCACATTTGGTTGCAGGTCCTTAGCAATAGAAGGCGAGCTATGTACCACACACAGCTACGTTAAATTTCATGACAAAAACCCAGTAACACTATTCGAGCATCAAATCTGAGATCTTATACACATCATTCACTACCATAGCAGTCAGGCCTTCTACCTTAACCCACGTTAGATCAACTGTGCTGACAAACAAACTGTCACAAACGAGTTGACATTCCCATTCGACATAAAAGTGCCTTTGTCCAACAAGTCTCTCAAACTCTCAAAGCATGGTGGCACTAAAGAGCAGGGATTAACCGTAAGCGGGTGCGAGTCGCTAAATTGTAGCCTAGTGTGCGCTCTGGTTTATGTGCTGTGTACCCAGTGCGCCGCGAAAATACACACAGTTTAGTGTTCCTAGCGATTAAGGACTATAGTGTTTTATGTTGACCTGGAGATTAGGGAGAAACTGCATCATTGAATTTCTTAGTAAACACTCTTACGTCACCGCCTAGCTATGAGCTCATATAAAATGTTTGGCAGTGTCTATAGAACAAACAAAATTATCCGTGTATAGGCTTACGCTAGTATATTTTTGAAGGTGCTGTTTGACACAGCCTTGTAGTAGTGTAGTATATTATGGTCTGCCAGGCACATTAACAGACTACATACTGCTACAGAAAATTTTCTAACATATAATATCAGCCCTGTATTAAACTGTCCTACTGCTGGGCACAGGCCTCTTAAGATGGGTTAGGCCATAGTCCACCACGCTGGCCTAGTGCGGGTTGGCAGACTTCACATATCTTCAAAAACATTATGAAAGACTCTTAGACATGCAACTTTCCTCACGATGCTTTCCTTTACTATTAAAGCGAGAGATAATTAACTATTAAATACGCACGTAACTTATAACTCGAGATCTCTGCGTTGTAGTTCAACGTTCTCCCACTAGGTCTCTCACTTCCTTGTATGTAGTTTGAATCTGGATTAGAACTCACCTTACGATAAGCTCTGTGTATTAACTGTCTTACTGCGTGGCACGGGCCTCTTCTTAGGACGTCTTACATTGTCCATCACGCTATTCCAATGTGGACTGCCTGCCTCTTGGAGAATATTATAAAGGACTCTCAATCATGCTGGATTCGTCACGATCTTTTCCTTCACCGTTTTACTGGCTGTTAATAAATGAATTTGATCTTTGCCAAAATACTCATTTATTAGTTGTTGAGTCTAATAATAACTACATTTTAAGAAAATAAATCATTTAGTAATCTAGTTTTAACTTATAATTAGTTATTATACTGCACCGGGTGAGTAAGACTTCTGAAGTTTCACAAACTTACTTTTCATCTCAATCCAATCCCCATCTCCCATACCAATCTTTTCATCCTATCTTTAAGTAAAATCATCTAGAAGCTCTCATACCTTCCTCTCCCATTCCTTTACGTTCATTCTATCTTTAACTAGCTGTCTACCTTGCTTGAACCCACATTTATGATAACAACACCGCTCCTGTGGCTCGTAGCATAATGCTATATAGCCTGTGATACTTCCGGATAAAATAACTTACTAGGGCTGCAAGAATTCCTAAAATCGGTACAGTAATACATGTTTCATCGTTACAAAAAAAAATTTGATTTTCCTTTTATTATATTGGTGTAGATGTAGTTGTCTTTTCCTCGGTGTGAACGATGCCCCTGTTGTTATTATAGGTTACAGTATCTTATTTATTTATTTATTGGTGGGCTTCGTGGGCCTGCCCGCCATTTGATCAGCACCAGGTCCGAGAGGCGGCGTGCGTGTTCCCACGCGCGCCTCTGTGTCGTGTCCGTCTCCCCTCTAGAGAGGGGACAGTAGGACTTTAAGTGCGTAGTGCCTCACGGTAGGTCTCTTCGTGTAGTGGCCTGCCGTTTCATACGGTGGGCCGAAACCTCGGCGGGGTCGCAACCGCATGTGCAAGTGATTCGCGCGGCCTCGTCGATAGCGTCGATAGCGGTTTTGTCGAGGAACACCGTCGTAGGTTTAGTTGGTATTCCGGGAGATCCATTTTCATTATTTCAACATCTTTCTTTTTACCCCGCTGAGTCCGATATAACCCCTCTGCCCGCCTCCAGTGGAAGGGTATGCGTAAATGCATTCTCCCACGTAAAAAAAATATTATTTATTATTATCAAGCAAGCCATATGCATGTTTGCCACATACGCTATTTGAAAAAAAGAAACATTGAAACTTGCCTCATAATCTAATTGCATTAGCGTGATGGCATCGCTAATTGCTAACTATGGAGTCCTGAATCGAACAAAGTCTGGCTAACAGTTTTCTAATAAATGCCTAGAAAGATAACATCCCATATCGCCACTTTAATATAAATTAGTCTACTGTCTACTAATGTACATATTTCATAACCTATTTTAAACTACTTGATTTAAAATTTGTAACATAATAGTACCAAGAATGTTCCCATTTTAATGTTTCAATTAAGTAATAGAAATATATACCTACTCATAAAATACTTAGAACAGAATTTATGACGTAAAATTATATTGGAGTCTAGAACAAGTCTTTCCAAACTTCCAAGGAGCCCATTTAAGCATTACATAATTTATTTTAACATCGTATACTTGTATCAAAAGTTCTTAGCTCGAATAGAATTGAATTTCTGCTGTATTTATGTCATTCTTACATGGTATTAAATTTATAAACTCTTTAAAGACTACGATGGCACGGTGACTCAAGGTCGATTTCCAGATCGCGTAGTGTTATTGACTTGTTCTGTCAATAAATTCTGGGTAGTAGCATAGCTTCCAGGCCCCTAATTCAGTGGCAATCCAGGTCAGGCTACTGAGAATAGGCTTGCTTACTAATATGAAACATAAAACCAGCTGGTGAAATGTGTATGTTGTATATTTCTGCTTACCTCTTCATGGGTACAGGCTTGATATCATACTAAGTCTTTTGTATGTATTTTCTTTAAGAACTGAAATATTTATGACTACTTTCTACCATCTTGATTTCCGTAAGGAACTCATGTCCCACTCATGTGACACTCATGTCTTAGAATCCAATTAGTTGTATAACAACTGATTTTAAGGAGACATCTTAGTATTTAGGTTATGTAACGATATACCTATCGAAGTTTCCTTAAGAGAATACAACATTTTGTTCTTTTAACGTTTCGTTTAGGATCCCCTTCTTACAAGATCGATATTATGTAAGTTATTCCCGATTTATAGAACCTTTTCTACGTAAACCACTTACTATCAGACAATACGTATTCTTTTCTAGCCCTTCTGATTAGACAGTTGACAAGCATTAATAGTACTTTATCACCTAAAATCTCCACTGAGAAAATCTTTACTACTGACTACCGAATCTATATCTAGACTTCTCCTTTTGACAGAACCTACTCCTAAACATTTTTCAGATCTGTATATAGAATCGTTCAAACTGGTTAGTGTTATTAAAAGAAACTCATTCAAGCTTGCTATTATTGAATTGCATCTAAATTTCGTCATTTCGTTTTGAACACCACACCGGGCATATTGTCCGACTTATTGCTGATACTGAGGTTCTCCATAAATTTAAATGCCTGTCAGTATTCTTGTCAGGTTATCTTTCTTGATTCTCTTCTGCAGTCCCTTGCCCTGGACAATGGACCTTTAAGAAGCGTAATATAAGAGAATGGAAGCAACAAAACAACCAGTTAAAGTAACTGAAATCAGCACCAAAAAACCAAAATCCAAATACATTATTTTAAACAGACAATTGTTTTTTAATAAACGAAACGATGTTTTCCCCACAACAAAACGGTATTCACGTTAAAATATTGCACCGTTTTTGTATCAAAAACTGTTTTTACAGTACCCATAGAGAGCCTTATTGCAGTATACTACAGATTTTAACATAAAGATTATCTGCAAAAATCACAATTCTGAATGCCGATAGCTGTGGTTGCAAAAGAAATCTTAAGCGAACGAAATAAGGTTGATTTTTGTGGGGGTTTAGTATATATAAGGCTTGATGGTAGGGTGTCCCCTAAGGATATTACACGGCGGTAATATGAGGAGGCGACGGCGAACACAAGTTGATTCCAGTTTCGCGCTAACTTTGCCTACTGGCTCAAAGCTTGATTATGTTGATTTTACAAATCTATCTCAGGTTTTAGGTTTAAATTTTTGTACTTGTTCTATAGGTGTAGTTTGAATTTGAATGCTTTTTAAAGTATTTGAAACAACTAATGGATACATCATATGTAGACGTATGCCTGTATATTCCTTAAAAGGTAGATGAGACGTTTTTCAGGGGGGTTTCAAATAGTTTCAATAGGGGCTAACTTCTGCCTTTTGAAGTGGCGGTAGTCCATGAAGGTACTTACGATCGCGAGTCTGTTTGTTTGATTTCTACTTATTTTAGTACCGACGTATACCTGCCTAACATACGCATTCTAGCTTAACTGATAGGGTTAACATAATTACTAGTCATTCGTAATCTAAATATCTTGTAATCATTTAAAATTATAGTTTTATTTCCAAAAATCCTGCAGGTCTTGAGAATTTGACTCTTCGAGATTGAGGAATGGAATCTGTTATCTTGCGGTCAACCGAAAACGTAAGCCCAAACTTATAACGTAGCGCCAACTGCCTAATGATGCTAAATACTTTCTAATATCCCTTTGACTTCATATTTGATTTAAAGTCAAAGGCAAAACTATGTGGGTTCGATTCCCGCACAAGTCAAACATTTGTGTGCATGAACATGGATGGATGTTTGTCTTGGTCTGGGTGTTTCTATGTATAATATGTATATATTTACAAAAAAAAAAGTATATATGTATGTTTATCCATTGTCTAGTACCCATAGTACAAGCTCTGCTTAGTTTGGGCTAGATGGTGTTGTGTGTTTGTGATAGAATATTATTATTATTATTATTATGTAACTAAAATAAGCTTAACGTCTTTAAATTATATAAAATAAGCGGGTCTGTATGTCGGCTTGCAACACAAGTGCAGCGCCACGTACTGGGTCCAATTGTATTTTATTTTGTATATCTCGGATGGTGCAGTCACCATCCAAGAGCCATTCAAACATATACAAAAAAATTATCATTATCGGTGTAGTCATTTAGGAGGAGATCAGTAACATACACACGTGTACAAAACAATTACACTTTATAATCTCTCTGATTGTACAATCATCAATAAGTAACTGTTTCTTTAAAAAATTCAAAATATTACCACTTCCAGCATTGTATGTATATGAAATTTGTGTCTTTGTCCATAATCATACATATTTATTCGAGTTTCATAATAATGTTGTAATAAGTAAAAGTAGGAAGATTCGTAAATTGTATGTACCCCAACAAAGAATTCAACTATTCTCAAATAATGTCTTCTGTATGGTAATACTTATTTATAATAAATTACCAGACAATTTTAAAATATTGAATTTCATGACATTTAAAAATAAATTATTCTATTTTCTTTAAGACAAATGTCTTACTATTCAACGTATGACTTCCTAAATAAAACTTTGACATCTTATAATTAAATTACTTTATACATTGAAATTAAACTGCTATATACGGATTTTATCGCGTTCTTTTGACTTGCCTGTTTTAAGATCTTAGCGCTTCCTCGTATGTCTTTCTTGGCTGATATCTTGACACATGTAGGAATGAGACTGTGATCACGACATCTCTTCAAGAAATTTAAAGATGTTACATATCTTGCGCGCTTAGTTTGTAGATATTCTAACCGGCGTATTTTTGTTGCTGTTTCCAGTCCGTACTGATTTACATAATATTGTCTTCTATTTACGCGAATATTATTCATTGAAATTAAACTGCTATATACGGATTTTATCGCGTTTACTTTATACGTTTGACATTTTCTTAAATATCGACATTGTATTTATTTATTTACAAGCCGAAGACAGGGCGCTATGGCGCTCATTAGGGGAGGGCTATGTCCAGCAGTGGACTATTATAGCCCGATGATGATGATGATGATTTATTTTAGGTTTCTTTTACATTTTTATGACATATAGTTTTTGTTATTTTAATTATTCCCAATGATTATTGTACCTATCTGAATATTTGTACGCTGGAAACGGCAGGATACATATACATTTTTGTAACACCACTGTAACTACAATATTCTGACAAATAAATTTCATTACTATTATTATTCTATTTAACTAAGCTGTTGTTATGTGATCGATATTTAACTGAGTGGCCAATTAATTTACCGGCAAGAACGAACAAACAAATGTAAGCCCTGCCATTTTCGTTTACTTGGTAACTATACGAATGCGCTGGCTCAACTGAACTACAATTCTGTTGGAGGTAACCGGCGTAGCGAGTAGTAACACTGTTTCTGCGTTTCATCTGGCAAGGTCTGGAAGTCATGTGGCTCATATACTTGTTACTTCCATTCTCTTATCTTATCTTATCTTATGTGGGGAGGCCAGTCAGTGCAGACCGGCGACACTTTGACCCAGGGGGATCTTTTGTGTCGACACTCTCCCAATAACGACTGCCATAGATGTTCATGGCAGCCGGAACCGACGGCTTAACGTGCTCTCCGAGGCACGAGCAGGCGATAATTGTCAATCAATAAGCACATAATTTCGAAAAGTCATATAACTTCAGAAAGTCAGAGGCGCGCGACGTGGGTTTGAACCCGAGACCCTCTGCATTGCAGTCTGTTGGTCTCCCCACTGAGCTACCGCTGCTTTCCATTCTCTTACTCGTATTCCTTTTCATACGAGTCAGTGTAGGTTAACACGGATAACACAGTGAGAAAGTGGTAGCGGTATATCTATACTAATATAAAGCTGATGAATTTGTTTGTTTGTTTGAATGCGCTAATCTCAGGAACTACTGGTTCGATTTGAAAAATTATTTTAGAGTTGGATAGCCTATTTATTGAGGAAGGCTATAGGCTATATAACATCACGCTACGACCTACGGGGGACGGCGCAGTAACGATAAACGCGGGAACATCTAATTTAGTATATAGTGGTAAATTTATTAAAAGCGTGATTCGTAAATTATGGTTTTGAGTCCGGGTGTTCTTAATATGCGTTATTTGTATGTATGTGGAATCCTCTGCAAAAAATGGCTTAAGCTATGAAGGCGAGCTGTATGCGTGTTTGCCAAATAAATAGTACAAAAATATAATTTCATAGCCTGCCTCGTTAGTTAATACGACTGCTGTGCTTAAAATTGCGGGTATTATGCTCAGGTCAACCAAAGTGGTATTGGGGTGTTCTATCAAGCTATTTTCAGTAACAGTATGTAGTCCAGATCTGTGTCTGGGAAACAGTTATATGCTCGTCCTCTATAACGTCACACCGAAAACTGTAGCTAACAAAATAAGGGTTTTATACACCGCTGCCTATCTCTCTAGGAATATAGTCATGAGGCAATAGTATCACGTACCAATAAATTTGAACTTTACATTTCAAACGAGAGAAGTCGAACATTAGACTTATAAGTCTTATAACACACGACGCCTACGTATTTAGGTACCGTCTTTAATATCGTACGCAGACAGAAAAATCCCTTGAGGGGTAAATAAAAGGGCTTATTAAAGTGTACATAGCGAACGCAGAGCCTCAAATAATATGTAGATTACTGTAAAATGACGTGTATTATTGGTGTCAGTATACATGTAAATATCTCTGAGTTAAGTTAAAAGTAATATTTTATAGCATCTATTCCAGGTAGATACATGAAGTAGGTGCTTTTTAAACATTATTTTTTACTGTTTATGCTCTGCTCTGCTGTATCTGCTCTGCTCCCAAAAGGTTTAGTAGATATTGCCTTTTGGCAGTAAGTCCGACTATATTCTATACCTTTACGGGCTATCACTCAATAGAGTATAAAGATTTAAGTACTTGGGTCACATACTGACTGAGAAGCTCGATGATGACGAAGATATTGAGAGAGAGCGGAGAGCGTTGTCGGTCCGATGTAATATGCTGGCTCGCAGGTTTGCACGTTGTACAAAAGAAGTGAAAATCACTCTTTTAAAGCATTTTGCCAGACTTTTTACACGTGCAGCCTGTGGGTTAGATATACTCAGAGGACCTACAACGCTCTTCGAGTGCAATATAATAACGCCTTCAGGGTACTTTTGGGGCTCCGGCGATTTTGTAGTGCGTCAGGCATGTTTGCGGAGGCGCATACAGACAGCTTTGAAGCTGTAATGCGAAAGAGGACAGCATCTCTGATGCAAAGAATTCGCCGGAGCAACAACAGTATCCTGAAGGTGGTCAGTGATAGGCCAGACTGTCCCTTCCTGTTGCACTGGACCCGTAGGCATAGCAGCGGGGCCGATGCAGCAGGAAAATACATGAATTAATTTTAATTATTGTATAACTAACATAGTTTTCAAGTTATTGTTACTAACAAAATATGGATGATTCTGAATTAAATGTTTATTATTATTATTATTATTATATACCTACATTGTTTTATAGTGGGCATAAAGTTTAATAAATAAACAAAAATGTATGTATATGGTCACACATGCTCAAGTCTCCATCCCTATACTAGAACATCTTTTCACGTTTATAAGTGTAACTCTGTTACATATTTTTATAAATGCTTTTGACTCAGTTTGATCTGTCTAAGCATAAAAAGAAACAGCTTATGAATGTCAATATCTATTGATTAGTAAGCTTACTAAATTGTTAAAGCTTTTTTTAGGTTAACTGCTGGGTTCGATGGTTCGAACCCGAGACCCTCTGCATTGCAGTCTGTTGATCTCCCTACTGAACTATCGCTGCTCTTGATCTTTACTTACTTGTTCTGTATAAAGTCGCTTTTTAAAATCATCGCTCGTAAACCCGAAACGTGCACAAACCACAAGTGACCAAGACGACAGTCAGTTTAACAAAAATACGTAATCGAAACAAAGTTATTATAATAAAGGTACCCGAAAGAGGATTACCAAACAATCGTAGATGAGTGCCGTATGAGCTTGACATTTTCTGAATCTCCTTAAACTCGGAGATCAAACAAATCGGTATAGAAAATAAAGAATATAAGCAGAAAATTGGTTTTTCTACCCCACAAAGTTCGTCGGCTGTTTATAGAAATAATGAAATCTTGGCATCCTTTGTTTTTGGATAAATAAGCTTTCAGAGGTAAGGAATTGAGACAAAAAAAATATGTGTTGACCGTTTCACTGCGATAAAAGTGGACTGCTTTGATTTTCGGTTGTCTTTTTTGTGGTTTAGACTAACTGCATCGTTCTCCGTGTTCTTAATACTAATGCTACGAAACGGTTTCAGGTTCGAAACCTGGGTCAGGCAAAGTCTAAAACTCTCCACTTTTAGACTTTGGGTGACCCAAGGACTGGAACCCGATGCACTATAGTTGGCATCTGGCTATGTTTTCATCGTTACTTGGTACTGAGAACTGGGCTAGTCTAGACTGGGACGTGTCACCTATCTGTATATTAATACGTTAAACAAAAACTTTGTATCCCTTTTTACGAAAATTGCGCGGTAGGAGGAGTATGAAATTTGGCACAGTTATCTTATCTTATCTTGTTACGGGGGCCAGTCAGTGTAGACCGGCGACACTTCGACTCAGTGGGATCTTTTGTGTCGGCCCCGAGATCTATACTTTAGCTATCTCCCTATGAATGTACTGCATCAATCGCAGCGTACACTTCAGAGGGAGAAGCCTGAAGTCTTCAGGGCTCGGATATGCCAACCCCATCAGACCCATCCTTAGTCCAGCCAACGCGTCACATTCACACAGTAGGTGTAATATGGACTCGTCCCGCTCACCACAGGCTCTGCAGATCAAATTGTTTGCCAAACTGTTTAGCACAGTTAAACTATATACGGAGAAGGAGCGAATCCTAATATTTTTATAAAATATGCATGAGAAATAAATTAATTAATAAAAAAATAATACATGCAGACAACCATGCATTTGACACACGCAGTCAAATCGTGTTCGTAGTATTTCGGCATTGTTTTAATCTGACATCGTACAATTCTTCGTATCTATGGTTACATATACCTTATTTATATATGTAATAAAGAAAACAAAGTGGCAAGCTATTTCTAGCTGAAAGAGTATAGTTAAGTAAAGAATAATTTGTTTGAAAAATATAGGTAAATTAACCTGTATAGCCTTGGCGAAATCTAAATGAAATGTGATTATAAGGGTAAAGTTATAGACAATAAAACCTTAATAACGATCAAACTTAAAATTTAAATTAGTTATGGTCGAATTTTGAACACTAGGCGACCGCTAGTAAACATAGTTGGCGAAATGGATATAAGACGCCTCTGTCTACTCTTAGGTCAATAAGCCTGTCAAACCTGGACAAAAAGATAGCTAAGTAAATTATTTAGTATAGCTAGCTTTTGCCCGCGACTTTATACGCGTGGACTATTGTAAGGTAAAGTCTATTACCTATCTATATTATTCGACGTATTGGTGGTATACTAAGATAAAACAGGCCCGAGAGTTTAAATTAAGACCTACAGCAAAACAACAGTGAAAATCTCATTCAATTCCGTGCTGAAGATTTTACATGATGCGCGTACAAAGACACAAACATGCAGACAGACAACAATTCTACAAATAATTGCTTGGGCTACTATAGCTTTTATAGATAACCCTCAAAATAATTGTTTTGGCTACTATAGCTTTTACAGATAACCCTCAAAATAATTGTTTTGGCTACTATAGCTTTTATAGATAACCCTCAAAATAATTGTTTTGGCTACTATAGCTGTTATAGAAAACCCTCAAAATAATTGCTTTGGCTACTATAGCTTTTATAGATAACCCTCAAAATAATTGTTTTGGCTACTGTAGTTCTTATAAAGACTCCTCGCAAAACTTTTCTTATAATGGGTGATGTCTTAACCGTTTGGATTTTTATTTTCAAAATAGGAAAAATTATTTTTATTATTGGTGATTAAAAATCAATTCTTGCTATTATATCTTCTTTACTGCGCCTTATCTCTATGGTCGTGTCGGATAACCATCCAATCGGACCATGAGAGTGAAAGAACAGAGAGTGCACTTGTGTTTGAGCACACGCTTGTGCACTATTATAATCTCCGGTTCAGATGGCCAATCTAAAGCAGCGATAGCTCAATGGGGAGACCAACAGACTGCAAAGCAGAGGGTCTCGGGTTCGAACCCACGTCGCGCACCTCTGACTTTTGGAAATTATATAACTTTTCAAAATTATGTGCATATTGATTGACAATTATCGCCTGCTCCGTGTCTCGGAGAGCACGTTAAGCCGTTGGTCCCGGCTGCCATGAACATCTATGGCAGTGGTTACTGGGAAAGGCAGTACCGTCTAATATCCTGACACTGGTCTAGCCTTAGGGTATCGGTAGCCTTTGGGTTGCGGAGGTCAGGTGGCAGCCGCTCCGTGTAAAAACTGATATCCAGTCAAATCCAGTTAGACTAGAAAAGCCGACCCCAAGTGACTTGGGAATAATAAAGGCTAAGGTAGAAGAAGATGGCCAATCTCCATTAAGATTGGCCGCCGTGAACGAAATTCAGTCTGGAGGACATTATTATATATTTTTTGTAAAGACATTGTCAATTCTTTTACATGTATAGCTTCTATTGTTTGATAAATAGGCTTTTGGATTATTAGGGCACGTCTGTACGATGTTGCCAAAGTTACATTTAAATCTGAATAGAGAAATGTAGTTATTACACGGTTGACCTAAATCAACAGGCAGATGAAAGAATATGGAACGCTGAACCTTTACGTCTTGTTATTTGGATTAAATCTTATTTTGATAGGCAGCCTTGTTAGTCTTGTGGCATATATTTGCGTATGATCGTGAGTTCTCGGATAAAATTTTTGGGTCGGGTAAAGGTTATTGTTTCTTCGTTATAATTTTTTTAGTGGCAGAACGGCATCTGGCAATGCGCTTGTTATCTATCAAGCGCATTGCCAGATTCCATCCAAAGCCCATGCCATTAGGCATGGGCTTCCTTTTCAATCTTATGTGGGACTTAACATAGGTAAAATGTGAGCGTAATACAATTTTGTTTGTCCGATGCTTGAAAGTATACCTTCAGGTATATATCTGAGGCTATGCCATTCAGAAACGGTGGCAGAACATTGCTCTTCCAATCGAAGGCTCGTGGTCTGAATTCCGACCGAGGCTAGTGCCTTGGGTTGGCATTGAGACTACTACACTACCGTTAACCTACTCCTAACACAAACATTAGCTTAGTTGCAAAGATCAACAAGGGCAGTATAAATTTCCATCCAAATTTATAGCGTACTCAATTTGTCCACAGGCGTAGGGATATCGGCGTCCAGTGACAATGCTTTTATCATAATGTCCTAAATGGTTAATTTGAAGAATTTTTAATAGATCTATTTCTATTGCGCTGGGCCTGAACTAATTATCCCAAAAGAACGAAATCTGAAAGAGCTATCTACAGCACAAACTAAGCAAAATCTCGTATTCATGTGTTGCCTCCTCCAAAAGTAAACCGATTCAACAATTTTTCAGAAGGGTGATATTTTCTTGGCTCAAAATATCAGCATTGTCATTCAGCGTGGCAATGCTGCCAGTGTTCTGGGCACGTTACCAGTTGACAGCGATGCTGATGAATTCTACGATGCCTATACCAGATTTGCAAATATTTATTATTATAATGGAAAGTCTGAAAGCGTAAGGCGTAAAACGTAAGCCTGAAAACAATAAAGTTGTTTCTTTTAGTTAGTCTTTTCCTAGTCTTTAATAATAGTAGTTTAAAGTTTCAAAATTATGTTACAATAGTGTCTATATATAAAAAAATAACGCGATAAATGCGTATAAAGCTTTTTAATTTCAATAATTATAATAACATAGAAAATAGCAGTGGTAGATATAGTTTAAGTACTTCATTTTTTTTTTACTATATTGTCGTTATCTATGATTTGCTGACCGCCTTTCCTGTTATGCTGACAGGTTAAAAAAATAATAGCTTAACAGAAATTTCCACTGTATTATATGAATAAACAAGAAATATTCGATTCAGTACTTTTTATCGAACATATCCCTTTTTTACTCACAAGGGGAAGAAAAGGCTCTATCAGAATTTCTGATCTCCCTCAGGAGTTGGCTCGAAACGTTTCATACATTATGTATTACGCATATAATGCATCGATGCATACATATGTAATCTGTTAACATTACACTTGGGTATACGTTAAGATAGCTAATTATGAGTACGGATGTGCACAATAAATTTGTATTCGAATGTGTTCGAATACTTAGTGTTATACACAGTATAGTCAGTTTGACTAAAAGTAGGTATTCGAAATAAAATCCAAATTCAAGGTTTCTCAATTAACTATCGATTCCCGCACAAGTCAAACATTTGTGTGCATGAACATGGATGTTTGTCTTGGTCTGGGTGTTTCTATGTATAATATGTATGTATTTACAAAGAAAAAAGTATATAAGTATGTTTATCCATTGTCTAGTACCCATAGTACAAGCTCTGCTTAGTTTGGGCTAGATGGTGTTGTGTGTATGTGATAGAATATTATTATATTATTATTATAATTCTGACATCGTTACGCTGGAAAGAGAAAAACGAAAAAAGACATATGTTATATACGTATATGGGCGCTTCAGCAGAATGTTGAATGATTGTAATTTCAGCGATGGTTCTTTGTCGGTCTACAACAAGAACAAGTATTAGTAAATATATGAGGGTTGTGAGATTGAAAGGGCTTAACGATATACATAGTAGAAACATAAAATTATGAAAACAGGGAAAAGAAAACGTTATTTTAATATTGTAAAAGGTTTTATGAGAATTATATTTGAAACAAATACTTTGAATGTTTAAAGATACGGCGCACGTTTATAAACGTGTGTTAACACACACGCTGCGTTCTCGAACATGCGAAGTATTGGATCACTGTTCGAATGTAATTATGCACATTACTGTATATGAGACTTGTTGTACCCCTTGAACATTGCTTTTACGTGGAAGTGGAAAAGAGGTCTTAAAAATAGCCGATTATAATCAACGTAGATGCAAATATAGATATATGGTCGCTATATTCCGTGGGGCAACAAACACTATAGATTTCTCTTTTCACGTACATATTTTTTATCTACTCATTCATAAACATTTTTGATCAGCAATTTTATTTTAAAACTATCGGTATTATTGATTTATAAAAATATTAATGATACTGTTATAATTTTTGGCTGTGGCTGGCAAACTTCACATAATTTCAAGATTAATATGGAGAACTAAATTAATCTAATACATGCAGATTTCCTCACGATGTTTTTCTTGGCTGTTAACGGGAGCGATAATTAACTATCTAATACGCACATAACTTCAAAAAGGCAGAGGTACGCGCCCTGGGATCGAATTCTTGACCACTGTGTGATAGTCAAACAGTCTCCCACTTTCCACTTACTTTAATGTCAGATTTAAAAGACAACTGAGGGTGTGTCTTATCTCACGAATGCGCCACGAATTCACCGCTCGCGAGACGCTCGCGAGCTGCGTGCGTGCATTTCAAGTTCGCACGCCGTTCCTGTGTATACATATTTAACTAATAATGGTATTTAATATTCCAACCTTACTGTTATTTTTGCGCTCTTTAATTCAGGTACTATACAAAATAGAGTTCCAACGTTCCAACTATTTTATTTCAATGCATTTTATTCTATAGATTTGTCTCCTTTGGGTATTAGCCACTTCTACCTATTAGCGATAACATTATACTGTTTTACCTGGAAATGAAATGTAATTCAGTATATAACTGCGATTGCACTCAATGATTTTACAATAGTTGTGTTTACTGAATATAAACAACTATTTTCTGCTTGAAACTTCGGCCGTTAATGCTTACTGGGTTAAATATTATTCTATCTAATATTGTCTTCTATTTACGCGAATATTATTCATTGAAATTAAACTGCTATATACGGATTTTATCGCGTTGTTTATTTGACACTTTATTACAAAATTTTGAAAATTGTTACACTTCTACTACTATTAAACTTTACTAATTTTTAAGCTAATTAAATTATTATTAAACTATTTAGATTTAATTTATTTTTACACTTTCCCCGACGTTTCGGTTGCTTTTCAGCAGCCATGGTCACGGGGAGACTAAGATGGCAGTTGTTGTATAGTTTAATAATAATTTAATTAGCTTAAAAATTAGTAAAGTTTAATAGTAGTAGAAGTGTAACAATTTTCAAAATTTTGTAATAAAGTGTCAAATAAACAACGCGATAAAATCCGTATATAGCAGTTTAATTTCAATTATTCTATCTGTTAATATAGTACATAGTCGATTATATTTTTACTTTCTATTACGAACTAATATTATAATAATAATGTGAGATTGTTTGTTAAGCTTTCACGCATTGCTGCTTGACGGATCATCATGCAATTTCATATACACGTTGTAAGAGAACCAGAAAAAGATATAGGATATCTTGCATCCATATAAATAAATATATAATATAAAAAAGTATTGTTACTAAAATAATCTACGTTTACGAGAGTGAAGTCGCGGGCAAAATGTTGTATTAGTATAGATTAGAAGTTTTGATTAGTTTAACAGAAGCCTATAGTTTTTCATCAAGTTATCATTCCACGAGGGGCTTCACCCTTTGCAGAATGTCAACTGGATGTAAATGTTTACGAGTCATATTTTACATTTCACTAGTCACGTACATATGTAGTAGCGAGGGTAGGCGGCTAGTCACGTACATATGTAGTAGCGAGGGTAGGCGGCTAGTCACGTACATATGTAGTAGCGAGGGTAGGCGGCTAGTCACGTACATATGTAGTAGCGAGGGTAGGCGGCTAGTCACGTACATATGTAGTAGCGAGGGTAGGCGGCTAGTCACGTACATATGTAGTAGCGAGGGTAGGCCCCTATAAGATGGACCGACAACCTGGTAAGGGTCGCAGGAAACGGATGAATGCTCAAGACCTGGTGTGGAAAACCTTGGGGGAGGCCTATGTTCAGCAGTGGACGTCTTTCGGCTAAGATGTTGATGATGAATGTATACATCTACTAAGCACACTTTTTTTTTAAAGTGATTATGCCATAGTTCTTGTCAGTGTCTAAGAACTATGATAACTGCTTACCATCCTCCGGTTATTATATTTGTTTGCCTTCTAACTAGCAGTAGATATTACACACAAACAACAAAACATTAAATCATACTAACCTTAAAGTGCTTCAAAAGCGCAAAACTCCAATATTCATATTGAAAAACAAGAGTATAAAAGTAAATTTCCATGGTCCTATTTTTAAGCACACCCAAATCACAGAGAACCGTCGCAAACTCATTAACAAAAACCATTAACAGCGCCTTCGTAATGACAGCTATTTAAGAACCTCAAAAACTCGTCCATTTTTCGTACAATTTTCATTTCCTCGCCTCAAATAAATGTGGCAACTTGTAATATGTATAATTTGTTATGTACAAAGACTCACGCCCTTTATGGGGATAGGCAGAGGTATACCAGGTCACTCAGAAAGTATTGCGAAATAAAGTATTTATGTATGAGAGGCTGGCCAGTGATAAACTATTTTGAAAATTTGATTATTTATAAGTAACAATAAGAAAATTCCAATTTTAAAATTTTCTTGCACATTTTTTGCGAGCTTTCGTCTACAACGAACTCAAAAAAGTGTGTCGAAAAAACTGGTTCAGACGCATGAAACTTTGTATAGAGGCTGATGGAGAGTACTTTGAAAATATTTAATAAAAAAATATTTACCTATAGAACATTTTTTTTATTTTTGCAAAACTTTCTTTGTGTCCGACGTATTACATCTATTTGTGTGCCAAAATAAATATTTTTCTTTCTTTATTTTTTCTTTCTTTCTCTTTCTATATTATAAAAAGGAAAGATTTGATTTTTTGTTTGTTTGTAAGGATTTAACTCAAATACTAATCAGTCGATTTAAAAAGTTCTTTCACGTTTAGAAAGCTGTATTATCACCGAGTAATATAGCTTTATATAAATATATATCTATATTTTATTTAAAAATAAGCACTGTTACCAACATAACCTAACTTACTTTTACGCTAGCGAAGCCGCGGGCAAAACCTAGTCTTATGTATATAAAGGTAGGAAAAAAGTAGGCGGTCTTTGATGGTAATATTTTTGTTTGTAAAAGTTCTTTAAATCTATCTGACGTCATAGTTTTAAAATTAGATTTATCTGACACAGGTAAAGGCCTGAGGTCCAATTCTCGTAACAAAATATCATAAACGATATTCTCCTAAATTAAAATAACCGTCAAACGTGCACACAAATTGCATTTCAGTTAACATTTTGACTGTTATTACACTATGACTCAATTTTGTACTCCGATAATTTAACATGGTGTAAAAATACAGAAAACGGTGCAAAATAAAAGTACAGAAAAGAAAGACCCCTTTTTCTGTACTTTTATTTTGCACTAGCTTTTGCTCGCGGCTTCGTTCGCATAGAAGTAGGTTAGATTATGTTTGTAACACTCCCTCTCGCTCCCGGCCGTAGTTCAATCTATGGTCCGGAGTGAGAGCTCGTGGAACGCCGTCGCCTCCTTTTGTGAGGAAGTCATTTCCATCAAGGAGGAGGCGCAGCGGGATAGGGAGCGCTTAAACCTTCTCTCCAACCGCAGGCCCGGGCGCCGGAGGGCGCGAGTCGACCTCCAGTTACCCTGAGGTTTGACCTGGTGGGCTTCGTGGGCCTGTCCGCCATCCGATCAGCACCAGGTCCGAGAGGCGGCGTGCGTGTTCCCACGCGCGCCTCTGTGTCGAGTCCGTCTCCCCTCTAGAGCGGAGGTAGTAGGCTTTATGAGTGAGAAGTGCCAATACGTAGGTTTTTTCGCGTAGTGGCCTGTCGTTTCATACGGCGGGGCGATACCTCGGCGGGGTCGCGACCGCATGTGCAAGTGATTCGCGCGGCCCCGTCGATAGTGGTTTTGTCGAGGAACACCGTGGTAGGTTTAGTCGGTATTGCGAGAGGTCCATTATCTTTTCAACATGTTTCTTTTACCCCGGGGAGTCCGAAATAACCCCTCCGCCCGCCCCCGCGGAGGGGTATGGCTAACAGCATTCCCCGAGGTGAAAAAAAAGAATTTTTACTCTACTTTTTTAAAATTAAATATAGCCTATGTCTGTATATATATAGCTATATAGCTATATAGCTCATAATATAGCTTTCTAAAGTAATAGGCTCGACCGGGGAAGGACTACCCTCTCACAGAATATCGACGTGAAATAGAAGTATTCCTACTGTTGTGTTTCGTTCGGTGAGTGAGGCTGCCGGAGGCCCAATCACCCTCTTTCTCTCTTCCCGCTCCTTCTACATACTACATAGAAACACCCAGACCAAGACAAACATCCATGTTCATGCACACAAATGTTTGACTTGTGCGGGAATCGAACCCGCGACCTCAGGCGTGGCAGTTGGTTACACTAACCACTACGCCATCGAGGCCGACAAAAATTATAATAATGGTGTGCTCACATGCCCGCAATGTGCGCGGACCTTCTCAAATAAGATTGGCTACTGTAGTCATATGCGAGCACACCAACGACAACTATCTGAACGGGGTTGAGGCAGTCGCCGTGACCGAAACCGGTCTGGAGTCATCATCATCACCATCATAAATGACCTAAATAGCTCTATAAAATTAAGATGAATTGACGCATAAAAAAGCCGTGCCTTTCGATTCTTTGTACTTTATTAATCCTTCACAGCTGCAACATCCTATTAGAGACGCTTGTCAAATCTATACAATACAAGTATATCAGTGCCAACTACACTGGCAAAGCCAACATGGCAGATATATGTATGTATCTTATGTGGAGGCCAGTCAGTGCAGACCGGCGACACTTCGACCCTGTGGGATCTTTTGTGTTGACACTCTCCCAATAACGACTGCCATAGATGTTCATGGCAGCCGGGACCTACGGCTTAACGTGCTCTCCGAGGCACGGAGCAGGCGATAATTGTCAATCAATACGCACATAATTTCGAAAAGTCATATAACTTCCTAAAGTCAGAGGTGCGCGACGTGGGGTCGAACCCGAGACTCTCTGCATTATGGCAGATATATTATCGAATTGTTTAGTACACACAGCGACACATCAACCTAGACTGTTTAGACTTTGAATTATTAGAAGTTAAACGCTGCGAATCGTGCGAGAGAGTGCGTTATATTTTTTGACGCTCTATCCTTACTATTACATCGACACCACTATGCACTGTCCCTTGCCGACAATTCTCTATTTTGTATGTAGTTATGCGTATATAGGGTGTCTAACTTGATGTGTAGCCGTGTGTACTGCCTTTGCCGCCATCTGAAATACCTTAACCAGTTTTTTTGGTAAATAATCATAATCATAATCATTTATTTGTGGAACACACGTTAGTATACAGTTGTTACGGCTATGTTATAAGTACGCTGACATCGTGCACAAATCCTAACCCTAATCCTAACTAATATTAGAAATTCGAAAGTAACTCTGTTTGTCTGTCTGCCTGTCTGTTACCTTTTCACGGCTAAGCCACCCAATCGATTTAGATGAAATTTGGTACAAAGATAGTTGCTACTTAAAAATCCCACATTTACTTTTAAATTTTAGCGTTGCATCATAATAGGTTCGCCCATCATGATGCAACGCGAAAGTTTAAAAGTTACTAAGTGCCCGTCTACCGGGTAAATCTGTAAATATAACGTGTTACTACTGATATATGACTACTGATGATGATAAAGTGGATATAGTGACAAGAATAGAAAAGGGTATGTTAAGCTGGTTTGGGCATGTAGAAAGAATGGACGAGGAAAGACTGACTAAGAAAATTTATAAGGCTAGTGTGAATGGAACAGTCGCAAGAGGAAAACCTAGGCGAACGTTCCTTGATCAGATCGGAGGCGTTCTGGACAAAGGCCAGGTTAAGAGCACCTTGAACCGACGGGCGTGTATGAGGAATGTAATGAAAGTGAATGAAGCCAGATAAGTGTGTCAGGATCGTAGCAAATGGAAATCCGTAGTCTCTGCCTACCCATCCGGGAAACAGGCGTGAATGTATGTATGTATGTTACTACTGAAAATAGCCCAATATTGCTGTTGGAAAATCAGTTCAAGTTATTATTATTAAGGATTGCTGATATAATCTGCAATGACAATTGAATAAATAAACAAAACCGCACCACAAGGACTTTTTAAAGATAATCATCTATACAACAAATTTAAAAATAGCTTCCTTTGCACAACAACCTACAAGCATATATTTACGCTTATTATATTAAGAGGGTTGGTAGATCTATAGGCTTTGTTCCGTCCCTTCACGTTCGCTCGCGTGGAAACGCAGCACCCACAGCGCAGATAAGGTCACTCGCATAGAAAGTAGAGAAATAATAGCTGGTAGTCGAGCTTGGGTCAGCAAGATGTCAACGTAGAGAATAAGGATGTCGAATACGGAATCTATTATAATGGATGATTTATTTGGCGGTATATAATAATATTTGATATTTCCGATTTTCGTTTAGGTTGTGGCCGCTCACATACATTCTAATATAGATACTCTGTATTATTCTAAGGGCTAAAGTCCCCCGCTCTGCCCCGCGTAGAGGGTATACAATTGAGTGTTAATGTGGATAGTATAATGAATCAATTTCTTCATAAATATATATTCGATACTGCTACAGACTTTTCCTATCGAATGTCATAGTAAAATATTCGTCGCGTACGTGACGTCCAGTGCGGATAAAATGTATAAACTGATGATTAATAATAATAATAATAATAATTGATGATTAATAATAATAATAATAATTGATTTATTTTCTCTCCACAAAATTACAAAATTACACATAGGAGGTACATGGAACTGGTAACAAGGTACACATTGAATTTTGTGAGAGGCTGGTGCCTGCGATAGGTATCAGGATACCTGTGTTACAGGTCACCAGGGCCCCACTATAGAGTAGATCCACTATGGTCCCATTACATAGATTTGTTGCACGTTATAAAGCCTTTTTAAATAGTATACAATAATTCTCTACTATATATTTATACTATACAATAATTGTCGGCCTCGATGGTGTAGTGGTTAGTGTAACCGACTGCCACGCCTGAGGTCGCGGGTTCGATTCCCGCACAAGTCAAACATTTGTGTGCATGAACATGGATGTTTGTCTTGGTCTGGGTGTTTCTATGTATAATATGTATGTATTTTCAAAAAAAAATGTATATATGTATGTTCATCCATTGTCTAGTACCATAATACAAGCTCTGCTTAGTTTGGGCTAAATGGTGTTGTGTGTATGTGGTAGAATATTATTATTATTATTATTAATTATAATAATAAAAACATAGAATTTAAAGTGATAATATTAAGGAAAATCATGCATTGGTATGTGTGTGTGTGTGTCTTAAATCTTTTGATGTAAGAGTACCTCAGTTTATTCATAATTTTGTTTTTTAAGCCATTTGGTTACATATGCTTTGCAGGTCATTTTGGTTTGAGGATATATGGATAGGAGCGCATTCGCTTTTCTGTAAAGATACCCGCCAAGAAAACAATGAAACCCGTGTGCCAGGCTACTATAAAATGTCTGAATATTAAGATCGCGACCTTTCCTAATTGGATATTGGATAGATGATTGAACTGATTATTGATAGGATCTACAAAAAGCAGCACGATCACCTTACCACCAATGCGGTGACGGTCAGCAATGTATCAGTCATACTCTTATGGCCACTCCTACAACTAACAAATAAAGTTATTCCAAAGATAAATCGCATGCTGTCTCACTCATGTTAGGTTAAAGAAGTGAGATGGCGAGACATTTATCTTATAGATAATGTTGTCTGGAGGTACAAGCCCTTAGTGTTGCAAACAATCGCAAGCTGTGTGTACCGCTTACCATCATGCGGATGATATGCTTGTTTGCCATCTTGTATAAAGATATCTGTGTCTTAGAAAGTGCCAGCGATATGTGTGATTGTATTCTAATAATATTTAAATAAGTACTATTAAAATGCAATTGTGCAGTATATATAATTAGTGCGTGCTCTACGATCTTGACAAGTTTAATATTTTACATTGTGTACAACTAAATTAACATTTCATTCGGATGTTATTTAGCGCATTACTAGAAAACAAGTAAAGCTCTCGCTTCTACGCCTGATCTATCTGATCGTATTGTATTGTCGACCCATTGTATGATAATAAAAAAATGCATTGGTGATTACGCACGCAGTCGTGTGCTATAAGAACTCCTGCGCACTATATTGTGATTTTAACTAAAATTCGGCAGCCATAACTAAAATTCAGCTTCGAAATATGAACTAGACAAAGTAAGTCATAAATAAATCTAACAAGACACATTAAAACAATGCGCGCCATCCAAGTCGTTATCACGCGAACGCAGCCGGGACAGACTTTTAGTATAGCTGTATAACTGCGCAACTTCAGTTACATTCATTAGACTTAAGGCTCTCATTACACCCTGTATTGGAGTAACGCCAAACTGGTTTTGTTCTCAACTTCCACGATTATTGTCTTAAACTAATTGGGGATGGAATAGAATTCCGTCAATATGCTCTTTTAATTTAAATTCTGGACTTGCGGTTGCTATTCCAAGTTTGATTAATCTGTGGTAATTGTTTGCCGTGACTCGGCAAACGTAGTGTAGGACGCCCTCCGACCAGGTGGGATGACGATCTGCGAAAGACTGCAGGCAGATGCTGGATACGGCAAGCTCAAGACAGGGCGCTATGGCGCTCATTAGGGGAGGGCTATGTCCAGCAGTAGACTACCATAGCCTGATGATGATGATGATGATGATGAATTGATTGCCATGAAAAGCAGTATGGGAGATTACATTTTTATTCCTTTTTTCTACATAAGTAGACTCTACACTAAATTTAGTTAGCAGACTCCACATATCTTTGAAAACATTGTGGAGAACTCTCAGACATGCACCTTTCCTGTTTCCTCACAATATTTTCCTTCACCGTTAAAGCGACCGATAATTAACTAGGTATTTAATACGGACCTAACTTCAAAAAGTCAGAGATTCACGTCTTGGGATCGTACTCAACACCTCTGCATGTCAGTCCAACGAAATTCCATGCACCTATTATATATCACTTGATTTTAGCGGCGGCTTCGCTTGCGTAAATGTAGGTAAGGTTAGTAACAGTCGCGGCAGTCGAATTGGTTACCCTCTCGCTTTCGGCCGTAGTTCAGTCTATGGTATGGAGTGAGAGGTCGTGGAACGCCGTCGCCTCCTTCTGTGAGGAAGTGATTTCCATCAAGAAGGCGGCGGAGCAGGAGAGGAAGCGCTGAAACCCTCTCCCTAACCGCAGAGCTGGGCGCCGCAGAGCGCGGGACGACCTCCAGCCACCCTGAGGTTTGACCTGGGTATGGTAGGCTTTGTGGGCCTGCCCGCCATCCGTTCAGCACCAGGTCCGAGAGGCGGCGTGCGTGTTCCCACGCGCGCCTCTGTGTCGAGTCCGTCTCCCCTTTAAGCAGGGGGGACAGTAGGGTTTTATTGAGAAGTGACAAAAGGGTAGATCTTATCATGTAGTGGCCTGCCGTTTCATACGGCGCGGGGTTGCGTCCGCATGTGCAAGTGATTCGCGCGGCCCCGCCGATTGCGATTTTGTTGAAGAACACCGTGATAGGTTACGCACAATGGCCCAATTGTGGGGCTAAGTGCGGATAACACATGTCCAACTAACTAACCATGATAGGTTTAGTCAGTATTCCGGGAGGTGTAATATCATCATTTCAACATCTTTCTTTACCCCGGTGAGTCCGACATAACCCCTCCGCCCGCCCTCGCGTAGGACTATGCGTCAATGCATTCCCCAAGTAAAAAAAAAGGTTAGTAACAGAGATTTGTTCGTGATGTAAGGTACCCTATGTCCTGTTCTGTACCCCTGACAACGTGTATACTAAATTTCATGATGATCGGTCGAGTAGTGTAGGCGTAAAAACGTAACAAACAAATAAAAAAAATCACTTTCGCATTTATAATATTAGTTAGGATTAGGATTTAAAAAAGCAGCGATAGCTCAGTGGGAAGACCACAAACTGCAATGCAGAGGGTCTCAGGTTCGAACCCACGTTGCGCACCTCTGACTTTTGGAAGTTATATGACTTTTCGAAATTATGTGAGTTTTGATTTATAATTATCGCCTGCTCCGTGACTCGAAGAGCACGTTAAGCCGTCGGTCCCAGCTGCTATGAACATCTAAGGCAGTCGATATTGGGAGAATATCTACACAAAAGATCCCACTGGGTCGAAATGTCGCCAGTCTGCACTGACTGGCCCCCACATAAGATAAGATAGGATTAGAATTAGTTAGAATTAATGTACGAAAGCAAATTGCACTGTGATTTACAAGTCTAAGTCAATGACAAAAAACGATTTATTCATATAAGTCACAAAGATGCAGTTTAAGACGTCTTAGTTTTTTTGGTCAGCAAAGCTTACTAAAATAGTAATATCAATGTTAGTGATGTACAGCACAAAACATCTTTTTGGAAGTAATGAATTTTGCTAATAAACGGAAATAATAATTTACTAAACCTTCTCTAAAAGCTATAATTACTGTTAAACCTCCAATAGAATATATATGAAAAATAAGGACATGGAACAGTTTATCGCCCCAGTACTGAAATTATGTAAAATTGTATAATAATAATAATAATACAAATCATTTATTTCAGATTCATCCTAAGATTACATCCATATTTGTTAGTAAAAATTGCGAGCTTACAAACTAATATTAGTAATAAATAATGGAATTAACTAAACACTAGTGGCAGGTCCGGGTGGACTTCGCGACGATAGTAACAAATCACTAAACGACTGCGTGCAGTAGAATCCAGCGAGCTAGTATCGGAGAGTCCCACCGGTCCGCCAGCGCGCGCAGGATGGTGTTGGGACTGTCGCGCGTGCGGCGCATGATAGATGCGCACCGTTTGCGCATGATGGCCGCAAAGCCGTCTGTGTCAGCCGCCGCGAACATCGCGGAGGCGCTGCAGTAGCGCGGCAGCCCCATCATCACCCGGAACGCGTTATTATATTAATATAATAACGCGTATATATATTATTATCGGCAAATTTATACTACCGTATTAGTTAACTGTCAACATTTGTCCAACAGATTATACTTTCGGCAAACATTGGCTATATGCATTATAAACTATAGCTACCTACGTACCTGCTAAAGCTAATACAAATTTAAGCATTTGTCAGCAATATGCGATTATCTACATAAATACATGTATGTAACTGGTTGATGTTTGCATATTCGATATGTAAGAAAAATAGTGTGACGGTCTTTAAAGAAGCTATAGAAGTCAAAACAATTATGTTTAGAACTTGTATCTATCTATGTATGTATGTTTGTGCGCGCGTCACGCAAAACTTCTGCACGAAATTGATTGCGGTTTTCACAGTTGCCGGGGGCTTAACTTAAAATCTGGTGTTTCATTTTCATGCGCTGCTTATAAGTTAAGTATTAATAATAAGATTTTTTTTATACGCTTCCTGGAGGCGGTAAAACAGGAAAGATGAAGGGTCGGCGAGAGAGACATAAGTTATTTTACCTTATTTCTCCTGAAAATTTTTTAAACCAAGATAGACAAATACACATAAGTAAATACTTCCATAATCCACGCGTCCTACGTCGCGGGAAAAATCTAGTCAATATTAATAATGTAAACTCTGTTCATAGATTGGATCGGTTTAGGCCAAACGGACATAGGCCCCTTATTGTATGAGAAGGATGAAGTCATACTCTACCACGAAGGATTAACAAACCAAATTAATAGTATATAATAAACTTAAATAAATGTTATACAGCGATAGCTCAGTGGGGAGACCAACAGACTGCAATGCAGTGGGTCTCGGGTTCGGACCCACGTCGCGCACCTTTGACTTTCGGCAGTGATATGAATTTTCGAAATTATGTGCGTATTGATTGACAATTATCGCCTGCTCCATGCCTGGAGAGCATGTTAAGCCGTCGGTCCCGATTGCCATGAACATCTATGGCAGTCGTTATTAGGAAGATAGTGCCCTATAATATCCTGACACTGGTCTAGCCTTAGGTTATCGTTAGCCTTCAGGTTGCGGAGGTTAGACGGCAGCCGCTCCGTGTAAAAACTGATATCCAGTCAAATCCGGTTAGACCAGAAAAGCCGACCCCAAGTGACTTGGGAATAATAAAGGCTAGGGAGAAGAAGACTTAATATTATTAAAATTTCATTAATCTTTTCCAAAAATAATATTTTACTAATTTAGTTGGTTGTTTTACAAACATTACTAAACATATATTTTTGAAACTTTAGAAATTTAAGGAATTAAGAGACCAAGAAATATCTCGCCATTCATTTGCGACCTAATAACATTGACATGTGACTGTAATGAACCTCTACTAAACCCTTCGGGGATATATAGACGACAGTCTCCAGTATAATTTCATTTTTAAAAAGACTACTAATTCTCTAGTACTGATTCCTGTGTTAAACGACTTTACAAACATTCAAACAACGGACACAAGGAATTCCCAGATTCGAAACTACTATTTGTGGATCACACAAACTTTGTCCTGTGTGGGGATCGAACCCACAAAACTAGGTGCGGCAGCGGCGCGGGCCAGGCGACCACTTAAATCATGTATGTATACAACCATCATTCTACCATTCTACCACATACACACAACACCGTCTAGCCCAAACTAAGCAGAGCTTGTACTATGGGTACTAGACAATGGATAAACATACTTATATACTTTTTTTTGTAAATACATATGTACATATTATACATAGAAACACCCAAACCAAGACAAACATCCATGTTCATGCACACAAATGTTTGACTTGTGCGGGAATCGAACCCGTGACCTCAGGCGTGGCAGTCGGTTACACTAACCACTACGCCATCGAGGCCAGGCGACCACTTAAATCATGTATGTATACAACCAACATTCTACCACATACACACAACACCATCTAGCCCAAACTAAGCAGAGCTTGTACTATGGGTACTGGTACTAGACATTGATTATGCAAAGCAATGGTCTTCTAGATTGCCTCTACTAAACCTAAACACACAAACTAAAAGCAGATGATTATGTCAAAATATGATTACGTAGCCCCAATTTTCAAGCCGGCCTGTTGTCAAGTGCCTAAGAGATTATGTCCAAGACAGCCGCTCCGATTAAATCTTAGCGTTAAATTTAATATCGCCTTGTATTGGAGATTTCTATATAAATATAGTAGACACCTATAAAAACTTTAATATTATGAGGCTGTCATTTTAGATTGTGTTTTATTAATATCTGGCTACCCAGTAGTGTATATTGCGGTTTGATTCATGGTTTTATATTGCTACAAGGATTTTCTGTTAGTATCCTTTTAGTACCAGTACAATGCTTTGCAATGTAAATGCATTATCTTAGTAAGGGTAAACCAAAAAACATTAGAACATAGCTGGCAAACCTTTGAATTAAATACAAATAATTACACGCCTTATTAAGTAAATCACAACCAAAAAAGGCTGGAATCATAGTATGGTATCATATCTTACCCAGCCTAAAGCGTAGGTAAGCGGTTTGTCTGCAAGTGTACTTTCACAGTTCCTCCCCTTCCTTAGCCTTTATTATTCCCAAGTCACTTGGGTTCGGCTTTTCTAGTCTAACTGAATTTGACTGGATATCAGTTTTTACACGGAGCGGCTGCCACCTGACCTCCGCAACCCGAAGGCTAACGATACCCTAAGGCTAGACCAGTGTCAGGATATTACAGGGTACTGACTTTCCCAATAACGACTGCTATAGATATTCGTGGCAGCCGGGACCGACGACTTAACGAGATCTCCGAGGCACAGAGCAGGCGATAATTGTCAATCAGACAATCGCAACCAAATAATAAATATAAAATATATGTAAAAAGTTACGTATTGCAAGGGTTGTTCTGCGAAACCGCGACGACGTCACGATTGCAAGTTCAATTCTTTATCCATTGGGCTAGTACCACTAATGCTTTCTTATAATAGCGGTATCATAAATTTGAGGTTCTTAAGCCAGAAGTCGAATGGAAAATGTTTTTAAGGATCCATTTAGGATCACTCACCCTTCAAAATATTATGTGTTGTGAAAGTATCCATCATGTACAATAGCACCTTCAAATCAAACAAGCCGCTCATTACCTACCTCAAAAAACCTTTACAAACTAACCCTTTCGAAATATTTCTATTCCAGTATTACTATAATCCGGCTGAAGGAACGCAATACGGCCGACACTTTGGCCATTAGAAAGTAGCTATCATTGTCGTACTGGCCACGACGACGACGGCTCACTTCGCCTGCTCTAGATTGCCTTTACAATTGCTTTTATATCGGTTACGATCCGGTAAATATGTTACGGTACAAAGTAAGGGTTTAACTGGACACCCCGCTAAGTGCCCGTTTAATATATGTTGGAAATGGTCTAAAAATTTGCAGAAATTACTTCTATACATGTAAAGAGGCTGGAATTTTTAAATATTATAGTGCATAATTCGATATGCTTTAATAATATTAATAATATCGGTAAATTCTCAATTGAAAATATAATAGAATGTTCTGGAATATAATTAGTTGACAGTCAAATATATATTGTTTGTATATACAGACCTCCCAAACAATCAATGGAAACATTAAATAAATTCTTCGTTATGCTTGACCAGTTACTTAAAAGTTTATCCTATAATAAAAAGAAAATAATTCTATGTGGCGATTTTAATATTAATATTTTAAATAAAACCTACGAAACTTGCGAATTTATACATATGATGCAAAGTTACAATCTTAAATTGGGTATAAAAAATCCTACACGTTTATCAAGTGGAACGTGTATGGATAATTTTGCATATAACATGATAGGATGTAAAGCGGAAATAATAGAATTAGCGCTGTCTGATCACACTGCTCAAATATTAACATGTCCTGTAAAACGCAGTTGTACATTAACAAACTGGTACACAAAAAAACGTGACTACAGTGATGACAATATAAAGAAATTCTCAAGCTATTTAAACTCACTTAGTTTCTCAGATGTTTTTAATAACTACGATCCGAATATAGCATTCAACAATTTTTATGAAATGTTTTGTTTGTTATATAACCTATGTTTTCCAAATATAACTATCAGAATATCTACAAAAATGAGACCAAAATGGATTACTAAAGGAATCGCAGTATGCTGCAAACGGAAAAGGAAACTATTGTGGGAATATAGGAAAATGCGAAGTGTCGAAAATAAGTCACGCTTTACCGCTTTATCATGTCGACTTAATAAAATAATTAAACTGACGCAGAAGTCTCAAAACATGAACTATATAAACAATGCCAGAAACAAAAGTAAAGCGACTTGGAATGTTATCAATAACAATAATACAGTACTACCGAAAGATGATATTGAACAAATAAATGTAAATGGACATATAATTAGTGAACCGCAACAAATAGCAAGTTATTTTAATAATTTTTTCATTGATGAAATTACCAAACTGGCTCCAAAACATTATCCGATAAATATAACGAATTATCATAAATCCATATTTATGCAACCAACAACTCCTTATGAAGTAAATAAAATTATACTTAATTTGAATAACACTCATAGTTCTGGCTATGATGATATAGTTACCAAAATACTAAAACATGTCTCTGATAAAATATCATACATATTAAGCTATATAATAAATATATGTATTGAGTATGGAGTTTTCCCTGACAAACTTAAGATTACATTAATAAAACCATTATTTAAAAAAAAAGACAGAAAAGACATGAGTTGCTACCGTCCCATTGCACTAGTACCTGTACTTTCTAAAATATTTGAAAAGGTCATCTATGATTGTGTCTACAATTTCTTTGAAATCAATAA
Source organism: Catocala fraxini (assembly GCA_930367265.1). Taxonomy (NCBI): domain Eukaryota; kingdom Metazoa; phylum Arthropoda; class Insecta; order Lepidoptera; family Erebidae; genus Catocala; species Catocala fraxini. The sequence goes on from OV884038.1 coordinate 24,485,073, forward strand.
GTTATTTTGCGAAGAACAAGTCGGATTCAGAAAAAATAAGTGCATAAATATGGCTATTTATGACTTTCTTTATACAATTTTTTATAACATGAACAAAGGTTGTCAGTCGTGTGCACTGTTCATGGACCTTACAAAAGCTTTCGACCAGGTAGATCATGAAATATTAATAAATAAATTGTACGCATACGGCATTAGGGGAAATGTCCTGGATCTTATAAAATCATACATTAGTGACAGAATACAACTAACGCAAATTACTAGGTTATGTCCAAAAACTAAAAAAGTCATGAATTATTTATCAGAAGGTAAAAAGACAATCTTCTCTGTTCCACAAGGAAGTGTGTTGGGCCCATTATTGTTTATTATATATATTAATGATTTATCAAAATTGACAAACAATAAAACTATTTTATTCGCAGACGATAGTACAATTATATTTACAGGCAAAAATGATACAACATTATTAAAACAGGACATTGACAATACTTTGCATTGTATAATTAATTGGTTGACACTAAATAACTTGAAAATTAATCTAGATAAAACAAATTTTATGACATTTAGAAATAGAATAAATAAATTAGACAAAATTGACATTAATCATTTGGGACATAAAATTGAAGAAGTAGACGAAACTACGTTTTTAGGACTTAATATTGACTCTTGTTTGAATTGGACATCACATGTGGAACTTTTGTGTGCGAAAATAAATAAATTTGCATATGCCTTGTATGTGTTAGCAAAAACTGTGAATATATCAACCGTGTTAATAGCATATCATGGTCATGTAGCACCTATTCTAACATATGGAGTTATATTTTGGGGAAACTCCACAAAAAGTGGAAGCTGCATTTAAGGCACAAAAGAAATGCATAAGGTCCATTTGTAAATTAAAAATGATTGATAGCTGCAAACCTTATTTTTTACAATTAAAGCTACTAACGCTACCTAGTATATATATTCTCGAAATTGTCTTGTTTGTAAGGAAAAATATAAATAAATTCACACATTTAAACAGTCGAAGACACAATATGAAAATACACATCCCGGCTAACAACACTGCACAAATGAACAAAAGTATATTATGTATGGCCCCACGCATTTATAATCACTTACCAAACGAATTGTTAAATATTACAAATTTTATTATATTTAAGCGTGGTGTAAAAAAATTACTGCTTGCCAAAGCTTACTATTCTGTCAAGGAATATCTAACAGATAAATGTGTATAAAAATGTAACTGCCACATTATTTAAATTGTATGACATGTTGGATTTGTTTTTACTATATAATTTTTTATTCTGACATCCTTTGTAATTATTGAATATTTATTCATATAAGTTTTATAATAAGTGCTGACATGCTTGTGTCTAATAATGTTTTAAATTTAAATAACTTATAATGTCAAAAATGAAATGTTGCATGCTTAAAAGCTGAGTATGGTGATACCATGTATTAATTTAAGATCTGCTTAACCCATATTTCGCAAATAAATGATTTGATTTGATTTGAAATTATGTGTTGTTACCTCGCTTCAGCAGCAGCAATAGCTCAATGGGATATTTATAAGAGCTAGAGCTGGATAATTTTTTTTTTAATTTCTTCCCTTTTGTTGGTACGTTTGTACGCGCATCACTCAAAAACGACTGCACGAAGTATAACGCGGTTTCCTCAGTTTTACTGTTGTGTGACGCAATAGGCTGCGCTATAACAATAATTATAATTGGAGGGTCGGAGCGAAAGACGTAAAATATTTTTTTATGATGAGTAGATCAGCTTCTTTCCTAATGCATAGAAAGATTAGATGTGCAGAATAGATGGGCAGGTAGGCAGTATCTACTTCCAAATTGACGCGTACTAAGCCGCGGGCAAAAGCTAGTTAATATTAAAAGTTTTGATATCTGTGTCAAAAGAAATTGAAGTACATATCACAATGTTACATGAGACAAGCGACCTCGTATTTATATTAATGAGTCAAATAACCGGCAACCAGACATCATGAAAAAAGTATTATGTGTGGGCCCCGGAGTCCGAGCGTTGGCCAAGCGATGAATTGTATAGTTTGTAAATGTATGAACAGTATTAGTTTAACTTAAATTTAGAAATACAACTTAAAAATATACTTACGTGAGACGGTAAGTCTTCCATAATTAAAAATGAAGATAAAATGTGTGGCAACTGGTGTGGGTTTTTCGAATATGATGAAGTAATAATATTATTCTACCACATACTCACAACACCATCTAGCCCAAACTAAGCAGAGCTTGTACTATGGGTACTAGGCAATGGATAAACATACATATACACTTTCTTTTTGTAAATACATACGAAACACCCAGACCAAGACAAACATCCATGTTCATGCACAAAAATGTTTGACTTGTGCGGGAATCAAACCCGCGACCTCAGTCGTGGCAGTCAGTTACACCAACCACTACGCCATCGAGGCCGTCAAAAGTATGTCATTGTATTGTTTTGTTTTACTGTTATCCAGTAATAATAATAATAATAATAACTTTATTTCGTAAAGGTTTAAAAATACATATACGTTAATATTCATAACTGGTCCAGAGAAACTCAACTTAGTTTGTAACGATGGCACCTGTGCTAGTGAAATTCACTGTATTACAGGTGTCAGCGCCTTCCATTTCATGTGTGTACAGTTAAAGAAGTTGACAAACATGAAAAGCATTATTGAAATCAATATTTTATAAATTTTTTAACCAACAGCACTTAGACCAAGACAAACATCCATGTTCATGCACACAAATGTTTGACTTGTGCGGGAATCGAACCCGCGACCTCAGGCGTGGTAGTCAGTTACACTAACCACTACGCCATCGAGTCATCAAATATAGATGATGATGATAGAATGATTCAATTCGCTAGCCTAGCATGTCACTGGTATGTAGTATGGATGTCAATGTTTCAACAGTGCTCTTAATCTTACAGTACAATTGTCTATTGTAAGATTTTACCCGCACTAGGCCTTTTTTATACTATTAAGGTGGCAAACAAGCATAAGCATACATTACGTCATCCGTGCAGTCAAAATGTATTTACTTATCTCATCAATACTTGACTCTATGTCCCACAGGACTCCTCAAAGCTATTGACTCAATACCTGACTCTACATATGTCCCACAGGACTCCTCAAAGCTATTGACTTAGACTTCCGAGGTTAAGTCATGGCCTAAGTCGCGAACTAAGTTGTTCATAGTATCATAAAAACAGATAATAAAACGTTAAATCTTTGTCGTGTATATTCTTTTTATTCTTTGCAAACAAATCGCACCGCATTATTTGTACGATCTTCACAAACTCTTATAAACTATTGAAGTTGACTGCGTAGTTTTTCTTCATCGTTTACTGGGACAACTGTACTATAGATCTGGGGTCTCAATGAAGGCGGGTAACGCCATTACGATATTTTAAATTCACATAATATTAGAGTCCCTGTCATGAATGTTTTATATCCCCGTACTCGGAAAGGTATATATAAAAATACATATTTTGTTAGCCGTGTTTAATGTCAATGTAATTAAGTAAAGTGAACTGTAAGGTATTTTTTTTTTTTGTTTTCTCAGGGGAATGCGTTTACGCACACCCACTCCTGTCGACACGGCCGGAAACCGCGCCGGCAACAGTGGGTAGTGTCGGACTCGCCGGATGCCACGGAATACCGACTAAACCTAACTGCGGCGCTCTTCCCATCTATCATGGAGCGCCGGAGGATCTCCGTTCCGAACTCTCTCCGGGACCTGTCAGGTATAGGTCAAGACTCCATGCTACTAATTTGTTTTTATTAAGAAATGTATTTGGCCTTTATCAGACTTCAACCTGTGACAAGTTTAATGAAAATCTGTTTGTCTTTTAACATCCACCCTAAGAATTGTTTTGCTCTGCCTCAGATTAACAAAGTTTAAAATACGGCTATAAAGAAAAACACGCATACACACACCCTTGGAAAAATATTTGTATATCATATAAAATATATCGTATGTTGATCGAACCTATAATTATTCTTTCACTGTGGGTAGCGTATAGCTGCGTGACATATGCTTAGATCACTATCTAAATTCACAATAAAATTGTATGTAAACAATGCACGAATAATGTGTAATCGCTACGTTACCCGCTATCGCTTACAATAGGACCGCGGCCGATCTGTGGCGAAGTTTACCGGGCAAGTGAATGAATAATGCAGAATAAAGAAAAGTCAGACAGAATTGTTGAACTCTGATAATAGAGAGTTTAACTAGGTCTGGTGTAAACAGCAATGACATCAAGCCAATAACACGGTTAGATCGGAATACTGTTGCTAAAATTCAACTGAAATGATTTAGAAAAGTGAAGGAACTTTTTTGCTGTAAGGATTGAGAGAGAATGTTTTGTTGTTTCGTTGGTATAAATCTCAGTGTATCGCTAGGCTCTGGGTTTGATTGTGAGTATGGACAAAAATTTATTGGCTTTTAAATTAGATTTATTTAATTAGCTTTGAGTCTGATTTGCTTTCTTTGATTCTCAGCGATGGTAATAAATTCGGACCTAACGGAGGCCAATCTCTAAGCAAAGTTTCATTTAAATATTTTCTGTAAAACCGGTTTAATGGTATAAGATACACGCATCACTATAGCCCAGACTGACGAGATATATGCAATAGTTAAGTTGTTCATAGTAATCAAAAATTGCGCCTAATATCATAATCACCAAGTAAAAGAGTACACCTTACTATTTTGGCGATGAAGTGTAATCCTCTTACAAGAAGGAAAGGTACTAGAGCCTCGCTGATTTCAGCATGAATGTGTCGGCGCGACCGGGAAAGGACTACCCTCTCACAGAATATCAACGTGAAATAGCAGTATTCCTACCGTTGTATTTCGTTCGGTGAGTGAAAGTGCCGGAGGCCCAATCACCTTATTTCCCCCTTCCCGCTCCTTCTCTCCCGACTTCCTTTTTCTCTTCTTCCTTTCCTAAAGAGTCGGCAACGCGCAAGTGATGCCTCTGGTGTAGCAGGTGTCCATAGGCTACGGTGACCACTTACCATCAGGTGGGCCGTAAGATTGTTGGCCAAGAAAGTTATAAAAAAAAATTTTAGATTTGTGGCACTGTTACTGCATTTAGTCGATAATCGATGTTGGTCTCCTCACTGAGCAGCAATAGCTCAGTGGGGAGACCAACAGACTGCAATGCAGAGGGTCTCGGGTTCGAACCTACGTCGCGAACATTTGATTTTCGGAAGTTATATGACTTTTCAAAATTATGTGCGTATTGATTGACAATTATCGCCTGTTCCGTGCCTCGAAGAGCACGTTAAGCCGTTGGTCCCGGCTGCCATGAACGTCCGTGGCAGTCGTTATTGGGAGAGTGTCGACACAAAAGATCCTACTGGGTCGAAGTATCGTCGGTCTGCACTGACTGGCCCCCACATACGATACATAACTAAAGGTAAACAATCTTGATGTGTCTTTTTATCTTAAAGCATAAGCAGTAGTTTATTTGTTTAATATGTGTTTGTGTAAAAAGTCACATAAATATTGTTTACCTTTAGTTAAGTACCTAACCAAATGGAGCATAAGTACTTGAAATTATAAAAAGATATGAAATACGTCATTAAACCGACAAACACCGCTCACTTCTACGTAAATACGTATTCATCCAAGGGCTGTTTGATAAAAATAGCTTAGATAAACCCGCCTATTGTGCTTTTTTCTTATTGTTAAAGTTCTATTGTACTAGACAATATTGGTACAATATTATTTTTATTGCGTCATAAACCTGGATATGGTTTCTTCTGAATTAGTAATAGAATATATTTACTACTTTGTTTAAGACAGCTCCCTATTTAATAGTAATGCGTATGTCGCGGGTTATTTTATAAACATTCAAACAATGGATGCAAAGTAAACCCAGACTCGGGACATCTATTTGTGATTCACATAATTTTCTGTCACAAGAATTTCGTTACCAGAATACTTGATGCAATAGCTGTGCTGAGGAGAAGACTTAACTCACTACGCCATCCCTGAATTCAAATACTTAGTCTCTCGTTTCTGTTTCAAATAGTATATAGGTACATATTTTATTTGTTTACTATATTTTGCCCGTAATAATAAATGTAGGTTTCGTTAGGTTAGTATCAGTCGCGAGATGACCTCCAGCCACCTTGAAGTTTGACCTGGGGGAGGTGGGCTGCGTGGGCCTGCTCACCACCCGATCAGCACCAGGTCTGAGAGGCGGCCTGCGAGTTCCCACGTGCGCCTCTGTATCGTGTCTTTGTCCCTCCCAGAGGGACGGTGGAGGAAGTATTTCTGTGTAGTGGCCTGCCGTTTTACACGGTGCGGCGGCGGGCCGAAACCACGGCGGGGTCGCGATAGCATGTGAAAGTGATTCGCGCGGCTTCGCCATCTATGGTTATGTTGAGGAACACCGTGGTAGGTTTAGTCGGTATTACCGGGGTATCTTTTCTCCGGTAAGCCCGACATAACCTCTCCATCGCCCTGCGGAGAGGTATGCGTCAAAGCATTCCCCCACGTAAAAAAAAATAATAAAAAAAAGGTTCGTAACAGTGTTTTTTTCTGGATAAAAGGTACCCTAGTCGTTTTCTGTTTCCCTGACAACGTGTATGCGAAATTTCATGACGATCGGTCGAGTAGTTAAGGCGTAAAAGCCTAACAAGCAAACAAACTCACATTCGAATTTATAATATTAAGTTTGGATTTACAAACCTACTCTTACGCCTTTATCTCCAAAAATCTCTCTACCGATGTATCTATATGTGTCCGATTGTTATAATCGATGTTCTTTAGCGAGAATCTGTAGTTTGTCAAATCTCAGGTAGTGGTTGGTCCCCTGTTGCACATGTTCACACACTGCAGACTTCAACGAGCGTTGGATTTTTACCATCCGTCAAGTGCCAACTACCTTTACAAGATGCAGGGGTCTATAAAATAGATTGTGACTGCGGACTCTCATACATTGGTCAAACCAAGAGAAACATAGGCACCCGCATAAAAGAACACATAGCTGATGTAAAACACGAGCTTACGTTTTTGCATTTTGTAGGCAAAAATGTTAATTATTTTAAGTTTTTTACACGGAGTAATTGTAAACACATTCATTGTTATGGTAAATGTATATTTTATATTTGTATTAAACAAAAAGTGTTGATTTAACCGTGACCGACTGTTTTGGCACATTTCGCTCGGCGCAGTCTTAAACAATTACGTTTGGCGAGTTTAAAACCTGTAATAAATCTAAGTTACTATTGTAAATGAAATAAAAAAAGTTGTGTTGTAAAACCAGTGACTCAGTTTACTACTACTGCCTTAAGTTATACCAACTGTATCTACATCATGTCTAGATAGGTATTGCACTATCCGTAAGTGATTACGAAGCACGTTTAGACGTCTAGTGGGGCTAACGCATCTGTCATAATGTTATTGCTGATATGACGAAGCTTGCAGTCTACGCAGTTGATTTAGTACTTCGTCAAAGGAGAGCGTAATACGTGCAGTCTGCTAACGATTGCATTAAAATATTTGAGAGGGCTTTAACAAGCGACGAGAGTACTGGATATCTGCGCGTTTGGATGGTATTTATATCACCTGGCTGTGTTCGACGAATGTTCACAGGTTTAATATACACACAGCCGATATATTATATAATATCAGCCTTGTATTAAACTGTTCCACTGCTGGGCACGGGCCTCTTCTCAGTGTGAGAAGGGTTAGGCCATAATCTACCATGCTGGCCTAGTGCGGATGGCAGACTTCACATATCTTCGAAAACATTATGGAGAACTCTCAGACATGCAGGTTTCCTCACCATGTTTTCCTTCATCGTTAAAGCAAGCCATAATTAACTATTTAAAACGCATATAACTTCGAAAAGTCAGAGATGCGCGCCTTGGGTTCGAACTCGAGACCTCTGCGTGGCAGTCAAATGGTTTCCCACTAGGCTATATTTATGATAGATAATACTAAATTGTGAATGGATATGTAATTTTTTTCTGGGTACAAGAAGGTATGTTCTTTTCGGTAACTACCCCTCACAACGTGTAATTAAAATTTTATGATGATCGGTTGAGTAGTTAAGGTGTAAAAGTAAAACGAATAAACTCACATTCGTGTGGATAATTAGTATTTAAAAAATTGTTTGGATAGAGTAGCGATGATGTTGTAGATTATTGGATTGCCAGCATGGTCAAAAACTTTGTGAAAAATCTAGATAAAGCGAACCGCGGGTAAATCTAGTATAATTAAATTTTGAATAACTATAAGTAATATACCAAAGCTTTCCACAAGATAAAATGTTAAAAGAAATTCTTACTAAAAGGTATCAGGTGTTTAATATTACGAACAAACGATAAAAGTCAATTGAGTGAAATGATGATATGCGAAAATAGGGAAGTACCTTTAAAACCCGCTTCGAGAACCCTCTTTGCCTCTGTGGATGGGACTACATATTTCTTCTTTCATTAACGTTGCGTTAAGAGGGTCCCGAGACGCAATGGCGATCGCGCAGATCCATCGATCCAAGTGGTAGCCAACAATGCTTTGTCATGCTGCTGATGAAGATGGGTGACCGTTTATAATATAAACTTATTTGTGAGGTTAGGAAACAAGCATAGCTTTCTTTTCTAGCTGACTTCTATGACAGTAGACGGTAGTCCACAAACAAAATAACACGTTTTCTGCTATAGACGCATTGCTTGTTATTATTTAATAGCGGTCGCCTAGTGGTCAAAATTCGACCAAAACTCCTAAGCTTGCTACATTGTTTTCTGTTTTTCTCTATTACATATAAATAAGGTATAGGTAACCATAGTTACAAAGAATTGTACGACGTCAGACGAACAATGTCGAAATACTACGAACGTGATTCGAATGCGTGTGTCAATTGCATGGTTATGTGCATGTAAGAAAAAGAATTAAAAGTAAAATAAAAAATTATAAAAATATTTGCAAAATGTGACTTTTATATTTTATTTTTAATTTGGAGGGTGGTTATCTGAGACTCTCCGATTCTGAAGGGGGTCGGTATACACACTAAAAACCTGGGGTGAGCAGTCCCTCCGCCGACGGGGTGGGGCGGGATGGGGACGCGTTAGCAATCACCATCCCTCCCCGGCGGTTGGCCCGGCTGATGGTGACCGGGCCTCAGCACCTGTGGAAGGGTAGCCTTGCTCACCAAGGCCACCCCCCAGACGTGTGGGGCCGTGCAAGCCGGTAGAGAGTCCCGCGACTCTGTACCAGTGACCCCGCTATCCAGGAGTGAGAAGGCGGGCAAATCGCCTCCTCCTCGCTCCCGTTACATTAGATTACTAACATAAATAATTAACAAAAAGAGATACAAATATACAAAAACTCACAAAAATTTCAAAACAAAAAACTATAATAATATAATATTCTACCACATACACACAACACCATCCAGCCCAAACTAAGTAGAACTTGTACTATGGGTTCTAGACGATGGATAAACATATATAGACACTTTTTTGTTTTTTGTTAAATACTTACATATTATACATAGAAACACCCAGACCAAGACAAACATCCATGTTCATGCACACAAATGTTTGACTTGTGCGGGAATCGAACCCGCAACCTCAGGCGTGGCAGTCAGTTACACTAACCACTACGCCATCGAGGCCGACAATACAAACAAAACAAGCAAACAACATAAGCAATATATTTTATAATTAATAACAATGTGAAATGTGTGTTTCAATACAAATATGTACACATAACATAAACACATTAGAGATATAAAATTAGAATTAATAAGACAGATTGTCAAGCTTTTAACGCTATGTTAAAATAGTAGTAGCATGTCGTGTTTATTTATTGATGTAATGTATTTCTTATGCATATTTTATAAAAATATTAGGATTCGCCCCTTCTTCTCCATATAAACTATAACTATGCCAAATTACATACTCCTCCGTCCGCGCAATTTTCGTAAAAAGGGGTACAAAGTTTTTGCTTCACGTATTAATATATAGAATACAAATTAAGCTTATTAGTGACTACTACAACTGCAAAAAGCAGCGATAGCTCGGTGGGGAGAGCAACAGACTGCAATGCAGAGGGTCTCGGGTTCGAACCCACGTCGCGCACCTCTGACTTTCGGAAGTTATATGACTTTTCGAAATTATGTGCGTATTGATTGACAATTATCGCCTGCTCCGTGCCTCGGAGAGCACGTTAAGCCGTCGGTCCCGGCTGCCATGAACATCAATGGCAGTCGTTATTGGGAAAGTCAGTACCCTCTAATATCCTGACACTGGTCTAGCCTTAGGGTATCGTTAACCTTCGGGTTGCGGAGGTCAGGTGGCAGCCGCTCCGTTTAAAAACTGATATCCAGTCAAATCCGGTTAGACCAGAAAAGCCGACCCCAAGTGACTTGGGAATAATAAAGGCTAAGAGAGAAGAAGTGACTACTACTACTGCCCTACTTTCACGTTGCATGATGAGAAGTATAATATATCTCTATATTTCGGTCTACTTGAGACCACGTCCAGTAAGACTGCCTGCAATGTTGAGCCATTCAAAAAGGTATGTGAATAGCATAAATTCATGCTATGCACCTTTTTTATGTAACTAAGGTGGCAAACAAGTATACGGCCCACCTGATGGTAAGTGGTCACCGTAGCCTATGGACGCCTGCAACACCAGAGGCATCACTTGCGCGTTGCCGACCCTTTAGGAAAGGAAGTGGGAAGGAGAAGGAGCGGGAAGGGGGAAAGATGGTGATTAGGCCTCCGGTACTCTCACTCACCGAACGAAACACAACAGTAGGAATACTGCTATTTCACGTCGATATTCTGTGAGAGTCCTTCACCGGTCGAGCCGGCCCATTCATGCTGAAATCAGCGAGGCTCTACCATTATTATTCCACGATTTTTGTGATATAATCTAGACAGATGACACATATTTGAGGTTTATAGTGTCGAACTAATGGTGCAACTTGCCTTCAGCGTCGTCTGTCACTCGACCCAAATATTGTTATTCCTTTCTTTTCTTTTTTGGGCATGTAGAAAGAATGGACGAGGAAAAACTGACTAAGAAGGTTTATAAGGCTAGTGTGAATGGAACAGTCGCAAGAGGAAGACCTAGGCGAACGTTTCTCGATCAGATCGGAGGCGTTCTGGACAAAGGCCAGGTTAACAGCACCTTGAACCGACGGGCGTGTATGAGGAATGTGATGAAAGTGAACAAAGCCAGAGAAGTGTGTCAGGATCGTAGCAAATGGAAATCCGTAGTCTCTGCCTACCCCTCTGGGAAACAGGCGTGAATCTATGTATGTATGTGTTTCTACTAGAAGCGTAGCGCGTGTTCTATCGTACTTTCAATACTGACATACTGTATTACGTCCTGGGGTGGTGCTCCTAAAACTACTTTAATAGATCTGGAGAGGACACAGAGGGCCATCCTGAAAGTCTCTTACAATCGACCATTCTTATATCCAACAGAACAGCTATACAAGGAATGCAATGTCTTGACAGTCCGTAAATTATTTATATTAAACACGGTTCTAAGACAACATAATTTACTAACCTATGACCCTTCGATATCTCAGGGTAAGAGGCGCTATAATCCAGTGGATAGGTCAAAAGTTTATCTGAAAACTATTTTTTCAAAACGATTTTTCTGTCATGTAGGTGGATTTCTATACAACAAGTGTAATAAAGCATTAAATATATTTAAACTCACAAAATACAAATGTAAGAAGACACTTACTGCTTGGCTCCAACAATTCAACTATGAAGAAACTGAAAAAATTCTTACCAGTCAGACTTAGAATAAACACAAACACACACACACTCACACACACACACACACACACACACACACACACACACACGTACGCACACGCTCAAAGATACGCACATGCAGATGTTTTGTATTGCCTTAATTTATTTTTGGTTTGTAATAAATATCTTACCGTAAACTAATGTAAGCTGTACATAATAAAATGTTAAGCCTAAGGGGTGGAGACCTGGTAGCCTGAAATACAGGCCTTGAGTCTAGTTTAGGTACCAGTCTCCCCACAATATCTAATTGAAATAATTATGTAACCTACCAAATGTAAATAATGTTTATATTGTGGTGAGAAAATAAATAAATTATTATTATTATTATTACTTTGTGGGAGTAGCTACTAACCTTCTGTAGTCGTATATTTAGTGTTAATAAAATAAACGTCGGCAGATTACAGGCTAGGTAACTGAGAATTTTCTTAAAAAAAAGAAGCCTATATAGCGTAAGAGTAGTATAAGTGACAGCTACTAAAAAATTATGATGATGTGTGATCCAAAAGAAGTTGTTCCGAATAAGGGTTTTGTTTGTGTCCGTTACTTGAATGCTTTCAAGTTCACCGCGACTCAGGATATATTGCTAGCGTTAGACATGTATCTTTTAAATATATGCTATTTGTATATTATTAGCAAAGAGGCCGTACCGAATATATAAAACTTACAAACCAAGGATTAGTAAACGCATATTTTTATAAGCCATTAAAGCTGAGCCTCGATGGCGTAGTGGTTAGCGTAACCGACTGCCACGTTTGTGTGCATGAACATGGATGTTTGTCTTGGTCTGGGTGTTTCTATATATAATATGTATGTATTTACAAAAAAAAATATATAAATGTATGTTTATCCATTGTCTAGTACCCATAGTACAAGATCTGCTTAGTTTGGGCTAGATGGTGTTGTGTGTATGTGGTAGAATATTATTATTATTATTATTATTAACTATCGTTACAAGACACATTCATATCAATGAGAGATCTATATAAACTGGTGTCACTATTAATGTGACGTTACACTGCGCAATGGTGTGTTTTATTGCGTTCACTAATATTATGGCGCGACCAGTTATTACGCATGACAATACGCGACCTGAATCTGACATTTCGGCCATTAACTTAATGATATCTGATAATGAGCGGATATTATCGAATAAAGACTAAATATATTTAGCACGAAATCTATTCATTGCGGTGATGCTTTACATAGATGGACACAGGATAGGACACAGAGGTATTTTAGTCTAAGATCAAAGTTCTCTTAGGTCGAAAGTAACACTTGTGAATGTTATGTTGTATGAGTTAGTGAGTTTCGTTTACTTAAAGAGCAGCGTTAGCTCAGTGGGGAGACCAACAGACTGCAATGCATAGGGTCTCGGGTTCGAACCCACGTCACGCACCTCTGACTTTCGGAAGTCATATGACTTTTCGAAATTATGTGCGTATTGATTGACAATTATCGCCTGCTCCGTGCCTCGGAGAGCACGTTAAGCCGTCGGTCCCGGCTGCCATGAACATCTATGGCAGTCGTTATTGGGAGAGTGTCGACACAAAAGATCCCACTGGGTCGAAGTGTCGCCGGTCTGCACTGACTGGCCCCCACATAAGATACATACATAGATACATAGTAAGTTTAGTAAAGTTACTGAATTAACATATTTTATGTATGTTAGTTGCTAGGTTCAGTTAAAGGTTTTCGTCTATAAGAAGATGCAAGATACTTACCAGTTCTTTATTTTTTAATATTACTTGCTCTTTGGGTTTCAAATAACTAGTGTTCTTGTTAACCCCTCCAGCTAAGCTAGAATGCTTGTTTTAGGAGTAGGTCCACGTCAGTAGTGCAATGCGTGGGATTCGAACTCACGACCTCTCAATCACTAGTCCAGTGCTTCATCCATTGGGTCACCGCCGCTTAAACTCACCTATCGCCAGCTATGTTTAGGTCATGCATAGTAGAGGGTAAGCTGCACGTAGGGAAAATGTATTACATGTGCCTCGACCCGGAATCCAACCCTAGACCTCAATTAGAATTTCATATAATATCGGCCTCGGTGGCGTAGTGGTTAGTGTAACCGACTGCCATGCCTGAGGTCGCGGGTTCGATTCCCGCACAAGTCAAACATTTGTGTGAACGAACATGGATGTTTGTCTTAGTCTGGGTGTTTCTATGTATAAAATGAACGTATTTACAAAAAAAAGTATATATATGTATGTTAATCCATTGTCTAGTACCCATAGTACAAGCTCTGCTTAGTTTGGGCTAGATGGTTTTGTGTGTACTTATGTGGTAGAATATTATTATTATATACCTATACGTAGGGACCAGCAATCAGTTTTTAATCGCGAGAAATATAGACTACTTAAAACGACTCTTCTTCTCTCTTAGCCTTTATTATTCCCAAGTCACTTGGGGTCGGCTTCTCTGGTCTAACCGGATTTGACTGGATATCAGTTTTTACACGGAGCGGCTGCCACCTGACCTCCCCAACCCGAAGGCTAACGCTACCCTAAGGCTAGACTAGTGTCAGGATATTAGAGGGTATTGACTTTCCCAATAACGACTGCTATAGATGTTTATGGCAGCCGGAATCAACGGCTTAACGTGCTCTCTGAGGCACGGAGCAGGCGATAATTGTCAATTAATACGCACATAATTTCGAAAAGTCATATTGTCCGAAAGTCAGATGTGCGCGACGTGGGTTCGAACCCGAGACCCTCTGCATTGCAGTCTGTTGGTCTCCCCACTGAGCTATCGCTGCTTAAAACTACTTAAAACTACTATGAGCTGTTATTATACGACTAGACAATACTTGACTCGAGAACAGAATCCGAGTCTCTTGATCTGTCCCTAAACATTCCGATGCAAAATAATGTTATAGTTTTATTAGTTTAGCCATGGTTTCGTCCATGTCCATGGTGCAGCGTAAGTGATTGCATGTGTGCATGAGTGGGGTTTGATTCCCAGGCCAAGAAAGGTGTTATTCGGTTTATCTTTCAGGTAATTATCTGTAGTAACACGAAGTTTGGAATCGAAGTCGGTGGACGGCAACAGGCTCAGCTCAATTTCTGTTATGTGATATCGAAAAATATTTTAAATTATAGTCTATCCCAATAGAGTTTGAGGAAAAGGTAAACAACTTTTAGTGACTTTTAGCATAAAATATTTTTCTATAAAATAAATTTATCGATATTTATCAAAAGAAAGACTTTCATACGGCTTATTGTATTCATTAACTACTTTTCAAAGAGAGTTTGAATTTCCTAAATGACTTTATATTTAATTAGGCATGAAACGAATGTTTACATAAAATATTATTTCTATTAGGACAGAGTATTCCTAAATTATTTTTAGCTAGTTTAAAATAGAAGTTAAAGTAGAGTTTTAAATAGAAACACCAATGATTAAATTATGTTTGGGTACTTTGAAATAACTACACTGGAACATTGAGACAACTACAATCTTAGTCTCCCCGTGACCATGGCTGCTGAAAAGCAACCGAATCGTCGGGGATAGTGTAAAATTAAATTAAGTCTAAATAGTTTTAATAATAATTTAATTAGCTTAAAAATTAGTAAAGTTTAATAGTAGTAGTAGTGTAACAATTTTCAAAATGATGTAATAAAGTGTCAAATAAACAACGCGATAAAATCCGTATATAGTAATTTAATTTCAATAAAAATATTTTTATTGTCAATTCGGGTGTAACACACATCTGCCTACCCCTTTAAGAACATAGGCATGAAACATGCAAACCCAAAAATAAAACACATTTTCTTAGTAGTTTTAGTAGGACAAAACTTACGTATATCGTATATCCATAAAGAGATAAGCATACCTAAGTTTATGCACGCAATCTAATAAGCCCGATAATATTCCACATAGATATACATAGCTGGCTAATGACCTTGCTTGCAACATATCACCTAATTCAGCGCGAAATGTACACCGTCCAACGTTAATCAACCGAGTGCATATGACAGAGAGTATCAGTCATCGGACAATTGACTCGTGATCACGAATTAACTAGCGATCTTGCTAATTGTAGGATTAGTTGACTCTATAAGTGGTTTAGAGATAATGTTTTAGATTAAGTAGTTATTTACGTACAAAGCTCTTCCATTGGTCGGCTGCCTCGATGGCGTAATGGTTAGTGTAACCGACTGCCACGCCTGAGGTCGCGGGTTCGATTCCCGCACAAGTCAAACATTTTTGTGCATGAACATGGATGTTTGTTTTGGTCTAACTATTTCTATGTATTAATGTATTTACAAAAAAATATGTACATATTTATGTATGTTTATCTATTGTCATGTACCCATAGGACAAGCTCTGCGTAGTTTGGGCTAGATGATTTTGTGTGTATGTGATAGAATATTATTATTATTGGTATAACTTACCCTACGTTATAGGAGTAAACCTAAATATATATTGCTTGGGTGATTTTTAGTTTAATTGTAAGTGGACGGATCGGTCCAAAAGTCCCATCAACTCTGAGGAAAAGTAGTAATAGCTAGTGTGGTAGTTTAAGACTCCGCCGAGCGTAAGACAGATAACGACGGAGCTCGTGCGGCGCATATTCAAATCAGTGCGTGGCCACCATAGTAAAATTGTATGGAGGATTTGAAGTGGTTTTTTGATAAATATGTGTCTTTATTGTCAACCAATAACTTAAATATTGGGGACGGACAAATTGTGATATAACTATTTATGTTTCGTTTAAGCTGTAAAATAGGATAGATTTCTACTGTTATAATTTAAAAATCTCGTAACACGAGCTTACGTTTTTGCATTTTTCGTGCAAATTTACGTAATTTTGTAGGCGAAAATATTAATTATTTTAAGTTTTTTACATAGATTAATTGTAAATACATTCATTGTTATGGTAAATGTATATTTTATATTTCTATTAAACAATAAGTGTTGATTTTATTCACTTAACTGTGACCGCCTGGCCGTAGTTCAGTCTATGGTCCGGAGTGAGAGGTCGTGGAACGCCGTCGCCTCCTTTTGTGAGGAAGTCATTTCCATCAAGGAGGCGGCGGAGCGGGAGAGGGAGCGTTTGAACCCTCTCCCCAGCCGCAGAGCCGGGCGCCGGAGGGCGCGGGACGACCTCCAGCCACCCTGAGGTTTGACCTGGGGGTGGCGGGCTTTGTGGGCCTGCCCGCCATCCGTTCAGCACCAGGTCCGAGAGGCGGCGTGCGTGTTCCCACGCGCGCCTCTGTGTTGAGTCCGTCTCCCCTCTAGGGGGGACAGTAGGGAGTGGTAGAAGTGCCTTTAGGGTAGGTCTTTCGTGTAGTGGCCTGCCGTTTCATACGGCGGGCCGAAACCTCGGCGGGGTCGCGACCGCATGCGAAAGTGATTCGCGCGGCCCCGTCGATAGTGGTTTTATCGAGGAACACCGTGGTAGGTTTAGTCGGTATTCCGGGAGGTACTTTATCATCTTAACATCTCATTTTACCCCGGCGAGTCCGACATAACCCCTCCGCCCGCCCCCGCGGAGGGGTATGCGACATGCATTCCACCACGTAAAAAAAAAAAAAAAAAAAACTGTGACCGCCTGTTTTGGCACATTTCGCTCGGCGCAGTCTTAAGCGCTGGTGGCTGGCCGTTGCAACTACGCCGATAGTTATGTTTGGCATTCGCGAAACAATAGTTTCGAATCTGAGTTTTCTTTCTGTTAATTTTTTTTTAAATTTCTTTAGTGTACCCGCGTTCTTTATTGTATCTATCCTGTGGCATAAATTTAAGTTTTCGCTTAGGAATGAACAGAGGGTACTGACTGGGAACATATTTCCTTAAAATCTTTTAGTTGTTTATGTTAATTCCCTGGCCAACGCCTAAAATCCCGCAGACACTACGCATTTTTCGTCGTAACTGGTTTCTTCTTATTGCTTCTTTGAATAAATAATAGTATAAGCAGCTACATATAATGCATTAGCTTTATTAAAGAAAGGATATTAGAGTACTTCGAGTGAATAAAATCTTCATCTCGAGTATACCTAAAATAAAAAAAGAGCAGCGATAGCTCAGTGGGGAGACCAACAGACTGCAATGCAGAGGGTCTCAGGTTCGAACCCACGTCGCGCACCTCTGACTTTCGAAAGTTATATGACTTTTCGAAATTATGTGCGTATTGATTGACAATTATCGCCTGCTCCGTGTCTCGGAGAGCACGTTAAGCCGTTGGTCCCGGCTGCCATGAACATCTATGGCAGTGTCGTTATTGGGAGAGTGTCAACACAAAAGATCCCACTGGGTCGAAGTGTCGCCGGTCTGCACTGACTGGCCCCCACATAAGATACATACATACAAACTTAAAATTAATGCAAAGTACTTTCTTAAATTCTAAAAGCAAATTTTGAGTTGTAACTTCGCTTAAAATCATATGTACAAAATTTAAAATCATCTGCTTTGAGTATATACAAAAGTGAGTAAGTTATTTATATAAAATTGTAAGAACACAACACAAAAACAGAAAATGTTTCTCGTAAATGATAATAGGTAAGCCTTGTGAGACTTAAACATAACTGTAGAAAGAGGGCATAGTGCTCTTCACCTTTATTTATTAATAGGTATGATAGTATAATAATTATATTGGTTCAGCAACATAGGCGTAGTAATATTCAGGAATGGTACTATATTTTGGTTCTGAACATAGTCGTACGTAGACACCTACTGACTGTATACCAATTAATGTGAGCAGCGATAGCTCAGTGGGGAGACCAACAGACTGCAATGCAGAGGGTCTTGGGTTCGAACCCACGTCGCACACCTGTGACTTTCGGAAGTCATATGACTTTTCGAAATTATGTGCGTATTGATTGACAATTATCACCTGCTCCGTGCCTCGGAGAGCACGTTAAGCCGTCGGTCCCGGCTGCCATGAACATCTATGGCAGTCGTTATTGGGAGAATGTCGACACAAAATATACCACTGGGTTGAAGTGTCACCGGTCTGCACTGACTGGCCCCCACATAAGATAAAATACCAATTCCTAATCAGATAATGTGTCATTGGGTCAAGCAACCTTTCTATAAAAGTGTCTGGAGAGAGAAACTCTAGCTCTTGATTAGCAGGGAGCACGTAAAGCCATCGGTCTTGGCTGTCATGAGCACTATGACTATCGGGGTAGTTTTTATCCCCATGACCGACACCGAACGGCCGGTAATCGGATTTAGCGCAAGTTTCCCGATAAAAAGGCTTCAAAATTGAATAGCTTAATAATTTTTTTTGGGTTCTAATCATATGGTGAAATGATTTTTATAATCGGTTACACATCCTTTATTGAGTTTTTTGCTGGTAATGTTGAATCACAAGTTTTCTTCTCTTCATAGAAATATGTTAATATCGATGGACCCTTAATGGTTCGAAGATGGAAAACCATCTTACCACAAAGATTATTTTGAGTTTTAGAAATATCCTTTGTTTCAATTATATGTAGTTTCTACAGCTTCTAGGAAAGCAACATGACAAGGACCCTGCCTGTCTATAGGCAAGGTCCTTGGGACAAAACCGGACGAATTGATACAGTCATCAAAAGCAGCAAAATGGATAATGTATCCTTAAACTATATAGGTATGTAAATCACAGCGTCTATCAACAAGAAAAACTCCGTTAAAGAACAACATATAAACATCGTAGTTATCTCCAGTAAATTAAATCCGCCATTGCGAGAAAAATAAATTGGGCACGATGGCCCGATATAGAAACCATTAGACAGTCAACCGCTTTCCATTTAACCGAAATAATAGCTGGCTGCTTTCTGAGGTACCTAATTTCACTTATCGAGGGAACCGTGCAGTTGATGCCGTGTTTGCCATCTCTTTCGTACTCCCTTTATCATGGTAAACACCTTTTTCTACGGTATATTAACTGACAAGTGTGTCTTGTTTGTTAAAAGGGTTCATTTCTCGATTTTTCGCCTTTTTACTTTCCTCTTTGTTATGTTAAATATGTCTCTAAAGTTTCCTTTGGCGCAGTGTCGCAGTAACTTTTTGTTTTTTGTCTAAAGATTTTGCTTTGTTGTGTCTGGATGGATGTCTTTTGCTGGATCAATCTCGATACTTTTTAAGACACCTCATTACATGTGAGCTAGAAGAGATGCTTCAATGTCATACGTGAGGTCATATCATCGAATGAACACGTGTCTCGTTGAACCCGTAGCATAAAATTGCTTCTATATACAGCGGTGGTATATACGACTATTTTGCATGACGTCGCACATTGGATTCCCGGATCGGGCAAAATATTATTAGGTTTTCTGTCAGGTAATGCGCTGTAGCTGCATGTAGTCTCACATTAGAGCATGTATGTTTAAGACTTTTCCGACTGGTGCAGGTGCTTTCCGGGCACGAATGCTTCGGAAAGTATTTGCACCAGATCGCGAGACGGCAGGCGACCCCGGCCTGCCATGAGTGTGGGGCGCCGGAAGACACGGCGCTCCACACACTGGAGATGTGTGCTGCGTGGGGGCCGCAGCGGCACTCACTTTCGGCCATAATAGGCGGGGATCTCTCCCTGCCGAGTGTGATCAACGCCATGCTCGGCGGCGAGAGGTCGTGGCAGGCAGTGGTCTCCTTCTGCGAGGCTGTCATAGCGCAAAAGGAGACCGTGGAGAGGATCAGGGAGAACAATCTCCTCGCTGATTCTCTCCGGCGCAGACGGACGGGAGCGAGGAGGAGGCGATTTTCCCGCCTTCTCACTCCTATAGTGGCGTCACTGGTACAGCGTCGGGGGACTCTCTACCGGCTTGCATGGCCCCACACGTCTGGAAGGTGTCCTTGGTGAGCAAGGCCACCCCTCCACAGGTGCTGTGGCCCGGTCACCATTAGCCGTGCCAACTGCCGGTGCGGGATGGTGATTGCTAACGCGACTCCATCCCGCCCCACCCCGTTTGCGGAGGGACTGCTCACCCCAGGTTTTTAGTGTGTATACCGACCCCCTTCAGGGGCGGAGAGTCTCACATAATCCTAGACCACTTGCTTAATGATAAGCGAGAAGGATGCTGGCAGCAATTAAATATGTAAGAAATTAGGCAGCTTTTATTTACACGTTATAAATATCAGAAGCAGAATGAATACCTATACATACATTGACCACACATTATTTATACTAAACATTAAATAATAATAATTAAGGATCGCACTTGACATAATTAGATAATAATAACGGTTCGGCCTTGACACTTTTATAGGTAGGCGTTAATCGTAAAACAAAGGATATGTGGCAGCCATCTTGCACGCGCGCCGCTATTAATAGAAAGGCAGGTGGACGGCCATCTTGCTGTAAGTGGGGCTAAGCGCACTAATTCCTTACACGTGTAAAACATCACGCCACGTGTGATGTAGATCGTATGATCTCGAGCTGCGTTGTAGCGTATGGTTTTACTTGCTTACTCACCACTATATCATACACGTCAAATCTAAACAGTGCCTATCATATGACCTTTTAACTATAACATCCCGTGATAAGCACCGTGAAGTGTCATGGGCTAAGGTAAACATGTGAACATTATCACTTTCCTACCACAGGCTCATTTGGTTTGTTTCGGGTTCGCTTAAACGTTCACAGCACTTCATATGTTCTACGCTCTTGCATTGCTGAACATGATAGCAGGAGGATTGCTAAATAGTAATCATTTCCTAGTAAATTAAACATTCATATATGTGACTTTGTGACCTAAATTAATAGGAAAATATTTTTTATTTTGTCAGGTAGAGAATGTCTTACTGACACACGCAGATAGGTTCTATTGATTACTTGAATGGAGTCATATAAATAATTATTCACATTATCTTAAAGGCTAATCAACGACGTGTCGAAATCACACTCATGTCAAGTGATTTGATTAACTGTTACTAATGCAGTTAGCCAATCACAACACATGTGGTTTAACCGAGTGTTAACTAATTGTTGTGATGGTTTACCGTTCAGAATCCGGAGATAAATGTCTGTGAATGCGGTAGTTGGAAATTATTTCCTTTTATAAATATTATGGTATATTCTTTTTATATTTTGGTTAATTTTAATAATAGGTACTCTAGTGGGTAACCGTTGGACTGCCACGCAGAGGTCTCGAGTTCTATCACAAGGCGCGCATCTGTGACTTTACGGAGTTATGTGCGTATTAAATAGTTAATTATCGCTCGCTTTAACGGTGAAGGAAAACATCGTGAGGAAACCTGCATGTCTAAGAGTTCTACATAATATTTTCGAAGATATGTATAGGCTGTCAACTCGCACTGGGCCAGCGAGAGCCGGACTATGGCCTAACCCTTCTCATACTAAGAAGAGGTCGGTGCCCAGTAGTGGGGCAGTTTAATACAGGGCTGATATTATTATAATTAAAGAGCAATAACTCAAACATTTTTTATATACAATAGCTATGACAAATAGCCCTGTACTATAAACAGTGACCACTAAATTTACGAGGGTTATATGACAATGTCAATTTTAGGAAAAGATTGGAAAAGGGAGAGTCAGGCATGTAAGCCTACAAAACTTCTACTCATCGGGCGAAACGCAGTACTTAACACAGTACCTTAACACCGATTTCTTGAAGTGTAAATATGCAGCAAATAGGAATAAACAGTTAGATTAAACTACGGACTACAATCATGGCTTGTCTTGATTATTAATGTACATGTAAGTGGATGCTTATATTTACCATACTGCTGCTTTAGAGGCTACCATCAAATTTTATTAAATGCTTGGGTATGTTCAGTAATAGTTCATGGAGAAATGGTTGCAGCACCTTACAGCTCTTATGATTTGTAAACAAAAACTTGGCGATTAAAAAGAGTGACCATGAGTTTCTTGCCCGTTCTTCTCATGAGCCCTACCCTACACCCTTGCTTTGCTGAACGTGGCAGTAAATGTAAATTCGCATGAAAAAATAGTGTAACTTTGACATTCATAAGTGTTACCTTGTAACCTAATCTGAATAAATTTATTTTGAATTTTGAATTTAAAATAACAACTGATATTGCTGAAATTGTATGACAGCCTTCAGCAATAAACGCCCCAAAATAAAACATATTATCTCCATAAAAATATATTTTATACCGGAATACTGATTCTTGACGTTTTGCCTTAATTTCCAATCTGAAAAAAAAACCATTTTCTTTTTTTAAATCGTGCTTAAGTAATACACTTCAAATGTCAGACGTCGTATAAATTAGGATTTCAAATTCAGATAGAAAGTATTTATAAAGGGAATTTTTATGAGCTAGATTTCCCCTGCCGGCTTTACTCGGATTATGTGAGTGGTCAGAATTACATTAGAGCGGTAAGTTTTAATGTTAATAAGAAATTGTTTACTTGGTTAATTGCTTGAATGTTACAACGGTAACAAATGTTCTTCATCAGGGTCTCGGTATCAATTTTCGAGTTGAGCGATGTATTTTGGGTATTTCTAACAAGAATACTTTCTTATAATACAATATAATATAATAATAATATAATATAATAATAATAATAATCTTTATTTGCTAGAAACGCGGCTACGAAGATTACACTATTTTTAATTTTATTATAGACTACTATATATAAGTATATATATAATTATGTGCGTATTGATTGCCAATTATCGCCTGCTCCGTGCCTCGGAGAGCACGTTAAGCCGTCGGTCCCGGCTGCCATGAACATCTATGACAGTCGTTATTGGGAGAGTATCGACACAAAAGATCCCACTGGGTCGAAGTGTCGCCGGTCTGCACTGACTGGCCCCCACATAAGATACATACATATATATATATATATATATATATATATATATACTTTTATGTATGTATATAGTATAGATATATTGTTATAAGTTTATATTTATTATTTTATCCCATTTTTTGTATGTTTTATTTTCTTATGCATTGGTGTGTAAAGTATTGTTAGTAGGTCTGCGAGAATATCAGCGTTGCAGTCTATACTGCAACAATAGCTGACGCAGTTGCCTTATTTGATCTCCATGTAACGTTTTCTGTTTAAATTGTATATATTATTGTTTTTTAAAATTATGTATGTATGGAAATTCAAATAAAACATTTTTCTTTCTTTCAAAGATGTTCAAATAGTAAAATAAGCACAGCATATCTCACCGTATGAACGGTATGCAAAATAAATATTTAAGATTAACAATATGTGAATATTAGATAATTAAGATAACAAAAATACTGTATGAAATAAAATAAATATTGTCCTTAATTAATTAGCATTGCCAATTTATGTCATGAATTAAATTACATTGATTAAGGAATTTTAATATTGTATTAAATTATAATTAAAACATATAATATCATTACATATTTACGATACATTATTAATGAAATTATATGTCTATTATTTTTATATATTTGCACATTATAGCATATGTATGTGTGTGTATTATAAGATAGAGTTTGGATGTATGCTCGTTGTATACGCTCTGTTTGTCAGTGATGCTACAACGGATTGTAGCATCACTGATAAACAGAGCGTATGACCTCTGTGACCCTGAACACCTAGAAAGTGGGCTCACACATGTTCAGGACGTACTTAGTTGCAACGGATATAAGGGTCGGTTCGTACATTGTCCGAGGAGAAGGGATAGCCAACCTGGGGTCAGCAGAGTGCCGGCATACATGCCGTATATAAAAGGAGTAACGGACAAAGTTGGAACAGTACTGAAGAAATATTCCATAAAGACCGTATATAGTCCGTTCTCCAAAGTAGTAAGCTATCTGCGCACTCCAAAGGATGTTATTCCTTCTCAAACACCTGGCGTCTACAAGGTGGATTGCAGTTATGGTAGTTCTTATATCGGACAGACCAAACGTACAATCGCTGAAAGGGTCAAGGAACATATCACATCTGTTTATCAATTCCACGGGCTTTTTATTCGAAAATTTCATTACACGCTCTACATTGTTTTCAAGTGTCTCCTAGCCATGACCGCGTTTTAAAGGAAGCCCAATAAACAAGGATTTGGGATCGAGAAATCACGGATTTGAATCCCATCCTATGCACTACCGACGTGACCCCACTCCTAACATAAGTACTCTTACTTATATCTATATATATAAAACTCTTCCGTTACTGAGTGACTGACAGACAACGCACAGCCGAAACTACTGAACGCAAGAAGCTGAAATTTGGCATGTATGTTCCTTGGAGAGTGTAGGGGAGCACTAAGAGAGGATTTTTGGAAATTTTTCTTCTTTTATTCTTCACACGGGAACGGGACTTACGCGGGTGAAATCGCGGCAAAACTACTAGTATTATAATATATATTAATTTATATACATATATATGCTTATCAATTATAATGTATATAATTTATATCATACGTAGTTTTGTGTTTGTAAAATATTACAATGAGTAGCTGATGTACGTCCGGGCGTCACTTGGGGTTACCAAATAATATCAGGTTTAAGGTATATATATATAATATATCAATATTGGTTTGAGGTATCAACCACAAACCAACAACAAACCTAAGTGATGACCTCATTTTTCATTGTATAAACATGTACTTTTTTTGTTTTCTGTGTTATAATATTTGTATAAGAACGTGTACCTATGTTTGGAAAAAAAATTCTTACTTACTTACTCTAGCTTAGCTGAAGAGGTTAACAAAAATACTAGTAATTTGTAGTCCCAGTTATTTTATAACTCCAAATATTTCTTTTGTCAGATTACAATAAATATTGTATTGTAATCTGACAAAAGAAATAACATATGAACTGTATAAGCTAAAAGGCTATACGTAGCTCTAATGTAACAAAGGACAGGCATTAAACAACCATATTTTATTAACATTTAAAAGAGAAAATATTTTTTTCGAGTTCACATTTTTAATAATACCATTTGACCTACTTAAACAAATATTTTTCAACCCAGAGATGCTCATCGATTTGGTCGAAAGGTCGTCGTATAGGGAGTGAAATAAAAAAGTAATAAAAACCGTCCGTGGTGTTATTATTTCCTGTTATTTTGACAGTACCCACTACTTGAGGGCAGGGAGGGAGGGAGGAGAATCCTCTATAGATGAACTGCTAAGTAAACACACTAGTACTGGCAATATAATTTTGAGAGTCAATAAGTTAAGCAATATTTTTACTAATAATTATTTTGTTCTACTAATATAGGCAATACCTTATCGTTTACTCGGATAAATACTTACATATCTATCCTAGGAAACGACGTTTTTTGACTGCACGGATGTCATAGTAGTTTCAGTGGTCTAATGTCGTGGCATTGACATTCATACAAGGAACACAAAGAAAACCCAATCAGCAGAACTATTTGTGAATCACACATTATTTTTTTCCCTGTGTTGTTCCAAACACGCAGTCTTTGTAAAGTCGACTGTGACATATGAATTATTCCTAATGCGGTAGTTGTCTTTTTAAAGAGTATCTTAAATAAGATAAGCTATATTATGCCAAAATTTAATGACTATGTATGTACGATTTCGTACACTTGATAGTTGTTGTGGTTTGGTGAGTGCGGAGAGGAGAGAAAAGACACAAATTGCACTAAATAGTCACGTATAATCACGTATAGGTTACGATAACACGAGTTAGGTTTTGGCAATTCGTTTCTCTAATGTCTATACGTAGCGATAGTAAAGTTAGCACTGAGTTGCTTTTATAATAATTTACATAATTTCTGATGATTATGTAAATGACGCGCGGCCGACTGAATGATCGACCGAATGAGATTGTACAATGTACCCACCGGAAATATACTTTCTTCTTGGTCCGGCCTGCTTGGTCTGGACTCCTGTAAATGAGGTCTCAGGTAATATTCCAGTAGGCAAGTAGTATTAGACATGCTCAGTATGTGTATTACTCCCACATTTCGCCAACTATGGCTTTAAGTCCTACGTTTTACCGGGCACAGTTTCAGATTCTATGCTGTTACTGAGATATTGGTGACAGAATAACCTAATAATACTTTCCTGACCCAGTAATCGAATCCAAGACCTCAGAACAGCCGCGTTCACTAAGACACCGAGGCAATATATGTACTTATAACTACTTATATTGTCTAAACACGTACTTATTCCCTTAACACTTATATTATTCAATACTAAATGTGATATTTCTATTTTCATGTCACTATAATTACACATGCATATGCTTGTCGATGACCAAGTAATACTTGCGTCATCAGCAGAAGAGTTGCAGGCGATGGTAACTATTATGCATGGTGCTTTTGAGAGTAAAGGAATGAAAATAAATGTAAGCAAGACGAAAGTAATGGTATCTGAAAAGGAAGAGTGCGTGACGATGTGTAATATTATGATGGATGGAGAAAAAGTGGAGCAAGTGAAAGAGTTTGTATATTTGGGTACTTTGTTTACAAGGGATGGTAAACATGAGGGAGATATTGAAAGGAGAACGATTGCGGGCAATAAAGTGAATGGAGCTCAACGCGTTTTTATGAACAGTTGAAATGTATCCGAAAAGAAATGACAGCGCTGAGAAATATATGTAGTGTGACTCTGAAAGATAGAATAAGGAATAGTGTGATTAGAAAGAGATGCGGCATGAAAGTGGATATAGTGACAAGAATAGAGAAGGGTATGTTAAGCTGGTTTGGGCATCTAGAAAGAATGGACGAGGAAAGACTGACTAAGAAAGTTTATAAGGCTAGTGTGAATGGAATAGTCGCAAGAGGAAGACCTAGGCGAACTTTTCTTAATCAGATCGGAGGCGTTCTGGACAAAGTCTAGGTTAAGAGCACCTTGAACCGACGGGCGTGTATGAGAAATGTGATGAAAGTGAATGAAAGTGAATAGCAAATGGAAATCCGTAGTCTCTGCCTACCCCTCTGGGAAACAGGCGTGAATCTATGTATGTATGTATGCATACGCTTATGACAACACCCAATGCAGTCTGGTGGAACTGTCAAGCGATTTAAGATAAATATTATACTCGATCATATTGTTTACCTTACATTGCAGGTAATATCCGCTTCATAATATACAAGATGAGTTTCTCAACTGGAATCTCTTTACTGGTAACCTTACTCGTGTAAGTCAAGAAGGAATATTTTTAGCTCTACTGAACATTTTCAACCGTAATAAAACTTAAGTTCTGCTATGGATTATACATATAATAAAATAATATCAGCCCTGTATTAAATTGTCCCATTGTTGCTGGGTACAGGCCTCTTCTCAGCGTGAGAAGGATTGGTATATAATCCATCACGTTGGCTCAGTGTGGGCTTGCAGACTTCACATATCTTCGAAAACATTATGGAGAATCTCTCAGATATGCAGGTATCCTCACAATGTTTTAATTTTACATTTTGTATTTTCTTGTATGGCGTACAATACAAATAAATGTTTAGTTGACCATATATTATTATTCCGACTAAGCTTTATAAATCATCTAGCATCTCCAGTGTAAATACGTTTGTATCGTCTCCTTATCCTCGTATCCTTGTTTATCTATCGGACAAGTTTCATCCAAATCCATTTAACGGTTTATGCGTGATTGAATAACAAACAGTCAAACATCTTCACAAACTTTGTCATTTATAATATTAGTAGGACTGGACAAGACAAACGCACTTATTTCATCCTCAATCTTCATTATTCATCGAAACTGCACCATCGAGCTCCTTAAAGAACTATCTTTGAACAAAAATCGTCAAGATTATCCTCACACAACTTCTAAACTGGCCGTAACTTGCTACGAAGTCTATCCCCACACTTAATTTTCCTCAAAGCTAACATGATTACGGTAAATGGAGGGAACGTTTATTCGTATCCAAAAAACGTGTATTTCGTCTTATGGCACTTCGGTCCAGTGTGCTAACTGCTTGTGAGGACACTCTTGTAGGGTTGTCACGCGAATGTTATTTGACGAATTATTTTCTTATTTATCTTGGCTACGCTTGGCTTTTCGCCATCGACTGCTTTGAATTTTGTTACAGACTAATAAAGCATTTTGACATAAGAAAAACAAATCAATTTTCCCTTTCATTTTGACTTGGGTGTGTCTGTGATAGATGATAATTTTTAAAGTGCTATAATTAAATATCGGTTGTGCCAATTTGGTAAGGGTAGCAAATTATTGGTACCCATAATATTATAAGCTTCTTCTTCTCTCTTAGCCTTTATTATTCCCAAGTCACTTGGGGTCGGCTTTTCTGGTCTAACCAGATTTGGCTGGATATCAGTTTTTACACGGAGCGGCTGCCACCTGACCTCCGCAACCCGAAGGCTAACAATATCCTAAAGCTAGACCAGTGTCAGGATATTAGAGGGTACTGACTGTCCCAATAACGACTGCCATAGATGTTCATGGCAGCCGGGACCGACGGCTTAACGTGCTCTCCGAGGCACGGAGCAGGCGATAAATGTTAATCAATACGCACATAATTTCGAAAAGTCATATAACTTCCGAAAGGCATAGGTGCGCGACGTGGGTTCGAACCCGAGACCCTCTGCATTGCAGTCTGTTGGTCTCCCTACTGAGCTATCGCTGCCCGATAATATTATAAGCTATTTAATTTAAAAATAACTAGTATTCTTGCCTTAAGAGTGGATACACTTCGTCATGTTGTGCAATGGCTGGCAATTGAAGATCTATACCTATACCGATAAATACCAATACTTGCAATCAAGAGATTGCGCCTTGCGATTCGATTATTAATTCACTTTTAAGGTTTAGGTTTAGGTTTAAAGATCTTTATTATCACCAAGACAACTCGTCACTTATGTGATAACATAACTAATAAAGAAAAAAATTAATATCCGTCGTCGCATTCACTGTATAAACTACTCAAATTCACAAACAATTCCGAAGGCAGGCCAAGCCACACTGCGCAAAACTATAGACATAATGTTACATTTGATTTGACTCATTTCATATATACATAATTATATCCTATACATCATTATTTAAAATCCATGCTTTCTTGGTTCTTTGGAAATTATAGTAAACACAATTTTTTTTACTAAAGAATATACAATATTAAGTAAGTAACCGCAACATATTATTATTCGGTCTCTGTAGTGAGGTGCCGGGTTAATCGCTTTTTAGTTCTCCCTAGCCTTTATTATTCCCAAGTCACTTGGGGTAGGCTTTTCTAGTCTAACCAGATTTGACTGGATATCAGTTTTTACACGGAGCGGCTGCCACCTGACCTCCGCAACCCGAAGGCTAACGATAAGGTTAGACCAGTGTCAGGATATTAGAGGGTACTGACTTTCCCAATAACGACTGCCATAGTCGTTCACGGCAGCTGGGACCGACGGCTTAACGTGTTCTCCGAGGCACGGAGCAGGCGATAATTGTCAATCAATACGCACATAATTTCGAAAAGTCATATAACTTCCGAAAGTCAGAGGTGCGCGACGTGGGTTCGAACCCGAGACCCTCTACATTGCAGTCTGTTGGTCTCCCCACTGAGCTATCGCTGCTCTTTTTAGGGTTAATCGCTTTTTAATGGAATACAATTTTAAACTCAATAATATTGATATTCGTATTTGCCATAACTGTCACTGGAGCAACTACTTTAGCAATTTTACTGAAACAGAGAGATTGGTACCTACTTTGTACTTATGTCCTTTCTACTTGAATGAGTAGTGACAACCCTGTATGTTCCCCAGAGAAACTACAAATTACAGAGCCTTAGGACCTTTAATTTGGCGACATTCGATTGACGTGACTATTGCGGCAATCGCACGCTTCTTCGCCTTAGTTTAAGTACAACCAAATTGTACTGACAACGTTTTAAAAAAGTTTAGCTGAGTAATTAACCGTTTCTCGTTTCTTATAGCTTTTTAATGGGTTGATTGCTGCGACACGCTTGCTTAGAATGTTATTAGTGTAATATTAATTAAGCATTATTGAAAAACACTCGACTTTTGCGCTGGTCTGGTCCCGGGATTGATACCTAGGTCGATTAAAGATTGAGAATATTTTATTTGTGAAAACATGAGTATACATACAAAATATGCAAGTTGGTCAGTCAACAAAATTCTGTGTAGTTTGGCCTTTCAGGCGCACAAATATACTGTCAGTAATATAGAACGAACAAAATTACGATCCATTATAAAAAATAAAGTGCCTTTATTAGAATTCAATAGTTAATTTAAAATGACAACACTATTTCATATATAACAATAATAATAATGATTCATTTTCTTTTCCACAAAGGTAACTTAAGACTATGATTAAAATACTTATATAATAACAACAAAAGACCCTTGTGGGAGACTGGTATATATGTATACATATATATATATAGCATGCAATCCTATTATTCCCTGTATGTGGTAATATGCCTTCTCTTATAACTGTCATTTGTGATTTTTTTCCAAATTCACCAATTCTTTCCGAAGCCTATTATATAATACTAGTAGTTTTCCCGCGGTTTGCCCCGCGCAAGTCCCGTTCCCGTGTGAATATCGGGTTTTACCCCTTTCACCCCCTTAAGGGTGGAATTTCCAAAAATCCTCTCTTAGTGCTCCCCTACACTCTCCAAGGAACATACATGCCAAATTTCAGCATCTTGCGTTCAGTAGTTTCGGCTGTGCGTTGTCTGTCAGTCACTCAGTAACGGAAGAGTTTTATATATATATAGATTGGCGTCGCTTTTACGCATAAATGCAGTTTTTGAACTACGTAGACATTAGACGGAGAACAGTGTCTATGCAACTGCTACGGCTCTGATACGCGTGGAAACAGGTGTTAGTTATGATTCACAAACATGACTACTTCTAATAAATACAAGTAAGGTACAAACAATATTTTCTTTTTTATATAATAGACTTTCCAGCTTTCGCTAGTTTTTTATGTAATTATCGTCGTAATGTACCGTTTTTATTCTTTAGAAACGTTCATTCTTTATTTCGGTATAATCCCTGAGAAGTGAAAGCCGCCGTTTTTCAAAAATTTAAAATTTAATAACTCCGTGGTAATGGATAGCGCCTATTAAAACACTAAGCGATGCTTGCTACCAAAAGTCAGTCTTCACTCATATGAAGGCGTTTTAAGAGTGTTATTCTTATAATATAATATGTAAGTATTCCAGAACGCTCAGGTGATCCCGCCGATGAATTATTATACTCTAATGCATAAGTGGTGAGATTGACGTCGAGAGTGAGAACTCCACAGATTAGTCTGTGGGATTGTCTGTGCGATTGATATTTATAAATGGTTATTAGTCATAAATCTTGGTTATGTATTTGAGTGAATGATATTTATGAAACAATACATTTCCTTGTAAGGAGTAAGGACCCAACGCTTTTAGTACTTGCTGTCATATAGTTATACAATCGTGATTACAGATGATACGGGCGGTCTCCATAAACCAATATCTGATCTACTTAACTTTAAAACATCCAAGAATCGAACTCGGACCCGTTACCTTACACCAAAATAAGTTTAGTGTTTAAGATAGAAACCCAAAACCTTCAAAACTTTACTGATCTAACCCCATGTTTGTTACCACTAAGTTAAAACTTAGGTACAAAGAAATAATCATAAAAAGAAATACCCCCAATTCTAATAAAAAGTTTGTTTGTCGATAGTAGTTGTAAAAGACATACTACCAAAAGGGGTTATTACGTTCTTTGTAGGAATAAAAATGGCTATCAAACTTTAGTGGATATTATGATAAAGAAATAATAAGTTTAATTTTACCCACACCACTAGTTATTGGAAGCATTCAAGTATTTTGGTATACTACAAAGTTGGCAAACAGGCACAAGGCCTTACTGATGGTAAATGGTTACCAACGCATATGACCGCTTGTATTATCCAGTATTTCATTCGCGAGTTGTCAATCTTTTGAAGGGAAAAATACAAAATAATAATATCTGCCCTGTATCAAACTGTCCCACTGCTAGGTATGGGCCTCTTCTCACAGTATGAGAAGGGTGAAGCCAGAGTCGACCACGTTAGCCCACTGTGAGTTGGCAGACTTCAAATATCTTCGTGATTGATATGTACGGAAAACTGTCAGACACGCAGGTTTCATGACGATGTTTTTCTTCACTGTTAAAGCAAGTGATAATTAACTATATAATACGCACATAACTTCGAAAAGTCCGAGGTCTTCGAGGTCCGAGTCGAGGTCTGCCTTGGGATCGAATTTGAGGCCTCTGTGCGGCAGTCCGATGGTCACCCACTAGGCTATCGCTTACTTGATGAAAGGAAATGTATATAAGAAATGGAATATATAGGTATACTAGATGTGCCCGCAGTTTCACCCGCGTTTATGATTACTGCGCCGCCCCCGTGGGTCGTAGCGTGATGCTATATAGCCTATAGCCTTTCTCGATAAATGGGCTATCCAACACAAAAATAATTTTTCAATTCAGAGCAGTAGTTCCTGATATTAGCGTGTTCAACCAAACAAACAAACAAACTCTTCAGCTTTATAATATTAGTATAGATAAGATAAGATAAAAAGGACCGCAATATAATACATTGACTAAATAAATAATTGTCACGATTGAGCTTTTTTATGGTCCAAGCTATTTTTACCAAATTTCGTATAATTTTTGACTTCTTTAACTGCGTGGATGGCGTAAGTGGTCACCTTGCCGCTACCACCGCACCGAGTGTTGTGGCTTCGATCCAGAATCAGAATTATTTATTTGTTAAACATAGGTAAATACAATTATTGAAGGTCTTCAATAATTAAATAGTCCACTATGTTTTGCTATTAAAACACAACAACCGCTGGATCAAAATGGAACAAAAGTTTTTGGGATTTACAAAATATTGAAATTAAACTACTATATACGGATTTTTTCGCGTTGTTTATTTGTCACTTTATTACATAATTTTGAAAAACTGTTGCACCACTACTACTTCTATTAAACTTTACAAATTTTAAGCTAATTGAATTATTATTAAAACTATTTAAACTATTTAGATTTAATTTAATTTTACACTTTCCCCGACGTTTCGGTTGCTTTTCAGCAGCCATGGTCACGGGGAGACTAAGATGGTAGTTGTCTCAATGTTCCAGCGTAGTTATTTCAAAGTACCCGAACATAATTTAATCATTGGTGTTTCTATTTACGCAGAATGAGCTCAAAGTATCATGAAGTCTAGCTGTGGTTTGCTTCTTCTTGGGTTTGACTATTTTTATTACTGGATCCCAAGCTGGTGGTACATTCCAACCATCTTCTCTATTAAAATTAGGATGTTTTTTGATTTCAATAGCCTCGCGAAGCATCCTTGGTAGGAATCGGTGTTCTTTAGCGAGAATCTGTGGTTTGTCAAATCTCAGGTAGTGGTTGGTCCCCTGTTGCACATGTTCACACACAGCAAAATATTATTTTATTATTAATATTTACAAAATATAGTAATTTTGAGTCTGGGTGTTCTTAATGTCCGTGGTTTTAATATTTCTAAGGACTCTGGCAATATAGAAATTATTCAGAGAGAGACAGTAGTCTTAAAAAAAAGCTGTTGTCGGTCTGAGCACGATTGACTAACAAACATCCAATTATTCACATTAATAATAAAAACTAAAATCTAATAGATAACTAGAAAAGTAGCTAGAACGATGTTATCAGAATATAATAAGGCTTCTTACAGACGAGATTTAAGCATAGAAACCATCCGGCGAGAGAACACAAAGAATAAAATGCCAAATGGATTTACGAAATTCAATTTGCAGAAATGTCCACCACCAAAAGAACTTCGTCACGTAATTACGATAGTGCTTTCATTGCTACCTACTTTACAAGTAATATTTTGTGCTTCATTGAATTGTCTATCAGCGTTTAATGTCTTAGAGGACTGGAAGATTGGGACCCAGGCACAAAACTTTATTCATAGATGACTTAAAGTATGTATGTATGTATCATATGTGGGGGCCAGTCAGTGCAGACCGGCGACACTTCGACCCAGTGGGATCTTTTGTGTCGACACTCTCCCAATAACGACTGCCGTAGATGTTCATGGCAGTCGGGACCGACGGCTTAACGTGCTCTCCGAAGCACGGAGCAGGCGATAATTGTCAATCAATACGCACATAATTTCGAAAAGTCATATAACTTCCGAAAGTCAGAGGTGCGCGACGTGGGTTCGAATCCGAGTGGTGATGGTGATTGCTAACGCAACCCCATCCCGCCCCACCCCGTCGGCGGAGGGACTGCTCACCCCAGGTTTTTAGTGTGCATACCGAACCCCTTCAGGGGCCCAGAGTCTCACATAACCGCCCTCCCCCTTCGGGGGAGAGGGGTATCCATAAAGGATTTTCCTGGGTCAAAAAAAAGGTCCGTAATTCACTACACTGCCCCATTACGGGTTGGTAGACTTCACATATCTTCGAGGTCATTATGGCAAGCTCTCAGATATGCAGACTTCCTCACGATGTTTTCCTTCACCGGTTAAGGCGAGCTATTTAATACGCACATAACTCCTAAAAGACAGAGGTGTGTGCCTTGTGATTGAACTCGAGGTCTATACGTGGCAATGCATAGGTCTCCCACTAAGCTACTGCTGCTAAAAATAAAAAATTCTTAATTGAAAACGATTCTGCACTTTTGATTGTTACACATCGCAGGCTTAAAATCAAAGAGGCGAAAAGCCAGATACAGACATTCTATGGCTTGAAGCCGACGATATATTAAAGAGAACGTATCGATTCACTTTGTGACACCATACATAAAAATCTTCGGAGGTAGTAACGCTTATACTGATGTAAATTTGGTCCAAAATCCGCAGGAAATGTTTTTCGTGCCATACATATTCGCATTTATAATTATTCTCGAAAATTCTTGTTTAAATTTAATATGTGCGCAGTAACTCATCCCTATTACTTAAGAATATAATCATTAACAAGCCCAAACTCTTGCTCCAAAGTTCAGTCCTTAATACTGTTATAGAGAATATACTAACAGGAAAACTATAATTCTTTATGTTACTTTGAAATCGAAGTCTTAAATCTCCTAACCGACCTCAAACATGAAACCAATAAAGAAGCTAAAACACTTCACTCAAAAAGTCACGACCAAGACACGACGCTATCCCAATACTATTCTAGAAAATAAAAACCACCTATTCATGAATTGACCATAGACATTTATATTGCAAACACAACCAGCATGTAAGCACCGAGTTATAAAGCAAGCTGGTTATTCAACACACATTACGATCCTTTCCACCCATTCACATAAGTTAAACTTTAAATAAATTACACATGTACCAGTTGTTTACACATTCAGTATAATTTAATAAGGGTTTTATTTCAATGCAGCCTCCAAATTAATTTCGGTCCAACATTAAAATTAAGGCAGTTGGGAATATATAACTAATGT
The DNA here is from genome assembly GCA_930367265.1 of Catocala fraxini. Classification (NCBI taxonomy): domain Eukaryota; kingdom Metazoa; phylum Arthropoda; class Insecta; order Lepidoptera; family Erebidae; genus Catocala; species Catocala fraxini. The sequence goes on from OV884038.1 coordinate 24,521,169, forward strand.
TCTTAGTTTAATACGTGGTTTATTGTTGTTAAGATGTTTTGTGGGTAGTTTGTATTAATAGTAAATTGTTGAAGTGATTTAAAAGTTGTTTGGGTTGTCTTATGATATTTAAACTTGGGCACGCCACAATCGTGGCGGTAAGTCCCGTGTTTGAGGAGTGGCTGGAGAGGCGGCATGGCGCCCTCACCTTCCGGCTGACACAGGTAATGACTGGCCACGGTTGTTTTGGCCAGTTCCTGTGTCGTATACGCCGGCAAGAGACGCCCGGTTGTCACCACTGCGGCGACTGCCGCGACGTTGTTGAGGACACGGCGCTGCACACTTTGGCGGTTTGCCCCGCCTGGGCATCGCAGCGCCGTGAGTTGATCGTGGCAGTCGGATTGGTTGCCCTCTCGCTCCCGGCCGTAGTTCAGTCTATGTTCCGGAGTGAGAGGTCGTGGAACGCCGTCGCCTCCTTCTGTGAGGAAGTCATTTCCATCAAGGAGGCGGCGGAGCGTGAGAGGGAGCGTTTAAACCCTCTCCCCAACCGCAGAGCCGGGCGCCGGAGGGCGCGGAACGACCTCCAGCCACCCTGAGGTTTGACCTGGGGGTGGCGGGCTTCGTGGGCCTACCCGCCATCCGTTCAGCACCAGGTCCGAGAGGTGGCGTGCGTGTTCCCACGCGCGCCTCTATGTCGAGTCCGTCTCCCCTCTAGGGGGGACAGTAGGGAGTTTTAGAAGTGCCTATAGGGTAGGTCTTTCGTGTAGTGGCCTGCCATTTCATACGGCGGGCCGAAACCTCGGCGGGGTCGCGACCGGACAAACAAAAATATACTAAAAGTGAGGGTGAATCAAGATTCTTCTGCCTCACAAACGGAGACATGACATCGCAGCACCAGTCAGCTTGTGACCACGGCCGGTGTAACCTGGTCGAAACGTCAAGCATAAAAAGATAAACATTATGCGTGATCGTGTTAATACCCGTTACATATTATATATATATCATGCAACGCGAAAGTTTAAAAGTTATTGCTGTGCAGATATAGCCTGGTTTTTTCTTTTCAAAGTTATATACGTACTTAATAATAGCGATATCTTAAGCCGGGTACTCACTAGGGAACCGTAACTGTAACATGCGTGATACAGTAACGAGGTTCTAGTGTGTACGCTTTTTACAATTACGGCTCACGACGACGCCAGAACGCTTTCACTGAGCGTACTCATTTTGCGAGCTATAAATGTAACCAAACATACAGTAACGAGGTTCTAGTGTGTACGCGTTTTACAATTACGGCTCACGACGTCGCCGGAACGCTTTCACCGAGCGTACTCATTTTGCGAGCTGTAACTGTAACCAAACAGATACAATAACGAGGTTCTAGTGTATACGGGGAGTAACGAACGGGGAGGCCTGCTCTGCCCTCAGTTTTGGTTTGTAAATCCACGATGTCGGACGAAGTGTCTCTCGCCTGTGCAGCATACTTACTTATAGATGCCTTACTCGATGATTTTAAACGGCCACGAAGATGGTGGATTCATAGAATGTATCGAGAAAGAAGTGATCTACTGTTCATATTGAAAAATCAAGAAATTAGTGGTCATTACAAAAATTTCACAAGAATGAATGCAACTGACTTTGAATATCTCATGAATTTAATCGGTCCCAAAATAGAACGAAGAAACACTGCATTTCGAGAAGCTGTGTCGGTTCAAGACAGGTTAGCTGTGACGCTGAGATACTTAGCTACTGGTGATTCTTTTACAAGTTTGCAATACCTGTTTCGTATTTCCAAACAAGCCATAAGCTCGATTATACCAGAAGTGTGTCAGGCCTTAACAGGAGCATTGAAAGAACAAATCAAGGTAATTATTTAATGTAATTAATAATTAATTATACATAGTCGTCGAAATTCATGTCTGACGAATACTGGCTACTGCTGCTGTGTGGAGAGTATGGCGGGTTTTGAGAAGAAGTAGAAGCAGGGCCTGCTGTGTCTAAGTCCACATAAGGGGTTTCTTTATTTGTAGCCATGGAAGAGGTTGAATTGCGTGGAGATTTTTGGTTTTGTGTAGCAGAATAGTAACCATAATTTTGCATAGAATTGTAATAGCCTTGATCGGCACGCATAATGATCTGAAATATTTCGTGTTGAATTGTGTTTTTTGTGTCCCTTGAGTAGTTTTTCATTTTTTCTTGTATGAAATCGAAGAAAGACTTTAGTTCCATATCCTGTTCTGGCTTATTTGCCGTATTTTTCAATATTCCGAAAGCCTCTTTTAGCATTTGTAGTTTGGGATCGGACTTTAGCTTTTTATTGGGAGGCTCAAGTGATGGTGGGGGGCTGTTGGCATTAGTATCGCTCTTATCCTCCACCTGCAAAAAATCGTGTGTTTATTAATATGATCAATAATAATAAAAATATCGTTTGTTGTAGATGCCGACAAATCGTGATGAATGGCTTGAATGCAGCAGAGAGTTTGAGAAACTATGGCACTTTCCACATGTAATTGGGGCTATCGATGGCAAACATATTCTTATCCAGTGTCCATTCAATTCTGGAGCAGAATACTACAATTATAAATCTCAGTTCAGCATCGTATTGTTGGCATTAGTAGACGCACAATACAACTTTATGTACGTACATATTGGGATTCAAGGAAGAATTTCAGATGGAGGTGTATTACAAGGATGTAGTTTGAAAAGGATGATGGATGAGAAATCTTTAAATTTACCGGAACCCGTATCCCTACAAAATCGCAACAGGCTACTTCCCTTCTACTTCCTCGGTGATGCAGCATTTCCTTTGGGAGAAAATCTAATGAAACCATACGCGGGCACCCATCCGATAGGATCTAAAGAAAGAATTTTTAACTATCGGCTGTCAAGAGGCCGAAGAGTGGTCGAAAATGCATTTGGGATTCTTGCTAGCGTTTTTAGAGTACTAAGAAAACCAATATTACTCCAGCCAGAAAAAGTTGAAACGATCGTAATGACCCTAGTGCTTCTGCACAACTTTCTAAGGCGTTCTTCCTCATCTTCGGTATACACACCCCAAGGCTCTTTTGATAATGAAAACACAGAGACTGGTGAAGTTATACCAGGAACTTGGCGAAGCGAAGCGGAAGGCACATCGTTTCGTCCGTTATACGCCATTGCTCGCCGTTCAGCGGCAAATTTTAAAGAAAATCGTGAAGAACTTGCTCATTATTTTTTAAATGAAGGTAAAATACCATGGCAGCACATGTATGCGTAAAACTGAGATAGTAAAAATCTACCCACCTGTTCATTCGCATCTCCAGCCTCAAGTCCTTTTCGAGGTGTGAAACGATCATTCAAGAATCCTAGCACCTTAAATGCATACCATTTACTTTCGTAAATCTCGTCTTTTCCTGTAATAAGAAATGTTACAAAACAGTTATATGTACCTAAAAGTTATTATTAAAAAAAACAATAAATAAATATTAACAATTAATAAATAATTTAGTTGGTGTGAGAGTAAATACCTTTCCCCGTTCCCACTGATTTCTTAATTTTCATGCGCTCCCTTCTGTACGAAGCCAATAAATTAATCATTTTTTGTTAGCATGCTTCCCCACTTTCATTAATTATACTTCCGATTTTGGCCCAGGCATCTTCTTTCAAATGTTTTTTGTAATAATCTTTGTCCTTAGGGTTCCATAGTACAGTATTTTCCCTGTAGGCGTCTATCAGCAAAAGACATTTATCCTCTGACCATTCACTCATGATGACGAAGGAATATAACTCAAAAACTAATATAATAACTCGTAAACACAGCTGGTTCGCAGCGTCTAGCAACAACCTCTCCTCATGACGTCCACGAACGCACTGCGAGCGCTCTTTGATCCGCGGCAAAAACCGACAATCGTCGGCTCGCTGCGAGTCGCTCGTCGCAGGCTCGCGAATCACGTACACACTATGTTTTTGGTAACAGTAACGGTTACAGTTACGCGCAACGTTACGCGTTCAGAAATGAGTACGTTGTAAACATCGGCTCGCTGCAAACCGCACGCGTACCGCTCGCAACAGGTTAGCGAAACACGTACACACTATGTTTTTGGTAACAGTAACGGTTACAGTTACGTGCAACGTTACGCGATCAGAAATGAGTACGTTGTAAACATCGGCTCGCTACAAACCGCACGCGTACCGCTCGTAGCAGGTTTGCGAACAACGTACAAACTATGTTTTTTGGTTACAGTAAATGCAATAGTTACAGTTACAGCTCGCTAGTGAGTACCCGGCTTTATACAACTGGCAATGCACAATCATGTTGATGTAGATATATGAGATATTATTATATGTGAAAGATTTGCGTTACATTTTTAAGATGTGCGAAGTCTGCCAACCCAACTTGGGCCAGTATAGTTGCCCAATAATTTACATACTGACTTTAGACTTAGTACTTTTCTCACTCTTATCATATAGGCAACACGTCTACTGGGCATAAGATTCTACTTGTGCTTAGTAGACGTGTTGGCTACAGTTTTCAAACAGGGCTTATATTATTATACTTGTTCAACCTACCGACGATAAAACATTACCAACACTAATCTTCATACATTTGGTCAATGTAAAGGATATTTTCTGATACATCGATTTACGAAACGTTAGGCACTAAACTTACAAAGTCTGCCGATAAGCCGAAAAATTCTGTTCCCCGACCCCCTATTATAAGTAATTTATCGTTTGAACCGACTCAAGTTTGGGGTACAGTCATAAGCAGCAGGCGGCACAGTGATTGCAGCCAAGGTCAAACGAACTAATATTAAAGTGGACCCAACGTTGACACGAATGCTAGTAACAACGTATTTAATCCTAACTTCGGGTCCCAGATTGATTTATGGCCAGTCGATAAATTTCGAACGAGTTAGTCTGTTTCAATGGAGCCGATATGGTAATTATGAACTGATTCGGATTGAATTTTAATAAGAGGAGATCCTTTGAGGTAGACTTACCGGTTGAGGAGCTAGGTTTATCTTAATACGATTTCATTTAGATGGAAGGCGACAAGCTTGGAGCTTTTAGGTGGTTTGAAGCGGCACATAGTGAGACAAAGACTTATCTTTAGCAATGAACGATTGACATTTAAAAAGCAATTCTGCATTCGAATTTGAAATAATGCGTTGGTACTGATTATTATTTGAATAAGGTTATATGTCCCTCGAACATGACGACCTACTTTGTATCTTGTTGCACCAGAAAGAGAGTCGATATTGAACTGTCCGTTATAGATATTGCACGGTACATTAGTTTACGTATTGCTTATATATAATTCAAAACAGTAATAATCAAGTAACAATTAATATTGTTCATATGCATTAGGATCACTTACACATTTCAAATTTGAATTATTAATCTCTACAGCACTTAGCTAATTTGTGTTAGATTAACTACAAATCTAATCACTTAGTGCATCTATGATGTTACGAGCTATATATAAAATTAAATAAATGCCTACTTCAATATTAATGTTTTTCTAACAGCACCAATATTTTCTCTAAAATGGCGGACTGCCTTTATAAACATCGAAACTACGGACACAAAGAAATCCCTGATTCGGTACTGCTATCGGTGGCATACACGATTTAATGTTTGTTTTATGTGGGTATCGAAACCGCAACGCATTTTTATATTACTTAGATAGTAAACAAGCATTTGGTCTGCCTGATAAAAAACATTATAGTGCCTTATAAATGCTTACAACAGCATTGGCCAATCCTTTTTATTTATTTATTTTTTTACTTGGGGAATGCTGTGACGCATACCCCTCCGCAGGGGCAGGCTGAGGGGTTATATCGTGCTCACCCAGGGAAAGATAGAAAGTCCCGGGTCTTACCAACTAAACCTATCACGGTGTTCTTTCACACGGTGTAAGGCCGGGGCGCAGGGATCGCTCGCGCATTCATCCTCCAGTCCTGGCAAATCTTGGGCGCCACTGAATCATGGCGGTTTCGTCCGGTTAACTTTCCTTCCTCTGGAGAGGCACACGTGGAACATGACGCGCCGCCGTCTCAGGCCAGGTTCTGTACGGACAATAGCCTGCCCTAGGTCTGTCGCCCTAGGCTAGCGCTCATGGGGGCCAGAGATCGTGCAGCGCCGTACGGCGCCGAGTGCGTCGTCTGCGGGCCGGAAGACCGGTGTTCTTCTCCCGTTCCCTTTCCGCCACCTCTTTAGCGAGCATTACTACCTCGCAGTAGGAGGCGACGGCTACCCATGCGCTCTCGCTCGCAACCATAGACTCAACCATGGCCGGTAGCGAGAGACGCATCCCCCGATAAGCTAAGCAAACAATTCAGTATAAAATGCTTTAGTTACTGCTTCCTGACTGTATTCCCTAGTAAATAGAAATAACAAAAATCTAAATCTAGAGATGAATCCCTATGCATTGTCCCTAGCTACCAGCACGCCATATTATATACACAATATGCTATAGACAATGCTAGAGATAATGAGAGAGACAAAAAATCAGAAAGACAATACATAGATATGGGTCTCTAAGTAAGGGTCTCTTTACTTAGAGACCCATATCTATGTATTGTCTTTCTGATTTTATTATAAGAAAAAGAGACTACGTAATGAGTAAAAAAAGCTAGTGACCAAAAAATCCGAAAGATAAATATATTACCGCACTCTATATGCATACGATCAATCCTCTAGGTGACGTGGAAAAGCACGTTTTTTTAAAAGCGAACTTTGTTAGCGGTTCGGTTTTGTGAGCCTACATAGCCTAGAACCAATTAAAATGGGGTGTCGGACATACGGCCCGGCGTATTGACAGCACCTAACTGCCGTATAGGATTTGCTTGCCATTTTTTTCCGATGGCCTGTAAAAAGAATTTCTAACAATTTTGATTGGACTAATATGTATTCAAAAATAAAATGCTGTTGGTAAAATTGATTAGATGTTGTAATAGGGTAGATTTTAATGGTTAGTAGGCGATTCTTTATGTTCCTTTCGGATCCAGAAATCTAGAAGTGGCTATGACACAGGCTATGGAAATAGACAATCCGACGAACAGCTGTGAAGAATTTATCAGGTGACGAATACATATAATAAAACGTAGCTTACTCTAACTACATACTTGTCGGCCTCGATGGCGTAGTGGTTAGTGTAACCGACTGCCACGCCTGAGGTCGCGGGTTCGATTCCCGCACAAGTCAAACATTTAGGTGCATGAAGATGGATGTTTGTCTTGGTCTGGGTGTTTCTATGTATAATATGGAAGTATTTACCAAAAAAAAAAGTATCTATGTATGTTTATCCATTGTCTAGTACCCATAGTACAAGCGCTGCTTAGTTTGGGCTAGACGGTGTTGTATGTATGTGGTAGAATATTATATTATTATAATATTATACTAGCTTTTGCAAGTTGTTGGTAATTTGACTCGCTTGGGAATAGTACTTATTCTGAATAATAGGTACCCTATGGCCTTTTCTGTACCCAAGAACACTTTTATGCAATATTTCATGATAATCAGTCGAGTAGTTTAGGCTTGAAGGCGTAACAACCCAACAAACTAACAAACCGCAAACTCACATTCACATTTATAATATTAGATTTATCTAGAGTCATGCTTGTATATCCTAGAATAGCTAGACAGAAATGCATCAAAACCACACTCAGCAATTAGATCCGGTACTTCAAAACTGTAAGCGTGAAAGCAAACCAATACCATGGTAGCTTCGTGGTATTGGTGAGAAAACGCATTACATCTATAATTACGTCTTAATGTTGTTGCAAATATTTTAGATTTTACGGCGTTTCGGTCTTATTACGCTACTGCCTGTAACACCGGGTACTTAAAGTTATTTCACCGTTGATATATTTCTTTTACGAGTAATAGATTACAACAGTAAAATACCTGTATTTATTACGCAGAGAACAAAGTAGTAACTTTTACAATCGACCACCAATTGAAGTTTGGGTCGTTTATGTAAATGCGCCCGTTCTGGGGTCGGAATAACAAATGTACTTGATAAAATTATTTGTATACATTAATAATGTATTTATTAAGCAGGTGGATAAAGGAAATTTTGTAATACTGATACTTTAGAGTATGTATGTACGTATCTTATGTGGGAGCCAGTCAGTGCAGACCGGCGTCACTTCGACCCAGTGGGATCTTTTGTGTCGACACTCTCCCAATAACGACTGCCATAGATGTTAATGGCAGCCGGGACCGATGGCTTAACGTGCTCTCCGAGGCACGGAGCATGCGATAATTGTCAATCAATACGCACATAATTTCGAAAAGTCATATAACTGTCGAAAGTCAGAGGTGCGCGACGTGGGTTCGAACCCGAGACTAAGTTACTTTAGAGTAAGTAAGCAATATAACTAGCCTCAACAGTAACCAGTATATTATGATCGATGTCTACTGCCAACTAAATTAGTATCGATTATATTACTAATAAGCGATTGGATGCGGGTGGCCCAAGACCGGTCTGTGTGGAAAACCTTGGGGGAGGCCTATGTCCAGCAGTGGACGTCTTTCGGCTGAAATGATGATGATGATGATGGTATTACTAGCTTTTACTCGCGGCTTCGCTCGCGTAAAAATAAATTAAGTTAGTGTATGTTAGTCACAGTACTTTTATAAATAAAATATCGCCTATATTACTCGTTGATAATATAACTTTCTAATGGTGAAAGAATTTTTAAATCCTTACAAACAAACAAACCAAAAAATCAAATCTTTCCTCTTAATATTATATGTTAGTCTAGATATATATATATAGTATGTATAATAATGTGTTTCAATGAAATTTAATAACATAGATATAATAAAAATATTAACAAAATACAACAATTTAAACTTTCACTTTAGAGAATAACAATTATATTTTCTTTCTTACAGGATTTCGGTTCCTTTTTAGAATTATATTTTATACACGTGTTAGGAAAATATATTAAATAAACTGGAGTCTTAGTTATGATATTTTAAATGGCAGGAAGCACATGGCGCTTATTATTTGATGACTGTACGAAAGAACCGGCTCTACCGGAGATTTTAATCGTTCGCAATATCCGTGGTATTTATATAGCGCTTGTGAGATGTTGCTATTATTTTAATATTTTAATTATATAAATATTAAGTGATTTATTTAATTTCTATAAATAATTGCATAATAAAAAACATGTAAAGAATATGTTATTTCTATTTAAAGTGTATTTAAGTCAAAATAAAATGTTATAAAACTAAACGTCACAGCCGGTAGTCAGAGGTGGGGCAGAGTGAAGTTGTTTACGATCGAGTATAAAAGAGGCGAGCGGTGGGTGCAGAGCCGAACGGTTTGAGAGCCCTCTGCGCTCACCCACAGTCCGCGTAAAGTTGTAAAAGCCATCTGAGGATAACAACTAACACACACAAAAAAAAAATAGCGCAGAGCCGACATTGCCCCAAGCCGAGGTCCGTGGTAGTCCGCCCTTGGGGGCTAACGTTTTCTAGTGTATTTTATAACGGGTTGGGAGTCCTCTGTGCTCACCCACAGTCCGCGTAAAGTTGTAAAAGCCATCTAAGACTAACAACGAACACAAACAAAAAAAAAGCGCCGCGTTTGCTTTTGTTCGAGACGCCGATCACAACGTTGCTCTGCCCCCTGTCAGTGCTATCTGACTCTGAGTACCTGGAATATTTCATATAAGTATACTTTGTTAATTAAACATAAAATATTTGTTAGAATATTGTGATTAAATTATTAAATTAAAATATGTTTCCTATATTGTATTAGAATGTTTACCGTTCCTGTTAAAATGTGTATATTTATATTTTGATATTAAAAGGCTTGTCTAGCTACAATCTTGCATTTTTTAATATTTTTTATAAACCTGCTTCTAACACGCTCATATAATGTCAAACTCTGGTATATTTGTAACTTATAACCCTAGTGGCATGTACTATCGTTACTAGTTAGCTTACAAGTGTCACTGGGTGTTGTTCGTGGTAAACCTCACTCAAAAATAAAAAGTACCTATACCTTTGACAAAAATTAAAACTGACTTCATAAACATTGAATAGCCCGAAAAGAAAATTCTCTTTTGGTATTATCACAGCTTCTAATTGAATCTACAATAAAACGTACACAGTATTAATTTGCTGCAGTAATAATTTAGTTTGGCACCGACGCCGTTTTGCATTGGCTAGATCCAATTGGGAGCTAAGTTAAGGCTAAAAGACAAGTCTCCCCGTGACCATGGCTGCCTGAAAAGTAACTGAAACGTCGGGGCAAGTGTAAAATTAAATTAAATCTAAATAGTTTTAATAATAATTTAATTAGTTTAAAAATTAGTAAAGTTTAATAGTAGTAGTTGATAACAATTTTCAAAATTATGTAATAAAGTGTCAAATAAACAACGCGATAGAACCCGTATATAGCTGTTTAATTAAAAAAAAAGACAATTATTAAAGCTTTAAAGACAACCACATCTTACTCTCCCTGTGAACATGGCTGCTCTAAAGCAACCAACACGTCGAGGAAAGTGTACATGTATATCTAAATGGTTCTAATAATATTAAATAGATATAATAATACTATTTTGATTGATTTTGAGATTCCGTACACTACTACTGATTCATGTAATAAAAGTGTTAATAAATATCGCGATAAAATGCGTATAAAATAGTTTAATTTTAATGTGCTTATATAACATTCGCGTAAACGTAAGACAATATTATTCATCATCAGTTCTTTTGAAATCGGTTACTATAATTTCTTTAATAATTTATTTATTTTTGTTTATTTATTAGCTAACTTACTGCCGACATTATGATTATACACAAAACATCAACACCAATGAGCTATGTTTGTCATAGCAACAAACAGGAAAACGGATGTAAGTGACTATATAACAAATGCCTCATTCGTATTCTGAAACGGAACTCTAACATGGATATAAAGACATACATAGATACACACTTATATATTATCTTAGAAGGGATAGGCAGAAATGTATTTCACCTATTTATTTATTTAGGTATATTTACAGGGTAATAGAGCCTCGCTGATTTCAGCATGAATGGGCCGGCTCGACCAGGAAAGGTCCCTCTCACAGAATATTGACGTGAAATAGAAGTATTTCTACTGTTGTGTTTCATTCGGTGAGTGAGAGTGCCGGAGGCCCAATCACCCTCTTTCCCCCTTCCCGCTCCTTCTCCTTCCCACTTCCTTTTCCTCTTCTTCCTTTCCTAAAGAGTCGGCAACGCGCAAGTGATGCCTCTGGTATTGCAGGCGTCCATAGGCTACGGTGACCACTTACCATCACGTGGACCGTATGTTTGTTTGCCACCGTAGTTGTATAAAAAAGAAACATGCATCTATAATTGACAACCTATATTTTTATTTATTTTATTTTATTATATCTTCTCTCTTAGCCTTTATTATTCCCAAGTCACTTGGGGTCGGCTTTTTCTGGTCTAACCGGATTTGACTGGATATCAGTTTTTACACGGAGCGGCTGTCACCTGACCTCCGCAACCCAAAGGCTAACGATACCCTAAGGCTAGACCAGTGTCAGGGTATTAGAGGGCACTGACTTCCCAATAACGACCGCCATAGATGTTCTTGGCAGCCGGGACCAACGGCTTAACGTGCTCTCCGAGGCACGGAGCAGGCGATAATTGTCAATTAATACGCACATAATTTCGAAAAGTCATATAACTTCCGAAAGTCAGAGGTGCGCGACGTGGGTTCGAACCCGAGACCCTCTACATTGCAGTCTGTTGGTCTCCCCACTGAGCTATCGCTGCTATTTTATTATTTATTTTATTATATAACCTATATAATATTAGCTTACATGTAACAGGCGAATTTGTTGTCGTCTACCAGACTTATAAACTATGCTGTTACTAGAAAGATGGCGTAGTGGCTTAAGTAGTCGTCTTGCCATTCTTACTGCGGCGAGTGTTGTGAGTTGTTGCCCACAGAGGACAACAATTTGTGTAAACCACAAATAGTTGTGAGTCTGAGTGTTCGTTGTTTGAATGTTTGTAAAGTTCCCCGCGACACAGGCGAAAATTAGTGTGGATCACACGATTGGGAATTGTGTAACAGAAGCAACCAAAAAACCTTTGCAGGATCCAGGAATCGATCTTGGAAGCTGACGATAGGTCATAATAGTAGGCGTAACCTTATGCCCAGAAATCAATAAGGTAGTCAACATAGAACTGAAGAAAAATATTGCCAATTTCATTAGTAACGTCTCTCAGGTCAGCTTATTTCATTTGAAATAGAAACCTTTCAAGGAAGAAAATTTAATTAAAAAACATCTTCGTATCTCAGCGTAGGACTGACTTATTTACAGTATCTTTTCTTGAATAAGGAAAGACTGAGTGGAGTTGAAAAATGTTGAATTAAGTTAGGGCTGGAGTGGTCTTAAAGATAGAATATTGGCTGTCTTTTCATAAAAGTATATATATATTGCAGGCAGTTTTTAATTAGGTATCATAATGTAGATATTCTAGATTTTAATGGATTTTACGATATAAAAGATAATTGGCTACAAAGTCAAACGACCTTGTGGTGTGTTTTCTAGGAGACTTACTGGGCTTTATAAAGATGCATGTGTGTGTCTAAAATTTGTCACTGAGTGCCATACAGCAACTCCTTTCTGCAAGGTTCTGCATTGCACGAGTAAATCCTAAGGTTTTGTGCAAGCGTTGACTAGCCTTGGTAAACACGTCAGGCATCAGGTCAGTCTTAATGTCAGGCGGATCTTATACTTATCCTCCCATTTTTAGTTTTTAATTTCCTTAAAGAACGTAGGTATAGCAACCTTTTTAAAAATAACCACTTTTTAAATAATATGTACCTCTTTAAGCATTGTTTATACAATAAAGTAAAAAGATTGAATGATTTAAATTACCTAATCAGTTAAACAGTTAGCCATTAAAACATAACTAACGGATATTAGTATAGATACAATGTTACAGAACAGAAGCTTGCATGGTTCATTGATGGATAAATACATGCTTATTTCAGCAATAGTTTGTAATTAACAGTGTTTGGTTTATCCGTTTGAGTTTAGTTATTAACTAATTATTATTATTGTGTTTGTTTATGTAAATGCTGATTTAAATTGTAAATTCGTTAATGCATGAATTTAGTTTTATTTGAATTTCGTTTGATTATCACGTGTAAATTATTTTATTTTTTGAAATTTTGAGAGCGGCGATAGTTCAGAGGGGATACCAACAGACTGCAATGCAGAGGGTCTCGGGTTCAAACCCACGTCGCGCACCTCTGACTTTCGGAAGTTATGTGACTTTTCGAAATTATGTGCGTATTGATTGACAATTATCGCCTGCTCCGTGCCTCGGACAGCACGTTAAGCCGTTGGTCCCGGCTGCCATGAACATCTATGGCAGTCGTTATTGGGAAAGTCAGTACCCTCTAATATCCTGACACTGGTCTAGCCTTAGGGTATCGTTAGCCTTCGGGTTGCGGAGGTCAGGTGGCAGCCGCTCCGTGTAAAAACTGATATCCAGTCAAATCCGATTAGACCAGAAAAGCCGACCTCAAGTGACTTGGGAATAATAAAGACTAAGAGAGAAGAAGATCACGTATAATTTAATTTTGCGTGAAATAGACTTATTTCTTATCAGGCCTACTTTCTGAAAATGTATTCTAGTGCTGCTAAGTGTATGAGATTGTAGCATATCGTCCTCATCACTACATATTATTATAAAACGTAGTCCCCCGCCGCGTCTGTCTCTTCACGATAAACTCAAAAACCACTGAACGGATTTTCATACGGTTTTCACCAATAGACAGAATTATTCATGACGAATGTTTAAGTTTATAAATTATTGAGGTTGTACTATCGGTGCGAAGCCGGAGCGGATCGCTAATACTAAACTAAATGTAGGTAAAAAGCAACTACTAAGTAATATTACTTTGAGTAGGTGGCTGTGGAGGTAGTGGGAATTGGGGTCTAGTTACTGGCATTCCCGTGGACCAACATGTATTTTATGTTCTCTCATCAACGCCATTTGAAGAGGCTATCGGCATACCTAGACACCATGGCTGATCATGCCGCAGGAGAGATAGTTGTATTTTACTATACGACCAGTACAGACCTTCGTAACATACTTTATCTCATGATTGTCATCGCTAGCGTTCTAGTTCCTAAACACCTTAAAACTCGTGTATGTTAAAATATACTAGTGCACTCACTCATATACACACTGGTATACACACGAGCACACACCCTCATTCACCCATACACAGTCTCACACACCGTCACACTCAGACACGACAACATTATGATATAATATGGGCCAACGGAATAATCGTTTAAAATTACATGTAGATTTGCATGTTTACTCTTGCTTGTAATAATTAGTTTTTTATTGTGTTCTTTGTAATTGGCGTACTGTCTTATTTATAATTTTTATTAATATTAATTGTCAGCTGTGAAGAACCGAAATGAAATAAATAAATTAGGCATACGACAAAAAAATACAAGTTTTAGTGGCACCAACCCTAAACAATTAAAAAGGCCTTCAATGAAAGTCTTTATAGACTACAGTCAATGCTAACCATAAGATTATCATAATATGGCAGACGTATTCTTGCCAAAACATTCGCAAATACTATCACAATCTTAGAGCAAACCTTAACAAATCTTCTCTGTATAGAAAATGCTTATTCAAGTATGAATCGCAATTAGCTTAGCTCATACATGAATAAAGTAAACACATTAATATATATAATTTTAACCATAGTATTCTAAACATGTAAAATTATAATAATATATTTTAAAGCAAATTATATACCTAATTTGATTCAAAATTGCTTTTTAAATAGACAGCACCAAGTATGATCTGTGACCTTAACATTTATGTATCAAAGATCACAACCAAGCAACAAAATATTGGGACTAACATTCTTGCCTCATACACCAACATTTGCACCAAGATACTCGGCAACATAATCCCACAGTTTACGCAAGTCGTAAACCCAGGAATAGCAACACTACGGGACGAAAGATAAACAGCGCTGGACAAATAGACTGGAGTAAGCATGTCTACAGTAAACACTACGTTAATAAATTATAGATTGTGTAATGTGCGAGTTTTGAACAGCTTATTTACAGTAGGACCATTATGCTCTTACGCCTTTACGTTATTAGTTCGAGATGTTAGTAGGTACTAACCTACTCATACGAGCGTCATGTTAGAGAAGTGTATAATTGCGCACGTGTAATCAACATTTAAATGATTTTGAAGAATGTGCTCTGGCTTTAATTTGGGTCTTTTGATACAAATAAATGGATAATATTACATAATAATATTATCAGCCCTGTATATATAGCAGCGATAGCTCAGTGAGGAGACCAACAGACTGCAATGCAGAGGGTCTCGGGTTCAAACCCACGTCACGCACCTCTGACTTTCGGAAGTTATATAACTTTTCGAAATTATGTGCGTATTGATTGACGATTATCGCCTGCTCCGTGCCTCGGAGAGCACGTTAAGCTGTCGGTCCCGGCTGCCATAAACATCTATGGCAGTCGTTATTAGAAAGTCAGTGCGCTATAATATCCTGACACTGGTCTAGCCTTAGGGTATCGTTAGCCTTCGGGTCGCGGAAGTCAGGTGGCAGCCGCTCCGTGTAAAAACTGATATCCAGTCAAATCCGGTTAGACTAGAAAAGCCGACCCAAGTGACTTGGGCATAATAAAGGCTAAGAGAGAAGAATAATATCAGCCCTGTATATTACCTTTCAAACCTTGACACACACCGGTGGCAAGGCACAATTGATTTTTAATTATATCTGACAGACATATTGACAGACTACCTACCCGACTGCTGGGCACGGGCTTCTTTTCAGCGTAAGAAGGGTTATGCCAGAGTTCACCACGTTAGCCTACTACGTTAGGCTACGAATGGATTTTGTGGGTAAACGACATATTGTAAAGCCTGTGTCTAGCCGTCGCGCGTCGGTGTGCCATTATAAATGCTAAAGTAGCCATCTTTTTTATTCTTGATCGATGAACGTGTCTTAGATTTGGACTTCTTTTTGAAGCCGCTCGAAGTCCAAGGTATAATTCCAACGCAGGAAAAAGGGTTATTGGATTTTCCAACAGAAATGTTGGACAATTTTCAGTAGCAGCACGTCGTATAGAAGTTTTCCCGGTAGACGGTTATAGTAACTTTTAAACGCTGCATGATAATAAGTTCGCCCTATCACGTGGGACTTTTAAATAGCTGGCTGAATATGGGTAAAATACAAATATGCCTACCTATCAGTAGTTTAAAAAAATATATAAATATAATTTACACTACATGGGAAACATATTTGATACAACAATGTATTTTTAGCGATTCTGCTGACGCTTAAGTTGTATATAGTCAGGCGGAAGTAAGCAATAGCGCCGCACGTAAGTCGTCTCTCCGCAACCACTCAATAAGGTCGTAGTTCAATTATATATTTGTAGCTGGTACCAGTAAACATATATTCATACAATATATCATGAAGTTATTTAATTTGACTATCCACAACAATAACACTTCTGATTACTCCTACATATGTATTTTTTGTTTATTTGTTACTCTTTCACGCCTTAAATACTTGACCGATCTTCATGAAATTGCCCATACATGTTGTCAGGTCGTTTTCACATAGAGTTTTCAAGCGAAACCGCTGTGAGTCTAAATGAGTTACGACTAAGCTCATTAAATGCTACCACTATTAAAACAACAAAATATTCAGACAAGTTACAAACCAAGCTTGTACTCCACAATCATTAAACACAGTTACTACAAGTCTACCTGGAATCCACCATCAAAGACTAATAAATATAATTTCGTCTCACCGAAGTCAGCCATGTTTGAATTATCGAGTTATGTCGTTATTCTAGTACACCGTTGGGGGTAACTTGTTAACACTGAATAACAAAAACGTACGATGTGCACTTAGCTCGTGTACACGTGTCATAATGTTGCACAAACGATCAAGAATTAAAGGCATTGAATCGATTGTCAAGCTAAGCTAAATTCGACGAGCATACCGCTTGATGGTAAGCGTTTTTTATATGCTATAGACGCTTGTAATACAAATGTATCATTCAAAATAAATACTACTAAAACTCTACTAATGAAAGGGCGTTTTCTATAAGATTTTTCTCCAGACAACATGCCTATGCCTAATGCCCTACTTTGAACAAAATCCTGTGCCTATGAGAAAAAAGACTGCAATTTTAAATAATATAAGCTAGTAATTCTATTTAATTGGTTTTTAATGTTTACTACGTTAACAATAAATTAAATAAAATTAAAAAATATAACACACATCCCATTAAGTTAATTTAATGTAATTTATAACTTATGACTTGAATATTTCTGCGAGGTGGGCTTTCAGGAATATACAACTCTACCCAATATATGCGTGCGACTTTGTATAAAGAATTCACAACTCTGGTTCGAGTACTAATGAATTTTAATGCCCTCTCCATTAAGTTGCCTTTTTATAATTCTGTGGTTACTAACAACGCGACAGTGGAGACTAGCGGTACGGACTTGTAATATTCAGGCAGACTGTTTAAAATGAATGCGAGATAACTATTTGGAGAGCTTAATATGTCGTTGTATAATAAGATAATACTATTATGTAAGTTAATTCGTGTGTGTAATGATATTATACAGTGTATAACACAAAATTGTGTTCGTGTCTTAGGATCGTTCTCGCTTTTATGAGGAACTCTATCGCCTGAACGCCTAACTTCCAAGAAACCGACAGCACTGGGATATTGCAAGACTGATTTCGGATAAATTAGAAGACATTGTATGCAGTCTCACGCTAGTGTCGTTGAAGGAGTAAGCAAAGATATACTAGATCCATATATTGTCAGCTATGGTTTTAGTTGCAACGTAATTGGGGTCAGTCTATTGACTATGTAGTAAACAGCGCTAACGCCCCGGTTTCTTAAAGGTGGATCAACACAAAAAATGGTTAACAAGAGGTCGAATGCATGTCAATTGCTGTGATTGACTGATGAAATTAGCAACAGCCAACCAAATCCTATAATAACGGATTTAGAGTTTATGTATGTATCTTATGGGGGCCAGTCAGTGCAGACCGGCGTCACTTCGACCCAGTGGGATCTTTTGTGTCGACACTACTCTCCCAATAACGACTGCCATAGATGTTCATGGCAGCCGGGACCGAAGTAGGGTAAAATTGGGGCTTCTGCATCACTTGCTCTCGCGTCGCCGCTCGAGCTGCGTGATACAGAAGCCCCAATTTTACAACCGAGAATGATTAATACAATGTGTATAGTGATCTGATTGCATCGACGGTACACATCGTATTGCAATTGTTGACTCATGCGCCGATGAATAGCGACCGCTCAGATTGCATTTGTTTCATCGGGTAACGGCGCCTATCCGATATCGATGGTGCGATGCAGTGCCTTGCATCATTAGTTATACTGTCTGTTCATTTAAACCCACAATACTATAATTGAATTCTGTGTATGTTATGACACGTTGCCTCTCGATGCGGTCGACTAACTGTTGACTGTTTTGAATTGTAATCATAATAACTTATTATATTTACATCGACCCATCTTCGTAAGAGTCTTAATCTTAAATTAATGCGTAATAATATACAATTAATTTGATATAAGCGGAACTCTGTAATTTTATTGTATTATAGAACTTTTCTTTCGCATCTTGAACATTTATTTTATTGAATCATAGAGTATTCTTAGTACAGAACTCTAATTGTTACCATGTACGTGCTGACTGTTCAAGCTTTAAGTTGTGAACTTGTGAGAAACGGTACTTGCAATACACAACAATAAGATAACTAAACAGTTAATCAGACATTTCGACAACCTCTGCGGCATAGTTGTTAACGTAACTGCATGCCAAATCGGAGGTCATGGGTTCGATTCCTGCTCAAGCCTCACTTCGCTCGGTTCGCAATGTAGAGCGCCGCAATACCACACTACTAAAACATAATCAGCGATCCGTCTGAGTTTCGATCATCGTCTCTCCGTCATACTGATACCATAGTAAAAATGATATCGATTTTTGTGAAAACATACATATTATAAAAACACCTAGTCCAAAACAAACATTCATGTTCACGCACACAAATGTTTGACTTGAGGGGAATCGAACCCGCGACCTGCGAAGTGGCAGGCGGCTATACTGACCACTACGTCACAGAGATCGATTGTCTACGATGTCTAATGTGAAAGTTATGGATAAGGTCTCGGGTTTAAATCCCGTATCGTCCAAAACAGTTACTCGGTTTTCATTCCCGCGTATTATTATTATTATTTATGTTAATAGTAACAAACAAATATAAATAAACGCTTCAGCTTTATATAGATAAAGCTGAAGCGTTTATTTATATTTGTTTGTTTGTCCGATTTAAATAATTGTATGATAATGTACCTGGTAGATAGCTATGAAAATATTATAGTGTTTTTTTGGCATGGTTGTAGCGACATATTACAATTAATAATGAAATATATTTGCTATTATTATTAATAGAATATCTCTTGAAAAACTTAAATTACTTGAAATCTTCTCTTTATTTTTAAAAGCCCTGTAAATTATACTTTAAAATATATATTTATTAATCATCATGATTACAAAAAACAGTTTGAAATGGTATTGAAAATTAAATTTCATTCTTAAGCATTATTTTTAAAAGCATATTGATTATGATTAAGTAAAGGCAATTAGTCAGAAACTTCAAAAATACAATTTACTATTTTTATCATTATTGTGAGTATACTGTGAAATAAAACAAGGATGTGATTTGTTTGCAAGTATGGATCATTTTGGTAAGTATCTATTGAAACAACTATGGCTTATAAAATAATAGTATTATTATTTTTGGTATAAAAACATTAAGAAAAGGCCCAGACATATATTTAAAATGAAGGATTTAAGTTATGAAGCTTAAATACTTCATTTTAAATATATTCAATAATTATTAATTTATAATTTATTTAATAAATCTGTTTATGTCATTCAAAAATGTATGTATGATTAAATTTTTGGGGTAAGTATGTATATTAAAATCATATATTTCTTTCATATAACTCGACACACATTTTTGTACATGTTTTGAATATAATTTCCCCAAATAAAACATAATCTATGATAAGTATCGACAGTAGCAGATTAAATACTTATTTTAAATTTATTAAAACAAAAGGCAAAGAGTAATCTATGCCTTTATGTAAGTATATCTAGGTTTATTACTATATCTGACCACTACTAGCTTTCCAAATTTCCAGAAATTGGTTAATACAATTTTTTGTATTGTAAGTCCTATAATTTTATATGAATGTCAATTTATAATGGACATTTCATTATGTTAGTATTACAAACCATTTTAAATTAAGCTGCTTTAAGCATCTAGCTTTACTTGCGAGTACATATCATTACCTTATAAAAATTTCGTCTCAAATTGCTGCGACAGAGCGTCGCCACGATAGTGTTGCCTCCTAATTTGTATGGTAACGCTATGTTTACATTGAAGTGTCCTATTTGAACATACGATAATTAAAACTAAGCCGTACACTAGATGGCTATAGAGACTTATTTACAATAAATGAAATTTATTGTCTTAGCTTCAAAATTAATATTAGTCTAGAAAGCATTACTCTAATCACCGCTTTATAATTTCAGACTATTTAATATCGCTGCTTGAGGTGTTTTGAAATACTGCATAGATACCATTATTATCCGCAGATACTGCTCCGACATTAAGTATGTATGTACATTTGGTTCATACGACAGAAATAATATTTATATTTCTACTTTTTTTTCACTTTTACTAACTAATTTATTGTGTGCAGGTCTTCAATAAATCCATTTGAATCTGATGAAGAAGGACCCTCAACATCAAAAAATAAAAAGTCTAAACCCCGTCCGATGAAAAAACAAAGTCAGAAGCCGAAGAAAAAATCAGCAATATTGGAAAGTGACTCGGAGTCGGAGAACGACGCAGGTCCGACCACCATTAAGAAAAGGAAATTAAATGTTTTCCCTGATTCTGAGGTGAGTCCACATTAAATACCACTTTAGCAGTGTTAATTATCATGTTAATTTAAGTATTTAGACTTTCGCGGTCGTGTACATTACAATTTACATATTTACATGGTAATTATAACGATAAATATGTAAAAAATATACTATGTTAATTGGCATAAAAGCGATTATATCATAGCATAAGTCTGTGCTTATGACGCTGGTGTAAGTTCTCGGGTTCGATCCTGAGTTAACACAACATAGTAGTGATACAATCCTTGTATACCTTCTAAAGGTCCTGGACCACATGATCCTGAGAATATCAAACCCTAGACACATTGTAATAGACATATTTGACGACCTCTGTGGCGTAGTGGTTAATTTATCCGTATGCCAATTGCCAATCCGCCGGTCGCAGGTTCGATTACCGATCAAGTCAAACATTTGTGGGCATGAATATGATTGCTTGTCTTGGTTGGGGTGTTTCTATGTATAATACCTATGTATGTATTTACAAAAAACTAGTATGTGTATATTTATTATTTGTTTAGTAGCCATAGTAGAGTCTCTGTTTGGTTATTTAGTCCCAAATAATATTATACATCTTAAATACTTTTTTTAAATCCAGTTTTTGGAAATATTTAAAAATAATAAAACTTCCCTTTTCTCTCTATAGGTGGCAAATGATAGATTTTAAATTGTTTATTTCATATTTTCCAAATAGCTCTGATTTACGAGTCACGTCGTGAAATTCCATATAGTAATTGAGATTTATAATATCTTTCAGGATGAAGAAGTTGTACCCGTACGAGCTGCAGCATTGAAAAATTTCCTGTCACGTCGCGTAGCTACCGGTAATACTTATCAAAGTGACCCGACCAGACACGGTGAGTACTACATTGAAGTACGCATCTCAAGCTGTCGCGAACTGGAAGCAATAACTAACAACAGGTGGCAACATTCACTTATTAGTTTTAAAACGGCTGTGGATGTCAAAACACCCACATGGAAAGCAGTTACCCAGTTGGTCACAGCTGTTAAACAGGATTTCCGTAATATTTCCCCGGTTCTGTACCCCTCTAAAACTTAATACTTACTGTTTTTTTTATATGTACCGTTCATATTTACTCTTTATTTTCATATTATTCACTTTTCCTTTTTAATATTATTCTTATAACTTTAGCGTTTGTTATACTTAATAGGTCTAGTGTAATTTAATGCTATATTTCTTTCAGCATATATCTTACAATAAGAATATATCAATAACACAAAGACGATAAACCAAAAATCCATAACACAAAGAAAATAAACAAAATTTAAATAATAATTACAAAAAGCAAGACTAAAAAAATGCCTACTTAATAAATAAAAAGTGTTAAAGCAAATCTAATAAATAATGAAAGCACAAAAATCTAATGCACCTATTTTATGTATGAAAATAAAAAAACAATAATGCCTATATACAAATAAATAAAATGAAAGTATAAATACATACAAATTAAAAAAGCGTACAAAATATCGAAATCATAATTCTATAAATAAAAAGGTTAAAAACTCTACCCAGGCCAAAATAAATAAACTGAATATCAGTAATACAAAATAATACATAGTTAAAAATATATATTTATATATAAATTTATATGTATAAAATATTTTCTAGATACAATGTATTTTTGTCAGTCATGTAATGGACACGTTAAACATTATTCAAGTCACAAAAAGTCCAATATTCATAAATCTAATAATTTGTTGCAAACTAAACTTGATAACGTTCATATAATTGCTTGCGCCTTTAAGAATAAAATTGTTAGTTACAAAATAAATCCTCAAAATAAAACAATTTCGCCCGAACTTTTTTTCAATGATATTTTACAGACATGTTACTATCTTCTGAAAGAGAAATTGAAAGTACATACTTCATTAAAAGTTAATTTCGAATTGTTTGTTTCATATATTTTACCTAAAAATAATGAAGTATCACTAAAATCTTTTAATACTAAATATGAAATAATTTTACAAAATACTGATTTAACATCTGTTTGTAATACATTTATCCAAAAAATTATAAACAAATGCTCAGAGTTTGAACTTTGCGAATCAGGTTGGACGATTGAATCAATAAGCCATTTAGAAATAAATATTTTAAAATACAATCCTTTGCGAGCAGGTTCTTACATTTCATTGCCTAAAACTATTCAAACAACAAAATCTTGTCTAAATATAATTAATTATGACGAATACTGTTTTCTCTGGAGTATTGTAGCTCATCTGTATCCAACTGTGACTAATCCTAATAGAGTAAAATCATATCCTCATTATTCCAAAGTCCTAAATACGAGTAATATGTCATTTCCTCCAAGTTTTGAGGATATAAAGTTATTTGAAGATTTGAATTCTAACGTCAGTGTAAATATTTATGGTTTGGACTCAAAAAATCAAGTTACTGGTCCCCCTGTATAAAACTAGTAAGCGGAAAATAATGCATGTTAACTTACTATATATTCATAAAAAAGGAAAGAATCATTTTTGTTTAATAAAACATTTCGATAAACTTGTCCACAAACAGTTAACTAGGCATAAGTCGAAAATACATCTATGTGATGAATGTTTCACATATTTTGATACATCGGAAAAATTATTAAATCATAATTGCGCAAGAGTGCAAACTGTTCTACCTGAAGATAATTCAAAAATATATTTTTCTAATTTTGAAAGGACTCAAAGAATACCTATTGTTATTTACGGTGATTTTGAGAGCTTATTACGCGAATATTCAGACAAAAATAAAACTTCATATGTTGAAAATGTTCAAATTCACGAGGCAAGTTGCTTTGCATATTATATTTCTTGTCTTTCTAAGCCTGAACTCAATAAATTCACATCGTATAGAGGACCAGATTGTTCAAAGAAATTTACAAAATCAATTATCAGCAACGTAAAAAAACTATACAGAATACTTTCACATTCAAACCCAATAGTAATGAGTGAAAATGAGCGTCATTCTTTTAACAGTGCTAAGAAATGTTATATATGTAAAACAGTATTTTCCGATTCGGATTTAGTTGTTGCAGATCATGATCATTTCACAGGAAAATATCGAGGGCCAGCACATAACAAATGTAATTTGAATGCTAAAAAATGCTCATTTATACCTATAATATTTCACAATCTTTCTGGTTATGATTGTCATTTATTTATTAAAGAGCTTTCTACAATTTGCGGTCGAATTAATCTAATCCCTAAAAATAAAGAAAAATACATCTCCTTTACAAAATTTGTTCCAATCGATACTCAGAATGTAGCTCAGTTAAAATTTATAGATTCTTTTAACTTTTTAAGCTCAAGTCTAGATAATTTAGTTAAATCAATGAAACCAGAAGATTTTCAAAATATGCGTAAGTTTTTTGAAGATGAACATTTATTTAATTTAGTGCGGAAAAAGGGTATTTATTGTTATGATTATATTGATTCGTGGGATCGTTACAAAGAAAGCAAATTACCTGATCAAAAACATTTTTATAATTATCTTACTTCTGAAAACGTTTCAGACGAAGATTATATGCATGCGTTAAAAGTTTGGAAGGAATTCAATATCTCAAACTTAGGAGAATATACTGATCTATATCTAAAATGTGATGTTCTACTTTTATGCGATGCGTTTGAGAAATTTAGAGCTATGAGTTTAAAATGTTACAATCTTGATCCTTGCTATTATGTATCTTCACCTTCATTAAGTTGGGACGCTATGTTGTTATATACAGGAATAAATTTAGATTTAATTTCAGATATCGAAATGTATCAAATGTTAGAAAAAGGTATTCGAGGCGGTCTTGCACAATGTTCATTAAGATATGCAAAGGCAAATAATAAATACCTTCCTAATTATAATGATAAGGATTCTGATAGTTATTTAGTTTATCTTGACTGCGTAAATTTATATGGTTATGCTATGATGCAAAGGTTACCGACTGGAAACTTTAAATTTCTCGATGTAAAGGAAATAAGTCAATTTGATTTAATGACCGTTTCCAATAATAGTGATAGAGGATATATTCTAGAAGTAGATTTGCATTACCCTTCCGAAATACATGATGACCATGCTGATTTGCCATTTGCAGCTGAAAAGTTTGTACCACCTGGTAGTAAAAATCCTAAATTGATTGCAAACTTGTACGACAAACATAAATATGTTATTCATTATATTCACTTAAAAGAATGTCTGGAAAATGGGCTTATTTTACTCAAAATTCATAGAATATTATCATTCAATCATGATACGTTTCTAGCACCATATATATTACTAAATACAACATTGCGGCAACAAGCGTGTTCAGATTTTGAAAGAGACTTTTTTAAAAAGCAAAATAACAGCATTTTCGGAAAAACAATAGAAAATAAAAGGAAGCAAGTCGATGTAAAATTAGTTAATGTATGGAGAGATGAATTGAATAAAACCAATAAAATTTGTGGTGCAGAAAAATACATAAGCGCTCCAAATTTTAAAAATTTAAACGTAATTACCGATTCGCTGGTTGCAATTCAATTACAGCAAACAAAAATTGTTCTTGATCGACCAATTTACATCGGCTTTTCAATTTTAGAACTAGCTAAAACTCATTTGTACAATTTTCATTATTCTGTAATGAAAAGAATTTATAATGGTCGTATTAAACTATGTTATACTGACACTGACAGTCTTTTATATTTAATATTTACAAACGACTTTTATACGGACATGAAAAAACATATTAAATATTTTGATACAAGCAACTTCGAAAACAAGAAATGTAATATGCCTAAAGTCAACTGTAAATTACCAGGTTTTTTTAAGGACGAGATGGGCGGCGACGTCATATCTGAATTTGTAGGGTTAAGATCAAAATTATATTGCATAGATTCTATCAATACTTCAATAAGAAAAGCAAAAGGTGTAAAAAAATCTGTTACCAAAAAACTTAAGATTAAAAACTATAAAAGAGCTTTACAACATAATGAATGTCTGAGAGAAGATATGTTTATAATAAGGTCAAAAAATCATAATATTTTTACTCAAAAAATAAATAAACTTGTACTGAGTAGAGATGACGACAAACGACAAATATTGCAAGATGGTTATAAAACTTTACCTTGGGGACATTATAAAACAGTGTTTTAGAGAAAAAATAAATTAATGTATTTATTTTATCTATAAAAATATCAAAATGCTTATTATTATACATATAAATTCCTATACTCAGACATGATGATGAAGTATTCATCAGTTGAAGTGTTATTGATTGATTTTTATTTGTGGGATTTATTAAAAACATATGATATTGTAACATAATATACCTAGCATTAAATTCAAGCTAAATGTATAAACATATGTCCCATTGTACTAAATAAATATTTTTTTTATGACAAAATAAAAGTATTATTTTGTCATATAAATTATATTATGTCCAGCAGTGGCCTGTGATAGGCGTTTAATTGATAAATATATTATTTTATTTAGTAAAATGGGCTTTTTTTTTTGTAATAATGAAACAAATATTTGTTTGTTTATATGTTATTTATTGTAAATTGAAAATATATTACAACATAAATATATGTAATATTTAAACTTTTAATAAATGTAATGCACTTTTAAAATGAATAAAATATCATTTATTTTAATAATAGTGGTTTTTTTATTATTACCCTGGTCTAAGTTCTGTGACAAATTTTGTTATTTAAGATTATGATAACTTTGTGATAGTATATGATAAGAACTTATCATATGCTATCTACTACTAAGAAGCAATTATTGAAAAGATTAAAAAATCTCTCGAAAGTTGATTTGTGACAGTTACAATTAATTTATTAAGTATTGCAAGTAATCGACAAAATAGAAATATAATATATGCAGCATATAAATTACATAAGCATACTACAACATAAACATAAGCAACATTGTACAATTTAAATATATTATAAAATTATATAAAACATATTACCTACTTATAAAACATAACTATATATTATAGACAATTCGATTCCCTTAACTTATTTACTATTTTACCAACTAAATGTTCAGTTTCAGTCTTTATCTCATCATAATCACTTGTCACTACATACTGCACATCAACACTCGCATCCTCAGGATTCACTTTTATTTCATCCATAGGACGACCGTCTAAATCATATATCATAAGTTTGATTAAATGTCGAGCACGTGCAGATTCTTTACGCATGATATAAGATTTGTTTATACATGTAGATTTTGATTTCATTTTTTTCTTCTTCAATGTTTGTTCCTCTGCTTTTTGTTGTCGACTTGCCTCACAAGCCTTGGCAGCTACTTCAGCATACCAACTTTCTCGATCTTGAGCGTAATAAAAAGGATTCGTAATTGGATTGTAGTCTTCTATTAGATCCTGTAAAAACAAGCCTTTAAATAAAAAATATATAAATAATAAAAACTTTATATATTTAAATTATATTAAACTTACCTCCTGTAAATTAAGTCTCTCAGGATCTTCGCCGAATGCTGAAATTCTATTATGGCTTATATTATCTAGAACAGGACTGTAGGACGGTGAGGTTGACATGATTCTGAAAGTAAGAACGATAATAATATTAATATTATATATATATATATATAAATATAGTTTTTTTAAATATTGTTGAAAATTATTCTTACCTCGAAAATAAATAAATCACAGGACAAACGATCTGCTCGCACAAATATCAGCAACGCAATGAAGAGCGCACATTTTTTATATGCAAATGGAGCAAGAATCTCATATTTCAGTTTCGTCTTAAACGATAGATACAAGTCTAAACTTGTTGATATTGTGGTACAAATGATCAATTTTAGGTATAAAATATTACATTTTATAAATATATATTTGAAGGATAGTAAGAAATAGAAGTAATACCCAAAATGAAGTTGATCAAGCAACCCATATCGCTTAAAATTAATAATATAAATATCAATGAATCCCCTCATCTAATCAGACATAGTATTTTATTACCTAACACCATTCGCTGTGTTATATGTGGTCCATCAAACTGTGGTAAAACTAACACAATGATTAGTTTGCTGCTGCATGAAAATGGGATGAAATTTCAAAATGTTTATCTTTACTCAAAAACAAGTTTTCAGTCAAAATATCGTTTCTTAAGCGAGGTGCTAAGAAGAGTGCCTCAAATAAAATTCTTCGAGTTCAATGATGATAAAGACGTTATATCTCCGAGTGAAGCTTTGCCGAACTCTGTATTTATTTTTGATGATGTAGCGTGTGAAAATCAAATAAATATTCGCAATTATTTCTCTATGGGTAGACATAAGCAAATTGATTGCTTCTACTTATCACAAACCTATTCAAAAATACCGAAACAGTTGTTGCGTGATAATGTTAATTTTCTAATAATATTTAAACAAGACGATGTGAACCTGAAGCACATATATGAAGAACATGTTAGCTCTGATTTATCGTGGAATCAATTTAAAGATATTTGCAAATCAGTTTGGAAAACTCCTTTTAATTTTTTAACCGTTAATAAAGAGTCTCCAATAAATAATGGCAGGTACAGACAGAATTTTGATACCTTCTTTAACTTTGAATGAAATTACATATTTATAAAGAACTTCATAAGAATATAGTTTAGTCTAAATCTATTATTACTTGAATTCACTTGTTTATGAAGAAGATGGAGAAAAATATTAAAATGGAATTAATGAAGTCTGTCAGCTCCATAAAAAGAAAAATAAAACATATGAAAAATCAGGAACATGAAATGAATTTATCGCTAGATAAAATGTTTAAACCTGTTTCGGAGCCCCTCAATAGCCTTGTGAAATCCAAACAAAGTGTAGAAAACAAGAACCATGTGGAAAATTTAATATCCGAAAATTCTAAAGCATTTGAGTCAGACGATAATAGTTCGAGCTCTTTGGCTAAAGATGATGAGTTTAAAGATGCTGTATTAAATTCTGCAAGCACTCCTAAACAAGATAAAAAATATAGCTTAGAAACTTCATTGGAAAGTGACGACATTTATGGTATTTATGATGGACTAAATGTACCTTTTGGAATAAGAACTGAAAACAAATCTTTAATGATGGGCAAAAAAGTAGTTTCATTTTCTAAAATTGA
Organism: Catocala fraxini; assembly: GCA_930367265.1. Classification (NCBI taxonomy): domain Eukaryota; kingdom Metazoa; phylum Arthropoda; class Insecta; order Lepidoptera; family Erebidae; genus Catocala; species Catocala fraxini. The sequence continues at coordinate 24,550,286 of OV884038.1, forward strand.
TAGTTTAGACAATGAAAATACAGTTTTGGTTAAAATCGGTAGCAAGACTTATAATTTAACCCCAGGCCTTAAAGAACTTTTACTTCGAGGAAAACCTGATTTCAGATTAATAACAAACAAAGATAAACTTGTTTATAAAGATATGTTATATTACACTAATGCTCATAAGAGAGATTTTAATCCTAAAGGTCAAATAAGAGGCGATAAAGGAACTAAGTATCGTCAAATAATCAAACCGTTATTTAGTGAAGATTTGGTAGAAAAAAAACTATCTAAGCTCGGAGGTAGTTTGCCAAAGCTTAAAAAATATAAAACGTGCACTGACTTAGTGTATTGGGATGATCCCAATGAATTAGTTGAGAGATTAAAATTATTAGTAGCTTCAAGAGATGCAGGCAACACAAATCATGATAATGAAATTTTATCAATAATTGAAGAATTAAAAGAAGCTAACATAATTAAAGAATAAATACTGATAACAAACCGCATTTAATTTAGTATTATTGATCCATTCGTTATGATATTTACAAAATATTATATAATTTGTTTTATTTTAATAAATCGATAATATGTTAAAGAGTTTGGAAAAGAAATAGTTTATAAGAAATATTTTTTTTCATATTTAAAATTTTCTAAGTATGAGTAAAGCTGATGTAGTAAATGAAATTCATAAAAATGTGAGAGTGAACTTTCCACGAAGAACTGTTATTATGAAAGATATAGATGATCTTTGGCAGGCTGATTTAATTGATATGCCATCAATATCTAAAGTAAATAAAAACTTCAGATTTATTCTTACGGTTATTGACACATTTTCGAAATACGCTTGGGCATTTCCATTAAAAACAAAAAAGAAAGAAGTTGTATGTGACGCTTTTAAAAGATTGTTGGATGAGGGTCGCAGACCCAAAAACCTGCAAACTGATAACGGTTCAGAATTTTATAATAATAAATTTCAAAAAGTTATGAAATCTTATAATATTAATCATTACTCAACTTTTTCCACCAAAAAAGCTTCAATAGTTGAGAGATTTATCAGAACATTGAAATCAAAACTGTATAAAGAATTTAGTTTAAAAGGTAACTACAATTGGATAGATAACACCCTTAAAAACGTTATATATAAATACAATCACACCCATCATCGAACAATTGATGAAATGCCTGCAAAGGTCAATGGCATAAATAAGAAACGTATATTAAAAAGATACGAAAAAATTATGAAAACAGATAGTATGAAAAGCAAGTTTAAAGCGGGTGACTATGTGCGTATTAGTAAGTACAAAGGAACATTTGAAAAAGGATATACACCCAATTGGTCAACAGAAATATTTAAAATTCGCAAAATACAAACTACAGCTCCAATTACTTACTTAATTGAAGATACGATCAGAGGTCGACCAATTTTAGGAGCATTTTATTCCCAAGAGCTTCAAAAAACGAAACATCCTGATATATATTTAGTTGAGAAAGTTATTAAAAGGAAGGGCAGTAAGGTTTTTGTAAAATGGCTAGGTTTGCCTTCTACTGAAAATAGCTGGATTGATAAGTCAAATGTTTTATAAACTTAATCTGTCAAGTGTCAATCAGTTTTTGTATTTTGATACCTATTTAGCAAGTCTTTAATCCTAGATTTTTTCAGTCTTATTATGTGTATTGGAGAGAGTAGTCTTCTCAACTGGCTTATAAATCATTTACCATTCGAATTACATTTACCAGGATACAATTATTGTGGACCTGGTACAAAATTAACTAGGCGACTCAAACGTGGAGATAAAGGTGTAAATAAATTAGACGAATATTGTAAAGAACACGATATTGCATATCAGAAATCATCAAACTTAAAGGAACGACACGAGGCAGATTTAATTTTGTACAAAATGGCGAAAAAGCGCGCTGCTGCTCCTGATTCCAATACGGGAGAAAAAATCGCAGCGCATTTAATAAGTAATGCTATGTTAGCGAAGATTAAAACGGGTTCTGGTCTAATTACACGTAATCAAAAGTCTTCAAGCAAAATTGCATCTGGAAAAGGCCTTAAAAAGAAATTTAAACATGTAATTAATGTTGTGAAAAAACGTATGAAAAAATTAAAACCAAAATGCAAAAAAGTGGCAATAGAGTTAGCAGTGGCTGCTGTCAGAGAATTAGCTGATAATTCAGCCATTAAACCTCCTCGAGTCATTGCTATACCAAAAACTGGCGGAGTTTTACCTCTTATTCCTATTTTTGCGGGTTTATCAGCCGCAGGGGCTTTAGCAGGCGGTGCAGCTGGTATTGCAAAGACCATAAATGAGTTCAAGATGGCTAAAAAACTATATGAAGAATCAAAGAGACATAATGAAAAAATGGAAGCTTTTTGCATCGGGAAAGGACTGCATCTTAAACCGCATAAAAATGGGCTTGGAATTTTTGTATCGAAGACAAAAAACTAATATATCGGCTACCCAACCGCGCCTTAACTAACTTAGATATCTTGAAGTATGGAAGTAGTATTCCCTATTTTAGAGGTGTCTTTATGAGAGATGAGCTCCCTGATTACCCATATAAAAAAGAATGTGGAATAATTAATTTAGATAGTTCTAAAAATCCTGGTTCTCATTGGGTAGCCTATACAAAATACAATGATTATGTTGAATACTTTGACAGTTACGGCAATCTTAAACCTCCTAAAGAATTCATAAAATATTCCGGCTCTAAAGTCCACTACAATTATGAAAACATACAAGGCGATCACCCTTTCAATTGTGGACATCTTTGTTTAAATTTTTTAAAATTGAATGTGATTTAATATACGGTTCCTATACTAATGGATTACCAACTCATATTATTCATGAGTTTGTGCTTAATACTACAGCCGGTCAACAGTACATAGAATCGCCGCAGACCGTTATTTACTTTCCGGTGAATAAAAATATAATTTCATCTATATCAATTAAAATTGTTGATCAGTTTGGTTATTGTCTTAATTCTATAGGACATAATCAACTACGTCTTCATTTAAGAAAACAACATGATATTATATAATTCCACTATAAACCATGCAGGAAAAATAAAAAGGCTTATTTCTTCTACAACCACTAAAGTGTATAGACGTAAAAAAAGGAAGTTAACTAAGGCAAATATAGATTTCCTTAAAACTTTAGGATTCAAAACATGAATATACTTCAGATTAATGACTCACCGCACTTCGATACTTCCATCGAAAGTTACGAAGTACATTCCTACAATCCCTATAATAATTGCTTTAGAGAAAACGATGAAATCAGAATTCCCATACACCAGCAAGACATATACGTGCTACCATCAGCCAGTTCAATTTACATCGAAGGTCAAGCAAAGCTCTTCGGCAAAGATGGAAAACCGATTGAGAAACCTGTTTCGTTTACTAATAACCCTATTATGTTCTTGTTTCAAGACATCCGATACGAAATAAACGGTATTGAAATTGATCGTATAAAAAATTCGGGAATAACGTCGACAATAAAGTCATACGTTTCATTAAACGAAGCAGAAAACAAAGTGGCTGCCTTATGGGGTTGGAACTTAACTGGTTTTAAAAATGATGGTCATTTTAGTGCTGTACTGCCATTGAATAAGATTTTAGGATTTGCGGAAGATTACAATAAGATTGTCATAAATTGTAAACATGAACTTATATTGAACAGAAGTAACTCTAACTTAAACAGTGTCATAGTTACTGAAGATATTGCCCATTTCCAAATCAATATAGAAAGGGTGCAATGGAGAATGCCTCACATAAAAGTGTCAGATCGAGAACGTCTCACACTTTTAAAACATTTGGAAAGAGATAAATCTATTCAAATGGCGTTTAGAAATTGGGATTTATATGAGTATCCTTTACTACCTAAAACAACAAAGCATTCATGGTCAGTTAAAACTGCATCACAATTAGAAAAGCCTAGATATGTTATTTTCTGTTTACAAACGAATAGAAAAAATAATAAATTGAAAGACTGTTCACTATTCGATCACTGTGAAGTGACGAACGTAACTCTCTTTTTAAATTCACAATATTATCCGTATGAACCTTTAAACTTGAAATTTTCTGAGAACAAGTACAGTATATTATATGAAATGTATGCGAAATTTCGTCAGTCGTACTACAACTGTCCGGTTGACCCCTTGCTCAATCTAAAGGACTTTAAAGAAAAAGCTCCTCTATTTATCATAGACTGTTCTAGGCAAAACGATAGTCTAAAATCAGGCCCAGTAGACGTACGATTGGAAATTGAATGTTCAGCATCAATACCGGATAATACTGCTGCATATTGTTTAATTATAAACGATCGACTTGTGGAATACAAACCTTTGAGCAACATAGTGCGCAGGTTATCATGACTGCCATTGTAGACATTCAAGGCTTTAAGACAGAAGCAAATGAATTTATAATAAAAGAGATTGCTATATACTGTAATAAACAACTGCAAGTATTTTTAATTAAGCCACCATTTCCATTTTACGATTTAACAAAACAAGAAAGACGTCAAGTTGCATGGATTGAACGTAATAGAAATATATATTGGGGTGAAGGATTTATACCATATTCAAATTATAAGTGTTTAATTTTAGATTTCTTAAAAGATAAATGTATTTATATTAAAGGCTGTGAAAAAGTGTTATGGTTAAAGAATATTTTAAATAATAATAATAGTAATGTGATCAATTTAGAAGATAAAGGCTGTCCTAGTTTTTTAAGTCTGTATGATCGATATAAATATTCTGACAATTTGTATAGTTGTATTTATCATAACTCAATATGTACTTTGAAAAATGTTTTGTGTTTAAAAATATGGTGCTCTGATAATAAACTTTTTGTATAATATATATTTTCTCATTTTTACTCATTAAATATCCCTTCCTTCCAACTTATCTTTGTAAAATTATTTATAAAATAAATTGGTTATATCAGCTATGAGATTTCATTACACTCTCATAATTGTAATAATATAGACTACCTCTTCATTATACACTTATAAATACATAAAATAATTCAGAGAAATACTTTTGAATTTTAATTATTATTCTAACTAATTGGTTTTTAAAATGAACGAAGTAGACAAAAAATCTTGGTCCATCAAAAAGTATGAACAGTATAAAAAGGATGTTTTATTAGACAACCTTGAACAACAGATAAACATTCTAAAAGAAAAGAAAGAACCGAGAATAGCTGATCTTTTTAAGATTATGTGGCTGCAGGATCAACTAATACAGGTGCTTCAGGAGAAAATTGCCAAGCTTGCTAGCCAGCGAAAACGAAAGCCTGAGCAAATCTGTGACGCAAAACATAAAGTTGTAAGGTGTACAAACAACGAAATACTCGTTTTGTTAATTATTAAAATCAATCTCTGTCAAATTGTGTTTGAATAGATATATTACGTGGGGATAGTATTAGATAATTTGTGTAGGACAGTAGGATAGAATTGGGGCGCTCTGCATCACGCAGCTCGAGCGAACGCGAGAGCAAAGTGATGCAGAAGCCCCAATTCTATCCTACTGACCGACAGCTTAACGTGCTCTCCGAGGCACGGAGCAGGCGATAATTGTCAATCAATACGCACATAATTTCGAAAAGTCATATAACTTCCGAAAGTCAGAGGTGCGCGACGTGGGTTCGAACCCGAGACCCTCTGCATTGCAGTCTGATGGTCTCCCCACTGAGCTATCGCTGCATTTAGAGTTTTAGTCATTGATTATCTTGTTAAAAAACTGGGTGAGAGTTAGCTATCTTATTTGTGGTTTATAAATAGTTTATATAATATAAATATACATCGTTTCAGTCACGTTTAAACTACTACTATCATAATAAGGTACAAAACAAATATGTCTGGTTATTTTTTTTAAAGTTTATTTTATGTTACGTTTTGTACGGTTTTTATGTCTGACTGCACTGATGGCGTAGTGGTTTAAGTTCTGTACTGTTGTTCTGTGTGTTCTGTTCTGTTCTAAGTGGGTTCGAGTCCGAAAAAAAGTTGTGTGATACACAATTGGTTATTCCGAGTCTGGATGTTCTTTGTGTCCGTTTTAATGTTTGTAAAGTCCCCCGCGTCACAGGAGTTATTGCTTGTCCGGGAGTTGTCTTATCTATAAAAATACTGTTTATAATAGGATAGAATTGAAGCTAGCTGTAGATAACTGTAGGTTAATTATTTGTATACCAGACATGATAAAATATAAGAGACATATTATGTTATTTTAAACAGACCTATATTGTTACTACTTTTTCAAATAAATGTGTTCTTTCTTTATCGTTACTATAATCCCAATCGCACGGTCATCGGAACCGCAGACTGGAGTAGCAGTGAGTTGTGAACGTGAGTCTGGCAATTATTTTTATAAATCTTAACAATCTTAACAATCTAGATTTTATCTTGTAGTGCAATACGCGTTGTTTTTTGTAAATAAACGAAGATTGTAAACTTGGTGATTAAAAAGACTTACCGTGAGTTTCTTGCCAGTTTCTCTCATAGGATTTGCCTTTGCATGGCTACAAACATTCAAACAACGGACACAAGGCACAATAAGGCTAGGCACAACTATTAGACCACAATTTTTTTTCCGTGTAAATATCGAACCCACGTCACTCGGCGCAGTGGTAGAGCTGAGGCGGCCGCTTGAACCAATAACTCACTATCCGAGCAAGACGCTGTACCAGTTTTACTTCTATTACGCCAGTTTCTGCAAAAACATCCTCTTACAGAAAACTGCACCAAATCATTTGTGCCATACATAGGTGCCTATTTTTGAATGGGTAGGTAGAGACTACGGATTTCAATCTGATACTATCCTGGCAATCAGAGCAGCGATAGCTTAGTGGGGAGACCAACAGACTGCAATGCAGATGGTCTCGGGTTCGAACCCACGTCGCGCACCTATGACTTTCGGAAGTTATATGACATTTCGAAATTATGTGCGTAATGATTGACAATTATCGCCTGCTCCGTGCCTCGGAGTGCACGTTAAGCCGTCGGTCCCGGCTGCCATGAACATCTATGGCAGTCATTATTGGGAGAGTGTCGACACAAATGATCCCACTGGGTTGAAGTGTCGCCGGTCTGCACTGACTGGCCCCCACATACATACATACATACATACATCCTGGCAATCTCTCTTGCATTAGTATTGAACAAAAAAATTATAATAGCGAAATGTTCACTCAAATAATTTGTATAATAATGCAATATATATGAATATATATTGCATTTTACGATTGTAATTACATAAATAATTAAACACAAACAAACGTTAAAATTAAATTAATTTACAATTACGCGACAAACATGATCAAATTCCTAATTACCTATTACGCTACATACGAAACAATTTCACAAACATTATTTAGGTTAATTTCGTTTGCCAATCAAATCGTACATACAATTGAATAGGCGACATCTGTAATCAACAGATAATCGCGTTAATTATCGCCTAAATAGCCAATTAATATGCGTCTGCCATCGATTTTGGTCGACGATTCAATTTGACTGCCTGTAATGTGTTTCAAAGATAATGTTTAGGCGTGAATCTATAATATCGTACTGCGAGACCAATGTTGTTTCAGTAACTATGTAGGCTACACACTTTGCAGGTATATACGTCCGAATGCAAATTTCCATTAGGAAGGACTTTCATGGTACACATCACACAGTCACAATCAGGACGTAAACTTCACTAAGGTCATAGGGGTGAAATTTCGTAAAATTATATTTACCATGTTATATCATATTCCTTCTTCTTCTTTTCGTGTGGTTAGTGGCCAACCTGTTGTCAAGAGTTGTTCAAGCCTCCCGTAGGCCTCTGACATGGCTTAACGACTGCTGTCAATTTGACTACAACCGGGACTGACTTTTTACGTGCCCTCCGAAGCACGGAGACGCTCAGATGAAATACCACTAAGTGGTCACCCATCTACAGACTGACCGCACCCAACTTTGCTTAACCTCGCTAATCATTTACCGGTTAGTGATTGCAACTGGCTATGAGCGCCTCCTTTATATTTTGTAACTAATGTATTACATAAATATATTATACAAATCGATTTTGAAGCATACCTAAAGCCTGCAAGTGATGTCATATCATATTATACTTTAAAAATTGCAAATGCATGAGTACGCCCTTAGACTCCTAACAATAAGTTGGCCACACTTTGAAGATGATGGTTGGGTGGATTTAGTAAGCTAAAAATATCACATCTCTACTGTTGGAGGCCCGGTCATCTTCTGAAGTTTACCCCCTGTTTCAAATAGGAAAAAAGAGGTACTGCTCCAATCAATATATTCCAAGCTCGATTGGGGATATTGAGATTATTTACATAGAAGTATATTTCCTATCCAATTCAAAGTTAAATAGAACTGCTATTTATCCCATAAATCACATATCACTAGTTGATATATTGTGATTGATTGAATAATAATATAATATGATTTCCAGCTGCTTCTAGCTATCTAGATTTTAAGTAAATCTACCAGCGATTTAGTAGTACAGTAAATCTGAAATTGGTAACAAACGAGATAAAGTAAGGAAAACAGAACGCTAAACACAGTATTCCTGTAAAATATAACGTGTTTATATAGCTACCATTCACCTTCGCCCCGGGGACGCGTAAAATGGTCGAAAAAATTTCTAAAATGTCGAGCGAAAATTTTCAAAGGCTCGGGTAGTACAAACCTTTAGTATCGTATGACAAGCCATCGAGCCGATACGTGTTACGGACAAAAAATGAAAAAGTCCTTTCCGAACACAAAAAAAAATATGAGGAATATTCTGAATGGAGTTGTGATTTATTCAGAAGTAGTATATTTCGCAGTTTTCCCGTTGATGTTATGTGCTATATCCTCATCGTTATTGCGGCTTTGTGCTCTTGATAAGGATGTCATTATTTTGTGTGCTATTAATACTTTTACACTGCTTGCTTGAATATACATATATATATCAATAAATAAATAGATGTATGTCTCATATAACAATTTTTTGTACTTTCTTACTGCAGAGGTATATTGTATCCACCTATTTTTGTCTATATTTTAGAAGGGATGGGAAAACGGATTGCCGCTTTCTACAATCCAGGCATAATATCTTTTTCGTTAATCGTTATCACATTCTTACTTTTAATCTGACCTATGTTTAAAGTCACTGATTTAATTAAGTATAAGGATACTTTGCCTAATTTTCTACTTCCAAAAGTCCCATTCATATTTGTCTTACTATTTTCTCAAACAATTTCTTATCATCCATTTTATTCAGTTTCAACCAAATTTATTAGCCCACTAACATAGATGTGCCCTCACCGTATTTATATCTCACGAAAAATTTATCAATCTAAGAAAAGTGAGCTCACGCATACATTTACATGGTGTTAGTATACAATTTTCAGTATTAGTGAGCGTGATAGTACTATAATTTATAATTCAGATTTCATGTTGTCATTGTGTGTCAGATGGCAACTTAACCATTCAGAAAGATTACTATATTTAGTATGCCATTAATTATGATTTAAATCTTTGTTTGTAGACTGTTCTGTTGATAGTTTTAAATAAACGTAATACAATGCTATGAAACCCGCGTATAAATGCTTAAAAAGTCATACTAAACAAACAAAGGCAAAGTAATTTATATTCAAGTTTCATTCGATTTATATTTTAAAATATGAAAGAAAAATGAGCTTGCAATTATTTTTGTTATTGTGAAGTGAAACGGACGCTATTTAATGATTCAAATTTCTTTATACTTTTGTTGAAAGACATTCAATACATATTATAAATTTAGTACTTAATATTTTCAATTTTTCGTGTCGGTCACATACGACAATAGCCTAATTGTGGGGCTAAATGCGGATAACACATGTCCAATTAACTACAAACACAGGGTCCCACAAAACTTTATTATGTGTATAAAGTTTTGTGGGACCCGCCACGTCCATCGGCGGGTCAAATCTTTGGCGGGGTCACGATTCGAATGCGAGAGCGATCCGCGCGACCCCGCCATAAAGGTGTGAGTAACACCGCGGTGGTTTTAGTCGGTTCAGCCCAAACATATGGGCTGGATCCCGACATATCCCCATCGCCCGCCCCAAAACCGGCGATGGGGAATGTGATTGGCACATTGCCCCGCGTTAAAAAAAAAAAAAAAAAAAAAAAAAGATATTATAAGACTCGATATTATTTACATACATAATTATTATGTAAGTACCCCTGTATAATGTCACCGAAGAGGTAGGCATACGTGTATCATACCAACATTAGGTTTATAAAATTACCATTTAAAACTAAAGTGTATACTACTACAACAATTAGATCTGTATAAAATATTTTATTTATTTATTTATTTATTTTGTTTTATCTTGTTATTAAAAGTGTGCTAGAATTTATATGACGTGAACATTTTAACCCTTAGCCACTTACCATTAGTTTTGCTTCCGTAACAACTTACCACCGGTCAGGGAGACCGTTCGCTTTAAGTGGCTCAGTTATAATAAATCGTTAAAAACAAAGGGTTTATTTCAATAAAATAGACATTTCTAAAGTATAAACTATTTATTAAAAGGAAAAAACACAAAATAAAATCAACTCTTTGGAAAAAAAAAACATAACTTCTAGTCAGACTTAAAATTTTAACAAAAAGTTACGACTTACTTGGTAACTGAGATCGTAAATAGTAGAACTACTAAATAATTACTTTTTTACTTATTTTCTAAAGTTTAGTAATCAAATAACACAGAAAACCTATTTTAGGCTCATATTAGTCCTTTTTTCTGTAAAATTGCAACCTACTTATTTATAGTTTTTCTCGGCAGTTACTGCACAGCTTATTTGAACATTCGAGGCATATTGGGGCTTTACATTCAAAACACAGGTACTGTGTCTTGCGTTTTTTCTTTGGGTCACAAGTGGAGCAAGTCTTACGTACTTCTAGCTTATCAGAGCTACCAACTGCAACTGCTGGAGTATCTGTTCCATTGATATTCAGGATCCGACGAAGAGCAATTCTGATATCCCGTTGAAGATGGATATTTTTTTCTCTTCGCTCCATATTAGGTATAGTGAGTTGTTCTGCGAGCTTCTTGATGAAGTGGAATCGAGTTTCTTTCTTTTGTGCGTTGGTTGATAAGCTAACGATATAAGCATTGGAAATTGACACGTCAAGTAATCTATAGAAAATGGCTAACGGCCATCGGCGTGTACGGCGGGCTGTAGAATAGTTCGAGCACCTCTGATCTAGTAAATCTACACCAAATTTAGTGCTATTATAAAATAAAATAACCTCTGGCTTCTTAGTACATTCATCAATCGCTGGAGAGTGGTGCATACTTGAGAGCATAATTACTGCTTTATTTGGCTTTGGAACAAACGATGCTATTGTTACATCTTTTGTAAATCCAAACTCACATGTGTCAGGTTTTCGGTGACGATTGGGCAAGAACTCCGGGGGTATGTCACGCTGATTTTTCTCAAGGTACCCACCAATGTAAGATGTTTCTCTTTTAGTAAATTCACGAGCTCTAGAGACGTAAAACAGTTATCGGTGGTTACATTTCTGTTAGACCCTTCTATTGGAGAAACAAGTCTCATCACTGCCTGTGTGGGTTTTTTCAGTCGACTATATTCTGCAGGCAAATTTATCCCATCTGAGTCTTTACCTAAGTAAATATAGGCATTGAGGAGGTAGCCAGACCTTGCATCTGTAATGCATAGTATTTTAATGCCATATTTGGCTGGTTTCTTTGGCATATACATTTTAAATCGGCATCTTCCTCTAAAAGCTAATAACATTTCATCTATACAGGCGTAGCTTCCAATCGTATAAACAGCTTGGCACTGTTTGATAAAGCTGTCAAATATCTCTGAAATAGGTGCCGATGCGTCAGTTTCTCGCCGTGCTTCTCTTGTACCGGCATCATCAAATCGTATGGTGTTCAGTAAAACTTCAAACCGGCTTTTACTCATGATGCATCTGTATATTTCTCTGCCAGTACCATCCATTTTATACCATGACGAATAGTGTTCACGATTTTCTTTAAAAATGGCGGTATAGAATAGTAATCCAATGAATGCTTTAAGTTCTATCAAATCCGTATCTTGAACATTCGGTTGCTTATTGTACTTAGGTCTTATTTCGCGAATTTTTTGGTTGGTGTTACTTACAATTATTTCTAGAATTTGGTCGGTAAAAAACAGACTCCAGATTTCAAGAGGAGTAGAAGAAACAGTTATAAGCGGTCTGTACTCTGGCTTTATACCTTCTCTTTCTTGTACAATGTTATGTTGTAATGTCCTTGAACGAATAGATGGAGGCTCAGACGACCAACGGAATCGATTTTTACCAAAATAATTTTTTTTTCTGGGACGTGATCGCATCTCTGATAGCGGTATATCCTCATCTGATGAAGTTTGAACAGACGATATTGGAGGCGAGTTTCTATTTTGAAGATTAGTAGTTCCGCTTGCAAACGTAGATTCCTTCTCACATTCAATTTCAGAATCGGATCCACTAGCTTCTTCTAGAACGTGGTGGTCACTAATATCGACTTCAACATCACTAAAATCTCCATTTCTTATGTCTTCTTCATCTGACGGGTCCTTTTCTAGCCATCTACTAATAAGTTCGTCATTAGCAGCCATTATTCACTGCAAACGAAAAAAATAAGGATAAAAAAAAAATCACGTAACCACTTACCATCGGTATCACAGACCGCTGACGATGTTTAGGCCCTTACCGTGAGCAAACGCGGGCACGTGCGACGTCGTTGGCGGCTCGCGCGACACTGAGACGAGCGGGGGGAAGGTACACGGACGCACGAAACTCAATGGTGCGCTGACGCCAAAATATAAACAAAATACACTTCGACGGAGTCTGAGAGACCGGTGGTAAGAGGTTGAGGGTTAAAACTTACTTTCGATTACAATGTTGTGCTTACCTTTAATTTAAAAGCGTACAATGATATTATGTATTTTGTGTTATTTTAAGTCAGTAGGTATTTTAGTTGGTACGCCTAAAACTAAATAAATAAATAAAAGATAACACGAAGTGACGAAGCCTTACAATATACTACGTATAATATAATAATAACAATATAATATACTATCACATACATACAGCACCATCTAGCCCAAACTAAGCAGAACTTGTACTATGAGTACTAGACAATGGATAATCATACATATATATATTTCTTTTGTAAATACATACATATTATACATAGAAACACCCAGACCAAGACAAACATCCATGTTCATGCACACAAATGTTTGACTTGTGCGGGAATCGAACCCGCGACCTCAGGCTTGGCAGTCGGTTACACTAACCACTATGCCATCAAGGCCGACCGGTATAAATATTACATGCAATATAAGAACGAATATCCAGCAAACCTCACTTAAACGTTTGCCCAAGACACGTACCTTACTTTCAAATGCATCTATTCTTATCCACATCTCATGTATTATGTACAACTTATACACAAGTTCATACATCCCATTTCCCGCAAAGAGTGTTCAAGTGGGAAGTTAAAACACGGCGTAAGCAGTAGATGGTGTAGGTAGATCGGCGCGGCAAGAATTTCATTAAACTTGCCTCGTTGGCCAAGATCGAGAATTACTGGCTGTCGAGGTGACTTTGTGTCACACCGTAGCGACTGATCTTACAAGACGTCTTCGTAGATTCTTTAAAGTGACCGAAAATATTTCTGAAATGTTTTCTCCTAGTAGTATTGTAAGGCAATATAATTAGATATAATGGTTTAATTCTTACCCAAATATATGTACCTACGTACTAAGACTCACAGCTCTATGAGAGCAGAGTCGTTATTAAGTGATGTTTATTCTATCCCGTAGGAATATCGAAAAATACTGACTTTATTTGTAATAATATCAATCCTAAATATAAACCGTCCCACTGCTCGACACGGACCTCTTCTCAGTTTAGCGGGTTCGGGTTAGGCCACCATGCTGAAAGTGGGTTAGCAAACTTCGCATACCTTCGAGAAAGTCATAGAAAACTCTCAGCAAAAGCGATAATTTCGAAAGATCAGTGACAGCTAGGGTCAGACTCGAGACTATTGTGTGGCCATCCAGCGGCTTTCCACTAGTTCATCGTAGCTAATATTTGGTCTATGGCGATTGATCGAGCACAATATCAGGCTTGGTGTAGTTAGAATACAAATCGAATTATATATACGACATTCATGAGTAATACTTGTTTTAATTACTACCACCAAGGCAAGACATAGAAGATAAAACATCTGTAAGATGGCGTCCACAGTCAAAAAGATAACATTAAACCGAATAACAGTTAACCTAACACCTCTTTTGGAATCAGAAACTCACATTCAGTCAGCTATAAATGTGTTCTTCATTTGTGAATACAGTAGGCACAAGTACGGGCATTACTCAGTTAGAAATGAGTCAAAGGATCCTTAGGATTCTGATTCGTTAAAATTTGATACTCTGATCAAGTGCACAAGTCTGCAATAGATGGTAGTGCTGTAGTTTTCTTCAGTGATAGCAAATAGCTAAGTAAAAAGCTCCCGTGGGATGAATCTAAAAGTCTAGCACAAGAACCCGTTCCAACGACCCGTACTTAGAGTGGTTCAGATGCTATTTTCGGGGCAGGATTCCAAATACATCAGCTTGTATTCCCTAAAGGATGTTGATCAAACGTCACATGTAAATAAACAGATATTTCAAAGTGAATGCACTCCATAGGTACACGGCAATTATTGCTGTTTGTTTTGGTCGCAATTTTAAACTAAATTCTCTATTCAAAGTCATAACAGTAATTATGGAGTTACTGTTTAACACCTTTGATTTCAAACAACTACTTCCTATTTTTCGTGACATTTATTTAGCCTTGCTAAGAAAGCATGTAGCAGCAAGAGTACAGGCCACTGGATTTTAACGCAACGATTTCCAGTTTAATATCACAACACGTATTTCTGTTTTAAAGTTATGTGCATGTTAAACCATTCATTAACATTTTGTATGTGAAGAAAAACGTCGTGGTAACACCTTCTGAGTTTCATAATGTTTTTAAAGATGTTAGAAATTTACTAATCCGTACTAGGTCAGCATGGTGGTCAAGAACAGACCCAACAATAGGACAGGTTATATAGGCTGTTTTGTATAGATATTATTATAAGATATTATATTATTAAAATTCAAAATAAATTTATTCAGATTAGGTTACAAGGTAACACTTATGAATGTCAAAGTTACACTTTTTTTTCTGCGAATTTACATTTACTGCCACGTTCAACAAAGCAAGGGTGTAGAGCTCATGAGAAGAACGGGCAAGAAACTCATGGTTACTCTTTTTAATCGTCAAGTTTTTGTTTACAAATCATAAGAGCTGTAAGGTGCTGCAACCATTTCTCCATGAACTATTACTGAATATACTCAAGCATTTAATAAAATTTGATGGTGGCCTCTAAAGCAGCAGTATGGTAAATAGGAGCATCCACTTACATGTACATTAATAATCAAGACAAGGCATGATTGTAGTCCGTAGTTTAATCTAACTGTATTAGATAACATGCTCAAGATATTTTCTTTACCATGCCCTGCAGAAGTTCGTTGCGAAATAATCTAATGTTGTGTTCTTGTTGGCAAGTAGGTATAATTTAAGGTCACCTCCATCTCAGTTTTTATATCAACGATATATAAAGAAACGTATTAAAATATCATGGCTGCTGAAAAGCAACCAAAATGTCGTCAGTAATTATTGTATTTAAATGTATAACATACACGTAGACATAAGATAATATTACAGTATAATTAATATCATTATCTTTCTTTTTAAGCCTAGTATAAATACTACGTCATGCAGTAATTTCAATTTATTTAATACTAACTGTTACCCACGACTTCGTTCAGGTGGAATTTAACTAAGCATTCTCTAAAATAAAAGTAGCCTAGTAGTTGCCCCTTATAACATCAGCTATCTGCCAGTGAAAGTCCCATTAAAATCAGTCCAGCCAGACATAAGCCAGAAAAAACAGACAGACAGACAGACGGACACCTTTTTTTAATTGGTTGTTTGATATACGTACCGTATATCCTTTCATAAGCATTTAGTAAAAAGCTTTTATTTTGACGTTACAAATGGACACTAAAATTATATTTATTTGTATAGATGACTCATATCTTCTTCTCTCTTAGCCTTTATTATTCCCAAGTTACTTGGGGTTGGCTTTTCTGGTCTAACCAGATTTGACTGGATATCAGTTTTTACACGGAGCGGCTGCCACCTGACCTCCGCAACCCGAAGGCTAACGATACCCTAAGGCTAGACCAGTGTCAGGATATTAGAGGGTACTGACTTCTCAATAACAACTGCCATAGATGTTCATGGCAGCCGGGACCAACGGCTTAACGTGCTCTCCGAGGCACGGAGCAGGCGATAATTGTCAATCAATACCTTCCGAAAGTCAGTTATCATATAACTTCCGAAAGTCAGAGGTGCGCGACGTGGGTTCGAACCCGAGAACCTCTGCATTGCAGTCTGTTGGTCTCCCCACTGAGCTATCACTGCTCTTTAGATGACTCATATAACGACCTTTAACAACTTAAAGTTAATAACAATGTCGATCAATGACGTCCTAACAGTTATGTTATTGTTTAAATCGATACTGGAATGTATCTGCTGTATTAGTTGCGAATAGAAATGTTACGGCCGCCATAAAATTTTATTGTACGCCGTAGATACAAATTTGGTTACAAGATACGTATCAAATTGGAACGAGAATATTAAATTTGTTGTGTATTGATTTCGATGCTGATTTGGAGACTAAATAACCTCGTTAGATCTTTGCGTTAGTCAGCCTTCTCTAGAGAACACTTTTAATATTATACATTTGACTAGAGAGGGAGACTGTCTGCTTAGCTAGTGTCGTAACATAAATTTACGGTAGACGACGTCCAGAATGCGATCCTAAGTTCAAGGGCGTAATATTGGATTTATTTGTTATAGTTTGGCTTTAGTAAATCTAAAAGTTTACCAACAATTGGTAATTGCTGTGCCTTTTTTGAGATATCTAAGAAATAACTGGTGAAATGTAAGTGTTATACGAGTACATCTCTACCCAGCGATAGCTCAGTGGGGAGATCAACAGACTGAAATGCAGAGGGTCTCTGGTTCGAACCCAAGTCGCGCACCTCTGACTTTTGGAAGTTATATGACTTTTCGAAATTATGTGCATATTGATTGACAATTATCGCCTGCTCCGTGCCTCGGAGAGCACGTTAAGCCGTCGGTCCCGGCTGCCATGAACATCTATGGCAGTCGTTATTGGGAGAGTTTCGACACAAGAGATCCCACTGGGTCGAAGTGTCGCTGGTCTGCACTGACTGGCCCCCACATAAGATACAGATACATGGTATAAACAAAACGCACGCTGCGCAAATCCCCAAAAAGTCACTTCATGAAAAACATTTTGGATCGACAACGTTATCATGTTTTATTCTAGTAATTGAACTAATAGCGAAAATAAGTATGCTATACTAAATTTTGTAGGCGGCTTCGCTCAGGTAAGGCTTAGGTCACACGTACCACAACCACACTACAACCACAACCATATCATAACGACACCACGTGGGCGGGCGCAATTTTGTGTTGAAAATGAATAGTAGAATTTATATGGACCACATTCTGCCGTTATTATCGACTACGTGGGAGATAACGACCACATCGCAACCACAGCGCAACCACCAGCGACACCGCAAACTAGCGTCCGACCACATCGCAGACACAACGCTGCGTCGACGCACCGACGACTGTTGCCTTAACGAAAACCGGTATCGAACTGTCTGTCTGCAATTGTGAGCGTCATCGGCGTCGTCGCAAC
Organism: Catocala fraxini; assembly: GCA_930367265.1. Lineage (NCBI taxonomy): Eukaryota > Metazoa > Arthropoda > Insecta > Lepidoptera > Erebidae > Catocala > Catocala fraxini. Next base: position 24,568,140 of record OV884038.1, read on the forward strand.
CACATCGCAGCTACTAACGACAACTCAACCACATCCATATTTTGTAGGAACAACAACGCAACTGCAAAAAGCTGCAGCGACACTATTCACACGTAACCACTGCTTGATCACCTTTTGTCGCGTTGATGTGGTGTGGTTGTGGTATGTGTGAATGAAGCCTAAATGTAGCTGGGTTAAGTAAGTAACAGAACTTTTTTCTGGATAACAGGTACTCAATCTCCTGCTCTGTTTCTCTGACAACGCGAATGTAAAATTTCTCGATGATCGGTCGAATGGTTAAGACGTGAAAGCGTAACAACCAAACTCACATTTGCATTTATAATATTAGTTAGGATTATCATTATTAACATTCTACAAAGTATTCCAAAGTCACTTATGCGCTATTGACTGCTTTAAGTTCAAATTAATTGAGAGTATAGCGTTAGATATAGGTACTGTCTTAACAAAAATAAATTTATACCTACCACCTCTACGACTGCCTGTACTATAATTTTTATAATGACACCGTAACTTATCATCCTATTTCCATCACACTGCTAACAAAATCGAACAAATAAAACACATTCGTAACGGTGTAACAGCACCCCAACTGGCTTTTTGATTTTATAGCGCTCACAAATTTAACGTGTAAACGATATAGCACTTTGTCATAACTCCCATAAGATCTACTAGAAACTTCCTGCTTGTGGCGTGTTCTGGGTGAACTATCGCCCATTATGGCTCTTCGAAACTTTGATGGTAATGTAATGTCATCAGTCTTATTTTTTCATTAGTATGTTTACGGGAAATCGATAACTTAGTTTGAAAACATTTTTATTATGGCAACAAGTTTGAATCCCAAAGGAATGCTTAGTACGATAGAATTCATTCTATGTTATCCAGACCATGGTCTAAATTTGTGCCAAGTCTCATTCAATCCATTTAAGTAGTTACGTGTCAAAGTCAAAGATCTTAAATTTCATAAACATGATTTATAATATTGCGTGATTAAGTAAAATACATCACAGACAAAATCTCTTTTCCATAAAAATGTGCAAACAATTCTTAGAGACGTCCATTAACTATGTAAGATAGTATAAGAATAAAAAATAGAATAACAAAATGGAAATACAATTTTGCATTGTAAAAAGCCTTAGCTTTCATGAGAAGACATTCATATAACTTAATAAGCATTTTATATAAAATATAATATAATATGAGTTAATAAAAGTAAAAGCAGCGATAGCTGAGTGGGGAGACCAACAGACTGCAATGCAGAGGGTCTCGGGTCCAAACCCACGTCGCGCACCTCTGACTTTCGGAAGTTATATGACTTTTCGAAGTTATGTGCGTATTGATTGACAATTATCGCCTGCTCCGTGCTTCGGAGAGCACGTTAAGCCGTCGGTTCCGGCTGCCATGAAAGTCAATGGCAGTCGTTATTGGGAAAGTCAGTACCCTCTAATATCCTGACACTGGTCTAGCCTTAGGGTATCGTTAGTAATCTCGAAGATTATATGAATGTGATGTATCTATGTAATAAGTTTCATCCAAATTCGTGCAGCGATTCACGCGTATTTTTATACAAAGTTTAACATTTATAAACTTAGTAGTATTATGTAACTTTTCTTGATAAAGAAATTCTCTTACCCCAAAAGAAGATGAACATCTAATAACACCACTGTAACAGTGCTTTCTGCAAACATAAATAATTTTAATTTGAAAAAAATATATATATAATGAAAATTTTGAATTTGCGTTGTGTTTCGTCGAGTGAGTGACAATACCGGAGGCCCAATCCCCCCCCCCCCCCCTCCCCCTCCGGAGGGGGGAGAATCAAATTTAGAAGGCTGGCAACGCACTTGTGACTCTTCTGGTGTTGCGGGTGTCAATGGGCGGCGGTAAGCGCTTACCATCAGGCGAACCCTCTGCTCGTTTCGTCTAGTTGCCAAGTTAAAATAGCGAGGACAGCCTATATCGCCGGCAAACCTTCAATCTATGGCAGAAAATCAAACGCAGCGTTGAAATGTGGCAATTTTATTCAAAGCGATCTTAAACTGTACTAAAAAGTCTTTGCAGCTAAGTTTTGGAGGCAACTTGCATAAATTTGTTGCTACTAATCAAGTTTCACAATGCGCGTATTGTACAACTTCATCCTTATAAACAAGCTAAAATAATATAATAAAATATATATACAGGGTGTCCGGTAATTAATGGATAACCTAATATCTTAAAGCAGAAATGATAGCCGTTAAAAAAAAATTAAAATTTCTATCTTTACTACTACCTAAGATATGATTTTTGTTTTAATTACCACATTTAACTTTCTTCTACATTTCGACCATAAATGAATGAATTAAACACTAATTTTGCTAATAGATAGACAGTCAAAAGTATGACTAGATATTGCACATTTTTAATAAAAAAAAATATTCGTGATCAAAATATTTTTTTCTGAATTGCCATCAGTTCTACTATAAGACATTTCCAGGTTATCCATTAATTACGAACAGCCTGTATATGTATGTAACTTTATATGTAACAAAGTTGCAAGCGTACATCCCAGAAGTATGAGGCCATATTTCTTCAGGTATAACAAACTATAGCGAACTTTGCAGTAGATAAAACGGTATAACGCACGTCCCTTTCTACCCGACTACGGCGAAGCCAAAAGGAAGGGTAATGATTTTGGCAGTCTGGGTATGTATGTTTGTATATTCCACCGTAGCGCCTAAACTACTGAACCGATTTTAACGAATGAGGTGTCAATAGATTCGTAATAATAGCTCGGGTGACATAGGCTACATACACATTAAATTCGTCCTTTTTAGACCCCTTTTTTACGTAGTCGGGTTATAGTTTATATATATTATATTATATATAGCGTAGCGTACTACTGTCTACCGGCTATAGTGCCAGACTACGTGCGACTTCAAAGTAGTTCTTGACAGATTTGCCACGCACCGCAGTCGCATCCATTATCGCTGCGCCACCAATTACGCAGAATCCACAATAGATACGTAAACAGAATTAAAATAAATTTTATAGTATCATGAACGTATCAAAGTGTTTGGTGCTGGCATTCTACAAAGCTTTCAAACAAAGTAATATAAACTAGCGACAGGTTGCTAGTCACAACAGTAACAGTTACATTGTGAAGAAAATAAAAGTGTTTTATACGAAATAAACGCGCTGCCACGATGTTTATGGGTCCGGGTTAATGAGCCGGCGCTGATTTCGGACTGCAGACTGTATTGGCTAGTAAAGATGTATCAAAACAACTTAATTGTATAGTTGAGGCTTTTCTATGCCTTCCTTTTTTCAAGGCTTTTTGTAATTTAGATATAATGTTTTTCTTTCACACTGGTTGGGCCAAGATTGCTTTTTGAACTGATTAGATAATGATGTGATGAAAATATTGCGACAAATTTTCCTCGAAACCGTATTCGAACGACAAACTATTCGTTGGTATTGATTTTTATTCGAATAATTATTGAATATAGCAATCTGTGTACTCTGCATGTAATTGCAGAGTACAGTCACATATCAAGGAGAACCAGTAAATAAAATATCGCATATGTCGCGAATAGGATTCAAGACATATATCCCACTTTTGCAATAGAAAAACGTAAAAGTTCTCATGATTATCGCGGCTGTTTTGAATACAAAATAATCTTCGACATGAGCTTTTCCTCTAGGTTACAGCTATAATTCTTAAAAAGTATGTTTATTTTCTTTCGAAGCTCTAGTCAATATCGACCAGTGACAACAAAATATACCCTATATCACGTTAAATATAAAATATGAACATACAAAAATACATATTTGAAAATATAAAAATGACGCATAATAATATCATTTTAAAAAGATTATGAAGCAAGTTAAATTGAATTTACAAAGTTCCTAATATCAAAGACATTTTTTATCAAATAGTTAATAAAATAGTAATATTATATTACACAATTACTTATAATATACATATATGATTATATTTACGTTATATTGTCTTCTGTTTACGCGAATATTATTCATTGAAATTAAACTACTATATACGGATTTTATCGCGTTGTTTATTTGACACTTTATTACATAATTTTGAAAACTGTTACACTACTACTACTATTATTAAACTTTACTAATTTTTAAGCTAATTAAATTATTATTAAAACTATTTAGATTTAATTTAATTTTACACTTTCCCCGACGTTTCGGTTGCTTTTCAGCAGCCATGGTCACGGGGAGACGACGTATATAGTGGTTTAATTTCAATATATTTACGTTATAATATTAATAACTAACTTTAATCCGTGGAATTGCTCTCATAGTTTAAAGGAAGAACAACTTTTTACAAGCCCTGTATTTTTATTTATATGTGACTCTGCCTCATAAACTATCTCTACGCAAAAAATCTCGTTAATAGGTTGCTCATTACTGGATGAAGGAGAGACAGACAAACAAACAGACTTTTACTGTTATATTTTAGTAGGCGTTTCATCGAGCGTTGTTTTAAGTTAACTATGCCGTATATACAGTGGCGTATAGGCAAAAGTTAAAAACACTCAAAATGTAGGTCTGGAATTCGGTTTCAGAAATGTGAAATATCAGCTATATAATTTTGGGTATTTTGTCGTTTGACACCACAGGTTATTGACACCAAAGTGTGAATCGCACAAGGACGTATTTTGAATTGGCTGTTTGGGACCATGGTGTGATTCGACGAATGTCTTGTTTACCTTCATCTATTCACACCGTGGTGTAAAGCAGCGAAGGACTCTTTTTGGCATCGTTGATTCGGACCAGTGTCATTTTATTATAACTTAACAATCGTACACAAAAGTGCTTACAATTTTATTTTTAGATTGTGCTTGGAGAGGCAGAACTGTTTAATTTTTTTGTCATACTTTTTATCTCTAAGTTACGATGATTAATATAGATGATTTTTAGTACTCAGTTAGTTATTAGTCAAAAGTTAATCTACCCTCAGTAAGTCCCAGATAATAGATGACAATCTTAGTACCCTCTACCGGTCAGACTCTTTGATACACGTAGGAGTTTCTTCAGACATCGAAACATAGTCCTCATACTCAATGGAATTTACAGCCTCTGCGCCGCCGATCATTCAAGATCCCATTCTCATTTTCTTCATATAGTAATAAAGTTACTCGTATACGTATCATAAAGCTTTTAATACTCAAGTTCGTTACTTTTCTTCGACTTAGTTTAAATACAATTTTATTATTGAGTGACCTTTCGCCCTATTTATTAGCCACAGTGTCAAATAAATAGCTCAGACTTTCTTATTATTGCTTACAGTCTAGGCTACTAGGCATAATGTGGATTATACGAAAGAACATTCTAGAAGGCTTAAGTGTTTTATATTGTTCGTAAGAATATAATAAAGTGTGCTTGAATAAAACAAGAAAATAAACACAAATGGATAGAATAAAAAGTGGTGCGATTGTAGCTTTTTACACATTTATAAAATTATAAGATGGAATTTATTTAGTACTATATTTTCGTCGCAGGTTCGCTCGCCTAAATGTAGGTTAGGTAAGGTTAATAACAGTACCTAGGGATGGTGGGCTTCGTGGGCCTGCCCACCCCCCATTCAGCACCAGGTCCGAGAGGCGGCGTGCGTGTTCCCACGCGCGCCTCTGTGTCGAGTCCATCTCCCCTCTAGGGGATAGTAGGAGTTAAGTGAGAAGTGAACATAGGGTAGGGTTTGGCGTGTAGTGGCCTGCCGTTTCATACGGTGGGCCGAAACCTCGGCGGGGTCGCGACCGCATGTGCAAGTGATTCGCGCGGCCCCGTCGATAGTGGTTTTGTCGAGGAACACCATGGTAGGTTTAGTCGGCATTCCGGGAGGTCCATTATCGTTTCAACACCTTTCTTTTACCCCGGTAAATCCGACATAACCCCTCCGCTCGCCCTTGCGGAGGGGTATGCGTCAATGCATTGCCTCAAGGTAAAAAAAAGTTAGTAACAGTACTTTTTCTAGATGAAAGGTACCCTGTCTTAATCTGCTCCTCCAACAACATATCTACGACATTTCATGATAATCGATCGAATAGGTAAGGCAAGAAAGTGTATCAAACAAACAAACTGACATTCGCATGTTTGCTTGCTCAGGAACATTACTTTTAACAGAAGGAAAGACACCGTAAGTCGTTTTCTGTACACAAAAGTGTACGCGTGATCAGTAATAGACATGTACACATAATTCCAAACATATACATTTATAATATTAGTTGGATCCACAAGCAAATCATGAATTTGTTAGCTCTAAATCGTACTACCTATATTATCTAATATTAACTTGAAACCGTCATAACTTGCGGTATTACTGAAGTCATATTCTATTCATACATGTCGGAACACACTGAACTTCGAGATTGGAACAAAAACAAGTGCGAGTAGCTCTGTTCTAGAGATAGTGGTGTTCATTAGCTTTTGGAGAAATCAGAATCGGAATTAGTTCCGTAGTGAAATCTTTGATAAGGATTCTGAATGTTTGGATATGTGGGTTTGTTGTGGACAATTATGGAAACAGTTTTCTGCTATGCATGTTATTACGACTGTTTTTATTCAAGAAGCGGTAGACTAATGAATGAGGCATTAGATTGAATTGTGATAGAGAGATCATGGATTCGAATTCTGAAGTGAACCCACTCCTTAAAGTTCCTAGCTTAGCCAGAGAGGTTTAATGGTTTTGCTGCCTATTACGTCACGACCCTAAAACTGAACCGCTGTTTTAGGAATATAGGCGTAAGATTCTTTGGGACGCAGTAGATTCAGCGTAGTGATTGTTCACAATATAACGTTGCTGCGAGTGACACATCACTACATTATGAGGGGTATGGACGCGCGCGCGGGGGGACATCGCGGGCCGTGCGGCGCGAGCGCTCATCGAACATTCGAGAATAACCGACGCCATTGTGAACGCACGTCCAAATGTTACAGTTTTGCAAAATTAAATATGTTATGGTAATATAACCAATAACTGTGAAGCGAGCAGTATTTTCTTTCAATCAACACAGTAGCAATCCTATCTTCAACAGTGATTAAAGTGGCCGCTTCACCACTGCCATTGCAGAGTGTTATGGTCCCACACGGGACAAAATTTGTGTAATCAACAAATAGTTGTTTCTTGATAGGTGTTCTTCTGTTCGTTGTTTGAATGTTTGTTTGTGTGTTGCCTCTAGAACAAGAGCTGTGTTTTATAAAAACATAAAAATGATTATAAATGAATGTTTATATAATGATGAATATTCTGAATTTTCTTTTGTGAAATGTCATAGGCGATGTTTATATCACCCAAGTTTTCTTACCTATGTTTTAGGCACTACGTGATAGACCCCAAAACTGAAACTATTAGGCACATTTAAAGTATCTGTGGTACAGTTCCTTTTTTCATTTCGTCGGATCTACGTACCGAATCTGGTATCTCACCATAATTGGTTGCTGCAATTGCCAACTTACGTCATAGACTAGTAGACAGAAAACCACACTAATTATCTTAAATGGCTCGAACTAAAATATTCTTAGTGACGTCTGCTTACTCCGATATACGGTGAAGTTACGGTCCAAATTGTCAAATGACGCCTATTTTCAGTACAAGTAATTAAGTTAGTTCATAGTTGGAACTTCGAAATAGATGGCACTGGTGTGCTATATAATTGTGGACGTTTTAACTTTGTTAGAGTTGGGTCTCGCTGAACGCGACTGAAAGACTTTTCTCTCGATAATTTTATTATTGAACACTGTGAGGTTTACCGAATTAGATCAAATTATTGAAGAAATTTCTTGGGGTTTCTTTTAGATATTATATGATTTGAAAACTTTGGATTGCTTTATTCTATTTTGATATTGGCAAGTCATGTGAGATAAGTTGAATCTCTTTGTCTTTTGTTATTAAAATCATTTTAGATTTTTCTATTTACATCTATATTATAGATTTGTATGTATCTTTTTCTATTTGTAATGTTTTCACGACTAAACCACTGAAGCGAATTTGATGAAATTAACTATAGAGATAGTTTGAAAGTTGGGAATGAAAATGTGAACGGCTTTATCAGTTACAGTGTGTCTGGGTCCGCCACATCATCACGTCGGGGTCACCAATTTGGAGAGGATGAATAATGTGTAGAGTGATGAAGGAGAGAGAGCTTGACAGTTTTGAAGCGTATATTTTTCATAAAAAAAGCACAGGAGAGTAACAGGTATAAAAGCAATTATAGTATATATACTGTACATAGCAGAGTCCCGGTAAGCAATATCGCGTAAGGTTACGTGTCGTATTTCGCGAACACAAATCGAACGTGCGTCCAGCATTAAGCATAGGAAGTGACTGACGGGAGGTCTGAAGGTCGCTGCGGCCGCGCCGCGCTTGGAATGCACTACGTCACGAGAAACCGTTATCAATGCACGGCAAACAGAGTATTAAATAATATTTTATAACTACATAAATATAGATAGACAATATGTAAGGTTGCTGTATAGGTAAGTACTTATGTATGAATATTTTGTGGATGTGCTTATGATATATAAATTATTTACTTGAATTTAATATAACTATGTGTTATGTGCCTGGGTCCGCCACATACAGCTAGTTCCAGAAAACGTTGACATCATATTAGTATGTCTTGTGAAGTATCCTTAAGACACACTGACGCGCCACAAAATAGTACTTAAGTGTTATTTTACGTACGTAAAATAACCCCTGAGTGTTTTTGTTTTCCAGGGTATTATTTGAGCTGCAATATGCAATATACAAGAGCTTAATAAATCATTACAAAATAACTTTATAAAAAGGAAACTTTAAAATGACTTATTATTGACAAAATGATTGTTGGCATGTTATAAATTCAAAGTGTTGGTGTTGTTTCATGATAAAACTATGTAAAGTCAACAAAAGATTTACGTCTCATACCACCGTGTATCTGCTGTGTACCTTTTATTAAAATCCTAACTAATATTATAAATGCGAATGTGAGTTTGTTTGTTTATAACGCTTGCACGCCTTGACTATATATTTCACCGACCATTAAGAGAATTGCATCGCATACAACATGTATGCGATGCAATTCTCTTGATGATCGGGATCAGGGGTGCAGAAAAGAACATAGGGTACCTTCCGACCAGAAGTAAGTAGCGGCGAATCTGATGTTAAATAGATTAACACTGTTTAGGGTCATAAGCACTGTTAAAGTTACAGATACGCAGAGGTTTATAATCTACCTATAGCATTATACAAATCTATATTTATATTAATATTATAAAGAGGAAATATTCGAATTTTTATTTGTTTCTTTGTAAAAAAAATCCACGGTGCCGTATTAGTTATTAATCGAATATATAAATTATTATTATTATTAGCAATGTTTTTGTATATAATCTATATAATTATCGTAATTATATGGTAATTATTGTAATTGGTTTCTTTAACCGTTGTAATTAAGACTGCACCGAGCGAAATGTGCCAAAACAGGCGGTCACAGTTAAGTGACCACACTTTTTGTTTAATACAAATATAAAATATACATTTACCATAACAATGAATGTGTTTACAATTACTTCGTGTAAAAAACTTAAAATAATTAATATTTTCGCCTACAAAATTACGTAAATTTGCACCCACTTTACGAAAAATGCAAAAACGTAAGCTCGTGTTACGAGATTTTTATTTATTTATTTATTTATTTAGCACAACCACATCATATGTATTTATACATTTATAGGAAACATTACATAATATTGCATCTGATACATATGACAGTTACGGTATGCATAACATTGGCTATAATAAGGTAGTTACTTATTTTCTAACTTATATCTACTAGTCATTCAAATAACAACAAATAAATTCGAAATGTGTGGAGAATTAATCTAGGGAGAATAGTTTTAACAATTTAGTCTTATAATTATTGTAGGAATCGTTGAAGATGTCAATTTCGGTGTCGCGACTTTGTATACTATTGTACTGATCAAGAAGTCTATGTATTGGTGATTGCCGACCCATATAACAGTAGAAATCTATCCTATTTTACAGCTTAAACGAAACATAAATAGTTATATTACAATTTGTCCGTCCCCAATATTTAAGTTATTGGTTGACAATTATAAAGATACATATTTATCAAAAAAGCACTTACAATCCTCCATACAATTTTACTATGGCGGCCGCGCGCCGATTTGAATATACGCCGCACGAGCTCTATCATTATCTGTGTTACGCTCGGCGCAGTCTTAACAATAAATAAATAAATCAAAACCTACCCAACCGATTTAAATATTATTTCACCATTATAAAGCTATATTATCACTAAATAACATAGGCTTTATTTTATTTTAAAAGAGAAAGTATTTACTAACATAATCAAACCTATTTTGTTTGCCGGCAAAAGCTAGTAATTAATATTTAGCATATCACTTTATTCGCCAACGACTAATCGCAGTCGCAAAATCGGTTACACTAGAACCAGCCCTTAACACACAATGGGAAATAGAGTAACTGTAATGGTGTGTTAGACACGATATACAACTGATTAAGACTTAAACTTACACATCACGACATTTTCACTTTACGTTTTGTTTGAGTACTAGTTAAGTCTTATCGTTTAAACTGAACATAGCTTTTATATAGGCTGTAAGGATGTTGATTATGTACATAATTATGCTATTTTACGACCAGTTTAAGACGAGATGGACTAAAGATGCCTGTTAGTTTAGCGCTCATATTCGCAGTTAAAGTAATGAGTAGTGCTGCGTTATTAGTCTTGAAGCATAAGTTTGCTATCGTGGGGTGTCGGTTTGACAAAGCTTTAATTGATTTTACTGTTGAGAAAATCTCAAAAACAGCACGTATTCTAAAATTGCGTACTCGTGTGTATCTTTATATAGTTTACATCACCATTACGTAATAACAAGCGTTGCCAATTAAAAACGGCAATTTACAATAACCGAAACAAACCATTTTAATAATTAACCACTACCGTAATGAGTTCCTGCGGTCTCACTAACGTTAGATCAACTGTGAACCGATTCAATTAATATTAATTATATTTAATATACATTACATTATCTCTATATATCAGATGTTTCTTGTAGGCAATAATTGTTTGTCGGTGGCGTAGTGGTTAGAGTAACCGACTGCGACGCCTGAGGTCGATTTAATTTGACAGCCTCATGGGTCCCGCTAATAATCTTACAAGAAACATTTTATTGAATTTTTGGTAAGGTATTTCTCAGTAGCAATCCTACAATGTAGTAGACAAGGGCTCGAAAAAAGCAAGAAATACAGCTATCTTCTCCCACAATTATTATTAGTAGTGGTTAGTGTAACCGACTGCCACGCCTGAGGTCGCGGGTTCGATTCCCGCACAAGTCAAACATTTGTGTGCATGAACATGGATGTTTGTCTTGGTCTGGGTGTTTCTATGTATAACATGTATATATTTACAAAAAAAAAGTATATATGTATGTTTATCCATTGTCTAGTACCCATAGTACAAGCTCTGCTTCGTTTGGGCTAGATGGTGTTGTGTGTATGTGATAGAATATTATTATATTATTATAAAATTGCTTTTGAATTCGAGAATATAAAGGCAATATTCTCGATGCCTTTTAGTTGAGATCTAAAATAACACTGGATATAATATATGGGTGATATGCAGTGTCTAAGTAGACATTATATTTAAATATTAAATAATTATTTAGGGATAAATAGACGTAAATATAAGCACGTGTAATTATACAGACCCACTGTACATGGCAAAGGTGTAAATAGTGTTTCATCGTACATACATTTCAATAGTTGTGACATCCGCTTACTCGCACCAACGTGCGAGATCTGAATTGTACGCGCGAGCAGGCATCGCTTGACAACCAACTATTGCGTATAGGTACGCAGATTCGTTTTTATGGTTGTAGTAATTATTAAATAATTATGCCATTTATTTGTATATCCATCTATTATATTATTTATATATCATATGCCTACCACCGTCCGTGTAGCACTGCAGGATGCCAGCTAAAATCCAGCGCTTGGTCTTTGACGCCTAGCACATGCTGAGCTGGTAACCTTTTTAGCAACACATGCTTGCTGAATAAATGATTTCTCTTTCTTTCGATAGCTATTTCTTAATACTTTTAGTACCGGATACATTTTCAAACCGACCCCAAGTGACTAGGGAATAATAAAGGCTAGGGAGAAGAAGAAGAATTGTCAGACTTTCGACTGGAATTGCGAATTATATAACAGAATATCCTTATAACACTTTGTCCGACCTGGCAACCAAACTTGATACCTTTCGATCGACAAGCCTTACATCGTGGCACTGAAGAAGGTAATCATTCTAAGTAAAACAAAAACATTATAAAAAAATATGCTATGATATATTTTGCGGCATCCAGCATCCGAACTTTTATTTTAGTTTGTCTGTTTGTTTGCTACACATTTACGTCTTAACTTCACAACTGATCATTATCAAATTTCGCATACACGTTGTCAGGGGTACAAAAAAAATAGGATAAATTTCATCCACAAACAAATACTGTTCACGAACGAGCGAAGCCGCAAGCAAAAGTTATTTCAAATAAACCACGCATTAGATTGTTAGCTGTCTAACTTTTTAAGTGGCATCATACAACTCACGTACAAGGCCCATTGTTTAAAAACATGAGATCTTACAGACAAAAAAGTCTCACATTTCGTCAACGGCGTCTAGTCGAAAGCGGCAATGATTTATCGCAGGTTTTAACCGACACGGCTCCCGTCTCCGCCCACAGCTTGAAATTTGTCACCTTACACAAAGCTTAAAACAACATAGCATTAAACCTTTATATCTTTAGGGTAAGCACAGATGTACCATATCTGAAAAGATACGATAACGAACGCTTTACAATTTAATAAATCGCCAGATATAGTAAGACCACAATATGTCATGGTAACTAATTATTGCTGTCTACCGACAGTTTACAGTAATTATTAATGATTAAATAAGTGTTGACATATTTTTATAAAGACACACATCGTTTTTTTCTTCTCCGCTGGCAATCAAGCATGCAGCCCACTAGATGGTAAGTGGTCACAGTAGCCTATAGACGCCTGCAACACCAGAGGCATCACTTACGCGTTGCCGACCCTTTAGGAAAGGAAGTGGAGAAGGAGCGGGAAGGCAGAAAGAGGGTGACTGGGCCTCCAGCACTCTCACTCACCGAACGAAACACAACAGTAGGAGTACTGCTATGTCACGTCGATATTCTGTGAGAGAGTAGTCCTACCCCGGTAGAGCCAGCCCATTCATGCTGAAATCAGCGAGGCTCTACTACTCTAGTCGATATTCTTTGAGAGGGTAGTCCTTCCTCAGTCGAGCCAGCCCATTCGTGCTGACATCAGTGAGGCTCTACTACTCTAAAAATTGGGTTTATATGCCTGTAATATGAGGGTATGCATAAAAATTGTAATAGAAACCAGGAACATATAAAACTGTAGCAGCACAGAGTCTGGAACTATAATTAATAGTCCACGCGAGCGTGGCACTTGGAATCCATAACCATAACTGGTGAAATCTGAGTATGATACATCTATGCCTATCCCCTTCGATGGCATATTCGATAATGTAACCGACTATAACGCCTAAGGTCGCGGGTTCGACTCCCGCACAAGTCGAACATTTGTGTGCATGGACATAGATGTTTCTCTTGGTCTGGGTGTTTCTATGTATAATATGTATGTATGTATTTACAAAAAGAAGTATATACATATACGTATGTTTATCCATTGTCTAGTGCCCATTCTGCTTAGTTTAGGCTAGATGGTGTTGTGTGTATGTGGTAGAATATTATTATTTTATGCCTTCGGCACGTTTGTCCTTAAAGGAAGATTAAAATAAGAAAGATAAGAATATTTTCAATTTTCAGTCCACTGCTGGACATAGGCCTTCTCAATTTGCATCCCACCAACTGTTCGTCTCCGATAAGTCCTTGATCCGTCTACCGTGGCGGCGCCCTTATGTTTACGAAGTCCCGGTCTCCAAACTAAATGTACTGATATAAATACTCGTTTGTTATTACTTCTATCGCATTTTCGGTAGATGTAGCCAGCCCATGGCTGCTTACGAACTATGTTGGTGATTTCGGTTCTTTGTCGTTCCGAAGTTTATCCTTCAAAGATACTGACACGAATAGGAAAGGGTATGTTAAGCTGGTTTGGGCATGTAGAAAGAATGGACCAGGAAAGACTGACTAAGAAATTTTATCAGGCTAGTGTGAATGGAACAGTCGCAAGAGGAAGACCTAGGCGAACGTTTCTTGATCAGATCGGAGGCGTTCTGGACAAAAGCCAGGTTAAGAGCACCTTGAACCGACGGGCGTGTATGAGGAATGTGATGAAAGTGAATGAAGCCAGAGAAGTGTGTCAGGATCGTAGCGAATGGAAATCCGTAGTCTCTGCCTACCCCTCTGGGAAACAGGCGTAAATCTATGAATTAATGAGATACTCAAAACTTAGCTCGTTCCATAGATTTAATGTCTCGGTATTATAGATAGCACATGTTTATAATTTATATTAATACTAGATTTTGCTCGCGGTTTTGCACGCGCAAACGTGTTAGGTATTTTTTGGTTACGTCAATTTTCTTTTCCTCGGAATCAGTATTTTTTTATGAAAGGTAACTCATGTCCTTCTGACTACGACTACGAAAACAAGTGACAACGTGAATGCAAATTTTCATGATAATCAGTTAGTTAGTTTAGACGTTAAAGTGAAACAAACAAACTCACATTCGCATTTGTTATAATACTAGCGAACCGCGCCGGCTTCGCACGGGTAGTAGAAAACCTTAACAAATTATACACCTAAACTGGCCTATTGGTGAAAACCGCATGTAAATCCGTTCAGTAGTTTTTGAGTTTATCGCGTACAGACAAACAGCTGGACAGACAGACAGGCGCGGCGGAGGACTTTGTTTTATAATAATATATGTAGTGATAAGTAAGAATTGTAAATGACGGCAGACAAACGAGTTTCCAGACATTTTCAATATAACTTACCTATATTAATACAATTAAATAAATTGCAATCGGTCTACTTTATTTTATTAAATAACCCAATTCTTGTTTATGGATATAAAACATAATAACTGGCATTAATTAACCTTTCCTAATAAATATGGCACTATTGTAAAAAAATAAAACTCAGTAGAATTATAATGAATACAGGCTGCTTATATTTCATTTGTGTTTTTAATGCACTATTTTCCTATAAGACTGTAAATTATGACTGTAGATTGTGTTATTATAAACTAAATTAGACTGTGGCTTCGCGGGAAAAAATTTGTAAATCGTAAATAAGGACATTCAACTGGCAAGTTACTATGAAAAGAAAAAGAAGAAGCACAAATTTAACTCGCTTGATGAATCACACTATCGCAATGCAACAATCTGCTTCACATAAGAGAATTTTCCCCGTTTCTACAACATTTTTCATTGATGCTCCGCTCCTATTGCTCGTAACGTGATGTTATATAGCCCGTAGCCTTCCACGATTGATGGCCTATATAACACAAAAAAAAAATCTATTCGTATCAGTAGTTCCTAAGATTAGCGCGTTTAGCCAAACAAACAAATCCTTTAATACAAAGCTGGTGCAGTTACAGGCTGCTAAAGTACATGGAAAAAGGGTCCGAAAGTTTCTGAGAGAGCAATGTCGCGGGCCAAAACTAATAAACGACATTCAGTTATTAAAATACACATTTGTTTTTTGATAATAATTAATGTTAAATTAATGTTGAAAGATACTTATAAAAATAATAGCAGTTTTAGTAGCGCAATAAAGACACATATTAAAGTAGTCAATATTCTATTTGTAGTAAAATGAGCCAATCTGAATATAAACGGTCTGTTACGAGTCACATTATGTTTATCTTATGAACGTATGGGACAGCGACAATAGGTAAGGTCGTAGTGTAAGAGTTGTCTGTCTGACTGTATGTTTTTAAAGATCATACATACATAAATAGATTAACGCCTGTTTTCTAGAGGGGTAGGCAGAGACTACGGATTTCCATTTGGTACGATCCTGACACACTTCTCTAAAAGGTAAAGATTAACTTAATTTTCTTTAATATCTCCTGTGTATAGAAATCTACCAGTTAAGTCAATATCAAAAATCATTTTGCATTTAGGTCACACACACACTTATGAACTTCAAAGGAGTTAGTGAGTTTATGACATTAACTGAATTTACATTTATGTTAGTTGCTAGGCAAAAGGTTGAGCCTATGAGAAAATACCTGCAAGTAATTTACGGCCAGTCTTTTAAATTTATAATTTCTGTCTGTTACAACTCATTTATGTACCACGTGTTGCAGTCATTACGCCATGCCATATTACTGTCCATATAAAACTTAATTCTAAAAATATAGGAATAATTAATAATACACAGTTAAAATTTTAGTAAATGTATAGAAAACTATGTACTGAGAAAAATATTGAACAGATATTATTATTTTAATAACTCCATAACCAAAGTGACGAACAAACTTATGGCTCATTTGATCTTTACCTGTTGTCGTAACTTTTAATTGGTTGCAATGTCTCGGATTATAATTTAGTAGTAGGCAAAGGCAACCTAAATGAGATAAAAGGTAAGGAATGGGAGAGGGAGATTCAGAACAGTTACTTATCGCCTGGATTGTAGTACAATTTGTCTACACAGACGGCGTCCGAGCTTTCATTATCCGATGAGTAGGATTCAATACGACCAGAGAGAGAGATTAGACGCAGGATCTAACGGCTTTACGTGCTTTCCGAAGCTGAACCTTACCAAACCTAAATTTGGCTCTTCTCTCTTAGCCTTTATTATTCCCAAACCAGACGGACACCTTTTTTTAATTGGTTGTTTGATATACGTACCGTATATCCTTTCATAAGCATTTAGTAAAAAGCTTTTATTTTGACGTTACAAATGGACACTAAAATTATATTTATTTGTATAGATGACTCATATCTTCTTCTCTCTTAGCCCTTATTATTCCCAAGTTACTTGGGGTCGGCTATTCTGGTCTAACCGGATTTGACTGGATATCAGTTTTTACACGGAGCGGCTGCTACCTGACCTCCACAACCCGAAGGCTAGACCAGTGTCAGAATATTAGAGGGTACTGACTTTCCCAATAACGACTGCCATAGATGTTCATGGCAGCCGGGACGGACACGGAGCAGGCGATAATTTTATTGTCAATTAATACGCACATAATTTCGAAAAGTCATATAACTTCCAAAAGTCAGAGGTGCGCGACGTGGGTTCGAACCCAAGACCCTCTGCATTGCAGTCTGTTGGTCTCCCCACTGAGCTATCGCTGCTCTAACCTAAATTTGGGCTGCGAGCGAAATTCGTTTGTGGAAATATTGGGTCAGGTTTCGATTCAAAGACCCAATGCACAGCTGTCCGATTACTACCGCTTCAATCTTTTCAACCAATTGACAAGTTACTATAGCAGCAAAATAACAAATTCAAATCTAATCTTCTTGATTAATCTGGTTATCACAAAATTGGTAAATGTACAAACTGCAAAAGTACCTAGAAAAATAGATTGATTCAATTAAAAATCATTGATATCCTATTTAACACCATAGCGGCTTTTTATATTTCGGTGAATAAAGGTGAAAGCTTTGGATAGATTCCTGGAAAGCTAGATATCATATAGTCCTTCCATTTTTGGTTTTTAACAAAATATAAGATATGTCCACCGAAATCTGTGCTTCTAAAAACATATATCGGTCACAAATATCGTTTGCTATGAAAATTTCATCAACAGTCACGTTCGTTTTTGACTGGACATGGCGTAGTAGGCTAAGATGTCGCGTTGCCATTGCGCTAAGTGTTGTGATCTTAAATCCGGCACGATATAACAAAGGATGATTCAATAATCGTTGATGATGTCTGTTGTTTGAATGTTTGTAGGTACAAATTATTTCTAGTGCAAATTATGAAGTATATGAAATGCGGTTGAATTTTGATCACTGGCTAAACATTAATTATCAAGAAAAGAAAGTTTATTCAAAATCCAGTTATTCTTTTGTTCTACTAATAAAAAGCGGATAATTGCACGGAGCTATCCTTTCTTTCTCCTTGCTGTTTCATAGTTCAGGCATTCCTAATTACTAAAACAATATAACAGAGTAAATAAATTATCGCTTGCTTTAACATTTAAGAAATACATCGTTTTCAAAGATATGTGAAGTCTGCTTACTTGAACTGGGCCAGCGTGATGGACTATGGTCTAACCCTTCTCATACTAATAAGAGGCCTGTGCTCAGCAGTGAGAGAGTTTATACACATGATATCTTTATATATTATAATAAAATTGTAAGTAGGCCATGTCTGTACATAAAATAAAAAAAATACGTGAAGTCTTTATAAGGGCTTCTATAGCTCTTATAAAGACGCCTAACGTAATTTTTTCAAACTAATATAATTATCTTATAAATGTTTGGTCTGTCCATTTATGTTTTGACGCGCATCACGCAAAAACAACATCTCAAAACTAGATGCGGTTTTCACAGTTGTCTAGTGGAAAGTCTAACTTAAAATCGAATTGAAATTAAAAACTATTTAGATTATATATAAAATCTTAGATATAAATCAAATCTAAATAGTTTTAATAACAATATAATTAGCTTAAAAATTAGTAAAGTTTAATAGTAATAGTAGTGTAACAAATTTTCAAAATTATGTAATATAGTGTCAAATAAACAACGCGATAAAATCCGTAAATAGTAGTTTAATTTCAATGAATAATATTCGCGTAAACAGAAGACAATATTATATTAAAATCGAATGTTTGTTTAATCTTTATACAACGTCTAGTAGTCGTACAATACCAAGAAATAAATTTATAGATTAGGTACATACTTTTAAATTCCACAGTTATGGGCAAAAATCTAGTTATAACATATGTGTATAAGTACGGTTAACATATGTAGGTATGTACTTCTTCAGCTAAAAATATGGACTTTGTCCAGCCGGTCGGTTATTTTTACGCTACTAATGGAACCATATTCAAACACAATATTAGACAAGTTTAAAATATACGTACAGACAGTTTTACATAGATAACGCGAGCTTGATTTATTATCTGTTCTGTACCGAGTTGTAACGTCACGCATACATGTGTACAAGATTTATAGATGCCACATTCTATTTTGAGTTTAGTTTTAAAGTAATTTGTATAGAGTTATGAGAGTTAAAAACAGTACTGACTGATACTAATAAAAGCCACTTCTAATACAAGCTTAGCTGGAAGTGTAACAAGTCATCTAGTAATTTGGAGTCCCAATTCTTGTAGACTTTTTTATGTGCCTACTCTTGAAAGACTACAAGAATTGTAAACCTTAACTGAATCTAAACTGACCTAAATCTAACCTGATAAATTTTCAAATATAAGTACTATTATTTTTATGTAACAATTGCATTTTGATAATACAGGAATAATGCTACGTAAGAAAGCATTATTCCTATATTATCAAAATGCAATTGTTCAAAAAATCAAAATTTTAGAATTATGCATCCAAATGTTCACCAAATAGTGATTATAATTCACTTTACTGATTATAATTCGAATTATAAGCTAATATTCGAAACTTGATTTAATAATAGTATTATTGACCTATCGTATGTTGATATTTTCGTAATACTTTACAATATGTTCTTTACCCAAATAATTCATTCGTAGCCAAAAAACAATCAGTTTTAAGCGTTAAGTTTAGAAATATAAGGTTTAAAGTGGCGTGGCACTTGGTGGCTCATATCCGAGCCACTGGTAAACAGAGGTACACAATGTAGCGGCTCGTATACGAGCCGCGGGCAAAGGACAGATTGATTTGTAGGTTGTTCTCAATTGTTCGTACGGTCGCGGACGACAGTGTCGAACATTTTTGTTAATCCTTCGTCTTGTAAATAACTATATGATAACATTTATAATCGTATTTGCATAAAGTAAAAGCAAAATACTTATCAAAGTTTAGTTAGTGCGATTGAATATTTATCAACGATATGGGTTTTTTTTTTATTCAACATGTCACCATCACTGCCCTGTATATCCCTGAAGGAAAAGGTATAGGTGTGATTCACCTACTTTGCAACAGTCACGTTTAGGTCCCATTTAAGTAATAATAATAATGTCCTCCAGACCGAATTTCGGTCATAGCAGCCAATCTTAACGGTGACTGGCCATCTGCGCAGGTGATATTATGCACAAGTATGTGCGTAAACACAAGTGCACTCTCTGTTCCCTAACTCTCATGATCCGATCGGACGGTAATCCAACACCACCGTGGAGAGATCAGGCGCAGGACCAACGACTTTACGTGCTTTCCGAGGCACATTTCTCATGCACCGCCAACTTCGGGCTGCTATTAAGAGTTTTCTTAACTGAAAAACCCAATAACTTCTTGTTGGCCCGACCCGGGATTCGAACCCCCTCATGCAGTCGCATTTACTACCGCTGCTCCACGGAGTCAGGATATCCCCGAAGTAAAAGGTATAGGTATGATACACCTACATTGCAACAGTTACGTTTACGTCTTACAAGTCCCCAAGTAATCGGGAGTGTACGGATTGCCATCTTTTGGTTGATTGGTCGTTTCCACGTAATTATTAGGACCGCATTTAAAATCAACATTAGACATGTTTAAAATATATGTGCGGAAAGATTTAACTCAAATAACAAAAGCTAAATTTATTATCTCTTACAAATCTCTACTGCGTTGTGACGTCACGTTTATATTCGTTTCCACGTGCACAAGATTTATTAATAGCACATTCTGATCTGTGTTTCATTTTAAATTTATTAGTGTAAAGATAGGATAAAATAATTTATTAAATAAAGCTAATGCAAATAGTTACGCATAGGTTATATAACTGTGACGGTCGGCAGACAGTGTTTGCCAAACGCAATAGCAGCGTTTACTTGAGGTTTGACCGCTCGGGTTGATTATGCGTAATACGCATGTGGCAGCACACACCGTTTGTGGCGCTTGCATCGCCGAAGATTTTACCCGTCTCATACTACGATTGACGCTTCGTTCGAAACAAAAACCAAAACCCAGTAACAATTTTAAATGTAATAAAATAGTTCGCGGTAATCCTAGTGCGTTCAACACACTGTATGAAATCTAGTAGATTTTTTAACACAAATATTTTCTTCTTAAATCTACACTAATTTTAATTAGTACAGATAACTACTACTACTGATTTAACCAAGAAAATGATAGTGAAAGTCTCACCAGGTTCATAAGAAGTAATAAACTTCTCTTGCCTTAAGAAACAGTGAAACAAGACTCACATGATCACACAAGTGGTCTGTTGTTCCCTTGTATAGTAAGATCTCTAGTACTGTAGTGTCCTGCACAAAGACTCCTTACACACTTACAAGTACGACGCGACCTCTGTTTGACGGTACAATGATGCACTATTGTTTCCATGTTCTTACTTAAAAAAATATGTTTTTTAAGAATACAATATGACGTTTATGCAGTTGAAAGATCCGAATTTGAATCGTCATTCGTATTACAAAAAGATGTTATTTTTTAAGAATACACGGCATATTTTATGCCTATACTAATTTGAAACATTATTCTAACTTAAAAATAATGATTTCTTTCTAAGAATAAATATACTTTTCCTTTGATTAATACCTTTATAGTGGATGTTCGGCTTTTGAAATGATCTGTCTGTCATAGTTTTTATTAGTGACTACTGTTATGCTATTCTGTTAAAAACATTTCAAACTCATTGTCGCCTCGCCAGTAACGATACGATAGTAACCGGTTGTTATCATTATGTTTACTGTTTGTGCCGTGGATGTGACTTTGGTAGTAAGATTTTACAGAACTGCACAGCTATATGTAGTTCCTAAGGTATTAACAAGGTATGAAATGCTCGGATGATACCCCTGGAGTTACAAACTGCAATAGTGTTCAATTACTGCTTGCCACCAAATGGTTTAATACTAAGGTAATTAACATGGTTATAGGCCCCATGATTACAGTAAAGTGCGAGTCTGCTGCCGTACGTCTGGCACATTTTCTAGACTCTATGCTACTGATCTTGAATTGACACCAAAACCACCAACTTTAGCCGACCCGATAATAAAACCTGAGACCTCATACACAGCAGTCGCTGCGCCATCAATGACAATTTGGCCAAAAATATACTTGTAAAATAATTAAACTACAAGCCAGTTGAAAATCACATTAAATAATAACACACTATCATCTCATACATTTCTACTAACTACATTTGAATCGGCTACACCACTGTGGAGATTACTATACACATTTTATTCTACAGGGTCTGTCGTTAATAATGGATAACCCGTCAGCTGGAAGTTAACCAGTTATCAGGCAGTATGAAAATAATATTTTTATGTCAGGGTTATCCATTAATGACGAAAGACCCTGTATATATAAACTGTCGTAGCGTTAGACCTCACGGCACCAATTATTTCCTACGAAACCGCCAACAAAAATATCTATTTTCCTTTTACCTTACATAAAATAATGTGCTATTGTACTATCTAACGATAATTCAAAATATATTAACAGCCATTACAAACGGTAAATAAAGGAAACTCGACAAACGGCGCAAAACAAAGTCACATATCAGCCATTTCCGATTCCGTCGGAAACGGATGTCGCCCCCCCCACACCCCTAACGCCCCCTGGCGGCCATTGTCCAAGCGATAACGCGGCGATAAACGGTTTATGTTCAAATAGATAGTTGATGTAGTGTCATAGTGATAGCTTGGAAACTCTTGGCAAGTTTGTGCATCAAGTTTGGATCGGATGGAACCTTCGATCGTTCAGTTAGGATGTGGCGGAGATTACCTCATAAATGGATTTTAGTATGATGAAGGCAAGAGGTTTTCTTTTTTACATGGACTTTTGTGTGTCCTTGACTCGGTTTAATAACATAATTGTGGCACTCGCGAACGTAAAAATGAGTATTTGATTATCAAGATTTTCTATTAGGAAATTCAGGCAGGTATAAAGAGTATTAATATTAATATATGTATATATATTATAAAGAGGAAAGATTTGATTTTTTGTTTGTTTGTAAGGATTCAACTCAAAAACTACTCAACCAACATTAAAAAACTACTTTCATCATTAGAAATCTATATTATCAGCGAGAAACATTATCATGGGCTAAATTTTATTTTTAAAAAGTATTGTTACTAACATAACCTAACCTACTTTTACGCAAGCGAAGACGCGAGCAAAAGCTAGTACTTAATAGTTTTATAGTTAACACTCTGCGTTTTTGGGTTTCAGCGTGATGTTACACGGCGAAAAGTGATGTTAACTTTTTCTGTGCGATATATAGGCTTAGTCAAGACCCCTCATAATTTTTTTCCTAAATATAATTATCGACCTGATGATGGACCAACGGCTTAACGTGCTCTCCGAGGCACGGAGCAGGTGATAATTGTCAATCAATACGCACATAATTTCGAAAAGTCATATAACTTCGGTTATTACAAAGTCGCGGCAAAGTCAGAGGTGCGCGACGTGGGTTCGAACCCGAGACCCTCTGCATTGCAGTCTGTTGGTCTCCCCACTGAGCTATCGTTGCTCTAAACATCACCTAAGTATTACGTAAACAATAATACTCCTGTAGCGACTTTGTTATTATTCTATCTACTTCTTTTAATCAAATAACGTGATCCAGTCTCCTTCAATATAATGAAGTAAGTCTGACCTAGATAAAAATAAAAAAAAACTATAAATATATACAGAAGTAGGTACCGAAGCCTAGATCCCAATATAATTGGACAATAGGGTCACAAAAAGAAGGTTGTCGCCATTTATTAGAACCAAGTCCCAAGATAATACAGAGATAAGTTGACTCTTAAAGAGTAATTAAACTTCGGCGAACAAGCGTTAGCATAATAATTAGCTAATTAAGTAGTGCATATTTTTATGCAATGTACTTAAAATTTGGGTATTGCTATGCATATAAACTTTGCATGCATACATATATAACATTATATATTTATTCATATGAGGCAGATCGAATTATGTCAAAAGAACAAATAGAGTTCTATAAATTATTAATATTGTGCACACCATGTATAATCGCTTCTTAGTTTAATTTAATTTAGTAATTGAAATTAAACTGCTATATACGGATTTTATCGCGTTGTTTATTTGACACTTTATTACAAAATTTTGAAAATTGTTACACTACTACTACTATTAAACTTTACTGATTTTTAAGCTAATAAAATTATTATTAAACTATTTAGATTTAATTTATTTTTACACTTTCCCCGACGTTTCGGTTGCTTTTCAGCAGCCATGGTCACGGGGAGACTAAGATGGCAGTTGTCTCAATGTTCCAGTGCAGTTATTTCAAAGTACCCGAACATAATTTAATCATTGGTGTTTCTATTTACGCAGAATGAGCTCAAAGTATCATGAAGTCTAGCTGTGTTTTGCTTCTTCTTGGGTTTGACTATTTTTATTACTGGATCCCAAGCTGGTGGTACATTCCAACCATCTTCTCTATTAAAATTAGGATGTTTTTTGATTTCAATAGCCTCGCGAAGCATCCTTGGTAGGAATCGGTGTTCTTTAGCGAGAATCTGTGGTTTGTCAAATCTCAGGTAGTGGTTGGTCCCCTGTTGCACATGTTCACACACAGCAGACTTCAACGAGCGTCAGTGTTTTACATCAGCTATGTGTTCTTTTATGCGGGTGCCTATGTTTCTCTTGGTTTGACCAATGTATGAGAGTCCGAAGTCACAATCTATTTTATAGACCCCTGCAAGATGCAGGTAAAGGTAGTTGGCACTTGACGGATGGTAAAAATTGACTTATCTTCGTTGGCGGCTTGAAGTATGTGTTGATTGAAGCTCGCTTCAAGATGTAGCCAATCTTGTCAGTGACACCCCTTATATAAGGCAGTATAGCAGGCTGGCGCTCGACGAAAAAAAGTAATAAAGAGAATAATCTCTTTATTACTTTTTTTCTAATAATTACATTTTTAAATATAAATATAAAAACTATACATATTTAAAAATATAAAAACTGAAATGACCCACCAACATCGGGAACAGGGTCCAAGCTGCCGGTGGTTAGGGCCGCAGAGAGAGGAATCTCCTCACAATACGCGCCGTGTCGAGAAGTTACTGCCTTTTGCATCAAGGACTTGATCCAGTCATCTAACGCGAGCCTCTGCAGGTGGTGGTCGAGGCTCTTAGGTATTAAACCATTGACTGTAATGACTATCGGCACAATGATCGCCGAGTCCACACGCCACATGTCGACAATCTGGTGAGCTAGGTCCAAGTATTTCTACTCTTTTTCTTTTTCAGCTTTCACAAGATTCTCGTCATGCGGAATGGTAACATTATTATTATTATTATTATAGTCTTACGCCTTAATCTTAAGGGCTAGACAGAGGTGTAATACATCGAAATGTAGCCAGCTATGATTTTAGATCTCCCGTGACCGCGAACCTATTATCGGCTTTAGACCACTGTTACAAATTTTGTGCTGCTAATAAGAATTATTTGATAAGAAAGCCCTATATATTTTTCAGATTCGGGATTTGCATGCGAGATAACACAGCAGTACCAATGAAAGCTGCTATACCTCTTCTATTGAATCGTCGATGCCTCACACGTTTTTCCATACATCGTGCTGGCGTTTGAAACGAAACTGCAACTGCCTCGGTGGTGCAGCGGTGCGCAAAAGGTCTTCAGTTGAACTGAATCCCGGGTCGGGCTATCAAAAAGATGCTGGACCTTTCTATCAAGAATTTCTTAATGGTAAACCGGCATTAGGTCCTCTGGTCGTGTCTAATTACCATGTCATCAGACTAAGGGAGTTAGGGAAAGCAGAGTGCACTTGAGCTTGCGTACACACTCGTGCACTATAATTTCCTAAGCATATGGCCTGACTCTTCTAAAATTGGCTGCCATGACCGAAAAATGGTCTGAGGGTTTTTTTTTGGTGTTCTTCTCTATCTTCCTATCTCCTATATTTGCTGGCTTGGTCCAGTATTCATTTAAATTCCTTAATTAATGCCGACTGCAAGCTTGTTAATACTTACCATGTTTATTTCGGTAACTATACAGGTTGTATTCTGACTAAAAGATAGAAAATCATTTCTGTTTGCTCTGGCTTTACAATAGGTAGTAAGCATCGCCTTGGCATAAGTTTGCTCTCGATTCTAGTAACGTTCAAATTTGAATTTAAACGACTTTATTTGGACTTTATCGCGGTTTATTTTAGACTATTTATATTAACACTTGCTTTTGCCAATGACTTCGTTCGCCCGGAACAGTATCTACTTGTTTTCTGGATGTTACATATATCAGGTTCACAACAGAATTAATTACTATTAGTTACCTGATTAAATTAAACTGCGTTAACAATAAGTTTTATAAACTGGGGAATCTCAGTGGGAAGACCAACAGATTACAATGCAGAGGTACTCAGGTTCGAACCCACGTCGCGCAACTCTGACTTTCGGAAGTTATATGACTTTTCGAAATTATGTGCGTATTGATTGACAATTATCGCCTGCTCCGTGCCTCGGAGAGCACGTTAAGCCATCGGTTCCGGCTGCCATGAACATCTATGGCAGTCGTTATTGGGAAATCAGTGCCCTATAATATCCTGACACTGGTCTAGCCTTAGGGTATCGTTAGTCTTCGGATTGTGGAGGTCAGGTGGCAGCCGCTCCGTGTAAATACTGATATCCAGTCAAATCCGGTTAGACTAGAAAAGCCAACCCCAAGTGACTTGGGAATAATAAAGGCTAGGAAGAAGAAACTGTAGGCTATATTACTGTGTGATTAATTTTATTTTATTTTAAATTACCAATGAATGAAATATTGTAACATTATTTTCTTATAATCTGATCTGTGTTAATACTTAAATCCGAATGTTTTCGTAAATGCTGTGTTTGCCGATTGATATTGTGCACCCATACCTTATTTGTTATGAATGTATTACTTGTAAGAAATGTATAACAATTGTAGGTGAACCTATGAATAAATAAATTTTCAAAGTAGTAGAGCCTCGCTGATTTCAGCATGAATGGGCCGGCTCGACCGGGGAAGGACTACCTTCTCACAGAATATCGACGTGAAATAGCAGTATTCCTACTATTGTGTTTCGTTCGGTGAGTGAGAGTGCTGGAGGCCCAATCACTCCCTTTCCCCCATTCCCGCTCCTTCTCCTTCCCACTTCCTTTCCGAAAGGGTCGGCAATGCGCGAGTGATGCCTCTGGTGTTGCAGGCGTCCATAGGCTACGGTGACCACTTACCATCATGCTATGATAGGCATACACCCATATGCTTGATTACCACACTAGTGGTATAAAAAAAAACGGAAAACCGCGACAAATACACATAATTTTATCTAAAATATAGCACTTTGGTTCTGATATAGAGAGAGTGACAGAGTGCCGTAATACTGATGCTGACAGTGCTTCGTCTTATGATATGAAAGAGATTATAGCAATAACTAATAGCTTAATCACGAACTGCCCAAAACCAACAAAGGTATTTCGACTAGGGAAACAAGAGCCAACGAAAACTCGGCACATCAAAGTTTGTTTCGAATCCCGGGAGTCAGTAAATGAACTTCTAAAAAATAATAATAAATTACAGAAAGGTATAAAGATTTTTTCGGACCAAACACCTTCACAACGAAGCTATTTTAAAAACCTCAAAGAAGAACTGGATCAAAGAATGGCTCAAGGGGAAAAAGATATTAGAATCAAGTACGTGAAAGGGACACCCACAATCATAAAGCAATCAAAAAACTCCAACAATCATCCAACCCAAAATGTATAAACAAAAGCCCCAGTATCACAACATATCAAGCACTCAACACTTACCAAGACCTAACCACCTGTAAATCAACTTTAAATTTCTTTTATGCAAATGTGAGAAGTATATGCAAACCGGGTAAATATGATGAACTTAAAAGTATACTCCTATCCCTTGATAAAACTATACACGTGGTCCTGTTAACTGAAACATGGATACAGTCTGAAAAACAAGCAATTAAATTCAATCTACCTACTTACTCACACTACTACAACATAAGAACAGATCATATTGGTGGAGGAGTGTCCATGTATATACATAATAGCTTACAACATAATTTGATACAAGCATCGTACATAAGTGGAAATAATTACCTATGGGTTCATTTAGAAAAGTATTCACTTGATGTTGGACTGGTATATTACCCCGGGAACACGAACTTTAACAACTTTCTTGACCAATACCAATCACAATTGATTCAAAGGAAGAGAGCGATTATTTTTGGTGATACAAATATTAATCTATTGGCCGCAGAAAACAAAACCCAACGTTACAAAGCCATATTGCAGGAATCTGGATACAAAATTATAAACAAGATTGAAACAAAATACTGTACACGAGAAACGCCAAACTCTAAAACCATAATAGATCATGTGATATCAAATCTTAGGCAAGACAAATATAATGTGGCTATCATTGAATCCTCCTTATCAGATCACAAAAACATTTATCTGGAAATAAAAAATTACAATCCTCCAAAAAAACAAAAGGTACAATATGAAGCAATCAATTATGAAAAACTATTTAACAGAATCAAGGAAGCGGAATTTAAAAACGAAACATGTGACTTTATTAATTTTGAAAATTTTATAAACAGTAATATAACAGCGAGTAAAATGAAAAAACAAAAAATTGTAAATGTACCTCAGAAAGAATGGGTTAATAATGAAATAATAAACAATATCAATGAAAGGAATCAACTTTGGTGCAGTTTAAAAAGAGAACCTGAGAATAAACAACTTGTTTCAGTGTACAACTCGAAAAAAGCTGAAGTTATAGAGATCATTAAAAGTGCGAAGAAAAGATATTTTTATGGAGAGTTTATAAAATGTACAAATAATCCTAAAAAGATGTGGAATATAATTAACAAGCTTGCCAAAAACGCGATGGAAACCAGTTGTGTTCCCCCAAATCTAAAAACTGATAGTGGCATTATCATTAAAGACCCTACTGAAATTTGCAACATGTTTAATAGATATTTTGCCAACATAGGTTCTGAATTGGCTAGTAAAATTCCATTAAAATACCATAATAACACTGTCTTTACGTTGCCTAAACTAGGTCCTGCTAGCGTTCAGGCGGAACTAGCTGAATTTACTCCTTGTAGCATAAAAGAGGTATCCGATATCATTAACAATTTTGATCCTAACACGAGTACTGGAATAGATGGCATCAGCACTAAAGCCTTAAAATGTGTAAAAGACTTAATAATTCGGAACTTAACCTGTTGCTTAAATAAATTACTACAACTAGGTATATTTCCTGACAGTCTCAAAGTAGCTAAAGTTACGCCAATATTTAAATCTGGGGTGAAATCTGATCCAGGAAATTACCGACCCGTATCGGTCCTACCCTTGCTTTCTAAAATTTTGGAAAAAATTATATACGCAAGACTAAATGACTACCTCACCGAAAATAACTTCTTGTACGACCATCA
Organism: Catocala fraxini; assembly: GCA_930367265.1. NCBI lineage: Eukaryota > Metazoa > Arthropoda > Insecta > Lepidoptera > Erebidae > Catocala > Catocala fraxini. The sequence goes on from OV884038.1 coordinate 24,597,687, forward strand.
ATATGGGTTTCGCTCAGGATCGAATACGTTAAGTGCAACCTTAGATCTAACAATAAAAATCAAAACAAATATCGATAATAAAAAGGTGGCGATTGGTGTGTTTATCGATCTAAAGAAAGCATTCGATACCGTTAGCCATTCGTTACTATTAAAAAAACTTAATAGCATAGGGATAACTGGAACCGCTCACAAGATCTTAACCTCTTATCTTACAAATAGACACCAAATTATTAAAATAGGAAATTACGAGAGTGACCCTTTACCCTTGTATTGCGGCGTCCCACAAGGGTCAATTCTAGGCCCTCTGTTGTTCCTGATCTATGTTAATAATGTCTGTCAAGCAGGCCTGGCAGGAAATCTCACTCTCTACGCTGACGATACATGTCTGTTTTACTTTGGCCATAACCTCAGTGATACTATTCAGATAGCGCAACAAGACCTTAACCTATTGCATAATTGGTTCCAATACAATCTTTTAACTATTAACAAGTCAAAAACATCATATATGATATTTAGCGCCAAAAATAAAAGAATACAGAGCCACGCTGCTCTGACGATTGATAGCGAAGTACTGCGCGAATCCAATCAAGAGAAATATCTAGGACTCACACTTGATAAACACATGACATGGGGTGCACACTTATCACACATACAGAAAAAACTATCATCACTGGTTGGTTCTTTATACGATATAGCCCGGTGTATACCGCCCAAAGTACGGCCTCTAATTTATAACGCACTCGCTAAGCCTCACTTACTTTATCTAATTGAAATATGGGGCACTGCAGCTAAAACGAATCTTAATAAAATAAAAATTTTGCAAAACAAAATAATAAAAATTCTATACCATTACGATTTCTTGACGCCATCTAAAACAATATATAAAGAAACCAAACTCTTAAACCTTAACCAATTATATACATTTTCCACATGCGTACTCATCTACAAAATAATGCACAACATGATACACACACACATCACACTCACCACGAAGGCCCAAAGTAAAACGAACAAGTATTCATCACGCCGCGCTAATAATCTTGTATTACCCAAAGCAAGAACTAACTATGGCCAAAATATCATAACATTTGCGGGAGCACAACTGTATAACAAAATTCCCGATGATATTAAGAAAGCAGACTCGTTAAGTGTCTTCAAAAGAAGGCTTCTTGAACTAATTAATGACGACCATTCCATTTTAGCTTAATTTTTATAGTATGTTTGTATTTGTTTTCTTTTAAAACATTCTAAGCGTTTAACTTGGACCACCGCACAAATTATTCATAGAAGTGGGTACCTATCACATAGTTATAATATTATCTTTTGTTCTGTGTTTTTGTTTTGATACCTACATATATGTATTATGTTAACGGACTAATTAGTGTAATGCATTTGTTTGTATTTTCTTATGTAAGCGACATGTAATTGTCTTTAATAAGAAATAAAGAAATATTGAACCGATATAGATCTAGGATAGGAGATGTGCTTTTATCAAATATACATTAAAGCCCTAAAATCTGGTTACACCTTTCTGTTCCCAGCCAGACAAAGTAATGTGATCCTACGATGATACCCATACACACTAATCATGAGTGAACATGTCGGTGCATAGTAGTAGTAGAAATGAAAACCAGGTCCACGAAGCTTCAGGTTTATTTGAAGTGTCGGACTTATAGTAGCGCTATAGAGGCTAGGCACGTAAGGTAAGGTGTAGTAAGCTTGCTAACTTTTTACTAAGTGAAGCTAAAACCAGCTCTCGAAACATAGGAATTATACCTTTCTACCTACCGATTTGTCTGTTATACAAAAGCATTAGTATTTCAAGACTTGAAAAAAAAGGTAACAGCCATTCCTTAAACCACAAATCTACAATAAAAAGACCAAAAATGGAAGCCAAACAATTACTCAGTCGGCGTTCACTGACCAACGTTGGATTAAATTTGTGTCGTACATTTTACAAAGGCGGAACTATTGCTCGTCTCCACCCCAATTGGAATTCCTCAAAGCATCGTAGTAGGGGATGAATGTCGACGGAACGTGACCGACTAGAACTTGCTTATTCGTTTATTCAGCGGTTTCAATAATTTATTGCAATGTTTGGGAAAAACGGTGGGTTTATGAGTGACTTGAGGGATTTGTAGGGTTAACAGGGTTAAAAGGATAGTTTAGTATCTATTTTCCACTGAATGAAATATTTTTTAACACATTGGAAACGTGGTTGGGTTGTGGGAAAGTATACACGATTTTTACTCACGAAAGAGTTGCAATCCGTCCATACTAATATTATAAACACGGAAGGAATACTATCTACTTGTTATGTTTGCGTAACTAAACCGTTATACGATTGTTTAATAAAATTTTGAATAGAGTGCTAGAAAATGTCATGAGGCCTACACAGACTAGACACGCCTTGTTGGCAGAGCTTATAAAGTATACTTTCACGATCGAAATTGTAAGTAAAACCTATTAACTAAGCTACTTAGTACTAGTACTAATTATAAATGTATCAGTAATTAGAAGCCCATGTCCATTAGTGGGGCAGCGTATACACAGGATTGATTATATCATATATACGTAGATGCTGGGTTGGCTAGTGAAAATCCATAGTCTCTGCCTAACCCCCGAAAACAAGCGTGAGTTATGGATGTAAATAAGTGTTACGTTTTAATAATAGGTATTAGTGTGAGTATGTAATACTCTATAGTAATATATTAAAAAAAAGCAGTGATAGCTCAGTGGGGAAACCAACAGACTGCAATGCAGAAGGTCTCGGGTTCGAACCCAAGTCGCGCACCTCTGACTTTCCCAAGTGACTTGGGAATAATAGGCTAGGGAGTAGAAGTGTAAGTATGTAATGATTAATTATTGTCATTGAGACATGACAGAAAATGTTAACAAAGTAATAACATACACCAAAATGCAACAAGAAAACAAAAACACAGCCATATTTCGATCAAGAAATATTCAGTAGAAACACAGACGTCGTTTCGCTCCCTTTTACGTTAAACTTATAAATATCGTTCTCAAAATCTGTTATACCTAAATCTCTGCCTACCTCTTTGATAAAATAAAGATACCTGAACATTCAACGTGAAAGTCCTTCTTACTTGAACCAGAAAACTAATACAGCATTCAGGCAAATAAAGCATTGAAATACAACATGTAAAATGTTTCATTGCAAAGTAGCACAAATTCTGAACTGGTTTGCTCGAGATTCAACTCAAAGCAATTTCGTATTGAAAACTACTCGTAGCGTATGTCTACATTGCTACGGTTTTTGCTACGTGTCGCCGAATGCACGCTACGGTTTTCTACATACAATTCCAAGCGTGTGATTTATCGATTTGTCGCATGCGTTTGATCCTGAATCACTGAATAACTACAAGTGCAAAGCATAAAGCAATGCCCTCTCCATTCAAACCTTCAGAAAATTCAGTCTTCAGTTTGATTGGAGATGTACGTTACCATGTAGAAGACCCCATAAATATTATTTACAGAATACACCCGTACTGCTAATGATTACTGTATTGAGAGCGACTTTACAAATATTATAAACTCAAAAAAGTATTTGACTATAACATAATTTATTTGTCTAATATGGGATTCGAATCCATAACATTCGTTGTAGTGGGTGGCAGGGGCGAGATTATCACGTTAACTACGTAGCCATCTACGCCCTCAATTTATGTTATTTAAGTCAATATTCAAACGATAAAATTAAAGAATGTTAAAATCCTAGAATCAAACGTGGGACTTCGTGATATGCAGTGTCAGTACCAGTAATGTCCAAGAATATAGCACTGCCTTGTTTGCCTCGTAACGTAAGTTATCGATACTATTTCCGGGTTGGGCAAAAGACATAATCATATAAGCAGACTTCAAGCTGTAACTAAGAATTTTCTGGCCGAGAAACCCAATAACGTTTTTCTTTTCCATAGGTTTCATATGCGTTTATCTGGGGTTCAAATCAGCTAGTGGTATGAGTAAAAGAATCTCTGTTTACCTGTGGATATACAAGAAAGTGATTGTCAATCAATGTATGTGTATATAGCGCGGTGTTTGCAAGTAGACCCATTAGGCAACAACCAAATTTATATTTCTTAGCGACTAAGAAAATATATAAATTTGGTTTACACCTCACCTTACCACATCTTGCTAAACAGTAATTCTAGGTATAACGTACGTCAATAAACAGGCATTATAGGTACAACGCTATTGTAAAGTAAAAACAAATAGAACCTGATCTTATGAAGACAGACAACACACGACTGAAGCGCTCACCATTTAGAAGTACAACATCGCTAAAGACTTTCCCCAAGGCAAACCAAACCAAATTGATACTATAAATCCTAAACAAGATTAAGAGAGAAAAAAGAAAACTTTTTACAGCTTTTCCAAAAGGGACAAGCGAGAAAACACTCCTTTAAAATGCAAAACTGCTCTCGTTTATCGACAGCCGAACTTGGGAGTATAAATGGGCGATTTTTCCTTTACGAACACAAGTAAATCATTCCCCAAATTAAACGAGCCTACGAAACGAGGCTTTGACGAGAAATACACGGTTTTAAGGTTCCGCAGGATGCATGTACGGTGCTCTTTTAGGTATGTAGATGTGAGAGATTTTTAGGACTTTTAAAGACTAGGTCTAAACAAACGTAGTTTTAACACTACATATAAGTGCTTGACTGCCTACTTGAAGCCATGGCATAAATATGTCCGATCTAAGATTTACATTAGACTAACTTTTGAAGATTTTCACAAACGATAGTTATACTACGGAGTCTTTGTACAATATAAGAATTTTATGGTAGGAAATAATCAGCAGCATCACAGTCCTTTAAATTGTGCCTGATCGCACGCAACCTCGGATTTATCTCAAAGAGCTTTAAAATTTAATAGAAAACGTGGTATCCGAGCGTACTTCAAAATGCCGTATTTCGCGTCAAACACAAATAATTGCTAGTAATAAATTATTACTAGCAATTTATGTTGCAAAGACTAGTATTCCTGTTAACCTTTTCAGCTAAACTAAATGATTGATCGCAAGTTTAATTACCAGATTTTACTGCCTGCCGCTTGGTTTGTGAATATGGCTAGGAAGCAGAATATTTTAAACTACCAAGAACATTAAATTCATCTATATAAATGTAAGTTCACTTTAAAATACTATGTACTATTATGGTGTATTAAAACTTTTATAGATTTATACATATTAAGAACTCCCCAAAGCACACTGATGGCAAGCTAGTACTAAATTAAAATAATTTTTCCTCTACTTCATACATAGATTCACGCCTGTTTCCCAGAGGGGTAGGCAGAGACTACGGATTTCCATTTGCTACGATCCTGACACACTTCTCTGGCTTCATTCACTTTCATCACATTCCTCATACACGCCCGTCAGTTCAAGGTGCTCTTAACCTGGCTTTTGTCCAGAACGCTTTCGATCTGATCAAGAAACATTCGTCTAGGTCTTCCTCTTGCGGCTGTTCCATTCACACTAGCGTTATAAACTTTCTTAGTCAGTCCTCTACTTCAGATCAAATATTTCAGGTAAGCAAGGCTTCTGGGTTTGTACGAAGATATTGACATAAAGTTATAGCTAACTAAAGGGTAATTTATAAATATCCAGAAATTATTTGAAGAAATAATAACTTCAATATTGAGTTAAAACATTTCTCACTGAACTATTTCAACAATCGTTTTAATTTTACTTCTAAATATATTTTGAGTTCTTAGTTGCTTTTAAAAGTAATTTCGTAAGATTGAACGCAAAGGTCAAAGCAATACAAAATCTTATATCAAATAAACAGGGATTCATATATAATGGTATAATAATTATTATTGTTGCTTATTTTACAAAATTCAAATTCCATCACTATAAGATCTCAGTGGCGTAAATTGGTGCTTACATTTACAGGCGATGGTGAGGTTCCACGTTCGGTACCTAGTCTGCGTAGGTGTCTTTTTTAGGTAGATCTCAGTAAAAGCAAAGAGGCTGTATATGTGCTCGGTAGCTGGCAACGGGCTCGCCGTCACCGCATTATATGGAACCTAAACACATATACCGAAATGTAGATGCGATACGCCTCTGCCCATAATTGACATAGCAGCGGAGTTAGGAAGTTGGCAGTGTCACGCACCCGAAAAGCACGTAAAGCTGTTGGTCCTGCGACTAATCTCTTTTCGAACATTTCAGATTCTCATCCCGTTGGATTATGAAAATAAGGGAACAGCGAGTGCACTTGTTTTTGCACTTGTGCACTATAATATATTTAATTGAATTAGGCGTTACTTGGCGGAAATCTATTGTATTAAAATTATTGGGATCTCTCTGCCCAACGATGTTATCACTATAATATCGCCTACTCAGAAGGCCAGTCTCTATTTAGACTGGTAACTGTAACCAAAATTCGATCTGGAGAATTCTATTACTGAGATATATCCATGTATACATAAGATTATATAACAAATTGAATTTGATTTTGGAGTCAACCCATCCAGTATTGGTGTAAACAGAATAATGTTTACTTAATGTAAACCAAGATAAGTGTTGCATAATTACCTTAAATACAAATTTACGTATCCGCTACACTAAAGACACGAACCCAAGTAGGTTTAAAGTATTGTGGTTATCACTTAGAGTATAAATAAACATAGAATACGTACATCACTCATGGACATTTATAAATACGAATGTGAGTTTGATTGTCTATTACGGTTTCATGCCTTAACTACTCGACCGATCATCATGAAAATTTTCATACACATTATCAGAGTTACAGAAAAGAATATAAGGTTACTTTCATCCAGGAAAATGCAAGCAAAACCGCGGAAAAAGCTAGTAAGAACATAAATAATAAAATCCGGAACCTTTTACAAAAAGGACGCTCTCAGTCTTGATTCGTATTTTTTGCGACGCTTACTTTGAATTCCGCGGAGTCACTGCGCAACATTAGCGTCCCAACGGCTCGAACTCGCGAACAACTCAGATTTTTATCAGTTAAAAGAATACCAGTACGGGTGGTCCTTTCAAACTGTGCAGAGGGAACGTTGTTTAAACTGATGTCTTCATTTCCTCGTAAAAGTTTTCTTTAAAATGTACATACGTAGACTCACGGTTATAACTTAGATGGGTAGGCAAAGGCATGCTACTCATAATTTGCTAGATTTAAACCCCTGTTTAAAGCACTCCCTTTAGGGGGGTAGGCAGAAGTACATATATTATAATACTTTTTTACGCATTATAAATATAAATTACAATGCATCAATTGTGGTTCCTCGTAATAGAAGATAAGCCTTTTGTCGTCTAATGGACAGAGTATTATGCTCCGTTATCTTACATAGTTCTTTTTTAACAGATTATGCCATTAACACTCCTTGGCTCCCTCGACTTGGAAATTGAAACTAAAACAGCTGTCTGAGGCAACCGTCGTTCTCATTACCCTTGTGCCATCCAGGCATTGAAATACAAGTTAAGTTAATTTTTAAATACGTACATGTGTATGTATTTAATTATGTATACATAATCTCAAGCCTATGCAACCTATGTAGAGGTGTGCTATATCTATAATCCATTAGCAATTCTTTTAGGTTCCACGTAATACAGGGCAAGGCTATTGCGAGATTTAGACCGTTTTTTTGCGCACAATTACGTAAAAGCCATCCGTTCGTGCTTGCGCGAACATTTCCGACACAGCAGTAACGAGACAATACCAGCAACATCCTGAAAGCATTATTATATTGGATGCACAGGGCGTCCAGCGATCTCTTAGTACAATTGACCCATAGATTACTCGTGTTCAGACTCTGGCAGTAAGCCTGAAAGAGTGTAATTTTAACTAGGCTTTATAGAGTGTAATACTAAGGTTTTATTAACAGAAAACCCAATAAACTTTACTCGAAATGTCGAACTGAAGATCTGAAGCAGCCATCGCATTCAGTAACTCTGCGGTACCGAGGTATAAAATGTAAGTTTGTATGTGAATAGTTTTGTTATGCATGGTTACTGAAACTACATCAAAAACAAATAAAACAAGCAGCGATAGCTCAGTGGGGAGACCAACAGACTGCAATGCAGAGGGTCTCGGGTTCGAACCCACTTTCGGAAGTTATATGACTTTTCGAAATTGTGTGCGTATTGATTGACAATTATCGCCTGCTCCGTGCCTCGCAGAGCACGTTAAGCCGTCGGTTCCGGCTGCCATGAACATCTATGGCAGTCGTTATTGGGAAGTCAGTGCCCTATAATATCCTGACAATGGTCTAGCCTTAGAGTATCGTTAGCCTTCGGGTTGCGGAGGTCAGGTGGCAGCCGCTCCGTGTAAAAACTAATATTCAGTCAAATCCGGTTAGACCAGAAAAGCCGACCCCAAGTGACTTCGGAATAATAAAGGCTAGGGAGAAGAGGTTAATGAAACTACACGACTCATGGCTTTTAAAGGTGAGAACACAATCTGATTTATGCTCACCTTCAAACATAAAAATAGCCGCTCATAGCACTCACTGATCGGTAAACGATTAGCGAGGTTAAGCAACGTTGGGTGCGGCCAGTCTACAGATGGGTGACCGCTTAGTGGTATTTCAACTGAGCGTCTGTGTGCTTCGGAAGGTACGTAAAAAGTCGGTCCCGTATGTTGTCAAATTGACAGCAGTCGTTAAGCCATGTCAGAGGCCTACGGGCGGCTTGAACAACTCTTGACAACAGGTTGGCCACTAACCACACGAAAAGAAGAAAAGTCATATATTTATGTCTTACTTACTTTTTGTTTGTCTGTCGGAATGGCGTGGTGGTTTAACTGATCGTTTCGCTACTGCCAAAGCTGCTGTGGGTTCGATCCCCTTACTGGTTAAACATGTGTGTGATCTATAAATACCTCTATAAATTCTGAATTTTGCTCTGTGTCCGCCATTTAAGTCATCCACGATACAGGGTATATCCACAATGTGTCACTTAAAAGTAGTTTAGTCGTAAAGTTTGTGGCTTTATTTGAACTATGCCCGACCGAGAGCACTTTGTAATAATTGAAACATCGGACTAAAACCAGATTTTGAAATAAAATAGAATTACTATAGTCTGTTTCAAATACGAAGTCCCTTTTGACATTTCTTAGCACGTAACTCTGCACATTTCATACAAATTGCTAAAATAAACAATGATTTCTAAAGACTATTTAAAAATAATTATAATCAATACAAAACATGATGTAATTGTTTCACAAACATAATCAACTAATAATTTCTATTGATATTAGTCTTAAATAATTTAAACATCAAAATAAAATAACATTTTACTGCAAAACCATGGTTACGCACTAGGGTATTTTTTTACTTTCATTCATAGTGACGCGACAATTTGAATCGGATAAAATCGAATTAATACGAGGTAAAAACAATTTTCCAAGGAATACTTTCGTAAATTTGTATTTGCTATTAATTATTATTACGCTGCAACGTACCTTAAATCCCATTCTGCAAACCCTTAATATATTTTCTTTTTTAAGAAATTTTATTAATTTTAACGTCGTTTATAATATCTTTACAGGATATCCTAAAACGATATAAAGATATATGGATTTGAAGATGCGATATTGGACGTATGGTTTGAATATCCCATAGTTTTAAAGAATAGTCGTCTTGAAAATCAAAATATGTTATACCACATTCATTTCAGCCTTATACTATGTATGGAGTAAGTATGTGATACTAGGAATTAATCAAGGATATATGCAGTTTTTTTTTTACAAATATACATCCTATATATTATATAACTGAGATTTTTCTATTCTTTCGGTATGTCAAATTTAGATGGACGCCTGTTTTGTTTTTCTATTTCTATTATTTTTGTTTCGATTCTAAACCCACGATTACAGTTTGTTTGGAAAATTAATCGGTAATCGATTTCGTGATGTGTTGATTGAAACGGTCTCTTCACTATCGCTGTTCAACGATAATCTATCAAACGGGACTTCGTATTTGAAACACACTATACACTTGGTGATTACGCATATCACTATGCAATCCATGTAATCATATCAATTGTTGGAATGCTAGACATAAATTAAAACCTATTGTTTCTAGCTGCCGGTGCGCTGCTGTGACTCTATAGGCTAATAAGCTTATTCCATAAATTCATCAATTAACATGTAACTTACGAAGACAGCATACTAAAAATAACATAACATCACGTCATAAACTATTGTACATCTCCCCGACCACTAATGCTGCCGACCCCCAAAAGCCACTTAATCAGCCGCATAGTGTAACAAAACTCGCGAGCAAATAGCTGAGCTGCGGTTTAGCAGCAACGCGGTTCAGGCTCATTGAATTTCATATGCGTGCGTTAGGCGAGGGCTTAGACCGCTACCCAGATATTAGGCAAGAGTTGAGAGTACAGTTGGCCGCGAGAAAGGAAACACAACTTTGTACGTATTTTCACCGATATGATATTGATAACAGTATACAAATTCGTTATTCGAACGTCGAGTTCTTATTTTGAAATATGTCTTAATTTTATTATATATATAATATAATATAATAGTATATAATATATATATAAGCAGCGATAGCCTAGCGGGAAACCGTTGGACTGCCACGCAGAGGTCTCGAGTTCAAACCCAAGGCGCGCAACTTTGACTTTTCGAAGTTATATGCGTATTAAATGGTTAATTATCACTTGCTTTAACGGTAAAGGAAAACATCGTGAGGAAACCTGCATATCTGAGAGTTCTCCATAATGTTCTCGAAGATATGTGAAGTCTGCCAACCCACACTAGGCCAGCGTGGTGGACTATGGCCTAACCCTTCTCACAGTGAGAAGAGGCCCATGCCCTGCAGTGGGACAGTTTAATACAGGGCTGATATTATTATTATTATTATTAATTTTATTGTTATTTGAATTAATCCTAATCCTAGCTAAATGGTGGTGTGTTCACCAACATTGATTGATATATGCTACGAGTACAAATTGCTGGTTGGTATGGCAAATACACAATTAATTTGACAGAAGGATTTAATTGTACTAAAGAAATTGTTACAAATGTGTCTTATAAAATGCAAAGTATACGTAATACCGCGGGTCAACTTACGTTACGTCATAGGGACGCGCGTGGTATGAGATATATTGTGCAACTTGCTTGTACACTAATATTCTAAATGCGAACATGAGTTTGTTTGTTGCGCTTTCGTGACTGAATGATGATTTATTTCGCATACACGTTGTCAGGGGAACAGAAAAGGACATAGGGTACCTTTAATCCAAAAAAATACTGTTCAGAGTGATAGTAAGGTTATATCAACCTACATTAACGCAAGCGCAACCGTAGTCAAATTCTAGTATACTAGCGGTCACCTAGTGGTTAAAATTCGACCGAAATTCCTAAGCTTGCTACTTTGTTTTCTGTCTTTCTCTATTACATATAAATAAGGTATAGACCATAGTTACAAAGAGTTGTACGACGTCAGACGAACAATGTAGAAATACTACGAACGCGATTCGACTGCGTGTGTCAAATGTATGGTTGTGTGCGTGTAGTGTTTTTTCATTAATTTAATGTATTTCTAATGCATATTTTATAAAAATATTAGGATTCGCCACTCCTCCATATAAACTTTAACTGTGCCAAATTTCATACTCCTCCGTCCGCGCAATTTTCGTAAAAAGGGGTACAAAGTTTTTGCTTCACGTATTAATATATACATTATAATAAGTTCGACATACCAACTGTGTTTATAGCAAATAAATAAACGTCATCATTTATTTTATAGTTAGATTCACGGCCCCGATGGAATAGGTAGATATGTATAATTATTATCCACATTTTGCCTGCGATTGAGATTGGTTATTAGTAGTACCTATTAAAAGAAGGAAAACATATTATCCATTATACATAGGTAGGTTTCTTTAAATAAAGTCAACATGATGTTTTTTTTTACTATTTCTGGCAGCCTCGCTTGCAAATATTAGCATTCTTGTTAACTTCTCCAGCTAGGCTAAATGCTTGGGTTAGGAGAGAAATCACGCCTAGATCAATGCTTAGGTACAGGCTAAGTAATATCTAATTAGCTGTCATCTCAACGCCAGCGCCTAAACACAAAAATTGTATTATTATGTCTCGAGACAAAGACCATTCTTTGACTTTTTCACGTCAGCAAGTCCAATGAAAAAAAGAATGACATGTCTAATATTCAAAACGTATTTTGAGAACGCCAATTAAGTAAGGCCTTATTAAGTTCAACTTAAAAACATATCTGGTAAAAAATAATATTTGTCAATGTTTGATATACAACATACAAAAAAAAATGTTATAAGTACTTTATAAAAAAATTTTTTTTTTGTCTGTGTCTCTAATCCCCACACATTTTTATTATTTTGTCTAAACTTAAAAGTAATCTCTATTTCTTACAATCATTACTTAAATACGTTTTTGCTGTCATGTCTTGAGATAGTTCGAATTTAAAGAAAATCTGTAAAGACGACAGTTACTTAACTAATATAAATTAAGTGACTGTAGCCCACTGGAAAATCATTGGCCTTTGATAGAAAGAAAATAAAGGTCATTTTAAATCCCACCCATTACACTGACGGGCAAAAGAACCTGTCAGCTAATCATATCGAGATATAATGATAAAAGCATTATGTCTGGACGTCGGCGTCCTTAAGTTTATGAAATAATACTTTGTCACCACCACCAGCCATTGAACTTCAAGATGTGTTGTCTACACAAGTTTATGCCAAAAAGTATTGTTATTGTTTAAATTATTTGTGTTAAAAATGATATAAATAATAAAAAAAGCAATAATCGAATAATCCTTGTGCCACAGGGGACGTTACAAACATTCAAACAATGGACACAAAGAACATCAGATCTAGCACAATGTAGACCACACAAATTTTTGTCCCATGTGGGATCTATACTCCCAACATTCGATGTACAGGTGAGGCGACGTAGTAAACCACAATTCCTCTTATCAGTTCAAATCTATATTCATTATGTAAAATTAACTTGAATATACCGTTACATAATTAAAACGCCTGACTGTACGTCCCTATGAATATAGTTAGAAGTTATAATTGTTGAATTAATTGGCGATTTGGTGGGGTAGCTATCAATTAATATGTTTTTAGTGCCGTATAGACGATCGCTTGGAAATGTAATGTTCAGAACTACTTGTGGAGGTAGTATCAATATATATAGCCTATATTAATTGTGTATGGTTCATAGGAGAAGGCAAGATATTTATGTAGAGAGTATATCTTCACGGGGTAGGAAATAGAATTACTCTAGTCTATAGTAGTGAGTTTAGTAGTGAATGCGAATACGGCCCATGAGGTTTCGGTTTTAATGTACTAGTCGGGTAAATCGTTTTTCGCATTTTTGATTAGAGATTATCACTAATAACATGGAGTTTATAACAGAGTCTGGCAATATTCTCGCCTTCTGTTACGTGGGATCTAAAACGTTAGCTGCTGAAATGTGGGTGTATTTCAACGATTTGGAGATATAGGCGTCAGACTGTGTATGTATGTTATATTTAAATGTTATTATACATTATGTTATCTTGCTGAATCGATAGCTCAGTGGGGAGACCAACAGACTACCATTCAGAGGGTCTCGGGTTCGAACCGACGTCGCGCACCTCTGACTTTCGGAAGTTATATGACTTTTCGAAATTATGTGCGTATTGATTGACGATTATCGCCTGTTCCGTGCCTCGGAGAGCACGTTAAGCCGTCGGTCCCGACTGCCATGAACATCTATGGCAGTCGTTATTGGGAAGTCAGTGCCTTATAATATCCTGGCACTGGTCTAGACTTCGGGTTGCGGAGGTCAGGTGGTAGCCGCTCCGTGTAAAAACTGATATCCAGTCAAATCCGGTTAGGTCACTAGGACTTGGGAATAATAAAGGCTAGGAAGAAAAAGCATTATGTTATGTTACACCCTTTTAAATATAGTAAAGAATATTAGATGAGCAAACATACTCAACATATTATATTTCTAGCTCCTGTTTACGAAAAAAATCATGAACTTTTTTTGGTATATTGAGACAAGTTGATTCGTCATTATCTATACTTCATCATCATAGCCGAAAGACGTTCACGTTCTATCGTATCTATACTTACTAATATAATAAAGGTTTATATTTATTTGTGTTTAATAGTTTATTTCTTCTTTTAGAACGCGATAATCTCTGGAACGAATAGTCGGCTTTGAAAAATTGTTTTACGTTTGATCGCTCAATCTTTCAGGCTATGCTATGTAAGCATAAATCAGTAATCATAAACGTAGGTTAAACCGCGAGGATGGTTAGTATTTCATAAGCTTACTTTGAACAACGGTAGCATAATACTGTAATTCTAAATAAACATTAGAAATTGTCTCTGTAGGAAGTTTCATGTGTATATTGTTTATAATAATTTTATTATACAAAACCCCATGAGAAATACACAAACACTACTAAACATATCTACAACAAATTACTTCATTCATTCACAACAAACATTTTGACGCTTTTGTACGTCAACCTGACGTGTGTTGATTAATGTCCTCTACACCACACAGTAAAAACAGCCGAATTTTCCTCTGTATAAAGCTCATAATCGAATAAATTTATTTTGTACAAAGTAAAACTACAGGTAAAATACACATAGTATTATAACCTTTAAGTTGAAAGAAATAAAGACTACAAAGGTGTGGGGTACCATTGTATAGAAAGGTGTACCTCAAGGTACAATACTGGGCCCACAGTAAGATCCGAAGGTTTGATTTATTTCAGAGGTATTGGCCCATTGTTACCTGTGACTTGTCCTTAGGGACACTATTGTGGCGGCGCTCTATTAAACGGGTAGTTTCTGAGCGATAACATTTTGAAAGATGGTTGGCATCAAAGTATAATACAGAAGAAAGGGAATATAAATTGGCAATTCGACGAGTTTATTTTATGCGCGTCTTCATTGAAATTTGTATTCAATGTTGGCCATTAATACATATTTTACCATTTAATAAGCTTAACCTAATTTTCAACATACATTTGGAGTAAGATTTGTATGGATTTCAGAAAATTATTTACGTCCTACTTAATTATTATATTTCTTATATAAATTTTGATAGATTGTAATAATATATAAATATAAAATAATATATAATAATATATAAATATAAATATAATATAAAATCCGTATATAGTAGTTTAATTTCAATGAATATGTATATATTCATTGAAATTAAACTACTATATACGGATTTTATCGCGTTGTTTATTAGACACTTTATTA
Organism: Catocala fraxini; assembly: GCA_930367265.1. Lineage (NCBI taxonomy): Eukaryota > Metazoa > Arthropoda > Insecta > Lepidoptera > Erebidae > Catocala > Catocala fraxini. Next base: position 24,612,961 of record OV884038.1, read on the forward strand.
AATAATTTTGAAAACTGTTGCACTACTACTACTATTAAACATTACAAATTTTTGAGCTAATTGAATTATTATTAAAAACCGTTCGGGCTCTGTCGACTTAGTTTGGTCTCTTTAAATATATTTTTTCTGTACAATTAGTATTTTTTTGCCGTGCACTTAAATACTACCCATATAAAAATTTACACCCGGTGAATAAAACCTATATATAACCTGAACATGTTGTAGTTGCATTAGCTTTCTTAATTTCAATTTTAATTTAATGAAAAATATTCGCGTAAACAGAAGACAATATTATTATACATATTTTTATTTTTCACTAATTTTGACAGGTGTCGTCTACTTTACAGTAGATGACACTTGTAAGAATAAGTAAAACTAGGAAAAGAACAACATTTATTGCTTTTTTAAAGAAGCTATAGATGCCAGGACCATACTAAGTGGAAATGCGAAACCTCTGGCTAGTCCTTCTAGCCTAAGTCAGAGTGTGTACAGGTTTATTTCACACCTAATACCAGTAATCACAAAATTAAGGTAGTGACACATAAATATATGAATAGTCTTAACTGTTGTGAATACTATTACACCTACCTTGCTATATTTCTAACTTTATTTTAGTCCAATCTTTCAGTCACAATATAAACTACAGTCCAAAATCATTGACCTGGTTTTCAGATCGGTATAAAAGCTTGAGATTACATTTAGGTTTCGAGTTTGAGTACAGTGAGCTCGATATTTCCCTGAGTCTCTCTATTTTCATACACAGTCTCAATATTGTTAGGTCTGTATACTGACAGCTATCGTAAAATAAAGCTTTGATTGCGAAGACGAGTATTAGGCGATGCAAAATATTCCTAAAGACAAAATTTCAGATAGAATTTTCATGGATATTGTACTAGTGCAACAAAGGGCTACTCAGTTAAACTTATAGAAACTAATATCACGGCGACTTATATGCTTAGGGTAAGGCAGAAGTATCCGATGTTTCGGGATAATGAAACAATACTTGTTTCATTATCCCGAAACATCGGATAGACTGGTTCAGAGCGCAAATATTCAGAGCATAAATAGTCAATACTAAACAGATTTAAAAATTATTTTTAGTGATCAAATAATAATCTTTACTATAATAATAAAATATCCAGAACAAAAAAATATTATACGTAGGTACATACTCAAAGAATTACATGTATTCAAAGCAAAATTCTTTTTAGCCTGAACAAAGATGAATAATGAAAAATCATTCCTTTTCAACGAATTCTAGGCTTCAGGTCGCAAGGATACGTAGGTTGTCTTTTTTCAATTTATCATTCGAGCTACGGTGCTCCGGGTAGGTACATTATTACCGCCGGTTACGTCATTACCCCAGGATTATTTTCTTTTTCGGACTAACCTGACCGCGTGAGCACGTACGGATAAAATAGAGATGGACTCATATATAACATGAGTTGCTTGGTAAACTTGCTTTTTACGTCTATTTAAAATGCTTATCAAGACAAATATTGCTTATCAAATATATCCTAACTAAAATTATACATGCGAATGTGAGTTTGTTTCTTAGTTTATTTGTTACGCTTTAATGCCTTAACTATTCGACTGATCATCATGAAATTTTGCATGCCTGTTTTCAGGGGTACAGAAAAGAACACAGGGTACCTTTCGTCCAGGATTAAAGTACTGTTCAAGAAGGACCTGGGACAGCAATTTATTGACAAAATCTAGTATTTTCAAATGGATTCTTTTTTTGATACCTTGAACAAAATCAGTGTAAATAAAAAAAAAAGGCGTGTGTAAATCTTTCTTGATTGGACTATGTTGTTTCAGTACAGCCTTGTAAATCCATTGATGTTAAACATACAAGGCGTAAGATCACTAGTTTGAAATCTGTGACGTAATACACTATCAAGTTTTATGTGAGTTGTTTATCAGTAACAGCGTGGTGACCTTGACAGTACTTGACACATAATTATAGGTATACTACCTATTACGTGCAAGCAAAATATCTCCCTATCTCTCCCTGCGTTGCCCTTACTGATATGTGTAAACCTATATTAATTAATATTGTTTAGGAATACCATTATACATATAGGGCTAACGCTTGTGTATTAACGAAGGGGTATAACACCGACATCGCTCTTTGTATATCCAAATAAAAGTTACCGTAGTACATAACGAATGAAATGGCCCTACAAACGACTACCACCATAATTTGTCAAATTTTTTAAATTGAATTCTATTTGAATTGGTTCAAAATATATATATATATATATAGATATAACGCAAAACAGAACATCTAATGACCTAATCAATCATCGGAAATAAATGAACAGCAAATCCTGTATTATCCCAAATGTTTATCCGATTTTCCACCTTCAAATCCCATTACATAGTCTCCAGCTTCTGATGCATCGATTCTAATCCGAATTCTCCCTCGGGAGCTTCCCATCCCGAAATTAAGGTAACATATAGCAGCCGTTTCAACTAAACGTACGTCTTCCATTAACGAATCGACTTGCATCTTACATCCCATCCCTAGTCCGAAAAATCTATTTTAAGGGTAAATAAAATTACTCCATCTAGCGAGCGTCACAAGAATTTGGGCAACATCTTCAGTCGTACTACGTGAGGTATAGAAAATGGCCGAAATAAATTGTACCGTTTGTTTTGATGGTCTTTCAAATGGACTGTCGGCTTCAAGATAAATGGCATGATGAAGCTACGCCTGTTAGAACTCGTTCAATCTTACTTCAATAAATCTAGTTGCTTAAAAGTAGATTTTGTTTAGAAATATACTAATACTATAAATGTGAAAGTTAGTAAAGATGTTTGTTATTCAATAGATGGTTATTAACCTATCACTGAGTCAAGTGAAGCTAGGGAACAGCTAAATGGATTTGATGAAATCACCAGTCCAAGAATCAATAATAATTATGCTAGTCTACTTCCAGTATTTATAAACTTTCATTTTTATAAATTTAATATAATGGACTACATCATATGGATTATAAAGTTTATGGATTTGGATCTATCCAAATCCATATATACAGATAGACTATGTTCTGGAGTAACACATAGGATACTTTTTATTACAGTTTGCATTGCCATGGAATTTATTCGGGCGAAGACATAGGCAATAGCTAGTACAATAATATTAAAGTTATTTAGATTAAATTGATTGATCGTTGCGGTACTTTTAGCTATAATGAGGTTTTACGTAATGATTAATAGTTGAATTTATTCAAAGACTGTTTCTGTTATTGTGAATATAACTGTAACAAACTGTCATTTTAAATAATGAGCTAAGATTTTCTATCAATAAATCCTCTTTGCTAGGGTATATCTCTGTGTCTAGAAAAAAACCTCAGTATAGCGGACTTATATTTATTTACATCTCTAATATTCTATAGGTACGTTTTGCTTTTATTAACTTATTTATTTTTTAGCGGAAGGTTGGATTACATAAAAGTAGAAACTAGACTCTTTCGAATATAAAAGTGATTCTAATAGTTTTGCATAATGATGATTGTAATACATTAATTAATTAGATATCGATTGATTAAAACTTTTAAATACTAAACTTGAGGAACAAAGAAGCTTTTCACGTTCTCTACATTGTATGAAAAGATAAAAGGTGCTAAAAAATTACACGTTTGGTCACAACAAGTTATATTAATGCGTGTGTCATTAAATAAGGATTCGAATGTCCGATTATGATTAGATTGAACAGTGACAGCGAATAGATTAACATAGATTACAATATTCGATTAACTTTAATAGTTTGCCGTAACATTTGGACATCATTACGTAAGCTGTGTTTAGAATTTCAAATGCATGTCCTATATTAATTTCAAATACAAACTCATTATAATATAAACGTTACACTTTGACTTGATCTGACATCGCTTCCGTGATTTTAAAAATCTATATCATAGCAACGGTAAATTAATTTTTCTTTTGTCTCATCTGTATGTAGAATTATAGCTATGCGCACACCAACAACACACACAACACACATTCTCAATTAAAATAATTTATTTATTTAATCAATCTTATACTATCTTTACAGGAGAAAACCCAATGCGACAGACAATATTAATTATTAGATAAGGATCTCTACGAAAGTGCAAATGTTAAAAAGTGATTGGTTCGATGACGTAATCGCAGAGGATGAAATTGCTCGGGTCGGGCAAAAAGGTACTGAGTTTTTCTGCCTATAAAGTCTTAATAGCAACAGAGACTCTAGAAATGTAGATGACAATAATCTTGAGCCTATGATGTGCGACGAAAAATCATCTCTAGCGAAGCGAAAAGTGGATACCCTTTTCTACGCCTATGTACATAGGCTACTGACTGACTATATGTTTAAGTTAAAATAATGTCCTAATATCTCACATTCACTCCTCACTTTATATTAGGTAAATGTTCTAAACATCATGTTTAAATCTAAAATATGCCTTATCTCTAGTATACCTTAGCGTCTATTTGTTTATACATGTTACATATAATATGAGCTGAAGTACTGCATAATCTTAAAAGTGACGTATTTGGTTCACACTAGGATAAAAAACGACGCGATTTATTTGTCAATTTTTTTTTTGTGTGGTAACTATAATATGTATAAATTAGGTATAACCATTAGCCTATATTCACAAATAAAGCCAATTATGTCAATTCCACAATGAAGAATACTTCAAAAAGCAAACTACTTAAATGAATGTATAATATTGTGTCAAGCTTTCATTGCCATTTACCCAGTTATACTCCACAGCAAAAGGTGGAGCCTATCACAGTCAGGTATTATTCGAATACATACAGTATACTCGGTATAATTTCAGAATTATTAGCGACTTTTCTAAATATAAAAAGGGATTAAATATAATGACCATCAAAAATACTAATTGCACAGCAAAATATGCTTATTAAAATATATCATAACAAGCACCCATACGCCTAAAATCACTGCATTGGGTTAGGTTATGTTAGGTTCCTTCCTATACCCACCCAAATTCGCGGGGCTCCGTCGACTTAGTTTGATCTCTTTAAATTTATTTTTGCTCTCCAATTTGTATTTTTGGTAAGCATATTTTGCTGTGATATTAGTATTTTTTCGCTGTGCAGTTAAATACTACACATATGAAAATTGACACCCGGTGAATAAAACCTGAACATTTAGTAGTTGCATTAGCTTTCATAATTATAGCTCATTGATTCTTCTAACTTGTTTATCTTTCCTTCCCTTAAAGGTTTTGCACGCACTTTGCCACACTTACATAAGATCACATTCATCCCTGTGATCATGACACATATTTTCAGTGAGTAAGCATTGCCAGCAAAATATATGTACATATACCGGTCAACATGTTACCAGCATACTGCCTTCTTAAATAGTTCTAGATACCGCGTTCACCACAGGAACTAGCCTTGGATGTTTCATTTTTAAATTATGACTTGCCCACAACGTATTAAGTGAACACACAATTAACGGGTACAAAGTCCACACTCAGAACAACTATGTGCATGGATCACATAAATAATTACCCCATTGGGATCAAAATCACCCGCGCGACAGCAACGGCGAGGCGACTGCTTGCCCGCTACAACGTGTAGTCATTGGCCATTATCATCATTAGAATTATGTATTAAGTACAGCAAAAAACTATTACATCCTTACTTATTACGAAATGATGTGCGTATTGATTGACAATTATCGCCTGCTCTGTGCCTCGGAGAGCACGTTAAGCCGTCGGTCCCGGCTGCCATGAACATCTATGGCAGTCGTTATTGGGAGAGTGTCGACACAAAAGATCCCACTGGGTCGAAGTGTCGCCGGTCTGCACTGACTGGCCCCCACATAAGATACATACATACATATCCTTACTTTCATATTTTACCATCAATTCTTAAATAAATACTGTCATTTACTAACTGTATGGATGGCGTAGTGGTTTAAGTGGTCGTCTCCCTACTGTCACTAAGCTGAGTGTTGGGTGTCCGAATCCCACATGGGAAAAAAAAAAGTGTGACTACAAATGATTGCTTCGAGTGTGGTTGTTATTTGTGTTCCTTATTTTAATTGTTTGTGAAGTCTCACATAAATTAATCCTAGTACTATTGCTATTTTAAAAAAGGAATACAATAAAAATAGGTATTGTTTAGTGTTTCCAACTGATGAAGAGACGTAACGTGTTTCAGGTGTAGTGCGTGACACGCACGCTCATAACACGCGTGCACGTTGTGTTCGATTATGCTAATTTGTGTTTGTACGCGCGCTCCCTGTCACTACCGGTAAGCGTTTAGCGAACCTCATGACTTCAAACAGTGCCTACAATGGGGTAGGTGCTAAAAATAAATGGCTCGTCGCTAATAGGTATGTGTATTGTGTAAGGAATGGTATTTGGAAGGTGTATGTCCTATCCAAAGCTTTCCATATTCTTAAGAGAATTAGCACGCAAAGTTTCTGCTTGAGCCGAAGCCTATATGCAAGTTGGAGCAACCTGCTGTGGAAGTACCTTACAAAAGAATTAAGCCAAATAATAAATGTCTGTTGTGCTTCAGGGTATCCAAGCTGTGCTGTCAGTAAAAAGAACCAGGTTGATCGTCCCTGATTACGCTGGTAACCCGAGAATATTTGTATCCACATTACTTAAGCGTTTACAAACTGTGCGGTTACTGCTTATCATCTTAATGTTTGTAAATGTATGAGAACTAAGCATATCTATATTCGTATATCTAGATATTAACAAGACGTAAATTTAACGTCCATAGATGCCTACTTTTGAAGCTGAAGAAACTCTTGTGAAGAAATAAAATTCACAGGTATTTGGCCTTAATTTTCGGTTAAGTAAAAACTGTCAGCCATATTTTATTAATTCACTATCTTTATGATCTGTAGCAAAAATATTTGCAGCTCATTCATAATTAAATATTTTAATGCCCAACTGCTATAAACATTACATCCGATATTTCACTGTAAATAGTATTACATCGAAAAGCAACCGCTTACAGAAACAGTAAATTGATTTCGTTCATACAACCGGACACCCTGGGGCTACAGAACCAATCCCTATCGAAAAAGACATAAAAGGCAAAACAAAGGAGACCCGAATATATAAATTCGTAACAAATCCTATACTCCCAAATTGTGTTATCTTCACGATATGAAACAACGCAGACACAGAAACGAAAACAAATTTGAATATTCCAAAATTCATTGAAAAGGGCTTAAAAATTTGGCTCAAATGTTTGAAAGAAAATAATATTGAGGGTATATTAAAAAAATCGGTAGGATAATTCCCGATACGTTATAAGTACCTTGGAAATGTATCTTTGAATATAATATTATAATGCCGACACATTTGTTTCTAGTAATTAAATTCTTCGTATACTTAAGAGAACACTCCATTCTAATGTGGGCGTTGCGTGTACTTTTTATTGCGTAATTGATATATCAATAATGCCTGCGTAATTTTTTTGAGAGTGAGGAATGGATGATCTGTTTAAGGATGATAAGTAGATTGCTAAAATATTATACAATTAATGAAATGATTCTATTCTATTAATATACTATAATTTTTATTTCTTCTTCATTATTTACATAAACATAGCAACAATAATAATTTACAACTTAACTAATATTAACAAAACTAACCACTTATAAATAGAACAAAATGAAAAGTAACAAAATATGGAACTGTTTAATTTAATAAAAAGGAATGTCTGGTTTAGGCGGCGTCGTAAAATTCCTCAGCATCGCTGTCGACCAGGAATGTGCCCATTCTATTAATATAATAAAATCAGCCTTGTATTAAACTGTCTCTCTGCTGGGCACGGGCCTCTTCTCTTCTCAGTGAGAAGGGTTAGGTCGTAGTTCACCACGCTGGCCCAGTGCGCGTTGGCAGACTTCACATATATCTGAGAACATTATTGAGAACTCTTAGACATCCAGGTTTCCTCACGATGTTTTCCTACGGATCGCCGGTAAGCGATTACCGCTGCCCATGGAAACCCGCAACACCAGAAGAGTCACAAATGCGTTGCCAGCCTTTTAAATTTGGGGCTTCGGAACCCTCACTCACTCGACGAAACACAACGTACGCGCTATTTCACGCCCGTTTTTCTGTGAGGCCATGGTAGCCAGGATACTCTTTACCTTGGTATGCATTTGCCGCGGCGTCTAGTATAATGACTTTTATGTTTGTCAAATGGATAAAGCTCGCGTAAATTAAATCGACAAACCAGAAAATTGAAAATGTTTTATAGCAGCACATTTAAATTTTCTTTTTAGTAAAGACACAAGATAATACTTATGTCGGAGGACTTTATAAACATTAAAAGAACGTAAATAAAAAACTAATTGTGGTGGTGTGTTAATTCTCTGAAAAACTAATTGTGGATTTTTGTACCGTGTGGGAATCGAACCCACAACACTTGACGTAGCGGAAGCGGCGAGGTGACCACTTAAACTACTGGTTTAATTGGTGGCGTCATCACTACGTGAACCGTGCAGTCATTTTTTTTATACTTTAGTAGGCTTACGTTTGACCACAATCTCACCTGATCTTAAGTGAAGATGCAGTCGACGATGGAGCACGCTTGCCTAGAAGATACCTATTCACTCGCGACTTGAAGACATCTAGATTGTACTCATCGGGAAACATAGACTAAGGTAGCGAGTTCCACTCCTTTGCAAAGTGGAAGCAAAGCGCTTTGTGCGTAAATGTGGTATCCACCTGTGTCGCTGGTCTGACTGTCTGGTCGTCCGATGGTAGAATGGGGAAGTAGGAATCAAATTAGCAGTTCCTCTGCACACTCTCCACATTGTATCCGATAGAAAACTGAGAGACTGGTAACCTTACGACGATGCTCCAAGCTTTGGAGTCGTGTGTTGAGTAGTTGGTCGTCGCCGATAAGTCTTCTGGCCTTCCGCTCAATTGTCTCCAAAGCCTCCAGCTGATATTTTGCAGAGACATCCCAGAACAGGTGAGAACAATACAGTCAACATATAAAAGTGATGTTTGAGCATGTTGGCATATTTCTGATGATAAACAGTTACCGTAGCCTGTACCCTTACAACTTCCATCGGGCATCATTTGTGGTTTAGCTCAAAAGATGAAGATCAAGAAAACACGGAATAAAATAAAAATAATATAGAAAGTCTCTGGTGCTGTCACTTATCCAACGAAACTCAATAGCGTGAATATTGTAAGACTGCACAGATGGCGTAATGGTTTGGGTAGCGCCGAGTATTGTGGGTTCGAATCTCACTCGGGACAATCGTTTGTGTGGTCTAGAAATGGTTGTTCTGAGTCTGGATGTTCTTTGTGTCCGTTTGAAAAGTCCTAAAGTCCCCGCGACACAGGTATTAGTCCTGGTGCGGCAATTGGCTTTTAAAATTTACTAAATTAATTAACTATAATTAACTTTAACTGTTATATTAGGTTAACATTATGTGCAATAGCAGTAGAGAACAGGACAAGAAACACAGTGTTGCATAGTAGTCTCTACCATAAAACACAGTAATTCTTGTCCTGTCCTCAAACCCTGAGCGCACTGGCGCCAATTAAACTTTCTACCATCTAGACGTATATATTTGTGTTCATATATAAACAAGCTGCTGTTTAACCGAAGATTTATAATCTCCATTAAAGCATCTGAGGTCACGGTACTATTTATGTTGGCTTTTTGCCATTTAATAGACCTCATCCATTAATGAGAATGTTCATTGAAACTCCAGATGTACGTTCAAAATACTCCACAAAAGATAAACTTATGCGTTCTAAATATAAGTCTATCTATACGTAATATTTAAATATTCATCTACTAGATTTTATCTGGAGCTTTGATCTCTTTAATGTAAGGTTACTGACAGTACTTTTTTCTGAATGAAAGGTACCCTTTGTCCTATTCTGTACCCTTGACAACGTGTATGCGAAATTTCATGCCGATCGGGTGAGTAGTTAAGGCGTGAAAACATAATAAACTCACTGTCGCGTTTATAATATTAGTTAGGATTAGGATATACAATTTGCCACCTATATCTCCAAAGATAAGCAGAGGTATATTTCACCGACATTTCACCAACTATATTAATAGATCCAACGTTATATATGTCGAGATTATTGCCGATTACCAGAGGCAGTCCTAAACTGTGTGCTGCTACTCAAAATTTCTTGAAAGAAAATGCCCGATTCGCTAAGAATTTCTAAACAGAAAATGCTAATAACACTTTGTCTGATTCAAGAATCAAACCCAAAATGTCATGCACAGTAAGAAAGAAAGAAATCTTTATTGTTATACAGTTTTTAAGTGGGCACAATGTGTATGAAGATAAAAATAAATAACAATGATAGAAGAGATAGAAGAAGAAATAAAACAAGCACAGTAACACAAAATACTCAACAAACCTCTTAAGACACATGCGTCCCACAGCTGCAGCAATCAGGACTCCAGTTCAACATTTTCCTGGTCCCAGGAACCAGGCACAGGTCTTCCACTGGAGCCTGGAGTAGTCGTTTACACTCCCGCTGCACCACAATGGCAATAAAATAACTAAATGCGCATATACACTTATTTTTTCTAGTGGGGTAAGCCAGAAATAATACACCCACATTTTACCAGTGATGTTACGTCCCACGTAACAGGGAGCGAGCCTTTAGCGTCTACTGGGCTTTTGTATATCTCTAGGTGCTGTGTTAGTACTTCTTCTTCTTTTTGTGTGGTTAGTGGCCAACTTGTTGTGTCAAGAGTTGTTCAAGCCGTAGGCCTCTCACATGGCTTAACGACTGCTGTCAATTTGACAACAACTGGGACCGACTTTTTACGTGCCCTCCGAAGCACGGAGACGCGCAGATGAAATACCACTAAGCGGTCACCCATCTATAGACTGACCGTACTCAATGTTGCTTAACCTCGCTAATCTTTTACCGATTAGTGATTGCAACTGGCTATGAGTACTGAGATTTTATAATAAAATGCCCATATATTCTTTGTTTGACCCGAAATCAAAACTGATATCTGATGATCGACCGCAAACATAAGCACATACTGTACCAGCTCAGGGGTACATAGGGGAGCTTCTTATGAAGGAAACTCCAGCACTACTTGTTCACATTAGTTTATTACAAAGTATAAAGTGTACATTGCACGAAGGTTGAGGTTTGAATGAAGACGTCATCAATCGACGCTTGAATTAAAGATAACGCCTCACAAAATACAATAGTAACGCGCATCAACGCGTGATTTACAAATCAAATATAAATTGAAGGCTCTGGCCTGAACATCTTCCGGCCCCGGGAAAAATATAAATGATTTAAAAATTACAATTGTGATTTTCGCAAATTATTAATGAAGTGCTATGAATAGAGTAAGGTTGAATTAAGTATATTTTGAAAATTATGAACTCAATCAATTGACATTAATTTAGACATTAGGCAAGTACCTACTTATTAAAGTTTTAGCAAAATATTTAAGCTAAGAAAGAAGCAGTTAAGTTAAGAGAGCGAATTTAAATTTAAAATCTAATCTTCAATGTTGAGCTTCTTCGACAGTAGGTAGGGGGCAAAGTCTCGTGAGTGGTCTTCGCACACAGCCCTTTTTGGTAGTGACGTCTGCAACTCTTGGAATTCCATCCGGTCCAGGGAACAGACGAGTAACTCGTCCGAGACGCCAACACAGTGGGGGAGTATCGTCTTCTTGAAGAAGAACCAGGTCGTTGATGTTCAGCTTGGCAGAGTTGTTCTTCCACTTGGTTCTTTGTTGGAGCTCAGCGACATATTCCTTCTGCCATCTTCTCCAGAAATGCTGGCGTAGACGCTCAATCCGAGCATATCGTTGTAGTGAAGTTTCCGGTCGATCAATCAGGACAGGCGCAGGCGTCGCATTCAACGGTCTGCCGATTAAGAAGTGCCCTGGGGAAAGGGAAACCAGGTCTGTAGGACAGGAAGACAGAGGACACAAGGGACGACTGTTTAATATAGCCTCCACTTGTGCAAACAAGGTTGACAATTCTTCATACGTCAAATGACTATTTCCTATTACACGGCGCAAGTGGTGCTTAGCGGATTTTACGCCAGCTTCCCAAATACCACCGAAGTGAGGAGCGTAAGCGGGTGAGAAATAAAATTTAATTCCTTCATGACTTGCAAAGTCAGATAAAGGTTCTGCAGCGGATTTAAAAAAATCACTTATCTCTTTAGCAGCAGCAACCAAATTGCGGCCATTATCACAGAATATTTCCGCTGGCTTTCCTCGACGAGCAATAAATCGACGAAGTGTCATTATGAATGCATTTTTGCTTAAATCGCTTACGGCCTCTAAATGAATGCATTTGTAACGCATACAAACAAATAAGCAGAGATAACATTTAATTAAACTACTACCTCGGCCTTTGCGGTTTAGTATAAAAAAGGGTCCTGCCATATCTATGCCTACAGACATGAATGAGTAGTGAGGTGTGATACGTTGGGTTGGTAAATCACCCATCTTTGGTAACAATGTTTTACCACGAAAACGCACACAGCGCACGCATTTGTTTACAGTGCGCCTCGCCAAGTATCTACCATTGACTGGCCATACGTATTCACGGACGGTCGCTAACAGTAACTGTGCACCTGCGTGCATATTTCGTATATGCTCTTTTTCAAATATTAATTTTGTTAAATGATGTGACGCATGCAAAAGAATCGGATGTTTTTTATCGTAAGCGTAATCTGAAGCGCTAATACGTCCACCTACTCTTATTAAGCCTACGTCGTCTAGAAACGGCGATAATGACAGTATTTTACTCTTTGAGGGTAAAGGTTTATTTTTAATTAAACAATCATACTCGGCGGCAAACGATTCACGCTGCGCCATCTTACAAAGATAGTGAAATGACTCATTCAATTCATCAACTGTCAGTATGCCTGTAATTTTATTGCCTTTATTTCGTAAGTTATGTATAAATCTCTTTACATATGCAAATGTTCTTTGAAGTCTTATCAGCTTGGAAAAATTCTCAAAGTTAATTATGTTTTTTTGTATGGTGACAGTGTTAGATTTTGTCTCAGGTAAATTATCAATTTTAACGTTTAACGAGGGCCACTCCAACACGTCATTAATTAAAAAACCTGGTCCATTCCACCAGAGTGACATATCTAATAACTGGTGGGCATCCACCCCCCGAGAAATTAAATCGGCTGGGTTGGCTGCGGTAGGTACATATCGCCATGTTGATTTATCTGACAATTCTTTAATTTCGGCAATGCGATTCGCGACAAATACCTTTAATTTATTCGAATTATTATTAATCCATGCAAGCACTATACTAGAATCACACCAGTGAACTACACGTGCGGGCGCAAACCTAAGCGACTGTAAAGTTGACCTACTTAATTTGGCAGCGAGCAATGTAGCGCACAGCTCTAAGCGAGGTACCGTCGTGGCCTTTAGCGGTGTTACCTTAGACTTCGAAGTCAGTAATTGACACGTGACGTGACCTTGAAAGTCTGTCGATCGCATGTATATACATGCGCCGTATGCATTTAGAGATGCATCACTGAACACATGCATTTCTATATTGGTAGGCGAATCACATAAAACTCGTCTAGGGATTTCTACATTTTTTAGAAACAACATACCGTTATAGAATCGATCCCATTCTTTAGCTATATCTTGTGGAACGGGCTGGTCCCAGTCCAGTTTTAGTTCCCACAATTTTTGCAACAACATTTTGGATTGTATGATGAAAGGGCTCAATAAACCCAAGGGGTCAAAAATTTTAAATGAGTTAGACATAATTATGCGCTTTGTTAAGACATTCGGTTCAGTTAAGTTTTTTATAGGAAAGTGGAACGTATCACTTTCCGGACGCCATCCTAAACCCAGAGTGCTCGATGATTCACTTATTAATAAATTTTGTTGAGTATTTATATCGGAACCCACAAATAAATTTTTTAAGTTACTCTTGAACTTACGTAAAGTAAAACATCCGTTACTTAATGTACGAGTGACTTCGCTTTGAATGTACCTTAACAGCTGTTCGTCGTCCGCCCCGCTGATCAGATCATCGACGTAAAAATCATGTTTTATTATTGTTTTGATGAGTGAGTCATCATGCTCGTCTCCTAATTGAAGTAAACAGCGTGTGCTTAGATAGCTCGCGCTGGCGGTGCCGTACGTCAAAGTATTTAGCCGTAACGTTTTTATGCGCTCTGACTCATCATCCCTCCACACAATAAGCTGCATATCCCGGTCGCTATCATTTACCTGCACTTGGCGATACATTTTCTCGATATCGCCGGTTAGAATGTATTTGTAATGACGCGCTCGAATTAATATGCTAAACAATGAATCTTGAACATTCGGTCCTACCATTAAAATATCATTAAGTGCATAGCCTGACGTCGATTGCTCCGAACCACTAAACACTACGCGAAGCTTAGTAGATTCACTGTCCTGCTTTAGAACTGCATGGTGACAGAGAAAATACGAGGGGACGGGTCTTGATATGGTTGCCTCAGACAGGTGTCCGAGTGCAGCGTACTCATTTACGAACTTAGAATACTCTGATTTTAGCGTAGGGTTGCCCTTGAACCTTTTTTCGAGACTGAACAATCGCCTTTTGGCTAACCCGTATGTATCGCCTAGGCAATCTGGAGAAGACGATAAGGGCAGTTTCACACAGAAGCGGCCATCATCCAGTCTTTTCGTATTTTCTAGAAAATGTTGTTCACAAATTTCATCATTTTCGGTTTTGCCGTTAGCAAATGGAACCTCTTCTATTTGCCAAAACCTCTCTAGCGAGGTGTGTATTTCGTCTGACGTCATCGTGGCATGATTACATTGGACGTTACTTGATGTAACTAATGAATCAAGCGGGCCGGACACTAGCCAACCTAATTTAGAGCTGCGTAATTTTGGAAACCTAGGGCCAAGACATTTTTGCTCGTTGCCCAAGACATCCCAAAAAATGTCAGCGCCGATTAACATGTCGACAGGTGCAGATTTATAAAAAGTCGGGTCGGCCAACCTAATGCCGTCAGGTATATTTAGTTTACTCACATCGATCGACGATCGTGGTAAATCACTTGTAATCTCGTTAAGTACATAACAAGGTAACAGTGTATTAAATTTTGTATGTAGTGACTTTAATTGCACGTCACATTTTTCGACAACCCTATCTGAACAATTATTGCCAATCCCTATGACCTTCAATGAATCTAAAGGACATGAATCGAGTGATAGTTTTTGTTGTAATCGTTTAGTTATAAATGACGATTGACTGCCGCAATCTAATAATGCACGAACTATTTGTGTGTCTTTTGTTTTGGGATTAACCAACTTTATTACCGCGGTGGATAATAGTATTTCAGTGCACCTTTGATTGGACAAATTAACAGCTATTTCGTCCTGCTCATAACCTTCTGTGGAGGCGTGGTTTGCCACTGACTGCTCCTGGTTATGTAACAGTGAGTTATGAAATTTTTTGACGTTATTTTGTTGACAAATTCGACAGGATCCCATACGACATTCGCTATCGGGATGACCTTGTCGTAAGCAATTTTTACACAACTTATGTAATTTTACGACGGTTAGCCGCTCATCTATGCTCTTATTTTTAAATACGGGGCAGTCGTAAATCCGATGATTCATTCCGCAAACAATGCAAATGCAGGTTGACCTACATTTATTGTCATTTATACTCGCGAATGATTTTGTAAGGTAGTTTGATTTTTCTTGTTTATTTTTGTTGTTATTATAGTTTTTATTGTTTTTATAGCTGTTAAGGTTAGTTTTATCAGACTGGTGAGATGCAGTTGGTATCATTTTGTTGTTGTTGTTGCGATTTAGCGATTCCAATACATCCGCACGATCTGTGAGGATTTTAAAAAAGTTATTTAGTGTAGGCTGACCATCAACCGTGCTTAGGTACTCTTCCCACTTGGCTAGCGTTTGATTATGTAATTTAGACGACATCATAAAAATTATTAGGGTATCCCACTTGTCTATTGGTTGACCAAGACTGCGTAAGGCACGTAAGTTTTTGGTAACTGTATCCACTAAAAATCGAAGCGACCTTTCAGTCTCACTAGTAGCAGGTTCGATACTAAACAATGCGCTTAAGTGGTGATTTGTCAACAACCTCTTGTTATTGTACCGGTTGCAAATTAACTTCCAAGCCTCCTCGTAAGTGTCAGAAGATATTTCTAAATTTGAAATAACCCTAGCAGCTGCTCCGTCTAAATAGGATACCAAATAGTGGTATTTTTGAATAGGTAATATTTTATCATTGTCATGGATTAAACTCTTAAATGTGTCGTGAAATTCAAGCCAGCGGAAATATGCACCATCGAATTTAGCAATATTTATCTGAGGCAATTTAACACCTATATTCCTGTGATCGTGAGAACACTGAGGCATGTGAACAACAGATTCCCGCCGATGCTCATCTTCGGCCTTATTGTATTGATGTATAAGATTTTTACAAGTGGCGATGTTTAAAATAAACTCATGCTCAATATTCTCTCGTTCTACCAATTCCTCAGACAAATTTGAGTGATTCAGAACCTCTATCTCTTCTTGCAAGTTATCGAAACGTGTCGATAAAGCCTCAAATTTTTGAAGTTTTAAACTCAACTCGGTTAACTCCATAGACGTCAAATGAGGTTTTTGTAATTGAATAACTAAATAGTTTTTGAATTTAGTTACTTGACCTTTTACTGAACTACGTCTACGGTTTAACTCATCCAAAGTTGAGACATCGACACCCTTCGCGGAAGCCATTATGAAAAAATGATAACTAGCTGATTAAAAGTTATAAAATCTCACGCTCCTCAGTTCGGTGAGTCAGCTGGTCTGCCGCTATGCACCAAATGCAGCCGCGGACCGCGCCGCGTCCCGTTATGATGACACACCTAGCTCGCGATTAGGTATCTTAAGGCATCTACCTGGAACATGCAGGTGTCGGGATTAACAAACGAACTATTGAAAGCGTGTGATAACGTTAATTTAGTAAAACTTTAGGTTGTTTACGTCGCCGGGTCTATATTACGCCGTGCGTCGACCACGTGCCACGTGCATGTGCGTTATATTTTTAGATGATAAATGTACACTAATGCATTTAATCGAACAAAAGATGATTAAAAACGTTGATATTGATTGAAAACACACTTGTTAATCACAATGAAGACTATTTATGTTGGGAATTTGGAAATATTTAGAAGTTAGTTGGCAAGGAAAGGGCACTTATCTTTTGGCAGACCGCAGCTCCCGGCGTGAATCTTTAGCTGATCCACTGACCACTGTCAATTGTTACCAATCAATTGACCACTGAAGTCCGGATAAGTTGAATCCTTGAGTCTCGCCCGAGACTCCAATGAACTTCTTCAAAATTTCACTGTTCTTGTCATAACCAGGGGAGTCCCGATTTCTTCGTTATTTGTCACGGTTCCCCTCATGGGCCACCAATTTATGTACCAGCTCAGGGGTACATAGGGGAGCTTCTTATGAAGGAAACTCCAGCACTACTTGTTCACATTAGTTTATTACAAAGTATAAAGTGTACATTGCACGAAGGTTGAGGTTTGAATGAAGACGTCATCAATCGACGCTTGAATTAAAGATAACGCCTCACAAAATACAATAGTAACGCGCATCAACGCGTGATTTACAAATCAAATATAAATTGAAGGCTCTGGCCTGAACACATACTTATTTCATGGTAGTAAGTGGCCAGTCTTGATAAACAGGGAAAAAGCATAAAATATTATTATCTCTTTTTCTGTGACTGAGGTTCCATGACAGTAGCTCCGCGTAAAAAAAATACGTTGAACCTTCTTTATACTCTAAGAGGTATTAAGTCGCCAAGGATAGATTCTTCACAATGAACAAGATCTAAATTCCACTCCACTTTTATCCAAATTAAACCTTACCAATATACTTCAATCACAAATATTAGGTACAAAATGTCGGTAAAAAGGGACCCAATACTGAATCCGTCAAACGTGCCTAGAAGCGAGCACTTAACCCAAATGTTTTAGTACATTTTCTGGTGAAAACCCCACGAAAATCCGTCCAAGTAAAATCAATAATCCAAGTCGAAAATGACTCGACTCACATTTGCCGTATACTGGTAAAAAGGCCCACAAATATTCTTGTGGCGTTGCGCCTTTTGGTTACGCATTATGGTCCTAGAAGTGAACTGAAGCGGGTTGTTTTGATTAACTGTAGATTAAGTCTATATGTTCAGTATTTTAGCCTTTTTGACTGCTTGTTCTGTGTCATTAGGAATGTAGAATCGTGCCTCATACAATACTGCGACGGCGAATGTGGCTTACGGTGACAGCTCAATGGATAAAACATTTGAAGGGTTGGCAACGCGCGCGTGATATCTCTGGTAGGTGCAAACGTCTATAAGCTACGATTACCGCTTACCACCAACTGGTCTGCAACGGTGTTTTACCACCTTATAACATACATAAAATAACTGACTTACTCTTGTAACTCTTCGAAATACTCCATCCAAGAGGTACAGGTGATCTCACATTCTTCAAACTAGGTATCTACCACTAACTAAGCACATTGCCAAACTTCGTGCTGCTATTGAGAATATCGTAATAGAGACATCCCACAATACTGTCCACCGCAGTCCACAGTCCCAACAAAGCAGTCAGCCATCTTATGCATGCATGACGATATATTTATCCTAAAAGCTAAGAAACAAAATATGAAATCGCGTTGAGCTTACGTCTCGCGTACACCCAAGGCAATGAGATTATGGCTAGGTTCCGCTATGTCCGGTGTGCTCGCCAATCTAATTTTTCACTCACCTACAGAGTGTAGCCGGGATTAGGACGTCCATATTTCGTTAGCTAGCAATTAGTCTTTGGATTATCGGACCGTGCATCTTACGGGTTGGTGGACTTTCTAGTTTCTATTTGGTTTACAGTAATTTTGTTAACTATCCGTTGACTTAGTTACTTGGAGATAGCTGGCGATATCTCTGGATGTTTGGTGATTTCAAAGTATACTGCCGAGTTCTGAAGTAAAATATTGATTCCACTGCACGGATGGCGCAATGGTTAAGCTGGTCACATAGCTACTACGCTGTGCTGTTGTAAATTCTATACCTAAATGGGACAAAAATTCGTACAAACCAAAAATAGATATACAAAGGATACTCACTTTTGAATCAATGGGTTCTAGGTGTACGGTTTTAAAAATAATATTTATGAAAACCCTCGCGATAAAGAACTATAGCGTTTGCCTAGTAGTTGAAATACGACCGTAATTCATTATTTTTGTACTGTTAGCTGTTCACTCTTCTCTTTCAAATAAACTTTAACTAAGCCAAATTTCATACTCCTATGTGCACGCCATATGCTTAAAAAGGTAAAGTATTACTATATACCTATAGATAGAAAATATTCTTATTGCTGGAGTTATATAACACTACGCAAAAATTTTCGTCTTATATCTTGTAAACACATGTCTATCTAATTATCTTATCTTAACTAATATTATAAATACGAATTTGAACTTGTTTGTTACGCTTTCACGCCTTAACTACCTGACCGATCATCATGAAATTTTGCATACAGGTTGCCAGGAGTACAAAATAGGACGTAGAGTACCTTACACCCATAAAAAGTACTGTTCCCGAGACATGTAAAATCGTCACAAAATCAAATTACACAAATTGGTTACCAAGGCTTATATTTTGTAATATTTTACGGTTTCAATGATTCCAAATATTATTCAAATTTTATTTTAATAAATTATGTAATCCATTTGTGATTCAAGAACAATAATATTAATTTATGAACTTATCTTCACATAATTAATTATAAAATGAAATAATCTAATAACCTATATTTACAAACGTAATAAAATGATAACATAATTACAAAAACACAAATAATTATAATACTAAATATTTACAAAAATGGTTCAGGCATCGCAGAATTCTTCAGCATTGCTGTCAACTGGTAACGTGCCCAGAAGACTGGCAGCATTATCACGTTGAATGGCAATACTGATTATTTGGGCTAAGAAAAGACCAGCCTTCTGATCACGCGAAACGTCGATCAGGCATTTTGCGATCTCCCTATACAAAATACGAGCGCTCGGACCCCATGAACCTAGAGTTTCCACTCCAAACGGCTCAAAAATGTAATTTCCAAATAATTACTATATTTGCGCCGTTTGAGGGTTTCCGCGGTTGCATCAGCAGCGCCGGCACATACCGCAGTACTTGTAAGATGTGATGGCCTTGCGCCATCACATCAACGGTGTCAACGCATGTTGCTTCCCACACCAAAAGCCTGCCCATCTTCCTAGGCAACAATGACATTCCGTCCGGTCTCTTCCCATCGTCACGTACCAAGCCATTGGTACGTGACGATGGGAAGAGACATTATTCACATTGTGCCGAATTAACGTGACTAATTTAAAGATGTATTAATTTTAACAAGAAACCTAAAATCTCCTTTCTGGCCTACACAATTAACGGCAAACATAATCGCAAAGTTTAGCCACACAAGATTGCAATTATTTACTAAGCAGTCTGCAAAATAAACAAACACCAATGTGCTGCCACTTTATTTTCTTAAAACAAAGCACGCCTGTTCAATGCTGCACTGTTCTGTAGTATTTACAAAATTATCTCTGCAGTCCTCGAATAAATTAGGTACAAACAAACAGCGCTCGAGCGCCGAAAGTAGCTATTTACTTTCTGCTCCAAGCTTATGAAGAGAAAAATCATTACAAGAACATTTTTCACTAACAAAACACGTACGACTACGCTGATTCAAAGACAGCTAGACATAAAAGCCTTGAACATAAAATAAATAAACAGCAACATTGTGTTTCATTATTTCCCACCAAAAAATACGACTGTCTTTCCAGATTAAAAACTATATGAAGACGCCACGAATATAGCATTCAACAAATATTAAGAGAGAAATGTTCGGATAAATACCCATATATATCATTCAGTAGATTAAATAACTGTGACTTATTACGTGAGTAGAATGTATAAGGAATAAATAGTGGGCTCCGAGCCTCGAATACGTAATGAGATACGTCTCCTTACGAGAAAAAAAATTAAATTATCAAGAGCCTGTCAGAACTCTGAACAAAGTTGGGTTTGAGGTAAATAAGTACTTTCTGGGACCAGACTTGTTTAGCGTTTGTTTATTTTTTTATTTGAAAAATTCTGAGACGACGGCCGAATATCAATTTGTGGGCCAAACTCTTTGCAAGTGGGTTTCTTTAAGAGATGTTTTATTTATTTGGTCTAAGGTCGCCTGTACGGATATATCTGTCCTTTGAATTGATTATTATATGTACACTCATGTTTTTGTTGATCTGTATTGCTTTACTAATGACGTAACTACTTATATATTGTAATACCGCCCAGCTAATACAATAAAGCCCAGATAAAGCGTAAGGGCTGTCTAATTGTTACCTTTATAATACTTGGAATCTCCCCAGCGCGTTATCCAGCAGACAATAAAGAGTTGTTGCGCAAAACAGTTAGAACTGGTGTGCATAAAAAAATTGTCTGAACAGAAAACTGTAGAAAGTAGTTGCTTTTTCAGACGCACTGTTTCTCTTATTAGCGCCACAGATACGCCGCTGTGTCATGGTTGTCAAGCGAATACACTGCGCTCATAAAATACCCAGGCTCTCAATTATAACCTGACCAATTTCATTACAGATGACTTAGATATGCAACCCTGGCTTCTAGAGCCACCGAAGCCGCATATAATGTCCTATCCGTGAAATTGATATACTACGTCTGTCCTTTTCTCTCCTGTTACTGATTACAGGCTTTTGCCCTTTTACCTCATCCTTTGTGTAGTAGTAACATATACATTCTTATTGTTGACCAATCGGAGTGACAACAATGGTAATCATAAAGAGATTTCAACGATTTTGCAGTCCAAAGGTGATATGCTGGTCATGTTTGGTGAAATGGATGGAATGATCGATGATTTGCTATTATAATATTCCTACTAAACTTACAAATATATAAGTTTGGATATTTGGAAATCAATTATTGCTATGTAGATTTTAATAAAATTTGGTACAAGACTAGACCTTGATTAACATAATCATGCTTATTAGCTGGCAAATTTAAGTTTCCGAAAGATCGGATGATATTCTGTATAACCGTTAAAATATCCACTAGTTCAAGCAGTTTTATCATAATAATCGATATCATTCCGGGTACAGGTCGTACAAAAGCTGAAATAGTAGTGACGCAATTCAAATCTTCATCAAATTCTTTTTCCATTTCTTTTGCTGCGTATAGTACTGGAATCTGGTAAACCACACACAATCCTTAGCTCACTGAGCTTTCCAATATTCTCTCGAAAACTGCGAATATCCAAACAAACCGAAATTTCCTCTGCATCCAGTTTCCAATCTTTTTTAACAAAGAGGCCGTTTCCACTAGCTCCTACGTCATAGTCACAGTCAACGGGTCACCTCCTGCAGTTAATCACAACTCAACTGATATGCTGTGTCCATACCACCGTGTTGATACGACCAATCACAACAACATGTCCAACAAACTCGTATTGCAATATTGTGGGCTATGCTTTAAAATTGGTTTTATGTACTGGTTTGTTTTTCATTGCTACCTCACTGTTATTGAGCGATGGTGGACGATAGGTTGCGTTGTTTAACATAAAATCTTCTATGTAATTGTTGGCGGGAATCACCGTACTCATGCAAATTGTATGCCTTAGCTATTTTGACTTTCCCTACTTGATATTTCAACTAAGTTGCACCAGTCAGTCTGCGACCACGACATGTAATTTATTTTACTAATTGTACCTATATAAATCATACAATGTAAAAGTTTAAAAGTTATTGTTATCACTTTCTTCTTTAATATTGTTGGATAGCTAGCTAGATAGCTACTGGAAAATAATCTCATCGACAAAGACTTTTACTCCTTAGCGTTTTGATTAATTCTAATTTGAATTTTTTTAGAGCTTACATCCAGCTCTTGTATGTTGGCTTGCGTGATGGTAAACTTTTATACCAGTCTATGGATGATTATAATACTAGAGATATAACTTGTCTTATTTACATTGATAAAAATAATGTGTTGCAGTGCGCCCATCTTTCGAAACAAATATTTTTGGTTCCTTGGTAAAAATAAGAACACATTATATGGATTTTTCGAAATACGATTGTCTTCAGGTCAGAGACACTTTTTCAACCAAGTTTACTTTCATTTTCTAGAAATTCTTAATGTAAACGAGGCTCCTGCTGCACTTTACGTATAATTTTATTATATAATACAAGAAAATTTGCGAACTTTATAAATATAGAGACACGCATTGCTTTTTTGAAAAATGCAGGAAGTGACTTCAACAAACAAAACAAAATAAAAAGCAATTTTCCTTTTAGTTTAGTCTTCTAAAGCATTTTATTTTGGAAATCCGAAAAAAAGGAAAACAACGAACTTAACCCAGTGTCTAAATCCCAACATTGTAATCTGAGAAACAAACGCAAACAAAACAAAATTTAAGTCAAAAAAGTCCACGGCAGAAACAGCAACTCGTATTTCTGAGAAAACAGTGAAGCGAGCCGCACCTGCGAACAAATTACACCAATCCGCCGCGACAAATTACGCGATTACCCGAATAAATTACGGACTCACTTACCTACGTGTAATAGTTTAGTAGGGAGCGCCGACAATACATTGCCGCATTGTAATCATAACGCCTGAAGTATTGTGAGCAGTATTTTCTCTAAATAACTGCACATTGCGTGATTTGAGGTTTTTCTTGACGGATGATGGACAAATGATAGACAGTTTGTGAATAAAATGTTTGTTATAATGTGTGTTGTATAGAATCCCAGTTCTCACTTACAGCAATTTGATAGATTATCTCTTTTATACGTAAAAATCTTCATTTGTTTCTTCATATTTTGGTGGATACAATATTAATCGTACTTAAAAGCACATACAAGAGTTTAAAGCGTTTGATATTAATATCATACTGTAAGCTATATAGACATTCTACCTTTAGATAATACTTTATAAATAAGCTGTTACAGAAGATTAAATTCATCTTGGTTAAACTGTGATCAATTGTGTTGAATTATCAATTAATGATAAGCGAAAGCTGATAAACAATTTAAACTATTCGAATATAGAATACTAAATTTTACCGCGGCTTCACTTGCGTTAATGTAGATTTTGATAATAAATTTTCTATACCTCGGGCACAGTACTTTTTTCTGGATGAAGGTACCTTATGTCCTTCTCTGTACCTAGACAATGTCCTCGCAGAATTTCATGATGATCGGTCGAGTAGTTAAGGCGTGAAAGCGTCACAAACAAACTGACATTCGCATTTATAATATTAGTTAGGTTTCGAAACTTACTAAAGAAATATATTCTTAAGAATTGTATTAGTATAAAAATAAACATCCAGCCCACTAGAGCACGTTTTTATTTGCATGGACGAATTTCACCAGTAATGGCTGCACTTTTACTGGTGATCAACAAAGAAGTACTTTCGTTTTGGCTATTGTTTCCGCTTTCTTCGCAAAACTTGGCCATTTTCCATGTTGCTTACATAAAAATTTCGCTGTGGTCATGATATGGCCTTGAACTTTTTATAACCATACTGGACATTTTGCTGCGTCCAGATTTATACCATGCTTGAACAAGATTTATGTAAGATTAGCATATTCATATCTACGGCGAAGATATTTTTATTGATGTAGGGTAGTAGCGAAAGAGCATTTTTATAAGTCTGTAATATAGAATTGCTCGTTGACTGCTACATGGCCTTCTGCTGGTTGCGTGAATGTATATTATCAAAGGCAAATGATGGAAATGAAATACTGACACTGCACTAACTTTAGTAGGTCTCACATAATAGGTAAGCGTACTTTTGCCTACGGGGATATAAATTAACAATTCGCCAGATACGCAAAACAAACTCAGGACCTCGTACTGCTGCTGGTATATATTAGAGCAAACTTAAGTTGCAGAGCTAACGAAACAGTCAAAATAAATTCTTCTCTATGAGTATACTAAGTAAAGTCAGCGACATAAGTAGCTAAACGTTGAATTCATTTCTAACATTCGTTTATGAATTATTACTTACTAATTATTATGAATGATTTATTAACTATCATTAAATTAACTATATACTCCCCGTATTTCTGTTACAAAACATGGCAATGGTGATTCCTTTCAATGATAGACCACTTCAAATCTTACAAATGTTTCAAAGAAAAATAAAGAAATCCCAACCAGCAACGACATCTTTGTTGGACACTGCGGGACTCCCACGCAGTCCCAATGCAATACCTCTAACTTTCCAAAGTTATATACCTATCAAATAGTTAGTAAAACTATGAACTGATGTAGCGGTAAAGGAATATCGTGAGAAAACCTGCATGTCAGAAGTATAATGTTCTCGTAGATGTGTCAAGTCTACCAAACCGCACTGGGCAAGCGTATTGGCGTGTTTGTACACTGTAGAAGTGTAGTTTATAGGACAGGGCTTATATATATTATTTTATAATTATTGGACTGTTTAACAATGTTATTAAAAGTTCATGCTCATTGACTTTATATTATCATTAACAGTTCGTTTAAAAACAATTTCAAAGATGTTTCTAATCAATTGACTTATTTGCTTGTTTATCAAGTACATTTTAATAAATAAAAAAAAAGCAGCGATAGCTCAGTGGGGAGACCAACAGACTGCAATGCAGAGGGTCTCGGGTTCGAACCCACGTCGCGCAGCTCTGACTTTCGAGAGTTATATGACTTTTCGAAATTATGTGCGTATTGATTGACAATTATCGCCTGCTCCGTGCCTCAGAGAGCACGTTAAGCCGTTGGTCCCGGCTGCCATGAACATCTATGGCAGTCGTTATTGGGAAAGTCATTACCCTCTAATATCCTGACACTGGTCTAGCCTTAGGGTATCGTTAGCCTTCGGGTTGCGGAGGTCAGGTGGCAGCCGCTCCGTGTAAAAACTGATATCCAGTCAAATCTGGTTAGACCAGAAAAGCCGACCCCAAGTGACTTGAGAATAATAAAGGCTAAGATAGAAAAAGATTTCAATAGGTAAACTGTATTACTAAAATAATAAGTTATTTAATCGCATTGATTGAAATTGACTGCCGCTGGAAATTATTTTGTAACAATATGAATAAGCCGACTTGCACGGACAACTACCACCGTCTTATAGAAAACTGGCAAAGGGTGGTAACATAGTTGACACTGACTAAGAGCTCTGGTACAGTGTGTGTCATGCTTCTGGTATTGAAAGCGATAATAATTATAATAATAATTGCCAAGAGCCTCGACCACCATCTTAAGAGGCTCCCCTTGAATGGCTGGGTCAAGTCCTCGATTCAGAAGGCAGTATTGCTCGACATGGCACGCATAGTGTGGAGGTTCCTTGCTCTGGATCCCTAACCACCGATAGTTTGGTCCCTGCACCCGTTACTGGTGGGTTTCCGTGGTCCTATTTTCTATATTTTTATATATAATGTAAAATATAATTGCGAGAAAATATTAAAATAAATGGAATAATAATAATAATGTATTTATATCAGAAAACTGGTTCCATAAACAGCATATAATAATAATTAATATATCCATTATTACATTATCTCACATAAAACTTAAAACATAATAAATAAAATTTAAAATCACAATAAGTATATAGTCTATAATAAATAGACTAGAATTTATTATTTCATTGGTGAAAATAATACATGTCATGTAAATAAAATAAAATTAAGTAGAAAGACGTCATAAAATCAGGTAAAATCAAAATAAATAAATAAAACATCAAAACCAATTTCATTGTCACAGTTTGAATTAATAAATTAAGCAATAAGATAAGATAAGATAAGATAAGATAAGATTTATTTCGTCCCGTGTTTGAGCAGTGGCTGGAGAGGCGCCATGGCGCCCTCACCTTCCGGCTGACACAGGTAATGACTGGCCACGGTTGTTTTGGCCAGTTCCTGTGTCGTATACGCCGGCAAGAGACGCCCGGTTGTCACCACTGCGGCGACTGCCGCGATGTTGTAGAGGACACGGCGCTGCACACTTTGGCGGTTTGCCCCGCTTGGGCATCGCAGCGCCGTGAGTTGATCGCGGCAGTCGGATTGGTTGCCCTCTCGCTCCCGGCCGTAGTTCAGTCTATGGTCCGGAGTGAGAGGTCGTGGATCGCCGTCGCCTCCTTCTGTGAGGAAGTAATTTCCATCAAGGAGGCGGCGGAGCGGGAGAGGGAGCGTTTGAACCCTCTCCCCAACCGCAGAGCTGGGCGCCGGAGGGCGCGAGACTACCTCCAGCCACCCTGAGGATTGACCTGGGGGTGGCGGGCTTTGTGGGCCTGCCCGCCATCCGTTCAGCACCAGGTCCGAGAGGCGGCGTGCGTGTTCCCACGCGCGCCTCTATGTCGAGTCCGTCTCCTCTCTAGGAGGGACAGTAGGGAGTGGTAGAAGTGCCTTTGGGTAGGTCTTTTGTGTAGTGGCCTGCCGTTTCATACGGCGGGCCGAAACCTCAGCGGGGTCGCGACCGCATGCGAAAGTGATTCGCGCGGCCCCGTCGATAGTGGTTTTGTCGAGGAACACCGTGGTAGGTTTAGTCGGTATTCCGGGAGGTCCTTTATCTTTTCAACATCTTATGTTACCCCGGCGTGTCCGACATAACCCCTCCGCCCGCCCCCGCGGAGGGGTATGCGTCATGCATACCCCACGTAAAAAAAAAAAGCTTTATTTGCATAAACATGTGTGTGTACATATATAATAATAATAATAGCTAAGTCACCCAACTAGCACAGACGTCCAATGGTGGCTGATAGGACACTCGTACTTTACACCCACCACCCACAGGATACTGTTGCCGCTGCCGCACACTCTATTCATAAGAGACGCTACTTTTCTGCGCGTAATGGCATAGAAGTTGATAGGCCTCGCCTCGGCAAACATGCCAGATGCGCAACAGCGCCACGGCAGCCTCAAAAGCATCCGGAAGGCATTATTGTATTGGACACGCAGAGCGTTGTAGGCCTTCCGCGCATATTTTACCCATAGACTGCCGGTGTAACAAGATTGACATAAAGCTTTGAAAAGAGTTATCCTTACTTGCTCTGAAGCTCGAGCAAATCTACGGGCGATCATATTGCTTCTGACCGCCAACGCCCTACGCTCACGCTCAATGTCTTGATCATCCTTTAGGTCTGCAGTTACAATGTGACCTAGGTATCTGTAGTGCTCGACTCTAGATAAGGCTGTTGCGTTGAGTTTGACAGAAGGCACTTCCTTTGGATAATTATTGTTCGCAGTGAAAACCATGAATTCGCTCTTTTTATAGTTGTATTTCAATCCATGAGCTAGCGCATAGTTCAATACACACGTGCAACAACCTCCGGAGTGCGCTGATCGACGGGCTCAGTAACACCATATCGTCCGCGTAACTGATGTTGTTGACATTGACGCCATCGATCGATCATGTCGCATGCATGCTGCTGAGCTCGCGGATCAGCCGGTCGACGTAAAGGTTGAAAAGCCTAGGAGAAGTCAACCTCTCCTGCCTCACCCCGCACTCCAACCTATACTCCGCCGAGCACTCGTTCTCCCATCTTACACAATTGACCTGATGCTCATACCAGTACTTGAGGATTCCCGTTAGCTCTAACGGGGCATCCACCCTATCCAGCTTATCCCATAATACTGGATATGACACCAGATCAAAGGCCTTGGACAGGTCTAAGAAGCACACATACACCGGTGTGCTTCTATCAGTATGGTATCTGAACCGTCAGCACACCGGTGCTTGAGTGCCAGGATGGCAATCTAAGTTGACTAACCCTCCCGAAAACCAAACTGGGCATCATGGAGAATAATATGCTCATCCAAGCGTTTATCAAGCACACCATCAAGCACTTTAGCTTTTATTGTGGCCAATGAAATGGGTCTGTAATTGGTTTTGTCCGATGAGTCCCCCGTTTTATTTTTAACGATCGGTACAACTATAGTCTTTATTAAATCTGGTGGTAAGTACGAGTGTCGTATACAGAGATTAAATAGCAGAGCTAACACCCTAGGTAAGTCTCCGCATGTTTAAAATGTTCTATGCTCAGTTCGTCATGACCAGGAGACTTTCCTCTGGTCATGTGCTTAATAACTTTCGCAACTTCTTTGGCTGTAACAAAAATTAGCGGTATATTTGGAATTTCACTACTTTTTGCATCTGTATCAGTAGTTTCATTAACCAAGGGCTGCGATGGCACCCTAAAATGTTCCTTGTACATCTCAGCAATGTCACTGGGCTCACTCACACCGTCCACACTCACGGGCAGACGCGGCTTGCTATTTAATTTATTGATATTCTTCCAAAATTCTTTAAAATTTTTAAAATCATGTGAAGTAGCCAAAATATACATTTGAATTTGTTCTTCATGTTTTATGCACCAATTCAATTTAGCTTTAACCTTTAACAGCCTTGTCGCATCGATGTAATCGAATGTCACTGGTAGTAATCTATGTAGTTCCAGAGCCACATAACAGGAATTTTCTACGAATCTGTTTCTTTAAAAACTGTGATACTATCCTGAAGATCCCGTTCAGCTTTGCCGTCGCTTCTTCTCAATATTTTACGCTTATCAGTTTGCACTGATTCAAAAAGTAACGATTTTGCATCCTCAATTTCTCGCGTGGAATAACTAGTACGACACAAACGAATCAAGCTTTCATTGTCCATAACTTGTATTTTACAGTCAATAAATGTTAAAATCTCGTTTATTACAATATTACACGAATTTCATTTTAACAGATTCGACTGCTGCCGCGACGCATCGGTAGTAAATGCGACTTTTGTGCATGAGCTCTCGGGTTCGAATCCCGGGTCTGACCAACAAAAAGTTGGATTTTTATGTTAAAAATATCAATACTAACCCGGAGTAAGGAAGTTGGTGGTATTAGACACCCCGGTGCTTCGAAAAGCACATAAAGCCGTTGGTCCTGCGCCAGATCTCTATCCGGTCGTGTCGGATTGCCTTCCCAACGAATCATGAGATTTAGGTGACAGAGAGTACACATGTGTTTGCACCTACTTGTGCATTGTAATATATCTCCTGCGCAGATGGCCAGTCTCCGTTAAGATTGGCCGCCGAACCTGAATACGGTCTGGAGGACATTATGTATATGTAGAAATTTACCTAAAAAACTACCACCTAATTTTGTAACTTATATACTCCAATACAATAACTGTTTGGAACATTCCGTCTTGATATTTTATAAAAATCTGTTCATAATAATATGTATTTTTAAAAACATGTAAATTTCGTTGCTTCGCTTCGCTATAGTTATGTTAGGTTAATATTTTTTTATAATTGTATTTAAATTAATATTAAATATATTATATACACTTTAATTTGCATAAGTTCAAGTAATAATTCACCGAATTCGGATTTATTATGATTATTAATTGATTAAATAGTATATTTTCTTACGCCCATATTCATAAAACTTACAAGAGGGTCATAACGTTGTTATAAGTAAAAATTCTGAAAAGTATTACTCATTACATACGAATGTTAGCTTGCCTAATAACGATGTTGTATATAATAAAGGTCTACAGAAATTTGATGAATAAATTATTCTTTTAATGCATTTTAAATGTTCTGAGTATATTAGCTACCCATCGTATAAAGCTTTTAGTAAGATATTTTTATGAATAAGAACGTTAGGTTTTTACTTAAGTCAAAGTTAAATTAAAACATGAATTCATTAAAGTCAAAAAATAAAACTGACGTACGATAAAATATAGAGGTTAGTGAATTCAAACCTAAATTCATAAATACAGCAGGTAATGAGAAAGCAACACAAAATATGCCTGTAATAGAAATAAAAACACCAAATACCCCTGCATCAAAAACCAATTACCTAATTGAACTCCTGAACTAAAAGCCTAAGCAATTACCGACCTAAAGAGCCTACAGACTGTAATTGGCAATATTTTTCAAACTAATTAAAAGTTTCCAAAGCAAGGCTCGTATTTTATTACGATCGTACTTAAACAGAACCATCCTGTACTAATACATTGCAAGAAATAAATATCAGGCCATATAACAGATTACTCAGGTGCTAATATTTATATTCGCCAACTTAATAACGTTTATATAAAAGATCTTGTTTCTTAGACAATAAGGTCGAAATTTGATTGTTCTAGACGCGGAGCTTGCACGTCATTTTTATGGTGAACATTTATAGGTCGGCTGAATCGCTCAGAGATATTGCCTTTGAATATTATATTTTACAGGTGAAAGCGGTAGCCGTGAAAATATCCATATTTTTATGTGATATAATGTTTAATTTTGAAGTGGTATTCCTGGCGGGTTTAACTGTTCAAGTGTTCGATACGCTTAGGGTATAATTGTTATTTTAATTTTATGAGAATATGGATGATGTAGGTTTTATAACATTTCTGTGAATGTGCATGATGTATTCATATTTTGTTCTAAGATCAGACTTAGAACAGCTCCAATTTCCTCCCCCTCAGTCAAAAGTTAGAGGTTTTTATGTCTTTACAATTTATTCCAAGCTATTGTCTGTTATTTGCGGTGTGCTGGTGGTTGTGCTTTCAGTGCAAGAGTGTAGGCTACTGGTTTTTATGGTGTTCTCATAAGTAGCTCTGTACACCCTTCTCGATGCACGATACAAAAGTGCATTCTCTATTCCCTAACTGATATAGCCCGAAAGGACGATATTATAAAATATATTTTTAACTTTACAGATCGTTAATTTTCGCTTGTGAGAGACCATTTCATTTAAACGACTTTAATTGTAAACAATTCGATTTCAATATATTATGAAGCTGGACTTTAAACAAATGAGACAGAGCAAGGCTAGCGTCATTTGAAATCTGGTGTTGGAAGAAAAAAGGATAAGCGGAATGGAAAGAAAACAAATGAAAGTTAAAAAAAATACATGTTTAATGAGGAAAGACAGTTGTTAAGAACTATATATAAGTATATAAGGTGTAGGATTTTAATCAGTTACATGCTACGAGATGAAGAAGTCTTCAAAAAAATCTCAGGAGAAAAAAAATAAGGAAGGAGAGTAAGGGGAACACCAATACGTTATTTTATACAACAAGTAAGGAAACACGGCAATCGAGTTGCATCAAGAGATTAAAAGGAAAGCAGAAGACAGAGATACCTGGAGATAGCTCTACGAACAAGAGCTTCTCCCTTAGTCTTTATTATTCCCAAGTCACTTGGGGTCGGCTTTTCTAGTCTAACCGGATTTGACTGGATATCAGTTTTTACACGGAGTGGCTGTCACCTGACCTCCGCAACCCGAAGGCTAACGATACCCTAAGGCTAGACCAGTGTCAGGATATTATAGGGTACTGAATTCCCAATAACGACTGCCATAGATGTTCATGGCAGCCGGGACCGACGGCTTAACGTGCTCTCCGAGGCACGGAGCAGGCGATAATTGTCAATTAATACGCACATAATTTCGAAAAGTCATATAACTTCCGAAAGTCAGAGGTGCGCGACGTGGGTTCGAACCCGAGACCCTCTGCATTGCAGTCTGTTGGTCTCCCCACTGAGCTATCACTGCTGTTTTACCAACACGAGCAATTCGTCTAAATTTTTTTTTATTTATTTTCCTTAAGATGACACACTTATTATCTCTCCTTAGGCGGTTGCCCCTTCTAGGAATAATTTTGGCATACTTTATAAGCATTCAAACGATGGACACAGAAAAAATCTAGACTCGGCACATTAATTTATGGATTCACAAATAATTTTTCCGTTTGGCGATCGATCCCAAAACACTTGACGCAGTGGCAGTCGCAAGGCCACTACATAACCACTACACCATTTATCTAGTACGAATAAAAATGAAACGAAATAAGACGTTGATATGAAAGTAACAAGCATTGCAATATTAGCCTTACCTTGCCTTTATATTCTTGAAGTAGCTGTATTTGTAAAAACTAATCCAAATCGTTTTACGCGTCTCGCTGATGTAGTCCCTCGAAATAGGCGCGATAGTAGCAAATTATTTCTGCAGACTGCAAATACAGCACTTATGCGCAAGAGTGTTTTCTGCACTCATATACAATAAGTTACCCAAATCTTGGATGGTAGTGAGTGAAACCTTATTTTAAAAAAATTTTGTTCCTTTGTAGTTAATAAAGCTTATTACAATATTTCAGATTTCTTTGCAGAAAAAGAGAATGCATTTGTTTGAATATTT
Source organism: Catocala fraxini (assembly GCA_930367265.1). Classification (NCBI taxonomy): domain Eukaryota; kingdom Metazoa; phylum Arthropoda; class Insecta; order Lepidoptera; family Erebidae; genus Catocala; species Catocala fraxini. The sequence goes on from OV884038.1 coordinate 24,646,216, forward strand.
TTAAATGTAAACACTTTTGTGTCGACTTTGTGTATCTGTGTAATCTTAATTTATGTTGTTAGTATTGTACCTTTCGCATGCCTAATGGTAAAATATGGCTGAACCTGTATAATTTTATTTAAGATCATGTACTGTACCCTTGTTTGCGAAATAAACTATCTTATCTTATCTTATCTTATTGAAAGCTACTTTTTGCTTTATATATGCAGGTTTGGTATTGTTAATCTCGTGGTACAGTTATTTGCGAAATAAACTATCTTATCTTATCTTATCTTATCTTATCTTGTTGCTTTACTACAGAGTGGTCGTGAATATTTCAACCAATTAATTATAGATTGCCGAGAACAAACATCATCAGGACTTTATTAACCTACATACATGTATTCATCACTGACATATGAGGTTCATTCAAATAATATAAAAAACTATTGGTGACAAGTTGGATAAACAGTTTATTCTCATTTACACAAAAACAGATTGGGGATAGCGATCCATCACGAGGGATTAATCCCCCCTTCCCCCGCTCGCCGACAGGGCCGGATTCGGTTAGCTTACGGCCGGCCAGTCGGTGCAAACGCTCTAATTTACGTTCTAACCCTTCAATAATTAATTTTATGAATTAAGTATGTTGGGTTGTAGTATCATATAATTTTAAGTATCAGAGGTCATTAAAGACTGATTAGAAACATTTACGTAAACAGGCGTAGTGTAAGGATTGTGTCCGGAAAACAGCAAATTTGCGTAAAAGGGATAGGCCCTTATTACATGGGACCTAATCCAAAGCTGGCGAAATGTTGGTGTATGTACATATTTGTGTGGTATATTACCTTCGCTTACTCCACACATATAGGTCTGAAACACATATGCATAACTAGCTTTTAAGCATAGCAGCTTTGCCCGCGTGGTACCTACATCAATAAAAATTCCTATGACCTTCCCCAGGTTTTAAACTATATTTTTACCAAATTGCATCCAAATCGATTTAGTGGTTTAACCGTGAAAATGTAACAGTCAGACAGACGGATAGACAGACAGACAGAGTTACTCTCGATTTATAATATTAGTAAGGATTTTTATAATACGTCATTATGTATAATATGTAATTCCACGTAGCTTTCGAGTATTTATCGCTGAAAATTTAGACGGTTTCTCTTTCCATATTTCTCCACTTAGTTTTATGTAATAAAAAGCAATTGATTATTATATAGGAAAACATAAACGTTTAGTGGTAGCAAATATGCTTGAATTGTCGTAGGCATAATAATAAATATTATATATATATATTAATATTATATTATTATTATTATTCTTATAGTCACAACCAACAACATCAAACTGATCCAGGAACGATGGAATTTATTGGGCCGCCGTCTTACGAATCATTCTTCAAATATTAAAAGCATCCAAAGACTACAGTAAACCGCTAACCATCTCACAAGTAGCACATCAGTTCATTGCCCTAGTATAAAAAGTATATACGAAAGCTTGAAACGGTCAAATGCTGTTTGATAACTGGTCTGTATGTAACGCAATGTAACATTCTTTATACGGCCCACGGGAGACATATCCTGAACGAGAGCACAGCTCGTAACGTCGCAACTCGTGGTTGTATATTTCATATGTTTTATAGTAACCGTGCTGTCTGCTACCATATCTAGAATAAACGAATTAGTAATGTGCATAATTATATTCGAATGATAATTTTTATCTGGATAAAAATCGTTTCTTCTGATATGGTCATTTTTCTTAGCAGCCATAGCTTAATCGGAGACCGTCGGACGGCCACATAGAAGTCTCGATTTCAATCCCTAGGCACGCACCTCTCAATTTTCGAAGCTTTGTGCATATTGAATAGTAAATTATCACTTGCTTTAACGATGAAGGGAAGTCGTAAGAAAACATGCAGGTCTGAGTTCTCCATGATGTTCTTAAAAATATGTGAAGTCTGTAACCCGCACTGGGCCTATTTCGTAGACCTGCTCATGCTGAGAAGAGGTCCACTTAGGAGAAGGCCAGTTTATATATACATGACTGATATTATTATAATTAATTTTTGTCAGAATGTCAGAAAAACGTCATGGATGGTAACATCTTTATGTCTATACCTAGTCTTGCCATCAATATTGTTATAAGGAAAATTCTTTATTTTTCTATTACATAAAACATTTATTACTTTAATGTGTGTTAGTTTATAAATAACATATAATAACATTAAAAATATATGATCAAACATCTAAAAATATTTAAATAAATCAATCTACGTTTGTAGCAATAGGACGAGCAATATATTAAACTACATTGAAGGTCAGTTTCAAAGTAGTTCATATGTCTTTTTAAACAGATACAAATAGTCGTCCATGCTATAATGTATCTTCTTCTTGATTTAAATGTCGAAAGTATTGAAAATTTTTTTTATATCCACCGTAGATTTATAACCTATTTGACTGAGTAATCTGTGATTTATCTTGTTTCGATTTATTTGATATAATTCTAAGTAGAGGTACGAGAATACGTTCCGCCTGGTAAGCATTGATAAGCGGTTATGTAGCCTTTGATCGCTTGCTATTCTAGAAGTGTCTTTCGCTCGTTGCTTACCTTCCATGGCATAAACACGAGATAAAAGGGAAAATGGGGCTAGGTAAAAATGCAAGCCTTCAGCACTCTGATTTGCTGATAAAAACGATGTTACATCTCTTATGGTGACAACTTGTAAGAGGATAGTATTTCCCAAGTTGAACTGGTCCACTCACATAATGTATAATATCAGGTCTATATATATAAACTGTATTCCTAGTGGGCACGGGTTTCTTTCCAATGTAAGAAGGTTTAGGCCATAGTCCAAAGTCACAAGGCTGGCCAAGTGTGGGTTGGCTGACTTTCCACATCTCCAAGGATGGATTATTGAGAACTCTCAGACATGTGAGTTTTCCTTATGATCTTTCCGTCACCTTCAAATCGAACAATAATTAGAGGGAATTATCCTGGAATCAATCTCAATATCTCCATGTGGCAGTCCAATGGTCACTCACTAGGCTATATCTGCTGTTACTCATACCGTGACCAAATATTTTAGGCTTCTTCTTCTTCACTACCGGGCTCATCCTTTCAAAGTAATTAACTTAAATAAAATATGTACATATTTTAAAAGGCACGATTGGCGCTAATACCTGAAATCCTCAGCAGGCGATAAGAATGATGTCGGCTATGTATGAAATTATGACAAGTATTAAACCAGTAAATATTTACGACAAAAGATCATTACCCATTCAATGTCAAACACAATGAAGGATGGATGCGGGTGGCCCAAGACCGGTCTGTGTGGAAAGCCTTGGTGGAGGCCTATGTCTAGCAGTGGACGTCTTTTGGCTGAGATGATGATGATGATGATGACAATAAAAACTAACTCGTTGGCGTAAGTTTGTGGTTATGTTTGCGACAGATTAGGAAATTTCAAGTACGATACCCAAAAATAATATTGGATTTGTAGGTAACTTCAAAAGAAAATCTGTGTAGCAGACGGTGATAGTTTAATAGCCTCTTATGTTGATTTTACAAACATAGCTGGCGAAATGTTGTTGTATAATACACCTCTACTTACTACCTTGAGGATATTCAGGAATGTATGTTTGTATGTACATATTCTTTATCCAGATTCTGTACAATAATTTGTAGATCCACAAAATATTGTCTTGTGTAATACAATACGTCACAATCCCATCAACGATGAGGCGACGTCTTTCCAGGCAGTCAGTGCTAAAGTTTGCTTCCATTGCTTACTTTTTATTGAGCTTTATCAATAGTTTTGTATTTCTTTACAGCCAGCCCTCAACCGGCCCTGCTATCCCGACCGAATGAGCCCCTTTTTGTAACGAATGTCTTCTCAAATAACGCGTCGCTTCGTGACAATTTTAAGCCTCCGCCAGGGCGGATCTACATGTTGGCGGTAATTAGCCTCGGTCTTTAATTAGGGATCTTACCCTCTTTCTGTCTTGACGGCAAATCGGTAAACAGTAATTAGACGTGATTTTGACCTTGAGTTTTCTAATAAAATATGATTTAAACGGTTGGCTTCGCGACTTTGAACGGATGTTTATTTGCGTCTTATTTGCTTATTACATATAAACCGCCATTTAATTTTATTTAAAGGCTATGCTACTACTACTTCTATTAGGCATAATTCTTGTATTGGTGACTTTACAAACATTCAAACAACAGACACAAAGAACATCCATACTCAGCTCAGCCATTTGCGGTCCACACAATTTTTTTTTAACGTTGTATAAGCATTGCTGTGTTCTTACGACGTAAAGGCATTTAAAGTATTTAGCTGCTGCGACCCGCTGGCGTACGGCATGATACAATTTTCTTTGTGGTGCAGAGATAGTAAAAGCGATTGCTGTGCGCGAGGACTCAGGTTAAATTTCTCGTCGGCGAGTGCTACTATATTTTTCTGTAAGGAAATTCTAAGTACGCAATAGTTACGGAGTCTGGATATCTGCCAATAAACGATACTAAGCGTACTTATGACGTGGGACTTAAAAATATAGTTTGCCAAGTGTGGGTTTAAAACATCTTTGCCTACCTCTTCGAGAACGTAGTCGTGAAGTATCACGTTATCTTCTCATATAGTCATATATAATAATAATAATAATCACAGTCTCGATCACCATCTGAAGAGCGAGCATTAGAGCGAGCATTAGAAGGCTGGTTTATGTCTCTGATGCAAAAGGCCGTATTGCTTGACATGGCACGCTTCGTGAGGAGGTTCCTCTCGCTGGAGGCCTAACCGTCGGTAGCTTAGACCCAGTTTCCGATGCCGGTGGGTCTTCATAGCTTTTATATTTTTAAATGTGTTTATTTTATAATTATATATTTAAAATATAATTATTATTGGAAAATTAGTCAATAAAGAGAATAATTATAATATTTTGTCACATATACACAACACCGTCTAGCCCAAACTAAGCAGAGCTTGTACTATGGGTACTACACAATGGATAAACATACATATATACTTCATTTTTGTAAATACATACATATTATACATAAAAACACCCAGACCAAGACAAACATCTATGTTCATGCACACAAATGATTGACTTGTGCGGGAATCGAACCAGTGACCTCGGCGTGGCAGTCGGTTACACTAACCACTACGCCATCGAGGCCGCAATATATGTCATATGTTCATACATATTTTTATTTCTCTTATACTCTGTATAATTATTCGTCAATATACTTTGAAGTTGTATGCTTAACGGTAGGTACGTAATAATTTTTTACTTAAAGACGAGGATAATATTAAGCTTGCTTTGGTCCAATAAATATAGATGTTCTCGTTATAAATACACAATTTGAAATATAAGGAGGGCCTAAGAAGTGAAATAATCGTATTTATTCCGTCGCAAGTTATGCAAACAGAATAAATTTCCTGGCTTGAGACAAATGGTTTATATACTTCCTTGTAAATAAAACCATATGACTGTAAATTGTATTTTTATTTTCTGTTATGATGTTATTATTCATTGAATTATATTGTAGACTAGATTTTAGTCGTGGTTTTGCTCGTGTTAATGTAGATTTGTCAAGAATTTTTTACCCGTCGGCAATAGTAATTTTTTCTGGATGAAAGATACCCTATTCCTTTCTGTACCCCTGACAACATGTATGCGTAATTTCATGATGATCGGTCGAGTAGTTATGGCGTGAAAGCATAACAAACAAACAAACAATCAAAGAAAGAAACTCACATTCGCATTTATAATATTAGTTAGAATACTCTGATATTTTTAAATATTAAATGTTTTTTTTAATACATAATGTTATTGTTTATTGAATGATATTATGGAGAGGATTTCTACCCATCGGGAAGAGTACATTTCTTCTGAATCAATGGTACCTTTGTTCTTTTTTGTACCCCTGACAACACATATGCGAAATTTCATGATGATCGATCGAGTAGTTAAGGCGTGAAAGCGTAACAAACAAATAAACAAACAAAAGAATTTACTTTTGCATTTATAATATTATATTGTCTTCTGTTTAAGCGAATCTTATTCACTAAAATTAAACTACTATATACGGATTTTATCGCGTTGTTTATTTGACACTTTTTACATAATTTAGAAACTACTACTATTAAACTTTACTAATGTTTAAGCTAATTATATTATTAAAATTATTCAAACTATTTATATTTAAGTTTACACTTTCCCCGACGTTTTGGTTGCTTTTCAGCAGCCATGGTTACGGGGAGACTAAGATGGTAGTTGTCTCAATGTTCCAGTGTAGTTATTTCAAAGTACCCGAACATAATTGAATCATTGGTGTTTCTATTTACGCACAATGAGCTCAAAGTATCATGAAGTCTAGCTGTGGTTTGCTTCTTCTTGGGTTTGACTATTCGAAACGTCGGGGAAAGTGTAAACTTAAATATAAATAGTTTTAATAATTTAATAAGCTTAAAAATTAGTAAAGTTTAATAGTAGTAGTTTCTAAATTATGTAAAAAAAGTGTCAAATAAACAACGCGATAAAATCCGTATATAGTTGGTTAATTTCAATTTATAATATTAATTAGGACTTTCTGTTATTTTGAAATTATATTAATATTGAATATCTAACGTTACTGATTTATATAATGTGCAGAAGGAGTTTCAAAAGCCCGGGTCGGGCCAATGAAAACTAATTAAGTATTTCTGTTTAAAAATCTCTATACGACCCCGGAGTTAGGAAGTTGGCGGTGTTAGACACCTCCGTGCCTCGGAAAGCACGTAAAGCCGATGCTCCTGCGCTTGTTCTCTCTTAGGTCGTGTTGGATTATCCATCGCATCGGATCATGAGGGTAAGGAAACAGAAAGTGCACTTGTGTTTGCGCACATACTTGTGCACTATAATATATCCTGCGCAGATGGCCAGTCTCCGCTGAGATTGGCTGCCGTGACCGAAATTCGGATTGGAGGACATTATTGCACGCCATAAATTATCATGAACCTTGTAGTTCATGATAATTTAATTTTGTGGTTAAAATTTTGGACTTTGCACGGTTGGCAGTGATTTAAGAACACTGCTCACCTCAGCCGAGTGTTACAAGTTTGAAGCCATCATGGGACAAAAAATTGTGTGATCTACATAATTGTGTGTGTGTTCTTTGTATTCGATATTTAAATGTTTGTAAAGTCCCCAGTCACACAATAATTACTTCTGGCGCAAGAAATAGTTTTTGAAAAAGGTCTTTTTAATTAAAGACCATGTCAGGCACAACAAAAATTGCAAGGGTAAGATTTTCTTATCCTACTAAGATGACAAATGCGCATATAATGACCTGCCTTGAAGGTAGTTACAGTACCCTATGATCACTTGTAGAAGCCTGCGGGCGTTGGACCCATTAGAGCCGTCCACCGCCCGATCAGCGCAGGTCCGAGTAGGCGGCGTTCGTGTTCCACACACGCCTCTCGATGTCGGAAAGGGGACTAGGTCCCCCGCTTTGTTGTCGGGGACCAGGTTCTCCAATTGTGTGTGTCAATTTTTGTTGTGTTTGGTGAATTTGTATGATGATTGTGTGAGACCCGCCACATCCATCGGCGGGTCAAACCTTTGACGGAGTCGCGATTTAAATGCGAGAGCGATCCGTGCGGCCCCGTCATAAAGGTGTGAGGAACACCGCAGTGGTTTTAGTCGGTTCAGCCCAAATTTCTATCTTATGGGCTGGATCCCGACATATCCCCATCGCCCGCCCCAAAACCGGCGACGGGGAATGTGATTAGCAAATATACTAGCGTTAAAAAAAAAAGCCTATGATCACTTGAAATACCAGGTGTATAACTCAAGCGTTAAAGACCCTAGCGTAAAAAATTAAAAACAAGAGCAAAAGAAAGAGATCGTAGATAACTAAGATTGAAAAACCTCGTAGTCACTTAAATCCTTAATACTTTATTGCAAACTATCTGTCTCATGCGGTTTCACCCACCATTGATGATGATATAATTACTGCTACGCTTCCGAAGCTCGTAGCGTGATGTTATATATCCTATGTCACTTCTGGAAAAAGTAAAATAATTTATAAAATGTTTTTGAATTTATTTATTACAAACAAAAATCCAAATATTTTATTATATTAGTGTAGATTTATGATCAGAACTTTAATTTATTTACTTATAGCTTTCTGTCAACATCTTTTATAATAAGCTCGCTTAAAAGCAACCGCTTATCCCCGTCTCATTTCGCTTACGACGTAATACTTCGCAGTAACTGCGATTATTCGGTGACGCGAAGCCGGCGTCGCGACTGAACTCAAAACTTGCGCAATAAAACTGATGGCCGAGAGTTTTCGCCAAACATTGCTATTGTCTTAAGATTCTTTTCGTCAGGTGTCTGCAATAAGCGACTGCGATATTATTGTCTTTGAAGATTTGAAGGCAGGCAGAAGTAAAACACTAAAAGCGAATCCCTAAATAAGTGTTGAACTGGCGGTATACCTGTACGGTGTGCTTGAATTGATATATTATGCAAAAATAATAATTATGATAAAATGCTAAACTGATAATGATGATAGAATGTTAAACTAATAGACTGTCGGAGTGAGTATCGTGAATATCGTTTCTTCTCTTTCTTTACTAACAGCGCAATTTAAAACGACTACTTGCGTACATTAGTTCGTATCTTACCCGCTCCACTGACCACGTGAATCTACTCTTGAAATAGTCATTCTATCTTAGTTCGAGGGTTAACAAAAATACTAGTAATTTTTTAATCATGTTAATAGTATGGTATTTTTAACCCGGCGCCGATGACGTGAAAAAAATTCCTCGGCCGATGACATCGGGTAAATTTTACCCGAATTTTAATTTGAAAATTTTTCAATAGTTTTATACATAGTTTATATTACATTTTAATTGATTATTGGTGAAACAGTATTTACGCATGTGATAAAATAAAAGATGGTACCAATTTATAATGAAAAATAACTTTTTTATTTATAACACGAAAACTATTATAAACACGAATAAAAATACGTCATGAAAATATTACACTATCACTATCTACTACGGTGGGTAAAACTTACCCGTTTTGAATTGAAACACTTGTATCTCACTACACGAGCGGCGTAATAATGATGTAAACAATAATCCAAATAGAGGGTAGTTGTATCTCCAGCTATACTGGCGGATAAGTAAGATGGACGTCAGGAAAAATCAACGACGCCGGGTTAATAGTATGGAAATGTTATTTCTTTATCCAATTAAGATGTCAAACAAGCATACCCGCTTGATGGTAACTCGCAATCATAGCGGTCAACCATGTGCAACCAGGGATTTTACACATGATCTATCGGCCACAGTAAAGATGGGATAAAATACGAAACTCAAAAATTTGGTCCTTGGAACTAAATCGTCGAAATGTTCTTCGAGGTGGATGGTGGTGGTGAATGGATGGCGTGGAAAAACCACTAGGTTTAAGTGCCCGCTTCACCACAGCTACTGCGCTGAATATAGTGGTATCGATACATGGCACAATTTATGTTCCGAGTTTGGCTGTTCTTGGTGTCATTTAAACGTTTCTAAAGTCCAATGCAACACAGTAATTAATATATCGCTTAAGCCAGAGGCTCCCAGACTTTTTTTCTCATAGACCCCTTTCAAAATTTAGCAGGTTCCAGTGGATCCCCTGCAGCTACATTTCTACCATATTCCTTGGCATTCGTATTTATATTGGTGAAGAAGTTCATGCATTTAATTTTTTTATCAAATCTGTACGGTAAAGAAAATGGTCAATTTTCTTTTTTATAGAAGTTCTCTACTGAAAAATCGGTAGGTTCGAGACCACTGGTACTGAATATGGAATATGCAAGTTTTTACAAGTAACAGTTGCTGAGCTTCTTAAAATATTATCTGCCTATATTGATAGGTGAAGTCAAGCCAACATATTAGTTCTTCACTAACAAAAGCATATAAATTTTCGTGGAAAAATAAAATTGCTTACGAATTGTGGACTCCCATTTTTCTGTCACGACAACGTAGACCTCCGTCGAGTCTCCCGTGGACCCCTAGGGGTTCACCTGGACCACTTTGGGAACTAATGGTTTAAGCGATGATTTTGCCGTGACCTAACACGAAATAGTAATGGACAAAATCGCTATTCTCTTTTCACTTGCGGCATCATCATCTCAAGCGGCCCTGAGTTTAGAATTTTAATGGGTTTATTGGTCGTCTGGCCTATTACAAGTTCCAACGTGTCATAATAAACGGGTTAATTGTTTAATGGTACATTTCGGTTGTTTTCCTCCGATATCACGATTACAAGGAGGGCCGCGAATTTAATTAAACTACCGACAATATTTAGAGGATTAAACGAGATTCAACTTATTGTGATGGGTTTTAATTTTAGTTTTGTTTGTATTATTTTAGTTGGTATTGTGTGGGATACGTTAAAGTTTTACAAGTGAAGCTATTTTTGTGGGGTTTTTACTGGTAAGGGTCGCGGGAAGCGGTTGATTGCGGTTACCCAAGATCGGTTTATGTGAAAAATCTTAGGGAAAGCCTATTTCCAGCAGTCGATGTCTTACCACTGGGACGACATTATATCATATTTCTATGTCATCCGAATGTTCCGCTCCTTTTCTCAGTACAATAAGTCTTCTTTATTATCTTATTTATTATATTAATTAATAATTATTAATTGATTTATTTTCTCTTCACAAGAAAGGTACTTACAAATTTCATGATACAAGGATTTTACACAATGTTTTGTGAGAGACTGGTGCCTGTGATAGGTATTTTAACACCTGTATTACGGGTCACCAGGTCCCCACTTTACTGAACATTATTATTTAAATCAATCAGTCGTAGAAAAAAAAAAGCATTTATACATTTTAAGGAAAAAGCACATTATTATAATTTATAATTAGGTAGCATAGATACAATTTATAATACAATGTAGGCAAAGAAAATACAATTTACATAATATTGTCTTCTGTTTGCGCGAATATTATTCATTGAAATTAAACTACTATATACGGATTTTATCGCGTTATTTATTTGACACTTTATTACATAATTTTGAAAACTGTTACACTACTACTACTATTAAACTTTACAAATTTTAAGCTCATTGAATTATTATTAAAACTATTAAAACTATTTAGGTTTAATTTAATTTTACACTTTCCCCTTACAAATTTTTAAGCTAATTGAATTATTATTAAAACTATTAAAATTATTTAGATTTAATTTAATTTTACACTTTCCCCGACGTTTCGGTTGCTTGTCAGCAGCCATGGTCACGGGGAGACTAAGATGGCAGTTGTCTCAATGTTCCAGTGTAGTTATTTCAAAGTACCCGAACATAATTTAATCATTGGTGTTTCTATTTACGCAGAATGAGCTCAAAGTATCATGAATGTTCAGGTTGTTTGTGTAATATGTGGCTTTTGTGAACGTTTTGTACTGGATGATTGTTGTGGATTTATTAGTGTGTATGTGTACGTTTGTAAGTATCGGATTGTAAATGTGCGTGATTATTGTGTTAATAAGCCGTGTATGAATCAATGCATAGTGTAATTAGTATAATATATGTAATTTTGCTTTTAGATTTGTTGGTGTAAAAATGATTCAGTTTCGTCATAATTTAACTGTTTTAACCAATTTGTCACATCTTTTTTGCAGTGCGTGAGGGTTTTTGGATAGGCGAATATTGGCTTTATTATATAAATATGGATATTTATATAATAAAGCGGGTGGGTGGACCCAGATAACAAAAGAACCTATGGGAAAGACTCATATTTAGGGTACCTATATTACTTATTATCTTATTTATACACATCCTAACTGTTTCTGCAATTATGATAAAGGATTGACCATAGTCCAGCACGTTAAACCAATAGGGTGTCGTATTGGTATATCTTCAAGATATATATATTTTTTATGGTATAGGAGGCAACCGAGCAGGCGGTTCGCCTGATGGTAAGCGATTACCGCCACCCGTCGATACCCGCAACACTAGACTAGTCACAAGTGCTTGCCAACCTTTTAAAATTACCTGCCCCCCAGGAGGGGAAACTGGAAAACTCTCAGTCATACGGTTTCTTTACTATGATTAGTGAATTACTGCGCGCTAACATCAGAGAGATTTTTTTCATGTGGTTATTACAATACAAACGAAAGATCTTATTACTGAACCTACTTTTATTCCAGTTTCCTTTTGATCTAGCTTGATCTTTTGTAGCTCGGGGAAAACAAGTAACTTAAAAGAATACACGTTCTTATAACCAATGGGTTATCGATAGTATAACAGATATAAAACAGGCACACTGTCTGTACTTTTTAAGAAATTCTTTGAATCCATTTATACTAAAGGTCGGCCCTGGGTAACCTTAAATTATATTTTTCACAACTTTTCTCAGCGAGTAATTGAACAAAACGCTGCGCCGAGATCACAGTTATTCTTAGAATTTTACCTTTCTTCGCATATATTTCTTTTTGTCAAAAATGTAAAGGAGTCATTCAATCTCCGATAAGTTTCTATCGTGATTATTTATTCATGCTTTTATGCTATCGATGTTAGATTGAGACACATTATTGGGGAGTTGTGTGAGTGTTAGTTAATCCGATTTAAGCAAAACGTTGGTGTAGTGCATGAACTATCTAAGCCTGAGCTTAAGATAACAATTATATTGACGCTATTTTAAATCTATACAACAAGTAGATTTTACACGTGGCTTTACTCGCGTAAATGTTGATCAAGTTAAGATAGTAATTTTTTTTCTGGATGAACGGTACCTTATGTCCTACTCTGTACTCCTGACAGCGTGTATGCGAAATTTCATCAATGATCAGTCGAGTAGTTAAGACGTGAAAGCGTAACAAATAGACTCACATTCCCATGGATACTGGTAAAATATAAGGTGCTCCTTCAGTAAAGATTTGATAGATTACTCGTTAGTCGATTCCCTTTTCTACTAATATATTATATATGTTGTCACATATTCAAATATGACTGAAATAGGAGATTCAAAGTAAATAAAAAAATATGTACAGAAAAGAAAAAATAAAAATAACAGCCACCTGTGGCCAATATCCTCAAAAAATGTGACAGTCTGATCCAATCAGGGTTTCTCTGTGATACATCACCTCGTATAGCGCCTGCCTGTCATTTGTCATAGCACGAGATAAGAAAATGGTGCACAACATGACAGAAACTTGGATTAAACACGGATACACAAAAGACTAGCAAAATTATATTTATCACGCACTTTGTTGTGATTTTGGCCAAGTAGTAAAGATTGCATTGTATTCTCAGTTGCAATTACAGGTTGTATATTCTTAATCATATAGAAAGTGGTACATTTAAATGTAAAGTTATGATTGATTGTGTTTTTATCAAATTACTATAAAATTTGTGTTACAAATTACTGGCACCGTTATCAAACCTTTCAATTAAGCTAGACTACTTGTGTTAGGAGTGGTTATCGCATGGATAGCGATTAAACAATAAGACAATAGGCGTGATTAGAATATTGGGTGACCGCCTCAAAATCTTCTCCCTAGCCTTTATTATTCGCAAGTCACTTGGAGTCGGCTTTTCTAGTCTAACCGGATTTGACTGGATATCAGTTTTTACTCGGAGCGGCTGCCACCTGACCGCCGCAATCCTAAGGCTAGACCAGTGTCAGAATATTATAAGGCACTAACTTCCCAATAACGACTGCCATAGATGTTCATGGCAGCCAAGACCGACGGCTTAACGTGCTCTCCGAGGCACGGAGCAGGCGATAGTAAATTGTCAATCAATACGCACATAATTTCGAAAAGTCATATAACTTCCGAAAGTCAGAGGTGCGCGACGTGGTGGGTTCGAACCGGAGACCCTCTGCATTGCAGTCTGTTAGTCTCCCCACTGAGCTATCGCTGCTAAGACCGCCTCAAAATAATACACACAATATTATTATCTCACCGAAAAGGATATTTCTTTAAAATGAGCGGTATAACCACCATGTCTTTCCACGACAATCCTTTCCATTACATTATGAGAAATAGCCATCAATGTTATAAAAAGAATGGCGACAGTAAATAATATGTGCATAACGTCAGCATTTCGATACATAAATTAATTACCAAGCGATATGCAGTAACAATGCTATTATATAATTGACAATGTCACCACGTTTACCAGTTTCTTTAAGATAAGTAGGTACTTCCTCGTCTTACTCTTGACATCGTCAAATAATCGACAAACGGACTCTCCTTCTTCTCCCTTAGCCTTTATTATTCCCAAGTCACTTGGGGTCGGCTTTTCTGATCTAACCGAATTTAACTGGATATCAGTTTATACACTGAGCGGCTGCCACCTGACCTCCGCAACCCGAAGGCTAACGATACCCTAAGGCTAGACCAGTGTCAGGATATTAGAGGGTACTGACTTTCCCAATAACGACTGACATAGATGTTCATGGCAGCCGGGACCGACGGCTTAACGTGCTCTCCAAGGCACGGAGCAGGAGATAGTTGTCAATCTATACGCACATAAATTCGAAAAGTCATATAACTTCCGAAATCGACAAACGGACTCTACCACTCATAAATATCTCTAACAAAATTCAGTTCCGAAATTTAATAACAAAAAGACATGTAGCTACGAATGTTCTTTATCTTGACCTCGGCACTGCATCAGGGGTGTTAGCGCTAAGCCCCAGTCGACATATCTAAGACCCACTGATTATAGCCCAACAAATTTGGGGACAAAAGGGTTAGTTTGTTATTTTGTGTTAGCTTGTAGTTTGGGCAAATTGTTTTGCAATTTTGGTAAAGGTTTTTTGGGTGTATAAAAAAGTATTTCTTTTTTCTCTCTTATCCTTTATTATTCCCAAGTCACTTGGGGTCGGCTTTACTGGTCTAACCGGATTTGACAGGATATCAGTTTTTACACGGAGCGGCTGCCACCTGACCTCCGCAACCCGAAGGCTAACGATACCCTAAGGCTAGACCAGTGTCAGGATATTAGAGGGTACTGACTTTCCCAATAACGACTGCCATAGATGTTCATGGCAGCCGGGACCAACGGCTTAAGGTGCTCTCCGAGGCACGGAACAGGCGATAATTGTCAATCAATACGCACATAATTTCGAAAAGTCATATAACTTCCGAAAGTCAGAGGTGCGCGACGTAGGTTCGAACCCGAGACCCTCTGCATTGCAGTCTGTTGGTCTTCCCACGGAGCTATCGCTGCTACTGTATAAAAAAGTATTTAAATGATGGAAAGGTCTATGGGTGTACGGCTGTCCTCCAAATAAAAAGTTCAATTTGAAATTTAACGGCTGTTTTATTACAACAGTCTTTGACAAAAGAGTAGACACTGAAGAGCAGGAGTAGCACGAAACACAAGAGAAGAAAGTTTAAAGTATATAAGAACAGATTACAGCGATAGGAACACAAGTTAAATGAATTTAGAAAGTAATACTAGATCGCAAAATCAGCTGACCGTTATTAACAAGATAGATTAGCGCGGAGTGTGCGTCGGACGAGTTGTAACAATGCCCTGAGGCGTCGCACCGTGAAAAAACCGAACGGCGACGATTTGACACGAAGATGCCCGAACGCTCTTCGTCAACGGTCGGAGCTGCGGTGGGAAATGATGTCACGTATGCGCTGGCGCGCCGCGCCGCTACAGGTCTAATGATTTTTGGGTGTCATACAAAAATGTGTTAATGTTTTACTTTTTAATCGTAAATGCCTTCTAAAGAACTAGGGATTGATGATTCTATATTTAAACAACAAACACAAAAAAACCAAGACTTGAAACATTTTTTATGAGTCGTACAATTTTTTACCCATGTGGCGATCGAATACACAACACTCGAGAAAATTGACAGTGGCGAGTTGCCCACTTGAATCACTATGCCATTCGTGTAACTATATTTGAAGTAATAATAATAATAATATCGAAAATATATACAGAGCGATGAAAGTGAAACACTAAACATAGAGCAAAATCCTCCAACTCTATTATAGATGACAATTACTTCGTGTAAGCCCGTTATCGTCATTAAAACACCGGCTAGTAGTATAGCACACAAAAAAATTATAATAAATGTTCTTTATTAGTTAAATATGTCTATTATAGCTACTAGCATTAAAAATAACTAATGAGATTTGTGTTTTTTTTAATATTCCGTCGTAAAAAATACCAATTAAGCGTAGCTGGATTAGATGCTACTGTGAGAAATGCAATGAGTGCGAGTCAAACCCACAACCTCTCGATTATAAGTTAATTGCCATAACTACGGGGCTACGTTCGCTTAATTAATCCATAATATGAATTAATTAAATCATCAACATGAAAGTTTAAAGAGTACTTTGATCATAGATATTAGATTATTTTATTACGTTTATCTTTAAGTTAAAATGTAAAAACATTTTATGAAATCACAAGGATAAAAAAATAAAATTTAATTCGTTTATTTAAAATTTAGAAGTTGACATTTACTACTTGCGTAATCACTTGAGGCAAAGAATGGTCAACAACAATATAATAATTAAATCTTTTAATTTCTACTTTTTAATCGGTTTATTTTATTTTGTAACTAGCCAATAACAAAAACAAGCGGGAAACGGCAACGAATTGCCGTAAATCTCAGAGTTAAACATAATGGTATCACGTGACCGTTGTCATAGGTCAAAGGTCATAGTAATTTCGGGGGTATATCGACAGTTCTTGAGTTGAAAGTTGTATAACAGACGGATGGACAAAGCTGTTGTATAAGAGTTATTCGAACAATAAAAAGTACGAGATTTAAATAAATACGCCCACGATTTTGCCCACAGGTTTGGTCGTAAATGTAGGTTAGGCACAATATTTTTTTCTAGATGAAAGCTACCCATTGTCTTTTTCTGTACCTCTGACAACGTGTATAAAAAATTACACGATGATCGCTTAAGTCGTGTGACGATAATCGCCTAGACGCCCGGCGAACGCGGGCGCACGTCACTAGCCACCTCTCGCGACCGGTGGTGCGAGATATATAAGGATCGGACGGCGTCAGTCGAGTCTCCTTGCGGCCCGGCTTCACACTCCCAGCTAAGTGTCCTGATTATACAAGGACCACGAAGCAAGTCTTTAGCGAACCACGCCCTGACTATAGTTCTATAAGTAAAGATTGTCACTTTTATTTGTATCTTAATTCATTAAAAGTGTATTTGTTATACCTTCTCTCATTGTACTTCCTAATTATTCTACAGTTCTCTTAAAGTAAACCCTAAAGGTTACAGTCGTTAAGGCGTCAAAGCGTAGAAACAATCTCATTTTCAATTTTTAAATTTAGTGTGGATTAAATTAGTTCTCTTTAAAAGCTGTTTTGCAGCTAGGCATTGGCCATCATATGAGAAGGGCTAGTCGATAGTCCACCACACTACTCCAGTACGGGTCGGTAAACTTCACACATCTTAGAGAACATTAGGGAGAATTTTAGATATACAGACTTACTTGAGATATTACGTAAGATATTAGGCAGCGATAGCTCAGTGGGGAGACCAACAGACTGCAATGCAGAGGGTCTCGGGTTCGAACCCACGTCGCGCACATGTGACTTTTGGAAGTTATATGACTTTTCGAAATTATGTGCGTATTGATTGACAATTATCGCCTGCTCCGTGCCTCGGAGAGCACGTTAAGCTGTCGGTCCCGGCTGCCATGAACATCTATGGCAGTCGTTATTGGGAGAGTGTCGACACAAAAGATCCCACTGGGTCGAAGTGTCGCCAGTCTGCACTGACTGTCCCCCACATAAGATACATACATACTTAAGATATTACTCTTAAAGCTATTGATAAATAATGTTATAATAGCACTGTATATTAACTTTTAAAAATAGAGGTCTGTCTTAGGATAGATCACAGGTCTCTGCATGCAACTCTTAGACATCAAATTTAAAACAAATGGTCTTGATTTTCTTAAAATTGAAGGTATTTATAATTCAAATATTTATTTAATAATAAGAAGATTATTTAGAGATTATTTCGGTATTTCAATCGTCTGAGTTGAGTCGAAAAAGTTTGCGCGTTGGAACTTAATAAGTCTGCATGACTTTTTAAGTTCCAACGCGCAAAATTTTTGAAAGAATCCAATAATAACAAAAATTGAACTCCAACACTAATGTTTACAAGTAAGATACCTATGAGTACCTCGCATTTATTCTAAATAAAAATATGTTTATGTGAAATAATCAGTGAGAACTCATGACTTATAATAATATAATAATATTTTTTTATTAGTATCAAATCTTTACACAGAATATATTGAAGTCTCTGACCTCTGAGCTAGGTATTAACTACCTGTGTTACAGAAGTCAGTGCCTTTTCACAACATTAACACAATAAAAATTTTATGCTAGCGATAAATAACGATATCTATAAAATATATAAGCAAGGATAGCGTAGTGCTATTGATATTATTGTAAAGTTTATCACACTATTTTGTACAATCAATATTAGTAAAAACCTTTATAATTCATATTGCATCCAGGCATATACTTATATGCCTGGACCTAGGCAAAAATAGATAAGGTGGTCTCGCTTTACCTTAAAATTCTATGTACACGTAAGTAAATGTTCCTATTCTACCATAAACTATTATTAGAGGTTAACTTCAAAATTTTACTTATTGCTTGAGTATTTCATGATTAGTAAGAGGTTCAACTGTTGTAGCCCATAGAAAAGATTTGTAAATAAACAATATTGGAATATTGGAATCTTAGCTATCAAAAAGAGTGGCCGTGAGTTTCTAGCTAGTTCTTGTCTTTAGTTCCACGCCCTTGCTTTGCTGAACATAGCAACAGGTAAATCTCTAATCACATTAATAAGTGTATGTATGTATGTATCTTATGTGGGGGCCAGTCAGTGCAGACCGGCGACACTTCGACCCAGTGGGATCTTTTGTGTCGACACTCTCCCAATAACGACTGCCATAGATGTTCATGGCAGCCGGGACCGACGGCTTAACGTGCTCTCCGAGGCACGGAGCAGGCGATAATTGTCAATCAATACGCACATAATTTCGAAAAGTCATATAACTTCCGAAAGTCAGAGGTGCGCGACATGGGTTCGAAACCGAGACCCTCTGCATTGCAGTCTGTTGGTCTCCCCACTGAGCTATCGCTGCTCTTTTAATAAGTAATTTAAGTGTAACTTGGACGTTTATATTATGTGTTACTTTGTGACTTATATGAATAAACATATTTTCGATTTTGATTTAATTAGATTCACCTCCAATTGCGTGGTATCTAACACTGGCTAAATGGGAATTTAGCTGCGTCTTATTTGTGGATCGCAATGGAAGATAAACATACATAAGTCTACACATAATATATAAATTAGTAACGGACAAATTATTAGTTATGTAAAAATATACATATAATGTATATTTTTGAAATAATTGTTGACAAAGGATTAACCATGAAAGTATGTAAGGCGTATCATGAATGGGGCGTTTTGGACATAGACGCTGAGAACTTGGACAAATGAAACAAGATAGATATGTGAAAATCGTTTAAGAACAAATCCATTTGTAAAAAATAGTGCGGTCAAGTAAGTGTTACTCACACACCGAGGGTACTTTAGAAAACCTTATAGGACAGACTGTTTTAATTAATATCATAAATTCACACCGCTTGAATACCGATCTAAACTGTATTTCTTTGAAATTGATATTTGCAAATTTTTAACAAACAGCGTTAATAGAAATCGTCGTTTGATTTACCTGTAATTTTAGATATAAATTTATTTCATTCATATTCATTTTAGAGGTGTCGAGTTCGATCCTAAGGCGCGCAACTCTGACTTTCCGAAGTTATGTGCATATTAAAATAGTTAATTATCGCTTGCTTTAACGGTGAAGAAAAATATCGTGAGGAAACCTGCATGTCTGAGAGTTCTATAATGTTCTCGAAGATATGTAAAATCTGCCAACCCGCACTGGGCCAGTGGACTATGATGAACTATGGCCTAACCCTTCTCACACTGAGAAGAGGCCCGGTCCCAGCAGTGGGACAGTTTAATACAGGGCTGATATTATTATTATTATTATTATATTCATTTTAGGCTAGCTTTTGACCACGTTTCGCTCGCTCGGGAACAGATTTTTTTTTTCGAGATAGAAGTTCCTTCTCTGTACCCCTGAAAACGTGTATACGAAATTTCATGATGATTTGTCGAGTAGTTAATGTTGAATTATATACATTTATACATGCAAAAATTAATTAATTATTATATTTAACTATTTACAATCATTGCACCTTAGTAATTGTATAATATAACATCATACAATATAAGTAGGTAGTAGTCAAATACTTTACAGTTTGATTAGCTATAAAAGACGTAGCAATACTGCTGTCTATCACTTCTTGTTGTGAGCTGTAAGTGAACGGACATATAAAACTTCCTCGTGTCAAAGTATAAAATAAATAGTTAAAGTGTCTGTACAGTGTGTTATTTAATCCATAACCTCTAATAGTTAAGGCCTAAAAGCGTAACAAACAAACTCACATTCACATTTATAATATTAATTAGGATGTTTTGCTTCGCAATCTTCGAAGATATTACCAATTTGAAAGAAAACCCAAAAAAAAATTTTTATAGTATCACAAAGCATTAAAATTTTAATTTGGCAAACACTTTTGAATCTTTGCCTATCGCTCGCCTACTTAACTGTACCTACATTACATTAAACACTGATCACTAATGCCATATCTATGTCTCCAGGCTTCTCTCGTGCCTAATATTGCAATTCAAGCGTCGAGTACATGGGCACATAGGGTTGCAGCGTGCAAATGGATTCCACTTACCGATTGTCCACCCGTATGGCCGTATTCTGATACGAATCGGTGAGATAAATCTTTCATATATATCTTTAATGACATGGGATTTAAATATTTGTAGGTTATTGCACTTGTTAAAACGTTAATATTATATATGAAAAAGAAGTAAGTCAGATAGAAGTAGTAACACACACACTCTATCTAACTTGTCGAACCATATTTATAAAATACTCCATACTCTTTTATTGTCTTTTGTCTCTTTGATCTAGGAGTAATTTTTGTGTCGAGGTGGACTATAGACATAACGAACACCATGCCTCGAAGCAGACTTTTATAGCACAAACAATTTTTTGTCTCGTATGGGGCTCGAGCTAATGAAACTCAGCGTAACGGCAGTTCGAGGCGACCACTAAACCACTGCACCCCGTCCGTGCCGTCAAAAACATATGAACAGAGATCCTAATCCACTGACTTAACCAGCCATATTTATAAAAATATTACTTACTAATACTAGTTACCCTTCCACTGAAAAGTTCGCAAATCCATGATCAATATTTAACTATTGGTCAAAGGCCCGCCACTGTTACTTAACTATTGTTAAATTACCACTCATCGTTGATTAATCCTTATAGGTAATTAGATATATAGGGCTAGTGTAAATAACATTGACAAATAAGTTGCTTAATAAATAAGCGATAGCTCAGTGGGGAGACCAACAGACTGCAATGCAAAGGGTCTCGGGTTCGAACCCACGTCGCGCACCTCTGACTTTCGGAAGTTATATGACTTTTCGAAATTATGTGCGTATTGATTGACAATTATCGCCTGCTCCGTGCCTCGGAGAGCACGTTAAGCCGTCCGTCCCGGCTGCCATGAACATCTATGGCAGTCGTTATTGGGAAAGTCAGTACCCTCTAATATCCTGACACTGGTCTAGCCTTAGGGTATCGTTAGCCTTCGGGTTGCGGAGGTCAGGTAGCAGCCGCTCCGTGTAAAAACTGATATCCAGTCAAATCTGGTTAGACTAGAAAAGCCGACCTCAAGTGACTTGGGAATAATAAAATAAAGGCTAAGGGAGAAGAAGCTTAATAAATAAGACTTATCAACGCCTAGTGCAAACCAGAAAACAATTTGCCTTACCTAAAAATCGAACCCATGCCCTTACGATAGCATGCAAATATGTATACGAGATTAACAACACCAAACCCGCATATATAAAGCAAAAAGTAGCGTTCAATTAAAATATAATTATAATTTTATCAGCTTTACCACTGACGGGCTCGATTAGAGGGCATAGTTCACCACGCTGACCCAGTGCTGGTTGACAAACTTCACATATCTTTATGGAGAACTCTCAGACATGTAGGTTTCCCCACAATGTTTTCCTTCGCCGAAGGAACGCCGAACAGAAAAAAAATAAAAAAACTTATTAATACATGCATAACTTCTAAAAGTTAGAGGCCTTAGAATCAAACTCGAGACCTCAGCGTGACAGTCCAACGGTCTCCCACTAAGGTATTGCTGCTTGCTACAAACATATATTAATAACAAAAATAAACTCACCCTGGTATCAAACCCCTAACCTTTTAGGTCAGTATAATATTAGTTTTCAGTAACCCGAACGATAAGTGCGATTCGTCCGCTCTATTAGTTCACGGTCGCGGGTTCAATTTCCGTTTGGGACAAAAATCTGCCCGCCCAACATATTTGTTCCGAGTCTGTATGTTGGTACAGACGATTTATGTAGCTGTATCCGTGAAATAGGAAATTTTGTGGAAGTTGTGCCCCTTAAAACCTTATACAAAAAATAACGTAGTGAAACGAATTCCTTATATTTACAAATAATATAAATAATATTGACTTCTGTTTACGCGAATGTTATTCATTGAAATTAAACTACTATATACGGATTTTATCGCGTTATTTATTTTACACTTTATTACAACATTTTGAAACTGTTACACTACTACTACTAGATACTATTAAACTTTACAAATTTTAAGCTAATTAAATTATTAAAACTATATGATTTTAGAAGCTTTTAAACCTGGCACCTATTCAATTTTTTTACCAGCACCGACAATCATGAATATTATTTAAGTGGTGGTAAAAAGTCGTTGGATTTGCGATGAGTGATTTGCAAGCTGTGCTAACACTAGCTACAACATTTTAGAAACCTTCGTTACGTTACATTCATACATAGACCACGCCGGTTTCTTAAGAGTCTCTGCCTATAATATAAATTTAGACTTACCGATTACCCAGAAGAGTAAACGAAGATTATGGATATGCACTTATTACTATCCAGATAATGATATCTTTCTAGCTTTATTTACTGTCATCACATTTTTTACTGCCGCTCATCAGCATTTTCAATATAGGATACACTTGAGCCCACCATAAAAAAAATGTGACAAAGGGGAAAGTTCAGAACAAATTTTGTTGTAATTATTATATATTGTATCTTGCAATTTCGGTTATTAATTACTATAGTTATTGTTAACCCTTCTCGTTAAGATAGACAGCTTGTGTTAGCACTGTTTAGGATTTGAACCTAGGATTTCTCGATCGTGAATCCAACGCCTTTTTACCGCTTTGATCTTATCGCGTACATCCCTTTTGCTTCATTTTCACTGTAATTTTTTAACATTTCGGAAAAATCCATACACCTTTCTCCAATCTGGTCCGAGAACATTTACCTAAATCTTCTAACTATGCCTTTTCCATTTGCTTTATACATTGGTGATTCTTTTGTCTTATATTCTATATAATTACTAGCTGTCCCGATAGAGGTTGTCCTGTACACAAAAAAAAACCCACATCTAAACTATCCTCGAATCCACATGAACACACACAATTTTTTTTATCAAAATCCGTCCAGCCGTTTGTGAGGAGTTCAGTGACATACACACGTACAGTAGAATTATATATATGAAGATTATAACATATTTTATAATGTGAACTTTAACTTGAACTTGATCTTTGTCATGATATTTACTAATTTAAGTGACTATTATGTTCTAAATTAAAAAATACAGATATTATTAAACCGAAGTTGTAAGCTGAGATATATTACATGCACATTTCGTAGGCTGTAGTTTAGTTGACACGCAATAATGAGCCTATTGCTGATAATATATGCTATATATGAACGCTAAACGTTGAAATGTGCAGTTTAAAATGGTTTCGTCCAGAATACCGGCGTGTTGAGCCGTCGGTAGTAAACACTAGAGCGGCGCCAGCGTGACACGGCGCACGCATTAGGGAGTGCTGACTCGAGATGCTCTAAAGTTGAGGGTCATTCAATGAAGCACCGCTCGCACCAGATCACAGAATACTGACTTAATAAGTAGATATTAAAGTGAATTTAAATTGCAATCGGTTTATTAATAATAATGTGATATTATTGTTATAAAAAGCAATATAGCAATGAGTTTATAACTATATCTTTTTCAAAAGCAATATTCTATTGTAAAAGAAATAAAAGCAATTCAAATATGTATTCTTTTTACAAATTAAAATTAGACCCCAACAGCGCGAGCCAAGCGAGCGGACCGAGCTTGCCGCGGCAGCGGCCGGCGAAGCGCCAAACAAGTAATTTTTTGTTAATAATTACTTGCCAAAAAAGAATTTGCAAACTGAAAATTGCTATAAGTAGTTTTGACACATTTTTTTTGCCAAATGAAAATTTGCGAAAAATAGTTTGCGATGTGATGTTTTGGGAAAAGTTTTTTGTCCATACATTAGTAATCCTCCGTTATGATATTTTCCTTCCCAGTATTGCGATATAGCGATAATTGACTATAAACATAACGGTTATAGTTAAAATATATCTGTTTATTTCCAATGCTTCGTCCGCGTGAATACCATGTGATAAAAAACTGAATCACATATATACCAGGATGTGAAAAAATGGCCATGGGTTTCTTGCCTGCTCCTTTTATGAAAACTCTACTACTCGATCTTCCTTTGTTCAATGCAGAATTTTATTTTATTATAATTATTTATTATAAATGTTTATCGACATGTACACGATAAATTTACGCATTTTTAAATTTATCAATATTTTTGGTATGACTTAAATAAAAATATCATGTGTTAAAATAAAATATCATGATTAAGTTTCAAAAATCCAAACTATAAAAACAACCTGATTCACATTTATAATATTAGTACCTACGATAAAACACTAACTCAATACACAGTTCATCTTCTTATTGCGCTTCTACGCATTTAGTTTTCTGGTATATGGCCCTACTCGCATAGTTGTGCACAATTATGCGCCGGAGTTACCCTCCCCCCACGCCCCTCCCAACAGGTATGTTCGTGCAGAATAGTTCCACAACTTTATCCGTCTCGTGTTATTTACAACTAAGTTTGAGCATATATGACTAACCGTCGGGCTTATTCCGTAGCGTTGTTTAATAACTAGTGGAATATTAATTTATTCTAGAAATATATACAGACTATAGAGCTGAAGAGTTTGTTTGGACGTGATATTCTCAGAAACGGCTCGCCTAATCTGGGAAAAGTTTTTGCGTTAGATGGATGATTTATAAAGGAAGGTAATATGCTATTTATAATATTACACTGCAGCCTAAGGAGACGCAGCTGTAATCATACCTAAAACCAATCTAATGTGGTTAAAACCACAAGGATCTGCTAGGAGTATATATGTTTTTATTCTTTATTTCAAGTAATATTATAAATATGCATGTTTGTAAAGATGTTTGGATATTCGCTTCTTAATTATGTACGCATAAACTGTTAATGGAATTTGGTGACGACTTCGATGGCGTAGTGGTTAGTGTAACCGACTGCCACGCCTGAGGTCGCGGGTTCGATTCCCGCACAAGTCAGTGTTTCTATGTATAATATGTATGTATTTACAAAAAAAAAAAAGTATTTAAGTATGTTTATCCATTGTCTAGTACCCATAGTACAAGCTCTGCTTAGTTTGGGCTAGATGGTGTTGTGTGTATGTGGTAGAATAATATATATTATTATATTATATTATATATTATTATTTATTTTTATTTGCTATACCTAATTTTATTTGATTTATTAGTAATATAACATTTACAATATATTTACATTATTAATTTTATATTTATATTTGATTGTTAAAATTTCCTGGATTTTGATATAATTTAATTGTTAAACTTAACTTTAATATTGATATTTCGTCACTTTCAATATTTATCTTTGTTTCTTATGTCATATTATTTATGTAATGTTTAAAATGTAATGCATGCTGAATTCACCTGTAATTAGTTATGCAATTGGTTAGACTCAAAATGTTTGTCTTATGTGTATGTGATATTGTAGTAACTGTTGGTGAATCTTAATAAATAAATAAATAAATAAATAAATAAATAAATATAGTAGTGGACACATAGGATACTTCTTATACTAATATACTTTCTCTTGTTATTTACGCAAGCAAGTTACTGGCAAATGCTAGTGCTTGCAAAAACTGTAGAGAAGCTATGTTTGAACGTAAAATATATGAAATAGTAATTACGGGTTTTGGATTCCAAACTTATGTTTACTTTCGACGATATTGACGAATGCTCACTCCAGATACTATACTTCCTAGTACAAAAAGCACCTACCAAAATCATATAGCTTACGAAACACACAAATCAATTTGTCTAATTGCAATAAGGCATAATGAAATCAGTTCTCGCTACAATGAAACCATAAAGCCGGCGTGTTTAGCGTCGAATCAATTCACAGTAGAACAACCACAGCCTAAATAAATAATTGATTTGTGGCAGTGGGCCACAGAAATCTATCAATTATTCCGTCTGTGGGTTTTAACGCGACCGCTACTAAACACCACAATCTGTTGTTTTAGAAAAGAATTACAATGCTACAGTTTCGCATCATTGCATTTAGCACACACAGTCTCACATTTATATCACTGAAGGGATAAACAGAGGTGTAGTACGTCCACAAGCCATCAAATATGTTTTGTAGGTTCCATGTAGTATAAATAAGATGGCTAGTCTTTTCTGGACACTGTTCCACACTCCGTTAAGTTACAGTACCCGCCGAGAGCAGCGATAGCTCAGTGGGGAGACCAACAGACTGCAATACAAAGGGTCTCGGGTTCGAACCCACGTCGCGCACCTCTGACTTTCGGAAGTATATGACTTTTCGAAATTATGTGCGTATTGATTGACAATTATCGCCTGCTCCGTGCCTCGGAGAGCACGTTAAGCCGTCGGTCCCGGCTGCCATGAACATCTATGGCAGTCGTTATTGGGAGAGTGTCGACACAAAACATCCCACTGGGTCGTAGTGTCACCGGTCTGTACTGAGTGGCCCCCACATAAGATACATACATAAGATACAGTACCCGCCTATATTTTGTATTTTTATTTGTAATTAAACTCCCTTTTCCGCATTTGAACTCCAAGTTGGTCCATTATGCGTGAGAGTCGGCCGGTTATGGAGATAGCCAGCCCAACTCGGCCCAGAAGCCAGAAGGTTCCCGGGGTCTTCACAGGCTTCGCGGAGTGACCTCGGGTTGTGCTGTTACTTCCACACATTCCAGGATTACATGGGCAGCAGATTCTTCTTCGGTCAGACATCCCCTTCAGAGTGGGCTGTCTGTTGCTCAGATGTTGTACAGATGTTTGTTCAGGGGACAGTGTCCTGTTAGGATCCCCACGATGGTCGTACCCGCATATAATAGGTTGTAATGCTAAGGCATCAGTTGCATCCTAGGGACACAGCTGCAAGAAAAAGAATGCTAGAGGTAGGAATGTGAGCCAACGCAAGTTTTGCTTACCAGATAAAACGCAGTGAAGTATGACTACAAATATACGCCGGCTTTCTGTAAAAGTTTGGTACTTCATGGCACAGCCAACAATTTCATAAAAAAATCCGTAGAGTTGAATAAACCAATGTACCTTATTGTAACATATCAATATCAATCAATGTACAAAATGTTTTCTTTTAAGTTAAGTCAAAATCAAGTCGCGTATAGTCAGTCTTAGTTAATGTTATACATTGGCATAAAACTTCCAGTATAGTACCAATATCAGCGCCTAACACAATGCTTTTGTTTCTACGATAACATGGTTAAGACAGGTTAATAAGAATTTTACGCATTATATTTCATTAAACGAACAGATGATAATAGGTATAAGTAGGTATATGAAATGATTAAAATATATTTTTAATGCTATTCATACAATTACTTCAAATATAATAAATTCATTAATTAAATAAACATCATAAGACATCGCGAAGATATACATGCACAGCTGCGGTCGACGATCATATTATCTGCCGTCCGCTAACTAAAAACCGCTAAGTGGTGGTTTTATATATGGCAGATATCAGTTATATTTAGCCAAACGTGACTCGACTCGATCCAAAATCGTTTTACACACGCCTATCTGTGCGTATGCATTCATTTTGGCGTGGTCTATTATACCTGTGTTAATTGTATTTTAACAGGGCAGGTACCAGAAATGCTTCTAGAACAATTTATGATCCCAGTTTATAAAACTATATATACATATCTGCAGCGTAGATTTTGTAGAAACTTGATAAAAATAATCATAGTTGCAAGTAAACATTATTGTATTACGATATAAAACACTAGCGACCCGTCCCGGCTTTGCACGGGTACAAAACCTTAACAAATTATATACGTAAACGTTCCTCATAATTCACTCTGTCTATTGGTGAAAGCCGCATGAAAATCCGATCAGTAGTTTTCGAGTTTATCGCAAACATACAGACAGAGAGACAGACGCGCGGAGGATTTTGTTTTATAATATGCAGTGAACTATCACTAAACTAAACGTAAACTAGTTCAATTGTACATGTTTCGTCATAATCTAGTGATTATGACGAAACATGTACAATTGAAGTAGTTTTCTCTCTATTACCAATAACTTGAAGTGTTGCGTGTAATATAATCTATATATTAATACGTGAATCAAAAACTTTGTACCCCTTATTACGAAAATTGCGCTGACGGAGGAGTATGAAATTTGGCACAGTTAAAGTTTATATGGAGGAGTGGCGAATCCTAATATTTATATAAAATATGCATTAGAAATACAGTAAATTTATGGGAAAACACTACACGCACACTACCATGCATTTGACACACGCCGTCGAAGCGCGTAACTATGGTTACATATATTAATATACATATAATGACATATCAGCAATATCCTACAAGCAAACTTTGGTCGAATTTCGAGCACTAGGCGACCGTTAGTTATTTATAAATAGGTGCTTAATATCTGGATATTCTTTTTGTATATTATTATTGTTGTCGGCCTCCATGGCGTAGTGGTTAGTGTAACCGACTGCCACGTCTGAGGTCGCGGGTTCGATTCCCGCACAAGTCAAACATTTGTGTGCATGAACATGGATGTTTGTCTTGGTCTAGGTGTTTCTATGTATAATATGTATGTATTTACAAAAAAAAAGTATCTATGTATGTTTATCCATTGTCTAGTACCCATAGTACAAGCTCTGCTTAGTTTGGGCTAGATGGTGTTGTGTGTATGTGGTAGAATATTATATTATTATATTATATTATATACATAATATGGATGGATAAGCAGCAACTGCAGGTTATCTTGCTACAATCCTATGACTGCGAATAAGGCGTGTTATCTCTATCCGCTATCTATTGAGGCGCTCATAGCCAGTTGAACTCACTGATCGGTAAACGATTAGCGAGGTTAAGCAACGTTGGGAGCGTACATTCTATAGATGAGTGACCGCTTAGTGGTATTTCATCTGAGCGTCTCCGTGCTTCGGAGGACACGTAAAAAGTCGGTCCCGGTTGTTGCCAAATTGACAGCAGTCGTTAAGCCATGTCAAAGGACTACAGGTGGCTTGAACAACTGTTGACAACAGGTTGGCCACTAACCACATGAAAAGAAGATTCCATTATCTGGTCTGGGAACGCTTTCCCAGGTTTTTGCGAATGTACTATATGTCGGATCTACTTTGTAACTCAAATAAATCTTATTTGTTGACTGTAATAAATAGCGTTTCTAATCTATCAAATAGGTTTAACTCATTTTCAAGTAATTACAAGCCTCCCTAATGGTTACTGAAATAGCATATACATTAGTAATAAAATAATTACCTTATCCAAGGTAAGAGACGCGTCGAACAACAATAAAAATGTCGAAGAATTGTAACACCCCGGGTTTCCCGCAAATAGGAACGCAACCTGATTCCGATCCGACCCGCATAAACCTCAAAAGGCACTTCACAACAAAGCCCAATTGTGGGCAAACGTTCACTCGTATTTGTCCAGAAGTACACTTGACCAGCGGCAAAAATATAGCGGAAAACGTCACCCCTTCGGCCTTTTTTCAGTGCTGTAACATTAAGATCTACCATTTTGAGTCGCCCAGATGGAATAATTTAATAGAGGAACGTTTTACCCGCGGACCATTTCCGTAGCTTACTTTTACGTTTTTTTTTCTTCTTTCTTCTTTTTACGTAAAATGTTAGACTTTGTTACGTTTTACTTTGGATTTTCGTTCGTAATTAAAGGCCGCCTTAAGTTTCTCTGACTCTTTTATCTGATAATTTTGAAATGTATTATGTAGTGTTTATTTAATTTTCTCATCTGAATTCCGACTGATGATGTGAGATGTTGGGAACATAGTTTAGATGATGTAGCTGGCAGGCAATAGTGTCTTAGGAATTTTGAGTGAGGCAAACTTTTTAGTCCACTGGTATAAGTGGGAACATTTTTGGCGTTCGTTAGACCTCGAGTTTGTTTTATGAGTTAAGTTTCCTATTAAACCAGTCCATCAAACACTAGTTAGATTATTATTAGTATTATAAATAAGTGTATCTGTCAATTATGAATCTTTAGATAAGAGATACTAGAGATAAAGTTGGTGTCGGCTCCCTTCTTATAAAATATTCTGTTCGCCCCTTATTCGTGGCCACGATCGCCCCTTCACAGGGGGCGAACGGCACATTAATATTTAATTATTTATTTTGGTGTAGCTGATCGCCCCGTACAAGGTTTTTATAGAAATTTGAAGTATCTAAGTACAGTCAGCCGAAATAAAATAATGTAATACTGAATATACTGATAAAGTATTATTTAAATACTCAATTTGTAATCGTTTTACTTGCGTTATTTGTAAGTACAACGTACCTCGTTTACCTGTTTTAAAATCATTAAAAACTTTTGTAATTTCTGAACAATGGTGCGATAGACAAAATAAGATAAAATAATTAATAATAATAATTGTAGATCTCTATCGCTAACATTTCTAATTGTAGTTTTCATCGGCTGGTAATCGGAGGCTATACTGAGTATCTAAAATTCCACGGGGCGAACGGATACACTTAGGTAATCAGGGGCGAAACTCAAGGGGCGAACAGAGCCGACACCATAAAGTTATAAGATAAGATTTAAAAAATATTGAGATTTTGGTAATTACATTTATTTTTTATCACCACAAAGTGTGAAATTACATGTAAGATGGGATTAGGCCCGCCTTTCAATGTAAGAAATATGGATGTATTTAATACATGTCAGCTTGCCCTTTAGACGATAATTATATAAGTTGAGTATAAATCAGGATCTAGTTTGTTATATATATTTTGCTAATGTTAAGAATAAATGAGAAATTATATCAGGGTTTGGTGGCTTGAGGAGGTAATGGCTCGCTCGAGTTATTAATGCCAATTCTTGGTGGATATAAGCCGACAAGATTTTAATTATCCTCCCGTCGATTTCTTACTTTGCTCCCTTTGTCGAAGTTCGCTGCATCTTTAAAGCCTAGTAATGTTGTCTGTATATTACATTTTAACTGCCTCCGTGGCGCAGCGTTAGTGAATGCGACTGCTGTGCATGAGGTCTCGGGTTCGAATCCCGGGTCGGGCCAACAAAAGGTTATTGGGATTTCTGTTAAGAAATCTCAATAGCAGCCCAGAGTTAGGAAGTTGGCGGCGTTAGACGTTAGCTTGTACTAGGGGTTCCGTGCCTCGGAAAGCACGTAAAGCCGTTGGTTCTGCACCTGATCTCTCTCCGGTCGTGTCGGATTACCGTCCCATCGGATCATGAAAAAGAGGGAATAGAGAGAACACTTGTGTTTGTGCACACGCTTCTTCTTCTTCTCCTTAGCCTTTATTATTCCCAAGTCACTTGGGGTCGGCTTTTCTAGTCTAACCGGGTTTGACTGGATATCAGTTTTTACACGGAGCGGCTGCCACCTGACCTCCGCAACCCGAAGGCTAACGATACCCTAAGGCTAGACCAGTGTCAGGATATTAGAGGGTACTCACTTTCCCAATAATGACTGCCATAGATGTTCATGGCAGCCGGGACCGACGGCTTAACGTGCTCTTCGAGGCACGGAGCAGGCGATAATCGTCAATCAATACGCACATAATTTCGAAAAGTCATATGACTTCCGAAAGTCAGAGGTGCGCGACGTGGGTTTGAACCCGAGACCCTCTGCATTGCAGTCTGTTAGTCTCCCCACTGAGCTATCGCTGCTATTTGTGCACACGCTTATGCACTATAATATCTCCTGCGCAGCTGGCCAGCCTTGCCAGATTGGCCGCCATGAGCGAAATTCGGTCTGGAGGACATTATTATTGTTATTATATTCCATTTACTCGACAATAAAAAATGATAGCATATCACTTGCTTCATGAAGCTAGCCTATTACAGTATAAAAAAAAAGAAGCTGTTCATGACCCTTTACTGAGTTAAGTACTGCCGCTACCGATTCCTTAACAGAAAAATTCAGTTACACTTTGCGCGACCTAGGTCATGAACTTAGAACGTTATGATTGAACGCAACCAATCGCAAACTTAATGCATGAAGCCAATTAGGTAGTAGTTTTGATTAAACAAGACAAGAACTATGTTTTAAAAATTAAATGTTCTTTGAACCATCCAAATAGAAGTACTAAGTTGTTCCTAAAAGCGGATATAGCTCAGGTTAAGGTATGGGACTTGCGATCCAGAAAGTGTGAGTTCGATACCTATTTGATATACTACCTTCGTAAACCTACTCCGGATACAAGCATTACTTTAAGCTGAAGAGGTTAATAAAAATTCTAGTGTTATTTCTAATTTAATTTTGTAGTAGTTGAAGCATAAGAGCAGAATAAATGCTGTAGAAATGAGAGCGCTGAGAGACATATGCGGTGTGACTCTGAAAGATAGAATAAGGAATACTGTGATTAGAGCGAGATGTGGCATGAAAGTGGATATAGTGATAAGAATAGAAAAGGGTATGTTCTGGTTTGGGCATGTAGAAAGAATGTACGAGAAAAGACTGACTAAGAAAGTTTATAAGGCTAGTGTGAATGGATTAGTCGTAAGAGGCTGACCTAGGCAAACGTTTCTTGACCAGATCAGAGACGTTCTAGACAAAGGCCAGGTTAAGAGCACCTTAAACCGGCGAGCGTGTATTAGGAATGTGATGAAAGTGAATGAAGCCAGAGAAGTGTGTCAGGATCGTAGAAAATGAAAATACCTGGCTACCCCTCTGGGAAACAGGTGTGAATCTATGTATGTTTGTAATTTTGTAATAATCTTTACAACAAAATACATCTATTTTCCAGAATTCTCATTCTAATACTACTGTCTCCTACAAGAATCACCACTACAGTGGCTTTCATTAATCCCCGCAGCCGAACACTAGTTGGACAAGCGACTAATCCAGAGATTAGGCCAGTCGTTCGAAGTTTCCAGGCTTCTTCAATATTCGTTTCACAACCGAATATTGCGGTGCACTAAAGATTAAGTACGAGCGTTTAAACTGACGATGTGCAGAATATATAAACACCGTTTTTATACGTCATACATTTATTTTTATAATTTTATTAATTATATTTTCTAATACTAAATATGCACACTAGCTCACATATAAAATACTTGCTGCACCTCGCGGTTTCACGCATGGAAGTCCCGATGCCGTAGGAATATCGGGACAAAAAGTTTATGTGTTTATACAGGTCTCCAGCTATCTACATATCAAGTTTCATTGCAATCGGTTCAGTAGTTTTTACGAGAAAGAGTAACAAACATACATCCATCCATCCATCCGTTCATCCATCCTCACAAACTTTTACATTTATTTTAATAATAATATAATATATTTTATGACATACACACAACACCATCTAGCTCAAACTAAGCAGAGCTTGTACTAGGGGTACTAGACAATGCCGCGTGGGGGCCGCAGCGGCACACGCTTTCGGCCATAATAGGCGGAGATCTCTCCCTGCCGAGCGTGATCAACGCCATGCTCGACGGCGAGAGGTCGTGGCAGGCAGTGGTCTCCTTCTGCGAAGCTGTCATGGCGCAGAAGGAGACCGCGGAGAGGGTCAGGGAGAACAACCTCCTCGCTGATCCTCTCCGGCGCAGACGGACGGGAGCGAGAAGGAGGCGATTTGCCCGCCTTTTCGCTCCTGTATAGTGGGGTCACTGGTACAGAGTCGGGGGACTCTCTACCGGCTTGCACGGCCCCACACGTCTGAGGGATGGCCTTGGTGAGAAAGGGCTTCCCTCCACAGGTGCTGAGGCCCGGTCACCATCAGCCGGGCCAACCGCCGGGGCGGGATGGTGATTGCTAACGCGACCCCATCCCGCCCCACTTCGTCGGCGGAGGGACTGCTCACCCCAGGTTTTTAGTGTGTATACCGACCCCTTCAGGGGCGGAGAGTCTCACATAACCATCGTTCCCCCCCCGGGGGAGGGGGTATCCATAAAGGATTTTCCTGGGTAAAAAAAAATAAAATGGTACTAGACAAAAATAATAGGCGGAGATCTCTCCCTGCCGAGCGTGATCAAAGCCATGTTCGGGGGCGAGAGGTCGTGGCAGGCAGTGGTCTCCTTCTGCGAGGCTGTCATGGCTCAGAAGGAGACCGCGGAGAGAGTCAGAGAGAACAACCTCCTCGCTGACTCTCTCCAGCGCAGACGGACGGGAGCGAGGAGGAGGCGATTTGCCCGCCTTCTCGCTCTTGTATAGTGGGGTCAGTGGTACAGAGTCGGGGGACTCTCTACCGCCTTGCACGGCCCCACACGTCTGGGGGATGGCCTTGGTGAGCAAGGTCACCCCTCCACAGGTGCTGAGGCGCGGTCACCATCAGCCGGGCTAACCGCTGGGGCGGGATGGTGATTGCTAACCCGACCCCATTCCGCCCCACCTCGTCGGCAGAGGGACTGCTCACCCCAGGTTTTTAGTGTGTATACCGACCCCCTTCAGGGGCGGAGAGGCTCACATAACCACTCTTCCCCCCCGGGGGAAGGGGTATCCATAAAGGATTTCCTGGGTAAAAAAAAAATTTACTAGAAAATGGATAAACATACATGTATACTTTTTGTAAATTCATACATATTATACATAGAAACACCCAGACCAAGACAAACATCCATGTTCATGCACACAAATGTTTGACTTGTCTGAATTTATAACATCAGTAGTAGCTACTAAAGAGATACGCCATGAATTTCTTAAATGTATGTATTTCTTAAAAGCCCTAAACTAGCTTTTCCATTATTCAATTATTTACAATTTTATTGATTATTGAATTTTCACGTGGCCATGATTATTCGTAACTATTTTACAAAACGAAATATTTTGAGTCTACACGTAAGTACATACATTCGCTAAATCATTCATAACTAGGTTGATAAAAGTGCTTTTAGGTAAATTGAAATTATCGATGCCGGTACTGTCTCGTGGTTGGGATTGGATGTTGATTTCAATACCACGGAGATTTATAAATGTCACCAATGTAAACTGTGATGAACACGAAGGTCACAGGAATAAAAAACTATAGTCATAATTATCAAGAGACACAATAATATTGTCCGGTTGAGATCTTATATGGGATTAATTTTTGAAGAAATGTTATAAAGTCTTCAGCGAGAAAAGGAAAATATCTGCGGTGGGAATTCGCTTGTGTAAGATGATAGGCTCACAGACGTGAGTAATCGACATTCAAAGTCTTTACTTCTCCTGTGCCAGAACCTCAGTCACCTTTAAAACATTGTGTCTCGCATGAATCTTCTTTAGGGTTAATCATCGCGCCACCTCTTTTTCATAAATAAGGCATTAGTTTATCATTCTGTTACTACTGGCAAAGTGCCACGTAAATGATTTTAACCACTAAATACGAAACCCATAACTACATCTCGTTGTACATCCTAATTGAGTCGTCGTAATAAATCGTCATTACCGTCGACATGATTCCCGTAAAGCGACACATATTGGATAGCGATAAAGCATTGAAAAACATAGCATTTGGCACAATTTACGTGCCGCCCGCGATTTACGCCGATGAGATATGTACGAGTGAGTTACGACCCTCGATACCGGGTGGCGGTATTACGTGACGCGCCCGTATGTGACATACAAGAGAGTTACGTTTTCAGCCAATAAATACTGTTATTATAAATGGGTAATATTTCTTTATTTCCTTGTTGTTGTTATATTTATACTGTTATTTTTAATTGCCTTTTTGCTTTTGATTAAATGTTTTACTGAATTATGTTTTCTGAATCCTAATACAGAAGATGTATAAAAAATGCTAAGACATTTTCTTTCAATATCAAATTTTACGTCTCTTACATATAAATATAAACCTTTAATACTGAAAATATTTTTTTAATAAATCTAGTCAACCATTTAGATTTTTATTTATGTATCTGGTTGTTTCTTCGGGCATGACGCAAATACCACTGAACAGATTTTAATGCGCTTATAATAGCTAAGTTATTTAGAAATCAATTTAATATACATAGTACATATAAGCTTGTTTTGCAACCGTATTAATTATCATTTATACGGTTGCACCGGTATTTTGTAGTAGACGAACTAGCAATCTATATATCTATATATACTAATATTATAAAGCTGAAGAGTTTGTTTGTTTGTTTATTTGTTTGAACGCGCTAATCTCAGGAACGATTGGTCCAAATAGAAAAAATATTTTAGTGCTGGATAGCCCATTTATCGAGGAAGGCTATAGGCTATATAACATCACGCCACGACCAATAGGAGCGGAGCACCAATGAAAAACGTTGCATAAACGGGGAAAATTCTCTTATGTGAAGCAGAAAAAGTTACGTGGGTCAGCTAGTTATAATATAAAATCGATTATTTGAGAGTGTTCTAACACTATTAAAATATGTAACTTTGGGTGATTGTTTTCGTAATCATTCAAAACTGCTATTAAGATAGCATGTCCTTCGATGCTATCTTAATAATATTTTACATAGGCTACTAAAGGAATGTGAAAGTATATTTAATAATGCAATATTAATATTCATTGAACTTGTAGCATAACTTTACTCTAATATTTGTTAATCGTTTTCTTTTTTAATTGAAAATAAATTTATTCAGATTAGGTTACAAGGTAACCCTTAGGAATGTCAAAGTTACACAAATTTTTATGCGAATTTACATTTCCTGCCACGTTCAGCAAAGCAAGGGTGTAGGGCTCATGAGAAGAACGGGCAAGAAATTCATACTCATACAACATACAACTCGTCATAATATAATATGGGACCCTGAATCGATTTTAACCCAAAACACCTCTTTTTAAGACAATTCTAAGTGCCAGGATGACATCTACGGCATCTGGCCCTACCACTATTAAATGAACTTAGAACCTATCTGAAATGGTAGTGTAATAATACATCGTAGTTTACCCCCTCGTGGATATACTCATGTACATATACATACATACATAGATAGGGGTAGGCGGAGACTACGGATTTCCATTTGCTACGATCCTGACACGCTTCTCTGGCTTCATTCACTTTCATCACATTCCTCATACACGCCCGTCGGTTCAAGGTGCTCTTAACCTGGTCTTTGTCAAGAACGCCTCCGATCTGATCGAGAAACGTTCGCCTAGGTTTTCCTCTTGCGACTGTTCCATTCACACCAGCCTTATAAACTTTCTTGGTCAGTCTTTCCTCGTCCATTCTTTCTACATGCCCAAACCAGCTTAACATACCCTTTTCTATTCTTGTCACTATATCCACTTTTATGTCGCATCTCTCTCTAATCACACTATTCCTTATTATATCTTTCAGAGCCACACCACATATATTTCTCAGCGCTCTCATTTCTACAGCATTTATTCTGCTCTCATGCTTTTTTTCCCATACCCAACTTTCACTTCCATACATAAGTGTGGGCACTAATAGTCCTCTATGAACAGCCAAACGTGCCTTTTCGGATACATTTCGGCTGTTATAAAAGCGCGTAGAGCTCCATTCACTTTGTTGCCAGCGATCGTTCTCCTTTCAATAAAATATACTCATGTAAGTCTGATAAAAAGTATTTTTGTATAAATTCACATAACAATTCAAGCAATCTCTATTGCCATCATATGTAATAAGAACACCATCTAGTGCGCGATACGCCACGTATGTCATCCGAATTATTCTCGTGTTATAGCAATGAAAGATGGCGGCTACCGCGGAACGGAACTGTATTATATCGTGCCTGTTCTGCTGAGGAACTGTGTGTTATGATAGTTTTAGTGCCACATATCTTATTATGAGATATCGTTACACCCGACGTGGAGCTTGGATGTCATTAGAATAACAACTTTTATAAGAATAAGAAATATATAGGACTGAATGTTTATTATATACTACCATTCCTTACCTCGGATTCGTATGCGTGGAATTTGGGAGGTACCTGTCTATATTTTACTTTCTTTGCGTGTAAGAAGAAGCTGATCTACACATATAGAACTTTAATTTTAGATGGCGTATCAAGATGAAACATGTACCAGATATTTTAATTTAGACCTACAGCAACACAGCTGTGAAAACAGCATTCATTTTCATGCGGGCATTTTTGTGTGATACACAAAAATGCCCGATGATACAGATAAAAGTACTAATAATTATTTATTATTTTGTCTTTTATAGCTCTTGTATAGGCCCCTCACATTCTTTTTTGATAAATATTTCCTATGTACAGACATCGACTAGTTTAAATTTTATTATACGTGTAGATATTAAGTAAGGAGTAGGTATCGGATTTACGATTTTGAGATCGAGAAGTTGAGTTCGATATCGATCCATTTCTTTACTTTTATACCTACTTCTGACCACCATAAGTCTAGCTGACAGCAAATGGTTACCATAGCCTATGTTAAAATAAAAATATGCCATTACTAAAGAAGCTTGACAGTCTCTTGAAATGTATTGTATTAGAATGTATAAGGTATTGTGGGGAGAACGCAATATATTATTGTGACTAAATGGTGTAATTGCCGCAATTCGTTCTATTTAATGTAAAATAAATAAATTAATTACCTTTATTGTGACAGGGTACTTAAGTCTCGCATTATAGCGACTAAAGACTTTTTGAGGGATCCTTAAAATTTTAAGCATTTATATCCTAGCCCATGTCCAGCAGTGGACTGCGGTGGACTGATTGATTGATTGGTATCCTATAGTAAACGGCTACGATATAAAGTATCCTAGGCTTTTTATCACTGCGTATTGTTCACGAGCATGACTTGCTAACCCAAATAGTGGTTTTAACGAGATTAAAAGTAAAACAAATTCCCGTATATTTGAAGTAGAAAATTAAAAAAAATATAGTGCGTACATAGAATTTCGCTCGTAATTTATAACAAAGTGGTTTTATATTTCCAACAAGGCTTTTATACTGTAGAAAAAAATGGTCGGCATTATGAATTAAAGAGAGAGTAAAAGGCCTGTATTACAAAAAATAGGTAATATATTTAGTTAAATTTTTAAGCTGATAGCAAGTACATAATATATAATGGTAAGAATTTACTGTAGATAATGTGTTAAGACAATGTGTTAATGTGCTAAAAGCCTACATTTTGGCAGTTTGACCTGACTTATTTATTTATTTTGGTTTGCTAACAAATGTAACAATAATACATTTTCACAATTATATACACATGAGGTTTGAGACAAAAAGTTACATCCAATTACAAGCAAACACTACATGCACTAATACAGATCCTAGACCTATATTTAATAAAAATTTACAACTAGAACTTATAAAATAGTGAAGTATTTTGTATATTACTTTTCTTACTAATTTGCGAAAGTGAGTAAGAGAATCTGCATATATGTCGACCGAATCATTACAGAGATTGAGTAGCTTGCACAATCGAGGCATAGGAGAAGCAGTGCACAAAAACTGTTCTTCTGAGGATAA
This sequence comes from Catocala fraxini, assembly GCA_930367265.1. NCBI lineage: Eukaryota > Metazoa > Arthropoda > Insecta > Lepidoptera > Erebidae > Catocala > Catocala fraxini. The sequence continues at coordinate 24,686,223 of OV884038.1, forward strand.
AGAGGAGTGATGTGAGACCGAGGGTATTTATATGGAACTCTAATATTAAGTCTAGCCAGCAAATGTGAACAGTCTATCTTGTTACGAATCAGCTTGTACAGGAATACTAGGTCTAAATATTTCCTTCTTGGTTCGAGTGAATCCATATTGATAGTGATACATATTTGGCATAACTGCTATGGAGGTACAGAATATAAAATTGTGTCACTGGAATACTACTGATTTAAGAGTGCTTTCGTCTCAAGGAGCAGAGCCATCGCCTCGTCACTACCTTAAGCCTGGGTGTAATTTATGTCCGTTATTTATATATTTACCTAGTCTTCAGCGATACAGGACTTGATTTTAGGGATTATTATTGTAAGGTGTGTCTTCGCAAAAAAACAAATATTCCTTGCAGTGACTTCATAGCGATTCCTGTGTTGAAAGGTTATTACCGGTCATATAATAGTCCTGGTAGAGCGAGCATCTATAGACTACAGTAATAACTGACTATTAGGTGGACAAAAATCTGGATTGTCACTTGTTGTAAAGAAAGCTTGTAATAGCATAGCTACGCTATGCCATTTTTTACACCCGCACACTCCTACTGTTTATCAATATTGTTTTTAAAAGAAGCTTTGAACAGCACAAATAATACGTTGTGAATATCCAAAGGTTCTTTTTTTTTTTTTACTTTGGGCAATGCTTTGACGCCTACCTCTCCACGGGGTGACGGAGAGGTTATGTCGGGCTCACCGGGGGAAAGATACCCCGGTAATACCGACTAAACCTACCACGGTGATCTCGACATAACCATAGACGGCGGGGCCGCGCGAATCGCTTTCACATGCAATCGCGACCCCGCCGAGGTTTCGGCCCGCCGTGTGAAACGGCAGGCCACTTCACAAAAATACTTCCTCCACTGTCCACCTGGGGGGGACAAATACACGACACAGAGGCGCACGTGGGAACACGCACGCCGCCTCTCGGACCTGGTGCTGAACGGATGGCGCGCAGGCCCACAAAGCCCGCCACCCCCAGGTCAATCCTCAGGGTGGCTGGAGGTCATCTCGCGCCCTCCGGCACCCGGTTCTGCGGTTGGGGAGAGGGTTTAAACGCTCCTTCTCCCACTCCGCCGCCTCCTTGATGGAAATGACTTCCTCACAAAAGGAGGCGACGGCGTTCCACGACCTCTCACTCCGGACCATAGACTGAACTACGGCCGGAAGTGAGAGGGCAATCAGTCCGACTGCCGCGATCAACTCACGGCGCTGCGATGCCCAGGCAGGGCAGTATGCCAAAGTGTGCAGCGCTGTGTCCTCAACAACGTCGCGGCAGTCGCCGTAGTGGTGACAACCGGGCGTCTCTTGCCGGCCTATTCGACACAGGAACTGGCCAAAGAAACCGTGGCCAGTCATTACCTGTGTCAGCCGGAAGGTGAGGGCGCCATGCCGCCTCTCCAGCCACTCCTCAAAGACGAGACTAACCGCCACTGTCGTGGCGTGCCCGGCACTAGAGCGCACAAGTCGTTCCTTCCATTTCTCCACTAGGACCTGGCGAAGCAATGGCTACATTAACCGCTGACTATTAAGCTATGTTATTAACCACCTTCTTTTTTTTTTTTTTTTTTGACCCAGGAAAATCCTTTATGGATACCCCCCTCCCCCGGGGGGGGAAGGGTGGTTATGTGAGACTCTCCGCCCCTGAAGGGGGTCGGCATACACAATAAAAACCTGGGGTGAGCAGTCCCTCCGCCGACGGAGTGGGGCGGGATGGGGTCGCGTTAGCAATCACCATCCCGCCCCGGCGGTTGGCCCGGCTGATGGTGACCGGGCCTCAGCACCTGTGGAGGGAAGGCCTTGCTCACCAAGGCCATCCCTCAGACGTGTGGGGCCGTGCAAGCCGGTAGAGAGTCCCCCGACTCTGTACCAGTGACCCCACTATACAGGAGCGAAAAGGCGGGCAAATCGCCTCCTTCTCGCTCCCGTCCGTCTGCGCCGGAGAGGGTCAGCGAGGAGGTTGTTCTCCCTGACCCTCTCCGCGGTCTCCTTCTGCGCCATGACAGCTTCGCAGAAGGAGACCACTGCCTGCCACGACCTCTCGCCGCCGAGCATGGCGTTGATCACGCTCGGCAGGGAGAGATCTCCGCCTATTATGGCCGAAAGCGTGTGCCGCTGCGGCCCCCACGCGGCACACGCCTCCAGCGTGTGGAGCGCCGTGTCTTCCGGCGCCCCATACTCGTGGCAGGCAGGGGTCGCCTCCTGTCTCGCGATCTGGTGCAAATACTTTCCGAAGCATCCGTGCCCGGAAAGCACCTGCACCAGTCGGAAGGTCAGCGACCCGAATCGCCGCCCTATCCACCCCCGGAGGACCGGGCGAATGGCCTCCACCGTCCACTGGCCCGGGGCCGGTGGAGCCAGGTCCTCCGTCCACCGCCTCAATAGGGCGGTCCGCGCCTGTCGCCGCATGCGTGCGACCTCCTCCCACCCCGGGGGCTCCCCGCGGGACCTCTTCGCCGCCACGAAGTGGTACACTTCGGCGAGGATCGCCGCTTGTAGCTCCCAGGGGGGGTCATGTTATTAACCACCTTGTTCCAACCACTTATTATATTTATTAACCACTTTGATCGCGTACAGTCTAGGAGCTCGCAGCATCGTTATTGGAAATGTCCAAAGGTCATAGCGCTGCTTACCATCAGACGATTCTAGTATGCCGCATTGACCTAAAAGAAAGAAACATCATACCTCACGCCTCCAAATGATTTGTTTTTCCAGTGAAAAGCTGGTATACGTACAAAAACATGCTTGTGTCTGTCGTCGGAACCTGTCGGCCGAACGGACGCGTAATAATCCGGCGGTGTCGCCAGCGGCGCGCATCCATCAACACGCATTAACACGTCAAGCTGAGGTTGGGAAGCACTTGCAGCGAGATCTGACGTCGATCTATCAGCAGGTTGCCTAGAGTTTTGGAATATGGTAAACCTTACATAGGTAAGGTTTATCAGTGAATAAAGTGATATTTTTGTTGAAAAGATAGTGTCGCTCAGTAGTACTAGTTTTACTGAATGAAAGGTATCCTATATCCTTTTTTATATCCCTGACAATGTGCATGCGAAATTTCATGATGATCGGTTGAGTAGTTAAGACTGCGCCGAGCGTAAGACAGATAATCACAGAGCTCGTGCGGCGCATATTCAAATCGGCGCGCAGCCGCCATAGTAAAATTGTATGGAGAATTTGAAGTGCTTTTTTGATAAATATGTATCTTTACTGTTAACCAATAATTTAAATATTTGGGACGGACAGATTGTAATACAACTATTTATGTTTTGTTTAAGCTGTAAAATAGGATAGATTTCTACTGTTATAATCTAAAAATCACGTAACACGAGCTTACGGTATTGCATTTTTCGTAATTTTGTAGGCGAAAATATTAATTATTATAAGTTTTTTACACGGAGTAATTGTAAACACATTCATTGTTATGGTTAATGTATATTTTATATTTGTATTAAACAAACAGTTGATTTTATTCACTTATCTGTGACCGCCTGTTTTGGCACATTTCGCTCGGCGCAGTCTCAAGGCGTGAAGAATTTCAACAGCCTTGATATCGCAGAGGTTATGAATACGACTGCATGAAGGGAATAGGGAAAATCCCCCAGTTGCAGAAGCTTTACACCGAAACAATGGACACAAAGAATTACACTATTATTGTTCCGTGTGGCTAATCAGAATCACACCACTCGACGCAGTGGTAGTCGCAAGATTAGTACCTAAACTACTACACCATCTGTGCTGCCACGTGAAACTTAAACATAATCTAACGAATTGAGAATATAAAACATCTCAGTCTGCCCCTTCGTCGACATATTATAGGTGTGAGTTTATAATAGCCGCCGATATTCATATATAATTGCCAAAAACGACACACAAACGTCGTAACGACGTCAGAGTTTTGACTCTTTGATTTCATATTGGTGAAGTGGCAATAAACGGCTGTAATTACCTAGAACTATACTTTCTGGCCTGACACCCACGTCAAAACCCACAATGTAAGCGATCATGGGAATATGAATGCTCCACCATATATTACATATAGTAAGTAAACCACACAAACGCAACATGCCTTAGAAGATAGTTTAGTTGACTACATAATTTACTTACGACAGGGCTGGTTGAAGATGCAGCACTTGAAATTCTCGCCTCTAAACATTGCGGAGTGTGAAGACTACGCGAAGTTTGTCAAATGTATTTAACAACTTTGTCGGTTGTTTACAGATACTAGTGGAATTCTGTTGGCTTACTTTTAGCTAAACTTTTTAATACAACCCTAGAGGTAAGGTTAATAGTATTTATACAGGGTGCCAATTTTTCACATGCAACATTAAAAGGGTGAATGTACAATGTACTACCGGTATCATCAATAAAAGTATTTTAATTTTATCATAATATTCATACATTTTAAATGCACTGATTGCGTTTCAACGGATTAAGGTGATCGTCTCGTGACTGCCAGTGCGATCAAAATCAGTGCGACAATTTGTGTGATCCACAAATGGTTGTTAAATGTGTGTAGCCTCCCCGCGACATAAATTATTCTTAATGTAGTGCTGTGGTTTTAATCCCACGATTAGGATAATTTTTTGGATGCAAGAAACTGCCATTGTCAATTACCTCAAGTACCTCTTTCTCACAGTAAACTGGCGTTAGAGTGGCATTTCGCTCCTTAAGAGAGCTCTGTAAGCTCACTCACTATAAGCCCCAGTGATATAGGGTGAATAATAAAATAAAATACCATTTCGTTCACACCAACTCATACTTCCTTTTCTTGTGATTGAAGACGCGCGAATAATACACGATTATAGTTACCGGTATTACTTACTAATAATGCCTGTATATTCCTAGAAGAGCAGTCTGAGATGTTATTAAACCAACATAACTGCAATAAGCTATATATATGTATTTTATAGTCTAGTATAAATCTCTGGATAGAAGTGCACCCATATTTATGATTTAGGTATCTAATAGGAGGTGGACTACCGTATCACCAAGCACACTACCTGATTCGATACTATTATTTATTTTTTTTATTTTCCCTGCGGGTATCGAGTATCCATCCCATGACCTCATGCAAAGCAGTTGCATTCACCGCCATCGGGACAGCTGAATGCATTTAAAAACTATATCAAATACTTAATACTTACTACCCAATAAGTACTTACTTCGTGTTTTAGAAGCCCCGCTCACACTGGCACCTTAGAACATTACAAAAACTTTTTTAACATCAATATTGCGCTTCGCAGCGAGACATTTGCGGGTTTTTGCTTCGAATTTAGGATTTCGAATGTCACATGAACAAATATACAGGCTTGGTGTTTTCATCACTAACAAATTTCAGTCTGTGACTAAGAATATGTGTATGGAAACCTCTTAACTGACAAGCTGTAAATTAAATGTCTTATAATGTAGAGACCTACAAAAGCTTTTTTATGTTAAATACTATGTGAGTTTGCCAAGATTCATATCTGCGATATCAAAATGAAATGAGACTATATCTATAGCTATGATACGTACGTACTGTATGAGTAATTATTTAGTAGCTGTAAACATTTTTGCGATAGCCTAGTGGGCAACCGTTGGACTGCCAGGCAGAGATCTCGAGTTCGATCCTTTTCGAAGTTATGTGCGTAATAAATATTTAATTATCACTCGCTTTAACGGTGAAGGAAAATGTCGTGAGGAAACCTGCATATCTAAGAGTTCTTAATAATGTTCTCAAAGATATGTGAAGTCTGCCAACCCGCACTGGGCCAGCCTGGTGTACCATGACCTATCCCTTCTCACATTGAGAAGAGGCGCCTACCCAGCAGTGGGACAACTTAATACAGCGCTGATATTATTATTACAGTTTTACTTCTTTTTAATAAATCGCCATATTATCAGTAGACAGTAGTTTAATATTAAGGTACTATATCATCAATACGTAAAAAGCCCTAAAATATAACTATTCCTTGCTTACAACCTGTACATCCTGGCGATACTGTAATAACCAAAGAAACATACATAGATTCACGCCTGCTTTCCAGAGGGGTAGGCAGAGACTACGGATTTCCATTTGCTACGATCCTGACACACTTCTCTGGCTTCATTCACTTTCATCACATTCCTCATACACGCCCGTCGGTTCAAGGTGCTCTTAACCTGGCCTTTGTCCAGAACGCCTCCGATATGATCAAGAAACGTTCGCCTAGGTTTTCTTTCTTTCTAGGGTTTCTTGTGACTGTTCCATTCACACTAGCCTTATAAACTTTCTTAGTCAGTCTTTCCTCGTCCATTCTCCACCAAAGAAACTCCTCTTTTTAATGATACTAGCGATCGCCTAGTGCTCGAAATTCGACCAAAGTTTGCCTGTAAGATACTGCTGATATGTCATTATATATTGATATATGTAACCATAGTTACGCGCTTCGACTGCGTGTGTCAAATGCATAGTTGCGTGCATGTAGTGTTTTTTCATTAATTTAATGTATTTCTAATGCATATTTTATATAAATAGGTATCAGGGTTTGCCCCTCCTTCTTCATATAAACTTTAACTGTGCCAAATTTTATACTCCTCCGTCCGAGCAATTTTCGTAAAAAGGGGTACAAAGTTTTTGCTTCACGTATTAATATATAGATTATAATATTAAAATGATCGAAGAAATCTGCTAATGACGTCATATTATATACGAGAACAGTTAATCAGATTCGTAATACCGTTTGACCCAGTTAAAGGGTCTTTGGGTAATTTGTACGTTACGTATATATTTTCTATAGAAAATTTAGCTTGCTATTCCAATTTATGATATTAATTATATGTAGATAGAGTTAATTATACAGTGTAACATTAAACTGTAGTTTTCTGTAGTCTTGTAGTGATCGAAATGTTTATATAACATTGAGATATTTTTAATTTATAGTTATTTATAGCAATAGATAATTATAAATAAAAATATATCAATATATAAATAGGGCGGCAGCGATAGCTCAGTAGGGAGACCAACAGACTGCAATGCAGAGGGTCTCGGTTTCGAACCCACGTGGCGCACCTCTGACTTTCGGAAGTTTTAAGACTTTCAGAAATTATGTGCGTATTGATCGACAATTATCGCATGCTCCGTGCCTCGGAGAGCACGTTAAGCCGTCGGTCCCGGCTGCCATGAACATCTATGGCAGTCGTTATTAGGAAAGTCAGTACACCCTAATATCCTGACACTGGTCTAGCCTTAGGGTTTCGTTAACCTTTGAGTTGCGGAGGTCAGGTGGCAGCCGCTCCGTGTAAAAACTGATATCCAGTCAAATCCGGTTAGACTAGACAAGCCGACCGCAAGTGACTTGGAAATAATAAAGGCTTAGGGAAAAGAATAACATTTGTAATTAATGTAGTAGTTATTGTTGTTAACAGTAGAAGAGCCTCGCTGATTTCAGCATGAACGGGCCGGCTCGACCGGAGTAGGACTACCCTCTCACAGAATATCAACGTGAAATAGCAGTATTCATACTGTTGTGCTTCGTTCGTTGAGTGAGAGTGCCGGAGGCCAAATCACCCTCATTCCCCCTTCCCACTCCTTCTCCTTCCCACTTCCTTTTTCTCTTCTTACTTTCCTAAAGGGTCGGCAACGCGCAAGTGATGCCTGCAATACCAGAGTATTGCAGGCGTCCATAGGCTACGGTGACCACATACCATCAGGTGGGCCATATGCAAGCTCGCCAACACAGCAGTATAAAAAAAATTGTTATAATAATGTAGTAGTTATTATCCCAAATATCTCATGCCGCGTGTGACTGTAGAATTGAGATGTGCAGTTAGTTGTAAGAATATACGAGCCTACGTACGTAAGGCGGGTTTAGATCTCCGTTTTGCTTTTTTTTTGGAAAAACTATGAAGAACAATGGCTTAGAAGTCTAGTGATAATATACTTACGCTTTTGAAGACCTCGTTATGTACATATAATTGTCTAAATGTGTGTTATATGAATAATAATTAATTAGGGACACAATCGATTAATGTTTATACTTTTTATCGTTACTCCTACCCATCTTCTTTTTTCTTAAATTTCCTAATCGCTCTGTGGCTAGTGATCCTTACAAAGGAAATATTTAACAACAGCAACATTTCTTATTAACTCATATCCACAAATTCGCTTAACAATAATTTCCGAGCCAACAGAATCCTATTAAACACCTATTACTGCCTCCAAACACAAACTCGACATTCTACAACGCAATTTCAATAAATCCGTACCTAAATTTAAGCTATTACGCACTTACATGAGCGAAACTTTCCCCAAATCGATGCGAATTCACTAAACAGCCAATAAATTCTGAAATTCGACCGTTAAAGTGGTAAATAGGTAACCGCAGTTGCGTTCGCAGGGGCCTACGTGGCTACGTATTTTATTTTAATGCGTTACGAACGAAAATAATTAGCCGTGGAGCGTCAACCGCCCAGAAACTCCGCTTGAAGTCGAAACATTAAAGATTCATCTCAGGGCTTGAGATGTAATTATTTTTGTGCAATCTGGACTGCTTTGTTGATCCCGTGGTAAAAAATTGTGTAGATTTATAGTCAGTTTTGAGGCCCTGTGTCAGATTCTTAGTCAAAGCAATGTGTTTTTTGTATGGAATTTCTCAGTACAAGCATGAAGTCAAAAATGAGCCTTATCGTAATAATCAGTATCGGGAGATTTTGACGTTACAATTTGTGGTATGTCGTGGTAATCATGTCGCATTTTTCCAGTAATAAGACTTCTGCTAGGTGATTTTATAATCCATACAATACATTTTAAAGTCATGATTGAAAATATCGACTATATACAGGGATCTGAACGCTAAACAATTGTTTAAAATAAAATTACCGCGTTCTCGTAATTTGTAGAAACCGCAGAATAGAATTTTATGCGTATTAGTAGCTTGGATTACAAGGTATTATCTAAACTACATTTTAAGTTGTAAGTACGATTCAAAGTTGCAAGTCATAATCATCACAATGACCAAGAAGGCATTGACAAACCTCACGCATTTGTTGAACATTTTCGAGAACTGTCACGTACAGGTTCGCAATGCTTTACCATTTTTTGCTTTTTGCTACAACAGCAATGTGCACGAAAGTAAAAAACACAGTATCAAACCAAAACAGACGACAAAAACAAACTCTATTTTTGAAACAATACAATCGACGTGCCATCCCTGTCTACTTTACATTCAACTCCACATGTCAGGGACCTACTTTATTCGTCTCACGAAATAAATCTCTCTTTATTTATACTTTCCACAACTAACCTATTGTTTTTTCTTTCTTTTTTGTTTCCTTTGTGATTTGCAAGTGTATTTTTTTCGTATTAACGTGTTACCACTGTTACCTGTGTGGTTTAGAAGTTGACAGCCCTGGTTAAGTTGGGTTTGCACGATTGTTGGGTTTGTCACAAGGATTAGCTAGATAAAAATGTGTAAAGTTAAGGTTGTGCTTTTCCTCAAGAAAGTTTCTTTGGTTGTATATATTAGTTGTGAGTCGTGTTTGTATACATGAATTATTTCTTCCGTTGTCATTATTATATTAGTCAGGAGCAATATTTCGATTGTCAAGTAGCTATCTGGTGATAAAATATATTATTTTGTTTTATATTTAATTTATTAATGTTAAAAATCTGTTGTCGATTTTGGAGCATCTCGACTTCTTTAATTATCTCGGGATGCAGACAAGTCAGCGGTCTACCTGACAAGTGTTCCTAAGGTCGAATATAATCCAGTCGTTACCTAGAGTAAACAAAGCGGACACAGGAACGACATTTGCCGTTAGTAGGAACGCAAATGCTTCTTTCTTCTTTATACTTAATAGCTTTGCTTTTGTCGGTGGCGTTTACGCCATCTTTCTAGATTTTTGACCAATACCTTGACCTCCATATAAGACATGACCTTCGCCTTTTCTTTTATTTGGTCTGTAAATGCCTTTCTGAGGATGCCTCTTCCTGTCTTTCCTTTCACTTTTCCTTCTATGATCTTCTTCTCTCTTAGCCTTTATTATTCCCAAGTCACTTGGGGTCGGCTTTTTCTGGTCTAACCGGATTTGACTGGATATCAGTTTTTACACGAAGCGGCTGCCATCTGACCTCCGCAACCCGAAGGATAACGATATCCTAAGGCTAGACCAGTGTCAGGATATAAGAGGGTACTGACTTTCCCAATAACGACTGCCATAGATGTTCATGGCAGCCGGGACCGACGGCTTAACGTGCTCTCTGAGGCACGGAGCAGGCGATAATTGTCAATCAATACGCACATAATTTCGAAAAGTCATATAACTTCCGAAAGTCGGAGGTGCGCGACGTGGGTTCGAACCCGAGACCCTCTGCATTGCAGTCTGTTGGTCTCCCCACTGAGCTATCGCTGCTTTTCCTTCTATGATATCTTTTATAAAGTCGTCGTCTTATAAGGTGACAAAAATTCATATTATTCTTTTTATAAATACTTTCTAAAATATCTAGTACACGAGTAGAAAAAAAAAAGAATGCCAATGTAATTACAACTGTACGAATAACATCTAATACCAAACATGCTTTTAACGAACTGCGCGATGCAAAATTACTTTTGTTTTATTCAAAGTTTGCTTAACAAATTCACAAGTGTTTTTTGAATACATCTAACTTATTCATATCTAAGTCTTTTTTGTATGTGATGTAATTTTCATTATTAAATAACGTTACATAATAGAAAATAATGAGTGTATACATGAAAATAATCAGCATATCCACCACGGAGCAAACGCTCAGAACTGTTGTCAACTCGCCAGGTTAATTTAAGTAAATAAAATTGCGTTTTTTTTTATTTACTCAGTCATAATTGAACACAAGCTTGCTTATAACTCTAAACGTCGTTTGCTCAGTTTTGTCGTTTGTTTGACGTAGCTTCAGTAACTTAGTAAACTTACTAACCAATCAATTGTGACGTTCACAGGTTTTACTTTGTAACCTAAACGAATAGATGAATTTGATTCTGATTTTAATTTTGGGCTTGTGCCTGTTCCAAATATATAAGTGAAAACGCAGCTTAATACGAAAGAGTTAATACCAATCACGTTTTGCTAAACGCAACAACCAGTAAATTAAAGTCCTGTTTCATCAAATATACGGTATGCGAGCTCCCCGAATATTGCAGCAGTGTATCCAAATTTGTAGCCCTCGCAAATGAATTTCCGTACGATTTAAAGGCAAAATATGTAAATGCTTGACAAAGACTGGTATCAATCGATATCGTATACTAACGAGCACGTTATCTGCTGGCCCCGCGCTAACATAAACTTGATGCTAATAGATTATGTTAAACTGGGCGGTTATTAGGATGAACGATATGTGGGTTGTACTATTTTGCTTTCTATGCTTAAAAAGGGTTGTTATAATTTAATTTGTTAAAAGAGTATCAGTAATAGTTATCCCGATGATAAACCTTGTACCAGCGCTGAAAATAAACTGTCCCACTGCTATATAGCCATGTCCAGGGCTCTCGGTGTAAGAAAGATAGGCCATAGACTCAACGTGGGTTGACAGATTTCACACATCTTGGAGAACGTTATGGCGAACTGTCAGGCATGCAGGTTTCCTCGCGATGTTAAATAATTAACTAACAACTAAAAATTAACTAAAATCAAATAATTACGAACAAAATTTCGAAAAATCAGAGGCTGTGCTTTGCGATCGCTCTCTTTTATTTTTCTGTGGATGGATGCTTTTTATGTCTGTCGTTTCAATGTTCGTAAAATTTAATATGGTGTAATAAGGCAAAATATAGGAACCTATAAAGTTAACTCAAAAATTACTTGAGGTTTTAGGTTAAGTCTTTGGGTCTGGCATAATTTGAATATAGACTATATAATATTGTTACGTGCTGGGTTCGACGGATAAGAATATGTATAAACAATATTACCGACTAAAACACGTTTTATTCAAACACAATTAAATTTAAAACACAACAAACACTATACCACACTTTTTCACTGTACTGCTTCAAACTCCGTAGTATTTTCGCTTCCGTTCGCTTCGATGAACACTTGACCGCTTACGATTGTAAAACTGACTCGGCGGTGCGCGTGCGCCCTATTTATACGCGGGTAAAGCGTTTCTAGAGTTTTCTAGTAACGCTGTACTCGGTATGTAAACAGTACGATGATTCGAGAAAGTACCAGCATTCTCTCTAAGATTCTCGTACCGTACTACGTAGTTCCGTAAGATGTCAATAGATGGCAGTGTAAATTATTAGACGGAACTGCCGAGTCTTTTCAACATGCCGAGAGATGTCACTGGGCGTAACAATATAAAGCCAGCACGCAGCTCTAAGTATGTGATCTTATGTAGTATTGTATCAAAAAATTATTGTCATGAAAAATAAGCAGTAGTTTTAGAATGTTTGCTCGCCAATAGTATCATCGCGCTTGGCTAGCCCTATAAATAAGAGTTACCCACTGCCAGCACAAATTAAAACCACAGCCACTTTTTAACCGGGACACGCATCACCAGGAATAATATACAAAGTTAATCGATTCGGTTTCGTTAAGCGATGATGTTATATACCTCTGCATTTCTTCAATAGAGCTGTTCCATTTTTTTGTTACTTTAGAAAGAAGACGACTCAACAAACATTCAAACAGACGAAAAGATCAACAATTTAGAATGACACCAACTTTATCGGCATCAAACCCACAAGACTCGGCACAGCAGAAGCGCAGTGACGAGACAATTGGGTAAAACACTGCACCTTCCGTGCAGTCTACTAGACGCAGCTGTTCTGTGACAAGTACTGTTAGTCCTAAAACTACAATTCCTTTCGCTTTATTATCGTTTCAATATCGTTCCTCAGAACATAGCCGCAATCTGTCGACCGTATGCAGTTGCTAACATAATTAGTGTGCTATTGCCGGTCCACCGTCAAAATATATGATTTTACCCATTATATATTATTATCAATATATTACCCTATTTTGTTATGTACTACACTGTAAATAATTAGTAATGTGTTCAATGCGGTTGGTAGCGTGGGGTTAATTAGTATAGCAGTAAACAATTTCTGTAATAAAGTAAATAAGGATAATATTCCAGAAAATTATGTCTGTGTTTTGTTTTGTAACTGCCTTGTTGGTCTTATAGCGTAAGTTTTCTATCATACAGTCCAAGTACGTTTCGAGTAAAATTATAGAACTTAAAACTTAAAGAAGCGAGTCTCTCACATAGCAGTACAACTGGCAGTACAACAATGTTTATGTATAGCGTTGTCCTTGTGACGCTCGATGAACTTGTTCCAACAATGATTAGCCCGGTGCTTCTGTAACAATAGTAGGTGCTTCATTAATAAATTGCCCCGACAATTATGGTATGGTAAAGTATTGTTTCGTTTTCAATATAACTTTTGATAGTGTGGTCTAGGAATGGGCACCAGCACACAACGCAATTCATTTAACCTAATTACATGGCGGGTGAAATGTGGTTTTAACATACCTTTTCTTACAAGCATATAATAATGTAGGAGTGCGTGGGACTGTAAAGTCACTTTTAATAACAGGCTCTTTTTAGATATCGAAAAAACTCTTATACAACAGCTTTGTCCGTCCGTCCGTCCGTCTGTCTGTTATACAACTTTCAACTCAAGAACCGTAAGAGCTAGAGACTCACGATCAACTCCATTCGACTCAGCATAGTCGATATATCCCCAAATTATTATGACCTTTGACCTCTGACCACGTGATACCATCTTTCAACTCAAGAACCGTGAGAGCTAAAGACTTGCGGTTAACGCCATTCGACTCAACATAGTCAATATACCCCCGAAATGACCTTTGACCTCTGACCTCAAGGTCATGTGATACCATCTTTCAACTTAAGAACCATAAGAACTAGAGACTCGCGGTCCACGGTCAACGCCATTCGACTCAGCATAGTCGATATACCCCTGAAATGACCATGACCTTTGACCTCTGGTCACATAGTATCACGTGACCTTTGCATTTTTCCGAACTCTAAGATTTACGCCAATTCATTGCCGTTTCTCACTTGTTACTTAGTTATGTCTTTAGCTTCTTGCACAAAGAAATAAATAAGCAAACGTCTAGTCTGATTGTACATGAGCACTCTAGCCTAAGATGGCACGCAATTCCCGGCATTTCACTCGCGCGTCGTTGACTCCAAGCATAAAGAAAAGAAAAAAGAAGAAATGGAATATAAGACATAGGTATGTGTATCTTCGGCCCTTTTACTTACTGTAGAAAACGCCATAACAGTTTTATTACTCTAATGCTTTAAAGTTATGGTTTGCTTTAGACCGTGGTTCTTTTCATGTTTAGATGGGTTAATTACTACTGACTCCAAGTAATTGCCACACCAGGCTCTTCCATAGAGCTCCTTAAGAAGTTCTGCTAAACCATATTATGAAACGGTTATTAATTCATGAAATAATATAAATAATAATATCAGCCCTCTATTAAATTGTCCTCTAATGTGTGAGGAGGACTGAGGCATAGTCCACCACGCCACGCTGGCCCACTTCGGTTTGGCATACTTCACATATCTTCGAGAACATTACGGAAAACTCTCAGACATGCAAGTTTCCTCACTACGATTTACTGTACCATTAAAGTGAAAGATAATTAACTATTTATTAAGCAGATAACTTTAAAATTCGGCAATGCGCGCCGTGAGGTCTAACAAGAGGTCTCTGCGTGGAAGTCCAACGGTCGGCCACTAGGCTATCGCTTCTGTATTAATTCATACATCAATCTAATCATCATCATCATCTCAGCCGAAAGACGTCCACAGCTGGACATCGGCCTTCCCCAAGATTTTCCGCACAGCCCGGTCTTAGGACACCCGCATCTAACCACATCTAGCGGCCCTTACCAGGTCGTCAATCTAATGTTTCCCACAAATCAGAAGTCCATTAAAGTCGAATGTACAAGGGCCGTAATAAATCAGGTATTATACAGCTAATTAAGCTCGCATTATTAGCACATATACAGGAAGTGTGAAAACGACGGTTTATCGTCATTGTTACGGCTAAACGTCGTGTCTGTCCGGGCGTGGTATAGTCACACTGGAGTAGCGGCAGCGATTTTAAAATCGCTTATACCTATGTCAAGGCAGAAATATGTATGATCACATCTATATCTCCGAATATCCATGTCAAAAATATGTACATACATAGTTTAACACTTATATACTCAAAGGAGTATGTAGATGTGTAGGTATTACACCTCCACATTTTGCTAGCTATGCAGAGATGGTAGGGAACAACGATGATAGCTCAGTGGGGAGACCAACAGACTGCAATGCAGAGGGTCTCGGGTTCGAACCCACGTCGGAGAGCACGTTACGCCGTCGGTACTGGCTGCCATGAACATCTATGGCAGTCGTTATTGGAAAAGTCAGTACCCTCTAATATCCTGACACTGGTCTAGCCTTAGGGTATCGTTAGCCTTCGAGTTACGGAGGTCAGTTGGCAGCCGCTCCGTGTAAAAACTTATATCCAATCAAAGCTGGTTAGACAAGAAAGGCCGACCCCAAGTGACTTGGCAATAACAAAGGCTAAGGGAAAAGAAGATTTTTTGCTACCTATGATTTTTGGTCCCAGGCATGGGTGTCTACTCCAGACTTCGTGCTGCTACTGAGAATTTATTGCAGGAAATATATTTTCTCCGATTTGAGAACAGAACACTGTCTACAGTGGATGAGGTCGTCAATGCAACTTGAAGTGGTAATCAATGCGACTACGACTACCACTTGGTCATTGATTATTTTAATGGCAAGAATTTATATAAAACAAGTGGATGCAATGTATTGCCGTAAATCTTAGAGTTCGAAAAACAATATATGCAAAGGTCACGTGATACCACGTGACCTGAAGTTAGAGGTCAAAGATAATAGTCATTTTGGGGGTAAATCGACAATGTTGAGTCGAATGGCGTTAACGGCGAGTCTCTAGCTCTTACGGTTCCTGAGCTGAAAGATGGTATCAAGTGACCTTGAGGTCAGAGGTCAAAGGTCATAGTCATTTCGGGGGTATATCGACTATGCTGAGTCGAATGGCGTTGACTGCAAGTCTCTAGCTCTTACGATTCTTGAGTTGAAAGTTGTATAATAGTCGGACGGACAAAGCTGCTGTATAAGTTATTACGTTATTGATGTTTTTTCGAACTCTAAAATTGACTTGGAAGACTAGAGGGATGCTTGGGTCTTTGTTATCAGGCTAAATGCATCTGTGCCACTTTTAACTACATTAAAATAACAGGTATCGCGATTATCAATATACACCCGTGCAAACCGAATTCACAAAGACTAATAACTTTATAAAAAAGCACTAAATACAAACAGGTTGAACACTGAAACCCGAAAAAGCCCTACAGATCAAACATTTTATGGCTTCTAAAGGAACACTCTTCTAACTCACAATTATTAAAACAACATCAATCAACAGCTGTCTGTTTAATACACGAACAAACCATTTTCCTGTTAGATTGCCCAATAAACAAAATCTAGAATTAATTAAGATTTACGAGTACACCAAAGTAAAATGTGCTAATCCTTACAAAGGTTTGTAGCGTTGTAAACAAAAAATATTATGTTTCCTTCCTTGATTAAAAGTCAATTCATCTAAAGCACTTTAAGGAAAATTGAGCTTGAAGAATTCCGACCTCTCGTCTACGCTTGTGAATAGAAGACCCAGTGTATTTAGGGACCCGGATATCGAATAAGACCTCTTTTAAATCGGTTCTGATTTATTTATTTATTGAAATAAATACCTACATAGGCGGCCTTAATGCCAATAGGCATTATCTACCAGTCAAATTTTTGGTAGAACAGAGATACATTTTATATATTATTGGACCGAGTCAGGGTGTTCTTTGTGTCCGTAGGTTTTAATGTTTGTAAAGTTCCCTGCAACACAGAAATCAATCCAAGAGCAGCAGCACTGCGCGGATGGTTTAAGTAATCGTCTCGCCATTAACACTGCGCCAACTGCTGTGGGTTCGATCCCCACATGGAGCAAAACTTTTTGTGATGGACTACCATTGGTGGATCTCAACGGACACAAAGAACACCCAAATTCGTAAGTCTAAGTGCTCTTTGTGTCCGTTGTTCGAATATTTGTAATATCCCCCACGACATAGGAATTATTCCTAGTACGGGAGTTGTATAAAAAATCACCATACGTGAGTGCGATGATCCGGGATAATCACATGGTAACTCGTTTGCGCTCTCAGACATTAGAACACCGAGTTGCATTCAATGCACAATGAGGTGCATATTATTTATCCCAAACGAAAGCAGATGAGATATCTTTGGGGTAAATATATAATCTTGTACTTTTTAGCGAGACAATCATGAAATACATTTTACATGTATTATTTTTCGAAGATATGTTCTTCAAGAGTGTCAGCCGGTATTGCAATTGAAAAATAATACATGTAAAAATGTAAAATATTATAATTTTTCTACCGAACTGCACTAGGCAGGCGTGGTAGACTATGGCCCAAGCGTCCTCACACTTAGAAGAGGCCGGACAAAGATCAGGTTAAGAGCACCTTGAGCCGACGGGCGTGTATGAGGAATGTGATGAAAGTGAATGAAGCCAGAGAAGTGTGTCAGGATCGTGGCAAATGGAAATCCGTAGTCTCTGCCTACCCCTCTGGGAAACAGGCATGAATTTATGTACTATATTTTAATCCGTATTATACCATGTTAAAGTATTGCACATGATTAAATCAGCATTCACCATACATGAGCGTTTATGCATCTGACAATTGTAATCGATTTCTGGGTCAAACAAGGTAATATTGGATTTCTCGGTAGCTGCAAGCAACTATATCATATAGAAATGCTTGCTGTTACTGAGAAATTCCTTACCGAGAAACTCAATATTACCTTGTGATTTCTATTATGTCTGATATAAATCTATCGAATTTCATCTAATTATCGCCAATAGTCTTGGATTACAATGGCTGTAACAAATAGATGGATAGATAGACACAGTAAGGCGCAAGCCTAACAGAAACGGAGTCTGGCTCTAACATGGCGGGAGCGTATTGCTTTCCCTTTTTTATTTCGAACAAAACATATGTAAGCGACATGAAATAGCATGCTATGGTACGGGCGTTCATATGGCAAAGATAGAGATCGCTAGAGCGATACGTCATTTTAGCTAGGTTTGCGTCTAAGTTTATAAAGGGCTGTTCCATTTTATAATCTGATTCGAATATTCTATCGTTATTGGTATAATAATAAAGTCATCAATCAAAATTAGAATCAAATCGTAACATTTTCGATTTATTCAATACTGGCTCGGTGACGCAACGGTTATAAATTTGACTGCTGTGCCTGAGACATCGACTTCCATACCCGATAGACTAGATATACAACTGGAACAAAAAAAAACTTAAAACCCGGTCGCACCAGCTCAACTCAAACAAACACATAACAATGACATCGAAATCGGTGAAGCTGTTTACAAGGAGTTCAGTGACATACACACTTATAAAAGAATGATATACAGGCTGTCCGGTAATTAATGGATAACCTTGAAATGTCTTCTAGAAGAACTTATGGGCGTTCAGAAAAATAAATGAAATAAAACTGCAATATCTAGTCATACTTTTGACTGTCTATTTATTACCATAATTAGTGTTTAATAATAAAACAACAAAAAACCGATGGAATTCATTAATTTATGGTCGTAGTGTACAAGAAAGTTAAATATGGTACTTAAAAAAAAACATATCTCAGGCAGTAGTTAGGATAGATTATTTTTCATATTTTTTTCTGAACGGCTCTCAGTGCTACTATAAAACATTTCAAGGTTATCCATTAATTACCGGACAGCCCTGTACATACAATGATTATTATTATCACTCCTGCATGAATATTCCTTTGTTTCATCTCAACTGCGAATATTTATTGTAGGTAGCAAACTTTGCTTTCAAACCTCCTTCGTTTATAACTGTTATCTGAAATTGCCTCTGTTATCTATGTTTGAAGTATGTTATTGATTTCGGGGTCAATAATTACCTATTTACCATGTCACAAACAAATTAAGGTCAGATGCACGCTTGGCTAAGCAAAAGGTACTTGTGTAGGGTCCGTAGTACGTGACAGTTTGTGGATGTGTGTATTCCATTGAGACATAATTAAAAGAAAGCTGCTGTATACGGATAGGGTACTTTAATTGCTTGTTATGACTGTACGGATGGCGTAGTGGCTTAGGTGGCCGTCGCGCCACAGCTAGCGCGCCGAGGGTTGTAGGTTCGATCCCCACACGGGACAAAAAATTGTGTGATCTACAAATTGTTGTTCCGAGTCAGGTTGTTCTTTATGTCTGTTCTTTGAAGGTTTGTAAAGTACCCCGTGACACAAGAGTTATTCCTAGCGCAGAGGAAATATAAAAAAAAGGAATTGTATAGTTGCTAAGTGCTCTCAACACAAGGGTAGAACTTTAGTCCGTTAGCTGTCTTTTTAAACAACTTTATGCATCCAATGCACAATCGAGAGGACGTGAGTTCAATTTTCGTCCATTATACTACTAATATAAACCTTCTAGGTATACAACTTCTTACAACAACTTCTTCTTAACTGACGAATTTCTTAAGTATAATAAAAATATTTAAATCAAATTGCAATTTTATTTTATTTTAGCGATTTGAGTTGAATATATATAGTATGCTTGTTAGTATATAAAGTCCCACGACTATTTTCCTAAAGAGCTATTTAGACTTGTAATAGATTCATATTTCACTATGATTTTTGGTTTCACGTATGAGGGCAAGCCTGTGGCAAGCCTATTGTCGTCTATCGAGTACAGTTCCAGACAACGTGCTACTTATGAAAATTTCTTGACAAATAAACCAAATTACTTCGGACTTAAATACATAGCTGGTGTAATATAAGTGTAATAGACTATCGATTACCCTTTAACAGATACCTATAGGCGTGAAATTATATTTAATTATATTGACAGTAGCCTCCGTAAGTCAACCTCCCAGATTCAAATCTTAACCTTAATTACTTCCCGTAATCTCTTTCCTAACTCCTATTAACCCTTCTTTCGACCCCTCTCCCGCTAATCCCCACACTATCCAATGCTCCTAACCCTAAAATTTACGAGGATACAAGACAGCGTCGTAATAACACCAAATTGCCTTCAAATTGTCGCCGCTTCGGGCCAATTTACTGGCACAATGTATAACAACATGTGGTATAACAGGCTTTCTGCTTCAACTATGGGGTAATACTCCGTAGGTAGATTGGTTCGATTGTCTCTGTGACTATCCAAACTCAAGTAGACTTGAAGAAAGTGATTTAAACCGGTAAACGGCATATGAACAGGTTTTTTAATTCTAGAACTACTTACTTGAATATATATTAGCCTTCTTATTCCTATCATGCTGCCACTAACTTGACGACTCGATGGCGTAGTGGTGAGTGTAACTGACTGCCACGCCTGAGGTCGCGGGTTCGATTCCCGCACAAGTCAAACATTTGTGTGCATGAACATGGATGTTTGTCTTGATCTGGGTGTTACTATGTATAATATGTATGTATTTACAAAAAAAAAGTATATACGTATGTTTATCCATTGTCTAGTACCCATAGTACAAGCTCTGCTTAGTTTGGGCTAGATGGTGTTGTGTGTACCTATGTGATAGAATATTATTAACTTGATAGATTAAAATGTTATAACCCAGTAAGCGTAAGCGTCTTGACACCAGTAGACCTACTTAGAAACGTGAATACTGAAGCTTCTATTGTTGATACCCTTAGTACCGCGAAACACATGAAGTAACACTTTGACCATCCAAACTCTACAGTGCAGTGATTTGAATAACCGATTGACGTCACTTTTAAAGAAAAAAGAACCAACGGAACATCGCGGTAGGTATATCCTTACTTAATCTTATAAATTCGAATGTGAGTCTGTTTGTTTGTTACACTTTCATGCCTTAACTACCCCACTGATCGTCATGCAATTTTGTATACACTTTGGCCCCTGCCCCTGCACAGAAAAGGATTATTCATCCCTAAAATAGGTAATTTAAAAATTGGTGTTTCCCAGATATAGTACGCATTATTATGGTTTGAACAGGACAGTTATCGTTGTATACTAACCCAGTCCAATACCTACCCCGTCTAAATTCACTAGACCACTTTTGAATAGTAGATAATGAAGGAGCAGAATCTTGGTAAACCGTCACCATTTCTTCGTGAATAACTTTTTGAGTCTTTCCTTGTTGTGTAAGGAATTTTATCACAGCGCGATGCTGGATTTTATTCAACATTGTCGCATCGGTCATCGTAGTTACCTTTTCGTAATGATATCTTGAATAGGAATGGTGAAAATTAAATAAAATTTTATATTTATACCCTAAAAGAGTGTCTTTAACTAATGAGATAATTTAATTACTCTCATCATTAGTATATCATCCCGATACCGAGAATACATTGAACGCTCCTCGTATATTAAGTGAACAACTATTCAGTTATTTCTGCAGTATTTCTTAGCAAGAAGTTTGTTATTAATTCTAGTATCACTCGTCACCACAGAAAGTTTCTTAATTTTACCTGGAAGCGGTTCTGTCTAGCATGGCTCGTTTTCAGCGATCATTTCTCTCACGTACGTTTCGTCTCTAGAATGAACTACCTACGGCGATGTATGCTAAGTGTTATAACTGTGCTTCTTTTTACAAGGCTTAAAGAGTGTGCTGCTAGCACAGTAGGCATCAGTTTGGCTGTGCGTATCCTTGACATTACCGAAATCCATGAGCGTTGTTAAACGCTTACCGTCAGCTGGTCTGTTATCAGGTGCAAAAAAAATATTATCTCAAAAGGCACACGCTTCGAAAGTCTATTACAATCTTCACAAAGAACTTGAACTATATAATAATGACAGCTTAAAAGAACACAAGATTTATATGGTTATAGGTGTGAGACTAGACATGTATGTAAAAAATCCTAGGTAATTTTAATTTCGAGAATAGAGATTTCAACTAATCTTGCTTATCGACTTCAGCTGCCTTTATAAAAGTCTTAAACAAGAAGATTTAAACCAATTCTAGGCACCTAACTCATCTGGTTGTTTTGTGAGTCATTATTTATTTAATAAGACGATATTATATATTTAATAAGATTTGTCCATAGCGCAAGCGGTAGTGAATGGGACTGCTGTGCATGAGGTCTCGGGTTCAAATCCCGGGTCGAGCCAACAAAAAAGGTATTAGGTTTTTCTGTTAAGTAATTTCAATACGAGCCCGGAGTTAGGAAGTTGGTGGTGTTAGACACCCCCGTGCCTCGGAAAGCACGCAAAGCCGTTGGTCCTGTGCCTGATCTCTCTCCGGTCGTGTCGGATTACCGTCCCATCGGATCATGAGGGTTAGGGAATAGAGAGTGCAAGTGTGTTTGCGCACATACTTGTGCACTATATTATCTCCTGCGCAGATGACCAGTCTCCGTTAAGATTGGCCGCCGTGACCGAAATGCGGTCTGGAGGATATTATTATAATAAGACGCTTATATTTTTACTTACGTATAATATTCTGAATTTTATGTCATAGCTTGACGCAAAAAGAAACCATATAGCGTCATAAACCTTGAACACCTGCATGAGTTCGATCCTTTGTACAAAGGATTTCATCATTCGAGATATATATCTATACGTAAAAAGTAGGTGAAGTGTATATCAAGTAAATCTGTGTTCGTATCGACTAGTCAATGCTTCTAATACGATCGCGTTACGGCAGGGATGAGTTCTGAACCGGGATAACTAAAGTACTGGATAAGAAATACTGCAGCTACCTTCGTGTTAGTTTTTATATGTATTTGTAAATTAATATATCATATTATAATATTAATGCCTGTGGCACAGATTTACCCTAGTACAGGCACCCCTTATACATATATTACCTTTACAATGTAACCTAAGCTCTGTATCAATTTGTACCAATTTAAGTTGAATAAATGATTATTATTAGTATTATTTTTATATAAGAAAGCAACATCTTTTGTTCGTATCCAGTAGTTTATGTACTTATGTAAGTATGTGCATTGTTTTTCACATGCATAAAGAATTTAATGAGAATTAATTAAGCGATGGACATTCACCATGGTCATAGCAAGTGGAAATCCGTAATCTGCCTACAGCGTCGTTGACTAGGTATGTATGCTGGCTTCACTAAACAAGTGAGAATCGGCAATGAATTGCCGTAAATCTTAGAGTTCGAAAAAATGGTTCAAGTAATATGCAAAAGTCACGTGATATACTACGTAAGAGGTCAAAGGTCATAGTCATTTCGGGGGTATATCGACTATTCTGAGTTAAATGGCGTTGACAACGAGTCTCTAGCTCTTACGGTTCTTAAGTTGAAAGTTGTATAACAGACAGACAGACAGACAGATAGACGGACGGACGGACGGACAGACAAAGCTGTTGTATAAGAGCTTTTTCGAACTCTAAAAATAACGCAAGTGGGAGAAATTATAGAATAGAATGAATATATATTTATGTCTCTTATTTTTTCATTGGCGATTTAGTCTAACTGTTGAACTCGAAACTTAATAAGGTCTGTATAAGTCAATATTGAAGTTTTAGATCAAGTAGCAGCGATAGCTCAGTGGGGAAACCAACAGACTGCAATGCAAAGGGTCTCGGGTTCGAACCCACGTCGCGCACCTCTGACTTTTACATTTGTAAATAAAATTTATTAAATTTGTAAATAAAAGCATATAACAATGAATAAAATTATTTACTTTAATCAAAACGTTCGCATTTCTTTAAATTACATATATCACAGAGACTAAAAACACATTTTTAAAGAAATACAAAAGGAATATAGAGATATTCATATTTAAATTGTGTATTTTAAAATGTTAAAGCAGTAAATAATGCATTCATGAATTATATTTTGACACGAGAAAAATATCTCAACTTTTCAAAGTAAACGCGGACTTTATTTATGTGTATGTAAAAAGTTAACCGAACGTTTAGGCGGCCATCTTGCCCTCGACATGATGATGCAACAAAATACAGGCGCGGTATTATGTGAATTATGTGTGGTACGTGTATCAATGATATTCATACACAAAAGATAAGAAACAATAGAGCTTCTTTCAAAATTAACACCAAGTCCAGCACACCGAATCCGTGTGCAAAATGAACACGTGTTCCTGGTGCTTAATTATAGCATCAATATGACACTGACAGCCACAACTGTCAGTGTCACTTACACCTGATACATCGGCTCAGTGGCGACCTCACTTAAACTAACGCTTGTCGTTCCCAAACAAACCAACAGATGGCGCTTTATTCCATTCCAATCACAGAAATAAATTGCATTCAGATGATTATTTTCTTGAGCTTTCGACAAGTAGTTTGATTTCAATGTTTAACATTCACATAAGCGTAAGACAATATTAGTATTTCTAGGTTAAGGTTAAAATCAATACTATCACTTAATAAAAATTCTTAAATATGTTTTCCAGAACGCTATTGGAATTGGAATTAAAAGAAATGATGTAGTACAGAATCTCATTTTCGGCCATAAGACCAAGCGCAAAGTTATGCTTTCTAAAAATCAGAAAGTTCTTATCCATCTTCACCGACTCCCAGTCCCGAACCGTTATCAGAAGCCCGATTCAGGCGCTTTACCTGAAAGAACGGTTTCCATTTATTTCCTGTTTTCCCAAGACGTGTTTAGCAATTTTTTTCAGAGGAGCTTTTCTTTTGAGAAATGTTGAAAATCTTTTATTTTTTACTTTAATCTTTATCCTGAAGCCGAGAGGTGTTGAAGCTTAAGAGATTAGAAAATGGAACCCGTGGTTGTGCTTTAATTCTCGTTGCAATGTGTCTTGAAATAAGAAAATATTACAATTTCTGTCTTTATCAGAACAAAAAGCAGTTATTGCAGGTAATATAAAAAAAATTCTAAAAAAGATGTTGTTCTTCTCGAATTTTGGTTTGCTGACATACTGCAGCGTTCAATTTATATATGAACCAGCCAGGAAACCACAAAAAAAAATCATCGTCATTGGTTTAACCTTTTAGGTGAAAGTCAGTGACATATACCCGTACAGAAGAAAATAAATATAGGTATATAAAAATAGGAATGTTAAAGGCAAAATCAAAAATAATTTATTTATTAAGGTCACTAAGTAACACTATTGAACGTCTAAGGGGCTGTGCCTCCACTTCCAGATAGCATTTATCTATAAGATAAAAGTCTCGCCATCTATTCTCTAACTAAACAAGAGTGTTACAGCATGCGATTTATTTTTCGGATAACTTTTACTGGATAGTGGTAAAATTGGCCGTAAATCCATTAGTTAGTGAGTTTACCAAGCTATTGAATCTACATTAAGGGAAAGTTGCTAGGTGCAGGCGAAGAGTTGAGCCTATGAGAAGATATCTGAAAGAAAATGTTTATTTTCAAATATACATATCATACAAAGTCAACGCTAGCTATACAAGCAAAAAAAATTTATGCAATTTAGAATACATTAATTTCAAATTGTGGCTAAATGAGATGTCATGTTAAAAATGCAAGACAAATGAAAATTTATTTTATGTTGTACAGGCTGCCCGCCATTTTGTTTCGGTAAAGTTAAGATTTATTGTCGGTTTAAGAACTTCGAAACAATAATATATTCAGTTAAATTCTGTATGCAAAGTTGAAAGAAAACATAAAAGTATTACAGTAACTTTTTACTGCCTCCTCGTGTGCCTTGGTTTATAAACACTAGGTTAAATAGATTTATATTAAAATTGGCTTTTAGACTTCGCTCTGGCCACTATCCGTCGGCAAAGTTTGCATATCTGATGAAAAAAGTCAATTCGCCAAATTGCCTGACTTGTGGAAGGGTTGAAGACGTGCAACATTTGCTGATGGAGTGTGTCAGAAGCGAGGTCGAGAGAGAGTCGATGATGAGAAAGTTTGGTGTTAATAGGTTAGATGTAGGAATTGTACAAAGTGCTTTGAGTCATCCTACTTCGGAAATAACGTCAGCATTTTATCGGCTAATACCGCGGACTCAGTATCGACTTCCTCAATAGCCATTTTTTAATTAGTTAGGGTATTGTATTGTATAAGTACAATGGATTTGATGTTTTTTTTAAAAAAAAGAAAATCCTAAATAAAATTATATTAAAAAAAAAAAAAAAAAAACTTTTTACTAAGTAAAAGTAATCATATTTAATTATGTACTTACATGAATTAGTTGTAACGTTTATGCTGATCAACCCGCTTTAGAGGTGAGGTTGACCTGGGTTGTAAGCTAAGCAGAGATAAATTCAAAAAATTTTTACTCATGTACAAAGTTTTAATTGCTAGTGAAACAATAATTACAGAATATTATAGCAGAGTTACATTAAGCTTTAAATTATTGCGTGTTTATTTTCAAAGTTAGTGCGTGGTTCGTAAAAAGCTATGTTACGTGGCCCGAATAGAAAAGACCATTGAAATTAAACTACTATATGTATACGTATTTTATCGCGTTGTTTATTTTACACATTATTACATAATTTTGAAATAACGACACTGGAACATTGAGACAACTACCATCTTAGTCTCCCCGTGACCATGGCTGCTGAAAAGCAACCGAAACGACGGCGAAAGTGTGAAGTTAAATATAAATAGTTTTAATAATTTAATTAGCTTAAAAATTAGAATTTTTTATAGTATCTAGTAGTAGTGTAACAGTTTCAAAATTATGTAATAAAGTGTAAAATAAACAACGCAATAAAATCCGTAGTAGTTTAATTTCAATGAATAACATTCGCGTAAACAGAAGACAATATTATAGAAAGGATCACTTAACTTCGACACGGGAGCGCAGTGGAAGGAGACAGTATGAAGGTGTGGTTCTCTTAAATAGCGCGGCCACCGCCGGCACCGAAGGAGGGATCGTCAGAGGGGTACCTCCACCACTCCACTCGTGCGCGGCCGTCATTCCGCAAGCGATTGACGTGACACTGTCTATATCTCTAAGGAGGTAAACAAAGGTGTTCTATACCAACTTTTATTTTGAAAAATAAATCTTTTTCTTTTTAATTTTTTTGTTGGAGACTTCACAAACATTCAAACAACGGACACAAAAAACACGCAGACCCGGAACAACCATTTGTGGATCACACAATTTTTTGCCCTGTGTGAGATTCATACCACAATTATAATATATCTTACCGATTGATTTGTTTTTTTTCTTTAATAACCTTACTAGCGATCAGACCTTCAAGCACTAGTTGTCACGGGATAGTTTAGAAACATGATTGACGAACTCATTATATCCAAACTCATTACCTAAGTCTGTATTTCCCTATGAGTACAATCTGGGTGTCTCCAAGTCGCTAATGAATAGGTATCTTCCAGCCAAGCGTGCTTCATCGTCGACTGCATCGTCTCTTATCATCAGATGAGATCGCGTTCAATGCCCACCTATTAAAATAATTATTAAAAAAAAAACATTCAAAGAAAGAAAGGAACATTTATTTCTAAGAATAGATATTGTTACAATAAAGGTGTTAATAGAATCCATAATACCTACGTCTATTATAATCTACCATGTCTGGTGTACAAATATTTAATGTACAACGACTTACACCTAGTTAACATTTTATTATATTATCAACAGTATTCTAAGATATAAAACAGTACAAAAAGATCATTAATATAATCTATATATATAAAACTCTTCCGTTACTGAGTGACTGACAGACAACGCACAGCCGAAACTACTGAACGCAAGAAGCTGAAATTTGGCATGTATGTTCCTTGGAGAGTGTAGGGGAGCACTAAGAGAGGATTTTTGGAAATTCCACCCCGAAGGGGGTGAAAGAGGTGTAGTACTATTCCACGCGGACGAAGTCCGGGCAAAAGCTAGTATTTAATATAATAATAACATTTATACAATAACAATTTATATAATTTTCTTTTAAATATACCTATATCGTATATCTTTGTATTTATAAGGTAACACACAAACCCACACCACTCACGACAGCGGCAGCTGTGAAGCGACCGCTTCCCTACTGCGTTATTTGTGCAATCTCTACTAAGTTTTAAGAATAATACAAACAATATTTTGCAATATTTTATAGTTATTAAAAACACTGTCGACTCAGTACAGCCTGGCACAGACTATGGCGCGGCAATCTCCATAAATAATGGATATTTAATTAAATTCTCCGCGCAGCATCCCTGTAGCTCGTAATTCGATCATGGCCGTTGGCTCACAGATTATTGGTTCTCAAGAGTAAACTGTCTAATACTTAACACTTCTTAAATCTGCTGAGTAAAGCAAAATAGTTTAAGTTTTAAAACGCTATTGTTATTACGAAGAATACGTAGAAATATTAATTTCTTAGACTTTATAAGCATATCTTTTTATGTTATCACAAGACTGAAAATTATGCTTTTGTACTATATTAGATTTTGCTAACGTTAATCTAGATAATGACAATAAATGTTTATCCCTCGAATAGTATTTTTTCCTAGATAGAAAGTACCAGCTTCTTCCCTCCTCCCTTCTGTACCCCTGCATAATTTAATGATGATCGGTCGAGTAGTTAAGGCGTAATACCGTAAGAAACGAAAAAACTCGAATTCGCATTTATAATATTAGTAAGAAGTAAAACAAAAGATATTATATATCATGTACATAAATAAGTATTATTACACTTGATAAAAAATCGTTGCTGATTGTGGCGAATTTGTCACCAGACTGAGATAGATACACAATAACTTCTTGTTATCCTGATTTGGGATTCGAACTTGAGACCTCATGCACAGTAGTTGCGTTAACTACGCCAGCGAGGCAGTCAGTAGTATATAAAGATTTATAATAACGTACGATTTCAGCAGCCAATCGTAATTAGTGCTGAAAGCGGTCACCGACCTTACAATGGTGTTTTATGATGTTGTTTTAGGACAACAGTCAATAAGAATAGAACTGCTAGGATTAGCAGACCAATAATCCACAACCATTAATCTCTATTAGGTTCCCATGATGGAACACAACCCATTCTTTTTGTATTATCATTTGGGATAGGGCTTTGCTGAGCAGTTATATACATAAAAAATATGTATATTTATTTATTTTTAACTATTAATCTTTCATTACAGGTTCTTAACCTAATGCGATAATATATAATATATAGATAAATACAGTAACATAATAAAATATCTTAAATATATTAACAATCACTTATTATCAAGTACATAGCCGATGTGAATTCGCTGAATAAATATGAAAAAAGTTCAATACCATGTGATACTGTGTTACGTATAATATTGTATAATATGTATCGGGTATTAACGCGATCATACATAATGTGTACCTTTTAATGCTTGATGTTTCGACCAGGTTTGCATCACCTGCCCGGGCACGCCAAAACCGTGGCGGTGAGACCCGTTTTTGAGGAGTGGCTGGAGAGGCGACATGGTGCCTTCCCCTTCCGGCTGACACAGGACTAAAGACTGGCCACGGTTGCTTTAGCCAGTTCCTGTGGAAACGTCGCCCTAGTGGGATCGTTGCATTGCCACGCAGAGACCTCGTGTCAGCTATCGCTGCTATCCCAATAACACTTCAGCCGCCCCGGGAATCGTACACCATATCCCGCGTAAACCAGTCGCATTTACTAAGTCAGTGCCAAAGAAGCAGTCAAAAAGCTAGAGTCAAAGGTATAATAGATGATTATTTCTTAGAGTAGTAGAGCCTCGCTGATTTTAGCATAAATGGGCCGGCTCGACGGGAAGGACTACCCTCTCACAGAATATTGACATAAAATGGCAGTATGCCTACTGTTGTATTTCGTTCGGTGAGTGCCGGAGGCCAAATCACCCTCTTTCTCCCTTCCCGCTCCTTTTCCTTCCCACTTCCTTATCTAGAGGGTCGGCAACGTGCAAGTGATGCCCCTGGTGTTACAGTCGTCCATAGGCTACAGAGACCACTTAGCATCAGGTGGACCGTATGCTAGTTTGCCAACTTCGTGGTACATCTATAATCTGTACAGCGCTAATGACATCATGTCATTAATTCACGAAAATATTCAAACATAAATCACAACATCACAAAACTAAATAATATATTTAACAAAAACGCGGTTTATAAATAACAGGCCCGGGTATACTCGGTGTGTAAGTATAAGACCCGGGTATAACCGGGTTATAAGTAGTAAAAGCTGACAGCCCTAGTCGTAATCCGGGCGAAGCGGTCGATTGCTGAGATTGTGTATTCAATTTCCTTTCTGCACCGAAGCAAAGACATATATTTGTATCGTGCCATTGACGTTGTAGACTTATAGGGTGTATCTGCTTTGCAGGAACAGTTTTTTTTTCGTATATATTTTAAATTATATACGATCCACGGCTTTGCTCTTAAAATGTCATTAAAATTTAATTTGTTTTACATACAGATGTAATCTGTATATGTAAGATAAATATAATGACAATTCTCGCCTGCTCCGTTCCTCGGAGAGCATGTTAAGCCGTCTGTCCCGGCTGCCATGAACATCTATGGCAATCGTTATCGGGAAGTCAGTGCCCTATAATATCCTGACACTGGTCTAGCCTTAGGGTATCGTTAGCCTTCGAGTTGCGGAGGTCAGGTGGCAGCCGCTTCGTGTAAAAACTGATATCCAGTCAAATCCGGTTAGACTAGAAAAGCCGACCACAAGTGACTTGGGAATAATAAAGGCTATGAAGAAGAATAAGATACAAATGTAATATCAGGAAAAGAATTTAATTGGTTTGCTCGATTATAAACACAAAGAATTTTACCTATAAAAGCAAACAAATGCTACCAATTTATAATATACATACTACAGTGTACGGTTTCACCCACTCTGTTCCTGTATGCGTAGTGTAGACAGTATTAGACAGGCTAAATCCTTCCTCAATAAATGAGCTGTAAAATGAAAATGTGTTTTAAGATCATACTGGTATTTCTAGAGATTAACGCGTTCAAACCAACAAACAATCTTTTCAGCTTTCTGTCTGCGTAGTAAGAGTGTTCTTAGTAGTGGGGGCGTGGGGCCGCAGGCCGCGAGCGCAGTCGTCCTGCGCACCACCTCAGGCGCTGCTGCTGGTAGCGCGCGCAACACTCGTTATCAATACTACATTCATTACCACGTCTTTATCACAAGAAATGTTGCCTTAAGGTTTGTTCTCAAAACGCCCATTTCGTTATAAATCCAAAACGTATCGACCAAAGATAGACATTATCGCGTCCCCTGGATATGCCTGGCTTTATCTAGCTTGATACTTTTCCTTGCAAGCGGGTATAAAAACTTTGTTACTTTTAAAAAGGTAACTCTTGCATTAGGTTTTAAGCCGTGTATCGCGGGTGATCCTCGATGGTGTAGTAGTTAGTGTAACCGACTGCCACGCCTAAGGTCACGGGTTCGATTCCCGCACAAGTCAAACATTTGTGTGCATGAACATGGATGTTTGTCTTGGTCTGGGTGTTTCTATGTATAATATGTATTTATTTACAAATAAAAAGTATATAATATATATGTTTATCTATTGTCTAGTACCCATAGTACAAGCTCTGCTAAGTTTGGGCTAGATGGTGTTGTGTGTATGTGATAGAATATTAATATTAATAATATTAATACAGTAATTAACGGACACAAAGCACATCCAGACTTAGTTTAGTTGTTTACAGAACACATAAATAATTGTCTCGTTTAGGATTCGAACCCACAACACCCTCTGCAGAGACAGCGGCGAGGCGACCGCTACTCTAACCGTGCAGTTAATAAGTTGCTACAAAATTTACGTAACAATGAACCTTCGAAGAGCCGAAGTCAAGCTTACGTTCGAAGCTCAAACAATCACAGGTCTTCAATCTCGAAATCCAGGCCGGTCTTTAAGTACCTACTTTACGTCAAATAATAATGAAGTTTCTTGTCCCATCTGATATTAAAACAAAAGTATTAGTTGTTCATTAAACTTGGAAGTATTATCTTTTAATGAATAATGTAAGGTGACGGTGAAATGTTTGAGGGACTTCTGGAGTCTATTTACAGTGAGGAATTTCGAAATTAAATCTTGTTAAGAGATGTTGTTTGAAATTGGTTGTAACTCTTTACGGAAGTAGATTGTGAAGGATTGATTAGGAAAGCTAAGTAATCATCTGTTCGGTTGTGAATTAGGTGGATTGGGGATTTTATAGAGTATATTTTTAAGGTGTGTGTAGTGGTATTAGGATCTAGTTGAACGGGTATACGAGAAATACCTTTTGTATTTTATGTTGGGCTCCAAATGGCTCTACTATTAGGCGTTTGAGTATTATGCATTCTTTAGGCTAGGCTATCACCTTGAATGATATTGTCAGCTTCGGTGGCGTAGTGGTTAGTGTAACTGACTGCCACGCCTGAGGTCGCGGGTTCGATTCCCGCACAAGTCAAACATTTGTGTGCATGAACATGGATGTTTGTCTTGTCTGGGTGTTTCTATGTATAATATGTATGTATTTACAAAAAAAAGTATGTATGTATGTTTATCCATTGTCTAGTACCCATAGTATAAGCTCTGCTTAGTTTGGGCTAGACGGTGTTGTGTGTATGTGGTAGAATATTATATTATATTGGGTCTCTAACTATGAGATGGTCATTGAAATTAAACTACTATTTACGGATTTTGTCGCGTTGTTTATTCTTGACTTAATTACATAATTTTGAAACTGTTACACTACTACTAGAGACTATTAAACTATACTCATTTTTAAGCTAATTGACCTTGAATTCGGAGGTCAAAGGTCATAGTTATTTTGGGGTATATCGACTATGTTGAGTCAAACGGCGCTAACCGTGAACCTTTAACTTTTAGGGTTCTTGAGTTAAGTGATGGTATCACATGATCTTGAGGTTACAGGTCAAAGGTCATAGCTATTTCGGGGTATATAAGCTATGCTAAGTCGAATAGCGTTTACCGAGAGTCTCTAGCTCTTACGGTTCTTGAGTTGAAAGTTGTATAACAGACGGACGGACGGACAAAGCTGTTGTATAAGAGATTTGGAACTCTAAAAAGTATTACAGCACCATCTAATGTTACTTTTACAGCGACACGGTACAAAATACTATAAGACTTATTCTAATAAAGTTTTCAGGAAAACTACACAAAAAATTTTTCGGCTTGCCAAATGCTATCAACATCCACCCTCGGTCTGGACGTGATTGAATAACAAACATCCAAACTGTACTTTCTGACTGTACGAAGTACTTAGTCATTTATTAACACTGCACGGATGGTGTAGTGATTTAAGTGGTGATAGTGGAGTGGGTTCGATCCCCACACGGCACAAAAATTTGTGTGTTCCACAAATGGTTGTTTCAAGTCTGGGTTTTGTTCTTGTCCGTTGTTTGAATGTTTGTAAAGTCCCCTGTGACACAGGAGTTATGCCTAGTGCGCGAGTTGAACTATTTAAAAATATAAAACTAAATTTGTATGAGTAGGTAAGATGTAAGATGTATGTAAGAGCTTATTACTAAGACATTAAACGCCGAAACATTCTGTTGACACAAACTATTATAAGATTGGGTGGGGTTGAGTTGGGTGCCTGAGAGGACCCTGCCACCCGTAAATTAGGAACCCCGAGCGGGCGCGCGCGGTGTTCCCGCGCGCCTTCTACCGTCGAAAGGGGAGAGCGGTCAGGCTCTCCCCTGGGGACGAGAGGTGGCCGGGTCCGTTTGACCCGGCCCACACCCACATGGGGGGGCCTGCTATGGATGAATCCTCCTAGAGCTCCCAACTGGCCCCCCCTATTGGATGAGAGAGGGAACACCCCAGGTTTTTTAGTGGGTAGACCAGCGCGTCTTGCTGGGAGTCCCACACTCCCCCGCCGGTGCCGTCCCCTAGCCGGCGGGCAGTGCATGAAGCATTTTTCCTGGGTAACAAAAAAAAAAATAAAAAAAGGGTTGAGTTGGGTGGTAAACATCGACCGGTGAATTTTCAGTTCACACGAATTGTTGTTCAAGCCGGGAGCTGGGACTACTGATCCTAATTTTAAAGGCTACAATTATTTAAATATGTTATTGTTACAGATTGTTTTACTGTTGAAAACTGACAGCGTAATTGTTATTGTCTAGGTTGAAGAATATCACCTCGGGTGCCTTTAAGGAGTTTGTATCAAGCGATGTTCGCTATAGAAGTCTAAATTTCAAATCAATGTTTGGTATCATAGTTGTCAGAGCAGCGATAGCTCAGTGGGGAGACCAACAGACTGCAATGCAGAGGATCTCGGGTTCGATCCCACGTCGCGCACCTCTGACTTTCGGAAGTTATATGACTTTTCGAAATTATGTGCGTATTGATTGACAATTATCGCCTGCTCCGTGCCTCGGAGAGCACGTTAAGCCGTCGGTCCCGGCTGCCATGAACATCTATGGCAGTCGTTATTGGGAGAGTGTCGACACAAAAGATCCCACTGGGTCGAAGTGTCGCCGGTCTGCACTGACTGGCCCCCACATAAGATACATACATAAATACATGAGTAGGTAGATGTCCATTATAATGTCCACTGCTGGAGATAGGTCGCCCCCATATCATACATCATATGCTCCCGCATCCAACCGCTTTCCGCGACCCTTAATCGGTTTTCGGTCCACCTTGTGGGATACAGGATCCTTACTAATATAAAAAATTTGAACCTGAAATAATTGGCCTGTCGCTTTATATGGTGGTCTGAACCTCGGCGGAGTCACAATTCCATGCGAAAATGATTCGCGCGACCCCGCCGATTGCGGTTATGTTGAGGAACACCGTGGTAGGTTTGATGGGTTTTACCGGGATGTCTCTAACCATCTTTCCCCGATGAGTCCACAATGACCTCTCCGTCGCACTGCATCTAAGAAATAGACCAGAAATAATACGGTAAGAATTTGATAAAGCACTGAATGAACTTAATAATGGAAAAGCGGTTGGTAATGATAAAATACACATAGAATTGATAAAAATGCAAGCAATAGGTAAAATAAATGAACAAATTATCGACATTAATTATACAACGTGATAATCCGTATTCCCGACTGATTTTGGGAACGTAATTTAGTAACAGGCATTTTAATTATACAAAATTAATTTGGCGATCTAAATTTATTTGAAACTCACTCTTATTTTCATTTAGAGAGTAATTTTTCCTAATGCAGAGAGTTGTATTTTTAAATAAACAAATGGAAAATCTATTTACACAAGTAACATACGATATTATCACGAAGAATCAAATTTATTTGCGTGTTACGCAAAAAATATAATTTGCCAATAACTTAACAAATGAGTAAGCATATACTATATTTGAACTGGCATCGAAGTCCTTCTAAATGTCAATAAGTTCGATACGACCTTTAACATTTTAAGAAGATTTTAGTTAGAAAATAAATTTATTGTATTTAATTATGGATTCAGTGTGTTGATTCTTATTTTAGATTTATGCAATTGATCTGTTGAGATCACAGATACATAAACGAAGTATAATTAGGTGTTCAATAAATAAATAAATAAATAAATAATACCGCGCAGTACTTGCTGGACGCTCTCGGCAGTTTACAGCGGCGAGCTGTCCGTGTCATCAGAGATCCAGAGGTCACGAGTTCACTGGAACCTCTGCAACTCTGTAGAGACATTGCCTCATTAGCATGTTTCTACAGAATATACCACAGGAAGTGCTCTGAATAGCTTTTCCACCCTCTCCTGCCCTACCCTTTCCTATCCAGAATAACGCGTGCTGGGCTCAGATGCTTTGCGTAAACGGTAGAGTCGATTAGAGCGCGCACTAACAAGTTTGACTCGTCATACCTCTGCCATATGATCAAAGCATGGCATTCTCTGGCAACGCACGTGTTTCCTTCTTCCTTTAATCCTGGGTCCTTTAACCGGGGCGTAAAAAGCACCTTCTCAGGCCGTCAAAGTAGGGACCTCAACATCGCCTCAGCTGCTATGAGGATGGTGTTGACGCAACAGTTCTTGGACCACATGATCGTTTTCTATCAGGCGGAACGTGGTTGTGACGTGCAAAATAAAATACAATGACTTACAGCTAAAACAAAATAGAATATAATATCACTGACAATATTACATAGTATGTATCTTATGTGGGGGCCAGTCAGTGCAGACCGGCGACACTTCGACCCAGTGGGATCTTTTGTGTCGACACTCTCCCAATAACGACTGCCGTAGATGTTCATGGCAGCCGGGACCGACGGCTTAACGAGCTCTCTGAGGCACGAAGCAGGCGATAATTGTCAATCAATACGCACATAAATTCGAAAAGTCATAAAACTTCATAGTTATATTACATAGTAAGTAGTGTGTTGTGACACTGGTACCCAAAGTAAGATTCAACTTGTGTTATGGGTACCAGGTCTCTCACATATTTAGCACACTAGCTAAACCGCGCAACTTCGTCTGCTTGACATAAGAGAATTTGCGGGGTTTGCCGTTTATGCAACATTTTTCATTGATGCTCCACTCCTATTGGTCGTATCGTGATATTGTGATATTATATAACCCATAGCCTTCCTCGATAAATGGGTACTAAATAAATAAAAACAACATTACATTGTTTTCAAAAAAATTAATGGAATTTTTAAAATATTGATTAATACTGCGCCGAGCGAATTGGCGAATTGCCAAAACAGGCGGTCACAGTTAAGTGAATAAAAGCAACAATTTTTGTTTAATACAAATGTAAAATATATATTTACTATAACAATGAATGTGTTTACAATTACTACGTGTAAAAAACTTAAAATAATTAATATTTTCGCCTACAAAATTACGTAAATTTGCACGAGAAATGCAATCACGTAAGCTCGTGTTACGTGATTTTTAACAGTAGAAATCTATCCTATTTTACAGCTTTAACGAAACATAAATAGTTATATTACAATTTGTCCGTCCCAAATATTTAAGTTATTGGTTGATAATAAAGATACGTATTTATCAAAAAAGCACTTCAAATCCTCCATACAATTTTACTATGGCGGCTGCGCGCCGATTTGAATATGCATCGCACGAGCTCTGTCATTATTTGTCTTACGCTCGGCGCAGTCTTAAGTTTTGGATTTTATTATTACTAACAAACATACAAAAATACAAGTATTTTCTCTTTATAATGTTAGTATAGAAGTATAGATAGAATAATCAATTAATAGTATTATACATAACGACCAATAATTCAAATTTATTCGAATAATTGCAATTTTTACTGCGCAATCCCACATCACTATTATAGATACTACTAGCGTTTACTCGCGACTTTGTCCACGTGGAATTTAACAAAAAAAGTTTATTACTTTTGTCGCATTATCCTATTTTTCGAATTATAGTAAGTTACTCCTTATAACATCAGCTATCTGTCAGTAAAAGGCCCGTCAAAATTGGTCTAATCATTTTAGAGATTAGCCGGAACAAACAGACAATAAAGACAATTTTTTTTTATATGGTTAAGTGACGTATATACTTTCATATGCATTTAATAAAAAGCTGTTATTTTGACATTACAGACAGACACTTCAATTTATTTATTGTATGTATAGATCTTAGAGTTTAAGAGGTTATTTTAGAAAGAACCAATATATTAAACTAAGTTGTAACTAGTTGAAAACTTTCAGCAATAGCTATTACTTTAAACTGTTTGCGTGAGCATTTTTGAGCTATATTCGTGATAAATGAGCTCTTTTTATGTTTTATAGGAGCATAACATAGTATTACGACTTTTTATCCCCAAAGGGGTAAGCGGGACTGGACTACGCTAACCTTAAAAGTTTTATATTACAAAAGTGGCAAATTATTATAAGACCGGCTGGACAAACAGACAATTCCTGCACTAGGAATAGTTTGTCCATTACAGAGGACTTTACGAACATTAAACAACGAACAAAGAAAATCCAGAGTCGGTACAACTATTTGTCGATCATGCAGATCACACAATCTATGTATGTATCTTATGTGGGGGCCAGTCAGTGCAGACCGGCGACACTTCGACCCAGTGGGATCTTTTATGTCGACACTCTCCCAATAACGACTGCCATAGATGTTCATGGCAGCCGGGACCGACGGCTTAACGTGCTCTCCGAGGCACGGAGCAGGCGATAATTGTCAATCAATACGCACATAATTTCGAAAAGTCATATAACTTCCGAAAGTCAGAGGTGCGCGACGTGGATTCGAACCCGAGACCCTCTGCGTTGCAGTCTGAGATCACACAATACTCATCGCAGTGGCAGTAGTAGGGTGACCTCCGTGGCACAGCGGTAGTGAATGAGACTGCTATGCATGAAGCCTCGGGTTTTAATCTCGGTCGGGCCATGAAAAAGTTATTGGGTTTTCCTTTTAAGAAATCTTAATAGCAGCCCGGAGTTAAAAAGTTGGCGGTGTTAGGCACCCCCGTGTCTCGGAAAGCACATAACGCCGTTGGTCCTGCGCCTGATT
The DNA here is from genome assembly GCA_930367265.1 of Catocala fraxini. NCBI lineage: Eukaryota > Metazoa > Arthropoda > Insecta > Lepidoptera > Erebidae > Catocala > Catocala fraxini. The sequence goes on from OV884038.1 coordinate 24,724,691, forward strand.
TCTCGCCGGCCGCATAAAAGTGGCAAGGCGACCACTTAGCCACTACGCCATCCGTTCAATAAAAGTGGTGAAGCTATAGCGTGGCGACTACTTAAGCCACTACGCCATCCGTTCAATAAAAGTGGTGAAGCTATAGCGTGGCGACCACTTAAGCCACTACGCCATCCGTTCAATAAAAGTTGTGAAGCTATAGCGTGGCAACCACTTAAGCCACTACGCCATCCGTTCAATAAAAGTGGTGAAGCTATAGCGTGGCGACCACTTAAGCCACTACGCCATCCGTTCAATAAAAGTGGTGAAGCTATAGCGTGGCGACCACTTAAGTCACTACGCCATCTGTTCAATAAAAGTGGTAAAGCTATAGCGTGGCGACCACTTAAGACTCTACGCAATTCGTTCAATAAAAGTCAATGAAAAGAATAGAAAAGTTAAATATGAGCCTTAGAAAACGTAGTAATAGTGTTACAACTCTCTTTTCGGTTTTCTGTAAGAAAGTGGTACTTTTAAAAGACTTTTACTTGTAAAAGATTTTGTGGAGAGCTCTAATTATTCTGCAATCCTGTACTTATTAAAAGTATTTACGTATTGTGGCCTATTACGAATGGCATCGTCGCAAATAAGTGACATATTTTTAATACATAATTAAATATTTAACATGTTTTTATGAGTGGAGACGTGCAACAGGGACTCGACCACTATCTGAGATTTGACAAACCACAGGTTCTCGCAAAAGAACACCGATTCCTACCAAGGATGCTTCGCGAAGCTATTGAAATCTAAAAATATCATAATTTCAACAGAAAGGGGGTTGAAACGTACCAACAGCTTGGAATTCAGCAATTCAAATAGTCAAACACAAGAAAATAGTAGTTTAAAGTTTTAAAAATTATCTAATAATAATGTTTTATAAAAAATAAATAACGCGTTAAAAGCCGTATAAAGTTGTTCAATGTTTTTAATAAACTTTATTGATTAATGTATGTTATAACTGTAGTTCTTTTACTATGCACATAATGCGTTGAAAAGGTTTCTTAGACGCTCTTAAGACTAGTAAGGAAACGTGGAAAACATGAGACAGCAATATCAATGAAAATATACTAAATTAATTCCATAAACAATGCAATTCTAAAAATATGATTTTATTCCAACCCGGTTTGATTACGTCACTAAGCTGTTAACACGTAAAAAGTTGTTCGGAATTCGAATATATGAATTTAGCTTTAGACTATAGAATTTTCGAGCTTGCAAAAGCCGACATTTTTATTAAAACGTTTGTATTTTGTATTAATTGACAGTAGAGCGATTTACACAAAAAAAAATAACGTGTAGGTACGTCGAAAATTGAACAATGACGCGTTTTAAATTTCAGACATTTTTTTGAATTTAGTATTTCTGTTTGATAACATATTGATATGTGTTTGTTTATTGAAATTAAACTGCTATATACGGATTTTATCGCGTTGTATATTTGACACTTTATTACAAAATTTTGAAAATTGTTACACTACTACTACTATTAAACTTTACTAATTTTTAAGCTAATTAAATTATTATTAAACTATTTAAATTTAATTTATTTTTACACTTTCCCCGACGTTTCGGTTGCTTTTCAGCAGCCATGGTCACGGGGAGACTAAGATGGGCGTTGTCTCAATGTTCCAGTGTAGTTATTTCAAAGTACCCGAACATAATTTAATCATTGGTGTTTCTATTTACGCAGAATGAGCTCAAAGTAACATGAAGTCTAGCTGTGGTTTGCTTCTTCTTGGGTTTGACTATTTTTATTACTGGATCCCAAGCTGGTGGTACATTCCAACCATCTTCTCTATTAAAATTAGGATGTTTTTTGATTTCAATAGCCTCGCGAAGCCTCGCAAATAAACAACGCGATAAAATCCGTATATAGCAGTTTAATTTCAATGAATAATATTCGCGTAAATAGAAGACAATATTATGTGTTTGTTTAGTTGAGGTCGATCGTGTTAATGACACTTTTTAATTTTCATTTTAAACTTCCACTTTTTCATTATGATTTGCCTATATATTTCATTCCAAACATCTATTTTTTATTATTTAGATTCGTCGATATAACGGCTGTACTGACCGAGCTTATCAAACATTTAATGACATTTTTGCTCTGTCACCTCACCTTACACTATGATGTATGATGTATTTACTAAGTATTGTGTAATAATCCTCTGGAAACTTCAGGGATATTCCTAAAGGGACAGGCAAAGTGTAGTACAGCTACAATTCGTTAGCAATTATTTTAGACCGCACATTAAGGACGTACTTATTGCTGTACCGGGCATTGTTTTAGAATCTGCCTTGCTAATGAGAAGTTCTTAACACAAAATCGAACGCGTGACCTTATGCAATCATCTGACGGCATAGTGGTTCGTATCTACGAAAGCACAGAAAATATTTCTATTAAACCTCCAGCCAGCCTTAGAGCTCTCGTTATATTTATTTAAAATAAAGCTAGGTCGGATGTAAAAAGGTTAAAAAATGTGTGCTCCAGCAATATGTCGGGCTATGTCGGATTTTCCAGTCGGCTGTGTGCGTCGTCTTAGTGGTTTAGCGACAAGAGCGTGGTACCACAACGTACGAGCAAATACTTCGTGAATGTTTAAATTGTGGATAAGGCGACGGTTTTGTGATGTCCTCATAGAATTCAGTTTGGTTGTTCTGGTAAAAGTAGATTTAGATAATTTTTGTCATTCAAATGAATCTTTTTCATGATTAATTTATTTTTTATGGAATACTTTTTGAACATGATATTGATTTTATTGTTATTTTATTTTAATAATTTTGATTTGTTATGCAATATTTTATTTTAAACTGGTTTTCGATATTTACTAAGCTAAACTAAGCTCACTTAACTGTGCATACTTAAAAGGCCGCCTTAAAAGGTTACGCAACTGACATAAGCCTCACATTATACTATTTTTGTTGTATCGTTGTTGTAATCGCTGTTGGTCCTAAATAAATAATAATAATAAATCATAATTACGCCCTACGTTTAATTATTTGGTTTTGGTATCGTTAAATTATTTGGTGGTCACCTTTCTGAATGTTAAGTTGTCATCTGACAAACAATGCCAACATAATATCTGAATTATAATTATAGTATTATCACGCTCACTCATATTCAGAATTGTATATTATCGTTCTCTATCTGTATATCTAAATGAGTCGGTACGGATGGCGTTTCTAAAAGATTTCATATTCACATCTTTGAAAAAATTGTGTAAAACTTTGGGAACATTATGAAGTTCTCTCAGACATTCAAGATAATAATAATAATATTCTACACATACATACAACACCATCTAGCCCAAACTAAGCAGAGCTTGTACTATGGGTACTAGACAATGGATAAACATATATATATACAATTTTTTTTGTAAATACTAACATAATATACATAGAAACACCAAGACCAACATGCACACAAAATGTTAGACTTGTGTGGGAATCGAACCCGCGACCTCAGGCGTGGCAGTCGGTTACACTAACCACTACGCCATCGAGGCCGACAACTTTTCTTTTACGTTAAAGCAAGAAATTATTAACTTTTTTTTATATTATTAAGTAAAATTAACTATAATAATATTGTGCCTAAATATGAACACATGTCATAAAAAAACATAATAATTTTATTGAAAACGCCATATTTCCATAACTGCCTCAGATGTCGTAAATTTATTGTTTATTTTTTATTTAAAGAGCACATATCTCGGAAAAGCCAGAGATGCGTATCGTGCGATAACACTTAAGACCTCTACGTCGCAGTCCAATGGCCTCACTAGGCTATCGATTATAATCAAAAAAGGTTTAGTTAAAACCACTGATATTATAGTTTTACATAGACAAGATTTTGGCGGCGTCTTCCCTCACGTACATTATCAATAAATCCTAATTCATCGGGAACAGTACTTTATTTCTGGATGAAAGGTATCCTACGCCTTTCTCTTTACCCCCGACAACCTGTATGTATGCAAAATTTCATGATGATCTGTCTTATAGTTCGTCGTGAATGCGTAACAACAAATTAACTCACATTCAAATTTGTAATATTAGTTAGGATGACAAGGATAGCTTAATATTGCCATGGGTTCAGAGTTTTAAGAAATTAATGAATTGCTGAAAAAAAGATCACTGACGTACCGAAACAAGCTCATTAAAATTTATAGTATACAGTCATGTGTGTAAATATTTGGGCAACTTAATACTACAGCTTAGTAACTCACATAAGTTACTTCAATTTAGCTCTATACCCGTATACATTACACCTTTCATTCACATACAACTTCAGCTATATTTCACAATCCCACTACACTTATCCGACATAAAACAGCGTTACTACATACGTCATACATTACGTCACAGCGGGTTATATGTCATACAAATACGACAAGTCGCGGGCCAACATCACAAAACCACAAAATGGAATTGGAATGTCGTTGCACGCGACAAGCGACATAGCCGTGTTGTTGAGGACAGAATAAAGTATACAGCTTTGGAACTGGCATGCAATTTAGTTTTTTGCATTGTTTCTTTTTGATATGTGTGTGAGATAGGGTAAAGTTTCTGTGCACGGATGTGTAAACTATATACAGTTGAGACGGTTGACGATTCTTGGTTATAGTTTTTTATCCCACGGTTTTTAAAGGTGACAACATCGACGAGTTAAAATCAAACTCATGCTAAGAGATTTGATTGGCCCTTACTAATCTAATTGAAAGGCGTTTAAACGTTTATTAACAATTTTTTTTATTACTGCCTTTTGCCATTATCAGTCCTACCACTGTGTAGGGCTGGTTACGCAAATCTGAGTATTATGTTTGTTTTGTAAGCTACGTACGAGGCAAGTTTCTGTATCTATGACGCAAACTACTTAAGTATAGCTTTTGCGACGAGGTTCTTGTTAAAGTTAATGCAGTTTTGATTCGAAATTCTGTTTAATCAGGCAATTTATTTATACTTTTTATATTGATAATTATAATTGAAAATTTACAAGCTGACGCCCACTGTTACAAAGGATTGCCAAATGTATAGTATATTATTATAGATCGGCTATGTATTACATTATTATATGTACAAGTCGATCGTAAAAACGAGAGGCTTGCGGTACATAATTATCTAATAGATAACTAGTATTATTGTTTAATACAAAGCTAAATTCTTATTAGTTTGTTCACGTAATATCATAAATGCATTATATAACAAAACTATTCAACAAACGTGACCCTTTAACAAATTGCATGTTTCAATTTCAATAATCATTCCGTGAAATTGGCCACCTAACATTCGAATTACAATTTTGTTTTCAAATAAAAACAAAACTGAAATCCAATCAATAAAACAAATGAATGACAATAAAACTTAATTTTATGGGTGTGTGCGGCCAGCAGTGTAACTGGGGGACTCGGGACAATCCGGGTATTTGGGACATTTTAGGTTTTTCGATACGCGATCGACGCTAGCATGGTCACTGCACACCAACATCCCTAACTACAAATTTTACAATAAAATAAAATCGAACGTCAACCTTTGTCGATTTGTACGGATTCCCGAACCGGTATTTTAATTCGTTTTGGTGGATAACTTCAGTATTTTTAAATTGCAAAATTTGCAAACAAGCTTTCGGCCTAGTATCACACGTGAGCTGTTCACCTTAGCGAAAATACATAAACGATGGGATGGATATGAATATAATAGATAGGTATATGAGCCTAATGTTCTTCTGCGTACAAGGTGACACGCAGTATCAATGTTTTTATTGTTACGCCAGTTTTCAATAAGAGAGTGGTACTTTCCTGAATGAGCTGTTTAATACAATCATATTGTCACCAAATAATGAGAAAAGACAATCTCTTTCCGTTTATTCTAAAAAATATCATCAAGGTGGCAAAGAAAGAATCTCCTAATAGTAAGTGCTCACCATGTTTTCTTGAAACCCAGTCAATGTTGCAAAACACCAGACTTAAGCGAGTATCCAGCTTTAAATATTACTACACTACTAAGATTGTGAACAAGCTCATCATCTCAGCCGAAAGACGTCCACTGCTGAACATAGGCCTCCCCCAAGGTTTTCCACACAGACCGGTCTTGGGCCACCCGCATCCAACCGCTTCCCGCGACCTTTACAAGCTCATTTAATCGCAATTTTCTTTAGACACCCAAAATGCAAACAAGCTCATAACCCGACTGATAGTAAACGGTTTCCATAACCAATCACCACTTGCAACTAATATTCGCGCTACTGGTTTACTAAACGCACAAGTCCACCGTCGCACAGAATGACCCAACTCGTTCCAGTCGTGCCCAAACGGGGATAGGTCACAAACAGGTCAAAGAAGTAGGATATCATTACAGGTCGCACCTTGATAATATTCTTTAGAATAAAAGAAAAGAGCATGACTTATCCAATTATTTGGTGATTATACGAATAAGCCGGCTTACTCGGTAAAGTAATTGCATATAGAAGTAGTAGTCATATCATTACCCTCTTCCTATCCTCCTTTCTTATCCACCCAAACAAACACACATTCGACATTCGTCCAAAGACTGATGTGTCGCAAATAATTGTCGCCTGTGTCGACGAGGCGTTTATTTAAGCGCCAGTTCCATCAATCTTCATCGACAGCGCACTCGATTGACACGGAGAACGCGCAATGAATACAAATGAACTTACCCTTAAATTTGTGGTGTAAATTGTAAGACAGGGAGGTAAGAAAGGTTTGGTATGGGAAAAGGAAGCCTTTTGGGACGTCACCGTAATAGCAGCTTAAGACAAACAAACCTTTCTACTGCGTAGATGTCGATCCCAAGATATTCGGTAGAATAAGTTTTGCTCAAAGGATCGTTTGCCTTCAGGATGTCTGTTTTCGGTGGGTTATTAAGTTGAGTATATTAATTACTTTTATTTAATTGCTGGCTATAAATTCCGCCTGATGGTAAACGATTATTAAATCTATGTTTGCTTATAATACCGGGATTATCGCACACGCGTTGCTGACTTTTTCGAAGAAGATTTAAAAAAAATGGAAATAAAATATTTTTCCATGAAATATGGTTATAAAAGGGTTACATACTATTTGAGGAACATCATAATAATATCACGCTTTTAGTATCGTACGAATGTAATGGCATTGTAAGAAAATTTTTAGTTTAATAAACATAATTTTGTATTCATTATCATAAAGAAATGTCAATTATCAATATGTTAAATTATAACAATACGTTCACAGTATTAAAGTTGGAATGAAGTGAAAGGAATACAGGCAATTAGTATATGAGACTTAACGGGCGTGAACCAGTGATACTACTCTTACGAGCCTGCTTGTAAGAAATGGCACTTTTCCAAATAATTGGCTGGATTGTCAGAATTCTTCAATATGGCCATATTAATAACCTCAATGCCATTTTTAGCTTTTAAACAAGCTCGATATCTTAATATCATGGATATAGTTTCCGAGTCGAGCAAAGTTCTGTTGCGTTTGTTGTTACAAAAATTTTTAATACTAGCCTGATGGAATATATCCTGTAGATGGTAATATACACCCTATAACAGTCAATTCAATTGTCTTGTTCTTGTGAGTAGATCCTTTTCCATATCTCTCTATTCTTCGCCATTACTTTGACTTATTGGTACGATATTACTCACTTCTTCCTTCCACTTCGTCTGTAACTTCTCCTTGTTCTACCTCTTTCTCTTCTATGTTCCCATCTTAGATTTTATATAGTTCTCATATCATATCAAGTGTCTCAACACTTTTCTTCTTTAATTCTTCACACATAACTCTTCTCCAGATCTTAAATTGGCGAGATTTGGTTGAATTACACATCTGCCTGACACTTTCGGAGAAATCAAGCAAATATGCAACAAAAATATTTACCAAAAGCTTTAAACTTAATCCCTAAGCCTCTCCGACGGCAGCTCAGCTCACAGAAATCAGTCTTGGATGGAAATTACGCAGAATTTTCATTAGAATGGGCCCTTAACAGATAACATCCCATTTGTTCCGCTCAACTGTGGAATATATACATTATTGATAACGTTCTTGCTTTTCTGCTTACAGATATTTTTGTTTAATTATATGAGCAGCAATGAAATACTAGTTTCTGCGGCTACCCACGCATGAATCTCTAGGGACGAATACTTACCTGTATAAATAGTTAAAAGTTTTACTGCATTATGAATATATTATGCAAGTTACAATAGCCAACATGTATATCGGTATCCAGGACCGATAACTTCACGCAGATAAAGCTGTAGTTAGAAATTAGTATCATCGTTATACAGCTACCAAAATGATGATAAAAAAAGTAACTCAGATACTTGATTCTATCTTTAGGTCAAGTTTAACTATGTCCATTTAACGGAATACGCGTGTTGGTATTACTATAATTCAAACATCTTTATAAAATTTTGAAATTTATGTTTTATACGAATGAGGCTTTGTAATAACATAGCATAGACACACGCCTATATTATATTCCCAGAGGGGTAGGCAGAGATGTACGGTACACACATTTTGCAAAGTTTTTGGTTACAATAGAGGTTCTGCCTATTGTCTAGTAGGCACATTTCCAGACTGTATTCTGTCGCCAAGAATTATCTGACGGGATAACACAATAATATATTACCCGACCCGGGTTCTCTTTGTATTCTTAAATATCAAGATTTCTCTTACCTCAAGAAAGTATCTATAACCTATAAGATCGAAGATTGCAGCCAAGTATTTGGTTTCCAGGCTGCTTCAATAAGTAGAAGGTAGTACAGGCTATCAGGAACCAGCATAAAAACCTTTGCGCCAGAAGCATAACAAGTATCTTTCTGAACGATCAACAACGCATCAGTGATAACCCTTTACTTAAAAGTGTCCATAGTCTACTGTAACGGTTATATTTTTATCTTGATGTAGACCAAATGTTTGAATGCTGCCTTCATAATATAATAATAAGACTCCAAATATTAAAACAGCACAAGTATTTCAGTATTAATTTGAATAAAATGCTATAAGTACACGCTTTAGAGTTCATAATCGCATGTAACACGTGCTTTCTCGAAGCGTTACTTATGTATTATTATTTAATGCCAAATGTCAAAGCTAGAACTAAAGCTCCAGTGTCTGAGTGGCGTAAATAAAGTAGGTGGTACAACTTAACTCGGGTAAAAACGTACGTGTCAAGCGCGCACCGGATTATAGTACGACGTAGGAAGTAGACTGTGGTCCAAGTTACAAGTTGAAGCGATTTGATTATGTTATTTTATTATACAAATGTGGCAGCATTTCTTGTGGTAATCGGTTACCGTGGCCTACAAATTGCTTGCAATGTCATGACTTGCGCGTTTCTGACCCTAGGGAATAGGAATGAAAGGAAAGGAATTGGAGAGGTAGTTAAACAAGCTTCGTAAACTCTTTGAAATTAAACTGCTATATACGGATTTTATCGCGTTGTTTATTTGACACTTTATTACAAAATTTTGAAAATTGTTACACTACTACTACTATTAAACTTTACTAATTTTTAAGCTAATTAAATTATTATTAAACTATTTAGATTTAATTTATTTTTACACTTTCCCTGACGTTTCAGTTGCTTTTCAGCGACCATGGTCACGGGGAGACTAAGATGACAGTTGTCTCAATGTTCCAGTGTAGTTATTTCAAATTACTATTATTATTATTATTGTATGGTCACGGGGAGACTCCCCGTGACCATGGCTGCTGAAAAGCAACCGAAACGTCGGGGAAAGTGTAAAAATAAATGAAATCTAAATAGTTTAATAATAATTTAATTAGCTTAAAAATTTGTAAAGTTTAATAGTAGTAGTAGTGTAACAATTTTCAAAATTTTGTAATAAAGTGTCAAATAAACAACGCGATAAAATCCGTATATAGCAGTTTAATTTCAATGAATAAATTTCGCGTAAATAGAAGACAATATTTCGTAAACTCTTGTCGGGTAAAACGCAGTAACAGCGTTACTACTCTTACGCTGACTTACTGTATAAGGATGATGGTTTATATAAAAGCTGTAACGGTCCCCCCGCAGTTTCACCCACGTTCATCATTACTGTTCCGCTTTCGTGGCTTGTGGCGGGATGCTATTTTTATATAGCCTATGTTACTTCTGGATAAATCTTCTTAAGAAGTTTATTCAATACAAACAAAACTACGAATCTTTCCTTTTTATACTAATTATATCAATTTACAGACAAACTTATTCGGCGCTATATTGAAGAACTTTACACGACATATTAAGTATGTGCAAGTCAGCAGATGATGGTGATGAGGCCTTTGCCCAATGGAGAACTCTTTTATTAAAAGAGAGGCCAATTATTGAGTAGAATTTTTGTCTAATAGACTTATGGCGAAAATTACATACATACATAGCAGCGATAGCTCAGTGGGGAGACCAACAGACTGCAATGCAAAGGCGTTTCGGGTTCGAACACACGTCTTGCACCTCTGACTTTTGGAAGTCATATGACCTTTTTGAAATTATGTGCGTATTGATTGACAATTATCGCCTGCTCCGTGCCTCGGAGAGCACGTTAAGCCGTCGGTCCCGGCTGCCATGAACATCTATAACAGTCGTTATTGGGAAAGTCAGGACCCTCTAATATCCTGATACTGGTCTAGCTTTAGGGTATCGTTAGCCTTCGGGTTGCGGAGGTCAGGTGGCAGCCGCTCCGTGTAAAAACTGATATCCAGTCAAATCCGGTTAGACTAGAAAAGCCGACCTCAAGTGACTTGGGAATAATAAAGGCTCCTTAGCCTTCTCCTTAGAAGAAGACATAGTTTCACTATATAGCCCGCTATATATTTCCGTTGTGGTAGGAGTGCCAACTCACATTTTGTCAGCTTTCGTTTTTAGGTCATACTTATTTGGCGGCGAGCCTATTTCGTTTACCGGGCTCAGTACGAAACACCGTGCTACTACTCAAAATTTGATGACCGAAAAGCCCTATAAGTCTTTGTCCGACACGGTAATCCAACCTAACACCACATTCACGGCAGTCACATACATATACCCTACACCACAAGTCTGAAATTTTAGTTAAAATTCGCAACAATGGTGTAATGATTAACTTAAAATCCATTTTGAATTCATAAGCCGATAGTTATACCATTTCGGAAACAAAGAAGACAAGCTATAAAATCGCTCTCGCTATCGCTAATCGCTTACACCAGCCGTCAATAGAGACACTGGATTACTAACATCCTCACATATGTACCAGAGAGTGAGACAAAATGCTCATTGAATTTCATAAGGCTCGGATTGCGACGAGCCGGACGTGACGTGGCACCTTTAACTTCGACTTCCGGTGTTGCAACTTTTGTTTTACATCATACTGTTTTATTTTCAAAAGTGGAACAGGTTTGGAATCCGTTTGATGATTCATTGTAACATTAACATTTTGTTGTTTTGTGGTTGTTTTCAACGCTGTACCATCACGTACGTTTAAAAATAAACGTTAATAAGAGATGTAGAGTATTCATATTTTATCAAATGAGTTTAGGATTCACGGAATGGAGGGTGCCTATTACCATAAATAACGTTAACAACATTAGTGAATTAAATTAGTTGATGACTGTAAAAAGTCGTATAGTTGGTCGAATGGCATAAGATTGCGCTTATGTTTGCATGCGATCGTGAGGTCCCGGATTCGATTACAGGCTCGATCAAAGAGTTATTAGGATTTATTTTTAGGTAATTCGTGACAAGGCAAATTAGTAACAGAATGGAGTCTTGAAATATCGTTAAATTGATATTGTTTCTTTTTTAATGTAACTACTCCCCACTAGGTATATATAATTTCTGTATTGCGGGGAATTTTACAAACATTCAACAACGGACACAAAGAACATCCAGACTCGGTACAACCATTTGTGGGTCACACAAATTTTTGTCCCGTATCGGATTCGATTCCACAACACTCGGCGCAGTGGCAGTGGTAATGCGACCACTTAAACATGTCCTTTAGATGGTGTGTCTGCCTCCGTGACACAGCGGTAGTGAATGCGACTGCTGTGCATGAGGTCTCAGGTTCGAATCCCGGGTCGGGCCAACAAAACGATATTGGGTTTTCTGTTAAGAAATCTCAATAACAGCCTGTAGTTAGGCCGTTGGCGGTGTTAGACACCCCCGTGCCTCGGAAAGCACGTAAAGCCGTTGGTCCTGTGCCTGATCTCTCTCCGGTCGTGTCGGATTACCGTCCCATCGGATCATGAGAGTTAGGGAACAGATAGTGCACTTGTGTTTGCGCACACGCTTGTGCACTATAATATCTCCTGCGCAGATGGCCAGTCTCCGTTAAGATTGGCCGCTGTCACCGAAATCGGTCTGGAGGACATTATTATTATTTGTTATCTATAACGTGGGACCTAAACATAGATAACAAAAAGTGGGTGTAAAATGCCTCTACCTACCCAATCAAGCATACAGACGTAAGACTTCGAATATATTTATAATGATAATCTTACAGTCAAATAAAAATACCGAAATTACTTTCATTATTTCTATACACATACAAAAGTTGCAAGTTATTCTTGGCTTCATAACATACAGCTTAAATTCCCCATACGTTTTTTGGGCGAGCCTGCGTAGGGTGAACAAACGTTGTACAATAATAATTTGTAAAGATTACACAGTCCAGGTGCGTGGAACGATCCACCTTTGTGTGTTTGTTATATTTACTTGCCTACCCTAAGGCAAAGATTAATGTTGAGCAGAACAGCCAATATTTTTAGGCTAGGAAAGTTTTGCGAAGCTATTAATTGCGGATGTCGAATAATGAGTGCATTTTTAGAGTTCGAAAAAACTCTTATACAGCAGCTTTGTCCGTCCGTCCCTCCGTCCGTCCGTCTGTCTGTTATACAACTTTCAAGTCAAGAACCGTAAGAGCTGGAGACCCGCGGTCAGCGCCATTCGACTCAGCATAGCCGATATACCCCCGAAATGACTATGACCTTTGACCTGTGACCTCAAGGTCACGTGATACCATCAACTCAAGAACCGTAAAAGCTAGAGACTCGCACTCAACGCCATTCGACTTAACATAGTCGATATAACCCCAAAATGGCTATGACCTTTGACCTCTGACCTCAAGGTCACGTGATACAATCTTTCAACTCAAGAACCGTAAGAGCTAGAGACTTGCGGTCAACATCATTCGACTCAACATAGTCGATATACCCCGAAATAACTATGACCTTTGACCTCTGACTTCAAAATCACGTAATACCATTTCTTCGAACTCTAAGATTTACGGCAATTTATGGCCGTTTCTCACTTGTTTTAAACTACTAGATTTTGCAAGTAGCTTCTCTCACTTAAATGTAGGTTGTGTTAGAAACAGAACCTTTTTCTGGATGAAAGGCACTCTATGTCCTTTTCTGTTCCCCTGTCAACGTAAATGCGAAATGTCGTAATGACCGGTCGAGTAAGTAGCTATTGTTAAGTCTGATGTAATAAATGGTGAGTCAATAGCTATACGGGCAAAAGTGCCGGACGTAGTGCTGTTTTTGAAAATTGTCCAATGTACACGTCTATTGAGCGCATGCTATCTTATCTTATGTGGGGGCCAGTCAGTGTAGACCGGCGACACTTCGACCCAGTGGGATCTTTTGTGTCGACATTCTCTCAATAACGACTGCCATAGATGTTCATGGCAGCCGGGACAGACGGCTTAACGTGCTCTCCGAGGCACGGAGCAGGCGATAATTGTCAATCAATATGCACATAATTTAGAAAAGTCATGTAACTTCCGAAAGTCAGAGGTGCGCGACGTGGGTTCAAACCCGAGACCCTCTGCATTGCAGTCTATTGGTCTCCCCACTGAGCTATCGCTGCTCGTGAGCGCATGCTATGCATGGGAAGTTATACAGGGTTAAATAAAAAATACAAATAACCTTTTGTGTCTTCTTTACGTCATATTTAACATCTTTGATTCTACCACTTTTTACGAAACTATACTGTTCCAAAAAACATATCTTTACAATTTAAATTAAACCAACATATACGGATTTTATCACGTTGTTTATTTGACACTTTATTACATAATTTTGAAAGCTGTTATACTACTACTACACTACTATTAAACTTTACTAATTTTTAAGCTAATTGAATTATTATTAAATCTAGTAAAACTATTTAGATTTATTTAAATTTTACACTTTCCCCGACGTTTCGGTTGCTTTTCAGCAGCCATTGTCACGGGGAGACTAAGATGGTAGTTGTCTCAATGATCCAGTGTAGTTATTTCAAAATACCCGAACATAATTTAATCATTGGTGTTTCTATTTACGCGGAATAAACAGAAGACAATATTATATTTTTACAAGTTTAAAATGCTTGCGCTTTATTTCCCGCATAACGCCATCCCTCCGTGGCGCCATGTTTTAGTAAGCTTTCTATTGCATGTAGTTTTAAGTCTTAATCGTGCGATGAGAGCAACGATTTTAATATTCGTACGAAAAAATTACAGAGCTTAGATTACATATAAGGGGTGCATGTACTAGGGTAAACCTGTGCCACAGGCATTAAGGGCACATACTATATAACATATATATAAATTCTAAAACAATACTTATAAAACATTATTCTTTACATATAAAAACTTACGAATTACATTATAAACTAAGTGATTACTATGACTACTTAATGAGCTATTTTATTGCGTAACACTTCTTCTTCTTTCTTCTTCTTTTCGTGTGGTTAGTGGCGAACCTGTTGTCAAGAGTTGTTCAAGCCGCCCGTAGGCCTCTGACATGGCTTAACGACTGCTGTCAATTTGACAACAACCGGGACCGACTTTTTACGTGCCCTCTGAAGTACGGAGACGCTCAGATGAAATACCACTAAGCGGTCACCCATCTATAGACTGACCGCACCCAATGTTGCTTAACTTCGCTAATCGTTTACCGATCAGTGAGAGCAACTAGCTATGAGCGCCTCAACACTTATTGAACAACATTAATCAAATTTTCAGTTTGATCGTAGTTCAAGTTTGTAAATATTGTTGAACTAACTGCTTAGTATTATGTATTTAACCTTGTATAATGTCAGATATAAATAAATCACTTGTAAAAGGTTATATATATTTTACAATTAACCCCGTATAGAAGCCGCAAAAGTCAAATATAAGTATGTATATTACTCATAAGACTGTCACATCTGTGCCAATTATTCTCTATCAAATAAACACGTAGCTAATAATACAGCATGTTAATACCGACATACGTAATTATACGTCTACATTAAACCTTATGCCAATTACCGATCGCGTATACAGTCTTTTCATGCTTGTTTAAATTAAGTAGAATCATATAAGCATGTTTAAATACTGGTATCAAAGTTTGGTTTGATCAATCGGACCCCCTAATTGGACAACTTGAGTGAGATTGGGTTTCGTATGATAACAACATCACGCTTCAATGGTATAGGTGTTAGGTAGTGTTATGTGATTGGTGTCTCGTTAGAACTTTGGCGAAGACTTGAGTGATTGTTTCATCTAACGACTGTGGTTTACTTTGTTTTGAGTGACGTTTCTTTAACAAACGTTGTATGACGAAAGGTTTTATTTATTTAAGGTACCAACGACATATTTACAAAATAATTAATATTACATATTCATATAACTCGGATGCAGAGTAAGAACATCACTTAAAGGTGTGCACACCATTCTCAGTCTTCATTACATTATTATTTATGAACGCAAAAATTACAATGAAATATTAAAATTACATTTAATGAAATTAATTAAAATTACATTATATTTCCAAGTAGATTAGATAATTTAATTTTTAAAAAAAAAAATTTGAAATTAATATAGTATTCTCTGAAATTAAACTACTGTATACGGATTTTATCGCGTTGGTTATTTGACCCTTTATAACATAATTTTGAAAATTTGTTACCCTACTATTACTATTAAACTTTACTAATTTTTAAGCTAATTATATTATTATTAAAACTATTTAGATTTAATTTAATTTTACACTTTCCCCGACGTTTCGGTTGCTTTTCAGCAGCCATGGTCACGGGGAGACTAAGATGGTAGTTGTCTCAATGTTCTAGTGTAGTTGATACAATATTCTCATTAATTTACATAAAATGCAAATTAAATATTTAAATGTCAAATAAGAAAATAATTGAAATATATGGTAGTCTGAAAAATTCAATAGCAGATATTATATTTGTAAAATATTAAGGTAACACATCATTTATACTATATATATATACAAAATTATTTATATACAATATGCATGTAACCTATATTTACAAATGTACTAAAAATGATAACATAATTAACATAATTACAAAAACACAAATAATTATAGTACTAAATATTTACAAAAATGGTTTAGGCATCGTAGAATTCTTCAGCATCGCTGTCAACTGGTAACGTGCCCAGAAGACTGGCAGCATTGCCACGTTGAATAGCAATGCTGATTCTTTGGGCTAAGAAAAGACCAGCCTTCTGATCACGCGAAACGTCGATCAGGCGTTTTCGATTAAAATTGTAATGGACATAGAGTAAAATTAAAATAATAGTATTATTAATACTCATCAATTTAGCTTTCCAACTAGTCACACTATCAAAATATATATCAATTTCACTGTTACGAGAACTGACTCTATTGTTAGTGGACATCATTCTGTTGGCAGGAGCATGTTGGCCCAGATATGTAGTAGTTTTCTGTGGCAAGGCTAGGTTAAAGTTACTTTGTTTATTTTATTCTGTCCTTCTAACCTGACCTAATCCTCAAGTGATTAACCGGAAATATCGATCTGCTTCCTCGTACATAACAGAGGGACAGATGGAACTAATTATTACCCGTCTGTCCCCTTCTGGTTCTTCAAGGTGACAAACGGTAAATAATTCGTTCCATATTCTAACCCATCATAAGTAACAGGCAGACAGATAGAGCTTTTGTTCCTTTTTGTCCTCCTAAAGGGATAGATCAGAGGGATAGACAAGAATCGGTTACCATACCCTGCATAGTCTCATACTTCAATCCCCAAAATGGTGAGCACAGCTGTATTAGATCCACATTTCGCCAACTCTGATTTTATGTCCCATGTAATATAGACTGAGGCCATTGTCGTATGTCGACAAAAATTTATTGACAGAAAGGTCGAATAGAATGCTGAGCCGGTAATCCAACTCGACCTTTCATGCACAGCAGTTACCGTCACTATCGCCACGCCACCGAGACAAATAAAGTTTGTAAACAGTTATGTTAGACGTTGTATTATAAAGTTTGTTCATCTTAAATGTTATGCACCTGCGGAATATAAGGCGGTGATTACGTTCTAGTCTTGTTTAAAACTTTGCCGGACCGCCTAAGTTACCGAGATTCTATTTAAATCAGAACTTGGCGCCAAGCAAGTAAAATATTCCGTGTTATATAGCAAAATACAAGATTGTAATATTTCCTCATGTATGTATATATTTTATGTGGGGGCCAGTCAGTGCAGACCGGCGACACTTCGACCCAGTGGGATGTTTGTGTCGACACTCTCCCAATAACGACTGCCATAGATGTTCATGGCAGCCGGGACCGACGGCTTAACGTCGATAATTGTCAATCAATACGCACATACTTTCGAAAAGTCATATAACTTCCGAAAGTCAGAGGTGTGCGACGTGGGTTCGAACCCGAGACCCTCTGCATTGCAGTCTGTTGGTCTCCCCACGGAGCTATCGCTGCTCAATATTTCCTCATACTTAAAGACCCTACCCTACATTTAGAAAATTTTGTACTGAAAGATATAATTATCATTATAGCATATAATTTCAATGTGTGAATTTCATATATACTGATTATTTCGATGATTATCATAAACAAATTTCTTAGTGGATAGCCTGACCGAAAAGTCCTACCAGCTCCAAGAAAATCCAAATAAAACATGGTCTCACTTTTAAACTAGCGATTATGCGTCGTTTACCTACATTACACACTCTGTGTAAATTTCAGTCTTGTATTTCGAGTTCTAGTGGCTCTGGGATCTTAGAATATTATCTTTAATAAAAAAACATACTGCTAGCTATTTTTAATCCAGAACCTTCAGAACCACAAACATGTGCACTTACACAAAGACTAAATGTAAGGTCTGGTAAGTAATTAATCATTACAAATGAAGAAACAATTTTCTTTGCTTCAAAAAACGCAACTATTTCACTCGGAGTTATGTCTGTGTCGCGGAGCAAGTGCTCTGTTGGATTGGATTGGATGGTTGGTTGACACGAGACGAATATTTGTGTGATCCACAAATAGTTTTAGTAGTTAGTTTGAATGTTAGTAAAGTTACTACTCGATACAACTATTTGTGGACCGCACAAATTTTTGTCTCATATAAATTTCGAACCCACAACAATCAGTGGAATGTTAGTGGCGAGGCGATCAGGGCTTATCAGGGATATATATAGCCTACGAGTGGGACTATATATGTGTGTATTACACATTATAATTTTTTTTTCACATTTATACATTATTACGTAAGATCTGAAATAATGCTTTCAATATGCAAATTGTCACTTACCAAGAAATTGTAAGCGACAGCACGGAGAGTGGGTTTTGCCCAGTAGACGGTGATGGGGATCCGAAATTACAGCTTGCAAATTATGATACTACGCTAATCGCTTCAAGAGTATAGCCTATATCAGCCCTGTATTAAACTGTCCCACTGCTAGGCACGGGCCTCTTCTCAGTGTGAGAAGGGTTGGGCCATAGTCCACCACGCTGGCCCAGTGCAGGTTGGTAGACTTCAGATATCTTTGAGAACATTATTAAGAACTCTTAGACATGCAGGTTTCCTCACGATGATTTCCTTTACCGTTAAAGCAAGCGATAATTAGCTATTTAATACGCACATAACTTCGAAAAGTCAGAGATGCGCGCCTTGGGAACGAACTTGACCCCTACGTGGCAGTCCAACGGTTTCCCACTAGGCTATTGCTGCTGGGATAGCCTAGTGGGACTATGTATGTGTGTATATAAAACAAATCTTATATATGGGTTTAATAAACCTCTATCTATCCGATCGCAGATACGCAGGCGTAAATCCATGTTTCTCATATATATATTTCCTTTTCTTCATTTTATATATTCGAACAAAAAAATCACATCGACTTATATCAACCAAAATATCAAACAAAGTTCCATTGCCCATTCCGTTCAATATAAACCTAGTTGTCAGAAGTGGCAACTCATATCCATTTACATAAAGACTATCGAGTGCCATCGTAGACCCCATAGGTTAATAATCGTATAAATTCAATATAGGGACACGCCGTACTCAACGAGTTTGGACACAGGCCAATAGTAATGATTCGGTTGGATAAACTTTGAACTTGAGCATTTTTCATCAAGTATTACTGAATGCGAATTTAGCATGTCACTGATCGGAGCAATATTATCTATGGGGTAATAAAATGAGATATTTCTCCAACGAATAGGAAAGAACCCTCGACGAGGCTAGTCGATCGTGCCTAGCGAGCCGCGGCCTGACAATTATTGACACGGATCACAAAAGCAAGATTCTGCCTTTCTTTGATTATAGATGTCAACATTTATTTTTAAGGTGTCGCTGTTCTATCAAGCTTATTTCACGATTATTCTGATAAAAAAAATACAAACTCAATAAAATTTTTTGTTTTATACCTATTTATAAACAGCAAAATGCGCAAGTGCAGCGTTTTTCTTATTTACTATCTTAAAACATTAATTGATAATATACTGGATTAATTACAAAATATGAATAACCTTTTACCCATGGGTAACCAAACCAACCTAACTATGTGTTTTAAACAAAAGTATAATATTAGTTTATCTATACTAATATCAACAAAAATGTCACTGACAAGACTGTTTATATTCTCAGTGACAGTCAAGCTGCTCTTAAGGCTCTGAACTCCTGTAGGGTGGATTCCGGACTAGTCCTGAACTGTGTTAAAGCCCTTAACAAACTTGGCAGGAAAAACACAGTCAGGCTTGTGTGGGTTCCGGGGCATGCAGGTGTGCAGGGTAATGAGGAGGCTGACGAATTGGCCAGGAAGGGCTCGGAGCAACTATTTGTTGGCCCCGAGCCATTTGTAGGACTCTCTGAGAGTACCGTCAAGGCAGCTATGAATGCACATGGCAATGATAAACACAGGCGGGAGTGGATGGCCCTTAGGGGTCTGGAACACTCCAAGAAATTCATTGCAAACAGAGCCACGGGCTTCACCCGGAAGTTCTGCGGGTACAACAAGGGCCAAATACGGCTGCTCACAGGAGCGTTTACTGGTCACTTTGGCACCAATGACTTCCTGTGCAGATTGAGTTTGACAAACAATTTGATCTGCAGAGCCTGTGGTGAGCGGGACGAGTCCATATTACACCTACTGTGTGAATGTGACGCGTTGGCTGGACTAAGGATGGGTCTGATGGGGTTGGCATATCCGAGCCCTGAGGACTTCAGGCTTCTCCCTCTGAAGTGTACGCTGCGATTGATGCAGTACATTCATAGGGAGATAGCTAAGGTATAGATCTCGGGGCCGACACAAAAGATCCCACTGGGTCGAAGTGTCGCCGGTCTGCACTGACTGGCCCCCGTAACAAGATAAGATAAGATAAGATACTAATATTATAAACAGAAAAGATTAATAATTTTTATATATTTAGACAAGAAAAATGTTGGGACATTACAACTATGGTAAATAATACGCAAAAATGGTATATTTCGAGTTCACTGACACCGTGCCTTATATCCTAATTCTCGGTACTAAAAGAAAAATATATCCACATATTAAAATATATTGTATACCTTACCACATTACATTACAACTGCCTCCGTGGCGCAGCGGTAGTGAATGCGACTGCTGTGCATGAGGTCTCGGGTTCGAATCCCGGGTCGGGCCAACAAAACGTTATTGGGTTTTTCTGTTAAGAAATCTGAATAGCAGCCCGGAGTTAGGAATTTGGCGGTGTTAGACACCCCCGTGCCTCGGAAAGCACGTGAAGCCGTTGGTCCTACGCCTTATTTCACTCCGGTCGTGTCGGATTATCCGTCACATCGGATCATGAGAGTGAGGGAACAGAGATTGCACTTGAGTTCGCGCACACGCTTGTGCACTATAATATCTCCTGCGCAGATGGCCAGTCTCCGTTAAGATTGGCCGCCGTGACCGAAATTCGGTCTGGAGGACATTATTATTATTACATTACAACTAGATTCTGACCGCAACTATTTTTATTTAATTTTAGCATTCTTACGGAATCGCATTATCAGGATAAGAATGAAGTATCTTATGTGGTATATATCTACACCAAGTTTCATCTAAACCCTTCAGAAGTTCATGAATTATTGTGTTAATAACATCCAAACATCATCATAAACTTTCACATTTATAATATTAGCACGATCACAACTTTCTTACAAAAATTTCATTCTTAACATTCACTCTTAGTATTCAATACTGTTCAAATAGTGCTGTAAGTCTTACCGTCTTATAAACTTCTAAGATTCTAGGTCAAAAGAAAGGTCAGTCACAGTTCTAGTTATTATGACACTACGTGTTTGAAAGGCGATATCGTTTTATAATTCTGAGCTACAACCTTGAAGCTACTCCTGAGAAAATGCTTTTTAATAAATATAATAATAATAATAATATAATAATATTCTACCACATACACACAACACCATCTAGCCCAAACTAAGCAGAGCTTGTACTATGGGTTCTAGACAATGGATAAACATATTATAAATAGAAACACCCAGACCAAGACAAACATCCATGTTCATGCACACAAATGTTTGACTTGTGCAGGAATCGAACCCGCGACCTCAGGCGTGGCAGTCGGTTACACTAACCACTACGCCATAGAGGCCGACATAATTGATTTAATGCAATAAAGAAATATTTGCCGGAATGCAAGTGACAAGAGAAATTGCTTGCCGTATAATGAACATATGTCTCTCATCTTTATTCCGAACGATGACATTATTATAGTACACCTTTATTTTGCCAGCTATGGTCACTAGTTAGTGGGTCTAAAGTAATCGAATAGATCAGACTATGCACAATAATTTTTACCGTAAATCCCAATAACACCTTACTCAACTCAGGAATCGACCTTGAGGCCATGATGTCTCGAATACAACGGTAATAAATGCATCTTACTATATCAGTTGAGATTGCTATGTTCGAAACCACCCACAACTTTATCCAAAGGTTAATCAAAACAATAAATATATGAAGAGAGATTTTACTAAATTAAGAATGGAAAGATGTAGAAGCACACTTCATAAAAATAATAGCCGAATGATGATTATCATAATTTTCAACCATATACCATATACCTAGAGAGATAAGAGAACTCCATTTACATAGATTTAAAAGTAGACTTAAATCATGGCTTCTAGAAAATAGTTTTATAATATTTGTAACCTTTAGGGTTTACTTTATGAGAAATGTAGATATAATTAGAAAGTACAATGAGAGAAGGTATAACAAATACACTTTTAATGTATTAAGATTACAAATAAAAGAGACAATCTTTACTTATATAACTATAGTCAGGGCGTGGTTCGCTAAAGACTTGCTTCGTGGTCCTTGTACAATCAGGACACTTAGCTGAAGGTGTGAAGCCGGGCCGCAAGGAGACGCGACTGACGCCGTCCGTTCCTTATATAGTCTCGCACCACCGGTCGCGAGAGGTGGCTAGTGACGTGCGCCCGCGTTCGCCGGGCGTCTAGGCGATTATCGTCACATATTAAAGAATTTATTAGCTATAAAAGAAGAAATATAAAGATGGTATTGATACCTTAGGTTTTGTAATGTGTAGAAATAAGTATAATAAATAATTATGTAAATTAGAAAAGTATTATATAAATTTAAAATTTTCGCATGACCACTGAGGGCGAGATGTGTTTGAACCTTAAAAATTTGTAACACCTTTATTTTCGTATAACATGTCTCAAGCGAATAAAGATTTCTATTTCTATTTCAGTCCGGCTAGCAATAAAGCCCATGATGCCTAAATTATAAAGCCAATGGTTCGCTATGGTTTACACATTGATAGGCTTCTATCGGCACTTACTTTCCAAAACAGTTTAATATTTTACTAAAGAAAATGGAAAAATGATCAAATATTCAAAAATTGCTTTACTCCAAATCTTTCGTGTCTATTTGTCTTAGCTACTACATAGCCTGGGACCGCAGAAGGAGGCACACATCTATTCGTTGTTTTATCCTTCGCTTCGCTACGATACATCGCCTTAGATTGAATACGAAACCTAAGAAGCACTGGATTTATACAGAAATTGTTCCAGCACTAAAGTTGCTGTGTATCTTATACATTTTGTTTCTTCTGTAATATGAACTGAGCGATATGGTTTTCTACGTGGATTTTTCAGATTCGTGATATGAAATGTTGCAGTGCAGTTGTAGGGTATTAGGAAGTATAATATAATGAGCAGATTTACGAGTAGAAGAGCTCACCAATGTTAATTATTTTGTGGTGGTACAAATGAGCCGATTAGTTCAGGCAAGTAGCACTTTCTTACGGAAACTTGTGTAAAAATAGTCAAATACCACTGTTATTACAATCCACCCGGTAAGTATACATATCCGAGACATTGGTACCACACTTTAACAGGAAAGCATCATTTTAGAGGACGGTGCTTCCATCTTATCCTTGCAGGCAGAGGTGTAATACAGCTATATCTTGCCAGCTTTGGTCTTAGGTCGTCATAGAGCACGAGCCTATTACTTTAGCAGTTTACTGGGCAAAATTTTAAACAGTAAAACCTGATAATATTATCTCTAATCTGGAAATCGAACACGATAGCTCTTGCACACCAGTCGGGTAGTACGTGCGTTTGGTGTACTTCTTCTTGGGCTTAGGTCTCTAGCGCCGAAATATAAAGAAAATAAGATACAACAATACATTTTTTATTTTCCTATCTCATGTTGTTAAGATTAAAATGCACTTCATTATCACATCCAAAAGACATGCATGCACCTGCCTTAAAATTTTCACAGCAATCAACGTAGTTTACATCCAATTCCGACAACACCACTTATTCATTCAAATTCGGTCACCAGAAGTGACAAGCGCACCAACTGGGTCAACTCCAAGTCTTACGAACATAAATAAACACGAAAAACCATCAGTGCAATCGTGCATTGTATTGCCATGCATATTTCATAAGCATGATTGGTGTTTCACTCGGCTATCGATTTTGTACAGTGTTACGGTGGCCGGACGTCCGACACGGCCGGCTTTTCCAGGTCAGCGGATTGTTCCCTGTCTGTTTTACATATTAGACTTTCTTTGGATTATACTATACTTATGATTGTTTTTCTTCGGTTTTTATTGAGTCTACCGTAGGATAGTTGCTTATTTTTGATTTTGTAAATTATTTTATACACAACAGCAAATAACAATCACAAGAAATCTTTTTTTGGTAACTGTATCAAAATTTGGGATAGTGTAGATAGGGAGAGTGTAGTGGAGGTATATATGTATGTTTCTTACGTGGGGGCCAGTCAGTGCAGACCGGCGACACTTCGACCCAGTGGGATCTTTTGTGTCGACACTCTCCCAATAACGACTGCCATAGATGTTCATGGCAGCCGGGATCGACGGCTTAACGTGCTCTCCGAGGCACGGAGCAGGCGATAATTGACAATTAATACGCACATAATTTCGAAAGTCATATAAATTCCAAATAGTCAGAGGTGCGCGACGTGGTTTCGAACCCGAGACCCTATGCATTGCAGTCTGTTGGTCTCCCCACTGAGCTATCGCTGCTCTTAAGTAGTGGAGGTATCTCACCATCTCCTTCGGATAACTGTATTTAAATATTGGTTATGGCACTACTTGTATCATACATCCTTTTTCTGTCCTTTGACAACTATCTCTACTACTAGATTTGAAACGCTTGAACCAAATTTATTTGAGTAGTTTATAATTATTTTTTTCGTAATTTAGAGTTTGGTTTGTGTAACTAATTGACTTAAATAATAAAAAATGTGAGTCAATTACCCTAAAACACACAGTCCAGATCTGAACTTGATATTCTACCATAATTCTATTCCAGACCTATGTATGTACGATTACTATTTCTGCTTCTTTCCTTAAAAAAAATTACTAAATTGTCTAGCTTCAAAGAGCACCATAGTCTACTTTTCCATTCCGAAAAATGCAAGTGAAGCGGGTAAAAGCTGGTAGCATACAGCTTCAGAAATTAGTAATCTTTCATATACTGCCTAATAGATGAAATTTCTTACCGAAATCTCTATTAACATGATGTGGAATATATTTGAATATAACTACATATATCCAATTGTTCTCAGCTATCTATCTTCTGATAGCAAGATACATGCATAGAATTTATTATATCCTACATTTTATTCCGACGTTTGATATGAATGACAGAAGTAAAATATAGGTAGTTCTGTTATATAAGATTTCGAGGGAAATATATTTTTGTGTTATTCTTTTCTCCAGTTAATAAGTAATCCTATATGAGAGTAATCCATGCGAAAGCTTTGCTTTGTATCCATCGCCGCGCCGTTCCCTATTATTTAGTGACAGTACGAATAAATTGGCTGACTTGAGTAGTAATCTCTTATAGGCAACCGGCGTTAGAGTATTATCGGAGTTACTGCGTTTCGCCTAGTAAGTAGCAATTAGAGACACAATGGTTTATATGACTACGTTTGTTCTCTAAGATCGCGTGAAAGATACTCCTGATATTGCAAGCAATTATATATAGGCTATAGTAACTGCTTACCATAAGGTGGTTCTTATACTTGATTATAGCTTTGTATTAAACAATTAATAAAAACGTGTATGTAACATTTTAACGCAGCATTGTTAATTAACAGTTTTTCACTCAGCATCGAAGCAAGGATCAATAATAATAATAATAATAAACGATGGACAGTCCATGACAATCTTTGGATCCTGAAGGATGGGACGGTTGACATATGTCGGGCATGTCACCAGCCCGGAGAATCTCTCAGACATATTATCTCCGGTTGTTCTCGTCTTGCCAATGGAAAGTATTTGCATAGACACAACCAAGTAGCCAGGATTGTCCATCAGCAACTTGCCTTAAAGTATGACCTTGTGGAATCTGAAGTGCCGTATTAAAGGTATGTGCCCGATCCAGTTTTCAAAAATGGTCGTGCTACTTTGTACTGGGATCAGTCTATCATCACTGATAGGATAATTGTGGCAAACAAGCCAGATATCGTGCTGATAGACCGATTGGAGCGCTGAGCAATGATCATCGATGTTACCATTCCGCATGACGAGAATCTAGTGAAAGCTGAAAAAGAAAAAGAGTTGAAATACTTGGACCTAGCTCACGAGATTGTCGACATGTGGCGTGTGGACTCGGCGATCATTGTACCGATAGTCATTACAGTCAATGGTTTAATCCCTAAGAGCCTCGATCACCACCTGCAGAGACTCGCGTTAGATGGCTGGATCAAGTCCTTAATGCAAAAGGCAGTACTACTCGACACGGCGCGTATTGTGAGGAGATTCCTCTCTCTGGGGCCCTAACCACCGGCAGCTTGGACCCTGTTCCCGATGTCAGTGGGTCATTTCAGTTTTTATATTTCTAAATCTTCTTCTTCTCTCTTAGCCTTTATTATTCCCAAGTCACTTGGGGTCGGCTTTTCTAATTTTTATTTTTAATAATTTCTTTTTAATTTATATTTAAAAAGGTAATAATTAGAAAAAATTGTATTAAAGAGAATAATAATAATAATTTTTATTGGCATAAAACCTTTACACAGAAAATATTGAAGTCTCTGACATCTGAGCTAGGTATCAACTACCTGTGTTACAGAAGTCAGTGCCTTCTCACAACTTTAACACAAATAAAATTATATGCTAGCGATAAGAAACGATACAAGATAATCATAAAATATACAAGCAAGGGTAGCGTAGTGCTATTGACATTATTGCAAATTTCATCACACAATTTTGTACAATCAATTCTTATATTAGTAAAAAGCTTTATAAATCATATCGCAGAATGTTCCATTTCATTATAGTCTAAACCTAGCAGCCAGTTCTTGATTTTAGTTTTTATTTCTCTGTAAGTTAAGGGATATATGTCAATAATATTTTTTATTTTATTATTTAGTCCAGGACCCATGTAAATCTGTTGTCGCCGGGCAGATTCAGTACGGAATGTAACAGGTGTATAAACGTTTGTTTTTGTGCGTTATACAATACATTTAACTATATCTAATTTCGTGATGCCTATACAAAATACAATGAAAATGTTGAAAATGGTTTGGGTTTTCAGTTTAAAAGATAATAGAAAAATTTTCCCGCGGCTTAGCTCGCGTAAATGTAGGTTAGATTATGTTAGTAACAGTATTTTTTCAGGATTAAAGGGGGTTCCCTTTACTGTTTCCCTGACAACGTGTATGCAAAATTTCATTATGGTCGGTCGAGTTGTTAAGGCGTGAAAGTGTAACAAACAAACTCACATATGCATTTATAAAACTAGTTAGGATGTTATTAAAACCGTATATTATCACATTAGTGTTATGATGAGTTGTTTAATGTCTTCCCAGGTTCGTTGCTTTAATTCACATGTATAATTACTTAATTGTTGTTTTGATAATTGAAGACTAAAGTCTAGCAATTATACATTTAAAACATCTTCGAATTCGGATTATCCATTTTTTTATTGAAATATTTTGTATGAAAAAACGTCGTATTCGATTGTCTTCATATACGGCTACAATTTCTTTAGTTGCATAGGTAAGGACGCAAGATGACGAAGCAGTGTCAGCCAGTTGGGCGACCTTTAGACTGCCTTGCAGAGGTCTCGAGATCAATTCCAAAACCTCTGAAATTTCGGAGTTATGTGCGTATTAAATAGTTAATTATCGCTCGATTTAACGGAGAAAGAAAACATCGTAAGGCTGCATGTCTGATTGTTCTTCATAATGTTCTTCTCACACTTAGGAAAATGCTCGTGCCCAGCATTTGGACAGTCTAATATAGGATTGATATTATTTATTATTATAATATTGTCTTCTGTTTACGCGAATGTTATTCATTGAAATTAAACTACTATATACGGATTTTATCGCGTTATTTATTTTACACTTTATTACAAAATGTTGAAACTGTCACACTACTACTAGATACTATTTACTATTTACTAATTATACTATTTACTAATATTAAGCTAATTAATTTATTAAAACTATTAAAACTATTTATATTTAAGTCTACACTTTCCCCGACGTTTCAGTTGCTTTTCAGCAGCCATGGTCACGGGGAGACTAAGATGGTAGTTGTCTCAATGTTCCAGTGTAGTTATTTCAAAATACCCGAACATAATTTAATCATTGGTGAAAAAGAGAAAAGACAAAATACTAACTAAAGACCACAATAAAATTATTCAATTTTTGTTAGATTAAAAAAATATTGTTAATTTTGAAACATCGCAGTTATTCTCATCCGGAATGTAACAATGTGGCACTTTTCGGTGTAGCAGTTACAATATTTCTCGATCTATTGTCTCTATATACTATCTAAACTTTCTATTTTTTTTATTACATCTGTGTACTTTCTTCTTGGCCTTACTGTCCCACAAAAAATAGAGGCCATGAAACCTCTTGACCTCTATTTTTAAACATTAAGTTAGACCTTTAACAATATAACTGTTAAAATATCATTCAATGATGTGCAGTAGGTTTTGCACGATGCGCGTAAACATGCATACAGACAGACAAAACATTGAAAGATATATTGGTTTCTATAGCTCTTTTAAAGCCTCACATCAATTTTAGATTTTGCAGAGACATTGACCAGTTATAATTTTATTATAATTATGTATCAATGTATACATTACATATAGTAGTTTAATTTCAATTATTTATTATTAGTTTTGAAAGCTATATTAATACCTAGTACCTACATTTATCTAAAAATGACTTACGCTATTGAGGATAAAATGTAACAAAAAAGCATAAGATTTTTCCCTTTGCCAAATAAAGATTACGAAACAAAGCGTATATTAAAAGTATGGGGTGTACGTTAGCGAAATGTGGCCATTTTGTTGGGACAAATTTCTTTTCCGGTTCCGGTTCTATTCAATGTTACGGTCTGATGAAGTCGGTCTGTTCAGCTGAGGCTTTCTATAGGCTATTTTCTGGTAACTTAAATCTACAGTAAGGTACGATGAAACCACGCACTGTATAATGTTCGAGTGAGTACCAACAATACACAACGTAAAATGGAACCATGTTTGGAGTTGTTTGGTTTGCGATTGACCATTTTCAGTTGTTCTTTTAGTAACACACTAAATATTATTTAAAGGGTAATTATCACCGAAAATAATATTGTTCAGTAATATATATTAAGTTTATTATTCTGTAAATAGTATAAGTGATATGCGATTTTCTAATAAAATGATTATGAGCAGCCCGAAAGTTGTACGGTTTAATATTCGAATGCTAATTTCTGTATTGTCACTGATTATCATTCGAATAAAGATCGAATGTTCGAATCACGATTCGATAGCGGCTAATCATATAGTTTTGTTCAAGGCTTCAAACCTTTAAAGTTTTTGGGTGTCATTTCAATATCACTTTATGTATCCTATAAATAAAGTTGATGCAGATGTGTTTGTGTTTGTTATTCTATCACGAGTAACTGGTCTTAGATGAAATTTAGTACCCGTGTAGACCATGTTTTGAATAAACTCATATAATTTTTAATAGAAACATGGCATCTGGAATTGTCTGATAGATGCCAATAAGATCGCTCTCTATTACGTTCGATTTAAAATCTTAGCTTATCTTATAATAGACGTGCATATAAAGATCAGTTTAGTAGTATATCCCAGCTTAATGTGCCACACAGTACCCGAAACAAACAGTGGTATATATCACATAACTAACATAAAGCACTTTACAACGGTAGCTGCAGGATATTTAGGTACCCCAACCGCAAACTAGTAGACCTAGAGAATCGCAGCTGTGACCCTGGATAAACAAACTTATACATACTATCATGATCAACAAATTTGAGCTTTATCGAGTAAGGAATAAGGGTGTTGTAGTATGCACAAGTTTGGTTGGTTAGTTTAAATGATGTCACGGGCAGAGTCCCCTGAAAGGCTTATAAGTGTAGGTTTATAAATAGTTGTTTTGTTAAAAAGTTTATTCACCGCTAATGTTTGGTTTGGAGTTTGAAGTTGAGGTTTGGGATAGAAAAATGGGCTTCGATTGTGTAAAGTGGGTTTTTGTGGATGAAAGTGGTAGTTTGAATGGCGTTATGGATATTATAATGATGACAAAGTTTGTTAAAAGGGTAAGCAGTCACTACGATTTTCCTATTGTAGGAATAGGTGAAGGTGTAAGTATAGTCATGTAGATAAATACCTATAATATATATTTTTTGTTATTTATAAAAAAATTATGACATACTGGTAGCTAGAGATAGTACATAGAGACCCATATCTACATAATATGTACTCGGTGATAATATAGCTTACCAATTGTGCAATAATTTTTAAAATCGTATTTCGTTTTCACTATAAAATTGTTTTATTCTGTGCTGATCCGCCTCTTGGGCATACAATATAATCATAATATTAAGTAGCTGAGTAGTTTTTGATTGAGCAGCGGGGAGACCAACAGACTGCAATGCAGAGGGTCTCGGGTTCGACCCCACGTCGCGCACCTCTGACTTTCGGAAGTTATATGAGTTTTCGAAATGATGTGCGTATTGATTGACAATTATCGCCTGCTCCATGCCTTGGAGAGCACGTAAAGACGTCGGTCCCGGCTGCCATGAACATCTATGGCAGTCGTTATTGGGAAAGTCAGTATCCTGTAATATCCTGCTCGTTGTCGTACAAATGCAGGCAAACGAGCACCTATGTATCGCTTAGTTGAATCCTTTAACAATAATTTCAATAGTATTGATTTATTTGCAACACGCCCTAGCATATTTAAAAAATTGTTACTTAGTGCTTTATCCTTATTATGATCTTATTTGATTGATAAAACAAAACCAAAAATAAGTGAATATTCTTAATACTTGTGTTTGCTAAATATTGCACATGTCTACTGGTTCTCATTGTAACCCATGAATGTATTGTATTAAATATGTGGTAAATGTCACTGGTGTCACAATTATGCTATATTTATTTTGTACAAACTACTGAAAACTAGATATTGTGTCATTGTTTGTTTACCTAAATAAATAAAATAAAAAAAAAATATCCTGACACTGGTCTAGCCTTAGGGTATCGTTAGTCTTCGGTTTGCGGAGGTTAGGTGGCAGCCGCTCTGTGTAAAAACTGATAGCCAGTCAAATCCGGTTAGACTAGAAAAGCCGACCCCAAGTGGCTTGGGAATAATAAAGGCTAGGGAGAAGAAGCAGAGTAGTTTTTAAGTGAAATCTTTACAAACAAACAAACAAAATATTTAATCTTTCCTCTTTATTATATTAGTATAGACTAGTATAGATTTGTTTTCCAAATTAACAAGAAAGAAGAGAATGGTATATACTTAAGAAAGAGACAAATAATAATATGCTTACCTCATAAAGGAGGTACCTAGTTTAGCAAATGGACTTTTGCAGTACTATGTATTTTTCTCATTAAAAAAGATAATTCCTTCGTCACAGAGGACTTTACAAACATTCAAAAACGGACACAAAGAACAACCAGTGTCGGAACAGCTACTTTTCGATCACACAAATTTTGTCCCGTATAAGAAACAAACCGACAACACTGGACGCTGTAACAGCGGCTAGGCGATCACCTAAACCATTAGTTTCCAAAGTGGTCCAAGTGGACCCCTACGGGTCCTCGGGAGACACGACGAAAGTCTGCGTAGGCATGACAAAAAAATGGAGGTCCACAATTAGTAAGCGGGGATCCACAAAGATTTAAAAAATGTTGACTTGACTTCACCTATCACTGTGGACAGATAATATTTTAAGAAGCTCAGCGACTGTTACTTGTAAAAACTTGCATATTCCATATTCAGCGAAGAATTTCTAAAAAATATAAATGTCAGCACGCCTACCGTAGTAGGTTCGGTCCCGAGAAATAAAAAAGAAGTAAGCCAAGGAATATAGTAGAAATGTAGCTGCAGGGGGTCCACCGGAACCTGCAAAATTTTGAAAGTGGTCTTTGAGAAAATAATTCTGGGTACCTCGGACCAACCAATACGCTATCCGCGCAGCACATAAATGTATTATTTACAAATTATCGATAGATTTAGTCTATATGCGCTCCAAACTCCACCTCAGATATTACTTACACATTGCCTGCATGAAATATGTATATTCAGAATTATTTTAAAGCATTTCGCAAGACCATTTACAGCTTAATTGGTAAAGTGATGACACAGTTTACCGAGGTCGCTAGTTCAAATCTTGTTTCATGGATTGATATTAAGTTAATTAATATACAAAATGTTAAAGGATCGTTTGGCATGCTAACTAATATTATAAATGAGAGAGGTTGTTTGTTTATATGTTACACTTTCACGCCTTACCTACTCGTAGAATAATGGTGAAATTTCGCATACACGTTGTTACAAAATTGTTGTTGTTACAAAAAAGGACATAGGGTAACTTTCGTCCAGGAAAAAGTACTTTATTCGAGAGAGATATCAAAAATATCTTACATTTACGCGAGCGAAGCCGCGGGCAAAATCTAATACCTATGTAATAAATGATCGCATAGTATATAGCAATATGATAGATAACCCTAGCATCGCCTTATGTGTTTATTAGATGCCAAATTAATTGATTTACGTTTCCTTGAAATTAAACTACTATATACGGATTTTATCGCGTTGTTTATTTTACACTTTATTACACAATTTAGAAACTGTTACACTACTACTAGATACTATTAAACTTACTAATTTCTCTATATTAACTATACTAATTTGTTTTATCTAGTAGTAGTTTAACAATTTCTAAATTATGTAATAAAGTGTCAAATAAACAACTTGATAAAATCCGTATATAGTAGTTTAATTTCAGTGAATAACATTCGCGTAAACAGAAGACAATATTACGTTTACCTTTTTCGTAATTTACATGCCTCCATAAAGATTGCCAGATTAAATCCACAGCAAGAAGTCACAATTATGATACTCCATCGTTCGGTTATGTTTCGCTCAAAGCCCGTAAAATCAATCACGGGGTCGATATCCGAGCCGGACAAAGAGTTTTGTAATAGCTCGTAATCTGGCAACATGGCTTATGTGTATAAGTCATGGGCTTTCTCTAGAGAGCATAGGCTTGCTCTAGAGATTTTATGTCTTACATAATAGAATAAGTAAGACACAAAATAATCATTTAAAAGATTAATGTATCAGACATAACGCACTCTTAATAAAACAGCGATGTACTCGAAATTTGAAAGTAAGGCAATTTGGACTCTAATTGTATATGCTAAATTCTAATATTATGTTTGTGTTAAATCATTGCAATAGAGTTCAAATTTGTTTAATCTAAAATACTGAGATAAGTCTCTGTTTTATGAAGAGTGCGATAATTTAACGCATCGCCAAAGTGATAAACAAATGACAACTCAGGCCATATTTTGCAACGATTTAGGACTCAGGTAAAAGGGTTCAAGCCTAGTGCCATGTACCATAATTCCGACCTCTCCACTCCACTTCTTTTTCTTCTTTTCATACTCCATTTCTGATGAGAAAACCCAACACTTCCGTGGATACAATAATCAAACCCAAGAAGTCATTTACAGCAATCGTATTACTACCGCTGCATCACTGAGTCAATATTTATACACCCAGGATACAGATGAGACTCTATTTCAGTAATACAGTCTTCTTACAGATGGAGTGACGTAACCAATTCTTGTGAACTGCAGCCCCCTCCTTTTCTCCAGTACGTATAACAAACGCCTCGGTCTCTGCCTGCGAGGAGCAACGCTATTTATTAGACAAGTTTCACGATAAATCGAACTAGCTGAGTGTGACGAATCAAAAGCGCGGGTATATCGGTGCAAAAGTGTTACAGTTTTCGTTAATAAATTCTGGTCAAAGGTTTTATATTTATTTATTTTGGGAAAACAAACAGATACATACAATTCTTAAAATAAAATAACTTACCTAAAAAGATGGTAGTATGTATGTACCTCACAACGTTATCCACATGTTGGTAAAATATTTGTTTTTAACTTAATTGCATGCGAGCAGAACTTTAACAATGAAAATATTAAAAGTCAAATACAGTTACAATCAAATACCTACATATAACTAATAGAAATTACAAAAAAAACAATGTCAATAAAAAAATAAAATAATTAAAATGGTATAAAATAAATTTATTAAATAAAAATAAAAATTAAAATAATTAATCAAATATTACATTTAAATAAATACAGAAATCTAAATAATTAAAAACTAACAAGTTATGTATAATTATAAGCAACATTCAATAATAATGAAAAAAATCTATAGAAATTGAACTAATAATAATATTAATATAAATATATGTTAGGTAGTTAACATATAATCTATTAAACTTATTGTAAATACATTATTTATTAACGTTCTGTATACTTTTATTATCTAGTTCATCGATTGCATGGAGGGCGTAGTTAGTTAGAAGTGGTCACTTGTGTTGTGGCTTGAATTCTACTTTATTTGTTTTTATTGTCTTACGTTTACACGAATGTTATACATTAACATTAAACAACTTCATATGGATTTTATCTTCTTGAGTTTTTTCGAATCTGACTTTTCTTTTTATTCGTTGTGGCAAACGATAATTAAAAAAGATTTTGAATTCCTCTACGATACAGATATTATTTCTAGTGCAGGAGTTGCTTTCAATCAATATTTAGAAAAGTGCTTTCAAAAAAATCATGTTTGGAATGGCCGATACATTTAAAGGTTTTGAGCTAGCTCACCTGTAGTTAAAACATTGCAGCCACATATTGTAGAAAATTAAATTAACAAATTATTAAAAATAAAAGCTCGTAATATTGTCTTCTATTTACGCGAATATTATTCATTGAAATTAAACTGCTATATACGGATTTTATCGCGTTGTTTATTTGACACTTTATTATATTATTGTTATGAAGTGTCAAATTAACAACGCGATAAAATCCGTATATAGCAGTTTAATTTCAATGAATAAAAGCTCGTTTAAGCCTCTCCAGTTATTTTATTTTCTAACTACAAACACAAAGAAATGGTAACACCTAGTATCGTGTAAACTATTTTCTACCTCAAACACTTTTCTCGTCGACAGTACAGTTACGTGTTAGCCGATTTATTCGGCACACCTTACTCCTTAATCCTTTCTTTCACCCACTGCGAGACACGTTCTCTCCTCCAGCACTCGCCTACTAGCTTACTCGCCTACTCACCTACTCGCCTACTCGCTACTCGATTACACGCTACTCGATTACTTGTCTAGAATAATGCCTCAATTGCACTTGATTTATAAGAAACTTCCACATTGCATTGTATTTTACTTTGAGTTGGCGAATTGGAATAATTTGTAGGTGTCATTTTATTATTCGCTTTTGATAACAAACATTACATACTAGATTTAGCCCGTGGCTTTGCTTGCGTTTGTGAAGATTATGTCAATCAATTTCTATCCCACGGCAACAATACATTATCGCTGGATGAAATGTTGTGTTTATGGCTTTTCTTTACACCTGACAATCACATGATGATCGGTCGAGTAATTAAGGCGTGAAAGAGTAACAAACAAACACACAAACTCACATTTACATTTATAATGTTAAACATATAAACAAACTCTTCAGCTTTATAATATTAGTGTAGATATGTCCTGCCCAATGTGTACCCACGGCAATCGCATCAGCAGTTGCGTCTATCAAGTCCTCTATAGTGCACCTACAGGGTCAATTTTGGCATTTCAATAGATGTGACATAGTTTGATTGGGATCACCACATTCACACTGTGCTTTGTGAGGCTCCCTGATTCCCCATTCCGTGCTACCACTGAAACTGCTTGTCTGAAGTTACATCCAAATCCGTTTAATGGTTTAGGCGTGATTATGTAACAAACATCCAAAATAACTAAAAACTTTTTTGTTTTAGATATTTATGTACACTTCATCTTCATCGTTATACTTCATCTTTAAATTTTTAGGTTATTAAATACTCTCTTTGATATTAAATTTAGGCATTTATCAAACTGCGCGTCACAGAATGGTATAAGCTGTTTCGCAGAAGATTGCACTTTGACTTTGAAATGTGTGTAGGAGTACTAATATTGTATGTACATAATTGCTCTCTCAAGACGAAAATGCAAAGGCATACATTCTATATATTATTCTCAAACAAGATCAAATATAATAATTTAAAAGTAGTAAATATACTTTGAAAGTATAAAGCAATTTTACGTTAGTATTCTAATATGAAAATGTTATCAAAACGTGAGAGACTCTTTGATGTTCTATAGAAATCTGTCAGTACCATTACTCAATCTTTTGTGTTTAAAAATTCTAATTTCGGTTCAATTTAAACGACTGCACGTAAAATTAAACCAACCAAATTGGAGTATGTACTGTCGTAAAAAATCTTAAGGAAAAATCGTTCGAATGGAGCGCGACGGGAAATCGTTTCGCTGCAACCCATTCGCCACGGTGGAATATATGGGAGAATATTTGGAACTGTTATAATCTTTGTTGGAAAGTTTATATAATAACAAGACTTATAGAAATAGCGTTTGTCTATGATTTAATAGTCGTTAGTACAGTTACTTGGATCATGCTATACTCCAAAGTATAGTGAAAAGATATAGGTTTAAAGTTGAACGATGAAAACCGTATCAAAATCCATTTAATCTAGGTTTTTGCGTGAAACAGCAGAAAAATAGCAAATCTAATACCTATTGCTTCAGGTTTAAACCCATCTAAATCATTGAGCCTGTTGTTTAAAAATAGAGTCTTTGTATATACATAATCTTGTTACAAGACTTGTCCAAGCGTGGGAAAGTTTGTTTTGATATTATTTAAAGAAATACAACGGGGCTAGATTCCTAATATAGTATAGAAAAACCTAGGTCCTAAGTACATATTCATTAATTGCAAACGTTTAATTATAATTATGTAAATGATTTCATATTTTGTAAATTAGACGTTACTTGACTATCTTGTTCGTCCTGTGTTACAATGTATGTTGGCACTTACGTTTGCATCCGATCACGCCAGGGTTTGATACATAGCTCGGGCGTTGTGATCACGTAGTCTAAAAAAATGCCTAATATACCTCAATAGGTCGGTCCCTCTATAACGTGGAAGCCAAAATCATAGCTGTCGATACGTGGATGTAATTCATCTCTGCTTACCCCATAAAAAATATACTGGTGTGTGTTTAGTATATAATTATGTTAATAGTAACTTATTTCAGTTTCAACGTCTCCGCTACAAGTGCGCTCCCGTACATTTCACTTTAACCGACCTGCCCGCGACATTTCCAATGATATTTCGATCGGCCGATATGAAAACAGGCCGTGATTGAATTGTGATTGAGGTTCAACAATCGGAGATGGGTCTTTACAATAATTCCGAAACGGAATTCCCATTATTTTCCAATGGATTGTACTGGAAGTGCCCAATGTCTTCGATGATCATGCATAGTTATGTATGGCTGGCTTTTATTGGTCGATTGTGGTTAATAATTAATGGAAATAGGACTCTAGCAAGTGAACAAGTGAGCAAGCGATCTTCTCGCCGCTACGTGTTGTGGGTTTCAATCCCACACGAAACATTTCTTTGTGTGATACACAAATGGTTTTTAAATTTGGTTGTGCTTTACGGACGTAATGTCCATTAATTGTATGATTGCTAAGACATATAGGGATCAAGATCTATGTCTTCGTATTAGGGAGTGCGAAAGATATATTTAACACAAAACAATTTTGTGTTTTTTTAATCCTACAGCAAGCTAAATTTGTCTTCTTGTCCCTAGCCTTTATTATTCCCAAGTCAGTTGGGGTCGGCTTTACTGGTCTAACCGGATTTGACTGGATATCAGATTTTACACGGAGCGGCTGCCACCTGATCTACGCAACCCAAAGGCTAACGATACCGTAAGGTAGATACCAATGTCAGGATTAGAGGGCACTGACTTCCCAATAACGACTACCATAGATGTTCATGGCAGCCGGGACCAACGGCTTAACGTGCTCTCCGAGGCACGGAGCAGGCGATAATTGTCAATGAATACGCACATAATTTCGAAAAGTCATATAATTTCCGAAAGTTAGAGGTGCGCGACGTGGGTTCGAAGCCGAGACCCTCTGCGTTGCAGTCTTATGGTCTCCCCACTGAGCTATCGCTGCTTAATGCTAATTTAGTAAGCTTTTGTATATTATATAATTATGTGTTCTTGTGTGGTATATGCGCTAGCGATTAGGCGTTGATAGCACCTTAGGTAATCCCTAATCAATGCTCTTTGACCCTTGGGAGTGTAATAACGCCTTTTAATCAGGATTGGCGCCGTGTGAGGGGCCAAGGCCTGCTATTTTAAACGTCTATAAGAGAAAGTACCCTGTTTTACACTTATTTACCTTGTCGGCCTCGATGGCGTAGTGGTTAGTGTAACCGACTGCCACGCCTTAGGTCGCGGGTTCGATTCCCGCACAAGTCAAACATTTGTGTGCATGAACATGGATGTTTGTCTTGGTCTGGGTGTTTCTACGTATAATAAGAATGTATTTACAAAAAAAAAAAGTATATATGTATGTTTATCCATTGTCTAGTACCCATACCACAAGCTCTGCTTAGTTTGGGCTAGATGGTGTTGTGTGTATGTGGTAGAATATTATATTATTATTATTCTCTTTATTACTTTTTTTTTCTAATAATTACATTTTAAATATAAATATAAAATCTATACATATTTAAAAATATAAAAACTGAAATGACCCACCGACATCGGGAACAGGGTCCAAGCTGCCGGTAGTTAGGGCCCCAGAGAGAGGAATCTCCTCACAATACGCGCCGTGTCGAGTAGTACTGCCTTTTGCATCAAGGACTTGATCCAGCCATCTAACGCGAGCCTCTGCAGGTGGTGGTTGAGGCTCTTAGGTATTAAACCATTGACTGTAATGACTATCGGCACAATGATCGCCGAGTCCACACGCCACATGTCGACAATCTCGTGAGCTAGGTCCAAGTATTTCAACTCTTTTTCTTTTTCAGCTTTCACAAGATTCTCGTCATGCGGAATGGTAACATCGATGATCATTGCTCGGCGCTCCAATCGGTCTATCAGCACAATATCTGGCTTGTTCGCCACAATTGTCCTATCAGTGATGATAGACCGATCCCAGTACAAAGTAGCACGACCATTTTTGAGAACTGGATCGGGCACATACCTTTAATACGGCACTTCAGATTCCACAAGGTCATACTTTAAGGCAAGTTGCTGATGGACAATCCTGGCTACTTGGTTGTGTCTATGCAAATACTCTCCATTGGCAAGACGAGAACAACTGGAGATAATATGTCTGAGAGATTCTCCGGGCTGGTGACATGCCCGACATATGTCAACCGTCCCATCCTTCAGAATATATCTCCGGCTGTTGTTCGTCATAACAACTTCGTCCATTATTGCACATACAAAACCTTCGGTCTCAGCGAAGAGATCGCCGAAACGTAGCCAGGACACCGATGACTGAAAATCTATTATAATATACAAAGTACTTTATATGGAATAGGCAAATAGAAATCATAAAAAAAATGTCTTAACACAGACATTAATCTTTGGCACGCTTAGAGATTGAACCTAAAACACCCAGTGCACTGGCAGTAGCAAAGCGTCCACTTAATCCATTACATCAGCCGTGAATTCAAACTTATATAAATAAAATAACAAATAATAATAATAATAATAATAATATTAACATACACAAAGTACTTTGTATATTATTTGTTATCGAATTAAAATTATATGACATCTAGTTTTATTAATAATTATTATACTTAAAAAGTATTATGGTAACTATGATCACATTAAACGTTTAGATCCAAAGAAAATAATAAAACGATCAGGTTTATTTATTTGTGGAGTAAAAAAAAAGAGCACCGATAGCTCAGTGGGGAGACCAACAGATTGCAATGCAGAGGGTCTCAGGTTCGAACCCACGTCGCGCACCTCTGACTTTCGAAAGTTATATGACCTTTTCAAAATTATATGCGTATTGATTGACAATTATCGCCTGCTCCGTGCCTCGGAGAGCACGTTAAGCCGTCGGTCCCGGCTGCCATGAACATCTATGGCAGTCGTTATTGGTAGAGTGTCGATACAAAAGATCCCACTGGGTCGAAGTGTCGCCGGTCTGCACTGACTGTCCCCCACATAAGATACATACATATTTGTGGAGTAAAAACTGCATAATTATTTTAAATTTCAATCATACGTCATACAAACACTGCATGTGTATCTAACATATCATATATATTATTATAAACACTATATACCAATTATAGTGAAAATCTTGAATTAATTTCTATTAGCTGCGAGAATAATTTAGAGTTCATTCATTCTCCCCAACGAAACTGAAAATAGAAACAATATGAAACTAACACAAAACCAACTTAGTATTCAACATTTGAAAATTAAACGTTTAAAAACTATAAACAAAGCATTACTCCGAGCAGTTATCGTAAAACCAAGCTACGTTTGACTATGTTTTTCTAATATTCCGAAGGCAGAATTCCCTAGGTTGAAATAGCAGCGAAAACCCTAACTAATGGGGGTGTACAGTACCCTTTTGTACAAACTTCGCAGACTTGAAACAATAAAATTTTATCACTGTGTGGGTGGCAAATAAAGTCTTTAAAAATATTTCTTTTTATATACAGTACGATTCTAGTGGCGGAACTTAGGTATTTAAATTAACTATATTTTGGCTTCTCAGTTGATAAGGTGGTTTGTGTCGCCTTACAACTCAGCTGGCAGTATGTCGAGTGTTATGAGTTTGATCACAAGCAAACGTTATTTTGATAGCTTAATGAGAGACCGTTGGACTGCCACGCAGAGGTCTCGAGTTCGATCCTAACCCGCATATCTGTGACTCCAAAGTTATGTGTGTGTTAAAATAGTTCATTATCGCTCGGTGTAACGATTAAGGAAAACTTGGTGAGATAATCTGCATGTCCAAGAGTTCTTCTTAATTTTCTCGAAGATATGTGAAGTCTGCCAACCCACACTGGGTCAGCGTGTGTTTGTTCGGAATCCTTGGTGTTACGGAATAAAACTCAGAAGTGGACTGTATAACTAATTATTTGAATACTAATGATATTTTTACAAGATTGTCGATGCCGGGAATAGAATATAAACTATTGTGAGAATTAAAAGCGCGAGTACGGATGTCCGCTGTAGCATCGGTCCGCTGACTGCTGCGTCGGTGGCCGGCGCGCGCGCAGGATACGCGAATGATGCGCGCGAATACAGGAAATCTAATAAGAGGTGACAAGTTTATCTATACGTACTTCTCTAATTTACAAACACATTCCTTCGTGCTCAAATAAATTTCCAGATATAAAACATCAAAAACGAAATTTTCAGATTAAGAACACTATGTATACCACCAAAAATTTTTATACTTTCAATTTATATACGGATCTCAAATGTGTTGGAATTTTAAGTTATGGAATCTTTGGCAATATTTAACAGGATTTAACAGTTTAATCCATTCTTTTTGTAACCGTATGTGACGCAAATATACTATTTACAATTCTACGATTTAGAAGATTCTAGAAGCTTTTGGATTTTATTATAACAAAAATGGATTTATTTGTCTAGAAAATTCTTATTCAAAGACTGTTTTTCCGTTGGCTTTTTAATATTAGTGTCAAAAGTAACCCGAGACAGTATCTTGAGGTATCAGGTTTATTTTCCGGTAGGGCAATTGTAATTTTTTTTTTTAGGAAAATCTCTTTCGTCACCCCATAGATATTGGGATTATTTTTATTAAAGCCATTTTCATTTTCTAAATATAAAGTATTTCTATTCAAAGGAGAACGCCATTTTATAATATTGTCTTACGGTTACGCGAATATTATACATTAGAATAAAACTACTATACTATATAAATTTCAGCGCTTTTTATTATAGGTACTATTATTGATATTATTGTTTAAATTATTTAAATTTACACTTGCTAAGGTGAAAGAGTAACAACTAACATATCGCACTCTTAATAAAACAGCGACTTAACTCGAAATTTGAAAGTAAGGCAATTTGTACTTTAATTGTACATGTTAAATTCTAATATTATATTTGTGTTAAATCATTGCAATAGAGTTCAAATTTGTTTAATCCAAAATACTGTCAGAGTGCGATATGTCAATCAATGGCGCAGCGGTAATGAATATGACAAGCGTGCATGATCTCGGGTCACTCAATTTTTTTTTTATCCTACTTAGTAGGCAAACATGCATACGGCCCACCTGATGGTTAATGGTCACCATAGCCTATGGACGCATGCAACACCAGAGGCATCACTTGCGTGTTGCAGAACCTTTATGAAAGGAAGTGGGAAGAAGAAGGAGCGGAAAGGGGGAAAGAGGGTGATTGGGCCTCCGGCACTCTCACTCACCGAACGAAATACAACAGTAAAATTACTGCTATTTCACGTCAATATTCTGTGAGAGGGTAGTCCTTCTCCGATCGAGCCGGCCCATTCATGCTGAAATCAACAAGGCTCTACTACTATTGATATTTTATTTAGTCAAGAAATTATCAATAGCAGCACAGTGTGTGGAAAAGTACCTAATGGATAAGTATAGCTTCGTCCATTATAACGGGGATCTAAAATGACTGGCCAAATGTGGGTGCAAACCTCTGCCTGCCCTTTCGGAGATAACAGGTGTGAATAAATATGAATATAACATTATTATCTTCTCATTTTAATCATAGTTCTACTTATTTTTGATTTTATATAAAGAGTACTCAGAAGAGAGGACACGAGTGTCTCAAACGCAGCCCACGATAGTGCCGAAACCAGGATATTCACGAAAAGCAACATTGTATTTTAAAGGCAATACAAGACTTTTTTAATTTGATTCTATCATCATTTGAGAGTAAAGGAATGAAAATAAATGTAAGCAAGACGAAAGTAATGGTATTTAAAAAGGAAGAGTGCGTGACGATGTATAATATTATGATTGATCGGGAAAAAGTGGAGCAAGTGAAAGAGTTTGTATATTTGGGTACTTTGTTTACAAGGGATGGTAAACATGAGGGAGATATTGAAAGGAGAACGATTGCGGGAAGCAAAGTGAATGGAGCTCTACGCGCTTTTATGAACAGTCGAAATGTTTCCGAATTGGCACGTTTGGCTGTTCATAGAGGACTATTAGTGCCCACACTTATGTATGGAAGTGAAAGTTGAGTATGGCAAAAGAAGCATGAGAGCAGAATAAATGCTGTAGAAATGAGAGCGCTGAGAAATATATGTGGTGTGACTCTGAAAGATAGAATAAGGAATAGTGTGATTAGAGAGAGATGCGGCATGAAAGTGGATATAGTGACAAGAATAGAAAAGGGTATGTTAAGCTGGTTTGGGCATGTAGAAAGAATGGACGAGGAAAGACTGACTAAGAAAGTTTATAAGGCTAGTGTGAATGGAACCGTCGCAAGAGGAAGACCTAGGCGAACGTTTCTTAATCAGATCGGAGACGTTCTGGACAAAGGCCAGGTTAAGAACACCTTGAACCGACGGGCGTGTATGAGGAATGTGATGAAAGTGAATGAAGCCAGACAAGTGTGCCAGGATCGTAGCAAATGGAAATCCGTAGTCTCTGCCTACCCCTCTGGGAAACAGGCGTGAATCTATGTAATGTAATGTAATGATTCTATCATATTATTGAGCTATTATCAAACTAATACTATTTAATACAGTAAGTTGGCAAAGTACAAGACAAAGTAAACAAGTTTTCCTCGTACAGTTATTGTTATATGTAGTTCATTAGCCGATTCCCCGAAAGCTGTTTCACAAACAAGTAAATGGGCTTTCCGGAATCTAAACCAATTTATATTAAACAAGCAGTACTAACCAATTTCTCGTTTATGTACATTAATACATGTATGTAAATGTTTAGCATATCTATATATATAAAAATCAATTGCTGTTCGTTTGTCTCGCTAAAACTCGAGAACGGCTGGGCCGATTTAGCTGATTTTGGTTTTGAAATATTTGTCATAGTCCAGGGAAGATTTAAACGGCGAGAAAATATGGAAAAATTGGCAATAACCATTTCTTTTCTTTCTCTTTTTATTGCCAGACTTAGATAGACATATAATAACCTATGAAAATGGCAATGCCTGACATTACCGATCAAAATTTTCAGCACTTTTAGCGAAGGCAGAGTTTTAATGTCGTTAGGTTAGGTGATACGAAGTACACCGGGTCATCTAGTATATGATATATGTATAAGCAGCGATAGCTCAGTGGGGAGACCAACAGACTGCAATACAGAGGGTCTCGGGTTCAAACCCACGTCGCGCACCTCTGACTTTCGGAAAGTTATATGACTTTTCGAAATTATGTGCGTATTGATTGACAATTATCGCCTGCTCCGTGCCTCGGAGACCACGTTAAGCCGTCGGTCCCGGCTGCCATGAACATCTATGGCAGTCGTTATTGGGAGAGTGTCGACACAAAATATCCCACTGGGTCGAAGTGTCGCCGGTCTGCACTGACTGGCCCCCACATAAGATACATACATTTGATATA
Organism: Catocala fraxini; assembly: GCA_930367265.1. Classification (NCBI taxonomy): domain Eukaryota; kingdom Metazoa; phylum Arthropoda; class Insecta; order Lepidoptera; family Erebidae; genus Catocala; species Catocala fraxini. The sequence continues at coordinate 24,769,483 of OV884038.1, forward strand.
TGTGAGCATGTGCTCATCTTTATATCCGTGATAGGAAGGCAGAAGTCTATTGCAACAAAAACCATAGCTATCAATGTGTACAATTCTGGTAGCTACATATATATGGCAAGCCCAGCTCAATTCGAGTCAGGCAAAATTCCCTTACCTCGAATTTTCAACAGGGATTTTCTGTCAAGAAATGCTTAGCAATAGCTCTCGTCTAGAACTGTGCCGACACGGATACTTGCTAGCCTCTTTTTAATTGGGAATTAAAACTATAGCTAGGAAAATGTGACTGTAATATACTTCTAGCTATCCCTTTCGGCAATTTTGACGACTTTGTTTTAACGACCTCGATGGCGTAGTGGTAAGTGTAACCGACTGCCACGCCTGAGGTCGCGGGTTCGATTCCCGCACAAGTCAAACATCTGTGTGCATGAACATGGATGTTTGTCTTGGTCTGGGTGTTTCTATGTATAATATGTACGTATTTACAAAAAAAAAGTATATATGTATGTTTATCCATTGTCTAGTACCCATAGTCCAAGCTCTGCTTAGTTTGGGCTACATGGTGTTGTGTGTATGTGATAGAATATTATTATTAGAATCAAATAATTTAAGAGCCTTGCTCTTGTCGGGGAGTCTTTTCCATGTCTCTCTGTTCTCTGCCGTCACTTTGACCTCTTAGTACGACTTCCACTTTTCCTTCACCTGGTCTACGTAACTTCGCCTTAGTTTACGTCTTCCTCCGTTTCATTCTATTTTCCCATCTAAGATGGTCTTCATAAAGTTGTCATGTCGTAGCAAGTGTCCTAATACTTTCCTCTTCGATTCTTCATAATTTGTAAAATAAATCCATTTTCAATTACTTTATTAAAAATTGTTTTCCTGTTGCATGTGTTTCGAATATAAGCACCCGTAAGTCCATGGCAAATGGTCTCAGACATAGGCACTCTTCAAACGCACAACAAGCATCTTTTAACAGAGGCTCAAAAGCAACTACGATTTTATCCAGTCCAAAAGTCCAAAAACATTAACAAAACAAATACTCATATAACAAATGGCTATTGATGGTTTATGCAACATTAAGCACCCCATACTGTACACTCTTGTATTAGCTTCACAATAGCTCTCTTTATTAAGCCAAGATTAATGGAACAACTTATAAGGCTCTATCGTACTTGCCCGCAGACGTATGAACAATTTTGTAAGACTTTTTCTAAGTAGTTTTTGTTTCTTTTTTGATATGGCCTATTTGGCGCAGTGACGGGCAGTTATTTTGTTTTTATGATATATTTAAGGTAACATTTTATTGATAAACAGTCCATACATAGGTTTAAATACATATAATATTATATTATATGATATTTATCAACACGGATACAGACCCGTCACTTACAGGAGTGATCCGTGACCATAGCCTCTGCTTCGATGGCGTAGTGGTTAGTGTAACCGACTGCCACGCCTGAGGTCGCGGGTTCGATTCCCGCACAAGTCAAACATTTGTGTGCATGAACATGGATGTTTGTCTTGGTCTGGGTGTTTCTATGTATAAAATGGATGCATTTACAAAAAAAAAAGTATATAGTGTATGTTTATCCATTGTTTAGTACCCATAGTACAAGCTTTGCTTAGTTTGGGCTAGATGGTGTTGTGTGTATTTGATAGAATATTACCTAGAATATTACCTAAAATACCGCTGCTGAAAAACAAGCGAAACATCGGTAAAATTGTAAAGTTAAACAGTTTTAATATAAAGTTGTTATGTTTTAAAGAAGACAACAAAATATGTATAAAGTAGTTTGACTACAAGTGTAAAATACGCGTAAACGTAACACGTTAGGTGCATATCAACAGGATATAAGAGATATAGCAAATTCATTACTCAAATCTGGAGTAGTTTAAGTAAAGCAAAATAATAATTTTACAGAAGACTACAGTCTTTCGAATGCGTACTTTTTTGGGTAGACATACTTCTGCCAAGAAAAATAACACAAGACTACATGAAAAGGAAAATAACTCAATTTATTATCTGGCCATGAATCAGACACCAAAGCTCTTAAGACACTGCACTGGCTGCCAGCGAACCATCTTTGAAGATTAAACTGGCAGAAAACGACTTCTTATTTGTGAGATGTGTTAACGAAACCATCATGTTGACAAAATATAATAGACATTCCGAAATAAAATTTAAAATGTTTAACAATATACAACTGACTCGTGCATCTTGTTATAAAACACTCAGTGCTCGTTAAATAATAAAATAAATAAAATAAAAATTGTTTATTTTCATTTTCTTACGAGCTAGTTAATGAGGTACTCCTTTTAAGTAATAGTAGTACTAGTAGTAGAAATACTTGTGTTAGGAGCCTCCGCTCTTTTGTTGAGGACACGGCGCTGCACACTTTGGCGGTTTGCCCCGCCTGGGCATCGCAGCGCCGTGAATTGATCGCGGCAGTCGGATTGGTTGCCCTCTCGCTCCCGGCCGTAGTTCAGTCTATGGTCCGGAGTGAGAGGTCGTGGAACGCCGTCGCCTCCTTCTGTGAGGAAGTCATTTCTATCAAGGAGGCGGCGGAGCGGGAGAGGGAGCGTTTGAACCCTCTCCCCAACCGCAGAGCCGGGCGCCGGAGGGCGCGAGACGACCTCCAGCCACCCTGAGGTTTGACCTGGGGGTGGCGGGCTTTGTGGGCCTGCCCGCCATCCGTTCAGCACCAGGTCCGAGAGGCGGCGTGCGTGTTCCCACGCGCGCCTCTGTTGTTTCGAGTCCGTCTCCCCTCTAGGGGGGACAGTAGGGATAACTTGTGAGGAGTGCCTTTGGGTAGGTCTTTTGTGTAGTGGCCTGCCGTTTCATACGGCGGGCCGAAACCTCGGCGGGGTCGCGACCGCATGCGAAAGTGATTCGCGCGGCCCCGTCGATAGTGGTTTTGTCGAGGAACACCGTGGTAGGTTTAGTCGGTATCCCGGGAGGTACATTTTCTTCTTAACATCTTTCTTTTACCCCGGCGAGTCCGACATAACCCCTCCGCCCGCCCCCGCGGAGGGGTATGCATCAAGCATTCCCCCACGTTAAAAAAAAAAAAAAAAAAAAAAAAAGGAGCCTCCGCTCTTCATATTACACAATTACATAACTAGACAGGTAAGTATATCTATAAAAGAAAGATGAAATAAAAAACGAAATATTACAAAATAAAGTAAAGTGTGTGTGCGTGTGCATGTGCGTGTGCGTGTGTGTTAACGACTGCTACAAACTCAGTGATCAATTTCGGAGTCAGAAAAAGTGTTGTTAGATCGCCTTCAATAGCAACACAGAGACTGTAACATTATAGGTAGAAAACAACGGATCTGACGCACGTTTCTAACTTCTTCTCTCTTAGCCTTTATTATCCCCAAGTCACTTGAGGTTGGCTTTCCTGGTCTAACCGAATTTAACTGGATATCAGTTTGTACACGAAGCGGCTGCCACCTGACCTCCGCAACCCGAAGGCTAACGATATCCTAAGGCTAGACCGGTGTCAGGATATTAGAGTGTACTGATTTTCCCAATGACGACTGTCATAGATATTCATGGCAGCCAGGACCAAAGGCTTAACGTGCTCTCCGAAGCATACAGCAGGCGATAATTGTCAATCAATACGCACATAATTTCGAAAAGTCATATAACTTCCGAAAGTCAGAGGTGCACGACGTGGGTTTGAACCCGATACCCTCTGCGTTGCAGTCTGTTGGTCTCCCCACTGAGCTATCGCTGCTCTTACGCACGCTTCTATGTGTAGATAATGCCACACATGTCTGGCAAAATATAATGTACTAGATTTGCCTGCGGCTTTGCTCGTGTAAATATAGGTTTGGTTAGTAAAAGTACTTTTTTCTGGATGAAAGGTATCTGGGGAACAGAAAAGGACAGGGAAGGATAGGTCCTTTTCTGTTCCCCAGACAAAGTGTATGTGAAATTGCCTGATGATCGGTCAAACAAACAAACTCACATTCTCATTTATAATACTAGTTAGGATTATGATTACATTTATTGTATTACGTTTCACAGTTGCACCTATTATATACCTCTCCATAAGTACGAACATTAACTACAAGTATATATTTTAAATAACCGCCAATTTCACTTACATCATGTGACTAACAAAACTGTCACACACATAACCTTAAAAAAAATACACTAAACATTTAACTGAACACCAGCAACAATGCCGTAACTGCTTAAGAAATATATTGAGCAATGAAACCTCCATAAATTTGGCCTCAACTGTAGCACTTTGCACCGCCACATAGGCAGGGAGCTGTACTTTGGACCCACAGACGTCGTATACAACACTTCGTAGGCAGAGAGCTGTAGGTAATAAATTGCTGGTATCCACCGTTTAAAATGTAATGGCGTTGTGCCTTCATGTGTCTAAATACTCGAAACTACATTGCAAGGTGACAATTTCCTTTGTCCATAGCAGCAATAGTCTAGCGGAAGACTGTTGGCTTGTCACGCAGAGATCTCAAGTACGATCTCAAGCGTATCTCTAACTTTTGGAAGTTATGTGCGTAATAAATAGTTAATTATCGCTCATTTTAAGGTTGCACAAAAACATTTTCAGGAATCTAAATATCGTGTGTGTGTCTAAGAGTGCCCCATAAAGTTCTAAAAATATAATGAAAACTTCTGCCAACCCGCACTGAGCCACCGTGGTCGATGGCCTAACTTTTCACACAGTTGTTGCCAAATTGTTATACAAATCAGATAATATTGAATTATTATTATATATTGAATAATAAGATATTGTAGCATCGTTGGGCTAGTGAGAAGCCCATTGGTATACCAAATCTCGAACTTGCCGGTACACGAGATTAGTGGTTTGCATACCACCGTTGCACTATTGAGTCTGATTTTAGTAACGATTATAGAACAATATAACAGGTTCCAATTGAGAACATACGCACTTAAAATTTAAGGGAGATCCTACAATCTTATCCTTCCTGACCGAAATCAAGAAGCACGGCATCTACAGTAACCAATAAAGTCTACCCTGAAATGCAAATGCCGAAATTTCAGACCGATTGTTTATGTTACTCATACCATGAACCACGTGAATAAACGTTATAACATACCTTAACCGTACTATAGAAGTCCGAAGAAGAAGATGTAATGTCACTTCAAAGAAAGATATTCGAAGGAACTTAATATTTATAAACATTTTCATGGTAGGCCTCCAGTACAGTACTCAAAATACTCCAACAAATAGAGTAAAACAAAAACACTAGATAGTACCTACAAAGTAACTCCCAAAGTCCTCGTAAATCAAACATAATGGCGAGTATTCTGCAATTTGTCTTGAAGCTCAACTAATATTCTGTTTGGCTGTCCTTAACCGACTTGGAACAGAATTAGGTCAACTGGGCTCGAACAGCCGCAGTAATTAAGTAGGCTACGAGGAAGGCTAAGGTCTTAGCGTAATCCACAATTGGTTACATACATGTTCATAAATTCACGCCTGTAAGGGTAGGCACAGGTACACCGGGACGCCACGTTTAGCCTGTTTTTAAGTGCAAGAAGACGAGCCTATTGCCGACAGACATATTCCAAGCCCCGTGCTGATACTGAGAATTTGTCAACAGGAAAACCTAGTAACACTGTCTGAACTGTGCATTTAATTCGGGATTTAAAATAAATAAATGATTTTGGATCTAGATTTTAAGTCGATCATGAAGATTGACTCAATATTTTAAATTATCTATATATCTAGATCACAAAGTAATAATTATTAACGTCAATGTTTATGAGTTAGTGAGTTTAGTGAAGTTACTGAATTTACTTTTAGGTTAGTTGCTAAGTTTAGGCTTAATGGCTTTATGGCATCAAGGAGGCGGCGGAGCGGGAGAGCGAGCGTTTAAACCCTCTCCCCAACCGCAGAACCGGGCGCCAGAGGGCGCGAGATGACCTCCAGCCACCCTGAGGATTGACCTGGGGGTGGTGAGCTTTGTAGGCCTGCCCGCCATCCGTTCAGCACCAGGTCCGAGAGGCGGCGTGCGTGTTCCCACGCGCGCCTCTGTTTCGAGTCCGTCTCCCCTCTAGGGGGGGGGACAGTAGGATTTAAACATAATCAGTGCCTTTGGGTAGGTCTGTTCGTGTAGGGGCCTACCGTTTCATACGGCGGGCCGAAGCCTCGGCGGGGTCGCGACCGCATGTGCAAGTGATTCGCGCGGCCCCGTCGGTAGTGGTTTTGTCGAGGAACACCGTGGTAGGTTTAGTCGGTATTCCGGGAGGTACATTATTCTTATTCCATCTTTCTTTTACCCCGGCGAGTCCGACATAACCCCTCCGCCCGCCCCCGCGGAGGGGTATGCGTCATGCATTCACCCACGTAAAAAAAAATAAGGCTTTATGGAAAGTTATTTATTTATTTACAATACATCAATTAAATACATCCTTGTTATAACGACCTGATAAAAGAGTCGCATACACATAACAGTAATGCATGAGCTCATTATTTTTGGTGTGGACACGTTTTCATGCAATGCATGAAATGATGAATCTATGATGTAAATCATCACCCACGATCTAAAATTTAATTTTAAAAAAAAGTGTTTTTTTATTGTGTCTTAGGAAGCCGTATTTAGCTACTTCATATGCACATTAAGAGATTCCTAAGGGTCCATATGAAATGTAGTTGCAATAATGTTATTCTTGAATGTTTAGACATGTGGCAATCATTATGCAGCCTCTATATAGGTCGTTGACCTTTAAATTTAACTTTAGGTGCATCGTGATAATGTCTAATTTGAATAAAATTGTCAACGATGTTTCTAAGGTAAATATTTGACTGTGAGCTTAAGGCTCTCATTGCTGTTCATGACTAAAAATATCTTCCACACTATCACGTCGCATGGGTGAAAAGAGTTGCAACGAATACATGTCAATTGATATTTTGGTGACGAAGATTGCTTCGTCACCAAAATTTCAATTTCTTTTTTCTGGCCGTTATTTAACCTTACGGTATGGTTACCCATACCATATCGACCATATCGGCTACAGTTTTTCTTAAACCGTTGCCGATATGGTAACTTTAGGCATCAAATAAATCATCCAAGGTTACCATATCGGCTACGGTGGATGGACGTACTGACTCATTAGTCAGCACGTCCAGGAAAGTACCAACTAACAAGACACCGGCTTGAACTAAGAGAGAGTAGCAACACTGCTAATACATTTCATCCAGTAAGAAATGTTCTAAAAGCTCATGTAACTACGACTCCTATTTTTTCTTTCATATTCTCTTTATTCTTTCCTGTGTTCGGCACGCCTTTTGGACTTTTCAAATATTATGAAGACAATTTCTTTCTTTCTTGCTTTAGATATTCTTTGTGAAGAGAGAAATAAATAAATAATTATTATTTAAGCTGGCAAAGGCGCGGGCAATATCTAGTAATTTATATTTAACTCGCACTAAAACAAATCTTCTCCTGTCATCGAGACTTTTTAGGAACATAAAAATAAGAGCAATTTCTTTGCTCTTTTTTACAAGACAACTCCCACTCTAGGAATATTTCCTGTGTCGCGGGGAACTTCACAAACATTCAAACAATGAACACAAAAAGCACCCAGTCTCAGGACAAACATTTATGGTTCACACAAATTTTTGTCCCGTGTGAGGATCGAACCGACAACACTCAGCGCGGCAGCAGTGCAAAGGTGACCACTTAACCCACTACGCCATCCGTGCAGTCAGTATGTAATTAATCAATATATAAAAGCTATAAGTATCTTAACAACTGTCAAAGAGATACTGTGTGATCCCTGACTCTATTTGACCTTATAATAATTATTTATTTAAAGTGTCGTAACTCAAAGATTACAAGTGACCTTTTAACATGCATAAGTGAAACATTACAGGCTACAAATAAATGTGTGTGGTGTAATATATAATGTATTTCGTAAAAGTCTATTATATAGAACTGTAATGTATACATATTGATACATCATTATAATAAAATTGTAACTGGTCAATGTCTCTGCAAAATCTAAAATTGATGTGAGGCTTTAAAAGAGCTATAGAAACCAATATATCTTTCGATTTTTTGTCTGTCTGTATGCATGTTTACGCGCATCGTGCAAAACCTACTGCACAACATTGAATGACATTTTAACAATTATATTGTTAAAGGTCTAACTTAATGTTTAAAAATAGAGGTCTAGAGATTTCATGGCCTCTATTTTTTGTGGGATAGTAAGGCCAAGAAGAAAGTACACAGATGTAATAAAAAAAATAGAAAGTTAAGATAGTATATAGAGCAGCGATAGCTCAGTGGAGAGACCAACAGACTGCAATGCAGAGGGTCTCGGGTTCGAACCCACGTCGCGCACCTCTGACTTTCGGAAGTTATATGACTTTTCGAAATTATCTGCGTATTGATTGATAATTATCACCTGCTCCGTGCCTCGGAGAGCACGTTAAGCCGTCGGTCCCGGATGCCATGAACATCTATGGCAGTCATTATTGGGAGAGTGTCGACACAAACTATCCCACTGGGTCGAAGTGTCGCCGGTCTGCACTGACTGGCCTCCACATAAGATACATACATACATATATTGTTGAAGCTCTAACTTAATGTTTTTTTGTGGGACAGTAAGGCCAAGAAGAAAGTACACAGATGTAATAAAAAAAATAGAAAGTTTAGATAGTATAGATCGAGAAATATTGTAACTGCTACACTGATAAGTGCCACAGTGTTACATTCCGGATGAGAATAACTGCAATGTTTTTACAATAACAATATTTTTTTAATCTAACAACTATCGAATAATTGTAGTCTTTAGTTAGTATTTTGTCTTTGCTCTTTTTCACCAATGATTAAATTATGTTCGGGTATTTCGAAATAACTACACTGGAACATTGAGACAACAACCATCTTAGTCTCCCCGTGACCATGGCTGCTGAAAAGCAACCGAAACGTCGGGGAAAGTGTAAAATTAAATTAAATCTAAATAGTTTTAATAATAATTTAATTAGCTTAAAATTAGTAAAGTTTAATAATATTAGTAGTAGTAGTAGTGTAACAGTTTTCAAAATTATGTAATAAAGTGTCAAATAAACAACGCGATAAAATCCGTATATAGTAGTTTAATTTCAATGAATAATATTCGCGTAAACAGAAGACAATATTATGTAGTCTTTCGTTTCTCGATCTATGTTTTTCTGGTAAAAAAAAGTTCATCATCATCAGTTCGTTTGTTCGAGCTTCATGCAATAAGAACTAGATAGATTTTGATACGCTTTTTATAGTGTAAGCTACGTTTTATCGAATTTTGTTTAGTAGAACTATATAAATGGAGATAGTGTACTGCGAATAAAAGATAACAAAGATAAAAAAATATGTTTCATTGGTTGGTCAACAAAAGCGGGCTTAGGTGCATCTGTGCTTGCAGATTCTGCTTATACAAGGCTATAATTACATCGCTAATCTAATTAACAGCGATAGCCTAGTAGGAAACTGGTGGACAGCCACGCAGAGGTCTTGAATGCAATCCCAAGGCGCATTTATAACTTTTCGAAATTATGTGCGTTTTATATAGTTAATTATCGCTCGCTTTAACAGTGAAAGAAAACATCGTGAGGAAACTTGCATGTCTGAGAGTTCTCCATAATATATTCGAAGATATGTGAAGTCTGTTAACCTTCATTAGGGCATCATGGTGGGCTATGGCCTAACCCTTCTCAGACTGAGAAGAGGACCGTGTCCAGCAGTAGGACAGTTAAATACAGAGCTGATATTATAATTATTATTAGGGGTTAAAATATGAAATTGCCGATTTGTACTGCAAAGTTAAAACACGTTCCTTTTTAGATGTACCTACCATATTTATTTATTCGAAATATTTACCCTCATTATCTATACATTGCTGCCATCTAAACGGAAGTTCATTTATACCTTTACCCTAAAAGTCCGGGGATCTAGTCATCTTGGGACATGATCAGTTTAAATTGTATTTTTAGACCCACATTTTAATACTTTCGCTTTTACTTCTGCTTTTACATGCAGTGTAATAAAGGTCGTGTCTATAAACTATCACAAATTAATTCATACAATTGGTATAAAAATTACTAGAATTATACATACATATATCTTTAAAAAGAGTGGGTATGAGTTTCTTGCTTGTTCTTCTTATGAGTCCTACACCCTTGCTTTGCTGAACGTGGCAGTAAATGTAAATTCACAGAAAAAATTTAGTGTAACTTTAACATTCATATGTGTTACCACTTTGACATTCATAAGTGTTACCTTGTAACCTAATCTGAATAAATTTATTTTGAATTTGAGTTATAATTTGAATTTAATTTCCAACTTTAAAGATTGCGAAAAATTGCGTAATGATAATTACGTCAATGTCTTGGATGAGCAATATATATTAAATAACATATAAAATTTAAAATAAGAATGAATCAAATAACGAAACTAAACTTATTCACGCGTTATAAATCATAAAAAAGAGAATAAGAAAATAATTCACATTCATTCTCATTGTTTGATTGAACAGGCTCTCAAATATTAGCTCTCCCCTGCCGGAATAATGTTAACATGAAAAAGTGCGGGCTTCTAGGAATTCACGCTTAAAACGAGCCTTAACCACACTCCGCTTCAGTAAGAATATTTTTTGTAAAATAAGTTGTAGGTATACCAAATGTTTTGATATGATAAACGAGTATTGCAATTTATAAGATATATAGATTGTTTTGTTTTTGTAATGTCATCACAACATATTATTAAACAAAGTCCTCCGCCGCGTCAGTCTGTCTGTTCGCAATAAACTCAAAAATTACTAAATGTATATTAAAGCAGTTTTCACTAACAGACAGAGTAATTCATGAGTAAGGTTTGGGTGTATGTTTTGTGCGAAGCCGAGGCGGGTCGCTAGTGTTAGTATTTAAGTGACTCTTAATGAAAAGGCATGAATAAATCAAGTGCAGGGATGTTGTCGACGAGGCAAACATGTGTGTGATCCACAATTAGCTGTGCCGAGTTAAGATGTTCTTTACGACCGTTGTATATTTTAAAGTAACCCGCGAGACAAGCCAGTAACTTAATAGTAAAGTCACTAACCTATATATTTTGACGTTCATAAGTGTTACTTTGTGACCCAAATGATTAAATGATTTTTGATTTTGACAAGATCTATAGTCATTTTAAAGAAAAATGTAGTATCCATATTCAAATATCGATTAATTCATCATCTCTGAATAATCATCGCCTGACAGGTAAATAACGTTTCTAAATTCTCCAAGTTCTACAGGTGAATCTTATCTTCGGAATTTTAAAGAATATGTAATGTTTGTTTACACGATCTGGTCGAGCTTTTCATATAGAACTATAAAACTAGTGTAAAATAATAATACATACATACATAGATTCACGCCTTTTAAGCAGCGATAGCTCAGTGGGTAGACCAACAGACTGCAATGCAGAGGGTCTCGGGTTCGAACTCACCACGTCGCGCACCTCTGACTTTCGGAAGTTATATGACTTTTCGAAATTATGTGCGTATTGATTGACAATAAGTATCGCCTGATCCATGCCTCGGAGAGCACGTTAAGCCGTCGGTCCCGGCTGCCATGAACATCTATGGCAGTCGTTATCGGGAAAACAGTGCCCTATAATATCCTGACACTGGTCTAGCCTTAGGGTATCGATAGCCTTCGGGTTGCGGCAGTCAGGTGGCAGACGCTCCGTGTAAAAACTGATATCCAGTCAAATCCGGTTAGACTAGAAAAGCCGACCCCAAGTGACTTGGGAATAATAAAGGCAGTGCAGAAGACATAGATTCACGCCTTTTACCCAGAGTGGTAGGCAGAGACTACGGATTTACATTTGCTACGATCCTGACACACTTTTTCTTTGTAAAGTAATTATTTCTTTTATGAGCAATGGAGGATGATCAGCACAGAAAAACATTAAGAGACGATCAAACCGCATATCAACTGCTGTGACTGGCTATCTGAATTAACAGCAGCCTATCAAAATCCTTGACATAATGGCGTAGTGGTTTAAGAGGTTGCCTATCCACTGCCACTGCGCCGAGTAATGCGGGTTCGAATCCCATACGGGACAAAAAATTATGTGATACACAAATGGTTGTTCCGAGTCTAGATGTTCTTTGTGTCCGTTGTTTGAATATTTGTAAAAATTCTTTCCAACAATTTTCTATTTTGTATGTAGCGTAGTTATAGTATAGTATATAGGGTGTCTAAGTTGATGTGTAGCCGTGAGTCCATGTTTTTCAAATAAAAGAAAGCCTATGTTACTCGGTAATTATATTGCTTTTAAATGGTGAAATATTTTTTAAGTCGCTTGTATTGTTTATGAGTTAAATCATTACAAATGAACAAAAAGTAAAATCTTTCCTCTTTATAATATTGGTACAGATATCTAAAAGTGAGTCTTCTGGCATAAGTTATGCGATTGCACAGCGCTTTACTGCTTATTAAACGTAAAGAGTCCTGGACTTGTCAAGTATACTCAAGTGTTCAATTATCACTAGGAATCCAGTATCACGGGGGTAAACAACGGACACAAAGAACACCCAGACTCAGGAAAAACACTTGTGGATGACACAAAGTTTTGTCCGCTATGGGATTCGAACCCACATCACTCGGCACGGTGGGCGACCATTTAAACTACTACGTCATCCGTATAGTTAGTCTACTACTGCTGCCTATACATCAAGCACCAATAGATAGTAGACCTTTACATTTATTATTCCTAATGCAGGAGTTGTCTTTTTCAAACCAAAACCGAAACGAAAACTGATATGTCGTTAATTAGCCAAGGCAAATAACCAAGGCGAAAGTGATAGAATGTCCTTTACGATTACGGTATATAAAAAATAACATAAAACGAGGTACTTAACATTAACATAATGCATCCTAATGATATAAACAAATATCAATAAATTATTTGCCAAAGCAAATAAATTATTGATTCTATATCAAACGCTTAGGTAAAATACACAATTTATTGTTTTACCTTTTAATGGTCTTGGAAGTAATAACTGTATATCTCTTTTTAGGCAATGGCGCTTTTGGAAGAACATTCACTCCCGGCAATCATTAACCTTCCTTCAAGCCAGTTGGCAAAATAAAAACATGATCTGACACGTCTAACCATGAAAAGGTGGAAGCGTATTACACCTACATTTTGCAACTCAATTTTAGGTAATCGGAGTCGATCATATTGTTGTCTACTAAATATATTTCCAGACACCACGATGCTACTGAAAATAACAATTTTGCCTAATTTATTTAGCCATTACATTATGGCAATATAACACCACGCTACGACCAAAAGAAGCGGGGCATCAATGAATAATAATGCAAATACGGTGAAAATTCTCTTATGTGAAGCAGACGAAGTTGCGCCGGTCAGCTAGTGTTATATATACTTTAATGACGAATTTCCTACAGGAACAAGCGATTCATAATATCAATCTGAGCTACAGCAAGCCTGTTATAGTAAATTTGATTAGCCTGGTTGTAGTAACTGCGACTGATTTGTGTGATGGTCGGTCAAACAGTTTTTGGTTGTTTCTGTCAAGTTATAATATAGCCGTATATTAATTTAGCCTTCCTCGCTAAAAGAGCTATCCAACTCTTAAAGAATTTTTCAATTCGAACCAGTAGTTCCTGAGATTAGCGCGTTTAGTCAAACAAACCTTTAGCTTTATAAAATTAGTATAGATAATTATCATTCATTGCACGTTTTGTAAAAATTCCATCGACTACATTTCGCGATTTTGATATAAACATATGGAAGCTAAAATTCTATTCCAAACTAATATTATAAATGCAAATGTGAGTTTGTTTGTTCGTTACGCTTTCACGCTTCACTACTCTACCGATCATCATAAAATTTCGCATACACGTTGACAGAGGTACAGAAAAAGGACATAGGGAACCTTTAATCTAGGAAAGTTTATAAGGCTAGTGTGAATGGAACAGTCGCAAGAGGAAGACCTAGGCGAACGTTTCTTGATCAGATCGGAGGCGTTCTGGACAAAGGCCAGGTTAAGAGCATCTTGAACCGATGGGCGTGTATGAGGGATGTGATGAAAGTGAATGAAGCCAGAGAAGTGTGTCAGGATCGTAGCAAATGGAAATCCGTAGTCTCTGCCTACTCCTCTGGGAAACAGGCGTGAATCTATGTATGTATGTATGTATGTAATCTAGGAAAAAGGTAACGCTCCCGAGGGATCGAATACTTAAATAACCTATATTTACGTGAACGGAGTCTCCTTAGACAAACATCTGTCACGCAGACTGCTACGTTATATTACGTATAATAACAGGCCACTGCTCTCTCAACAAACACCTCTTCAACATCGGCATCACTGACAGTCCCTTATGTAGAGGCTGCATGGAGACCGAGGAGACACCAGCTCACGTATTCCTATATTGTAAAAGCGTGAGCAACCAACGGGCGAAACTTCTAAACAGTCCAGAAACGATGCAGGACATACTGAGCAACACCGGTAAAGATAATAGAGGTTATCTTTCTGGACGGAGCTCAGGTGGTATGAGTAACCAATCAATTTACCGCGTTGGTTACTTACGCACAATGGCCCAATTATGGGGCCAAATGCGGATAACACACGTCCAACTAACTAACTAACGTGAACGGAGTAACGAAAAATCTAATAATTTCACAATCTGTGTAATAAAATGTACTATAAGTTTTAAGAAACGAATTATAGGCCCAAATCTGAAATTCGCCTGTCGCAAAACGTCTGTTCATTACTACAGCACAACATCAACTTTCCCAAACATAACAACTACTTAACTAAATCCCATCATAAAAATATGCCTGCGTAATACTAAGCCGTGTTCTCGACCGTTTCGCTAAAACTACATAGTAGACTTAACTAGAAAAGTTTCATATTGCTCATACGAGTATGCGTTCGTGTAAACATCGATACAAGAAAGTAGCCTAATATTCAGAAAGTTGCCTAGTCAGGTATACAAAGTCGTACTATGATGAATAGATTTGTTCGATGAGCGAACTTAGTTGAGTAATTTGTAAGTGTTGGAGTAAATTACTGGAGGAGGCTGTGACGGATCGATTGAGTAAGAAGGTTAAGCTGTATGGCCATAGTCGCGGGTTAAGATTGAGCAGTATTGATAGTAAATAATATAAATAAAAATAAATAATATTCTATCACATACACACAACACCATCTAGCCCAAACTAAGCAGAGCTTGTACTATGGGTACTAGACAATGGATAAACATACATATACACTTTTTTTTTTTAGTAGATACGTACATATTATACATAGAAACACCCAGACCAAGACAAACATCCATGTTCATGCACACAAATGTTTTACTTGTGCGGGAATCGAACCCGCGACCTCAGGCGTGGCAGTCAGTTACACTAACCACTACGCCACCGAGTCAATGACAGTAGCCCAATGACGCCCAATGATGTATTAGACTTGTGATCCAAAAGTCGTACTCTTAAAACCCACCTATTGCCTGCTGTTTATAACCCATTTTAAATACAAGCTTAGCTTACCTTAGCTGAAGGAGTTAATCAAAATATTAGTCATTTGTAACCGTCATAGAAAACAAAGTACACTAATAAAAACAATATAATGTAATTAGTATCAAATTGTCTCTAGTCGACATTATGTATTTACAGATTTGGACAACACAAAACAGATTTAAAATATACTTGTGCTTACATATTTGTATCACCGAAAACATAGAGAGATGTGTTCTTCATCCTCATTTTGCCAACTTTGGGTTAATGGCCACGTAATAGACTGCGAGCCTTTTAACGTTTATTTTGCATATTTCTATACTCCATGCTACTAATGCTCTCACTGGTATACCTCGCTCTGCTCCCCCAGACGTCAAAACTAGGCACTTGCGATCACGACCATTCAAATATCTTATCTGTTCCATCTTCATTTTAATGAGTTACGTAAACCAAAATAAGATTTCTTCAATATTAAACATTATACTTTATCAACAAATATATATATATATATAGGTTTTATTCAAACATACTGCCAACAATATAAACATAATATATAAACTTTACATAAACAATAGTTATAACGTCCCATGTGTATATAATACACGTGTACAAGCTACGGTACATACGACATTGTTCTACCAAAATCTCGGTTATTATAACATAAAATAGCATTGTCATGCCAGCTGCGAGATTTCCAAGTGATAGAACAAACGATGTCCGTTAATATTACATTTGGCAAATGGTTTAGTGATTCCAGCATGCAATACAATATCTATATTCGTGGAACTGCTTGGGCAATTAACCTGTTTTGTTCACTGGGTTCTGATTGGTCCTTTGTCTTTACCGTGTCACTGACAGACGACGACATGTAATATTATTAACCTTTCAAACCCTGTATGTACACCGGTGGCCAGATACTATAGATTTTTAATTATATTCTAAAAATTGACAGATTAAAATGTCAAATGATTATGCATGTATCTTATGTGGGGGCCAGTCAATACAGACCGGCGACACTTCGACTCAGTGGGATCTTTTGTGTCGACACTCTCCCAATAACGACTGCCATAGATGTTCATGGCGGCCAGGACCGACGGCTTAACGTGCTCTCCGAGGCACGGAGCAGGCGATAATTGTCAATCAATACGCACATAATTTCGAAAAGTCATATAACTTCCGAAAGTCAGAGGTGCGCGACGTGGGTTCGAACCCGAGACCCTCTGCATTGCAGTCTGTTGGTCTCCCCACTGAGCTATCGCTGCTCTATGATGATTATGCATGCTAGCCTTTGAGCACATAAGGTAGCACTCACGAGTTTTAAACAAGTCCAAAAAAAGAGTAACTTGGATAATGTGTTGTAAGTAGTAGTACTTACAACACAATATCTACTTAAGTTAAGATTTTACCTTTAATATATAGGTACTAAAGGTAACATCTTAACTAAATTGTTTGTAATACGCGTTAGAGTGCATGCTCTCCAATTTACTTCGCCTGGGCCAGGCTATTACTGAAACAAAACGTTTGAGTGCAATATTAGTGGCATAAAATGCATGACGGCATGTTTTAAATATTAAAATTTTGTAATCAAACGTGTCGATGCAATAATTCCCTGAGTGAGTGTTGCAAACAGTATTTATTATATTTCAGTGAATTTAAATGGTAGTTTTTAATTTGATAGGTCAAACTTCCATTGTTGTCCTTTATATGTATGGTTAAGAGTAATAAAGAGTTTCACATTTAATTAATAAATACCCTTAAGAGTAAAATCAAATCGGTTACAGAATGTATTTGACATGAGTTTACACAATCTATCACCTCTTAATTAATATACATACACATATATATTTGCTTTAAGTGGTATTCAATTCAGTTCTTTTTTATTTCAAAGCATCGTTTACTATGCCATGATAATAGTTATAACTTATAACAATTATAGTGTATAGACGGATCCAAAAGGTCCAAAGACAAAGAATAATGAATAGAAACGATCCTTGCATATGTTAGTGGGTGCGTCTCATAACGTATAAACTCATTTGGTCTAATTTCATTTTATTATCTTTCACAAGATATAATCATCGTGAGATATACCAACTGTTGATATAATTTCTTTACATATAACATTTATTTATTCTAAAACTTAATTAGTATAACGTTGTTTGAAATAACGTTTATGTAATCGAAAATCATTTGGTCTAACGTTTAATATGTATATTGCTTATTTAATCGAAAATCATTAGGCCTAACGTTTAATATGTATAAAAAACGTCATTATGGTTAACACCCCGACTCAGAGTACCCCGACTCGGATAGGTTAGGTTAGAAGGCTAAGGCGGAAGCGAAACGGAGCGGAGCGCCCGCCTTAGGCTTCGTGGTTTTTTTTAAACCACCCAGAATTAGTAGCCCCGCAGAGCGGGGCTCTGTCGACCTATCTTAGCGCAGGTGGTAATCAGTTACTAGTTATCTTTAATATCTACTTAGGTTACTATTACCTATAACTACGATAGAACTTATATTAGACCAAATAAGTTTTATATTTTTTGAGTGGTATGTCAAACGATTTTATATTTAATGTATGTTATGCTTATAAACATTAGTTATTTTAAAATTATATCAATCGTTTATTATATTAACTAATAGCTATATTAAATAAAATTATAGGTTCCGTTGTTATATGTTGTTAATATTGGAGATTTTGTTGTTATATCATCTATTACTTACCCTATGTTAGTTACTTACATATTCCAAATAGACTACTAAAAGACGTAGGCCCGGCGTCTTTGAGATCTTACCCTTAGAAGGTGACTCTTTTGCCTATAGGTATGGTAAGTATAAATATTAAATATGGTATGCCTATTATGGGCATAATGCACTTTTTTAACATCGAGCTCTAAAACAATGATACAAAACTCGGACACACTTCGTTACTAAACCGATAAGGAAGATGATAATAATACAGCTTTTCGTGAGCCACAAATATTAGTTCATTTTCCCCGTGCAGTTAATTCTCATTTCACATCACAAGCTCTCCTAACAATATTAAATAAGCAATACATATTGCGCTGTCATAGTATCATCGAAAATACAGAAGTTTTAGCCGAACGCAAAAGTATACGAGGATTACAAACTGTAAGCAGTCCAGGCATAAATCATTATGTATTATCATAAATAAATATTCAATGGCGTACCGTATTAAATTTCATCTCGCTATGTGCTTGGCGAGTTTCCAAAGGCCACGATTGCCTGTGGACATGGATGTAAGAATGAATGAATGAGCCAGAGAGGCGTTTTCCTGGGGCTATTTTATGGACTAGTGGCATAAGAGCTAGCGGTCAGGTAAGGTACATCAGTGCCCCGGATTCAACTACTATTTGTTGATGTGCCATTCGTAGGACTGTCTGAGAGTACCGTCAAGGCAGCTATGAATGCACATGGCAATGATAAACACAGGCTGGAGTGGATGGCCCTTAAGGGTCTGGAACACTCCAAGAAATTAATTGCAAACAGAGCCACGGGCTTCACCCGGAAGTTCTGCAGGTACAACAAGGGCCAAATACGCCTGCTCACAGGAGCGTTTACTGGTCACTTTGGCACCAATGACTTCCTGTGCAGATTGAGTTTGGCAAACAATTTGATCTGCAGAGCCTGTGGTGAACGGAACGAGTCAAAGAACAAAACGCCTCCTTTTCCCATTTTGTCTATATGATCAATATCCTTTCTGTCATTGGTCCGGGTGCAATAACCAAGATATCACTTGCATTTTAAAGCATGTGTTCATAGGCCATTGGAAGCATTCATAGGCTACCCTCGGCGTATGCTATTTAAAGAGCACTTTTATTCAGCATCGAACTGAGTACAGATGCGTTATAAAACAATACAAAAACTGTAAAAAAGGCTAAATAAAAAGCCTTACACTTCAAAATGTTTAAAATAAGTTCAACCATAATTAAACCATGCTATCACGACCAATAAACATGAATGTAAAACAACTTTTTCTTATAGAAAAATAACTTAAGCTAAATGTTTCGAATGGCAAAGATTATGGAAGAAATTACCCCGTTAAATCTTTTCCAAAAGCTTTTGTTTTCGATGAATATATTTTGCGTATAAACCGCAGTTTTATGGCTTTAGTAACTTCTGCAACTTTGGCTTTTATGTCGTAACAGTTTGTAAATCTTTGCGATAAAATGCACATGCATGCAAACATCCTTCATCATCTCAGCCGAAAGACGTCCACTGCTAAACATAGGCCTCCCCCAAGGTTTTCCACACAGACCGGTCTTGGGCCACCCGCATCCAACCGCTCTTCCGTCTATCCTTACTAATATTATAAATCGAGACTAACTCTGTCTGTCTGTCTATCCGTCTGTCTGACTGTTACCTTTTCATGGCTAAACCACTCAATCGATTGAGATAAAATTTGGTACAAAGATAGTTTAAAACCTGGGGAAGGACATACTTTTTATTGATGTAGGTACCACGCGGGCGGAGCCACGCGCAAAAGCTAGTAATATATAAATATCAGTTACATAATAATGTCGTCCAGATCAAATAATGGTCGGCTACCAATCTTAAAGAAGACTAACCACATACGCCGAAGACATTTAAGAGCAAAAGTATGTGTTCAAACACAAGTATGTTAAGTATTCCCCCAGACTTTTATGCGAGTCATTGTGGTATCACAATAAGTATGATTAACATCAATCTGACAAGACCAGAGACAGATTAAGCGCAGAACCATAATTATTAACGAGCTTTACGAGGCACGGAATCAAAACATTGTCCATTGTCTAACGCCGATCTGTTATTGAACATTTGATGTAAATGCCTGATAACTTATTTAATTAAGCTTAAGCTATACTATTAAAAAAGATAACATAATTACAAAAACACAAATAATTATAATACTAAATATTTACAAAAATGGTTTAGGCATCGTAGAATTCTTCAGCATCGCTGTCAACTGGTAACGTGCCCAGAAGACTGGCAGCATTGCTACGTTGAATGGCAATGCTGATTCTTTGGGCTAAGAAAAGACCAGCCTTCTGATCACGCGAAACGTCGATCAGGCGTTTTGCAATCTCCCTGTACAAAATACGAGCGCTCGTACCCCACCAAACGGCTCAAAAATGTAATTTCTAACTAAATTACTATATTTGCGCCGTGTGAGGGTTTCCGCGGTTGCAGCAGCAGCGCCGGCACATCTCGCAGTACTTGGAAGATGTGATGGCGCAAGGGTGTCAACGCATGTTGCGTCCCACACCAAACGCCTGCCCATCTTCCAAGGCAACAAGGACATTCCGTCCGGTCTCTTCCCATCGTCACGTACCAAGCCATTAGGTTCAAGTACAGCTGGAACGGCAGCAGTGACAAGAGCACGACGTATTATGTCATTGTATTATATTATTTATTTAGCTATACTATTTATTTCATTTTAACTCAATTATAAGCCGTAAATCCGTGCCTTACCTTTATAAAATGTGCTCACACATATTGATTTGTTCACAAACCGTATCCAGTTTTCATAGCTCCAACTCCGACTGACTATGCAAAATCCGGTCCAATGTTTTCTCGGCGCACTCCACTATACTATCCATTTTCTATCCATTAAGGACCCTTGATTCTTTCTCAAATTGTTTGTCCTCCGCCTTACTTCCTGTTTTTAGGAGACTTGACTTCGAACAAAGACTTAGTGGAAGTCGGGTCGGTTACCAAGTGATTTTGTTGGAAATAGGTTACAATATTAGCAAAGTTCAGACGCTTCAGGTTACATTGTTGGAAATGTGTTCAAAGGAAATTGTGAGGTGAGTGTGTACTTGGAGATGAGTTAGATTGTTTTAATTTTATAAATACTTTGTATGTTATATTGTGTTGTTAAAACAGCTGGATAAAGTCTGATTATATTAGATAACTTGACTTGGAAATAATATTTATTTATTTTCTCAACATCACTATAATTACCGAATTTTAGTTACTTAACTCTATTTATATACAATAATATCAGTCTTGTGTTTAAGCTGTCCAACTGCTAGTCAAGGACCTATTCTGGATATGAGGGATTAGCCAATAGTCTGCAACGCTGGCCTAGTGTGTGTTTTCAGTCCTCACATATGTATCTTCGAGAACATTATAGAGAACTGTTATGCATGTAGGTTTCCTCGCGATGTTTTCCCTTGCAGTTAAAGTTATGTGGTAATTATCTATTTAATACGCACAACTTCGTAAAGACAAAGGCCTTAGGATCAACTCAAAACCTCTGCGTGGCAGTTAAACAGCCTTTCACTAAGCTCCAATTTTCATTCCAAGATAGCCTGAAAGACGATTTTTAAACTGCAACGCAATGGTCTGGCGTTAAATCCCAAGATCGAGCCTCTGATTTTTAGAAATTGTGCATAATAGAAACATAGTGCTGATTGAATACACTAATAATAGATGTAGCAATATCTTTTAATATAGATTAATACAGAGCACAGCTTCATTAAGTAGAAGCAAGCGTACACGTAGGAATTTTATTAAAGATATTCTTTCAGTCACTTTGCACTGCCAATATACGTCGTCGCCACATGTAATTATGACGCATACGTACATGTGCGTCTTTCACAAGGTCATATTTTTCAAGGATCGTCGTATTAACCTGTGATAATTTAAAAATGACTTTGAAAGAGTAAATATAATTGCCAGATAAAAATGAAAAAGAGTATTAACGTCCGTTTTTTTAATTTTGTTTTTTGTAGACGACTCTTTCTATGTATGAATACCTATATCATAGGCAACTTTACAAACCTTCAAACAGCAGACACAGAGGACACCCAGACTCGGAACGACTATTTGTAAATCACACAAATGTTTGTTCGTTTTGAATTTTCGTCCGTTCGTCCGAATTGACGCAGTGGCAATGGAGAGGCAACTATTTAAACAACTACGCCATACGCCATTAATTGTTAAACTATATAATTAACTTTTTAAGTAATAAGACGATTAATAAGAGGTATTTTAGTACTTTTGCATCGGAAAATTTAAACTTGTATTAAAACAATAATAAATCTTTAAAAGCATAATACCATTTATTTTAACTTCGTTAGTCAAATTGAACAGCACAAATCACATTACAGGCATACACTTTGCAAATACATGAAAAGCTGATAAATTTCATTATTTTATAAGACCCTTTTAAAGAGTTCTAAGGGCAACGTGGATTCTCGCATAAATCTGCGATTTTATACAAATTGGAGTAGGATGGTTCCCTAACCAAACTACTCCAATTTGTACCTCCACCCTTCAGAAGGTCGCCGCTAAAGACTGTAAAGATCCTGTGCTGTGGCGTGATTAGGAATTCA
This sequence comes from Catocala fraxini, assembly GCA_930367265.1. NCBI lineage: Eukaryota > Metazoa > Arthropoda > Insecta > Lepidoptera > Erebidae > Catocala > Catocala fraxini. The sequence goes on from OV884038.1 coordinate 24,792,324, forward strand.
GAGAAAGGCAAACCGGATCGTCCTATTAATAGTTAATTAAGTGTAATAATAATATATATATAATATTGTCTTCTGTTTACACCTATGTTATTCATTGAAATTAAACTACTATATACGGATTTTATCACGTTATTTATTTTACACTTTATTACAAAATTTTGAAACTGTCACACTACTACTAAATACTATTGAACTTTAATAATTTTATAATAATAATTTTATGTGTGTGTAAGTGTCGCTCGCAACTGACCGCTCTGTCAAACACGCATACTACCGCACTGTGCATGTACACGTTCAACTACGAGTTTACCACATATAAAGCCCGCTCGCCTTCGTGAGTTGCAAGAACTATATAAGATAATGTGTGTATACCATGACTGTAAGGAAAGCGTAGCGGTATGGAAATGACGTCTGATGAACAGTAATAGGCTCGCTCCTATTAATACTCAATACTCAATTGCTTATTGCCTTCCACAATGTAGGCTTAGGTGGTAACTTAAATAATATGACAGTTCATTATGGACCCTGTCGGGCATTATTATTACGTGGATTCTAAAACCATATTTGGTGATGAGCGGGTGTACACTTTAGAGAATATAGGCTTTAAACTATGTGTTTATGCGCACAGAGATTTCACAGGCGTAGCAATACTAAGTAACAGGATCAGGATTATATGGTACTAGCTGACCCGCGCAACTTTGTCTGCTTCACATAAGAGAATTTTCCCCGTTTTTGCAACATTTTTCATTGCTGCTCCGCTCCTATTCGTATTCGTAGCCTGATGTTATATAACCTATAGCCTTCCTCGATAGATGGGCTATCCAATACTAAAAATATTTTTCAATTCGGACAAGTAGTTTCTGAGATTAGCGCGTTCAAGCAAACAAACAAACAAAGAAACAAACGAACAAACAAACTCTTCAGCTTTATAATATTAGTATAGATGACGCGTAAGTCGTTATCCAACTTATTAACAGTCTTACATATTCACAATCGTATCGCTCACAAATGAATACACAGTACTGTTCAAAATTAGATTATTGCTTAGCAACGACGATACAAGCATAGCTGGCTAGCACGCCACCTCTTATGTTCATTTAGGACTGGTAGAACACAACGCGATTCTTGTAAGGATCACGGATTTTGATAGGTACTGAAAAATACATAAAAATTCTATGTACATAAAAAAATATATATATTTTTAAATTAATTTTTTGTGTTTATTTTTCTCTTTTATAAATATTGTTTCGCATGTCAGTATATATTTAAATTTGATTTCCTTTTAAACCTAAAAATTAGAATTATAATATATAAATATACTTCTACGTTTAGACGCTGTATTTAACGCATGATGTGTTGTCCTGTAATTGAAGGAGTACGCATACCAAAAATGTCTTGATTTGTATTTTCTTTTGTGAATAAGATGTGTACAGTCTTTGTTGGAGATCCTTAAAGCAAATAAATAAAATAAATAAATAATGAAATGGCTGGTCAAACTGTAATGACAAATAAGGTAGAGTGTTTTAATATAGATTGGTCGTTAGCGGTTCTTGCTGGAGAGAGACGGAAAGATGGAGGCCTTTGCCGCACAGTGGGACATAATGAGCTTATAATATTAATAATATTGCCAATAGCCTCGTCCACCATCCCAAAAGCTTCGTGTTGGATGGCTGGATCAAATCCCTTATGCAGAAGGCGGTATTGACGTTTATCAACACGGCATAAGTGCCGTAAAATAAGTTTTACGAAATTAAACTGCTATATACGGATTTTATCGCGTTGTTTATTTGACACTTTATGACAAAATTTTGAAAATTGTTACTCTACTACTACTATTAAACTTTACTAATTTTTAAGCTAATTAAATTATTATTAAAACTATTTAGATTTAATTTATTTTTACACTTTCCCCGACGTTTCGGTTGTTTTTCAGCAGCCATGGTCACGGATTCGCGTAAATAGAAGACAATATTAAGTTTTACGGAGTTTCCTATCTCTGGAGCCTTTACCGTTGGTAGCTTAGTCTTAATCACAGAGAGTAAATTTGTTTTTTATATTGACACGGCAAATTGATTTTATTGAACCTAATGGAAAGCCCAATTACAGTCCAGAGACAGTGACGACGAGGAGAAGATAGATGTGTTCTAGCCGGTTCGACCAGATGCTTCTTCACACTACGTTTGAAGGACCCAATGTCATAGAAGGGAAGGAATATTTGAACATGTAGTTTTTTGATTAATGTTTACAGATAGAAAAATCTTAAATAAAGGAAAGTAATAAGTAATAGTTTTAGTACTACATTTTTGTACTCTTATCACACTGAGAAGAGGCTGGTATCCAGCAATTGGACAGGCCAGTATATAAATAGGACTGATATTATTATATACAGGTTGTCTAGTAATTAATGGATAACCTTGATATATCTAATAGTAGAACTGACGGCAGTTCAGGCCAAAATATGAAAAAAAATGTACACTAACTACCTGAGATATAAATTTTTAATTTCCATATTTATCTTTCTTGTACACTACGACCATAAATGAATGAGGCGCTCATAGCCAGTTGCAATCATTAACCGGTAAACGATTAGCGAGGTTAAGCAACGTTGGGTGCGGTCAGTCTGTAGATGGGTGACCGTTTAGTGGTATTTCATCTGAGCGTCTCCGTGCTTCGGAGGGCACGTAAAATGTCGGTCCCGATTGTTGTCAAATTGACAGCAGTCGTTAAGCCATGTCAGAGGCCTACGGGCTTGAACAACTCTTGACAACAGGTTGGCCACTAACCACACGTAAAGAAGAAGAAGAAGACCATAAATGAATGAATTTCATCGGTTTTTTTTGTTTTATTATTAAACACTAAAATAATTATGCTAATAGCTAGACAGACAAAAGAATGACTAGCTATTGCACATTTTTCCTTTTTTCTTTTTTACCCGAACGGCCCTCAGTTATACTATAAGACGTTTCAAGTTTATCCATTAATTTCCGGACACTCTGTATAATACTTTGTTAATTTCGCCAGCTAAGCTGCAATAACTGTATTAGGACTCCAGGCTCAGGTCGCAAGTACGATGGGTAGGTTTCGAGCCTACAATATCACAACTGACTTAGTAATACCTACATTGTGTCATGCCTGTATATTCCTGGGGGATGTGTATTGTGTATTGCTACTACATCTTGCCAGCCATAAAACTTTATGCCTACCTATTAGCTATACTCTCTGTAAACGAGTATACGAGAAGCTCCACTCTATACTGCTGTGAAGATGTTCTAGACAGATAAACCCAATAAAACTTACCCAGGAATCGAAACCAAGACAATAACTTTTGCCATGGATATTAAGTAACGGGAATTACTATGCATATTAACCCTTAGGTGCTTGACATTTTGACCAGGCTTCACCAGCCGTGGTCACAAGCTGACTGCAAGTACAACTATTTTCAGCAGTTGCATTCACTACTGCAGCGCTTCTGAAGCAGACATATCCTGCAAGTTATAAGATTGAGGAAATTACACCAGATTTCTTGAGCATCCGTAACATGACCTTAAAAATGTCCCCGTACGCGATTCATCACAAGTCCACGTTTGCTATGATAAAGCGCCACCTGCGGGTCGTTGATTTACCGCGTCGAGGTAAAGCTGCCCATTAACGCTTCGACTAATCACATTAACTGTGTTTGTCGCGTCGCTGCGCTGCATCGCGTTGACTCGACAAATTGAGGATTTTAGCTTGCGCTCGTTGCTATGCAAGATTTGAACCTCATTTTAAAGAGTTTCCTCTCTAGTCTGCATATGCATACGTTGCGGTTTTATAAAGTACGTTAGAAAATCCTTTTTCATCAGCAGCGATAGTTGCTGAATAATATTATTTAAAAAGTAGCTTATGTTATTATTATATTTATGTAAAGATTATGAACAGACTTTTTGGGAGTGCTTGGTTATTCTCGGGTAATATAATAATAATAATAATTGTTTATTAAAATTAAGTTGGCATAAATATGAATAACAATAGGTATTAAAATACTTAAAATAGGTTACAATGCTTTGGACGCCTGTACTAGGTTATACCTGTATCACAGGCGATTGTTAAGACTCTGACTCCATTACCAGAACCCATTTGAATTGGTCTTTCTGTTAGAGAATTCTCGGTAGCAGCCTAGAGTGTCATTATGTGCCCGATGAACTGCAAGTAACTCGCTGCCTATTACGTGACATTTAATAAAATAATTGATAAAAAGAGGATGTGAAGAAGCTCTTTCTGACTATTTTCATGTGAAAATCAGTTATTTATACGTATTAGTGAAATGGTTTTGAATATATTTTTTGGCAGACATGGATATATTATATCGCCTGATATAATTAATTATTTTTTGTTAATTGTGGATTTTAACAACTATGAGGATTACTTATGACTGGCTAGACCTTACAGGAAAGAGTCACTACTAACACAAGTGCCTACAGTGACCCCATTGATGGGACAGCATCTTGGTCAGTTTCTTTTTTACTTACGCCAAGTTACTTTGATTAATTTATTTTTCCCTCTACGCTTGCGCAAGTCTGTTTAGAAATTTTACATTCTTATTCTAAGGTTAGAGTTAATGTTAGCATATTATATATATAAAATTCATATATATTTTATTTTATTATATGAATATTATTTTGCTACGATGAATTTCGATATTATGTCAACAAGGTAAACATCGAAATTTATATAAAACTTTAGTGAGCATATATAAAACGGCTACCATCGCCATAAAGTAAACATTCCATTCAATGTTATTTTTAAACGTATTTTCTGATATCAGAAAACCTTTTCACGTATTCGTGTTGAAGAATTTTACATGTTCAAGCGTAAAACAATAATAATAAAATATGCCTAACGTTGAATTTTTTTAGATGCTTAAGTGAAAGCAAATTTGCTTGCATTGTAGATCAAAAGAACAAAATGTAATTTATTTGTTCGCTATTTAAATAAAAACGGCTTAAACAATTGATTTTAGAGGGTTTAACCTTACGTTCTTAGTGTTGAGCGGTCAAAGGATTATAAGATCGTGATACGAAATCGAATTGAAGCGCCTATATAATTAATCTGATACTCTCTTTGGATATCAATCAGTACGACAGGGTCAGTAAATAACCTTATTTTTATACTCAAACGTTACTTGAAATTAAACTACTTAATACGAATTTTGTTACAGTTTATTTTGTTGTAAACTGAATCCTAGAAATGAGTTTCTAAGTTCGACCTGTACCGTGTATAAAAAAAGTGTTTTGATCAAATCTTTAACAACGCGAACGAAGTATATTCATAGTATTGTTGGTTGCGGAATGCGACGTAATCAAGTAACGTCACGAATCGTCCGATCGAGCGGGTTATAAAAGCGTGCTCGGCGCACAATGACTCACTTTGACATCGAGCGGCTGACGAAACAGACGTGCTGTGTGATTGCTGTTGTGTGATATCAATTATCTCTTACTTTATTTGTTAATGCATTTTTTGAATAATTCAATGATAATTTGAAGGTAAAAGTGCATCGATTATATTTTTAAGTTGTTTTACTTCTGATTCCTAACAGTATATTATATACTAGATTTCTCTCGCGGCTTCGCTCGCGTTAATTTGGTTAATACATTTTAATTCCTCGGAAATAGTACACTTTTCATTCAGAAAAGAGTACTTACTGTTCCCGAGAGATAAAAATAGGAATGATAGAATATATAGTTCATATCTATGGCACTTTTTGTTCCTATGACAACGTGAGTATGAAATTACATGATGATCGGTCGAATAGTTAAGGCATAAAGGTAAGAAACAAACTCATTTTCGCATTTATAAAATTAGATAGGATCAGGATTAGGATTAGAATTGAAATATTAAGATACATTTATTTTCTGATATCTCAAGGATCACTGATCATACTTGTTTGTGTAATTTGATATAGCTACTTACCTACTTAAAATAGGTGCGCATTATTTTGAGTGTAATGTAGATTTCTGCAAAATTCTTTAGTCAGTATGTAATTAATTGCCTTTGCTCCAAATAAAACAGGTCTGGTTAATAATATGTTTAAAAATAGAAGTCCATGCTTTTCTTTCGCGGTAGCTGTTTTCAATTATTTAGAAAATAATATAGTGGTATGTTATTTAGGAGATATTTCGTCAGCCATTCGGCAGCGATTTCGTACACGATATGATAACTGATGCTGTATACATATAAAGTGATAACATGATCCCATTTGTAATAATAAAAATATATTTTCCAACTTGATAAAATAATGAATCTTGTAAGGCCTTCTCTACATTTGTAAAGCTTTAATTTTTGCTTTTACATTTATAAACGTTACTTTGCAACCTAAATGAATAAATTATTCGAACCTTTTTACAGTAACAAACAAAAATGAAAGCAAAAGAATCTTCTTTAAAAACATGGCATTCATAAAATTTACGTAATTTTCAAGGCAAAAAAATATCACGACAATATCAGCCGGCTGTGAACAGCCCGCATTAAACACAAGTTAATTATAATGAGTCGTATGCCGGCTAATCGCAGTCACGCTTTGTCTGAACTGACAGAACAATGTGGAGGCCCATTCACGAGCAGTCTTTTGTGAACGCTCGCGTTTAATTTATTACTGCTCTCTTACCCAGGAGTTTCGAACGAGTTCGTGTAATAATTCTTCGTAATCGCACCTTCTATGCCCTTGCGATTTTTAACTGGTCTTAGTGACTTTCTTTAGATGTGTTTTAATGGTTACGCAAGATTTTTCGAGAATACACATTTTAATAACACAGGAGGACCCCTATTTAATCTTCCAGTCACAAAGTTATGAAATAATAAGTAGTATCCGCTATTTCCTTTGAGTACTTTTAATTGACGTAAATGTAGTCTCTTTAACAACTAGACATTTTGAGGTCCTAAGTCGGCAGCAATAACATTGCTTTTGGATTGCTCGGTGTTGTGGATTTGAATTCCACGCGGGACAAAAAATGGTGTGATCCACAAATGGTTGTTCTGATCTAGATGTTCTTTGTGTCCGTTGTTTGAATGTTTGTAAAGGGCGACACAGGATTTATTTCTAGTGCGGGAGTTATCTTTAAAAAATATATATATTTATTATTTGTATTAATCAAAAATAATAGTAACAGTAGTCTAAAAGTGGTTGTTAAAAATAATAATGTCCTCTAGACCGATTTTGGTCATGGCGGCCAATCTTAACGGAGACTGGCCATCTGCGCAAGAGATATTATAGTCCACAAGCGTGTGCGCAAACACAAATCCACTCTCTGTTCCCTAACTCTCATGATCCGATGGGACGGTAATCCGACACGACCGGAGAGAGGTCAGGCGCAGGACCAACGGCTTTACGCGCTTTCCGAGGCACAGGGGTGTCCAACACCGCCAACTTCCTAACTCCGGGCTGTTATTGAGATTTCTTACAGAAAACCCAATAACTTTTTGCTGGCCCGACCCGGGATTCGAACCCGAGACCTCATGCACGGCAGTCGCATTCACTACCACTGTGCCACGGAGGCAGTAATTTGTAGTAATAATAAGGTATTTTACTTTTGATCAAATTTCGTTCCGAAGAACGTACCTTCTGCCCAATCCTTCAAACATTTACTGGGCTAAGTATACCTATACAATTAGTTATTGGCATTAAACTCAATTTTACAAACTAGCAGCGATAGCCTAGTGGGAAACCATTGGACTGCCACGCAGAGGTCTCGGGTTCGAACCCAAGGCGCGCATCTCTGACTTTTCGAAGTTATATGCGTATTAAATAGTTAGTGATCGCTTGCTTTGACGGTGAAGGAAAACATCGTGAGGAAACCTGCATGTCTGAGAGTTCTCCATAATGTTCTCGAAGATATGTGAAGTCTGCCAATCCGCACTAGGCCCGCGTGGTGGACTACAGCCTAACCCTTCTCACAATGAGAAGAGGCCCGTGCCCAGCAGTGGGACAGTTTAATACAGGGCTGATATTATTATTATTATTATATATTAAACTCAATATCACACTAATGTCCCGTACCTAAATAATTATGCGATAGAAGCAATAATTTCCCGCCCCGGACAGCAGGTGAATTGCAGAGTAATTAGTAAACCCAACATGTCGCACGGTTAACAATATTTAATTACCCGTAATATCTAGTAGTCTTCCCTGTATTACAGGATCGTTTTTAGCACATATACAAAGTAGCGCAAATGTTATCACATTAATTGATACCACATATACTACATGTTATTCTTTGATGCGTCTTACTCGTGAACGGGTGCTACTTGTGGTGACTGGTCGACCTTGGTATCGTGGAATTCGATAATTTACTTACTACATTTTATTTAAACAGTTAGATTAAACTACGGACTACAATCATGCCTTGTCTTGATTATTAATGTACATGTAAGTGGATGCTCCTATATACCATACTGCTGCTTTAGAGGCTACCATCAAATTTTATTAAATGCTTGAGTATGTTTAGTAATAGTTCATGGAGAAATGGTTGCAGCACCTTACAGCTCTTATGATTTGTAAACAAAAACTTGACGATTAAAAAGAGTGACCATGAGTTTCTTGCCCGTTCTTCTCATGAGCAATACACCCTTGCTTTGCTGAACGTGGTAGTAAATGTAAATTCGCAGGAAAAAATAGTGTAAATTTGACATTCATAAGTGTTACCTTGTAACCTAATCTGAATAAATTTATTTTGATTTTGATTTTGATTTTGATGATTTACAAATTATGAACCAAATGTATTCAGTAGTTTAGCCACAGGACATTTTATTTGTTTTCATAATTTAGAAATTTTAGAACATCATGTAATGCAGAGATAACTGTACTTAGGTGTCAAAGACCTTAAGCAGCGATATTCAAAAACCGTCGTATTGTATACGGGTCCGAGCGGTCCTAGCGAGTTGACAAAGAAGATTTCTCGAAACTTATGACCGTTAACGAGCTGGCTACAGCGCACGATTGGTTACAATGGTGTTCCAATCTGTGTCTAATTTTATTTTATTTATTTTGGTCAAAAGAATAATTTCTTAATTTCTGCGAAAATAGGTTTTTTATTATGTTAACCGTCTAATATCAACCAGCTTAAGGTAGTATATTATTTAATGTGATGACATTTGCGCCACCTTGTATACACACTTACGCCTTCATATCGTATCGAAATGGATAAGCATAGAGATGTATTACACCTATATTTTACCAGCTATTTATAAGTCCCACTGAGTGACTGCTTAGAAGGCACAGTAGCAGTTAATTACGACTGAATAGCGACTATGATATGGCTGTATAAGAGGTTATTCTCGGGTATGATGGCCTAATCAGTCTAACAAAAACTTATTCTGTTTTTCTGTCAAGAAATTCTTAATAACAGTCTGGTTAGGAAGTTGGCGATAATTTCCACCGCCTAAACTCTCTCAGGTAGCGTCTACTGTGCTATGATAGTGAATGACTCTGTGTTTATCGCACATACATATGTAGTTTGGTGTTATAATAAACGTTGATGGCTAGAATAGGTTAAGCAGCATTGCCACGTTGAATGGCAATGCTGATTCTTTGGGCTAAGAAAAGACTAGCCTTCTGATCACGCGAAACGTCGATCAGGCGTTTTGCAATCTCCCTGTACAAAATACGAGCGCTCGGACCCCATGAACCTAGGGTTTCCACCCCAAACGGCTCAAAAATGTAATTGCCAACTAAATTACTATATTTGCGCCGTTTACTCGCCATTATTGAATTTCGGTATTTGATCTGGCGAACATTATAATTTAAGTGCCGTGTATAAAGAGTCGAGCTTCTTGTCCCCAGGCACATTACCATACCGAGTCTTATCAAAAATCTAACTGAGAATGCGAGAATAACATGCGGCTACTGACAATATATTAACAGTACAATAAAATACTGTGATAACAATGTTGTATGTAAACATTAAGAAGTGTAATTAGAAATAAGAATAATTATAAGCTTGTTATTAATAAAGAACGCAAACAAGGTCCCTGATCCCCATGTCAGGGGAATAAGCACAACAACCTGTGACGTCGGGGGCCAAAAAAAAAAACAGTACAATAAAATTATAAAAATATAGTTGAAAAAAAAAATCTGTGACCCGTACTACCAACATTGATACAAAGAACAACTAGACTTAACATAAGTATTTTTGAATCACATACTTATTGCCCGGTGTCTGGACTCAAGACAATAGTTTTCGATCTCCACTGAACCCACAACGCTGAACATAGTAGAAGTGGTGAAGCGACCGCTTAAACCACACAACTAACCAGTCAACTTTGTCGAACCTAGAAATCGAAACTGATACTTCATGATCAGCCGCAACCACAAACTTTTGCCGCAAGACGAGCGAGATTGCTGTTTTCACACAAATTCTTGTTATTATCTTTTTCAGTCTCACCTAATTGTTTTCAGTGATATTGACGTTGACTTGCCCTAACTAGCTTTTACTAAAATTAGTTTTCCACGAAACGAGAGCCATTAGACCGCGCCGCCCACAACTTAAACCGATGACGACAATCTAAGTTATACCAAATAATAGAATAGTTGAGGATATATTTTGGGTTTGTCGCACTTAATTTGTAAGCCCACGTCTCGTTCTCACGAAACAAACCCAAAATTCTATTGGGTTGCTTAGTGACGAAGCAGTTATGAATGCATCTGCTCTGCATGAGGTGTTGGATTCGATGCCTGGGCATTCAAGCAGTGTGTTATTGGGTACACATTAAGGTCGTTACCAATTACATGGATCCTTAAATCGTTGCTGGTGAATTATGGATATAATATACCTCTGCTTACCCGTTCAAGAATATAGGCATAACCATTATTCGTTTTCTTCACAATAATCACAGTGATTAACCAAAAGTAAAAATAGTCACCACTGAGATAGCAGAATAAAAAGCTACATACAAAAACGACTTTAACAATCCAGTCAATTTATTTGTGCAGATAAGTAAACGTGTTTATTTAAACACTCAAATCTGGTGCTCAAAACGCCAAGCATAAAAGTAGGCCTTCAGTGAAAATTCTCACAGTATTTCCTTAAGGTTTACATTGTAAATGGGAGAAAGTCTAAAAGTCTGTGCAGACTTGCAACACTGTATTGCTCTAATGTAGATTGTTTCCTGCGTGCTAAAATTTAAATTACTATTGTTAAACACTTTTACCAGTTACAGTTTACTTCTGTTTAAACTATTTAAATTTTAAAACTATTTAATTTTAATTTTACACATTTCCCGACGTTTCCAAATTATGTAACAATAGTAACTTTTAAACTTTTTTAGCTAGCAGCGATAGCTCAGTGGGGAGACCAACAGACTGCAATGCAGAGGGTCTCGGGTTCGAACCCACGTTGCGCATCTCTGACTTTCGGAAGTTATATGACTTTTCGAAATTATGTGCGTATTGATTGACAATTATCGCCTGCTCCGTGCTTCGGAGAGCACGTTAAGCCGTTGGTCCCGGCTGCCATGAACATCTATGGCAGTCGTTATTGGGAAAGTCAGTACCCTCTAATATCCTGACACTGGTCTAGCCTAAGGGTATCGTTAGCCTTCGGGTTGCGGAGGTCAGGTGTCAGTCGCTCCGTGTAAAAACTGATATCCAGTCAAATCCGGTTAGACTAAAAAAAGCCGACCCCAAGTGACTTCTTCTCCCTTAGCCTTTATTATTATAAAGGCTAAGGGAGAAGAAGTAACTTTTAAACTTTCGCGTTGCAGGATATATATTAATAATAATAAATAATACGCAACTTCGCTGTTTTGCACAGTCAAGTAATTCACAGAATACGGACACGACGGCTAGCATACGTAATAGGGTTACCGTGAGTGTAGTTTGTGACGGTACATGGACAAACAAAAATATGCTAAAAGTGAGGGTGAATCAAGATTCTTCTGCCTCACAAACGGAGACATGACATCGCAGCACCACTCAGCTTGTGACCACCGCCGGTGTAACCTGGTCGAAACGTCAAGCATATAAAAGGTAAACAATATGCATGATCGCGTTAATACCCGTTACATATTATATACATATGTATTAATAGTGTTTTATAAAAAAATAAACTTCGCGATAAAATCTAATGTTGTTTAATTTTAATGTATAACATTCGATAACAACTTTTAACTGCCTTCGTGGCACAGCGGTAGTGAATGTGATTGCTGTGCATGAGGTCTCGGGTTTGAATCCCGGGTCGGGTCAGCAAAAAGTTATTGCGTTTTCCTGTTAAGAATTCTCAATACGAGCCTGGAGTTAGGCAGTTGGCGGTGTTAGACAACCCCGTGCCTCGGAAAGCACGTAAAGCCGTTGGTCCTGCGCCTGATCTCTTTCCGGTCGTGTCGGATTATCCATCCCATCGGATCATGAGAGTTAGGGAACAGAAAGTGCACTTGTGTTTGTGCACATACTTGTGCACTATAATATCTCCTGCGCAGATGGTCAATCAAAGTTAAGATTGGCCGCCATGACCGAAATTCGGTCTGGAGGACATTATTTTTTATAACATTCGCGTAAACGTAAGACAATATTATGACATTGATTTAATTTAAGACTGCGCCGAGCGTAGGACGCGGTTGGACTGAATGACAGAGCTCGATATTCAAATCGGCGCACGGCCGCCATAGTAAAATTGTATGGAGGATTTGAAGTGCTTTTTTGGTAAATATGTATCTTTATTGTCAACCAATTACTTAAATATTTGGGACGGACAAATTGTAATATAACTATTTATGATTCGATTAAGCTGTAAAATAGGATAGATTTCTCTTATAATCTAAAAAATCACGCAAATTTACGTAATTTTGTAGGTGAAAATAATAATTATTTTAGTTTTTTACACGAAGTAATTGTAAACACATTCATTGTTTTGGTAAATGTATATCTTATATTTGTATTAAACAAAAAGTGTTGATTGTATCAACTTAACTGTGACCGCCTGTTTTGGCACATTTCGCTCGGCGCAGTCTTGATTACTGCAAGTTATACCTAAGCTACGCCGCGACTCATGAGTGTCTCATTTGTGTTCCAGCAACAAAAAGTCGCCAGTTTGCAGAAACGCAACATTTACAACGGGAAAGTAAGTATTAGCTGATTACATTGATTCCGCAAATATATTTGATGTAAACTCAATCCATTAGCTGAAGCAGATCGATGCGAGCATATTATTGTATAATACGTGATTTAAAGAGACATCTTTTGTAACAAGACTATCCAATTCGATAATCATACAAATTACAACTACGTAAACCTCGTTATTCCAGTGCGTTCAAAAAACTATAGGTGTCAGTAGATAATGAAATAAATATTAGTAGCTATGCAACACGGTGTGGAAAAATGTGATTGTAGCAAATGCAATTTGTCAGGAAGGTTTGAAATGTCAGGAAACCAACATTAATGTCATTCTATACGATAATTACAATACAAACTGTGGATATATTATGATTAAAATCTGTGTGTAATAAAATTTTATTACATGCCAGTATAAATGGAAAATTGGTATTTTTGTAGACAACAAAAAATACGGGACATATCTTGATAATATTTTGGACAGAGTACGCAACACATAGACACATTTTATTATAAATCATATATTAATTAGGTTACATAGTAAAACTTATGAACACCAAAGTTGGGTGGCGAGTTAGTTTATTGAAGTTACCTTTATCTTTGATGCTAGGTTCACCCACTTTGTGTTCGTAAATTGTATCTTTGTAAAATCCCTTTTGATACACTATAAGAAACCTAGTGCAGAAGGAATCAGTAACATGATCCTCATGCGTGTTTGCTGGGAGAATAGGCAGAAAGTACGTATTTTCATTAGTGTACTCACGCGCATTATAATATCAGCCCTGTATATAAACGGTCCCACTTCAAGGCTTTATCACTGTGCGAAAATATGCATAGTCCGCCACGCTGGCCCAGAAGATGATTCACATATCTTCGAGACCATAATGGGAATCTCAAGCTCTCGCAGGTTCCTTCAAGATGTTTTCTTTCCCCCTTAAAGCAAGTGATTATGAACTATTTACGAACATAACTTTAACAAGACAGACATTTGTGATCGATTTCGAGACTTGACGTGTTTTTGAACCCGTTGTTTGAATGTATGTTAAATCGTCCGCGTCATTGGAATTACACCTAGTGCAAAAGTTACTCCAAAAATCTGATGCATCAGCTAAAAATGTTTTATAAGTATACTCAGTTCCCTATAACAGTATTACAAGCAAACCAAACTAAATCTAAAAGTAAACTGAATTCCATTGCATTGCCAATGTCATTACAGGTCTTACAGCTAGCTTTGAATTACCATATGAAATTACCGGCTTCAGTGCACTACATCGCACCGATCGTATTTAGATAGGAAGTAAGCTGGATTGCAGGTAACTGTTTGTATGCGAGTGTGGGTGTCTAATCTATCTGGAAATCTAAATCTTAAAGTTTATAAAAAGAGTTTAACAAATATTGTCTTACTTTTACGCGAATGTTATACATTGAAATTAAACAATTTTATACGGACTTTATCACGTTGTTTATTTTTTATAAAACACTATTATTACATAATTTTGAAACTTTAAACTACTATTGTTAAACACTTTTATGTTTACTTCTATTTAAGCTTGTGGAGGAACGGAGTGTGATGTACCTCCAACACAAAGGGAGGATCCTTCGACCAGGCTGGTTGATCGTGCCTGGCGGGCCGTGGCCCGACGGTTGATATCGGGAGCTTGTATATATAGTTAGTCGCTGTGTAAACTCCGTTTGCGCAATGCAGGATTGTGACGTCATTTGAGCGTATTTAGCGCCATCTGTTAGTTGTAGGCGGAACTTCTTTGTCTGTGCGGAGTCGCCACAAGCTATTTAAATTATAAAAACTATTTAGGTATAATTTTACACTTCTCCCGGCGTTTCGGTTGCTTTTCAGCAGACATGTTGTCTCCTCGTGAACGTGGCATTGGTAATCCTTCCAGTTAAGCTATTATGCTTGTGCTAGGAGTGGATGCACGTCATTAGTGTAATTGGTGGGATTTGAACCCGATCTGTCGATGGCAAATAAAATGTCATTGTGCCATTATCCATTCTTGATTAGAAAGAAAGAAGAAAGAAAGATATCATGTTTATTTCGTACAGAGCACTATATGTACATTTAATATGTACATTGGTACAATGAAATAATGTACATATTAAAACAAAATGTGTATGCCCTCGCCGAAAAGGGTCACCACCTCAGCATTAGCTGGGCACCCAAATTGAGTACACCAGCGCTGGTTTTCAGTTGGTCACCCGATGCACGGACGGAGACAAATGTTTATCATTACAACAAAAATACAATAAATGTGGTTCTGCTACATACATACACAAGGAAAACATATAGAGCATATTAAATTATGTTTATAAATTAGGTACATTTTAAAAATATGAGAACAGAAGTAGAAATAAAATACGTCACTATCAAATAAATAAATTTTAAGGGGGTAGGTACAAATAAAAATAAAAACGTCATTGCATAATAGGCACTGATGACACAATATTATGCGCAGAGTGAAACGTATACAAACTGATCGACCTCAGCGTTGTAGGCTATTTGTATAGTTTTGTTTGTTTTAAATTTGATATTATTATTATTGAGACCATCTAATATACCTATAGGCTCAACCCTTTGCCTGAACCTAGCAACTTACCTAAATGTAGCTTCAGTAACTAAGTAAACTCACTAACCTATATACATATTTTGACGTTCAAAAGTGTTACTTTGTGACCTAAATGAATAAATTATTTTTGACTTTGACTCATTGTGAAGAATTTTTACTTAAGTGTAACATAAAGCGGTTGTGTGAAATATAAATTTATGTGAAATGCGTAACAGCGGCCACAGGCGAGTTGTTAAAATAAACTATAATATAATATACGAACTGTTAATGTATTACCGATAAAATATTATATTTTCTGTATCAATTTGCATTAAAAGCATTTTTAATTATAGCTCTATAACCTTTTAGTGGTCTAAATTTGCGTTTATGTTTGCTCGCCATCTAAGGTCGATTCCCGGGTCGAGTAAAATGTAGATGGGATTTTCTGTTTGCTAGTTCAGTAATAGCACGAGGTTTGGCAAAGTACGCGATACGCATACAATAATAGGGGACGAGCCTATTGACCCAATAGGCTCGTCCCCTATTATTGTAGGGCCTAAAATCATTATATGGCCAAATCATAGTCTTGGAATATTTTTACTACGCTGGCGAAATATTGCTGTAATCAACATCCACTTACACTTCGGGTACATGCAGATAAGAGTCTCTGTTCATATGTATTATCACAAAGTTATATTCTGCGTCATTTAAAATAAATAAATAATCATACGATATATTTAGTCCATAGTTCATAAAACTGGTGATTTCCAGATTTGCGGCATGCAACATATGAGAAGTATTTTTGCTATTTCTTGAATTCGCTATTTCGTGGTCACACTGATGCGCACCCACCACAAAATAAAATTGAAATGAATACCAAAAGTTCGTTCGCTATCTCTTAACGTGCCACATCTTTCGTATATATTATTGCCTCCCAAGATTGTCTTGGCAAAGAGAAATCAACATTTTGAACAAAATGTAACAAGTTTTATAGAGTTCTGTAAATGTTCTTCAGTTAACTGCGACCGTGTGAAGTCTGTTATTATATATTATATCATATCTATTACTATCTGCAGATTAAGAAGGGACAAAAGAAAATGTTGGGTGCGATTTGACTAAAGCAGAGATGAGCGAATGGAAGTAGAGATATGAAAATAATTGTATTCATTTTTTAAATGTATTGACTATTTCTCGAGCTGGTGATTATCGCCGTGATGCGGTAGATATTATGTTTTATCTTTTAAAGACAACTGCCCCACTAGGCATTATTTCTGTGTCACGGGGGACATTATATACATTTAGGCAACGGCCACAAAAAACACACAAGCTCTGTTTATGGATGACTACACGGATGGCGTGGTGCTTTAAATGTAAGACTAACCACACTGGGCCGAGTCGAATCTGAGCCGAAAATGATACCGAGTTGCAGGCGATGGTAACCAGTAACCATTATGCATGGTGCTTTTGAGACTAAAGGCATGAAATTGAATGTAAGCAAGACGAAAGTAATGGTATTTGAAAAGACAAGTGTGGCAGTCGGCTACACTAAACACAACGCCATCGAGGCCGACAAAATAAAATATAAAATAAAAATGCACCTAAACACTATCTTAGTAAAACTTCACTTGGCACACTAAATATTTGTGCGCTGAGCTGGGACTTATCCGCAGAAGTGACCGAATACCAATATTCCAATATTTTAGTTCCGACCTAATAGGGAATGAGCTTATTGCCATCTATCGTAGCAACTACCAAGTTCGAAATTCCGCGCTGTTAGCGAGTTTTTTTTTTACATAAAAAGCTCACACGCTTATCGCAACCAAACCCACAGTATTCTATTTCACATTCACTAACACTGCATCACCATAAATGTTGTAATACTAAATTTTTCCTGCAGCTTCACTCGCGCAAATGAAGGTTACTGTTACAACAAGTACCTACATTTAGAGTTCGAAAATACTCTTATACAACAGCTTTGTCCGTCTGTCTGTCATACAACTTTCAATTCAAGAACCGTAAGAGCTAGAGACTCGCGGGCAACGCCATTCGACTCAGCATAGTCGATATACCTCCGAAATGACTATGACCTTTAACCTCTGACCTCAAGGTCACGTGGTTTTACGTGACCTTTGCATATTACTTGAACCATTTTCTCGAACTCTAAGATTTACGGCAATTCATTGCCGTTTCTCACTTGTTTCTGAATGCAAGGTACCTTATGTCCTTTTTTGTTCCCGTGGCAACGTGTATCTCATGATGATCAGTCGAGTAATTAAGGCTTGAAATCGTAACAAACAAACTAACATTCACATTTATATTATTAGTTAAGATTATTATTACAACACTATGGTCTCTACAAACAATTTTACATTATGTAACTTAAAGCCACGTTTAATATTACTCACGAAAACAACTCCTGCATAACTGTCGGATGATGGAAAACTATTTAAAGTTAGTATTATGAGGGATTTCAAGGCTTACAAAGTTTCAGAGGGGATGTATTTTACTCGGCTATGCAAAGATTTGCAAGGAATTGTCTACTCCTGAATTTGGTTTTACGTCGCTGTGTATTTTGTTATACTTTATGTATCTTTATATAGCACTAGATTTTGCCCGCAAATCAGTCGCGTAAATGTAGGTTATGTCAATTTTCTATCTCTCGTGGGCAGTATTTTTTGTGGATTAAAGGTACCTACATACTTATGTATGTAGGAGATCCTATCCTATGTCCTTTGTATACCTCTGACAAAGTGTATGCAAAATTTCATAATAATCATTCGAGTATTTAATACTTGAAAGCTTAATAAACAAAGAAAATCACATTCGTACTTATAATATTAGTTAAGATTAAGATTATTATATATAGGTATATATGTATAATATATGTATAATATTCTACCACATGCACACAACACCATCTAGCCCAAACTAAGCAGAGCTTGTACTATGGGTTCTAGACAATGGATAAACATACATATATACTCTTTTTTTTGTAAATACATACATATTATACATAGAAACACCCAGACCAAGACAAACATTCATGTTCATGCACACAAATGTTTGACTTGTGCGGGAATCGAACCCGCGACCTCGGGCGTGGCAGTCGGTTACACTAACCACTACGCCATCGAGGCCGACAATCACACAATCTTATCTTACCTTGGGGCCAGTAAGTGCAGACCGGCGACACTTCGACCCAGTGGGATCTTTTGTGTCGGCACTCTCCCATAACGACTGCCATAGATGTTCATGGCAGCCGGGACCGACGGCTTAACGTGCTCTCCGAGGCACGGAGCAGGCGATAATTGTCAATCAATACGCACATAATTTCGAAAAGTCATATATCTTCCGAAAGTCGGAGGTGCGCGACGTGGTTTCGAACCCGAGACCCTCTGAATTGCAGTCTGTTGGTCCCCCAGTGAGCTATCGCTACTCTTATTATACATAGATACTCTGCGTATAAAATTATGAATTAATAAATATTATTATTATTATTATTTTAAATATAAAATATATGTTGTAAATATTACACATAAATATGTATATTTTTGTAATTAAAAGGCTGACTCTCGGTGACTGATTGTCAAAAAATGTTCAGTAGCTCGTCTTCTGGGCCTTGAAACTATGGCGGTGAAGTGTACGCGTAATACACCTCTGCAAATCTTTTTGAAGTGTTACCTGGCGTGAGAAGAAATGCGACTGCTGTGTATGAGTTCTAGAGTTCGATTCTCGTATCGGCCATAGGGTTAATGAAATTTATGTAAATGAAATTTTAGAGTCGAGCTCTGTCTGGTTGGCGGCAATGGCTCTCTAACAAGGGACCTAAAATCATAGCTGGTAAAATGTGGTTGCAATACAACTGTATTGCCGTTATCTCCGATATCTCCGAAGGAGTAGCTAGAACTTACTCCTTCGGAGATATCGGCGTAAGAATGTATGTTTACAATTTGGTCTGATCGGAAAATCGAACCTAAGACCGCATGCATAGCAGTCGCTTACACTACCGATGCAATACACGATAATCTCTAAATAGAATCAGGGAGCAAATATAAAAAATGTTTCCAAGAAATAAAATATCAAGTGGTTGATTTCTTATATTTTTTATGTTAATAACTGACCGACGGTAATAATATTCATTGGAAGCGCCCTAGAGGTTTCACTCAGCTCAGTTAGAGTGCGAAAGTTCAATAGTTAACATAATCGAATGTTTTTTGTAGCAAAATGAATGATCTCTGATAAGCTCATACTAGTACAGGCGTAACGCAGAAAGGTTTTCTCGGGGGAGTCTACTTTTACTGTTGACGCGAGACGTCAGACTGTATAGTTTTTAGAGTTTTGTAAGCAAACAGCGCAAGTTACGTTTTCATATAAATGCTATATCATCAACGTCTTTAAAAAATTAGCATTTCATAGACAAACAGTGCTGGTATTTGTCTTATTTTTAAACTACGATATCTCTTGCGATATCATTGACGTCTTTTAAAAATATATTTACGGATATGTATTTACGCAAAAAGCAGCGATAGCCTAGTGGGAAACCGTTGGACTGACACGCAGAGGTCTCGAGTTGGAACCCAAGGCGCGCATCTCTGACTTTTCGAAATTATTGCGTATTAAATAGTTAATTATCGGGTGCTTTAACGGTGAAGGAAAACATCGTGAGGAAACCTGCATGTCTGAGAGTTCTCCATAAAGTTCTCGAAGATATGTGAAGTCTGCTTGCTTCTGCTTTTCGAGTGGTTAGTGGCCAACCTGCTGTCAAGAGTTGTTCAAGCCGCTCGTAGGCCTCTAACATGGCTTAACGACTGCTGTCAATTTGACAACAGCTGGGACCGACTTTTTACGTGCCCTCCGAAGCACGTAGACGTTCAGATAAAATACCACTTAGCGGTCACCCATCTTTAGACTGATCGCACCCAACGTTGCTTAACCTAGCTAATCGTTTACCGATCAGTAAGTGCAACTGGCTATGAGCGTAACCATAACTGCGTATAAGCGAAGTCTGCCAACCCACACTAAGCCAGCGTGGTGGACTATGGCCTAACCCTTCTCACACTGAGAAGTGGCCCGTGCCCAGCAGTGGGACAGCTTAATACAGGGCTGATATTATTTACGCAAGCGGCACAAAAAAGAATTTTCTGCCACTAGCTCTAAATACATAGGGGTTCCTGATGGCACAGCACCTTGTTAAGGAACCTCAAGCCCAACCGACCGCAAGAACACAACACAAGTTAATTTGGCTGCGGTCTTTTCCTGAGAGGAGTTACTGTAGGAAGCAGCGATAGCTCAGTGGGGAGACCAACAGACTGCAATGCACAGGGTCTCGGGTTCGAAACCACGTCGCACACCTCTGACTTTCGGAAGTCATATGACTTTTCGAAATTATGTGCGTATTGATTGACAATTATCGCCTGCTCCGTGCCTCGGAGAGCACGTTAAGCCGTCGGTCCCGGCTGCCATGAACATCTATGGCAGTCGTTATTGGTAGAGTGTCGACATAAAAGATCCTACTGGGTCGAAGTGTCGCCGGTCTGCACTGACTGGCCCCCACATAAGATACATACATACTGTAGGAAAAGTGTTGACTGCACGGTTGACGTAATTTCAATGGTCGCCTAGATACTGCCAGTACGTCATTTGTTATAGGTGGAATCAATAAATGATGAATATGGGACAAAACATTGTGTGTTCGACATATTATTCCTGGGTTGGGGCTATTCTTTGTGTCTATTGTTTAAATATTTGTAATGTTGCCGACATTAAAGTGTACTTAGTTAAACTGTTCTTAATTATTTCTAAATTTCTGATTAATCTTGATCGTTATCTATCAGTCAACATGTACTCTATTTGAAATGTGAGACTTTTAAATTTTTTATTAGATATTTAGACACAATCTCCTGCGAAACTGCATTACAGTTTGTCGCCAGTATTCTCGTGGATACATAAATATAAACAACACAGCTCCATCTCGCTCCGGCGCGGCGCGACAGGCAACGCTGGCTCCACCGCTCCGCTCATGTCTGTCCGCAACCAATGTTCCGCTAAGGACATATGCTTAAATAATGTTTAAAAAATATGCTTTTTAAACAGTTTTTATACAAATCACCAGTAGTTGCTTTTGGTGGTAACTCATTTCGCAATGTCGGGATTAGCCATCTCCTCGTCTGCTGGCAAAAATATTTTTTACCCTTAGGCACCACATATTTATTTTATGTGCCACTTTGCGGGTTGGTCGGTTATACACTCTTTCATTTTTATGTTAATTTTTATTATGCTGTTCTAAGATAATTAATAACTTAACTTTCTTTTCTACGGGTAATATTTTGCAGATTTTAAATATTTTTTCGTCATCTTAAATAATTTTAATAATCTAGTTTACAGATTTTTAATTTTATTTCAATTTACTGGAAAAGTTAGTCCATATCAATCCAATCGTTCTGGATAAAGGCCATGTTAAAAGCACCTTGAACCGACGGGCGTGTATGAGGAATGCGATGAAAGTGAATGAAGCCAGAGGAGTGTGTCAGGATCGTAGCAAATGGAAATCCGTAGTCTCTGCCTACCCCTCTGGGAAAGAGGCGTGCATCTATGTATGTATGTATGTATTATTAACCCACACGTTTGATTCCCGTTGTTTAATAAATGTGTTTGTGACTTAGTCAAGATACTGAAATTGTGATTCACTCACTATAACTTAAATACAAAGCACCGTCTAATAATTCTGTCGAAAGCCGTATAAAGTCCCCTTGATAAACGAAACACAAATACACATAGAACAGAACCGCAACCCCATATTACGAGTCTTTATAATTTGAATTTCAAACTAAGGCCAAAGATTAAACTTCCTTCAACCTATTATTCCGTTACCAAATTTGTTTCTGCACGAACACTCTATGTTATTTTAAATCGTTCTGAAATGTTATGTTTTTAAATAGATCTTAATATCGGTTATGAAATAGGATTTTTGGTCACGCTAGAAAAAGGCTACTCCGACTCCAAATAATAATATAATAAGCCCTATTTATAAGCTGTTCCACTGGACATGAGCGTGTACTCAGTATGAGAAGGGTTAGGTAAAATTCCACCACGCTGGCCAGTACGGATTGGCTGAATTCACATATCTTTGAGAACATGATGGAGAACTCTGAGGTAGACAGAATTCCTCACGATGCACGATGTTTTGTTCGCAATTAAAGTGATTAATAGATTGCCATACTATGTTTTCTTTCATCGATATAATTGATTATAAAATACGCACATCATTTTGAAAAGTTAGAGGTGCGTGTCGTGTCGTGAAATTCAAGACTTCTGGGTGACAGTGTCTCCACCGTTTAGCTTTTTGCAGCTTGTACTATGGGTACTAAACAATGGATAAACATACATATATACTTTTTTTTTGTAAATACATATTATAAATAGAAACACCCAGACCATGACAAACATCTATGTTCATGCACACAAATGTTTGACTTGTGCGGGAATCGAACCCGCGACCTCAGGCGTGGCAGTCGGTTACACTAATCACTACGCCATCGAGGATAGTTTACCTTTAGTTAAGTACCTAACCAAATTTAGTATAAGTATGTATCATTTAGGCTTATGACAGCCGGTATACCTATCAATAATGATGTGCCATGCTGGATATAATGGTTCCAAATTAACTCTCAAAAAGCTAAATTACATTAAAGTAATTATGTTTCATTTACAAAAATCACGAAGTAAGAGATCGGCAATCTATTTTTACATGGGTCATTGGAATAGTTATAATTCGAATGATCACGTCTTGCTAATCGTTTTATGTAAGGCGTTATACCTGAATGCCTGGTAGATCAAAATGGTATCGGCTTTTCTTTCAAAAAGGCACAGAAAAGGCCGGAGCCATAAGGTACTTACTTACTCGTGAACGGGTGCTACTTGTGGTGACTGGTCGACCTTGGTATCGTGGAATTCGATAATTTACTTACTACATTTTTATTTAAACAGTTAGATTAAACTACGGACTACAATCATGCCTTGTCTTGATTATTAATGTACATGTAAGTAGATGCTCCTATTTACCATACTGCTGCTTTAGAGGCTACCATCAAATTTTATTAAATGCTTGAGTATGTTCAGTAATAATTCATGGAAAAATGGTTGCAGCTCTTATGATTTGTAAACAAAAACTTGACGATTATAAAGAGTGACCATGTGTTTCTTGCCCGTTCTTCTCATGAGCCCTACACCCTTGCTTTGCTGAACGTGGCAGTAAATGTAAATACGCAGAAAAAAATAGTGTAAATTTGACATTCATAAGTGTTATCTTGTAACCTAATCTGAATAAATTTATTTTGATTTTAATTTTGATTTTGTACCTTTTATTCTGAATAAAATGACTGCTCCTAAAAGAAATAAATTTTGTTAAAATGTACATTAACGTAAGTGAAGCCACGGGTAAAATCTAGTAACTAATAATACGAACTTTTAAATACAATACAAATATAATTTATTTTCTACACATCAAATATTCTTAGGTGCTAGATACAAAATAATATGTTGCTGCTTGTACTAATTACAAGTCTCCAGCCTTCCGAATTAGACAAACACGATCAAAATACAATTCATCTGCTTAACCAACTTACCAACTATTACTTTGGACACCAGTTATATTAACTGCAACTAATTTTATGCAACACATAATATTATCATCATCATCATCGGGCTATAATAGTCCACTGCTGGACATAGCCCTCCCCTAATGAGCGCAATAGCGCCCTGTCTTCGGCTTGCCGCATCCAGCATCTGCCTGCAGTCTTTCATAATATTATGTCGTCACAATTTAGGTATATCCACTGTTTGACGTTATCCAACCAAACAAACCTTCTTTTTACGACCCACTTTCCTTTTCCAGTAACTTTTCCCATCAACGCAATTTGTGGTATGGTGTATAATATATGTCATGTTTGACGGGTTGGCCTACATATGCTATTTGGCGTATCTTTCACAGTATCTGTAATGTTGTACTGTATTTATTAGATACAATAATTAATAATAATAATAATAATATTCTACCACATACACACAACACCATCTAGCCCAAACTAAGCAGAGCTTGTACTATGGGTACTAGACAATGGATAAACATACATATATACTTTTTTTTTTGTAAATACATACAAATTATACATAGAAACACCCAGACCAAGACAAACATCCATATTCATGCACACAAATGTTTGACTTGTGCGGGAATCGAACCCGCGACCTCAGGCGTGGCAGTCGGTTATACTAACCACTACACCATCGAGGCCGACAAAACGACCTAACAATGGACACTGGTGTCCGTCATTGCCTGCACGGATGGCGTGGTGGTTTAAGTGGTCGCCTCGCCGCTGCCACTGCGCCGAATGTTCGGTTCGAATCCCACGCGGGACAAAAATTTGTGTGAGCCACAAATATGGTTGTTTGTCTGGGTGTTCTTTATGACCGTTGTTTGAATGTTTTCAAAATCTCCTGCGACACAGGATTCATTCCTAGTGTGGGAGTTGTCTCTATAAAAAAAGAAAAAAAGAGGAATTATCATCGAATATAATTAAACATATTTGCCCTTAAAATATATAATAATAATAATATCAGCCTTGTATTATTCTTAACCTGTCCCACTGCTGGGCATGGGCCTCTTCTCAGTGTGACAAGGGTTAGCTATAGTCCACCACGCTGGCCCAGTGCGGGTTGGCAGACTTCTCATATCTTTGAGAACATTATTAAGAACTCTTAGACATGCAGGTTTCCTTACGATGTTTTCCTTCACCATTAAAGCAAGCGATAATTAACTATTTAATACGCACATAACTTCGAAAAGTAAGAGATGCGTGCCTTGGAATTGAACTCGAGACCTCTGCGTGGCAGTCCCACGGTTTCCCACTAGGCTATCGCTGCTGTTTAAATAATATTTCTTATTATAATCCATTAACAAGAATGGCCCGTCAATATAATGATATGACAAAACTATACAATAAATTACTACACATTTTTGATCGCAATTATAACAAATATATTAAAATAGTGAAAGACGTCCTCCACAGTAAGTTGCGTTTGGATGGTTCTGATTTCGGCAGAGGCATCCAAATCTGAACTCATATGTTATTTGTAATATCAGGTATTCATAAAACAGAGATATTTTTTGTGTAATCTTTATTGATTTCCTTGGGTGCACATATTAGTTACGTTACGATCCAGATCTAAACAATGTATTTATGATATAAGATGTAATAACGATTGTAATGTATTATATTTTATGCATTAATAAATAAATTTAATTTAATTTAATTTGAAAGTCCAAAGAGAGAATTTTGCCTAGCAGTAGGACATAGCAGTGTCTTTCGTAAACGACCAAACGTATCTTCTTCTCTCTTAGCCTTTATTATTCTCAAGTCACTTGGGGTCGGCTTTTCTGGTCTAACCGGATTTGACTGGATATCAGTTTTTACACGGAGCGGCTGCCACCTGACCTCCGCAACCCGAAGGCTAACGATACCCTAAGACTAGACCAGTGTCAGGATATTAGAGGGTACTGACTTTCCCAATAATGACTGCTATAGATGTTCATGGCAGCCGGGACCGACGGCTTAACGTGCTCTCCGAGGCACGGAGCAGGCGATAATTGTCAATCAATACGCACATAATTTTGAAAAGTCATATATCTTCCGAAAGTCAGAGGTCGTCCAAACGTATATTACCAAAAAATATAATTGAGTATTTACATATTTTTTTTGAAACGTATTCTTCTATTTAAAGAAATGGTATTCTTAGTCCGTTTGTGCTAGTATTCCACCATTTACTGTCCTACAAGACTAACATGATTAATTATTAGATTGATAGCTATGCAGTTGAAATCGTCTATAATCTTCGATAACTATCAAATAGGCGGGTTATATCACCGAAGGTAAAGTAAACCTTTTACACAGAAGCCAAAAGCAGCCAACAACCAATTTGAAAAACAGATTTCGTGCAAATTGTAAATGCTTAGCAATATCACTTTAGCACAACAGCCCCACATCATAAATATAAATAAGTACGTTTTTAAGATATTAAACTGGGTGAATTGTGTGTAAATACACGCGCACCCCGCCAAGGGATTGTCATAAATAACTCGAGCTTACACTTTTCACTCAACGGTGTAACACACAAAGTTGCGACACATAACTTCTCTGCGTTCCCGTCTAAATGTACGGAACAAATTAAATTACTGTATACGTTTTACAGTTTAAATTTATAATGCCATGTCGGATGTAATTGACTGTGATTATAGGATTTTTGTAGCATAACTCACGGTTATATTTACTTGCTTTCTGTCAAAAATGCTGTCCTTAAGCAGCCCTGTTGCTAATTATTATTATGTTAATTTTATTACGCAAACAAGTTATTTGCGATAATTACTACGTATTTTTAAATAATAGCGGCGATAACTCAGTGGCGAGACCAACAGACTGCAATGCAGAGGGTCTCGGATTCGAACCCAGGTCACGCACCTCAGACTTTCGGAAGTTATATGACTTTTCGAAAATATGTGCGTGTTGATTGACAATTATCGCCTGCTCCGTGCCTCGGAGAGCACGTTAAGCCGTCGATCTCGGCGGCTATGAACATCTATGGCAGTCGTTATTGGGAAGTCAGTGCCCTATAATATCCTGACACTGGTCTAGCCTTAGTGCATCGTTAGCCTTCGGGTTGCGGAGGTCAGGTGGCAGCCGCTCCGTGTAAAAACTGATATCCAGTCAAATTACGGTTAGACCAGAAAAGCCGAGCCCAAGTGATTTGGGAATAATAAAGTAAATAATTGAGATCTATTCCAATAAACGATTACATAATGCTAAATTACCATAATTCATACATCGTTAACCTAATGAAAAATAAATATTAAAAACGTGACGTAAATTATATGATATAAAAGACTATAAAAGCTACGTTAAATGTACGTAACCACAGTATGTACCGAACCAACATATTTATTAGGAATTCTCTAAATCACAGTAAATACCATATTTAAATCCATTGCGTAATTAAGAATCACTAAAGAGACAAAGAAACAGATGAACGTGAATAGCGACTTTGTTTTTTTTTATGTATGTTTTTCAAAGAATACTTATATAAGATAAGATATTAAAAAGTTAATCCATTCTACTGAACGGACATTATTGAAATTCGTTACAGAGATAGCTTTTCAAGATGGCCAGAATATTGCTTATCTTATCTTATCTTGAGGCCAGTCAGTGCAGACCGGCGACACTTCGACCCAGTGCGATCTTTTGTGTCGACACTCTCCCAATAACGACTGCCATAGATGTTCATGGCAGCCGGGACCGACGGCTTAACGTGCTCTCCGAGGCACGGAGCAGGCGATAATTGTCAATCAATACGCACATAATTTCGAAAAGTCATATAACTTCCGAAAGTCAGAGGTGTGCGACGTGGGTTCGAACCCAAGACCATCTGCATTGCAGTCTGTTGGTCTCCCCACTGAGCTATCGCTGCTCGTTGAGAGAGATTATTGCTTACTGCTTTACTCAGGTATCACTTGCGGTGTAACAGAATAGTGGTGCTTTTTAGTTCGTCTTTTATATCTCGCTTTATTGTGTCATCATGGTTTTGCTTCTGTAATACCAAGACAACACTACCGAATAACCTCAGACTGCCACAAGCCGATTAAGACTGCACCGAGCGTAAGACAGATAATGACAGAGCTCGTACGGCGCATATTCAAATCGGCGCGCGGCCCCCATAGTCAAATTGTATGGAGGATTTGAAGTGCTTTTTTGATAAATATGTATCTTTATTGTCAACCAATAACTTAAATATTTGGGACGAACAAATTGTAATACAACTATTAATGTTTCGTTTAAGCTGTTAAATAGAATAGATTTCTACTGTTATAATCTAAAAATCACGTAACACGAGCTTACGTTTTTGCATTTATTCGTGCAAATTTACGTAATTTTGTAGGCGAAAATATTAATGATTTTAAGTTTTTTACACGGTGTAATTGTAAACACATTCATTGTTATGGTAAATATATATTTTATATTTGTATTAAACAAAAAGTGTTGATTTTATTCACTTAACTGTGACCGCCTGTTTTGGTACATTTCGCTCGGCGCAGTCTTAACAACAAATCAAAAATACAAAATAAATTCAGGTATTTCTGTCTAGAAAATAAAAGACTATTTTATAAAACTATGTTATACAAATTACACAGTATTTTTTGTAGTACAAGTGTGTTAATGTTTTTATAAAACTCATAATTTTAAAAGAAATATTGGATTACCTTTTTAATTAAACATTTTAGTAGCTACTTCTATTCATAAGGTTCTAGTACATTTAATTTCAAATGTAAATATGGAACCTGACCTAATTTTATGAGGCGAAAAATATAAAGTGGATAAATCGCCGATGGTTGAATGGGGCATGCTTATGCCGCCAAATTTTATTAAACTGTCGATGTATTTATGGGTTGGTAAATCCACATATGTACCTACTTAATTTTAGGTCTCCCTAGATCAAAAAGTCCAAGCAGAGTGTATGATTGATTGCCACCTTGTTAAGTACAATGTAATATCGAGATGAATTCTTTCTAACTTCAAAGCATGTATTTCTATCTTTCTGATAGAATAAAAAAGTATATAAATGGAATAGACGGATAAGCACAGTCCTTTCTTTCGCTTTCGGTGGACGTCCTTTGATCAGGTCGAAGATTTTTTTAGTAGAGCCTCGCTTATTTTAGCATGAATGGGCCGGCTCGACCGGACAAGGACTACCCTCTCACAGAATATCGAGGTGAAATAGGAGTATTACTACTGTTGTGTTTCTTTCGGTGAGTGAGAGTGCCGGAAGCTTCCCCTTCCCGCTCCTTCTCCTTCCCACATTCTTTTTTTCCTAAAGGGTCGGCAACGCACAAGTGATGCCTCTGGTGTTGCAGGCGTCCATAGGCTACGGTGACCACTTACAATCAGGTGAGCCGTATGATAGTTTGCCACCTAAGTAGTATAAAAAAAATGGACCACCCCTACGGGGAAAACAAAAAAATATTCCAGGTCTTCTAAGTCACACGCAAAAGTTAATCCAACTAATAATAATCCTGCACCAAATTCGTAAGTGATAATTCTCGCTCACTCCAAGATTAATAATGTTCCTATCTACTGCGCTAAGTGCATCAAAACTGTTTGCCCCATAGTATCAGCGGCGATAGCTCCCATTGAAACATCACTCGACGCACAAACACGTCTGGACCATCAATCTCTCCACCCTCTTGTTACTCCTCACTTAATCATCGGCGCTTCATTTGACCTAATTTTTATAATACTCCCTCCCTCTAATTTATAACAATGTATTTTCATTCCACTGATTTAAGATGATATTTGTCGTTGATGTTACTGTATTTCTCGTTTGCTATTCGCTGTGAGATTTGTTTTTTAGTAATAATTACTAGCGATGCAATTTTTTTTATGAGGTATATTACAGTACTAGTTATTTTTTCTGTATTGCAGGGGACCTTATACATTTCGTATTGGATTGGTCGATCGTGCTCGATGATGTTCTTAAACCTTCCCTGAACCATGGTTTCGGAGTACCTATTCGTAGGTCTTGAATACTTATCAAAGTTTCGAATATATCGATTTGTTGGACGGTTTGAAAGACTGCATAGATGGCGTAGTGATTTAAGGGGTACCCAAACAATTTTCTTTAATTTGTATACTTTTTTACATCAGCTTTGTCCGTCCGTCTGTCTGTTATACAACTTTCAACTCCAGAACCGTAAGAGCTAGAGCTATACTGCCTTATGTAAGGGGTGTCACTGACAAGATTGGCTACATATTGAAGCGAGCTTCAATCAACACATACTAATATAAGCCGCCAACGAAGATAAGTCAATTTTTACCATCCGTCAAGTGCCAACTACCTTTACAAGATGCAGGGGTCTATAAAATAGATTGTGACTGCGGACTCTCATACATTGGTCAAACCAAGAGAAACATAGGCACCCGCATAAAAGAACACATAGCTGATGTAAAACACCAACGCACGTTGAAGTCTGCTGTGTGTGAACATGTGCAACAGGGGACCAACCACTACCTGAGATTTGACAAACCACAGATTCTCGCTAAAGAACACCGATACCTACCAAGGATGCTTCGCGAGGCTATTGAAATCAAAAAACATCCTAATTTTAATAGAGAAGATGGTTGGAATGTACCACCAGCTTGGGATCCAGTAATAAAAATAGTCAAACCCAAGAAGAAGCAAACCACAGCTAGACTTCATGATACTTTGAGCTCATTCTGCGTAAATAGAAACACCAATGATTAAATTATGTTCGGGTACTTTGAAATAACTACACTGGAACATTGAGACAACTGCCATCTTAGTCTCCCCGTGACCATGGCTGCTGAAAAGCAACCGAAACGTCGGGGAAAGTGTAAAAGTAAAAATAAATTAAATCTAAATAGTTTAATAATAATTTAATTAGCTTAAAAATTAGTAAAGTTTAATAGTAGTAGTAGTGAAACAATTTTCAAAATTTTGTAATAAAGTGTCAAATAAACAACGCGATAAAATCCGTATATAGCAGTTTAATTTCAATGAATAATATTCGCGTAAATAGAAGACAATAATATACAAAATTAAATGTTCTTTGTGTCCATTGTTTGAATGCTTGTACAGGAATTATTATGAGTAAATCAGAAGTTGTCTAAGTAAAAAAATTACACCGCGATACCATTTATCTAGAGTAATTTAATTTAAACATAAAATTTAATAATTTAATTTATACAAAATAATATCTGCAAATGTATACCCATATTCGAAAATGAATAAATGAATTATGAAATATAAACCTGCAAACAAAATCACCCACATGTCGAATTTAGAAATCGCATAAACTCTTGATCCGTTTGGGGAGTGAGCATTTGAAGTATGTGTGCATTTCATTATATTCAATTCATTCATCGACGTGGGAACGCCGGCGTCCAAACACAATGCTGTCTGTCTCGATATGGTTAAAGAGAATAAAACATTTTTAAAGTAAATTTCCTGCAAAGATTCTATATATTTATATAATAAACAGCAAAGTTATTACCGTCTCTCGATAGATAATGGTTAGGTTTAATTATAAGACGGATGTGTATACGGGGTTGCAATTTCCGCGATATTGTGATACAAAGCTACTTGGGAACTCACAAAATAATTCTTGTCAGTTACATACGAAGAGTGGGGCGGTGGCATACCGAGGGTACGAGCGTTAGACAGTTTACTTTCAATATTTTTCAATGTAAAGGTTCAATTAAAGATTTTTGTGTTTTTATATTGTAATATTGTCTTCTGTTTACGCGAATATTATTCATTGAAATTAAACTACTATATACGGATTTTATCGCGTTGTTTATTTGACACTTTATTACATAATTTTGAAAACTGTTACACTACTATTACTATTAAACTTTACAAATTTTTAAGCTAATTAAATTATTATTAAAACTATTTAGATTTAATTTAATTTTACACTTTCCCCGACGTTTCGGTTACTTTTCAGCATGGTCACGGGGAGACAATGGATGCTGTTTTTATATTGTGACAAGAGATTATGTTTCTTAGTTCTTAAATATGTCATTTTACGTGCTTAAAGGTAATTATGTATATTATTATAGTTTTATTTAAACAGATTTTAAGGTTATGCTCGGTAGGTAAGAGTCACAGAGGTCTACATACATACCCGATTTAATGTTTAGACATTTTGTGTTTGTGTCAACTCGGACGTAATTAAAGATTTTGAACCGTTTTTTACTGCTAGTAGCTTGAAGTTTATTTTAAAACCTAAGCTACGTTTTGTCTATATCCAAAGGGAGATATATTACGCAGACAAAGTTACTTGCAAATTAAAACTTTGCTCGACGCTGGAGACGAAACCGGTATTTTAGAATCGTAAACATTACCTCAAACTTACCTACGATCTAGATCGTGATAGATAGGTATAAAATAGGTGGTCTAAATATAATAATGAATTTTCCATTGACTATATCTACGGAATTGCGAATAAATGGTCACAGAAATAATAATTTGTATAATTAATGTGTTCTAAATCTGGAAAATAAAAAATATATAAATAAAAAAAATATAAAGTATATTATTTTTTATTTGTATAGTATCTCGTAACATAGAGCATGACCACTAATGCAGCAGTAACCTTAAAAAAGGCATTTCCTAGTGTAAAATAGAACACTCGTTCTCAATATATATCCTTCGCCCTCATTGCACCACCGTCCTCTCCATGATGTGTTGTTATCTGCCGCATCATTATTAGCCTTTCCCAGTCCTTTCATGTTTTAATGAAACGTTCATTGTTCATCTTCTATTTATGTGGGTAACTACTTACATGTGTAACGACTCACCAGCGAAGCTCATGTTTATCTCATGGTTTGTAATAATATGCTGCTGATATTGTGAGTGGAGTATGGATGTGTGTTATTTAATCTGGGCTGCCGAATGGCTTCGTTGGTTGCCGGTTATGTTTGCGTGGAATTGTGAGGTTCCATTTGGTTTCCGAGTCGAGTAAACTAATATTAGATGCTTTTGTGAGAAAATTTTGTGTCCGCGTGGTTTCTGGAAATGTGCGTAGTAGATGACCATAGCATTGCTATCTATTATGTGGACCCTAAAATGGTATATAGCTTAATTTGTGTCTTATATACATCTCTTTCCCCTTAGATATAGCGTCTATCTATAGGACTCACATTGATTGAATAGATGCAATTCAGAAGCGATTTGTCAGAACATTATGTTCAAGGTTTGGACTGCGGCGTAAAATAAAAGAATTTGATGATCGACGTCAATGGTTTATAATGATGACTCTTGAGAACAAAAGGTGGGTAAGTGACTTATGCACCTTACACAAGATTGTCAATGGTTTACTGGATAGCCAGCTTGTTGAAATGTTAAACTTATATATGCGCACACCACAACGTTTTACTATAAGCCATAGTAATATTAATGTTTCATTTAACAACCCAATCTCACGAATGTGCAGACAATACAATTCCATTTGCTCTGAATCGGATATCTGCCACGATAGTTATAATGTGTTTAAAAAAGCCTTTTTAAAGAAAATTGTTTGAATTAATGTGCTCTATTTCTTCTTTCTTTTTTATAATTATTTTTACCATAGTTTACCTTAGCTCACTAAAGTTTTAAATATCAACTGAATGATGTGTACAGTTTTCATTGGACTTCAGGTTGGCAACTATTTAATGTTCAATTGAGTAATGTGTAAATTTTTTATCTGTTGTCTGTTATCGTACCTATTTAAATAAAAATAAAAATAAAATACAGGTTTGAGCCTATGTATGTAGAACTGCTAAATATATTTTGATGAAATTTGTCTCGGGAATAGAATATAATTTGAGTAACATAATTATAGGACACTTTCTTTTTTGAATTAATTTTCGGAAAGTATATAATAATAATAATAATATTCTAGCACATACACACAACACCATCTAGCCCAAACTAAGCAGAGCTTGTACTATGGGTTCTAGACAATGGATAAACATATATATATACTATTTTTTTTGTAAATACATCCATATTATACATAGAAACACCCAGACCAAGACAAACAGCCATGTTTATGCACACAAATGTTTGACTTGTGCGGGAATCGAACCCGCGACCTCAGGCGTGGCAGTCGGTTACACTAACCACTACGCCATCGAGGCCGACAGTATATTAATATTACATTGCTGTAAGCATATCCCTAGATGGAGTAGTAGTAGTTATATTCTTGTCAGAATAACTGACATCCACATAGGCAAAGCCCGGGTTAGTTTAAGTTGTTAGTAGTAAGTTAGTTGGACATGTGTTATCCGCACTTAGCCCCACAATTGGGCCACTGTACGTAAGTGACCGACGCAAAAAAAAGCCCGGGATAAGAAAAGCATTTAATAGTATAGAGCCCGATAATGCCGATTATTTGGCAAATAAACTAGCTAGGGTATAGAGTACTTACTGCATTTCTCCCGCTTAGTATGAGTCCCGGTGGGTGACATTCACCCCTTCCATTATTTTCCTCTCATTAATTAATTCTTATCCACGCGAGTGATACTCCAGGTATCATAATCAAATATAAGCTGCGATAATGCTTATTTACCGACATCAAAAAAAATAAAAAAAAATTAAAGCAGTTTGATATTGGTAGAGCATTGGATTGCCGTGCAGAGGACTAGAGTTCCATCCCAAGGCATGTACCTCTTACTTTTCGAAATTATATTATGAATAAAATATTTGTGTTTGATACTGAGTAACAGCGGCTCTTCGGCGGCTAGACACAATAGGCTTTTAATGTCTGGCATTCTAACAATTGAAAGTTATAAAGTAAATAATAATTATCGCTCGCTTCAAGGGTGAAGGAAAACATTGTGAAGAAACCTTCTTGTCTGGGAGTTTTCCAACATATATGGAGTCAGTCAATCCACACTGGGCCTGTGTGGTGGACTAAGGCCTATCTATTCTCACACTGAGAAGAGGCCCGTGCCCAGCAGTGAGGAGTCTTAACATACAGTGCTGATGTTTATTGTCTGAAATGTGGAAAATCCAACATCTTATTAACGATTATAAAATAAATACAATCTTTTAACGAAATCAGGCGATCTAAGTATTTTACGAGCTAAATTCTCCATTCCTTTTCATCCCCTTTCAAGAAAAAAAATATAAAACGCAGATGACGTCACGCCATGCTCTCAGTTCCGCCACTTACCTTTAAGGGTGTAACTTTTTAATTACAGCACCCCCGACATTTTTACCCCCAGTTTTAAGGGATGTCTTGGTTATTTCTTAAGTTGAGCCTATAAATTGTTTGATTTTTATGATACAGATAAAAGTGTAAAATGTTTTGTTTAATATTTTTAGATAATGACTTTTAGTTGAGTTCTTATTACGGTTTGGAGCCGCTGGCGATTCGTAATTAAAAGCAACCGAAACATCGGGGAAAGTGTAAACTTAAATATAAATAATTTTATTAGTTTTAATAATATAAGTAGCTTAAAAATTTGTAAAGTTTAATAGTATCTAGTAGTAGTGTAACAGTTTCAAAATTTTGTAATTAAGTGTCAAATAAATAACGCTATAAAATCCGTATATTTATTTATTTAATTTATTTAATAATAAGGCTTACCAACTAAAATACATACCAGACATTTAACTAAATAACACTTATTATATAATATTTATGTATGCTTTTAAATTAAAGGTTAGCACAGCATTTTATACTTTATGTGAGCATACTATTATGCAAGAATTACATACAATAGGTGGTAATAAATACTAATAATAATAAAGTAATAAAAAACCAATAAAAAATACTAATAAAAACACAGAAATATAATAATATACGAAATTAACCATTATGGCACTTCCGTATTTATAGTTTTTTTGAAGGAACCAATCTTTGCTGAGAGTAGTAGTTTAATTTCAATGAATAACATTCGCGTAAACAGAAGACAATATTACGTATTTCTTATTTATTTTTGCGTAACGTAATAATATAATTAGTAGTAGAAAGTACAAAAAGCAGTAAAATATGTCAACCGCCATTTATCGGCTTAAAAGATATTAAGTACTAAATTATATCTGCGGCTTCGCTCGCGTAACCCTAACAACGTGTATGCGAAGTTTCATGATGATCGTTTGAGTAGATAAGGAGTGAAAGCGAAACAAACAAACATACAAATAAACAAACAAATTGCTTTCACATTTGTAGTATTCGTTAAGTTATATCTTTTGTTACAATAAGAACTAGTGAATGTCTAAATTGATAAATAAATAAATAGTCATTCAGAGACACTTCGCATCCTTAATAAAACAGAGACTTATCTCAGTATTTTTGATTAAACAAATTTGAACTCTATTGAAAAGATTTAACACAAATATAATATTAGAATTTAACATATACAATTAGAGTTCAAATTGGCTTACTTTAAAATTTCGAGTTAAGTCGCTGTTTTATTAAGCATGCGACTTGTCCACTTCTTATAATAATATGTCACCTGTATGTGTTCCATTAGAGATGTCTTATTCGAAATAAAGGTGAGTCTTATCGCGTCTACCGTGTAAATTTTAGACTCCGTGCTTGTTAGGGTTAGGCAGAGTTGTAGCACACTAGCATCTCGGCGGAGTCGCGATCGCATGTGAAAGCGATTCTCGCGGCCCCGTCGATTACAGTTTTGTCGAGGAACACCATGGTAGGTTTAGTCGGTATTACCTGGAGGTCCACTATCATCATTACCATCTTCTTTTTACCCCGGTGAGTCCGACAGAACCCTCCGCTTGGCCCCCGCGGAGGGGTATGCGTAAATGCATTCACCCACCTTAAATAAACAAAAAAAACACTAGCAGTCACGTATAGCCGCGTCCAGACAGACCGAGCACAGCTCGCGAGGCAGCCTCGTGAGGGAATGCCTCGGCCGGTGTGGACGTGGCTCGGGCTGCCTCGGGCGCACATTGCCTTGGTCGAGCGTGGCTCGGGGTCGAGCCGTCGGCTGTCAGTAAACGGGACGCGCTCAAAGGTGCCTCAATGTGCGCTGTGCGTTCGGTGTGGACGATGGTTTTGAGTCGCGAGCGCTATTTCCACAAGTTTTTGTAAAAGTTAGCTGTTATCATGAACACTCATGAGCAGTC
The DNA here is from genome assembly GCA_930367265.1 of Catocala fraxini. Lineage (NCBI taxonomy): Eukaryota > Metazoa > Arthropoda > Insecta > Lepidoptera > Erebidae > Catocala > Catocala fraxini. The sequence goes on from OV884038.1 coordinate 24,829,665, forward strand.
GATTCGTGACTGTTTCCTTTTTTTTAAATAAGCTAGTAGAAAAATAGCTTGAGCAGAAATTACACAACTGTCCATTTTGAATACTCGGGGACTTCTGATGGATCGGCCTGCCTCGCGAGACCAAGCTCGCGCGCCACTACATCGAGGCTGCCGCGCGAGCCCATGCGCCCGGTGTGGACGCGGCTAATAATTTAAATACTACGTAAAAATGGACGGCTCTACGGATTTCATTTCAAGAAGCCGAGAATTTCCTAACAAATTTCGGTTTCGGTTTAATCTACTCCTCGAACAGTAATTTTTAATGAAAAATTTTTATTACCTGTTATTTATTTTTTGCGAATATTTAATTAATCGACGTGTTGAAATTAAACTACTATATACGGATTTTATCGCGTTATTTATTTTACACTTTATTACAAAATTTGGAACTGTTACACGACTACTAGATACTATTAAACTTTACTTATTTTTAAGCTAATTAAATTATTAAAACTATTAAAACTATTTATATTTAAGTTTACACTTTCCCCGACGTTTCGGTTGCTTTTCAGCAGTCATGGTCACGGGGAGACTCGACGTGTCCTAGAAATGTTTACACATTTTTATGTAAGTAATGATTTTTGACTTTGAATATATTTCCTCTATGGATGGTGTTATAAATAGTGGATATCACTATTTATCCTAGTCCATAAAACACCATCCATCATAAACCAGAGATCAAAACAAACAGGTTTACCTAAAACAGTGTAAACATGATTGAAGCAGACCAATATTTTCCAATAGCTGAAATGATTACCAATTAGAAGAAAGCGCCGGCTCCTCGAGAGGGCGACAGTGACAAATGACAGACATATATCAAGATGGGCCGGGACATAGTCAGGGAATAGATGCAGAAAGGAAAAAATATAGGACGAAGTGCGAACAAATTGTAAAAAGAAAGAAAGAAAGAAAGAAAAGAAAGTAAAAATAATGCATGACTTTAATAGTCGCCTCACTATTTAGTGGGTCGAGTGTTGTGGGTTTAATACATACACAACTCAAAAACAGAGATGCAGAACAAATTTTTGTCCCATGTGTTCTAAGTTTGGTAATAATCCTGCATTCTGCCTCCGTGGCGCAGCGGTAGTGAATGCGACTGCTGTGCATGAGGTCTCGGGTTCGAATCCCGAGTCGGGCCAACAAATAGTTCTTGGCTTTTTCTGTAAAAAAATCTCAATAGCAGCCCGGAGTTAGGAAGTTAGCGGTGTTAGACAACCCCGTGCCTCGGCAAGCACGTAAAGCCATTGGTCCTGCGCCTTATCTCTCTCCGGTCGTGTCGGATTGCCGTCCCATCGGATCATGAGAGTTAAGGAACAGAGAGTGCACTTGAATTTGCGCACGCATTTATGAGCGTCAAATGTTATCGATCATATAGTGAGTTTACTTATACTATATATATATATATATATATATATATATATATATATATAATATGCAACGGGTATTAACGCGATCATGCATAATGTTTACCGTTTATATGCTTGACGTTTCGACCAGGTTACACCGGCCGTGGTCACAAGCTGACTGGTGCTGCGATGTTATGTCTCCGTTTGTGAGGCAGAAGAATCTTGATTCACCCTCACTTTTGGCATATTTTTGTTTGTCTATGGACCGTCACAAATTACACTCACGGTATCCCTATTACGTATGCTAACCGTAGTGTCCGTATTCTGTGAATTAACTGACTGTGCAAAACAGCGAAGTTGCGTATTATTAATCACGGGATTCCACGTTGCGGATAATTTGAAACCATCTTCCCTATTGAAATTTCTATGTATTTTGATTTCAATAGCTTTTCGCACTACTCTTGGATAAAAGTGGCGATCGGTGGAGAGGACTTCCGAACGATGAAATTCAATCCAATGATTAGTACCCGATTCCAGTATATGTTCTGCAATTGCTGATTTGCTAGTCTGCCGGTTCTTCACAGCGGCGATGTGTTACGCGTTAATACACGTTACATATTATATATATATCATGCAACGCGAAAGTTTAAGGTTAAGTTATTATTTACTTATACTACACTGAAACTGATTTCTAATATTAGAAATATGAGAATTTGAGAAGATTTTAGGATGATTGTTACTCATAGATGATTTGCTAGTGAGAATACTCATAGGATTCTTGTTAACAAAGCAAAGAGCGAAATGCAAAAATGCAGATGTTTTTTGATAGCGGCCGAGTCCATTGTCGGACGAGTTAATGACATCCAAATTTTTACAAGGTACACATTTAAGTATTCTTTGGCTTAGGGTAACCCCTAAATATGTGGTACCTAGGCAAATTTAATGAAAAGTACAATACTTTAGTATCATCATATTCTTAAAGACGTGTTTTGTATAATCAATATCTTTGTCTCTTGGTTAAATATGACGTATATATTGATTTGTTTTAGAGTTTGAAAAACCTCTTATACAACAGCTTTGTCCGTCCTTCCGTCTGTCCGTCCGTCTGTCTGTTATACAACTTTCACCTCAAGAACCGTAAGAGAGGTCACGTGGTATCACCTGACCTTTGCATATTACTTGAACCATTTTTTCAAACTCTAAGATTTATTCTCACTTGTTTATACTCACCAAATATATCAGACAAATACTCTTTACAGTATTTTTTTCATTGAGATGACATTGATTGCACGGATGGCATAGTGATTATTACTTCGCCATTACACCACCGCCTAGTTATGTGAATTCAATTCTCCCACGATACAGAATAACAACAATTCATCAATGTCAGTCAGAACCATCATCACATGACCATGGCTGCTGCAAAGGAACGAAAACGTCGAGAAAAGTGTAAATGTAAATAATTTTAAAATTATCTAAAACATGTCTTCTCTCTAACCTTTATTATTCCCAAGTCACTTGGGGTCAGCATTTTCTGGTCTAACCGGATTTGACTGATATCAGTTTTTTACACGGAGCGGCTGCCACCTGATCTTCGCAACCCGAAGGCTAACGATACCCTAAGGCTAGACCAGTGTCAGGATATTATAGGGCACTGACTTCCCAATAACGACTGTCATAGATGTTCGTGGCAGCCGGGACCGACGACTTAACGTGCTCTCCGAGGCACGAAGTAGACGATAACTGTCAATCAAATCGCACATAATTTCGAAAAGTCATATAACTTCCGAAAGTCAGAGGTGCGTGACGTGGGTTTGAACCCGAGACCCTCTGCATTGCAGTCTATTGGTCTCCCCACTGAGCTATCGCTGCTAGAAAATTATCTAAAACATGTATTCTTTAAATAAACCGCGATAAAGTCCACTTAAAGTAGTTTACTTTGAATGTATAACGTTCGTATATACGTAACTAGATGTTCCCGCGGTTTCACCCGTGTTTACCGTTACTGCGCCGCCCCTGTGGATCGTAGCGTGATGCTATATAGCCTATAGCCTTTCTCGATAAATAGGCTATCCAACACTAATATAATTTTTCAAATCGAACTAGTAGTTCCTGAGATTAGCGCGTTCAAACAAACTCTTCAGATTTATAATATTAGTATAGATACAATATTATAATTAATCATTGTGTCCTTTATTTGAATGCGTTTAATACATTCTTTTGCAAAATTGTTACATAAGTAGTTATCAAGGATAATTAATGAATAAAGCTTAAGTATCTCTATCACACATCTCATTTTCTATCATTCATCACTTCTGTATAATCTGCACACAGTGAGTATGTTCTACAAACGCTATCTTTAAAACAGCAAGGTAATTACTTACCCGATGGCTCAGCCTTTTGCTCTCAGGCTAAATGTTTTTAACCTCCCCAGGCAAAGCCTTAATGCCTTTTCTTATAAGGCTTCAAGGTGTACTTTTATTCTCCGGTTTAAAATACTATTGGCTGAGAATAAACGGGGAATCCATTTATCTATCCATTAGGCTGCTAAGGATAGGATACTTGTCTTTTCTATTTCAAGATAAGAACTGTTTCTTTTTTATATTATGTGAGACTTAAACTAAAACCCGCCAGATATTTTTCTTTGAGACTAAAATATGTCCAAGAATTATATAAAATATATAATTCTTGAACAATCAAACTGTCTGTCAAAAGATAATATTGTCTTCTGTTTACGCGAATATTTATATACTTTGAAATAACTACACTGGAACATTGAGACAACTACCATCTTAGTCTCCCCTTGACCATGGCTACTGAAAAGCAACCGAAACGTCGGAAAAAGTGTAAAATTAAATTAATTCTAAATAGTTTTAATAATAATATAATTAGCTTAAAAAATAGAAAAGTTTAATAGTAGTAATAGTGTAACAAATTTTCAAAATTATGTAATAATGAGGCAAATAAACAAAGCGATAAAATCCGTATATAGTAGTTTAATTTCAATAATCAAACTGTACTTCAATTTACTAAGAAATTAAACATGCATAGATTTAGGCATATTTGTCCGTAGATGTTGATATTGTAAGAAAGTATAATAATTAAAAATTATATTTGCATGCCATAAGACTTTAAATGTAAATGTGCTGTATCTTAAATTGTATCACAGAATCAGTATAATGCACAATGCAGCGTAAAAACGCATTTGTACTTGTATAAGAGTTTGATATAGAGGCATTGTACTCTCATTTTGACATTTATGGTTTGTTACCCTTGTAATAAATGACATTGTGTCCGTGGCGCATCAGTAGTGAATGCGATTGCTGTGTATAAGATAACGGGTTGAAATCCCGGCCACCGTGACTGAAATTCGGTGTTAAGGACATCAAATATTACCTATTATATTCTAATGAATGGCGAGGTTTATGCCGTCGATCAGGCCAATTTTCAGGCAAAACGCTTGTAAATTTCCTAAGATACAAACCCATTCAAACTTTGCTTGACAAGGGAATTAAATTTTGTACCTCACGATAACAAACGCTAGTACTATGTTGTACCAAAAATTAAATAACCTGTTCAGCAGCGACTAAAACTGTTATACTTGTCCTAATGAATAGAACGCAAGGCCCTGGACTTTGCTCAGCTGCTAATATAAACGCACGTATGTCATGGGTTTGACTGGGCAATCAAATCACACATTATATTATTATTGTATTTACAAAAAAAAAAAGTATATAAGTATGTTTATCTATTGTCTAGTACCCATAGTACAAGCTCTGCTTAGTTTGGGCTAGACGGTGTTGTGTGTATGTGGTAGAATATTATTATTATTATTAAGACATTGTAATTCTAAGAACTTTCAGTAGTATCTTCACCTCCAAGGTTAATTGTAGTTCTATTTTAACCAATTTAAACCATTTCAGTTTAGAATTCAACTTCAACTAATAAATTAGTAACTGACTTTGGTAACTTAGAAAGTAACGAAGCAACGTTTGTTACAGATAAATTGATAAAGAATCATCGATATTTACGTAGCACTAATATGTATTCTGTTATATTTGTCCAAAAGATATTTATCTAGTTATTCGATATCACAAAAGAATTAGTAAGCCAAGCAATAATAAATATAGGTACAAGAATTTATATTGTTTGATATTTGTTTTATAAGACAACATACGCACTTGAAATAATTCCTATATTGCATATGACTTTTACAAACCTTTAAACATTAAACTTAAAGAACAATTATTGCATTGCCAATTTCCGGGCAAGAATAATAATTACGAATGAGACAAATATGAAACCATGAAGTAACTGTCTTTATGGTTTGCCTTGAACCAAAATAAATGGACGAATAATATTACCAAAAATCAAACCATGAAGTAAATATCTTTAGTGTTTGACTTGAACCAAAATAAATGGACGAATAATATTACCAAAAGTCATACCATGAAGTAACTGTCTTTAGTGTTTGACTTGAACCAAAATAAATGGTCGAATAATATTACCAAAAGTCAAACCATGAAGTAACTATCTTTATGGTTTGCCTTGAACCAAAATAAATGGACGAATAATATTACCAAAAATCAAACCATGAAGTAACTATCTTTAGTGTTTGACTTGAACTAAAATAAATGGTCGAATAATATTACTAAAAGTCAAACCATGAAGTTACTATCTTTATGGTTTGCCTTAAACCAAAATAATTGGACGAATAATATTACCAAAAATCAAACCATGAAGTAACTATCTTTAGTGTTTGACTTGAACCAAAATAAATAGACGAATAATATTACCAAAAGTCAAACCATGAAGTAACTATCTTTATGGTTTGACTTAAACCAAAATAAACGAACGAATAATATTACCAAAAGTCAAACCATGAAGTAACTATCTTTATGGTTTGACTTGAACCAAAATAAACGAACGAATAATATTACCAAAAGTCAAACCATGAAGTAACTATCTTTATGGTTTGACTTGAACCAATACAAACGGACAAATAATATTACCATGGTAATTATTTAGTTGGAATATGACATACATACATAGTTTTACACCTATATCTTGAAAGAGGTAGGCAGAGGTGTCTTATATCCATATTTACCAAGTTATAGTTGGTTATTAAGGTTAAAGTCCCATGTATTGTGCTTCTCTGCTACGCAGAATGTGTGGTAGCTCACACAACATATTGAGCACATTGTGTGATCGGTGGGACAGTCCGATTTTGGGACGCTGGATACGACTGCACACGACGTCTTTTCCTTTCATTTCATTTCACGTAGACAGTGTCCAAGAACCGGGTTTGTCACATCATATTACGTGTGAAATTGAAATGTTACTAACACTAGGTTAAGGATTTTGTCAAATTTTACTAACACTTTATGGTCCCTGGTCTGCAATAAATATTTATTATTATTATTATTATTTCAAGTATGTTTAAATAAAAATGATATCAGGCTCTTAGAATTCAGAAAAATAAATAAGTAGCCTATTTCCGTTTGTCATAGTCCTAGCCATTATGATGCTAATAAAAGAAAACTAACAGATAGAAAAAAATGTGTAGAAACATGCACATTGTTTGAATCACTACCACCAATTAGTTTTGATCGTCATCAGTTATGATATTTGCAATTTCTCGATTTTCCAGTTTAATCCATTCAAGTTAGATATAACCGTAACATGGACCTTAATAAATAATTCAACTGCCCCAAAAAGCGGCACATTTAACGAACATAATAAACCACCCCAATAAACACGGCCAAAAGGCATCAACAAAAATTTTACATTTGACAGTTTTTGTAATCAAAACTTTGCTCGAAATTTTTACAGTTTCAAAAAATAGCGGCGCAAAAAAGTTGCGGGCTCGTGTCACATGTGGCGCGAGTTGAGTTATGGCGCATAGTTTCATATTAAATTTCGCGTAATTCCTGTAGCGACTGTATCGCGCAACTGACGATTGCAACCGGTTGTCTCTTTATATTTGAGTTGATTTGTGTTGGATAGTTTGAACTTTTTTTTTACAAGCGTAGTAGTAGACTGGCTGTGTTATAGTGACGTATGTTATTGTAATCAAGATATAACATTGTCGGCTTTAAAAGACACCGGGTTGTTCTAGTCTGGACGATAGGATCTCTCAGTGTAATCGAATTTAATACTTACATACTATTTCGAAGTAGTATCTTACTAAAGCACCGAGTGTTAAACGTTTTATCTTAATTTTTCGTTATACAGATTGTTAATGATATGGGGACCTATTCCGGGTGGTGTTTTTAATCTTTTTAATATCTGTTTTAAAGATTGATAGGTATCTTTGTATATATTTTGTCAATATCTATTAAGCTCTCCTCCAAATAATAAATGTGTGTGAAGTGCGAGAGATATATTGAAGTAAGCAATGAACTGTCTCCTTAATTAACGTTTGATTAAAAATGAAAGTATATAGAAATATCTTTATTATGGCACATTAAGAAATAATGTGCCGTAATAAAGATGACATAATTAAGTATGTAGTAGGTCACTCACTGCAGAATAAGAAGTAGGAATACATGAAAATAAAAAATATATTAGATGAAATAAAATGAGAAGCCTGCAAAAGGTCATAACAATTAGTAACGAGTAGAAAGGACTAGTTTTGATTTGTATCGCTGTAATCAGAAAGAGATTTCAAATCGCCCCTAAAAAGTGCTGAATATCTGTTATTTACTACGCGCTATTTAATAACAGTTATGCGTTATTTATAACTGCGTTATATATTAGTATCACCAGTGCATCCAACATTATTCTAGAACTAAGAACTTTAATGTTACAACCGGTTGTTTGTCATACAACTATCGAATGCAACTACAACTGACTCCATGTTAAGTGATATGGCGTCTTAAGCTGGATGCTCTTCATTCTCTGATTGTAAAGTGTAGGGAGCGTTTCAGTAAAACATCTTGCGGTTATGCTGGGAACTTATGCGGTTTGCGGTATGTCGTGCCAAGAATAGTTTAATATTATATTTAATGAACATGTTCAGTTATAGAAAAATGTTACATACATACGTTATGAACGGTGTTTGTGGTTAGTTTGCGTTTATGTATGCAATCGTTTGGCACCGGGTTCGGTGTTTGGGTCTGGCAAGTTCTATTGAGCTTTTCTGTTAGGAATTCCATGAAGCAGCTTGTAATCTTATAACGTGTTCAGTAGACAGCATTTTTTATGTGGAACCTAAAGCAAAGAAGGAAAAATTAGGTATTAGGACACATTTTATATTTGACAGATTTTGTAATCAAAACTTTGTCTGTCTTTTCAGTTTTAACAAATAGCAAATATACTATATCGATATTTGTTTCCTTTATTAAGAAGGAAGAAGGAAGAAGAAGAAGAAATTTGATAAGGCAATGGATATAATCTGTATTTCAAAGGTACCTACTCAATGTTCCTTCGAATACAAATGTTACATTGCAATTGTTTCTAGTGCTTGTTTGTGGTATATGCGTTTAAGATACTCGTACATTGTGTATCCTAATCGCACAGTCCAAATATACATACATACATATGTTCATTTTCAGCTGAGGCCATTCCATTTCACTCATATATATAATGATTCTACAGTAAAAACCAATTCCACTTTTATAAACAAACAATATATTTCCAACACGCCCGATGTAATTTGAAAAAATATATTCAACCGGCATGCAACAGAAGTCCCAGGGGGTACCATTGCAAAATTTTCAATTTTCAACTCAATCCAATTTCAATCTATTTTCAATATCTCTCGATTGGTGTGCCTGGACGGAACGTGAACGACCTTGTAAAGGAACCAGGTGGAATGGAGATATTTAGGTAAGGAAAGCGTATTTTAAAATTTTGATGAAACGTTTTATAATCGTAAGGGTTACGTTTTGGGGAAATGCTTTGTGTTGTAGTACATGCGTCAGCTGTGTAAGAAGTATTAGATTCGATTGCCGGGTCAAAATAAAACTATTTGTTTCCATAAAATGTATTAATTGTTTTCGATTCCCGTGTGGATAGTAAAAATCTTTATTTTCATAAATTGTATGAACTCTTCTTGAACACGTGAATAAGGCAGTGCTATTGAGGTTTACTGCCGAAAATTTCTTAGTCATATACGGAGTCTGAAGCTGTGCCTGGTAGACGGTAATAAACTCGTCTCTCATTACGTGGAACGTAAAATATTTTGGTAAGATGTGGGTATAATTCTCCTTTACTTACCTACAAGGAGTTATGCAGGGAACTATGTAACATGTGCTTTGTATGCATGTCTTATCTTATCTTATGTGGGGGCCAGTCAGTGCAGACCGGCGACACTTCGACCCAGTGGGATCTTTTGTGTCGACACTCTCCCAATAACGACTGCCGTAGATGTTCATGGCAGCCGGGACCTACGGCTTAACGTGCTCCCCGAGGCACGGAGCAGGCGATCATTGTCAATCAATACGCACATAATTTCGAAAAGTAATATAACTTCCTAAAGTCACAGGTGCGCGACGTGGGTTCGAACCCGAGACCCTCTTCATTGCAGTCTGTTGGTCTCCCCGCTGAGCTATCGCTGCTCTTTTGTATGCATGTACTTTGTGTCATCCGCTCAAGCGGCACTGGCCCGTCGGTGGCCAGTCACATTTGATTTGAACTATCGTATGTCTTGTATTTCATTAATAGACAGGGTAATGTATAAATACAGGTTATTTTTGTGTTTTTCCTGATGAATATTTGCTAAGTATTTCCTAATTGGTCGGATAATAAGCAGATAATAATTTCTTAATTCAAAATATTGCAGTAAGTACACAGGTATAAAGATGATACATAAAAAAAATCTACCATTATTGTGGGTGCAATTCAGATCTCATAACTATGTAATAGTAATATAGTAATATTCTACCACATACACACAACACCGTCTAGCCCAAACTAAGCGGAGCTTGTACTATAGGTACTAGACAATGGATAAACATATATATGTATACTTTTTTTTTGTAAATACGTACATTTTATACATAGAAACACCCAGACCAAGACAAACATCCATGTTCATGCACACAAATGTTTGACTTGTGCGGGAATCGAATCCGCGACTTCAGGCATGGCAGTCGGTTACTCTAACCACTACGCCATGAAGGCCGACACATTAGACAGGTTACAAAACCTAGTTAGGTTAGATATAATGTAAAAGTTAGATTTTTATTATAGACGATAAAATATTATCAACCTTGGCAGCGTTCAGTTGGTAATCTACATATCAGACAAACAAGCATTCAATCAGTCAAAAACGAACAAAACCACCTCCTCCTAGCCATCATACCAAGCTAAACATACACCAATACAGCAACATTTACGTTCAAACCTACGATACCCATAACATCCGTGCGTTGAAAACAGCAAAGATTGAATAAATTAAAAGTTATCATCTATGAAAAAATATCTTCTCTCTTAGCCTTTATTATTCCCAAGTCACTTGAGGTCGGCTTTTCTAGTCTAACCGGATTTGACTGGATATCAGTTTTTACACGGAGCGGCTGCCACCTGACCTCCGCAAACCGAAAGCTAACGATACCCTAAGGCTAGACCAGTGTCAGGATATTAGAGGGTACTGACTTTCCCAATAACGACTGCCATAGATGTTCATGGCAGCCGGGACCGACGACTTAACGTGCTCTCCGAGGCACGAAGTAGACGATAACTGTCAATCAAATCGCACATAATTTCGAAAAGTCATATAACTTCCGAAAGTCAGAGGTGCGTGACGTGGGTTTGAACCCGAGACCCTCTGCATTACAGTCTGTTGGTCTCCCCACTGAGCTATCGCTGCTTCTATGAAAAAATATGAAGGTATAAATAATATGCATAATTTACGAGTGTTGTAAATAATACCGAACCGATAGTTTATGGTTTATCATAATGGCGAGATAGTAATAAAAGGCAATATTAATGGGTATCCTGAGATGGGTAATAGCTATTAGTTTTTAGACGCTGATATTCTATCTCACTACTCATAATGATAAAGACCCTAAGAAAAAGGAAATAATGATGGGAAAAAGGGACAGAAAAGAAAATAGTTTTGCCATGACCCGCTGAAAAGCTACCAAAACGTAGAGGAAAAGTGTAAACTTAAATCTAAACATTGAAGTTAAACTACTATATACGGATTTTATCGCGTTGTTTATTTGACACTTTATTACATAATTTTGAAAACTGTTACACTGTTAAACTGTCAGACTGCCCGTCTCCGTCTCCCCGTGACCATGGCTGCTGAAAAGCAACCGAAACGTCGGGAAAAGAGTAAAATTAAAGTTAATCTAAATAGATTTAATAATAAATCAATTAGCTTAAAATTTGTAAAGTTTAATAGTATGTAGTAGTAGTGTAACCGTTTTAAAAATTATGTAATAAAGTGTCAAATAAACAACGTGATAAAATCCATATATAGTAGTTTAATTTCAATGAATAATATTTGCGTAAACAGAAGAGAGAGAGAGTATTAAATCTAAACAGTTTTCATAATTTCAATAGCTTAAATGGTAGTAATATTAAATTTAACAGAAGTAGCTTAATAGTTTCAAAATTATGTGATCATCATCCTCTTGCCCTGGTCCCAATTTATTTGGGGTCGGCGCAGTATGTACTTCGCTTCCATCCTTCTCTGTTACCCGTCATCTGATCATATACCCCTTTTCCTTTCATATCCATCCTCACACAGTCCATCCATCTTGTTGTTGTGTGTATGTGGTAGAATATTATTATCATCTCTTCCTTGGCCTTCCTCTACCATTTCGTCCCTCTACCATATATATATAATAATGTAAATAAACAACGAGATAAAATACTTTAATTTCAAGAGAATAGAAAAGTTTGATATGTACGTTTTATCAGTTTTGTCAAACGTATGTAGGCTAAACACATAAACATTTGTTTTGTGTATAACTTCATAGTATTACCTGAACAAAAACTAATAAAACTTTGTCTGACTAGCGTATTGGACGCGGAACTGAGCTTTATTTTAGACTAACTAGGTAACTCCCTTTACTTGTCGTAGTTATATACATACTTATATATATTTATGTCTTCTGCTCTCTTAGCCTTTATTATTCCCAAGTCATTTGGGGTCGGCTTTTCTGGTCTAACCGGATTTGACTGGATATCAGTTTTTACACGGAGTGGCTGCCACCTGACCTCCGCAACCCGAAGGCTAACGATACCCTAAGGCTAGACCAGTGTCAGGATATTAGAGGGTACTGACTTCCCAATAACGACTGCCATAGATGTTCATGGCAGCCGGGACCAACGGCTTCGGGTGCTCTCCGAGGCACGGAGCACGCGATAATTGTCAATCAATACGCACATAATTTCGAAAAGTCATATAACTTCCGAAAGTCATTGGTGGGCGACGTGGGTTCGAACCCGAGACTCTCTGCATTGCAGTCTGTTGGTCTCCCCACTGAACTATCATTGCTCTAACTAACTAGGTAACTCCCTTTACTTGTCGTAGTTATATACATACTTATATATATTTATGTATATTTCGATAATAAAATGATGAATACCTAAGCGGTTAGACCGTGGAACTGCCAAAGATATGTCTCTATAACTTCTGCCTTTTTGAAGATATACATTGCTTTAGTTAGGCTGTTACGTGGAATTGAATACAATCCTGGAGTACTGCGATGCCTTAGTTTCTGTGTACCAGATTGATACGTATGGCGGCGGCGACGTCCACCACTCTTAGTAGTACCAAACGCCAGGACCAACTTACTGGCAAAGTGTCCCATATCCAGGTCTATTAAAGTAATTAATATGATAAGCAAGAATGTTGACATATTTTGCTGTCACATTAGTGAGTTGACAAAAATTACTATTTACACTGTGTCCTAATTTTGTTCCTAGTATTGTAAGTAGTTATAAGTTAAAAGTTAATTTGTATTTTTGTTTTTATTTTAGTTCTATTTTTGTTTCTTTTAGTTACTTAGTTGAGTTTTATGTTAATTTTTTTATGTATATAATTAAGATGTAGCGCACTATCGAATTGGGTTTACCTGTAATGATAGTAGTAAGTTTATAAAATAAATAAATAAATTGCGTATGTATAACTAATTACCGCTTGCTATTTATTACTTTGAAGTAAGACATTGTGCAGAAACTTGCATGTCTGAGAGTTGACGTTCTTGAATATGTGTGAGGTCAGTCAACTCGCACTGGGCCAGCTTGGATAGGACATAAATTCTTCTTATACCGAGGAGAGGCTCGTGCCCTGCAGTGAATATTCATATTCATTTGTTTTGTTACATTTTGTGATGTTCCAAACATGAACCCTGTTAGGGCACAGCAACATTAATATGTATTATTCTAACAATTATCAGTTTACAATAATAAAATTAAAGAACATAAAGAGTGACGAGCCCGTTCGATCCTCAAGGTTCGGCCCCTCATAGGTATTTGTTTGGTTTCTTCTTAAATCCACCCAAAATAGAAGCCCCGCGAAGGGTGGCGCCATCTTTCTATGAAAGGGGCGAAAGTCAAGGGGCGTACGGGCTCGTAGCCACAAAGTAAGGCAGTTTTTGAAAAGGGCTGACAGTAGGTATGTCATAAAGTATGACTGTTCAAATGAATATTATTTATTTCTTTGTGTTGTTACACGCATTTAGTAACCACGAGAACACCAACTGGAATTTTAATAAATAAAAAGAACCCTGTAACATATTGTTATACAATTGGCAATTAAAAAGAGTGGCCATGAGTTTCTTGCTTGCCTCTTTTCATCAGAGATCTACTCCATAGATAATACACTACAGACCAGTGAATCTACTTCTTCAAATGGCTTTTTAATTTTTAATTATGATACGTGTAATTTAACTACAATATTGAAAATTTTTGACGTTGCCAAATAATACTTGACATTATTTTATGAAAATGAAATATTTGAATATAAAATCCAAAATCCATATATGTATATCCATATAGAAAGTGTATTGAAAGAGATTTTTGAGTAACCCATTCTTGCCTCGTAAACCTCTGTAAGTTTATCGCTTCTAGTTTTCATATCACTCCGTAAGTTCTACTGAGTAGAAACAGCGAATACAGATGGTGTGACCCTATGCTCTGTGGGTAAACTAAATAACATTTGCCGACGTAAGAATTAAACCCGAGGTCATGCACAGCAAGCACTTACACTGCGCAAACTAAGCAATAAAAATGTCTCTTTAAAGTACGAAGTCAAAACTTATTCATTCAGTCCATAATGTCAAAATAAAGTTCATTTGCTTCAGAGTTCTAATATAAATATCCAACAGAAATGTCATTTACTTTCGCATTCGCTCTTTGCCATTAACTGTGCCTATTCATTTTAATTCACGCGAAAAAATATGAAGTGTAGTTTTTTCAGGAGTTTTCAGTCGAATTGTTAGCAAAAGGCTTTGCTCATTATGGCTGAATTCAACTGTAACGCTTGGTGCTAACGAAATGGAGACTCTGAATAAATGTGTACTAAGTTATTTTAGCGAAGGAAATAAGCGAAGTGTGTTTGAATGTGAAAAGGACAAAATGTTATACCAAGATTTAGTGTTATGTGAAAGTTGGTTAATTGTAATATGTTGTAGTGGTGTGTTTGGTTTTGATCGCGAAATCTTTGATTCTATCGACCTAATCTGTCTGTTTTTATTTCATTAACTCCTGCACTTAATATCGAACCCCGTATCACGGGATACTTCCCAAAAAACAATTAATGAACACAAAGTACATCCAGGCTACTAGACTAAACTAGTAACTACTATCCGTGTAGTCTACAGCGTAAAAGATGTCATTCGTGTTATGAAGGTCGCAAGACCACAGGACTAGTTATGATCAAGCAAACATACAAGCCATCTTAAATATTTGGTATATTTCTACCATATTGAAATACTTCTTAATTAAAAACCGAAAAAATTCCATGAAAACGTATAGTGTGTGTTATTCCAACTCATAGTCTATCTGTCTACGAAGTTTAATTAAAATATGTTCAATAGCTTACGCATAATTATAAAAAATCATCTTCACAATATTGAAATTAAACTGCTATATACGGATTTTATCGCGTTGTTTATTTGACACTTTAATACAAAATTTTAAAATTTTTACACTACTAAGTACTACTATTAAACTTTACTAATTTTTAAGCTAATTAAATTATTATTAAACTATTTAGATTTAATTTATTTTTACACTTTCCCCGACGTTTCGGTTGCTTTTCAGCAGCCATGGTCACGGGGAGACTAAGATGGCACATTACATTTCACAATATTTCACATTTAAAACAAAAGTAGGATAGTTCATTTTCATATACCTACTACGTGATTACCTATCCAATAATTGACTTTGACAAAAGTTGCATAACCTCGTTCCCAATATATTCATAACTGTGAACGTGTCATTATCTTAGTCATTCGTCAGTCACTCGTCATCAACTTAAGTGCTTACGCAATCAAAACAAAGGGAATTGCCCACTTTCAATAGACACTTTGGCCAATCGTGGACAGGTCATTTAGCTAATAATATGATATCAATTAAATACTTCACATCAGTAAAAAGGAGAATATGAACCTAGTTTTATATCAGACTTTATATTTAGATAGGTTTCTATATGTTATTGAAAATGGTAATTAATCAAATAAAACAATTTCACAAATCATTTTTCATGAATATTTTATTAATATAATATAATATTCTACCACATACACACAACACCATCTAGCCCAAACTAAGCAGAGCTTGTACTATGGGTACTAGACAATGGATAAACATATATATATTTATTTTTTGTAAATTCTTACATATTATACATAGAAACACCCAGACCAAGACAAACATCCATGTTGATGCACACAAATGTTTGACTTCTGCGGGAATCGAACCCACGACCTCAGGCGTGGCAGTCGGTTGCACTAACCACTACGCTATTGAGGCCGACCGATAAATTCTTAATAGCAGCACGAATTCTGGAATTGTGTCCGTTACAGCAATAGGCTCGTCCACCATTGCGTAGGAACTAAATCTATAGTAAGAAACATAATATTTTCTTTTGAAAAGATTACCCCCGCAATATACAAGTACTTACATACATAGTACAATTCCTATATCGCGAGGGACTTTATAAACATTCAAACAACGGACACAAAGAACACCCAGACTCGGAACAACTGTTTGTAGACCACACTTTTTAGCGATAGCTCAGTGGGGAGACCAACAGACTGCAATGCAGAGGGTCTCGGATTTGAACCCACGTCACGCACATTGTGTGTATGTGGGAGAATATTTATTATTATTACTTTGATATTGCGACCAAGCGCAGTGAGTCGCAAAAACGTTAAACGTAGAATAGATCGCTGATCGTCGATGATAAAAGCATTATTTCCTCATTGTTCAAACCAAACATCATAGTTAATTGCTTATTACTTGCCGAGTCATGTGAACACATCAAGATACATAATGATCTAAGGTTAATCTTTGTACTAACATTATCACGGCTGCATATCTCAGAAAGGATAAGCAGAGTCTAGAGCGAGTCTAAACTCGCTCTAAAAGGGTTATCCTAGGATTACCCTAATGTCGCCGATTGACTGCAGGAATGGTGTAGTGGTTTAAGTGGTCGGCTCGCCACTGCCACTGCGCTGAGTGTTGTGGATTCGAATCCCAGACGGAACAAAAAATTGTGTGATCCACAAATGGTTGATCCGGGTGTGTGTTCTTTGTGTCTGTGTTTGAATGTTTTTTAAACTCCTCCGCGAGACAAGCATTATCCCTAGTGCAGGACGTCTATTCTGAGTTGTTACCAGTGGCTTTGTCGCCACTGAGGATAAATGGAAAAATAATCCCAACTATCGCCAGTGGGGACATATAACACATACTTTCCCAGATGTAGCAACTGGCTTTGTCACCAGTGGTGACAAATGAGAAAAAACATCCCAACTTTTGCCAGTGGGGATACGACATAAATAATATGGTCGCAAATGTTGTCTACCAAGCATGACATATCTATACTAATATTATAAAGCTGAAGAGTTTGTTTGTTTGTTTGAACGCGTTAATCTCAAGAACTACTAGTCCGAATTGAAAAAATATTTTAGCGTTCGATAGCTCATTTATTGAGGAAGGCTATAGACTATATAACATCACGCTACGACCTACGGAGGCGACGCAGTAATCATAAACGCGGGTGAAACCGCGCACACATCTAGTACTATATATTCTTAATACCTATAGCCTATAACCTTTCTTGGTAAATAGACTATCCAACACTTAAATAATTTTTCAAATCGATCTAGTAGTTCATGAGATTAGCGCATTCAACCAAACAAACAAACTCTTCAGCTTTATAATATTAGTATAGACGTATGCCTTAGGGAATTGCAATTTTACTTCGACTCATACCTTTATATTTCCAATGGTGTTTATAAACGTATGACACTCACTTCTTGCCAACTTATATAGATTACTCAATTGCCTCATAAAAATATTAAGGTACATCCTTAAACCGCGTCTCAAAGACGTGAAATAAAACCGTTGAGACGTGAATAAAATATGTGAGGAATAAACAACACACCGCGTTTAGTAATCCCACCATCCGTAAGTGCCCACTGCATCTTCTCTAAATCTCTTAAGAAACATACATCCATATGCGTCCCGCCGAATCCCTTAACTGATGTCCGACACAGTCCTCTGGGCTTTCGTATGGGCGCCTAGTAAGAACTAAAAGAATGTTTGAATGAGGCTCGATATTGAACCGAGATGAAAATGATATTGTAACGATATATAAGACTAAGCTCAACGTGATATAAGATTGCGCTCACGTATGATTGAATTCAGACTGCATGGATAGTGCTTTAAGATTGAGTGGTCGCCTCGCTACTGCCACTGAGTTAAGTGTTGTGAGCTCAAATCCCACACAGGACAAGCATCTTAGTTATTTAAGTGTTTATAAAGTCCACCGCAACCTAAATATTGCTAGTGCGTGAGTTGTCTTTAAAAAAAGAAAACAAAAATATGTTTCGTTCGAAATGTCGTTAAATCTCCTTGATTATAAATTCTAAAAGGCATATTTTCAAACCCCGTGCTACTCTTAGCACGGCCTCTAAAAATGTTTCCGGTTCAAATAATACGAAACTATATTTCTTATACCGTATGCAACAACAAATCATTGGAACAGCAAGCACTTTTTGCATAAAAATAAATTATTCTGACATAGCAACCGCCATCGTATTTTATCATCTAATGAAAACCGTGATTTTTCGTTTCGAGATAATATCCTATTATTACAATAACTCCACGTGTATATTCCAGTCAGGCGATTTTGTTCTGTTATGATGTATTATTAACTTTTTATACAACTGGCTAGCGACGCCTTTGTATTATACTACAAAGGTCAAGAATAAATATGCAGACGGCCTTATGTTAAACAGTTACTGTGGTTTATCGACGCTATTTAAGCCAGGGTTCACTGGCATCTTACTACTTTATGTGCTACTAGGAAAAGGGGCAAAATATGATTGGACTGGACTAGCACAAGCTAATAGTAAAGTAAAAGTAAATACCTAGCAGTTCTACTTGCCATTGAAGCATAACACATGGTCGTTTGGCAATGGAACTGGGACCTACAGAAGGTTACAGACTCGCTCCTTATTACATGGGATCTAAAACGAAAGCTGGCGAAATATGAATTTAATACATCTCTACCTATTTGAGGACATCTGTAAGACTATGTATTATTAATTCTGGTTTAATAAAATCAAAATGTATCTATCGCGAGGATCCTTAAGCTCGTGAATGTGACGCGTTGGCTGGACTAAGGATGGGTCTGATGGGGTTGGCATATCCGAGCCCTGGGCACGCCACGATCGTGGCGGTAGGTCCCGTGTTTGAGGAGTGGCTGGAGAGGCGCCATGGCGCCCTCACATTCCGGCTGACACAGGTAATGACTGGCCACGGTTGTTTTGGCCAGTTCCTGTGTCGTATACGCCGGCAAGAGACGCCTGGTTGTCACCACTGCGGCGACTGCCGCGACGTTGTTGAGGACACGGCGCTGCACACTTTGGCGGTTTGCCCCGCCTGGGCATCGCAGCGCCGTGAGTTGATCGCGGCAGTCGGATTGGTTGCCCTTTCGCTCCCGGCCGTAGTTCAGTCTATGGTCCGGAGTGAGAGGTCGTGGAACGCCGTCGCCTCCTTTTGTGAGGAAGTCATTTCCATCAAGGAGGCGGCGGAGCGGGAGAGGGAGCGTTTAAACCCTCTCCCAAACCGCAGAGCCGGGCGCCGGAGGGCGCGAGACGACCTCCAGCCACCCTGAGGTTTGACCTGGGGGTGGCGGGCTTTGTGGGCCTGCCCGCCATCCGTTCAGCACCAGGTCCGAGAGGCGGCGTGCGTGTTCCCACGCGCGCCTCTGTTGTTTCGACTCCGTCTCCCCTCTAGGGGAAACAGTAGGGAGTGTTAGGAGTGCCTTTGGGTAGATCTTTCGTGTAGTGGCCTGCCGTTTCATACGGCGGGCCGAAACCTCGGCGGGGTCGCGACCGCATGCGAAAGTGATTCGCGCGGCCCCGTCGATAGTGGTTTTGTCGAGGAACACCGTGGTAGGTTTAGTCGGTATTCCGGGAGGTACATTTTCTTCTTAACATCTTTCTTTCTTTTACCCCGGCGAGTCCGACATAACCCCTCCGCCCGCCCCCGCGGAGGGGTATGCATCAAGCATGCCCCACGTTAAAAATAAAAAAAATTAAAAAACTAAAAAAAATCCGAGCCCTGAGGACTTCAGGCTTCTCCCTCTGAAGTGTATGCTGCGATTGATGCAGTACATTCATAGGGAGATAGCTAAGGTATAGATCTCGGGGCCGACACAAAAGATCCCACTGGGTTGAAGTGTCGCCGGTCTGCACTGACTGGCCCCCGTAACAAGATAAGATAAGATCCTTAAGCTCATCGACATTTGACATAACACTCAAAAGAACACTAAGATTTAATTAACTATCTTTGCATCATACAAGTTTTAATCCCGTCTAGGGAACTAACTCTCAACTATCTGCGCGTCGTTTTACTTTAGCTTGAGTGAATATTTTGCCACTATTAACGAATTAATCAATTCAAACGCACAATTTCTGACAATATTATCGTTTATTACTCGGACATTTGCATCGGCCCTCGCTCTCAATGTCAGACGATCATTGGATATACCGTTCAGCGATATTTGTCTGCGGAGCACCGCAGTTTGTCTCCGCTCTAACCATATTTGGCTTAACGAGTACTCTGCCTGAACGTTCACTATGTAAGGAGTGAGGAGAAATCGAACGAGCGATCTGATTAGGTTTATGGAGACTGCAGTTTCGAGAAAAAATAGGACGAGAGTTTAGCCTGCTGATATTCGGAGCTGGAGGCGTTACTTCAGTAAGATATATGGGCACTAAGGGCGTTTGTTCTGTTTGACAAAACTGTAGTTTTCTATAAATCGTATGTAATTTTATACTTAAGATACTTTTGTGGAAGAAAATAGATAAATTATTATAATAGCTACCTATTTATATTGGCAGTGTTTGCCAATTAGAGGTATGCACAATCTCATGGGAGCGTATGATTGCTTGAAGGGTTACGTGTGGCCGTTAGGAATTAGTACTGCCTGCGCTATAACATGCAAATCTGCAATAGACATGGCTGTCATTTGTTAAAGATTGGTTTTAGTTGTTGCTCACAGGTGGTTTTGAAAATTTTACACAATTCACAGCTGCACGGATGGTATAGTAGGTTGAAGTAGTCAACACTATCACTGCGCCGAGTGCTTTGATTAAGATCCCTACACGAAACAAACATTTGCGTGATCCAAAAATTGTTGTCTGTTTTCTGTTGTTTTGATATAATATTGTCTTCTGTTTACGCGAATGTTATTCATTGAAATTGAACTACTATATACGGATTTTATCGCGTTATTTATTTTACACTTTATTACAAAATTTTGAAACTGTTACACTACTACTAGATTGAAATTAAACTACTATATACGGATTTTATCGCGTTATTTATATTACACTTTATTACAAAATTTTGAAATTGTTACACTACTACTAGATACTATTAAACTTTACTAATTTTTAAGCTAATTAAATTATAAAAACGATTTAAACTATTTATATTTAAGTTTACACTTTCCCCGACGTTTCGGTTGATTTCCAGCAACCATGGTCACGGGGAGTCTAAGATGGTAGTTGTCTCAATGTTCCAGTGTCGTTATTTAAAAGTACCCGAACATAATTTAAACATTGGTGTTTCTATTTACGCAGCACTATTTACGCAAAAAAAAGTGTAAGCTTAAATAAAATAGTTGTAATAGTTTTAATAATTTAATTAGCTTAAAAATTAGTAAAGTTTAATTGTATCTAGTAGTAGTGTAACAGTTTCAAATTTTTGTAATAAAGTGTTAAATAAATAACGCGATAAAATCCGTATATAGTAGTTTAATTTCAATGTTGTTTTAATGTTTGTTAAGTCGCCTGCGTTACAGAAATAATATTGCTAGTGCTCAAATAGTCTTTAAAAAAACCAAATAAAGAAGCAATTAGCAGTTGATAGCTCAACGCGAGTCCTGGGTGACTTTGGCCATGTCGCCCGAAGGAAACCAGATAGCTTTGAAGTACTGGTTGTAGTAGAGAAATTCGACGGTAAAAGACCACGTGGGCGATCACCTACCCGCTGGTCTGATCAGATCAAGACAATAACGGGACTTACAGTTGCCACTGCCCTTAGAAAAGCCGAAGATCGTGTGGTGTGGAAACAACTGGTCTACGACTCCGTGAAAGCATTTCAGGACGGACACGACCTTCAGTAATGAAGAAAACGACGAAGAAGAAGAAGCTCAACACATCCTTAAGAAGTCTGATAAGATTACATATCACAAGAACACAGCTCTTTGTTTGGCTGTGATCTTCTCTACGGTAAGGTAAAGGCATTTATCTAGTTGCAGCTTTTGGTGAAAACTCCTGGTTTGAGCGAAAATCCAGAAGAAGATCTCTTTATGTATAAGTATACGAAGTAATAACACATATACGCGAAACACACACATAAGCAAATCGTCTCAGAAGATAAATTCAGTGTAACTCATCGAACACTAAAGGGTACAAAATAAACTGTACGCAGTAACCCACTTCAAAAAAAACGTTCCCATTGTTCGTCGTACATTAATCTTGGGGAGCTTACAAAGTAGTATCCTTGTTGTTTGCCGCCCCGATACAGATGTGAGATGATACAATACAAAAATGGAAGCGGTAGAGACGTAGTACGGCGGCGTGTCTGAGCGTGGTTGAGGATCTCGTATTGGAAGTGCGATAGGTTTTATTCGGTGTATGACTTTGGGACATGTGTGACGATAATCGCCTAGACGCCCGGCGAACGCGGGCTCACGTCACTAGCCACCTCTCGCGACCGGTGGTGCCAGACTATATAAGGAATGGACGGTGTCAGTCGCTCCTCCTTGCGGCCCGGCTTCATACTCCCAGCTAAGTGTCCTGATTATACAAGGACCACGAAGCAAGTCTTTAGCGAACCACGCCCTGACTATAGTTCTATAAGTAAAGATTGTCTCTTTTATTTGTATCTTAATTCATTAAAAGTGTATTTGTTATACATTCTCTCATTGTACTTCCTAATTATTCTACAGTTCTCTTAAAGTAAACCCTAAAGGTTACAATGGCGCCCAACGTGGGGCACGAACCCACGACCCTGAGATTAAGAGTCTCATGCTCTACCGACTGAGCTAGCCGGGCTTCACACTCCCAGCTAAGTGTCCTGATTATACAAGGACTACGAAGCAAGTCTTTAGCGAACCACGCCCTGACTATAGTTCTATAAGTAAAGATTGTCTCTTCTATTTTGTATCTTAATACATTAAAAGTGTATTTGTTATACCTTCTCTCATTGCACTTCCTAATTATATCTACATTTCTCCTAAAGTAAACCCTAAAGGTTACACATGGAAGCCTTTTTGGTAGTATGTACAGTATACTAGAATGTGCTAAATATTTTTAGAATCTTCTTTTCTCTTTTCGTGTAGTTAGTGGCCAATCTGTTGTCAAGAGTTGTTCAAGCCAGGCCTCTAACATGGCTTAACAACTGCTGTCAATTTGGCAACAACCGGGACCGACTTTTTACGTGCCCTCCGAAGCACGGAGACGCTCAGATGAAATACCACTAAGCGGTCACCCATCTGTAGACTGACCGCACCCAACGTTGCTTAACCTCACTAATCGTTTACCGATCAGTGAGTGCAACTGGCTATGAGCGCCTCAAAGAATAATTTTGGTGAAATTTTCTATAGAGGTAGTTTGAACCAGGTGAAAGGTCAAATAGATGAGGACTTTAAAAAGAAACACGAATACCAGTGGGTATTCTAGTAATAGGCAAAGGTTATAATTACATTTATTTAATAAGAAACTGGTATGGAATAGTTAATATTAGAGCAATTTAGATGGAAGAGATAGATTTTGTCAATCTTTCTTTTTTTTAACGTACTTCAACACAACGCCCTGTAAACATATATGACTAATATGGCAGGTTTCTACTATAGAGGTATTTTCTCTCTATACTAGAGTTAAAGGTATCATCGAGTGGAGAAAGTGCCGTAGGTTCACAATCTAAGTCGCATATTATCTTATCTTATGTGGGGGCCAGTCAGTGCAAACCGGCAAGACTTCGACCCAGTGGGATCTTTTGTGTCGACACTCTCCCAATAACGACTGCCATTACATAGATGTTCATGGCAGCCGGGACCGACGGCTTAACGTACTCTCCGAGGCACGGAGCAGGCGATAATTGTCAATCAATACGCACATCATTTCGAAAAGTCATATAACTTCCGAAAGTCAGAGGTGCGCGCCGTGGGTTCGAACCCGAGACCCTCTGCATTGCAGTATTTCGGTCTCCCCACTGAGCTATCGCTGCTCTACTAAGTCACATATTAGTATCACCCGTGCCACTGACACGTTGAGGTTGTATAGAATATGACATTACATTTAATGTGTAACTGTTTTGTGTCCCAATAAAGGAAATAAAATAGACATGCAGGGTGTCTAGTAAGAAGCTAGTGTATTTGGTGATTTGTGATAGTTGTTTAAGATAAACGCTAGTTTTCACTGGAAATTCAGCAGTAAATTTATAAGCAAAGTCTAATAAAATAAGAGTAGTCTCATATGACCTTTTGCTAATAAACCGATTTATCACCACAGTTTAACTGATTACACTACATTACACTTGTGACGTTTGTTCTCTAAAATAATATATACCTCTGGGACAGTCGTTATCTCCTCATAAGACTAACGCGATATCGGAGGGCACAGTACACTAGCTTTTAATATACCACCTTCACCTTGTGATATAAAAAAAGAGTGCGTCATCAGGTTGAATAAAAGCGAACAAACCGCAGGGCAGTTTGTGGTAAGCTGAATGTGAATGGTGACACTGCGGTTCTGAATGCCTCAGAGAGTCGGTTAGGGCCTCGTCCCCGGCTTGGCGTTACTGGTTGGCTGGGGTGAAACTTCAAGAGCGTCCGTAGGACTCTCAGCTCTGGGAGGCCGCTAAAGCTATATGGTTGAAGGTGGAAATGTCATTTTCAAAGACATAACTACGGGGAAACCCGCTTCAGGTCTCCGTCGTCGCGAGACCCGTGATGAAAGCAGCGCCGTACCGCTCGAAACTCCTAGCCACTCGCACCGGTGTTGCCCTCTGCTGCTGGCTTGTATGCCTATAGTGGCTATTCAGGGGCCCATCTAGTGAGATGGCGAGTTACCGTCTGCCCATCCGATTAATGGTATTAGAGTAGACAAGGCAGACTACTGTTTTTCATCCATAGATACCAATACCGGTAGATCAAACTCTTATCCATATAGCCCAAACGTATTAGAGTACATAAATATGTAGTCCTACGCCTGCTGCGGCTAGTGCCACCGCAGGTGCCTCTTGAAAGGCCACTTCACGTTTGACCCATGACTCCGTGTAAGCAGCCCAAAGGGACAGAATTTTTAAAAAAGTTTTTTTAGCAAGATATCTGTAATAAGAGAAACATAATAATAATAATGATGTTCTATAGAACAAATGTGAAAAGTTAAGTGATAAATTGGTTTAACCTAATACTATGCCTCAGTGCCAATATCCTGTTGCAAACCATTACCATATGATGACACATCTAGCCAAACTATAGTTCTTTATCATCGGTCTCGAGACATTTCAGCCGGCCCCTAACGGCGTCGGCTTGAAGATAAATCGTTTCAAACGCTCCTTTCCTTCCTGTGTCGAGCTTTCGAGCTAAGAACACCGTAAAATAGGTAAATACGTATTTTATTTTGCAAACTTCTCATGGTGAATTATAGAGCGCCGAGGGATGTAGTGTCCGAGACCGATCGTCCGGCGTACGATGATACTGCCTTTTATATAATTATCTTCTCTCTTAGCCTTTACTATTCCCAAGTCACTTGGGGTCGGCTTTTCTAGTCTGACCGGATTTGACTGGATATCAATTTCTACACGGCTGCCACCTGACCTCCGCAACCCGAAGGCTAACGATACGCTAGGCTAGACCAGTATCAGGATATTAGAGGGTACTGACTTTCCCAATAACGACTGCCATAGATGTTCATAGCAGCCGGGACCGACGGCTTAACGTGCTCTCCGAGGCACGGAGCAGGCGATAATTGTCAATCAATACGCACATAATTTCGAAAAGTCATATAAGTTCCGAAAGTCAGAGGTGCGCGACGTGGGTTCGAACCCGAGATCCTTTGCATTGCAGTCTGTTGGTCTCCCCACTGAGCTATTGCTGCTCGTTCAATCAACAATTTCTTTTAATATGGATTTTAAATTCAAATATTTTATTTTCATAAAATAACGTCAAATATTATTTGGCACGTGAAAAATTTTCAATATTGTAGTTAAATTACACAGATCATAATTGAAAATTAAAAAAGCCATTTCAAGGAGTAGGTTCACGGGTCTGTAGTATATCTATGGAGTAGATCTCTGATAAAAAGAGTCAAGCAAGAAACTCATGGCGACTCTTTTTAATTGCCAATTGTATAACATTTCGAAAAGTCATATAACTTCTGAAAATCAGAGGTGCGCGACGTGGGTTCGAACCCGAGACTTTTTGTGATCCACAAATGGTTGTTCCGAGTCTGGGTGTACTTTGTCTCCGTTGTTTGAATATTTGTAAACTCCCACACAGAATTTAAATATAGCGCGGGAATTGACTTTTTAAAATTTGAAAGAATTGATTTGAAGTTGTAAGCGGTTACCGGTTACGGTACGTAAGGTAGGACGCCCCCCGGCCAGGTGGACCGATGACCTAAAAAAGGTAGCTGGGTCAGACTGGATGCGGAAGGCGGAAGACCGGATGTTGTGGCGTAAAATGGGAGAGGCCTATGTCCAGCAGTGGACTGCGGTGGGCTGATTGATTGATTGATTGAAGCGGTTACCAGCCTTTGATTGAATGCAACAAAAGATGTTGAGGATATGACGTCGTTGACGGTTCTCCAGTAGTTGTTGTGTTGTTGTAGATGTTTCAGAAATAATACACTGGACACTGTAATAAGTTCAATAGTTTATATCATCATAAAAGTTCCTATTCACGGCTATGTTTAGTTCTCGGAATCGCTCTTTACGTAATAATGTTATTGTTGTTTTTGTTGACACTACGCATTACCACGTCACGGAGGTATTGTTACGACTAAAACAAATTGTTTAGTTGCATACGCGTTAATACAAATCTACTGAACGAGCATTATTAGCTCATATAGGGTTTATAATATACTCTAAAGATGCGAAGAAAAGAAAGGAAATGGTCGAGCTAGGTTTGCGAGTCTCCGAAAATTATTTCTTTCACGGAGATATTCATAAGCTATCCGACTGAGATGCGAAACATAGGTACGATATGATGACATTGAAAATTCGAATATATTGTTTGCTAGAATTTTTTCCACAGCTTCAATCGCGTAAATGTGAGTTAAATAGTTTAGTAATAGTAATTTTTACTGGATGAAAGGTGCCCCATGTCCTATTCTGTTCTTCTGACAACAGGTACCTATGCAAAATTTGATGATGATCGGTCGAATAGTAAAGGCCCGAAAACGTCACAAACATATATGTCGATATGTTGTCATAACAATAAAAATTCGAATATATTCTTTGCTAGATTTTGCCCATGGTTTCGCTCGCGTAAATTAAGAAATTTATTGAGAAAACCAGCTTTTATCATATGCCCGATTTAGGAATCGATCGTGAGGCAACATTGGCACCTGTCTACGTCTTCGCCTGCGTGATTCTTATGGATATGTGACTAGGTCTATCTGTGTGTCATATTTTATCCAAATTCATTTAAAAGTTCACGAACAATCTAGTAACAAACGTCACAACATCTACACAAACTTTTACATTAAAACATTAGTAGGCGAACGGATTACCCATAAGTGCTAGATCGTCATAGTAATATTGTAGCATCGTGTAATAACTTTAATAATATATTTCAAGTAACCACTTCAGTAGTACAAACTAGACACTTCAATTTTAATCATTTGTATAGATAAGACAGTCTGTCATACATATAACTTGAAATTAATTATAGCTATAATCAGTCTTCTTTGTGCTCATATCCGGCGTGCTTATCTTTTCTATACACTATAGGTATTTTTGAATTTTGTTTGATTAGTCTCCCGCTTTTACACAGTATGAAATTTCCAGAGACTTAACAAGAGTCAAAACTAACCTAGCGACAAATATATGACAGTGCTGTGTGAGTAGTAGTCTCATAACAAATCCAAGTAGATAAATACAAATTATAAGATCTATAAACCTATAAATGCCTGGGTGGTGCAGGGAATAAAAGAGAATGAGAATATACATAAGGTCTCGAGCGCAAGTTACTAATTCATATTTCTAGAAATTGTCAGTAACAGTAAGACGTCTGCAATTATGCCTGATAACTGTCAATGGACTCGCCTATTGCCATTAGCTAGGCATGATTGCAAAATAAGTGGTAAGAAGGGTCTTACCACTTATTTTGCAATCATGCCTAGCTAATGGCAATAGGCGAGTATCCATATTTTTGCCAACTTATTAGGGAATAAGTTGGCAAAAATATGGATATAATATAATTTTATACCTACTTACCATTTCTGCACAATTTACTCATAATTATATTTTTACGTATAAACCTAAAAGCAATATATTTATAATATAAGCCCTTTATAAAAACTTGTTCTACTGCTGGACTGAAGCCTCTTCTCAGTGTGAGAAGGCTTAGGCCATAGTACACCACGCTGGCCCAGTTTGGTTTGGCAGACTACACGTCATATCTTGGAGAACATTATTTAGAACTCTCAGACATGTTGCAGGTTCAATCACTCGATTGGTTACGATGTTTACCTTCACCGTTAAAGCGAAGGATAGTTAACTATTTGATACACACATAACTTCGAAAAATCAGAGGTGCAGTATTATTATTTATTTTATTAAGTATTTATGTATAGTACCGAACTCGAGTCCTCTGCGTGGCAGTCAAACTGACGCCCACTAGATTATCGTTGCTTATTTAACGTAAGGAAAACAGAAGACGTGCTTTAGGATATAGATCGACAAACGAGTCAGCTCTAAATCTCCAGTAATAAAAAGAACCTTCCAAAATACATACAAATATAAAACACCGACCACCGTACATCCGAGCGAGTCTACGTTCGCAGGCTTTTTTCGTCCGTTTGACGAGAGCTAAGCGTTCGTGAGAAAAAATTTACGGCGTAATCTTTAAGCAATTTGTTAAGAACCACAAAAAGTTCTTCACAATGTTTGCTGAGTGTAAGACCAACTCTTTTTATCCGATTATGTAGACAAAAGAGGCGGTTATTATTTTCAATGTTTTTGTCAAGCTTCGTTTCTTTGGATATGAATGTTCAAAATGTTTTTGTCGCTGAAAATGATTTTTTATATAACCAAAAACCCAGCGATAACTTACTACGGAAATCGTTGGTGGCAGTCCAACGATTTCCCTAGTAAGTTATCGCTGGGTTAGCTTAGGTTTTGAGTCTGATCTCAATGCACATATCCCTCACTTATCGAAATCAATTGGTATAACGGTTAAAGAACTCAACATCCATCAAACATCCAAAATCCTGCATGTATAAGAGTTCTTTTTTTCTCATCGTGTTCCGAAGTCTGCCAACTTGCATTGGGCTAGCATAATAGAAGAAGATAATGCTAAAGGCAAAACAAGAAATGTAATGTAATAGAAAAGGTAAGTACAATTTTAAAATCTGTCTTTAAAAACATCATTCTGAAGTTGAATACAGAGTTCATGTTTGGTATGTGTATGAATGTATGTGTGTGTGTGTGAGTGCGCGTGCGTGTGTGTGTGTGTGTGTGTGTGTGTGCGCGTGCGTGTGTGTGTGTGTGTGTGTGTGTGTGTGTGCGTGTGTGTGTGTGTGTGCGCGTGCGTGCGTGCGTGCGTGCGTGCGTGCGTGCGTGCGTGCGTGCGTGCTTGCGTGCGTGCGTGCGTGCGTGCGTGCGTGCGTGCGTGCGTGCGTGCGTGCGTGCGTGCGTGCGTGCGTGCGTGTGTGCGTGCGTGCGTTCGTGCGTGCGTGCGTGCGTGCGTGCGTGCGTGCGTGCGTGCGTGCGTGCGTGCGTGCGTGCGTGTGTGTGTGTGTGTGTATGCGCGTGTAAGTGTGTATGTGTTTGATGTTAATTAGATTTACTGCAGTGTCTTTAATAAATCTTCCGTGTTTTACAAGACAGCCCAAGGAACATTACGCTGGTCAAGCTGGAAAAATCCGAATATGTATTCCTTTTTTAATTTAAAGGCGACTCCCGCTTTCGGTATAATTTCTGTATCGCGGGGGACCTTACAAATATTTAAACAAAAGAAACAAAAAATGTCCACAACTATTCGTGAATCACACAAATTGTCCCGAGGAAATCAAACCCACAACACTCGGCACAGTGGTAGTAGCGAGACGACCACTTTTTTAACCGCTCACTTTAACCGCTACGCCATTCGCCATCAAATATTCAAGTATTGTCAAGTATTGCCATATAAAACAAATTATGTTACATGGAGTAAGCATGCCACATACATTTTTTGTCGCATTGTAAGCATGCAACATAATATGTCACCTGAAGCAATCTGAGGAAACTTTTTCTGGATAATGTTAAACAACACTTTCAAAATATTGTCTTACACTTTCAAATCTATAATTACTAATAACATATGTTTGTTTCCAAAACAAATAAAATAAAAGTGGTCCCTTAACACTTAACACATTTCAATTTTGCTTGTATCTCTTGTAAAAGCTATCATGTTGTTTTATGTAGAATTTCAACCTTAAAAATTGATGCCGCTGCGTCCTACCTTTCCAAAACGGTTCGACGAATTTTCGATAAATCCTCAACGCCGATACACTTGGCAATAATAAGTCTTCAAGTAAGAAGTTGTTGTAACAATTACAGCAAAATCCAACATCCGAATTTGAGGCTTAAAACTGAAGTGGATCTTTAAAGGCCATTATTTTTCCAAAAGACAGGCGGGAAATCTTGTAAAATGGCCCATCAATTATGTGAATCAATTATTCTCCCTTATTTACCTCCCGCTTTTGGCATGTTTTGAGCGCCACTCTTGGAGATTTGAATAATTTCTGTCACTTTTAATAAATACTTCATGCTAGGCTTTCGGAACGACAAAATACTTGGACCAATTAGGCTTCAAAATATTTAATAAAATAAAAAATATCTTTGTAAATCCAATCATATTTTAGACACACAAAAGATTTATGATAATATCATAACCCTTGTAATTTGATAATTATCATATTATGATATTTAACAAATTACAATGTCATAGCGACGATACATTAGAATTATAATTATAAGTTTATTGTTTGTTAAGTACCATTACATAATGGAATAGGTAGCAAACTGTAGCAAAAAGTTTATTGAAGTACTCTATGATAAGCAATGCATATCAGCTCGTATATAGAAACATAATAATAGACCATAGGGTATTACAATAAGATTTATTTTTGTAAACCGTGTCAAATGATCCTTAAATAGTACGCTATAAGATCGCACTATTCAAGAATCATTTTGAACATAGACTTTATTTTACTGATGTGTAATTACGGTTAATGATGTCTTGGGAAATAACACTTGCCAATCGCGAGAATCTGGGTTACGTTTTCCACTTAGTTTACGTACCGAAGGTAGCCCAATCGATGAGGTATTGGACTTAAGGATGGATAGTCTGATCAATTTAAATCCACTCATAACACAAGCTTTTAGTACAGAATTTGTCTGACAAGTGTTTTAACCTATCATAATATATTTATACTACCTGACCCGCGCAACTTCGTCTGCGTCACATAAGACTATTTTCCCCGTTTTTGCAATATTTTTCATTGATGCTCTGTTCCTATTGATCGTGCCGTGATGTTTTGTAGCTTATAGCCTTCCTCGATAAATGGGCTATCCAACACTAAAAGATTTTTCAATTCGAACTAGTAGTTCCTGAGATTAGCGCGTTCAAACAAACAAACAACCTCTTCAGCTTTATAATATTAGTATAGATAAGCGGTAGTGAATGTGACTGATATACATGAGGTCTCGTGTTCGAATCCTGGGTCGGGCCAGCAAAAAGTTATTGGATTTGCCTGTTAAGAAAATCTTAATAGCAGCCCGGAGTTAGGAAGTTGACGGTGTTAGACACCCCGTCTCTCGGAAAGCACGTAAAGCCGTTGGTCCTGCGCCTGATCTCTCTCCGGTCGTGTCGGATTACCTTCCCATCGAACCAAGAAGGAACAGAGAGTGCACTTGAGTTTGCGGACTCTTGTCCACTATAATATCTCCTGTGCACATGACCAGTCTTGGTTAAAATGGGCGGCCGTGACCGAAATTCGGTCTGGAGGATATTATTGTCATTCGTTTACTTACACGCATGTTATACATTGAAATTAAACTTCTTTATACCGCTTTTAGTCCTCTCGAGAACATGGCTGCTGAGAGGTAACCAAAACGTCGGGGAAAGTGTAAACTTAAATCGAAATACTGTTAATAATTTAAATATCTATAGTGCCGAAATGATGTAATAAAAGTGTTTTAAAATAAACAATACGATAAAACCTGTATAAAGTAGGTAGTTTAATTTCAAAGTTCTACAATTGCATTGGAAAGCACGTAAAGATGCGGTCCTTGTATAGCTATAAACTTAGACATGAAAACTCTGAACAAGTTCAATTATCGAGACATGTCTTCCAGAGTCCTCGTTATCTTTAAGACTAATACAGCAACTAAGGAAAATAAAATTTACTAATAAAACATTTACATACAATCAATATTCGATTCGAATTTCAAATTGAAAATTAATTTGAAAACCGTCATTCTATTTTTAAACTTTCTGATGTTTGACCAATCATACAAAGCCAATTCAAAAACCGGACGGAATTCGAACTACAAACGATGTTTTTCGAAGAGCCAATTAATTTCAAAAACATTAAAGTACGAGTATTTAACTTTATGCACCATTCTATTCAGGCGGAAACATCGTCTGTAACTTTATACTTAACTTGTATCAAATTTTCAACCATTTTAAAAGCCTCCGGAGTATTCTAACGAGCAAGGACATTAATATTGACAGTTTAAAACTCGTAATGTACTCGCAATTTATGAGCAAAGCACCTTCTTCGTGGGAAGCCTTTAATAGTAAAAACATACTATATTTACCTTTAAGAGGTAGGCGTTTATTTACCCTTTGTATTAAAATGTATGTTTATTTAAGAAATAGTATGCTGAAGTCTTTTCTAATTTATACGACAGTAGTAGGACTCAAAGGTACGGCTTAGTGTACCAAGACTTAAAAAAATATTATTTTCAAACGGTGTTGTTTCGCACAATTCGTGCGCACAGATTTGTGCGAAGCGACCACTAAGCCAGTGGTAGTGAATGCGAAAATTTCAGTTACGATTTCCAAGTGGTACAAAGTGTTATTAAAACAAAACGAACGTACGAAAGTCTTAGTCACGAATGAATTGTGTCTGGCAAACGATAATTAATAGGCCAATCTCCTAATACTCGGAGCGTAAAACCTTAGCTGGCAAAATTTTAGTGTATAATATATATGTATATGTACTAGCTGTCCCGAGACAGACGTTGTATTGAACACAAAAAAAAAAAAGAAAAAAGTCCAAATCTAAACCATCCTCGAATCCACATGAACACATACAAAAAGTTTTATCAAAATCGGTCCAACCGTTTAGGAGGAGTTCAGTGACATACACACGTACAGTAGAATTATATATACAAAGATAATCGTTCATATAAGTAAAATCAATATATCGAGTCTATACTAATATTATAAAGCTATGGAGTTTGTTTGTTTATTTATTTGTTTGGTTGAATGCGCTTATCTCAGGAACTACTAGGTAGGGTGTTTGTCAGAAAACCTCCTCGTGGTACACCCTGGGCAACGTTGGCAATAATGCTCTTCATTGTTGCTGGCGGCTAATATTCTGACAACCGGTGCCTTGTGCCGTCGCGTTTGGCACCGGCGCGCGTAGGGAACCCGAGGCATTCTGTCTCGGGATTATCGGCTCGCAAGGGCCGCGTTTGGGGATCTCTCTACGTGTTCCTCTGATTAGCAGAGGACACGTGGATGAGACGGGGGGGATAGAGGAAGAAAACCTCTTTAAAAAATCACCAGTGGGGGCCGTTAGGCCGGGGTGGGAAACATGGGTTTCCTGCCCAGTCGGGCGGTCTTGGGGCGGGTGGATCGGTCCAGCATGGACCCCCATCCGGCCCAACACGGGGGGATAGAGGAAGACAACCTCTCTAAAAAATCACTAGTGGAGGCCGTTAGGCCGGGGTGGGAAACATGGGTTTCCTGCCCAGTCGGGCGGTCTTGGGGCGGGTGGATCGGTCCAGCATGGACCCCCATCCGGCCCAACCCGTAATCCTGAACTGACAGGACCGGGGGCCTTCGGGCTGCGAGGAAGAAAACCTCTATAAAAATTACCCAAAGCCCAAGTTTCTGGTGGCCCGGCGAGGGGCTGTATGGCTGGGGGGAACCCAGTCATTAGGGCCACAATAAAACAAAACTTATGATGTCGGGTAAAGGTCTAGAACTACCCCAGGAGGGTACCGGGTGCGCCGCATCCGGAGAATCCCTCACGGAGCCTTCTGGCTTCGTCTGCCCCTCGTATTCTGGGGGGGGGGAAACAAGCATCACAGCGCCGTGCCGCGCGAAATCTCAGGCACCGAAGTTTCCGCAGGGTCAAATTCCGACTCTGCGATGAGCGTTGCCTTGGGCTCCGGCCCGAACAAGGTGACGCTAGCCGGGAAGCGCAAGCGCAGATCTCGCCACGTCGAGTCCGACTCCGGCGAGTCTAGTGCGGCGCCGACACCCAAGGTGGGAACTTCCCGAAGAGGAAGAACTCGACCCGGCACACCAGGTCCTTATGGTCCGGCGAAGGCGACTCCGACTCCGGGTGAACTTGTCGGCCTGCGCGAGGCCGAAATTGAGTTGGCGGCTGCCCAAAAGGTGGCCGCCCGTGAAGAGAGGCTTGCGGCAGAGGAGGCTCGAGTTGTCGAGTGGGCGAGGAGAGTGAGAGACATCTCCGTATCCTCCGGCTCGAGAGCAGCGTCCAGGGTGGGCGCGGAGCTCGCCGTTGAGGAGTTGCCCATGGAGCAGCTCAACGAGCGGCTCAGACTGGCGGCGTCGTCGGTGAGGTCCGTCGCTGGCCTATCAAAGGGCCTCAAGGGTACATCGCAGAAGCAGCTTAAAGAGGCTGTTTCTGTGATTCTCGATGTGGGCGAGGCCCTATCGAATAGGACCTCATCGGGGGAGGAGGCCAAGTTGCGGGCCGCAAACAAGCGGCTCGCGGACGAGGTCGCCTTCCTCAAGCGTGGCCAGGAGGAGCTCCGAGTAGAGACTCAGAAACTCCGGGAGGAGCTCCTCAAACTGAGTGTGGCGGCGGCACTGCCATCTGCCGCGCCGGCCCTGCCGCCGGCCGCGCCTGCCTTGGCCGCTGCGGCGGATGAACGGCTGGAGCGCGTACTGAGGGAGGTCGCCGGGCTCAGTGCGCGGTTCTCGGCCCTGGAGGGCAGAGTGTTGCGCCCTCCACTCGCGGCGGACGCTAGGAGAACCTCGACTGCGCCGGCCGCGCCTGCTGCCACATTCGCAGCGGTGGCAGCGGAACAGAGATCCGCTGCGTGGCCGCCACTGGTGCCCGGGGCTCGCCGGGACAGGGTTGTGCCTGGTCGGGCTCGGATCGGCCGAGCCGCGGAGACGAATAAAGGGAGGCAAAATAAGCCTGAAAAAGCGGCAGAGGCGCCGCTGCCTCAAAAACCTGTCTCTGCTGCTCGACCGGCCCCCAGAGCCCGTGAGGGCGAATGGCAGGTCGCCGGGGCCAAGGAGGCGGAGGGGAGGAAGAGGCGAAAGCGCAACAGGGGCCGCAGACGCCGGGAGAAGCGGGCAGCCAAGGCGGCAGCCCAGCTGCGTGCTCCTCGGTCGACCGCCGTAGTGATGACCTTGCAGCCCGGGGCGGAAGAGCGGGGGCTCACATACGCGGCCCTGCTCAGCAAAGCCAAGGCTAACATCAGCCTTGGCGAGCTCGGCATCTCTGGCATCCGGTGCAAACCCGCGCTCACCGGGGCCAGACTGTTGGAGGTGCCCGGCGCTGCCAGCGCCGAGGCCGCGGACGCCCTCGCTACGAAGCTGAGGTCATCCCTCGATGAGGCGGACGTCCGAGTTACCAGGCCAGTAAGATGCGTCGATCTTCGCGTCATGGGCCTGGATGACTCGGTCAGTGCCGAGGAGTTGGTGGGCGCCGTGGCCAAGGCCGGACACTGCCCGCCAGAAACGGTGAGGTCCGGGCCGACTCGGCCCGGACTGAACCAAATGGGAACGGCCGTCGTTACGTGTCCTGTAACGGCGGCCAGAAATATCACAAATGGGGGGAAAAGACTCCTCGTCGGGTGGGTTTTGGCGCAGGTTAAGCTCCTGGAGCCGAGGGCCCTGAGGTGCCACCGCTGCCTGGCGGAGGGGCACGTCGCAGCTCGGTGCACCGCGCAGGTAAACTGTGCCGGCCGGTGCTACCACTGCGGCCAAGAGGGCCACATAGCCAGGAGCTGCACGTCCGCTGCGCACTGCATCATCTGTGCAGCGGCGAGCCGGCCGGCCGAACATCGGGCTGGCAGTAGAGCCTGCGCCGCGCCCAAAAGTGGAAAGGGCAAAGCGGCAGGCCCACCCGACATTAAAGACCCATTGGAGGCGGCCCCATCTGATGCCGCTGCCGAACCTGTGGGTGAAGCGGTAATGGAAACCCAGTAATGGCTCCATACCGCTTCCTCCAGGGAAATTTAAACCACTGCGCCAATGCTCAGGATTTGCTGCTCCAGAGTATGGCGCAGTGGCAAATAAACATCGCCGTGGTCGCCGAGCCGTACTTTGTCCCGCCCAGAGGGGATTGGGTGGGAGACCTGGACGGCTTGGTGGCCGTAATCGTTAAAGCTGGCGCCGGCACACCGCTCCCTGAGAACATCACCAGGGGGTCGGGATTTGCGGCGGTTTTCGTTGCCGGGATGGCCGTGGTGGGAATTTATTTCTCACCCAACCGATCTCTCGCCGAGTTTGAGGTCTTCCTCGGAGACCTGGACGCAGTCGTCCGTCGTTTCCACCCTCACCCCGTTTTAGTCCTCGGGGACTTCAACGCCAAGTCTACGGCTTGGGGTTCCCCGTCTACGGACGCGAGGGGGGAGGTGTTGGAGGAGTGGGCCTTAACATCTGGCCTGCTCGTCCTCAACCGGGGCAATGTGCACACGTGCGTGCGTCAGCGGGGCGGTTCGATTGTGGACATTTCGTTCGCAAGCCCCGCTCTAGCGCGTCGTGTTGTCGGCTGGCGCGTGGAAGAGGAGGTGGAGACCTTGTCGGACCACCGGTACATTCGGTTCGACGTCTCCACCCAGGTCTCGAGTGCGCCGGCCCCTATGGGCTCCGGTTGGGAGGGTCCGCGCTGGGCTCTAAGTAAGCTCAACAGGGAGGCTCTCCTGGAGGCCTCTATCGTGCAGGCCTGGGCTTCAGTGCCCGACAGGCCTGCCGACATAGAAGTAGAGGCTGATTGGTTTCGGGAGAGCTTGTCGCGGTGCTGTGACGCGGCGATGCCCAGGGTGAAGTCTCGCCCTGCAAAGCGTGCGTGGCTGCCCGGCGCCAGTATGCCAGACATCGACGTAGGCGTCGCCGCGACCAGTACGCGGCCACCAGGGAGGAGGAGCTGTACGAGGCATACAGAGCGGCCAAGAAGACGTTGCAGCTGGGTATCCTGCGGGCAAAAACATCCGCCCGCGAGGAGCTGCTGGCGACTCTGGATATGGACCCATGGGAGCGTCCCTACCTTATGGTAAGGGGCAAACTACGCTCCTGGGCTCCCCCGCTGACCCAGAGTCTCCGGCCCCAATTGCTGGAGGACGTGGTGGTCGCTCTGTTCCCCGAAAGGGGAGAGCACGAGCCTCCGCCTATGGCTGCGCCTCCTCTGGTGCCAGAAGCGGACCTGACGACGGACGACGATGTGCCCGAGGTAACCCGGGTGGAAATGAGGGTAGCGATGCAGAGGCTGCAAGCCAAGCGCACCGCCCCGGGCCCAGACGGCATTCCTGGCCGTGCATGGGTCCTAGCCCTCAAGGCCCTCGAGCCCCGACTAAGGAGCCTGTTCAGCGCGTGTCTGGAGCGGGGCCAATTCCCGGACAGGTGGAAGACCGGGAGAATGGTTCTGCTCCGTAAAGAGGGGCGCCCGGTGGACAGTCCGTCCGCCTACCGGCCCATTGTGTTGCTCGACGAGGTCGGAAAGCTGCTCGAAAGAGTGGTGGCTGACCGCCTTGTCGGGCATCTGGTCGGTGTGGGACCGGATCTGGCGGACAACCAGTTCGGTTTCCGTCGTGGGCGCTCCACGGTCGATGCGATCGCACGTGTAAAGGCTCTGGCGGAGGAAGCGGTTTCACGGGGTGAGGTGGTGCTGGCGGTGTCTCTCGACATCGCCAACGCGTTCAACACCTTGCCCTAGAATTGCATAAGGGAGGCACTGCTTTACCATCAGGTGCCGACCTACCTCCGTCGAATCGTCGGGGCGTACCTGACAGCGAGGGCCGTTGTATAACCGGGTTCGAGCGGGTGGTCTCGGCGGGAGATGTCGTGCGGTGTTCCACAGGGTTCGGTTCTCGGCCCGCTCCTGTGGGACATCGGATACGACTGGGTGCTGCGCGGTGTGTACCTTCCCGGCGTTAGCGTAGTTTGCTACGCCGACGACACGCTCATCCTCGCTCGGGGAGCGACGCACCGGCAGGCGGCTGTCCTGGCGACGGCAGGGGTCGCGCATGTCGTGGGTAGGATACGGCGGTTGGGCCTCGAGGTGGCGCTGCACAAATCCGAGGCTCTGTTCTTTTACGGGCCTCGGAACGCGCCGCCGGAGGGGTTCCACATCGTGGTGAGAGGCGTCCGCATCGGCGTCGAGAAATCGATGAGGTATCTGGGCCTCGTCCTCGACGGTCGATGGGCCTTCGGAGAACACTTCCGAAGGTTGGTCCCCAAATTGATGGGCGCGGCCGCAGGGTTGTCGCGGCTGCTACCCAATCTGGGGGGACCAAACGCCTCATGCAGGAGGCTCTTCATGGGGGTCGTGCGGGCGATGGCCCTATATGGGAGCCCCATCTGGGGGCATAACCTGACGGCCCGTAACGCCGCCCTGCTGCGGAGGCCGCAGAGGGTGATGGCCGTCAGGGTCGCGAAAGGGTACCGCACGATCTCCTATGAGGCGGCAAGCCTCCTGGCCGGATCACCGCCCTGGGACCTGGAGGCCAGACTTCTCGCGTCGCTTTACTAGTGGCGCGGGGAGGCTCTGGAGCGGGGCTTTCGGCCTTTGCCGAGAGAGGTGGAGGCGCGGCGGTCGGAGCTCCGCGACGTCCTAAGGGCGGACTGGGGTGAACGGCTTGCGCGACCGAGCGCAGGGCACGCCGCAATAGCGGCGGTAAGTCCAATCCTGGAGGAGTGGCTGGAGCGGCGCCATGGCGCCCTGACCTTCCGGCTGACGCAGGTCCTCACCGGGCATGGATGCTTCGGGAGGTACTTGTGTCGTATAGGCCGGGAGGAGACGTCTTGTTGTCACCACTGCGGTGACGGTCCCGAGGATACGGTGCTGCACACACTCGTGGAGTGCCCAGCTTGGGAGGAGCAGCGCCGGTCGTTAACCGGGGCACTGGGTGTCCAGGTCCTCTCGCTGCCGGAAATGGTTCTGTCCATGGTCCGGAGCGAGGGTGCATGGGAGGCCGCCGTCGCCTTCTGCGAGGCAGTGATGTCCGCGAAGGAGGCGGCGGAACGGGAGAGGGAGCTGGTCTCTCCCCACCCAAACCGCAGGAGACGTCCAGGGCGCCGCCGTAGGGCGCGCACAGACCTCCAGCCACCCTAGGGGGCGGCCTGCGGGCGGTGGACTTGGGCAGTCTGCCGCCCGAGCAGCACAGGTCCGAGGGAGGGGCGTAAGCACCCCGCGCGCCCCCCTCAGTGGAGGGGAGGGCTGTACCATCTAGTCCTCCCCCAAACAGCTGGGGCTCACCTCGCTACGTGGCGGGCCAAGACCTGTCGGTGTCACGGTGAATACTAGCGTGAATCCCGTGGCACCGACACCGGTACGTGGGGAACGTCGTCAGGGGTTTAGTGGGTATGGGGCCGGCCTCACTGGCTCGAGTCCCACACACCCGCGCCCTCTGCCCGGGCGCGGACGGTGCGTAAACGCATTACCCTGAGGTAAAAAAAAAAAAAAAAAAAAAAAAAAGGGAACTACTAGGTAAAATTGAAAAATTCTTAGGGATAGCTTATTTATCGAGGAAGGCTATAGGCTATATAACATCACGCTGCGACCAATAGGAGCAGAGCATAAATGAAAAATGTTGCAAATACGGGGCAAATTCTCTTATGTGAAGCAGACGAAGTTGCGCGGGTCAGCTAGTAATTAATATATGTTTTAGTTATTTGTGTGAATTGTTTTCAAAATGATTCGTACGTAAGCCTTATTTCATCAGGAACAACATCCTGACACTTCCGTCTCTATACATACTGGAGGTAGCTTTGTTTGGCTATAAAAATCCTCAATTATTTCAGCGCATTTCAGATGTTGTGAAGCGAAATAGACGCAACAATAACAGGTTATGTTTACATAGCGCAAAAGCAATCCTGATGGGCAAAAATCTGTTATGTATGGCGCCAAAAGTTTATAATAAAATACCATCTAACATAAAACTGTATAACGGGGAAATGTTTAAAAGTAAATTAAAAAAGCTCTTAATGGAAAAGTGTTATAGTATTAATGATTTTTTGAATGATAATCATTCTAAAATAAATTTAATTTCAATTTCTTTATTTATTTTAACGTTTACGTTTTGACATTATAATTTATTTTGACTCTTATCTGATGACATTTTAAATAAATTAAAGATTTCGCTTTCGACATTCAAAATTATTTATCTGAATGTATTTTAATTATCTAGGCATACTAATGATATTTTAATTTTATTTGTTACATTTATTGACATTATTATTTCGCTTAATTTCTTATCTAAATATGTAATTTGATAATTCATCTATCTCAAATCTCAAAAATCTCATTCTGCGTATATAGAAATACCAATGATTAAATTATGTTCGGGTACTTTGAAATAACGACACTGGAACATTGAGACAACTACCATCTTAGTCTCCCCGTGACCATGGCTGCTGAAAAGCAACCGAAACGTCGGGGAAAGTGTAAACTTAAATATAAATAGTTTTAATAATTTAATTAGCTTAAAATGAGTAAAGTTTAATAGTATCTAGTAATAGTGTAACAGTTTAAAATTTTTGTAATAAAGTGTAAAATAAATAACGCGATAAAATCCGTATATAGTAGTTTAATTTCAATGAATAACATTCGCGTAAACAGAAGACAATTTGATGTATTTATATTTTTTTAAACATGACATTCATACGCCTCCTCATGCAGATTTCGGTGGTACTAATTTAACCTTTTTGTAATCATGTGATACCCAAAATGAATTGAATGAATAAATGATTTATGATTTATGATTTACGTGATTTGCAAATATAATACATCTTATAAGGCCTATTATTTATTATTATAAACATAGGTATGTGCATAATTGCAGATTAATCTTTTTCTTTTAGCTTTAAAAAATATATCTACCGTACTAGGAATGCTTCCTTTGGTACGGGGTACTGTACTAACATTTAAACAAAGGACACAGAGAACACCCATTTTTAGAACAACTGCTTGTAGATAACACCTTTTTTTGTCTTGTGTAGGGATTGAATCCACAACAGTCAACGTAGTGAGAGTGGCGTGGCTACCCATTACTGCTTTGCCATACGAGCCAACAAAGTCAAAAATCTGCACGAACATGTATTCTACCTAT
This sequence comes from Catocala fraxini, assembly GCA_930367265.1. Taxonomy (NCBI): domain Eukaryota; kingdom Metazoa; phylum Arthropoda; class Insecta; order Lepidoptera; family Erebidae; genus Catocala; species Catocala fraxini. The sequence continues at coordinate 24,871,517 of OV884038.1, forward strand.
TGCACTACTGACTTATACCCATCCTAATCAGATAATCAGAAGCGTTCTAGCTTAGAAATAATCCTAATCCTAACTAATATTATAAATGAAAATATGAGTTTGTTTGTTATGCTTTCACGCCTTAACTACTCGACTGATCATCATGGAATGTCTTGTACCTTTTTTTTGTTGCGATGTAGAAACAATATAACAAGAAAAGTTAAAAATAAATGCTTATAAATACAAGTGAGAATCGGCAATCAATTGCCGTAAATCTTAGAGTTCGAAAAAATTGTTCAAGTAATACCAGTAGTAAGTAAAGGTCACATGATACCAAGTGACCTTGAGGTCAGAGGTCCAAGGTCATAGTCATTTCGGGGTATATCGACTATGCTGAGTTGACCGCGATTCTCTAGCTCTTACGGTTCTTGAGTTGAAAGTTGTATAACAGACGGATGGACAAAGCTTTTGTATAAGAGTTTTTTTGGAACTCTAAAAAGCATAATAATATGACAAATATTTTAGGAGTAGGTATGGTTTCAAAGCCCGCGAAAACGATATCAGAACAAAAATAATGTTCCGATTTAATATGAAGCTTCTTCGTTGCTTCTATCGCATTGCACCGATAGTTTTCAACAAAATCCACTAAAATTCTATTGACTCAGCTCACAAAAGTAGCAGTTTGTTGCAAACACCGCTAAAATAGTCCATTTATTATATGTCTTTAAATGATTTTTTGAGATTTACCATTATTTGGTAAAACGTATTTTAGGAAAGACTGACTAAGAAAGTTTATAAGGCTAGTGTGAATGAAACAGTCGCAAGAGAAAGACCTAGGCGAACGTTTCTTGATCAGATCGAAGGCGTTCTGGACAATGCCAGGTTAAGAGCACCTTGAACCGACGGGCGTGTATGAGGAATGTGGTGAAAGTGAATGAAGCCAGAGAAGTGTGTCAGGATCGTAGCAAATGGAAATCCGTAGTTTCTGCCTATCCCTCTGGGAAACAGGCGTGAATCTATGTATGTATGTATGTATGTATGTATTTTAGAGGATTTTGAAATTAAACTACTCATTTATTATCGTTCCTTGTTTTAGTCTTCGATAACAAGCTATCTACGTAGTATTTAATGTTATCGCACTTAGAATACTTTTATCTTTAAATGGCGTACTTAGAGTGGGACTCTGCTTTGTTTAATATGTATTATTATTGTATTGTTTATATAAGTCAAGAGGACTTCACACTGGTATATTAGTCGCATCACCATGTTAATAGCATTTTTTTTCTTATACTATAAGGTAGCGAACAATCATACGGCCCACCTGATGGTAAGTGGTCACCGTAGCCTATGGACGCCTGCAGCACCAGAGGCATCACTTGCGCGTTGCAGACCTTTTAGGAAAGGAAGTGGGAAGGAGAAGGAGCGGGAACGGCGAAAGAGGGTCATTGGGCCTCCGGCACTCTCACTCAGCGAACGAGATACAACAGTAGGAATACTGCTATTTCACGTCGATATTGGAGGGTAGTCCTTCCCCGGTCGAGCCGACCCATTCATGCTGAAATCGGCGAGACTTTACTACTCGAAAATACTAAATATCGTTCAAAGTCAAAATATCTCTATTCATTTAGGTCACAAAGTAACACCCATGAACGTCAAAGTTACACGAACTAAAATATAATACGAATTTACATTTACTTGTTACTGCGTTTATACTGAAGGTGTCTTGAAATTACAAATGCCAGTAACGGTTAATAGCGAATTCAACTGTTGTGCATGGGGTCTCAGTTTACTGATCTTTTTTGAGAAATTCTCTGTAATAGTGCAGAGTATTGAAATGTGTCCGGTGGGTTACAATATGCTTGCCCTCTATTATGTGGGACTCGACAACAGAGCTGGCGAAGTATGGGTATAATACAGGTTTACCTACTATTTTGGGGGTATACAGATCTAAGTCTATGTACGCATGTAGGAAATCATGAGCACATCAATCATCAGCCTGATTTCATACGTGCAAACATATATCATCAACCTAGCCTGAAAAACAAACCTACATGCCAAGTAAACATTTATATAATTTAATAGTATTTAAAAATAATTAAAAGGTAGTGTTTTTAAAATGAGCCTCAATAAATTAATTTATCGTGGTTTACTTTCCTTACATTCAATATTAATTAAAGTGTATCACAATACCAATCAACAACACAACTAAAAAAAAACATATCATTATAAAACAGGTGCGGTCTAACCGCAGAATTGAACACAGCCTGTATGAGCTATAATGATACTAAGGTGTAACACGTAATAAATACATTAGAAAGAACACACACGATCAAGGTTTAGTCAATCACAGTCGCGCCGTGAATCAACACGATGTTCTTCTATTTTATTATTACAATAATAATATTAGTATACTATGTATCAACAAGAAAATATAATTACTTCGCAAAAAGAAAAGTGCCGCATCTGAAACCGAAATTCTTACTTGGCAATTATGGAGATATTATACTTCAGAAGAAATCACTAGCACAAGTTGTTACAGACATATGTAAGCAATTTCCTGACGAGAAATTAATCGGAGCCTACTACGCTACGGAACCAGTCCTGATACCTATGGACCCTGAGATTATTAAGCTAATAGTGACCAAGGACTTTTACTACTTTAGTGGAAGAGAGTTGTCTGAACACAATGATAAGGAGCCAGCAGCGTTAAACCTTTTTGGTACGTATGGAGACAATTGGAAAGTGCTTCGTCAAAATATGTCACCTCTGTTTTCATCAGCCAAAATGAAGAATATGTTCCATTTAATCCAAAAGTGTTCATACAGTTACGAGACAATGCTTGATAAGGAAGTGGCGAAATCTAAGGAGCTAGAAGTCAGAGATTTAACAGCAAGATTTACAATAGAATGTATAGCAGCATGTGCTTTTGGTGTGGATGCAAATACGATGACAGAAGACCCAAAAACAAATTCTTTTTCTAAAATCGCAGCTTCAATAACCGGCAATCCAAAAAATGTATATAAACGGATCTTTCGCTCAGTGTGGCCTGGTATCTTTTATGGCTTAGGGCTCCAAATGTTATCAACTCAAATTCATTTCTTCCATAATCTGATCACTTCTGTGATGAATGGAAGAAACTATCAAGCTTCTGGGCGACATGACTTCGTCGACCTTGTGATGAGTTGGAAACAGAGCAATCACATAATCGGTGACAGCATAAAAAGTCTTAAAACTGGTGAAGTGCACAAAGTTTCTTTGACAGCCGACAATGATCTTCTGGTTGCCCAATGCTTTGTCTTCTTTACTGCTGGGTTTGAAACTTCATCGACCACGTTAAGTTACACTCTTTACGAATTAGCTAAGTACCCAGAGATCCAGTACAAAGTGTTAGAAGAAGTTGATGCGTACATGAGTCGGCATGACAACAAGTTAGTTTACGAGTGTATATCTGAAATGCCGTACCTTGAAGCCGCTATAGATGAGGCTTTGCGTCTTTATCCAGTACTTGGTATGATATCTCGAGAACAAATGGAAGACTATACATTCCCTAATGGCGTACGTACTGAAAAAGGTACGAGAATTCATCTGCCAGTTATGTTCTTGCATCACAACCCAAAATATTACCCGGATCCTGAAGAGTTCCGTCCAGAAAGGTTCCTTGGTGAGGCGAAGAGGAAAATCAATCCCTATACATACATGCCGTTTGGAGAGGGCCCTAGAATTTGCATTGGTAAGTTAATCCATATTATAATCTACATATGTGCATACTAATATTAAAGTGTAACATACAAAGTCAATACATTTCCCTTTTTCATAAACTTTAAGTAAATTGGCTGTCATAGTGCCGCTAGTTGCTGCTTTGTTGCTGGTTCAGTTACGAACAGTAAATTTTCCACGTATTTTTCATAGAATATGTGTAAATAATTAACTATCCGTCGTAAAACGACTCGTATATTAATATAGAAACATGGCTTTAATTATGAACTTGAGTACTAATTACTATATTTTTTGCCTTCTGAGTCCTTTTACAAGAAAGGAACATGATTAATTGCACACACATTATTTATACATACATATTTACGAGTATTTTTTTCCTGATGACAGACGTTAACTCCTTAAGTGTTTTCCTATTTCACTAGAAATTATTAATCATAACCCAGTAGGGGAGTACTTCAAACCCAGGCCCAAAAAAAAGTTCATATAAAGTTTTTATAACTGTATCTCTCTGTCGGTGTCCCTGTGTGTGTGCGTGTGCGTGTGTGTGTGTGTGAGTGTGTGTGTGTGTGTGTGTGTGTGTGTGTGTGCGTGTGTGTGTGCGTGTGTGAGTGTGTGTGCAGTTCAGTTCATTAATGAAACCATGAAGTATAAAACAAAACACATAATATAAGGAAGTCGAGATTCGTTTTTGTATTTTGTGTTTATTTTCCTTATATACAGGTCGTTAATATCATGCTTGGGCAATTACGTAGAATTACGCATGATTGTAGTTTAGTTTTTGCAAATGACTGCCTCGGTCATGCGAAACAAAATTATATTCGACATCGGACGTTGTATAAGATGATGCAAGCTGTGTAGAGAATAATATTTAATGGATTAGTACAAAATTGGAATTAAGATTTCTTTGTATAATGTAAATAAAAGTATATGATTATGTTTTGGAACAATGCATTTTAATTATATTTACATTGATTGTGTAATTAAGCCATTAAAATTTAATTCACCCGCACTTTTACAATTACTTGAACTAGATTTAGCCCGCGATAGCAGCGATAGCTCAGTGGGGAGATCAACAGACTGCAATGCAGAGGGTCTCGGGTTCGAACCCACGTCGCGCACCTCTGACTTTCGGAAGTTATATGACTTTTCGAAATTATGTGCGTATTGATTGACAATAATTATCGCCTGCTCCGTGCCTCGGAGAGCACGTTAAGCCGTCGGTCCCGGCTGCCATGAACATCTGTGGCAGTCGTTATTGGGAGAGTGTCGACACAAAAGATCTTACTAGGTCGAAGTGTCGCCGGTCTGCACTGACTGGCCCCCACATAAGATACATACATAAATAAGTTTTTGAAATGCTTGACGTTTCGAACAAATTGCACTGGCCGTGGTCACAAGATGACTAAACCAGAATCTGCTAATGAACAAAGCTAGTGGAACTTAGCCAAAACGTCAAGCGAAAGCAACGCGAAAGTATAAAAGTAATCATAGAAGATAGGTACCAAAAATATACATTCATGCACAGAATATTTTCGCCCTGTAGATTGCCTCGCTGGCGTATCAGCAGTGAATGCGACTGCTGTGCATAGGCCCTCTATCGTATCGAGATTGTCCCGTTGTAATCGTACAAATAAATACCTACACAACGGGACTTCACTTATTTTAACAACATATTTACAAAATATTGTCTTCTATTTACGCGAATATTATTCATTGAAATTAAACTGCTATATACGGATTTTATCGCGTTGTTTATTTGACACTTTATTACAATGCCAATGATTAAATTATGTTCGGGTACTTTGAAATAACTACACTGGAACATTGAGACAACTGCCATCTTAGTCTCCCCGTGACCATGGCTGTTGAAAAGCAACCGAAACGTCGGGGAAAGTGTAAAAATAAAAATAAATTAAATCTAAATAGTTTAATAATAATTTAATTAGCTTAAAAATTAGTAAAGTGTTAACAATTTTCAAAATTTTGTAATAAAGTGTCAAATAAACAACGCGATAAAATCCGTATATAGCAGTTTAATTTCAATGAACATATTTACAAGTTATACATTACCAAATACTTAGCAGGTACATTTATTTTTCAAACCTCCGGTACTATTTTTACAATCTCATACAGGCCATGAACTCTAGAACAACGGCTTAGCAAGGCCACAACCTCTACTTCTTACCAAACTCACAAAGGTCTTGAGTTCGAATCCCGCCCCGTCCGAAACAGAAAGATATGGTGTTTTTTCTGACAAATTAATTTTTAATAGCAGCCCAGAGTTAGAAAATTAAAGGTGTTGAACTCCTCTGTGCTCTGAAAATCACGTGAAGCCATTAGTCCTGCGCTTGATCGCACCGGGCGTGTCGGATTGAAGTCCCATCGGACCATGACAGTAGAGAATACACAGTCTAAGTTCCTTCCATTTGCACCATCGCCACTGAATTTATTACACAGTGCACAAGTGTTTGTGCACTGTAATAAATGCAGTGCATATAGCCAGTCTCCATTAAGATTGATCGTCGTGATCAAAATTCGATCTGGAGCACCTTTACTTAATTACGTCTTATTTTCCAGGCATGCGTTTCGCCAAGATGCAGATGATGGCTGGTGTTATCACTATGTTGAAAAAGTACAGCCTGGAGCTTGGAGATGGAATGCCGACGAAGCTGGAATTCAAGCCTGAGTCTCTCATCACACATCCAGTTGGAGGAATTAGGTTGAAGTTTATTGAAAGAGATGGGTGGGAGAGCAGGGTGTTTGTACAATAACAGATTTGTTATACAGCTAAAGGTGAATTCACCAACATCAGATATCTTACCTAGGTACTAAATTTAACTTAACGATAGATGTTCTATACAAAATATCTAATAATTTGTAAATATTGGATTACTGCACGGAAAACTGCACAGATGCCGTAGTGGTTTAAGTGGTTGCGTCGCCACTGCCTCTGGGCCAAGCGTTGTGGGTTCCAATCCTTCACGAGACAAAACTTTGTGTAATCCACCAGACCAAGACAAACATCCATGTTCATGCATACAAACGTTTGACTTGTGCGGGAATCGAAACCGAAGCCTTAGGCGTGGCAGTCGGTTACACTAACCACTACGCCATCGAGGCCGACATAATAATAATTTTGTGATAATGAATGTAATATGCAATCTTTTTTTGTTTTTACTTTTTACTCCGAGGGGCGACGGAGAAGTTATGTCGGGCTCACCGGGGGAAAGATATATAATACCGACTAAACCTATCACGATGTTCCGCGACATAACCATAGACGGCGGGGCCTCTTGAATTGCTTTCACATGCAAACGTGACCCCGCCAAGGTTTCGGCCCGCCGTGTGAAACGGCAGGCCACTACATAAGACACTTCCTCTACTGTCCCCTTGTGGGGCAAAGACACGACTCAGAGGCGCGCGTGGGAATATAATTTGCAACCTACTTCAACATCAATTTTTGTAATATTTAACATGCTCAGCATAGAGGTTATTATTGTTGACCAATTTCAAAAAAGCAGGTTATCAATTTTATACAATATATTTTTTATACATGTTCAGGTATAATCGTTTTGTTTATGAGTCGTTTTCAATTATACTTTTTGCAGTGGGTTATTATACTAGGAATTATTTTGCTCAATGTTAATTACAAGCTCATTCCATTTTATTATAATAGCTACAGTAGTTTTCGGTATATAGTGTAATTTTAGCTTAAACTAAAAAAACACAATATTTTAGATGTTTCATTTTACCAGTATGGGACTTAAAAATACATAATAAGAGTAGGCACAATTAGCAATTATTTGCAGCCATTGCATTATTTTTGTTAATATTCTGTGTTTGCTGAATTGCTAGAATAGAAAAGAAGACGTAGCAGGCAAGCAGTCACATTGAGAGTAATGGGTTTGTATCACACACTCTAATCATTCTTGTGATTCGTGTGATGAATATGAAATTATTGCTTTCAACTTGAACGTACATTGAACACGTTATTTGTATATTCGTTAAGGCCTTCACGGCGCAGTGCTAGATCCCTAGAACATTCTATAATAATAAATCAAAATGAAAAAAAAGAGCCCCACTTTCGAACTTGACAATATGCATAAGTTGTTTACCTAAACATTACACATTAAGGTAGAAACGGAATTGTAATTACGTGTGTACCATAATCATTGGCTTAAATTAATATAATATAATAAATCATATTATTATATTATATTAATTTATAATATAATAATATGATTTCTAATAATATTCTGCCATTACACAAACGATGAGCAAACTAATTGTTTAATATTAATGTTAATAAGTGTGACTTGTGATATGGAAAATGTGTTAATAATTAAGTATTATAATAAATTTTACAGAATATACCATATCATTGTCTTCTGTTTACGCAAATGTTATTCATTGAAATTGAACTAGGTACTATATACGGATTTTATCGCGGTATTTATATTATACTTTATTACAAAATTTTGAAACTGTCACACTACTACTAGATACTATCGAACTTTACTAATTTTTAAGCTAATTAATTTATTGAAACTATTAAAACTATTTATATTTAAGTTTACACTTTCCCCGACGTTTCGGTTGCTTTTCAGCAGCCATGGTCACGGGGAGACTAAGATGGTAGTTGTCTCAATGTCCCAGTGTAGTTATTTCAAAGTACTCGTACATAATTTAATCATTGGTGTTTCTATTTACGCAGAATGCAGAATATACCAAACATTTTTATTTTTATCGTACTAACCATTTATTTTAGATAGTACACGTTTCAAATTATTGCGCCAATTATTGCAGGTAATTTGAAGTCTACGTTGTTCGTTGAAGTTCGTTGACCCAGACAAAATAATGAGATAAATACATAAAATTATGCCATTGCCTAACTAAACAGCAGTAACTTAAGCGCTAGTAAATACTTGCATAGCACTATGTCAATGTGAATAAACAATAAATAAATATAAATAAATAAACATACATATGTGTCTTGGCGTTAGTGAAAGGGACTGCTTCGCAGGAGATCTCGGGTTCAAAACACTGAGCGGGTCAAATTATATTGAATTTTATCGTCAAGAAGTTCTAGTAGTTGCTACTCAGAATAACACTACGAATGTTTCAGTCAAACATAAGTGTTATACATCTCTACCTGCCCATTGGGGGTTATGGGAAATGACGCTAGATATAGACACGTGTGTTTGTACTGTTACCAAGGCACAAACATCGTAAGTAATAATGACAGAGTGTAACAACAATGTAAATTCTAGCTTAAACAAGGTGTAACATTACAAAATAATGTATAATATATATTAAAAAAAATAAGTGTTAATATTTGTCATTTAATGTCCTGTGATCTTATGCAAATATTAGTGTCATGGATGTTTGTCATTCCAATAATCATTTATATTATAATATGCTTTAGAAGTTAAGCAAGTTTTAATTTTAACTTTAAATGTATTATCTGGTAATTCTAGAATAGTGCCCGTTCTTCTCATGAGCCCTATACCCTTGCTTTGCTGAACGTGGCAGTAAATGCAAATTCGCAGAAAAATTAGTGTAACTTTGACATTCATAAGTGTACCTTGTAACCTAATCTGAATAAATTTATTTCGAATTTGAATTTGAATTTGACAGTAAACAAAACACATTGTTTTCTCGTCCAATTCTAGTAAATAGAACCGTTTGGGTGATTCCTTCCGTGTACAATATTAGACGATGCACCTCATGAGGACAAAGAATATGTGAATGAAATCTCGTGAGAAATAAAAAGCGAGTACGTACTATATACTATATGTATAATATGTATATATTTACAAAAAAAAAGTATATATGTATATTTATCCATTGTCTAATACCCATAGTACAAGCTCTGCTTAGTTTGGGCTAGATGATGTTGCGTGTATGTCATAGAATATAATATTATTATGATTATATTATTAAATAAATGATGTAGTTGCGTATGCTACGGTAAATGGGGTGACCTTTGACCATGTAGTAAGAGACTTTACGACAGTAAAAAATATTATTATAGAAGCTTATTTCACCGGGACGATACCTTGATTGGTGAGAGGTAATTGTGTTTTTCTGTAAGCAAAATTTAGTTTTCAGGCTCAGTACCATATTTTATTTATTCTCAGACGAATACCCGGCATAGGGCTGAAATAGACCGCTGCATGACATTGTCCAACAATATCCTGCTAGAAACGAAAGTCGTCTACGTAGTCACGACAGACTCTTTGAGCCCTGACGTCCAACCGAGATAGACTCAAACTTTCGTAATATACAGATAGCATCAATATCTGCTACCCAAATAGGCCACCGGTAGACGTTCCTATGCCGAAGCAGCTAGCAGAAACCAGTACTTTATCTATATAACTGCAAACTTGTACTTAACAAACTTGGCAGGAAGAACACAGTCAGACTGATGTGGGTTCCGGGGCATGCAGGGGTGCAGAGCAATGAAGAGGCTGATGAATTAGCCAGAAAGGGCTCCGAGCAACTGTTTGTGGGCCTCGAGCCATTCGTGGGACTCTCTGGGAGCACCGTCAAGGCAGCTTTGAATGCACATGGCAATGATAAACACAGGCTAGAGTGGATGGCCCTTAGGGGTCTGGAACACTCCAAGAAATTCATTGCAAACAGAGCCATAGGCTTCACCCGTAAGTTCTGCGGGTATAACAAGAGCCAAATACGCCTGCTCACAGGAGCGTTCACTGGCCATTTTGGCACCAATAACTTCCAGTGCAGATTGAGATTGGCACGCAATTCGATCTGCAGAGCCTGTGGTGAACAGGACGAATCCATATCGCAGCTACTGTGTGAATGTGACGCGTTGGCCAGATTGAGGATGGGTCTGATGTGATTGGCATACCATGACTCTGCAGACTTCAAGCTTCTCCCTCTGAAGTGTACGCTGCGGCTGATGCAGTACATTTATAAACAGATAGCTAAGGGATAAATCTTGGGGCCGACACAAAAGATCCCACTGGGTCGAAGTGTCGCCGGTCTGTACTGACTGGCCCCCACACAAGATAAGACATATAACTGCAATCTTCTGTTACACCCATCAGCTACCAATAAGGGAGATCCAGATAACCCGTGCCCACACTAGAATTGCTTCGTCTCAGAATATTAGGTTTCAATTCGAAATTCTAGAATTGCTTGTCCCTCTGGAAAAAGTCTTATATACGCTAATAGTTATACCGCACCTGTATTAAACCATTACCTATCTACCACAATTATTTATTAGAAGAAACTCCTAGCAGAAACTAACAGACAGATTGATAAACGACTCGCTGTCTCATTCATTCCTCATCAGAACGTGCCGACTACGTATCAGTATGAAGGCATACATAACTCCAGAACTATTAATAATCAAATCATAAATAAAACCTCCGTGACGAGTGTATGGTTTGCAAAAGAATTCCAAGTTAATTATACGTATCATTATGTCTTGGCCTTGGAGGTACGGCTAGAAAAACAGCGGAGTTTTTCTATCAGATATTGTCTGTGAGATTAGCTGTTAATGTTACATCTGGGATTTTCAATCCACCCTGGCTTAATAGCCTGACTCTCAAATTATGTTGAGTTTGTGACGACCATTACCTTGAATACTATAAACACCATTTATGATATTCAAAGTAATGGTTACGTCGTTGCTTAGCAATCATTAAGTTATAATGATGATGTGTACATTCTTGTTTAAAAAGTAAACTTGAGCACTAGGAATTATTCCTAAATACACTCTAAACAAATATTTGTAGATCACACAAAGTCACCTGTGCCTATCAAATCAGTGGCGAAGTGACCAGTTAAACCCTGTGGTTTTGCGTGAATAGCTCTGTAGCTATCCACGCAGTCATTCAAATTATCTTCGAATGTCAATTCAATCATTTTAACAATAGGGCGCGCAGCACATTTATTTTTATAAAGACTTGGCAATCCATTTCTAAATTAGAATTTCTTATCAGTAAAAACCAAAAACACTCGGCCCGACCCGGGAATCGAAACCAAAACCTATGCACAGCAGTCGTAGTCACTTCCACTGCGCCACTGAGGTTATGCTGTTATCACTTCGTACTAACCCTTGAATTTGAAGAGTGCATTCGATATTATTAATTATAGGAAGAAACGGCACTTCCTTGCTCGATTAGTTATAATTATGAATACTTCAAGAATTTGCTTACTTAACTTAATCATATTTTCAATAGCAGTGCAGTAAGAACCCTGGAGAAGTGACCATTGATCACCCACGCAGAGGTCGCCAAATCGATCCGCTAAGACGCTCCTACGATTTCCCTAAGTTATTTGGTTATTAGATAATTCATTTATCGCCCACTTATGAGGTAGGAAAACTTTACGTAATAATCTACTTGTCTCAAAATCCATCATACTTGCAATGATGTGTGTTAAAATGTGTGTATAAATATGACGTCGGTCCCGGCTGCCATGAACGTGTATGGCAGTCGTTATTGGGAACGTCAGTACCCTCTAATATCCTGATACTAGTCTAGCCTTAGGGTATCGTTAGTCTTCGGGTTGTGGAGGTCAGGTGGCAGCCGCTCTGTGTAAAAACTAATATCCTGCCAAAATCCGGTTAGACTAAAAAAGCCGACTCCAAGTGACTTGGGAATAATAAAGGCTAGGGAGAAGACTAACCTAAAATTTTTTAATACTTTATCATACATTTATCGTTTTATTCCTAGTAGAATAACTACTAGGTATGAAACTTACGACTATGCCAGCTGCTTGCACAATCTCAGCGAAGAATTTTCTATAATTTTGGAAATGTATCAGGCTTATAGATTCACACTATATATAACCTTGCGAAATGTGAATTGCCGAAATAATTCAAAGCGCCTGATCAAACACATATAGCAATAACGCACTGGTGTATATTTCTCATGAAACAAACATCATTTTCTGTCATACTACTAATGCAAACAAGTATGTCACCTGTCTGATAATAAGCGATTATCAATGAAACGAATCCTTAAAAAAAGAAGTCACTGTGCTTCTTGCGTGCGACAAATATTACTGGTACAGTCGGCGACGTCATTAAACATTTCCGAAATGCTAAAGTGCTCTGTCATATGCAATAAAATTTATGAGTAGGAGAGCCTCGCTGATTTCAGCATGAATGGGCTTGACCGGGGAAGTACTACCCTCTCACAGAATATCGACGTGAAATAGCAGTATTCCTACTGTTGTGTTGCGTTTGGTGAATGAGAGTGGCGGAGGCCCAATCACCCTCTTTTCCCCTTCCCGCTCCTTCTCCTTCCCACTTCCTTTTTTTCCTAAACGGTCGGCAACGCGCAAGTGATGCCTCTTGTGTTGCAGGCGTCTATAGGCTACGGTGACCACTTACTATCAGGTGGGCCGTATGCTTGTTTGCCACATTAGAGGTATAAAAAAAATATTGTAGCAAGCCCTTTTCTTCTACTGCAGTAGTAGTAGCGCGGTTAAAAGATAGTTATTTTAATCACAATTAATTCATTATCATCGTTTCAACCGTAAGATACAGCTGGGGTAGGCCGACAAGGTGGACTGATAACCTGCTAAAGGTCGCGGAAAGCGGTTTGATAGGGGCAGCCTAAGATCGGTCTGGGTGGAAGACTTTGGGGTAAGCCTATGTCCAGCAGTGGACAAATAATTACGAAAAAAAAATTTCCTTTCTAAAATACTGTTACCGTTTTCTTTAACGTCTAGTTACTTATTTTCCGAAAGCCTGAAAACGTTCCCACTCCAAAGATACACCCAAGACAGTTTTGTTTCGAATTTTTACTACTGCTGCAAAATAAAAAGATACTTTTCTAATCCTGATGTTCGTATTGGACTGAAATTTTACGTTGAAGCAACAATCCCGCTATGCTCTACCTCTTATAACATACAATATATTGAAACTGCAAGAACGTGTTTATGAAAGCTTATTAGAACACACTAAGAGTGTTCAAAAAGTTTCTTATTCTCTGGCCGAACGTTAATAAATAGTCCACGTATCTCATCCCCCCACTTAATTCCCCGTAGATTGAATAGCGCGGGATTTCACGCGTGAGGCGCCTACATAAGTAACTTACCTGGAGGTTGCTTCAACACTTTCTTTCAGAACATACAAAAGGTTTCGTAACGGTGATCAATAATGGATAAATACTGTGCTTGATATACAGTTTTAAATAGAAGTGACACAGTGGTGATCAAGCTGATTGATTGGTCCGCATCATAAAGTCACGTCCCAGGTCAATCTACCTAAGCTAGCGTTTCGCAATTATCACCGCGCAGAATTCGAACTATTCGAAAATGCCTCGATTCTGTATTCGAATGCCGAGTGTCATTTTATACATTGTCACTGATTGTTACCATTTAAATACTAACTGAATAGTTAAATTATAGTTCACATATATAATATTATTTTGTCTTTTACTAAAGTTGATCGTGATGATCGCGCTATAATCTAATCCTTCACGCTGGTTCATGGCAGGCTGGTAAACTTCTCATATCTTCAAGAACACTATGGAAAATCTAGACATGCAAGTTTCATTTAATTTTAATTTCACAGTAGTAAGACCGTTGAACCACGCAGAAGTCATTTTTGTCGTTACATGCTTATTTTCATTACTTCTAGCTATAACGGAAAATAATGTTGTAGTTCTCGGCGATTTGAAATATCTCCGTATCCGGTCTGGATCGGCACCCAGCACATATGAAGATAACTGATGATCGATGGTTTTAATATAATATACCATAGACAAAAACTGTGCAACTTTTTTTTTGTCTGAGATTATTTTATTCTTCTCAACCAAATGTTACTCTCAGTAAGACATTATTGAAGGCTTAAGTATCATTTTTATATTAACTATAAAATATATATTAACTTAGGTATCAATCTGCATACAAACATAAAAGCAAAAGATATATACATCTGCAGTACATAAAATTCTCGAAAAACGACAAACAATACAGGCCGGTTGGATGAGCTAGTATTTAACAAACATCTGGCATTTCAGCAATTTTTTTCGCGCGCCTTTACGGCGTACGGCGGATTTTCTTTACGATAGTAATAATCATAACACAGGCATATACAGAAAAAATATATTGTTTGTAACATACACGGAGTTTAAGTAAGAACGCGAAACATTTTCTTTGTGAAAGTCTGCAAAGAAATTTAATCTGTAACAGTGTTTGAAGTTCTCTTAAGGCGGCTTGTTGGTTTGTTATAATATCACCGGTTGGTTTACTCGGAACATTTATCATTGTATTTGTCTTTGTATTACGTAGTATTTATGATAGTCGATCTTCTTGACATGATTTCATTCGAAAATGATATAATACGGTGACATATTTGTTGATACTTCGCTGTTATTAAACTCATGTGTGAAAAAACTCTTTTGGATGCAGAGCGGTGATGATAATGCAACTGCTCGATTATAATATCCTCGCAAATTACATTCATCCAGTATTTAGATGACAATCCATTTTAAAAAGCACTCTTTACTTTACGTCTTTAAGACTGCGCCGAGCGTAAGACGCGGTTGGACTGAATGACAGAGCTCGATATTCAAATCGGCGCGCGGCCGCCATAGTAAAATTGTATGGAGGATTTGAAGTGCTTTTTTGATAAATATGTATCTTTATTGTTAACCAATAACTTAAATATTTGGGATGAACAAATTGTAATATAACTATTTATATTTCGTTTAAGCTGAAAAATAAAAAATAAAAGTCACGTAATACGAGTTTACGTTTTTGCATTTTTTGTGAAAATTTACGTAATTTTGTAGACGAAAATATTAATTATTTTAAGTTTTTTACACGGAGTAATTGTAAACACATTCATTGTTATGGTAAATGTATATTTTATATTTGTAGTAAATAAAAAGTATTGATTTTATCAACTTAACTGTGACCGCCTGTTTTGGCACATTTCGCTCGGCGCAGTCTTAAGCTTCAGTGAATATCTACAAAAGAAGCAGTAACCTCAAACATTTCACAATTACCTTAGTGGTATCTTTATTCTCTTCTTCTTCTTCTTCTTCTAATCTTTATTCTGAGTAACGACAAAAGCCCGTTCTAGAATGTTATTAAAATATAACGCCGCCTTAGTACAATACAGTGCATTTTGTGAGATCGAATAATTACAAGCTAGTAAGAATATGGTAAAAAAGCAGCGATAGCCTAGTGGGAAACCGTTGGACTGCCACGCAGAGGTCTCAAGTTCAAACCCAAGGCGCGCATCTCTGACCTTTCGAAGTTATACGCGTATTAAATAGTTAATTATCGCTTGCTTTACCGGTGAAGGAAAACATCGTGAGGAAGCCTGCATGTTTGAGAGTTTTCAATAATGTTCTCGAGATATGTGAAGTCTACCAACTCGCACTGAGCCAGCGTGGTTAGCCAGCTATGGCCTAATCCTTTTCACACTGAGAAGAGGTCCGTGCCCAGCAGTGGGACAGTTTATATAGGGCTGACATTATTATATGTATATATAAGAATATGGTATATTGAGGTTTGCTGTACATTTATGAGATGCTTTACCCGTATTATTATACTCGCAAACATGTATGATTCTTAAAGACGGCAGAACGGAGTCTGGAATCGTGTCCGATAGATGACGAAATGAAATAATATCAGCTCTGTTTAAGAACCTCTACTCAGTGTGACTTTGCACGCTGAAAAGTTAGATCATAGATTTTCACGCGTACCCAGTGCATGATGGCAGACTTCTCATATATTCAAGAACATCATGTAAACCTCTTAGACATGTAGGATTCTTTACAAGGTATATTGAATGTCTGAGAGTTTTACCTAATCTGAACTTTACATAACAGTTTCACATAAAAAACACAGTGATGTTGAATTCATTGTTAAAATGGGCGATAATTAACTATTCAATACGCATATAATTTCAAAAAATTGACTTCTGTGCAAATTTATATATGTGGTATTAAACAGAAGATAACAACTTACTTTAGATTTCCAGTAACAAAACTCTTTTATGGTGTCCTAAAAAATTATAACAAACAATCCAAATATTTGTGAAGCTCTCTTCAATTTTACGATATCAAAGACCCTAGTTCTCTTTCGAAGTCTTCAAATCAACTTAAAACACCAAAGCGAACTGTAAACAAGTATTCTGGTTGTAAAATGTCCCCTTTCGTTCGACACTTGGACAATTTCGGCGTCGGCAACTTTTCGAATAAAAATATACACGCTTGGAGCCGTCCAATCGTTGCAACTTCGAATTGAGTAGAAGGAAGATATTCAGAAAGTTCTTTGTAAAACCTAAGTGGATTTCCTCCGACTTTATTAGTTTTGAAATAGGGTATTCTGCACTTTTATGTTGTGGAAAGATGTCGTACTAAGACTTAAATTGAGGTTTACTGGTAATAAGTTACCTTTAGATCTTGTTTTTTGTCAGTGGAGCTGCTAATGTAACACACAAATGATAACCATGGTGGTTTTGTTTTTAAGGAAATTCCCGCACTAGTATTAATTCCTATGTCGCGGACTTGACAAACATTCAAACAACAGACACCAGAGACAACCATAGTCAAAAGAACTATTTGTAGATCACATAATTTTTTGTCTTGTTTAGGAGTTGAACCCTCATCACTTGGCGTAGTGGTACCGGCAAAACGAGCATTTAAACGACTACCCTACTACGCCATGCGTATTGCTTTGCAAGTTACATCAACAATACCAGAAGGGCTATATGCTTGTATGCAATATAGGCTCGGTTGAAAGAAGTTTGTGAAATTAAACTGAAAACAGTCTCAGAATCACGAAAATATACAAAACAAATTCTTTCTAAAATTAACCCTCGAGGCACTTAACATTTATAACTCGGCAAGTCAACAAGGGACAGAATTTGTTGACCAAACTTATCACGCAGGAGGGGAATGGAAAGTTGTTCACTTCGGTCCAAGACCTTCGGAAGGGCATCCATATCCATTAAAACTTAGATTAGCGGCCAAACCTTTGACCTTTGTATATATTATAAAGATGTTAGTGGACGCACGCGGCTTGGCCCCTAATCTGAATAAGTCTGTAAATGTGTAAGTTTTGGCGTTTAGATTTATGTACGTTGCTTTATAATGTCTGAAATGCAGAACGAACGTGGATAAAATTTGGTATGCAGGCTTGAAAAGACTTTGAACTGAGTTAACGCGTTGGTTACTTTCATCGGGCAAATTGTTTAGATTTTTATAAAGTAATGGATATTATGATTCGTGATAAAAAAAAGAAATGCTAGATAGTGCTGTTACGACTTATAACCGACATCTATTATTTGGATGCCCTGAAGTGAAAATTTGCGTAAATAAATATTGAAATTATAATGTTAGTATTTGTTTCATTTTTCTAGTTTTATTATTGTTCTATTCTTTTATATTGTATTTTTTTATTTCTTCATATTTTGTGAGTGCTCTTTTGTATGCCAAAATAAATATCTTTCTTTCTTTCTTTCTTTCTTTTCTTTCTTCTTTCTTTCTTTTCTTTTCTATTTTTGCAGCAGCGATAGCACCTCTGAATTTTCAAAGTATTAAATAGTTAATTATCGTCGCTTTAACGGTGAAGGGAAACATTTTGAGGAAACTGACATTACTGAGCTCTTCATAAAGTTCTCGAAGATATGTGAAGTCTACCAACTGGCTCTGGAGCAGCATGATGAACTATGGCCTAACCTTTTTCACACTGAGAAGAAGCCCGAGCGTAGTAGTCGGACAGGTTTTATATAGGGCTGATATGATTACAACTATTTCGATGCTTGAAAACGTCGCATTATTTTATTAAGCCTTTTTGTCTTAAATAAAGGACGAACAAATTCAAATACGATATATTAGTTAGATTTTCGGTATGAAGGATTAATGGGTTTAAGTTTATAGTTGAAGCTTTTGTTTTATATACTGTACGAGCTATCGTAAAATTTTGTGTAGCAATCGTAGTATGGAAAAATATAGGCTTAATCCTACGCTTCAGTTTGATTTGTGATCGGATGGCAGGGGATGAAAGTGCTTTTTATTTGCTTTTAAAAATGTACCTATATTCTTTTTTGCTTAGATAAATAAACGAATTCAATATGTAACATTTTTATTTTACAATGGGTATTATTTGTTTTATTATAGTCTACACGAATAGGTAAACATAATTGATAAATATATCAAAAGTAAGAATTGGAGTTTTAGACTGGATTATTTTAAAGTTATCAGTTCAACGACTTAAACAAAAATTTGTTAATTACCTTTCTTTCCTCCACCAAGGCAAGAGTTCAGCCAAATTAAGTTTATCTAAAGATCTTACGCTCAGGTTGTGGAATGAACTCCCTGCCGAGGTTTTCCCACAAGACTACAGGTTCTTCAAAAAGGGTGTTACAGGGTTAGCAACGCGCAAGTGATGCCTCTGGTGATGCAGGCGTCCATAGGCAACGGTGACCACTTACCATCATTTACAAACAATTTTTTTTTAAACATCCTCAACAAAAAACACGAAAACCAAAAACAATATATTGTTTTTTGTTTTCGTGTTTTTTTTAGCCTCTTTTTACTATTCATAAGGGAATTTGTATGCCCTAAATCTATAGGTTTAGAGCATACAAATTCCCTTATGAATAGTAAATTCGCTCAGGTTGTGGAATGAACTCCCTGCCGAGGTTTTCCCACAAGACTACAGGTTCTTCAAAAAGGGTGTTACAGGGTTAGCAACGCGCAAGTGATGCCTTTGGTGATGCAGGCGTCCATAGGCAACGGTGACCACTTACCATCATTTACAAACAATTTTTTTTTAATCATCCTCAACAAAAACACGAAAACCAAAAATAATATATTGTTTTTTGTTTTCGTGTTTTTTTAGCCTCTTTTTACTATTCATAAGGGAATTTGTATGCCCTAAATCTATAGGTTTAGAGCATACAAATTCCTTTATGAATAGTAAAATTGCTTGAACTTAAACCATCTATATTAGATTTGCCAATTACAAGAACAACGAAAACCAACCTTCGCTACCAAGCTTTATGTTCCGAAACAAATAAATTCCATTGATTGGTAAACAAATGATCGCTTATCCATATACAATTCAATTCAAATCAGGACGGTCGGTACAATGCGGGTCACCACCGACGCAGCTTCATTAAAAGTTAGATTGGGACCGCGGCCGCGTGATTGGCAGCACCCTGTTGGACAACTCCTGGTGTTTTTGTTGGATCGCGTCGGGATTAAAGATATCAGATATGGATATTACATGGGTTGGCACTCTAAATTTTACTTTTACTGTTTGCTAATTTGAATTTTAATTAGATAAACACGTACGCCAGCTCATATCAGAAAGAGATAAAACGTTGAATGCTGTTGATTGCGAAACTTTGTACAAACAATAGGTACCTATGGATCGATTCCAACCATAAAGAAACTACCCTTGAGTATGTTATTTTATTCTATAAAAGGTGAGAAATAATTATACAGCTTGCCTCGTAAACGGTGATGGTAACTTTACCACCAAGCCTGCAATTCCAGGAATATCATTCGCATGTCGTCGACATTTATAAAAGAAATTAAAGCCCATTCGTTCCATTTCAACCCATCTTACCTAGGTATATGGGCCTCAGGCATTCTTACTTACCTGGGAAAATCAATAACTGTGCTACTACTCTTACAAGAAGTTGGTAATTCTCATAGCGAGCTGGCTAACGTGTACTATTGCCAAACAATTGGTAGTGCCATCATTCTGCTGCGATCCTCTGTAGGGTAAATGGAGGAACCTAATTGCATAGATAATCTGCTACAATTTAGTGGCGATTCTTTTATGCATTATGTCTCTTACTGCAAAAGACAAACATAGACAGTTAATATCCCATTTGATCAAATTTAAATCAATTTTATATTAAACAAAGAAGCTTCTATTAAAAATTGATGATTGCGAAATCGAGAAAATATTTAGAGCCATTCAATTTTCTATAAGATTTTCTTTCAACGAAAACTAATAATTTATCAATAGGCACGTAATTTGTAAATAATAGGCCGGGATTATATATCAAATGGATATCTCTAGGAGTTTGTTATCTGTTTGTGGCATCAGACGGGGCTTCGTTAACAGCTGGTCTTATAGTTCAAGCACCTTCGCTAATAGTTGGAATTTAGTTAGGAAGCTTGCTAACTATGGTGTAAAAATACGTGGAGTCCGTAGATATTTTCGTTGAGATTTAGTTTTTCATTAGTCATTGTATTCACATAAATATGTAGATTTTACGTAAATATAATAGATAGTATAGAGAGAGTATTGTATCTTGTGTTTCTCAAAAAAAGGCGGATACCTACATCACAATATATTATAATTTACATTACTAATTTTACACTTTCCCCAACGTTTCAGTTGCTGCTTTTCAGCACGTCGGGAAAGTGTAAAATTAAATCCAAATAGTTTTATAATTTAAATAGCTTAAATAGAAGAAAACAGTAACTAGTAAAATTGTTTAACAATAGTAGTTTAAAGTTTAAAAATTATGTAATAATAGTGTTTTATAAAAAAATAAACAACGCGATAAAATCCGTATAAATTTGTTGAATTTTAATGGAATCCACTATAGTTATTCCGAGTCTGAGTATTCTTTGTGTCGATTGTTTCCCCGCAATACAGAACGAAAACCTAATGAATGAATTGTCTTTTTAAAAAGAATAAGGAACAGTCTTCTTTTAGTCTCTTTCATCTCCTACTCCTCCTAATGTTACAGCTATGATAATTGCTTACCGGGCAGAACGAATGCTTGTATATTTGGTGTACAAATTAATAGGCAGCGACTAGATTGTATTTCCTTCTACTATCAGATGGGCTGCTGAATTGTCTGCCACCAATATTTACAAAATAAAACAGTTTAATACCATTCGTAATTTGCACTATCAATGCTACCGGGGTCATCCGTGACGCCGAACAATTTTTCCATTGTTTCTGATACTTAGACAAGTTGCAGTCTAGTGTTCATAGACCCTAAATATTTGTTTCTATACAAATATTGTTTATTAATATTCGACAGTAGTTTATCTGAGACTTCGTAGACTAAGTTTTCTCATAGGCTAACAAAAGCCCAATGTTGAGCTTAATATAGATCGGCATTAATAATTGAAAAATGAAAAGTATAATTATTTCTGGCTTCTTTGTGGTACAAAATTGTTGTGTGTGTGTGTGTGTGTGTGTGTGTGTGTTTGTGTGTGTGTGTGTGTGTGTGTGTGTGTGTGTGTGCGTGTGTGTGTGTGTGCGTGTGCGTGTGCGTGTGCGTTATTCTTTTTTAACAATTTGTTATACAGGAGTGGAGACATTTGTTTAAAATGCCTTCAAGTGGAAGTGGTTCTAACGTAGGGAATTGGACATTTTTGTAATTTTTCGATAATAAGCCTTAAGTTTGGATTCAACAACATATATTATATTCTTTTAATATAAATACGTTACATAATATATGCATGCAATATATGTATATGAGCAGCGATAGCTCAGTGGGGAGACCAACAGACTGCAATGCAGAGGGTCTCAGGTTCGAACCCACGTCGCGCACCTCTCACTTTCGGAAGTTATATGACTTTTCGAAATTATGTGCGCATTGATTGACAATTATCGCCTGCTCCGTGCCTCGGAGAGCACGCTAAGCCGTCGGTCCCGGCTACCATGAACATCTATGGCAGTCGTTATGGGAGAGTGTCGACACAAAAGATCCCACTGGGTCGAAGTGTCACCGGTCTGCACTGACTGGCCTCCACATAAGATACATACATACATCTTATTTAATTACATAATATATGTATAGATACACGACAGCTTATGCTGCTATGCTATTACATTCATAGATTTGTTATTACCCTGGCTTCTATAGATATTTATTGCTATTTTTATGTTAATCTAGCTTATGCCATAGATTCGCACACAACACCGGCATGAAAAGATTACTTTGTATTAATCCAAGTCATAGACCAAGTTTTACCCAAATCCCATCAAATATCTATAATATTGTCTTCTGTTTACGCGAATGTTATTCATTGAAATTAAACTACTATATACGGATTTTATCGCGTTGTTTATTTTACACTTTATTACATAATTTAGAAACTATTACACTACTACTAGATACTATTAAACTTTACTAATTTTAAGCTAATTAAATTATTAAAACTATTTATATTTAAGTTTACACTTTCCCCGACGTTTCGGTTGCTTTTCAGCAGCCATGGTCACGGGGAGACTAAGACGGTAGCTGTCTCAATGTTCCAGTGTCGTTATTTCAAAGTACCCTAACATAATTTAAGCATTGGTGTTTCTATTTACGCGGAATGAGCTCAGAGTATCATGAAGTTTAGCTGTGGTTTGCTTCTTCTTGGTTTTGACTATTTGAATTACTGGATCCCAAGCTGGTGGTACATTCCAACCATCTTCTCTATTGAAATTAGGATGTTTTTTGATTTCAATAGCCTCGCGAAGCATCCTTGGAAGGAATCTGTGTTCTTTAGCGAGAATCTGTGGTTTGTCAAATCTCAGGTAGTGGTTGGTCCCCTGTTCCACATGTTCACACACAGCAGACTTCAACGAGCGTTGGTGTTTTACATCAGCTATGTGTTCTTTCATGCGGGTGCCTATGCTTCTCTTGGTTTGACCAATGTATGAGAGTCCGCAGTCACAATCTATTTTATAGACCCTTGCATTACAAGATTTGTAAAGTTTAACAGTATCTAGTAGTAGTGTAGTAGTTTCTAAATTATGTAATAAAGTGTAAAATAAACAACGCGATAAATCCGTATATAGTAGTTTAATTTCAACCCATCAAATATCTTCAGAAAATTTCATATTTATTATTTTATCAGAATGATATAATAGCTCGCTACGTATTAGAAGGCTTTCAAATTTGTCTACTGAGAGGGAGACTAATGAGATTAACGCCCTTTTCGTTTAAGAGCTAGTATATAAATCTGCGAATGAACAGGTCCCTGGTTTGTATCAAGGGGCTGGCCAGCAAACAGTTGTTGGGATTTTTAGAGAACAAAATTTGCCAAAGCTATGGAGCTACCGTAGCTTATGGACGCTTGTAACACCAGAGTCATCATTTGCCGACCCTTTAGGAAAGGAAGTGGGAAGGAGAAGGAGCGGGAAGGGGGAAAGAGGGTGTTTGGGCCTCCGGTACTCTCACTCACCGAACGAAACAACAGTAGGAATACTGCTATTTCACGTCGATATTCTGTGAGAGGGTAGGTCTTCCCCGGTGCAGATGGCTAATCTCTAGAGCGATGGGCCGCCCTAACTGAAATTGAGACTTTATTATCTTTCATTGTCATCCATTTTCATAACAGGTTGCCACGTTTGAAAGCAAATACTATGTATGTTGACTTAATTTTTTTAATACCTTCTTCGGTAGACAGCAATAGGTTGACTTCCATTTCGTAAACCTACACATTTCTATGACCTATGGGAGACGTATAAACCTCTCCCTTTGAGTACATACTGTCGTGAAATTATGCCCCAATGGTGTATCCACAAAACCAAATATCGTCCACGAAACAAGAAGATAAAAAATATAATTACCAGCGTAGTAAAAGCACGTACAATATTTAAGTGTACAAATAAACTGGAATGATAAGTGTGTGGCCATAAAGTAAGCGTGTAGTCCGGTCACGTGGTCACTCGCCCGCCGTTTATAGCGCACAGTAATGACTGGATAAAACTGGAATGGGCCGGTTTATTATGGACTCCTAAGCTCGTACATGTATGTACGCAATTCCACTGGAATTGCATTAACTAGCGTCTACCATCAAATTAAAAAGTCATGACGCGCGTAAGTTGTTTTTTAAGGCTCGCTGAACAGAAATGGCGCACGCACAATTTAATTCGAAATTGGAATGTCCAATTCGAAATTCAAATATTCGATTGTTATTCGAATGTTAACCAGTAACAACGAATGAGCACAGTTGCATTCCAAATTCAAACATTCGATTCGAAATTCAAATATTCGATACGATATTCCGTCACTCTCATAATCTGATGAGACGACAATCGCACACGACTGGAGAGAGATCAGGTGCAGGACCAATAGTTTTTACGTGCTTACCGTTGCCGGGCAGTATGCAATACCACCAGCTTCCTAAATCCGCCCTAATATTAAAGTTTCTTATTAAAATCCTAATAACATTTTGTCAGCTGTTGAATCCGAGATACGAAACCGAGACCTCGTGTACAGCTGTCGAAAGAACACACAAGATACATAACACAGTCAATCGTGTGGTTCCGGGGTCGACACCCCGGAACCACACGATTGACTGTGTTATCGTAAACTTTTATCACGATACCAAATAAATCAAATATATTTTTTAAAGCATTATACGTAACATAATAATAGTAAAATATTTTAAAACGCGAGTTCGTATTTAATTTCTGAACGTTTTCTTATTCTGTATATATATTTATACAACTTCTTCTCCCTAGCCTTTATTATTCCCAAGTCACTTGGGGTCGGCTTTTCTGTTCTAACCAGATTTGACTGGATATCAGTTTTTACACGGAGCGGCTGCCATCTGACCTCCGCAACCCGAAGGCTAACGATACCCTAAGGCTAGACCAGTGTCAGGATATTATAGAGCACTGACTTCCCAATAACGACTGCCATAGATGTTCATGGCAGCCGGGACCGACGGCATAACGTGCTCTCCGAGGCACGGAACAGGCGATAATTGTCAATCAATACGCACATAATTGCGAAAAGTCATATAACTTCCGGAAGTCAGAGGTGCGCAACGTGGGTTCGAACCCGAGACCCTCTGCATTGCAGTCTATTGGTCTTGCCACAGAGCTATCGCTGCTATATATATATATATACAACCTTTCAGTAAAATATTTTTTTATGTTGGCACTACACAGTGCAGTAACGTAGGCAGTGCTGCCAACAGTATAATACATATTAATGTCGCGAGACAGGAAAAGGCCATTGCTCACTTCCACTTCCCTAATGATGTTTGTTTTATTATATTTTCGTATACATCTACTGTATATGGTAACAAATTATTGTTTTAGATTTGAATTCCTTAAGAGCAAGTTAGAATAGGTTTTTTAACAATTATGCCATAAGGCACTTAGGCTTTCTTTCCTAGACTGTTACGTACCTCTGTGTCGAGTCCGTCTCCCCTCTAGGGGGGACAGTAGGGATAATTTGTGAGAAGTGCCTATAGGGTATGTATGTATCTTATGTGGGGGCCAGTCAATGCAAACCGGTGACACTTCGACCCAGTGGGATCTTTTGTGTCGACACTCTCCCAATAACGACTGGGATAGATGTTCATTGCAGCCGGGACCGACGGCTTAACGTGCTCTCCGAGGCACGGAGCAGGCAATAATTGTCAATCAATACGCACATAATTTCGAAAAGTCATATAACTTCCGAAAGTCAGAGGTGCGCGACGTGGTTTCGAACCCGAGACCCTCTGCATTGCAGTCTGTTGGTCTCCCCACTGAGCTACCGCTGCCTATAGGCTAGGTCTTTCGCGTAGTGGCCTGCCGTTTCATACGGCGAGCCGAAACCTCGACGGGGTCGCGACCGCATGTGCAAATGATTCGCGCGGCCCCGTCGATAATGGTTTTGTCGAGGAACTCCATGGTAGGTTTAGTCGGTATTCCGGGAGGTCCTTTTACATCGTTTCAACATCTTGCTTTTACCCCCGCGAGTCTGGCATAACCCCTCCGCTCGCCACCGCGGGTGGTATGCATCATGCAATCCTCGACGTTAAAAAAAAATTCTGTTACGTACCTAGGCGTTTGCTATATTTTGCTGGCTATGGTTTCAGGTGCACAATAAATACTATAATAGAAGGCAAGTCTATGTCTGCATATCTGGCACAACACTAAATACAACAAGTGAGAATCGGCAATGAATTGCCTTAAATCTTAGAGTTCGAAAAAATGGTTCAAGTAATATGCAAAGGTCACGTGATAACACATGGTCAGAGGTCAAAGGTCATATTCGTTTCGGAGGTATATCGACTATGCTGAGTCAAATGGCGTTGACCGCGAGTCTCTAGCTCTTACGGTTCTTGAGTTGAAAGTTGTATAACAGACAGACGGACGGACGGACAAAGCTGTTGTATAAGTCTTTTCGAATTCTAATAAGCACTATAATAATTTTTCCGAACCTGCAATCGAATCTGAGAAAAACCAGCATTCGCATTCATTACCGCTGCAAGACCATGGCAGCTTAACTAGTTTTTAAATGACTACACCTGTACTACTCCTTGATTCTTGAGGAACTTACAAACATTCAAACAACGGACACAAAGAACATCCTGACTCGGAAACACTATTTGTGGATCACACCATTTCTGTCCTATGTGGGTTACAAACATTTAGCGCACTCGCAGTAGCGAGACGACCTTTAACCTGTCAAGTCTAAAAATAATCAAAAACATATTGCGACTGGCCGGTACGTCGCTGCAACTCAATTGCTTAAGGCCCGGGCCCTATTTTCAATAAACTAGTCGTTTCAGCTACGGACAGTAAAATAATGACATGCATACTGTACATAGAATATGTACATACATACGTAGATTCACATCTGTTTCCCAGAGTGGTAGGCAGAGACTACGGATTTCCAATTGCTACGATCCTGACACACTTCTCTGGCTTCATTCACTTTCATCACATTCCTCATACACGCCCGTCGGTTCAAGGTGCTCTTAACCTGGCCTTTGTGCAGAACGCTTCCGATCTGATCAAGAAACGTTCGCCTAGGTCTTCCTCTTGCGACTGTTCCATTCACACTAGCCTTATAAACTTTTTTAGTTAGTCTTTCCTCGTCCATTCTTTCTACATGCCGAAACCAGCTTAACGTACCCTTTTCTATTCTTGTCACCATATCCACTTTCATGCCGCATCTCTCTTTAATCACACTACACTGTCTATAAGTAAAAATAATAATATTCTATCACATACACACAACACCATCTTGCCCAAACTAAGCAGAGCTTGTATTATGGGTACTAGACAATGGATAAAAATACATATATACTTTTTTTTGTAAATGTATATATATTATACATAGTAACAATCAGACCAAGACAAACATCCATGTTCATGTACACAAATGTATGACTTGTGCGGGAATCGAATCCGCGACCTTAGGCGTGGTAGTCGGTTACACTAACTATTTCGCCATCGAGGTCGTAAACGACGTTTTGTTAAATATAGGCACTGGGCCTAAAACAACTACACCATCCGGGCAATCGCTGTTTTAATTTACCAGTTTATTTACCATCAACAAACCTTAATTTGCTCCTAGTCTGTTTGTTTCAGCGAATAATCAATCTTCAAGGGATATTACAAGTCGATCTAGGAATATTTACAAAGTATATCGCCAAAGCTTATCTTAAGAAAAACTAGGAAGCTAATTTCCGCTTTTATATTAATCTTTAAGATGGTGAAAGTTTTATCAGTGTATTTTCTGTTATACACACCGCTGTGTATCTTTGGAAGGGTAAGCAGAAGTGGTTTATAACTATACTTGGTTTATTATAAATCGCTCTTCTATATACATATTATATAAAACTCTTCCGTTACTGAGTGACTGACAGACAACGCACAGCCAAAACTACTGAACGCAAGAAGCTGAAATTTGGCATGTATGTTCCTTGGAGAGTGTAAGGGAGCACTAGGAGAGGATTTTTGAAAATTCCACCCTGAAGGGGTGAAAGGGGTGAAACCTGATATTCACACGGGAACGGAACTTACGCGGGTGAAACCGCGGGAAAACTACTAGTGATATATATTTACGAAAAATTCAAGACTGCATTGCAGACTATAGACAATTTTATCACTGTATAGTTTTCAGCTGCCTGACTCTTCCCAAGTCAGGCAAAGCGCCAAACTTTTCCTATCTGGCAGAATAAATATACAACTAATCTATATAAAGAAGAATGATTTAAATTTTCGTTTGTAATGAAAAGCCTCTGAATGTATTGATGGGTTAAAAATAATCTTTATCCATTACAAATGACTTCTC
The DNA here is from genome assembly GCA_930367265.1 of Catocala fraxini. Taxonomy (NCBI): domain Eukaryota; kingdom Metazoa; phylum Arthropoda; class Insecta; order Lepidoptera; family Erebidae; genus Catocala; species Catocala fraxini. The sequence continues at coordinate 24,900,216 of OV884038.1, forward strand.
AAGAACCAGTAACATAGTCTACATAATCTTTATGATTAATTGATTACTGATCCGCTAGCGTGATTCTAGCGGATTAGTAATCATAAAGGTGAGTAAAACCGCGTGGTAAAGCTAGTCTGGTATAAAAATAAGGGTATCTATTAAATAGACCTCACCTCTGACTTTAGGAAGTTATATGACTTTTCGAAATTATGTGCGTATTGATTGACAAATATTGCCTGCTCCGTGCCTCGGAGAGCACGTTAAGCCGTCGGTCCCGGCTGCCATGAACATCTATGGCAGTCGTTATTGGGAGAGTGTCGACACAAAAGATCCCACTGGGTCGAAGTGTCGCTGGTCTGCACTGACTGGCCCCCACATAAGATACATCTATTAAATAATACAGACTATTGCGACTCGATATACTCACAAAGCCAAGGGTTGGAGATCTAGACTACCCTTATCAGGGAAATACTCGGTACCATCGCAAATAGGTATAATCAATACCATATACATACTTCCAAAACTTTTGTAGTTTCGTTATCTAACAGTCTAGCAAAAACATCCGGCCGAGGAATTTAATTCTACATTGTAATTAAGGTTGTCAATCCTAGGGCTACACGAAGATTAGACTATATTAAATAAAACTATTTTATACAAATTTCATCGCAGCTCATTTAATTTACAACTTTTACTATTATTTTACAGAAAAACTTATATTTACTCGGAGCGCTTTAAAAAATCTTTTCACTTCAAGATCGAGACGAAGACCATCATAGTCTTTCCTTGACCACAGCTGCTGAAAGCAGACACAACGTCAGAGAAGATAATAAATATGATTAGTTATCCAAAATATTATTAATATTACATTTCGGCTACTTTAATATTACGTTTGAGATGAATATCTCCTTTGCCTTCCCGTAAACATGGCTGCTGAAAAGAAGTCGGAACGTTGAAGAAAATTTAAAGACAAATAAGTCATGCTCACTAAAATGTCATTGCTTGTGGTGTCGTCATGGACCGGGTCGATCCCTTCCCTTTAATATGGTGAAGGGGGCGATGGCTGGCCCATGCGTCTTACTCGTGAACGGGTGCTACTTGTGGTGACTGGTCGACCTTGGTATCGTGGAATTCGACGATTTACTTACTACATTTTTATTTAAACAGTTAGATTAAACTACGGACTACAATCATGCCTTGCCTTGATTATTAATGCTCATGTAAGTGGATGCTCCTATTTACCATACTGCTGCTTTAGAGGCTACCATCAAATTTTATTAAATGCTTGAGTATGTTCAGTAATAGTTCATGGAGAAATGGTTACAGCACCTTACAGCTCTTATGATTTGTAAACAAAAACTTGGCGCTTAAAAAGAGTGACCATGAGTTTCTTGCCCGTTCTTCTCATGAGCCCTACACCCTTGCTTTGCTGAACGTGGCAGTAAATGTAAATTCGCAGAAAAAATTTGTGTAACTTTGACATTCATAAGTGTTACCTTGTAACCTAATCTGAATAAATTTATTTTGAATTTTAATTTGAATTTGTCATCCAAAATATTATTAAAATAATAAAATCACTACTAATATCTTACTTGCGCAATTGTATTAGGTACCGACTATTAAGATTGCACAAGGAACAATATTTCTTGTTCCTCATAGCACCTCCTTAAGCCTTTCCCAGTCCCTTAATAGACATACTCGCTCACTGGCTTATGAGTAAAGGAAACCATCATAAGGCAACTTAGTCTGAGAATTCTTCATAATGTTCTGAAATATATATTTTTAAATAGGGCTGGTATTTAATTAGCATCAGATATTCTGGTTAACTATCGCTTGCTTTAACGGTGACGGAAAACATCGTGAGGAAACCTGCATGTCAGAGAGTTTTCCATAATTTTCTCCAAGACATGTGAGGTATGCCAACCCGCACTGGGCCAGCGTGGTAAACTATGACCCAGCCTGTCTTACACTGAGAAGAGGCCGGTGCCCAGCAGTTGGACAGTTTATATACAAGGCTGATATTATTATATTCTCGTTAATCCTTTTTGTAGTTGGCAACCCTAACCGTGACCTTTTTAGAACACGATAAGGTCATTAACATATGAGTTCGTTGACCCTTTACTTATTATTTTATACCTGGGGAGATTACCTAATGTTCAACAAAATCCAACGAATATATTATTGTTCCGTGAGTTATTGTTCCGTTGGGGTTGCTTATCAGTTCATTCGTCCAATCATTATCTTGATTTGGAAGTGGTGAAAGTATATTACAAACAGGAAATTTATGAGTCCGTTTATTTTATTTCTAGCCTTTTTAGTTTTAAATATAGTGTTAGGGTCAGGTAACCTTAAAAACATAAAGAATTAGGGGGAAGCCAGCTCCACGGAAGCAGATTGAGGTAATGCTTTTCTTTATACAACGTGTAACTTAAGGACTTGGTTTTATGGTAGTGCCTGAAATAGTCTTAAATTATGAGAGACTAATATCGGAAGGTAATCCTAACTAATATAATAAATGTGAATGTGAGTTTGTTTGTTCATATGTTTATATGCTACGCTTTCACGCTTTAACAGAAAAAATTGCTGTTATTTACCTAACCTACATTTACGCGAGCAAAACCGCGGGCAAGTCAGTTTAAAAATAGTTTTGAATAACCTTTCGAACCTCTATACAAGCATGGCCCCACTAAAGTAACATAGATGGTATCTTAATGTAAGCGGTTACCATAGTCTAAAATCAAATCAATTATTACATATATTTGGATGAATATGGTAGTACAAAGACCTTATAAAATAATTGGAAATATATCATACTTTACCTTCTCCAAGGTAAAGGAATTTAAGATGGAATGTGAAAGGTAGGTATATGAGTATTGGGAATTCTTATTTATTGGTCGAAACGGTATTAGTACTCTTACACAGGCTTCTTGTTAGAAGATGGTACTGTTTCACCAGGGCGACAGCTTCGTGCCGTTTCCTTCTAAGTTAAAAATCAGCCTTTGTCAAAAGTTTGATGACCTGCGTGAAAAATCAGCCATTGTCAAAAGTTCAATGACCTTCCTCATAAATTAAATTTAATGCAACACCCCATCCCTAAAGTCACCAAGCCTCACCAAGAATCCTAGTTGTACATCAAAACAACAACACATATCTCATCGCATCATAAATGAATACCAAAATATGACGTCATGCAATAGTTTACCTACCCCTCCGGGAAACAGCCAGTCGTTCATCTGATAAATAAAATATTTACCAAACAATACAAGCAAGTCCCAATAATCCTATTTTCTATGGCATCACATTATTATGAAACCTTGGGGGAGTATATTACGTACGGACAGTATACAAGGCTTAACATCAATCACTGGAGTGACGTCATAGCGGCCACAATACACTTTATGAGGCAACATAAAAATGGGATGGAATAAAATGTATTGAAAAATGTTGACGGGATGAGCGCTTGGGAATTTAGGGTAGATAATATTATGTTTATATTTACTAGATTTTAACCGCGGTTTTGCTCACATTAATCAAAATTTTGTCAATTAATGTCTTTCCCTTGGCAACAATTTCTTTTTTAGATTAAAGGTCTTCCATGGTATTTTTGTATTTCTGACAATGAGTATGCGAAATTTTATGGTTACCTAATGGTCGAGTAGTTAAGGCGTGAAAGTGTAATAAACAAACAAACATACTTTGCATATTTTATTATTTAGTTAGGGTTCTTTTTACATATGTACAAATATGTATGTTTTCGTGCTTGTCTTATTTGGTATACAAAATATATAGATATACAAATTCATACTTCAAAAACGATAGTATTGATGAATAGAATTGTTGACCCCAACATTTATTTTTTGTAGTAGTCATGATGATTTGACGATTCCGCATAGACGAAAAAGTTCAGCTCACTTTCAACAGATGGCGCTATATACAACAAGCGCAAATGACGTCATACAATTCTAAATCGCACAAGTAACATTTACACAGCGACTGAGTATATATACAAGATTCCGAAATCAGCCTGATCGGAGGATCCTCCCTTTGTGTTGGAGGGACATCGCACCCTGTTCGTCCACATTAGTGACTCCGACGTGATCATTCGGCACTCGACGCCATTAGAAGCAACCTTCAAGGAGCAGATCAGCAGCAGCAAACATCGTCACCTCTCTCACACAGCACTTCTCCAGATGAGCAGTAATCAAGTCGCAGCCAGCCAGCATCACCGGCATCAACAGGGACCACCACACGCCTGCAGCGAACACGCAACCTGGTCTTTCCTACAGCCTTACCAGCGTCACGGCTCAACCCACTACACATACCGTCCACGCAAGCAGGGCACTTCACTTGCCGTCAACGCAGCAGTCAGCTACGACGCAGCAACTACGCAGCATCAACCCCTACTTACTGTGGGACACACTGCAACGCAACAGCCCCGACTCATTGGGGCACACGCACTGCTCACCGCAGTTAGACTTGACATACTGAGACCCAGCGGCATACAGTACAACGCACTGGAACTAGCGGCATCTTCCACTGGCACTGGCTACGCTCTTCAGCAGTATCGACAACTGTCTCATCAAAAACTGATCGATCTTCGGTCTTGGGAGAGAAAAGTGTGGCGACTCCGCACATACAAAGAAGTTTAGCCTACTTTCAACAGATGGCGCTATATATAACAAGCGCAAATGACGTCATACAATTCTGAATCGTACAAGTATTATTTACACCGCGACTGAGTATATATACAAGATTCCGAAATCAGCCTGATCGGAGGATCCTCCCTTTGTGTTGGAGGGACATCGCACCCTGTTCGTCCACATTAGTGACTCCGACGTGATCATTCGGCACTCGACGCCATTAGAAGCAACCTTCAAGGAGCAGATCAGCAGCAGCAAACATCGTCACCTCTCTCACACAGCACTTCTCCAGATGAGCAGTAATCAAGTCGCAGCCAGCCAGCATCACCGGCATCAACAGGGACCACCACACGCCTGCAGCGAACACGCAACCTGGTCTTTCCTACAGCCTTACCAGCGTCACGGCTCAACCCACTACACATACCGTCCACGCAAGCAGGGCACTTCACTTGCCGTCAACGCAGCAGCCAGCTACGACGCAGCAACTACGCAGCATCAACCCCTACTTACTGTGGGACACACTGCAACGCAACAGCCCCGACTCATTGGGGCACACGCACTGCTCACCGCAGTTAGACTTGACATACTGAGACCCAGCGGCATACAGTACAACGCACTGGAACTAGCGGCATCTTCCACTGGCACTGGCTACGCTCTTCAGCAGTATCGACAACTGTCTCATCAAAAACTGATCGATCTTCGGTCTTGGGAGAGAAAAGTGTGGCGACTCCGCACATACAAAGAAGTTTAGCCTACTTTCAACAGATGGCGCTATATATAACAAGCGCAAATGACATCATACAATTCTGAATCGTACAAGTATTATTTACACCGTGACTAAGTATATGTATGTATATACAAGCTCCCGACATCAACCGTCGGGCCGCGACCCGCCAGGCACGTTCACCCAGCCTGGTCGGAGGATCTTCCCTTTGTGTTGATAAAATGATAAACAATTCTACTCACATTTAAGAGAATTTTACGCCCTTTTATTAACCTCTGAGTCTTCTTCGAAGAGGTTAATGAAAACACCATGTAGATCTGTCTATTAGTGACAGATTGGTGTTAGTGTCAGGCATAACTCTGGAACCACCGGACCGATTGACTTGTAAATTAGTGTGCAGACACCTTGGAGTCATACCTCGGTCGAATTTGAATATGGGTCCTATGGGTCAAAAGACCTCCGAGATATAGGGGTCACAAGGTCACATGTATTTTAAAAAGCAAAATATTGACTTGTAACTTGGTGTACAGACACGTTGGGGTCATACCTCGGTCGAATTTGAATATGGGTCCTATGGGTCAAAAGACCTCCGAGATATAAGGGTCACAAGGTCACATGTATTTTAAATGGCAAAATGGCTTCATTTATATGCAGAGTGGTGGTGTGCTGATTCGAGTTGGTTGCTGTAAAGTAATGAAAAGAAATGACCTCTAGTCATTTCTTTTCATTACTTTTACATTTAAGACGAAGATGTTGAATCCTGGGTTTTAACAACCATTTTGTTTACTATCGCATAAATGAGTAATCATTTTATAATCAGATAATAATTCAAAAGTGATATGTTATTTTGTGTACTTCTTATTGTTTTTCATATAAATGCATCTACCATTTTTTATTGCTAAATTGTAATTGTTGCTTTGTTCTGTTGTTGTATGCCAATTATATATTAGTAGCCTGAGCAGCAATAGCTGTGGGGAGACCAACAGACTGCAATACAAAGAGTCTCGGGTTCGAACCTACGTCGCGCACCTCTGACATTCGGAAGTTATATGACTTTACGAAATTATGTGCGTATTGATTAACAATTATCGCCTGCTCCGTGCCTCGGAGAGCACGTTAAGCCGGTCGCGTCGGCCAGTCGGTCTCGGCTGCCATGAACATCTATGGCAATCGTTATTGAGAGAGTGTCGACACAAAAGATCCCACTGGGTCGAAGTGTCGCCGGTTTGCACTGACTGGCCCCCACATAAGATAAGATGTATTATAAGTACCTAGTGAAATTCAAATACAACTTTACAATTGTTTATAAAAAATTATGAAATGTTAAAATACATGTTTTAATGTAAAATATTTTGATTAGATCCTGAAATTTTGTTAATATGTTTTTTAATTATTTTTTGTTATTGTAAAATTTGCACGCCAGGTTTTGGCAAACATAGTGGACTGAAACACGAATTCCAACTCGGTATTTGCCTACGTTTACAAATAAATATACATATGATTAATTGATCTAAAAAATTAATCAACAGATTTACAGACAGGTTTACAGATTTTATCGCACTTTATTTTAATAACACAATTTTATAATATTGTTATAACATTAACTATTTAAATTTACGATTGCCTTGTCTATTCGGTTGACCTTTCACTTCTATTTTCATGGAGAGATCAAATATTTCATTCATATTATGATTTTGAAGGGACTTACGTTAGTCATAGAATCAATCACGATTAGACCTTAAAATATGACTTTATGTTTCACCCTATACATTGCATTTAATTATACTTAAAAATTTACCATATTCCTATCCTAATCCTAAGTAAACGAATACTACAGTAACTAAAAGACTGAAGAAATCTTTTATCCAACAACTTTGAAAGTGTAAAGTTATGAAATAATTCTGTAGAGAACAAACAAAATATGTTATTGTAGTAAGCACAAAGCAGCCAGCTTGTGCTAACTTTTAACAGTGTAGAGCTGGCAGGCACTCGGTGCAAACATCTAATTTTATGTACTTAACAACTGCGTGTCGCGTTAAGTCTAGTATAAAATTCGACTAGTAGGGCACGTAATAAATACAAGTTTTATTCAACATATTGTTACGTGCTGGGTTCGACGGATAAGAATATAAACAATATTACCGACTAAAACACGTTTCATTCAAACACACAATTAAATTTAAAACACAACAAACACTATACCACACTTTTTCACTGTAATTGCTTCGAACTCCGTAGTATTTTCGCTTCCATTCGCTTCGATGAACACTTGATCGCTTACGATTGTAAACTGCCTTGGCGGTGCGCGTGCGCCCTATTTATACGCGGGTAAAGCGCTTCTAGAGCTTTCTAGCAACGCCACTCCCGGTACGTAAACAGTACGATGATTCGAGAAAGTACCAGCGTCTTCTCTACGATTCTCGTAAGCATACCTACTACGTAGTTCCGTAAGATGTCAATAGATGGCGGTGTAAATTATTAGACAGAACTGCCGAGTCTTTCCCACAATGCCGAGAGATGTCACTGGGCGTAACAATATTTTAGGTAATTAAATAGCTTTGATATCTATACTAATATTATAGAGACTTGTATTTTTGTTTTTTTTGTTTTTATACCTCCAAGGTGGTAAAGAGTCATACGGCCCACCTGGTGCCCAAGTCTGCTATTACAATAGTGTCAGAATGGTCTATCATTGATTTCATAATTGTTGATTTTGACAAGTTTGGTAATCTACTAATATAATGGCGTCATTATGACTTTCCGATGGTCAACTACTGACCCTCCATTGAAAAATGGCATAGAATGGTAATCTTGTACATAATGAGTAAGACAAATGAATGACTGACGTATGCGGTAATCTGCTATTTTGACAGTTCCTTTGATCAAATTGCTTTTAACACAAATAAATAATATGTAAAAATATATATAAACGAAATCTAACATGAATAAATGTTCAAATTTCGTAGTCGTTTTTCAAAAATCTCTTCTACTAACGGGTTTTATAATAATGGCAAAACAACATGTCATTCTAACACAATCTTATTACGAGACCATTGACCGACCAATGATCGACAATTATGAATTTAGCAGATTACGAACTTTTAGCAAAATGACAATGGTATTGCAGTTACGTCGTGTCGGAATGACGAATTTATAAAAATAGCAGACTTGGGCCCCTGATTGTAAGTGGTCACCGTTATGGACACCTGCAACACCAGAGGCATCACTTGCGCGTTGGCAACCGTTTAGGAAAGAAAAAAAAAATGGGAAGTAGGAAGAGCGGGAACGGAGAAAGTGGGTGATTTGGCCACCGGCACTCTCACTCACCGATCGAAACACAATAGTAGGAATACTGCTATTTCACTTCGATATTCTGTGACTGTTTATTTATTTGTTTGTTAACTCAAAAACGAATCCACTGATTTTTTAAATTCTTTCAACATTAGAAAGCTATATTATCACCGAGCAACGTACGCTATATTTTATTTAAAATAACGTACTGTTAGTAACATAAACTAACCTAACAAAATTGTTGGGAAGAGATGTTCTCTCTTTTCAATAATTTTATTACATTGGACTTCCACCAAGTAACGCCAAGTAACAAAGAGTAGCGATAGCTCAGTGGGGAGACCAACAGACTGCAATACAGAGGGTTTCGGGTTCGAACCCACGTCGCGCACCCTGACTTTCGGAAGTTATATAACTTTTCGAAATTATGTGCGTATTGATTGACAATTATCACCTGCTCCGTGCCTCGGAGAGCACGTTAAGCTGTCGGTCCCGACTGCCATGAACATCTTTGGTAGTCGTTATTGGGAGAGTGTCGATACAAAAGATCCCACTGGGTCGAAGTGTCGCCGGTCTGCACTGACTGGCCCCCACATAAGATAAGATAAGTAACGCCTACTACGATTCAATAAAAACTAATCTAACCTACTTGTACGCAAGCAAAGCTGCGGGCGAAAGCTCGTATTGGTATATTATTGTGAAGATTGTAAGCTATGATGGCCTCGATGGCGTAGTGGTTAGTGTAACCAACTGCCACGCCTGAGGTCGTGGGTTCGATTCCCGCACAAGTCAAACATTTGTGTGGATGAACAAAGATGTTTGTCTTGATCTGGGTGTTTCTGTGTATAATATATATGTATTTACAAAAAAAGTATATAATGTATGTTTATCCATTGTCTAGTACCCATAGTACAAGCTCTGCTTAGTTTGGGCTAGATGGTGTTATGTGTATGTATATAATATTATTATTATATATTTACTGTAAAACGTATAGTAATTACATTTTTACGAGGTTACTTCGCAGCAAATTTTTATCGAGTAATTTATTTAATATGTTTTGGTAACAATACTTGAACTTGTATATGTTAACGAGGATCCGAATTTTAAAAGGATTGAATGAGTTCTTTTTAAACTTAACCTTAAACTGTCGCAATTCTGGACACGGGGCTTTTTCTCAATATGATAATGTTTAGACCTTAGTCCACAACGCTGGCCCAGTGCGGGATGGCAGAGTTCACACATCTTCAAGAACATTATAGAAAACTCTTAGAGAGTTTTTAAACTGGACAGATATTATTAAAAAATAGACTGGCATCATATACTCATAATTTGTATCATATAATATGTCTACATTCAAAACGAACAGCTGCGTTTTACCGTCATCGACTTTTACATAAATAAAAATGAACTTAAAATAAAATAAAGAAAGCGTACTGTAATAAATAATTTTCTACAGCACACGTGTTGAAAAGAGCTCTGTCGGGCAAAACGCGTTTTGAAATAGTGCATGTGAATGTAAGCACCTACGTTACGTTCTGAAATATAACAACTGTGCGAAATGAAAATACATAAGAACGAGATGGGTGTGAAAACCCAGGATTCTACCTCTTCGTCTTGATGTGACCTTATTTCAATTATATTTAAACATTTACTTAAGTTAATGTTGTATATAATTATATAGTACGTACATGTTTTAATAATAAATAATTAACGTACTTTTCAATCATTGCCGCCCTTGAACATCATGGCCCACTGCTACCTTCTGCTGAGCATGATGCCCACAGTTGGGCCTCATGTCCACTTTTGTGCATCTTGCCCACTGTTAGGCGTCATACCAACTATTAGGCATTATGCCCACTGTTGGGCATTATGCCCACTGTTGGGCATTATGCCCACTGTTGGGCACTCTGTCCACTGTTGGGCATTATGGCCATTGTTGGGTATCATGTCCATTGTTGGGCATCGTGTCCACTGTTGGGCATGTTGTGTTACAAAACTCAGCACAAGACAAAATTCGACAGCAAACATCAGCAACCAACTCGAATCAGCACACCACCACTCTGCATATAAATGAAGCCATTTTGCCATTTAAAATACATGTGACCTTGTGACCCCTGTATCTCGGGGTCTTTTGACCCATAGGGCCCATATTCAAACGCAACCGGGGGATGACCCCAAGGTGTCTGCACACCAAGTTAAAAGTCAATCGGTCCAGTGGTTATGCCGGTCACTAACAGACAGACACACAGACCCACATAGTGTTTTCATTAACCTCTTCGAAGATGACTCAGAGGTCAATAATAGCACATACTTGTGTATTGTTTGTTTGTGTGTATTGTATATACTTAACATATATTTCAGCATGAACGGGCCGGCTCGACCGGGGAAGGACTACCCTCTCACAGAATATCGACGTGAAATAGAAGTATTCCTACTGTTGTGTTTCGTTCGGTGAGTGAGGCTGCCGGAGGCCCAATCACCCTCTTTCCCCCTTCCCGCTCCTTCTCCTTCCCACTTCCTTTCCTAAAGGGACAGTAACGCGCAAGTAATGCCTCTGGTGATGCAGGCGTCCATAGGCTACGGTGACCACTTAGCATCAGGTAGCCTACGAATGTTTGCAAACGCAGTTGTATAAAAAAAAATCCACATCGTTGTTCCGTGTCTTGGTGTTCTTTGTGTCCGTTGTTTAAATGTTTGTAAACTGCTCCGTGACACAGGATTTTCCGGATTCATAACTGGTGCAGGATATGTTTAAAAAAAAACAACTGTAAGAAAAGTATTCCATAAAAAAAACGCCCCACGACTTGCACAGTGACACTATAATAATAATTAGTCGTAGGCGTCATTATTTCTTATTAATCAAGTTTAAGATTACTTAATTGTCTTGTTTAGTAAACAAATGTAGCACTAGTAGCTAAGTACAATACATAAAGACCCATATATATGTATTGTCTTTCTTGAACCAGCCTGTACGTAAGGTCTTGAGGTCAATTCCTAGGTTGGTCAATGTATTATTACGTTTTCCTGCTAATGCATTCCCAGTGGCAGCACAGGATCTGGAACTATGCCAATACGGGAATAGGCTCGCTCACTATAACTTGGAAACTAAAACTATAGTTTGCAAGATGTGGGTGTAAACAACTTCTGACTATCAATTCAAATTCAAATTCAAAATAAATTTATGGAGATTAGGTTACAAGGTAACACTTATGAATGTCAAATATCCTTCCGGGGATATAGGATATATGTATATATGCTAAGCATAGCTGAAAGGAAATACTGTTGAAGTGGTACGTATAAGTTTAAAGTTCGATACCATGGTAGGAAATTTCTAATAAGTATTTGATGGGTATAAAATAGTTAGTACATTGCTCAGTTTTTTGGTAAAGACAAACATCGTTGAATATCATATTCTCGAGGTTCTTTTTTATGCTACCAAAGTAAAACAAACAGGTATATGGCCAACCTGATGGTAAGTGGTCACCGTAGCCTATGGACGCCTGCAACACCAGAGGCATCACTTGCGCGTTGCCTATCCTGTAAAAACTAACGCCCTTGATGATGTATGAAGTCTGACAACGCTAACATATTATTAAAATGTAAAAGTGTAGTACAGATCAACCATCGACATATTTATATTTTAACTCAAAAGGAAATAGTTCGTTTTTAATGACTGTGCCCTATGTAATAATTCATTACTTTACAAACATTCATACAATCCAGACTCGGAGCAACCATCTGTGGATCATACATTTCTTTTGTCCGGTATGGTATTTGAACTCACAACACTGAACGTAATGGCAGTGGCGATGCGACCAGGTAAACCAATGCGCCAACCGTGCAGTTAAGTTTACTACGTCTGAACGACTCTAAACCTAAAATAGACTGAAATATATATATATACTTACATCTAATTATATTATAATAATACAGCGTGTAACAGAGAGGTGTGGTCATATTTTAAAGCTGTAATATATATCTGATAAATAACCTGTGTGCCCTATTCCCGGATCAAAAAAACAATTTTAAATAATATCACTATCCACATAGCTCATGGTCATTTTCGGGATCACAGAGATCCTCCGAGTCAGCTGTTTGTGTTATTTCGTTATTTTGTCAACAAGAATATGTGATTTTGATAAATCGATAAAAAGAAAATGCTGTATCTTAGTGAAAATAATGTATATGGATTTCGTTGTCGCGGTTTTCCATTGTTATGTGATGCTTAAATATGACCACACCTTTCTGTTACACGCTGTATAATGATAATATTCTATCACATACATACAGCACCATCTAGCCCAAACTAAGCAGAGCTTGTACTATGGGTACTAGACAACGGATAAACATACATATATACTTTTTTTGTAAATACATACATATCTATATGTCGGAGACAGTCATTAGTATGGTTACGAAACGCGGCACGTTAGTGAAGATGTGGCAGCACTGTTGCGATGACGTCAACACGCAGCCAACTTCGCGTGTTACGACGGAGCCTACTTAAATGGAGGTGCCCTATATTCGACGGGGAATCATTTTACCGTCGGCGAGTGCGGACCTCCTCGCTAGGAACTGTCATTCATTTCGTGCAAGACATTCGTGTTAATTTATTGTAAAGACAATAAAAGTGATCAGTGTGCATTTATTATTTCACATTGCTCGATCACCCTATTGTACGCCCGCATTATGTCTATCGATGGGGTTACTGAAAGCACTCCATATTCAACATATATATTAATACGTGAAGCAAAAACTTTGTACCCCTTTTTACGAAAATTGCGCGGACGGAGGAGAATGACATTTATCACAGTTAAAGTTGATATGGAGAAGGAGGGACGAATCCTAATATTTTTATAAAATATGCATTAGAAATACATTAAATTAATGAAAAATCACTACACGCACACAACCATGCATTTGACACACGCAGTCCAATCGCGTTCGTAGTATTTCGGCATTGTTCGTCTGACGTCGTACAATTCTTTGTAACTATGGTTATGATTTTTATGTAATAAAGAAAAAAAGAAAACAAAGTAGCAAGCTTAAGAATATCGTCCATGAAAGAGTATAGTTAAGTAGAGCAGCAATAGCTCAGTGGGGAGACCAACAGACTGCAATGCAGAGGGTCTCGGGTTCGCACCCACGTCGCGCACCTCTGACTTTCTGTATAGCCTTGGTGAAATCTAAATGAAATGTGAATATAAGGGTCAAACTATAGACAATAAAACCTTAATAACGATCAAACTTAAAATTTAATCAATTATGGTCGAATTTTGACCACCAGGCGACCGATATACATCCATTTTAAGCCAACTATATTCAAGCTCACACTTAATAGAGGTAGACCGATATATGTCTACCAAACTTTGCATGTAACAGCACAGCCTGTCAGTTTACCGTCACTGACAGTCTCTGTGCTGTTACAGACAAGTCCAAGAAAATAATTCTTGGCCTGACTTGGTAAACAACCCTGGCACCTTCCAACCATAAACTTGACCGGAACCCAAGGCCACGGTACAACCAAGGCCAATGTTAAACTAATGTGAGTTTTTTATATAAAACGAAAAATGTTAAGTATTTTACCGAACAATATCACGGGCTGCCACTAGTATAGCTCGGGAGAGCAATTCCCAATAAATCACACTTGGTGCTTCATAGCGTGCAATATTTTTGGCGCAAAAGCTCGGCTATATATTTCTGAAATGCGAACTCTCCAATGAAATTGTACGTTATTTCTATTCTAATGTGAATAAAAGATATATACATTGCATTTTTAAAGTTTATGTTTTATTATGAAAGTAAACTGTTTTGGTTGAAATGGTTAATGAGTTGGCATTAAAATACTGCATGCTGCTTTTGTCGTCGTTTATTTTAATCTTAGGCGTTATAACGTTCGTAAATAGATTATTTACATATTATTTAAGACTATTTAGCATAGCGACATAGCTTTCCGTATAGCCAAGCTGAAGTGGCAGCGGGCAGGGCACATAGCGCGCAGAACCGATGGCCGTTGGGATAGAAAGGTCTGGAGTGGCGACCACGCACCGGAACACGCAGCAGGGCTATGCCTCGCAAAAAGTGGACCGATGAACTGGTAAGGGTCGTGGAAAGCAGTTGGATATGGGTGGCCCAGGACCGCTCTGTGTGAAAACCTTGGGGGAGGCCTATGTCGAGCAGTGGACGTCTTTTGGTTGAGATGATGATGATTTATATAATAAACAAGTGAGAATCGGCAATGAATTGTCGTAAATCTTAGAGTTCGAAAAAATGGTTCAAGTAAAATGCAAAGGTCACGTGATACCACGCGACCTTTGATTATATAAATTTTAAATTCTAAATTTTAGACTTTACCTATCAGATACCATTCTGCGGAACCTACCAGGCGAGTCAAGAGTACACATCAACAAGATCACTATAACTATTTAATCAACATGACAGTGCCATCTAGCGGCACCACATCGAACATACTGTACGAACCTGGCATTCGATGTCAACCTATTCCTTGCCACAGCATCCGCATCACGACACATTTCATAAAATATTAAAGAGCGAGAATTAAAACAATACTATCAAATATAAAACTGTTACTTACTTCGCCCGTTCACACAACCGTAAGATTAAGGCCCTCTCACGGTGATTTGTATTACCTAAACTTACCACTGACCTAAATGTAATTAGCTTAGTAAACCCACTAGTACTTTGACGTTCATAAGTGTTACTTTGTACCCGAAATAAATAGATTATTTTTGATTTTAACTTTAATGCGATCATTTCTCTTTATTACTTTTTTTAGAGTCATCCTCCACACTAGTTTTTATTCCTATGCCGAGGGAGACTTTAGAGTAATTCAAACAACAGACGCAAAAAACAACTGCTTGTGGTTCACAAAAATGTTGTTTTGTGTGGGAACCGAGCTTACACATCACATAAGAATTGGCGAGGCAAACACTTACACCACAACGCCATCAGTACAGTCTTTGTTAACAGATGGTACGGATAAGGTTTATCCAAATAGTGTTATCGCCATTATTTACTATATAAGAGCAACTTATTACTAAGACATTAAACGCCGAAACATTCTGTTGACACAAATTATTATAAGATTGGGTAGGGTTGAGTTGGGTGGTAAACATCGACCGGTGAATTTTCAGTTCACACGAATTGTTGTTTAAGCCGGGAGCTGGGACTACTGATCTTAATTTCAAAGGCTACAAGTATTTAAATATGTTATTGTTACAGATTGTTTTACTGTTGAAAACTGACAGCGTAACTGTTATTGTCTAGGTTGAAGAATATCACCTCGGGTGCCTTTAAGGAGTTTGTCTCAAGCGATGTTCGCTATAGAAGTCTAAATTTCAAATCAATGTTTGGTATCATAGTTGTCAGAGCAGCGATAGCTCAGTGGGGAGACCAACAGACTGCAATGCAGAGGGTCTCGGGTCAGGGTCGGGTCACGTCGCGTACCTCTGACTTTCGAAAGTTATATGACTTTTCGAAATTATGTGCGTATTGATTGACAATTATTGCCTGCTCCGTGCCTCGGAGAGCACGTTAAGCCGTCGGTCCCGGCTGCCATGAACATTTGTGGCAGTCGTTATTGGGAGAGTGTCGACACAAAAGATCCCACTGGGTCGAAGTGTCGCCGGTCTGCACTGACTGGCCCCCACATAAGATAAGATAAGATCATAGTTGTCAAATATACGTATACTACCTATATTTGACAACTATGATAAGTAACAAATGTAATTAATATATAATTATTTCGATTATAGAAGCTGTGCAAATTAAACCATTGCTGAGAGCAAAACAACGTTTTAAAAGTATTTTAGGAAAACACATTATAGATAAACGATATTCATTTTAATAAACTCGATTATATTAAAAAAGCCTATTTAAGCCTTTTAGAAGAACACATCTTGAACAAAAGATTTATTTTGATAAACTTGATTATATTTAACGAAAAAAACTGACTTGATTTTAAAAGATATTACTAAGCTACTACTCGCTAAAAGTTTAAAGGACAGAGGAGGTACTTCATTTACTGAAATGACTATACTCACTGTGGAATGTAGGCCTGCCTTTCATCACAATTCACAACACTTTTTACAGTCCTTTACCATGCACCTTAACTCTTATGCCTTCACTTAACTGCCATTTTGTGGATCCCTGCGCCAGAAGAACATTAACCAAAACAACAGCCAGACATTTGCATAATTTTAAGCTCCCATCTCCCGACCCGTCATCCGTCCTCGTCTGGAACTTTAAGTACTCAGAACTTCTACAGAATTTACATTTTCAATGGGAAATAATATCCCCCGATGTCCCGGAATAAACGGCTACAGCACTTATGCAAAAATAACCAGCAACTAAGCATTTATAGCGTTATTAGCAAGCGCTTTACCGATTGACTTTAAAAACAGTTGGCTTAAGTTTACGGGTGCCTTGAAGCGCTGCAATTTATCGAAAATTGTTTCTTTCTCGATTGCCACTTCGAAAATGGACGATGTTTAATTTTTGCCTGAAGTCTTTGCTCGTATTTCGTGAGTTTGGCAGCTGGGCTTGGTGCTTCTGTTATGCTTTTTTCGAAACGAATGATTGGTCGGTTTGTTTTAGGATTTCGCTTTGAATCAAACATTTCTGTGTTGTGATTTGATTTATTATTCATGCTCAAATCAATCCATCCATATTGTTTATCCGAATCAAGAACCCTGCTGCAATAAATGGGGAACTTTGTATAGTCCATTGGCTTACAGTCCAGACCACGCCACTAATGTGCATTCCCTAACAAAAACTCTTTCCACGATACAAGCATCGAATCTAACGTAGTAAACGTACTCGTATGTACGCACAGTCTCATTATGACTAATCCGTTAGCCAGTTTGCAGGACGTGATTGGTCATCTAATATTAAAGTTGTGGGTTCACTCACTCGTGCCGAAATCCCAAACACACAACAAAACTTTGTTCATTATAATATTTACATTTCTGTTTTCTCAATTACACGGCGAGATCAAAATTCAGCGAAATATAAAAGTTGAAATTAAAACAGTAATAGGTTTTTGTCGCCTCTTTCGTGATAATAACTTTTGCTTTTCTGAATTCGTAATCTGATGTAATGAATAAGAGGTTTGTTTTAGCTTTAAAACTCAGGATAAGAAACTTATAACTGCAAAACGTTTAATAAACTAATTAAAAATGTTTTTGACAGTATTTACACCTATTAAACTGCCGCGTTGCATGACATGTATACGAGTATAATACGTAACGGGTATTAAAGCGATCATGCAATAATGTTTACCTTTTTTATGCTTGACGTTTCGACCAGTTTACACCGGCCGTGGTACACTACATATAAATGGTTGGGTTTATTTCATACAGTGAAGGTGGTGTTGCATTGTTTACTGCTGTATTCGATTATTATAGGTATCAAATAATGCGCATCACTAATTTCTAGCCTAATATAAGAACAAAATATAAAGTCACATAATTTATATATTTTTATGAAGATAATGTTGTCTTACATTTGTCTCAAATGTTGCACATTGAAATAAAACAAATTGTTGCGTTTTACATACATACATAGATTCACGCCTGTTTCCCATAGGGGTAGGCAGAGACTACGGATTTCCATTTGCTACGATCCCGACACACTTATCTGGCTTCCTTCACTTTCATCACATTCGTCATACACGCTAGCCGATTTAAGATGCTCTTAACCTGACCTTTGTCTAGAACGATATGATCAAGAAACGTTCATCTAGGTCTGCCTCTTGCAAATGTTCCATTCACACTAACCTTATAAACTTTTTTAGTTAGTCTTCTCTCGTCCATTCTTTCTACATACATGCTCAAACCAACTTAACATACCCTTTTCTATTTTTGTCACTACATCCACTTTCATGCCGCATCTCTCTCTAATCACACTATTTCTTATTCTATCTTTCAGCGTTACGCCACATATGTCTCTCAGCGCTCTCTTTTGCGTTTTAATTAAATTATAACTTTTATCTTGATTTAATATTACTTCAACCTATTGATTCAGAGCGGCACACCGGTGGCTAGACATTATAAATATATAATTATGTTTGGATGTGGTGTCTAAGACTTGGAAGATTAAACTGTGTATATTTTCTTATTGCCCCAACGGTTTTTCTTTCCGGCAGCCATGATCTCGGCGTGTTGTTCGTTTCAATCTTAAAGAATGAATGTAATTCGAAGTAGCCAGACATCAATTCTTGTTTAACACTAATAATAAAAGTACACAGTAGTCTTTTTTAGTACCGCTGAGCTATCGAAGTAGTCTGTTACACATAAGACTTAAAACCATTTTCTTCCTTTTCTTCCGAACGAATCCTTGGTTCGCACCTAAAAATGTACAGCAAGTACTTATTAGCCCTATCCACCCCTACTACATGTTCTAATTACGCAATCACGGCCGCCCACACAGGGTGAGAAACAAATGACTTTGTTTACTCACCGCAGCACACAATCTGGGACCTCCTGGATTAATAGCCTATTACTTAGCGAGGGTAAAAAGATGCGAGAAATGTGTTGGCTATCTTTTATGCGTATCTTTGTTTAGGTCTGTGTGAGAGGTTTTTGTGTATTGGAAGTTATTCTTTAAGTAAATTAATAAAAAATGAATGATGATTTATTTATTTGCAGAAACATGGGTACATTAAGTTCTTACATAAAATATTTTCCTTGCCACATTTTACCAATTTCGGCATGCAAATTACTTTCTCTACAGGTACATATTTTTTAATATGGTTAAGTGTCAATTTTGTACATCATGGATAGAGTTTACGTTATAGCTATAGTCACAACATTAAATATTATCATTGACAAGTGCTCGTGATAGAGTTTAGAAGACATGTTTGCGGTAATATTATACTATACTCTATTTTTACAATATTTTATGCTACATGCTGCACGATAATAATAATAATAATATTCTACCACATACACACAACACCATCTAGCCCAAACTAAGCAGAGCTTGTACTATGGGTACTAGACAATGGATAAACATACATAAATATACTTTTTTTTGGTAAATACATACATATTATACATAGAAACACCCAGACCAAGACAAACATCCATGTTCATGCACACAAATGTTTGACTTGTGCGGGAATCGAACCCGCGACCTCAGGCGTGGCAGTCGGTTACACTAACCACTACGCCATCGAGACCGACTTTTATACTATTGTGATGTTCTTCTGTGAACTTATCTTCCAAAAATTCGCACAAAGTATAATTACATTTTTTGTGTAACATTTCCAGTAGGTTTTTCTTAAATAGACACATTATGTATATTACGTATCCTCATCGGTAACTTTTTATAAATAATTGAGGCCTGGCAAAATATGCTATTATGGTTTAAGGTAGTGTTACTATACACAGTTTGCTGACATACGAGAACTTTGTCTTTTTTCAAACAACTCTATATTCTGCTTTGTGAACATTGCACATTCCTCGATGTACATACAAGGAAATGTCATTTAATTATGATGTTTGAAAAACGGCAGGCAAGCGCCTGTTTGTTTCAGATTTAATATTGCTCTAATGCAACGTTTTTGGGCCTTAAATGCAAGAGATCAATCTGTCGAGTTACCCCAAAATATGACACCGTAACGTAATGTCGACGATACAAGTCCATGATACGCTGTTATTACTGTTGATAGATTCACTATGTTCTTTAATTTATATAATCCATATGCAAACTGGCTTAATTTATTGCCAACTAATTCTACATGCATCTTCCAATTAATTTTATTGTCAATATTGAGACGTAAGAATTTAGTAGCCTCAAATTTTTCTCTATTTTGTGACCCATATAATTAATGTTTAAACTTTTTGTATGATTTCGTTGTATAAAATTTAATATTTTAGTTTTATTAAAATTTATTATTAAATTATTGTATGTCAGCCATTGTACAATCGAAGTCAAAGATTTATTAATGTCTAATTTAAGTGAAGCCAAATTTTTCCCTGTACAAAGCACAGTGCTGTCGTCAGCAAACAACGTCATTTTATAGTAATTAGCGTTTGGCAAGTTGAACTAATTATAATAATAATAAGAGTTTATTGTTTTTCTCTCACATAGTTACATATGGTGGTGAAAAAATAACAGTTGTGCAAACACATGTAATAAGACAATTAGACAAATAAGACAAATAGGTGACCGCTCTACAATCCCCAACGGGCCCCAGGTAGACGACCCCAGTGCACTCCCACCGTTCGCAGTATAAGAACGGTAGATGTAGTCCCCAAAAACCAATTTGGAGATTGCAAAACGGGCCCCTACACTGTGTACAATACATAAGATTAAATCTATGTGAGAGACTGGTTTCTGTACTAGGAGACCTGTATGACAGATAACCAGCCTCTCCAGACTCCGGAAGTGGACAATGGTAAGTACATCAGGTAAGTACAACATTAGTTAAGTTAGGTGTATTGTGTCTGTTATAAGGTTTATAATTAGGGGGTGTGTGTGTGTGTGTGTGTGTGTGTGTGTGTGTGTGTGTGTGTGTGTGTGTGTGTGTGTGTGTGTGTGTGTGTGTGTGTGTGTGTGTGCGTGCGTGCGTGCGTGCGTGCGTGCGTGCGTGCGTGCGTGCGTGCGTGCGTGCGTGCGTGCGTGCGTGCGTGCGTGCGTGCGTGCGTGCGTGCGTGTGAGTGTGTGTGAAGTTGAGGGTCTGTGTGTGTGTGTGTGTGTGTGTGAGGGAGTGTGTGTATGTATGCGCGTGGGGGTGTGTGTGAATGTATGCGCCTATGCATATGAGTGTGAATGTACATGCTTGAGTGTGTATGTATGTCAGCTAATTAGGAAGGGACCTTAAGTAGATTCTCGGTCTCCTCATAATTCAGGGATTTTAGCCAGGACGTTATTACCCGTTTACAATTTGCTTTTGTGAGAGAGTAGACTGTTAGATTCTTGTTTATTTTATTATACAAGTAGTACCCTAGAAATTCAAAGAATTTGTGTGAGAAGACTGTATTTCTTTTAGCAAGTGGTTGGCATACTCTGTGTTTAATTCTTTTGTTGATATTTAGTGTTGGATCAAACCCTATTAATGAATGTTGCCTTAGAGCTGTGCACAGAATGTATAGTTGGCGTACTGTCAACACGTCCGAAAGCGAATAGAGATCTTTAGTTGAAAAGAAAAATGGCAACGATAGGCTTACTTTTATAACTGCTCTTTGGGCTCTTTCTAGCTTTATCAAGCTAGTCTTACTAGTGCCACCCCATACAGTAATACAGTAGCTGAGTATGGATTGGCACATGGCCATGTATACCATTTTAATAACATTTTTATCAGCTATATGGCGTAGGTTTTTGAAAATGTAGATTAGTTTCCGAGTTCTGGAGGATAGTAAGTCTATGTGTTGGTTAAAGCTCAGTGAGCTATCAATCATAACTCCAAGATATTTTATGCTGGAAGCTACTTCCAAATAGTTACAGGAACATGCAGGATCGGATGGACAATAATGAACTTTTATGGAATAATTATTGTGAAATGATGTTGAAATGTTTTTGATGGAGAACGGTATATATTTAGTTTTGTTAACATTGAGTGTGAGGCCATTGTCATTAAGCCATGAGATTATTATGCTGAGTCCTGAGTTTGGCAAGTCATTAAAATACGCTATAAAGAGGAGAGGCCCCAAAACACTACCCTGTGGGACCCCATATTTTATAGTTTTTTTATCAGATTGATGCGTAATTTGAGTTTTTAACCTTCTCGAATATTTTTGCAAATATTGGAATAAGTGCTACAGGTCTAGTTAGTTCCCAATGTCAAATATTTCACCTTTCTTATATATCGGCTTTACAATCGTCATCTTTAATTTATCGGGAAATATACCCTGCTCGTTGCATAAATTAACTAAGTAGGATAGAACGGGAGATATTGTAATGGCTACATCCTTTAAAACCTTAGTTATTACGCCGTCATAGCCAGTATTGTATGTATTTCTTAATTCATTAATAATTTTATAAATTTCATATAGAGTAACTGGTGCTATAAATAGCGACTTACAAACATTAACTAAATTATAAGTTGCAATTCGCTTCACTGGAACTATCTACCATATCAATGTAGTAATTATTAAATGCATTGCAGATGCTTCCGGGGTGCGTTATTATCTTGCCATTTATATTAATTTTAGATATTCCTTGTTTATGACTAGTAGTTTTAGAATAGTTAATAATATTTCACGATGCCTCAGTTTTATTTTTTGATGATCTGATGTAAAAATCGTTTTAAGCTTTTTGAGTTAGTTTTATTGCAGATATTAGTCTTTAAGAATAAGTTTTGAATATTTCCTTATTTACTGAAATAGGGTTCTTTCTATATTGCCTTAACATCTTTCATTTTTTTAAGCTACCTAGTTCTAGTCCTCCACCTAACTTTTGGGTTTGTCCACTTTCTAATTAATCTGAGTGGAAAAAGGAGGTTGTGAAATAATATAAATAAATTCAAAAAATTATTAAATTCTTTATTTGCGTCATTTCCTTCATGGACGCCAAAAAAAATTTTCAAATTTGTTAAACGTGCGAAGTAATTTTTAAATTTAATCCTGTTTTCATTTGAATTATCACGTACCAAAATTTTAGCAAGCATTTATTTTTTGCTGGAGGTTTCAATATTTGTGCCATATGATATGATATACACAGTTAGTTAATTATATTAAGTTTATATTAAGTTAGAAAATTAGTATACCTTTTAGCCATTAGAGGTGATTTATACACAAAGTCGTTAACTAGCAGTGGTT
The DNA here is from genome assembly GCA_930367265.1 of Catocala fraxini. Classification (NCBI taxonomy): domain Eukaryota; kingdom Metazoa; phylum Arthropoda; class Insecta; order Lepidoptera; family Erebidae; genus Catocala; species Catocala fraxini. The sequence continues at coordinate 24,923,630 of OV884038.1, forward strand.
TATACATCGAAAATAAACACATATAACTATATTATATATAGTCACGACCAAAGACCCAAACACATCCAAAAAAAATCCGCGTTCACTTGGCAAAGTATAAGTGGAAAAGTGTAAAAAGAAAAGTGTAAGTAAGTCTAAAGTGGGTTCCGTGGAACCTAGGTGTTCCGTAGAAAAGTCACCAGAGTTCCACGAAATTATTTATTTTTAGCTGTTAAATAATACAACAGTTAAGTACAAATATTATTTTGAAATAGCGCAATATATGTGATGAGAAGAATTTGATATGGGGTTCCATAAAATAAAAGGTATGTAGTGAGAATTCCTGTTATCTTAAAAGTTTAGGAACCCCTGGACTACTATTCCGCCACCGACGTAGCATTAATTGAGCATCGTAACTTTTTGTTCCAATTAAAGAAACTTTTAGTATAGATTCCCGAAGGCCCTCAATATTTAAATCTCTTTAAGCGAAGCATGCATAGGCACCTTTTTTGATCAATCAAAATGAGGCCTCATTTTGATTGGAATACCCTTTTAGCAACATCAGTAATCGGAATTGTTGTCTTCACTATTGATATTCGGTAAATACTAACTATCAAACAGCGTCAAGTCAAGTTGACCGGCAAAGCATACCCACATTATTTTTAAGAATGACTCTGCTTAAGTGTTTGCGCCCTATGTCATGGCGGACATTACAAACTTATTATTACTGGATACAAAGTACACCTACAAATAGAACAATTGTTTAGGTAAGTAGCACACAAATAATTGTCTTATTCGAGATACGAACTGACATCATCCATCGCAGAAACCATAGAAAGACGATCACTTGTTCACTGCGCCATCTTCGCCAAATTCACGTTTGATGTAATTACATTTCATAACGCGAAAGTCTAAATGATACTCGTGGCAGTTTTATCAAAGTGAATTATTTGAGGATTCTAAAAATAATCTCAAAAGTAAAATATTCGTATTCAACCAATTGATATTATACACCCACAGCCGCAGCGTACCTGTGAAGAATTCTTTCTTGTCTTTTATTTTTAATTTAAAGATGGCGAGGTTGTAATCTCGACAGCCAACGGAAATTGATTTTATGCTTACGTACGCAATATTGTGGCTTAGGATACGTCCGCAGCAAGTAAATCCCATATTGCATACTGTTACTGTAATATATTTTCTAACATTATCTAAATAAGAAGACATTGGTTGTTTTTCCTTTTTTACTAATTTGGTAAATAGTATTTAACCAATAGATAGTGAAAAGGATTACCATCTTTTGTTTGTGAAGTACCAAAAAAATTTAGATTATGTCCTACTAATTAGGTATGTTATGTACTTATGTATGTTAAGCTTTTAAATTTATTTTGCTTTCAAAGAAAGAAGTAGCTTATATGAGCTACATGCAAAATATATTACAAAGTATTATTGGCTATATACATTAAACAATTTTCAGTAACAACACAGTCTAGAACGGTTCTCGGTAGACGGGAATAGGATCGTCCCATAATAAATGGGTCTTAAAACCCATAGCTGACATAACATGGGTGTGGTAAAGTCTGCTTACCTCTTCAGAGGTACCTTACATATGTATGTATCTTATGTGGGGGCCAGTCAGCGCAGACCGGCGACACTTCGACCCAGTGGGATCTTTTGTGTCGACACTCTCCGAATATCGACTGCCATAGATGTTCATGGCAGCCGGGACCGACGGCTTAACGTGCTCTCCGAGGCACGGAGCAGGCGATAATTGTCAATCAATACGCACATCATTTCGTAAAGTCATATAACTTCCGAAAGTCAGAGGTGCGCGACGTGGGTTTGGACCCGAGACCCTCTGCATTGCAGTCTGTACCTTACATAACTTGTGACTAAAAATGATCTATCCTTAAAAAACTTTGTAAAATCGTCCGGCAAACATTCAGCCGCAAACTATATGCCTACTTCGAAACCCAGCCTTAAATATATATAAAAAGTGTCCCACTAGTGGCTGATTTAGGTAGAGGGGTGGTTGGCGCAGATTATAAATAACCAATGTTATTTCTATGCTTGAACGAATGGAAAATATAATGCCCCGTGCGTTATAAGGAAAATTATTATAGTGCTTACTGAAGGTGGTTATTGTAATCTTAAACCATTGATGTTCATAATAAAGATTTACCTGGTACATTTGTCTTTAAGTATTGGCAAGCAATGGTTTCTTTATTTAATAGAAAAGATCATATTAATGGGGTTTTTTGACAAAAGTATTCCTACTTAAAAGAAAGCCTTTAAGACGTTTGTGTTCTAATCTGTTGATTACGAAATAAATTATTTTATTTAAGGTCCGGGTTTAATAACCTGTCTATATACAATTATATCATCGAAAGGTGATATTATATATACCTAATCTCAGGGTAGGTTAGGTTAGGGTAGGATATACTCGACTTTGACTGGCTGTTTTTAGGTCCCACATAATAGAGGCAAGTACATTGCCACCTGCAGAGCATAGTACCAGACGCCATGTTATTACTACCAATTCTTGGCAGATTTACCCATCAATACTTTTCTCGAATCAAACAACAAGGTTAACCTTTGTTATAGGAATAGGTTTAATAACATCGATGATTCGATTTATTGTTTAGCAGCCCAATAACACGTTTCGAGATCTCAAGCCGTCGCATTCACCAACCCTATCTTAAAGCAGCTTATAATTTAAATATTCATAAAATTCCTTGGCAGCAATATTGAGTTCAGCTACGAGCGAGCTATGAAGCCATGGTCGTAAAACGTATCTTTCGTAACAGTGTGTCTATAGCCACACGATAAAATATTAGGTTAAATTTTGGTTATAAAATGCACTTATAAACGTAAAATATCAATTTCAATATCTATACATACCTATTGGTCACGTTTGACGGAGAGCAGCGATAGCTCAGTGGGGAGACCAACAGACTGCAATGCAGAGGGTCCTCCTGGGTCGAAGTGTCGACGGTCTGCACTGACTGGCCCCCACATAAAATAAGATAAGATTGGTCACGGTTGGTGCAACCTGATCGAACCATCGAACAGCTTAAAGTAAATAATATGCAAGACCGCGTTAATTCTCGTTACGAATAACACATTCTTGTTGTGTTTCCGCGGCTTTCAAGCACCACTAGCGTGGGCCTCCTTTCGGACCGTTCCCAGAAGGCACCACTAGCGTCGTGGAGCATTCTGAAAGGAGCCGTTTTTGCTCTTAAGAGCAAGAATGTAATAAGCATAAATAAAGCAATTCTTATGCCAAGATTGTATCAAGTTTAACACCTTACTCTCTGCCGTCTTCTTTAGAAACCAGGCGTGACTCCATGTCTCATACCTCAATCCTCAAAGGCGTAAGCAGAGATCTTAACCACATTTTGTCAGCTATAATATTGGTTCCCAGTAATAGCGAGCTACGCACCCAGCGCATTTTATACTACAGGCTGCTACTGAGAATTCCTTGACATATTTCCAGGATCTAACCTTATTAGAGATCTAGTCTTAGTAGAGACTAAGACTTTCACTTGGTACGATCTTGGAAATACTCACGTCTGTTTTTGAGAGTAGAGGCAGAAAGAAGCTTACTCTTTTCTGAAACAGGCGTGTGTATGTACATACAGCGACTCATCAACCTAGAGTGTTTGGACTTTGAACTATTAAAAGTTGAACGCTGCGAATCATGCGAGAGAGCACGTTATATTTTTGTTATTTTGTCTCATTCACGCTGAACGGGCCGCGGATGTTACCGCACGCGCTATAGTGCACCGTAATGTGTCTACACCACTATGCACTATCCCTTGCCGACAATTCTCTATTTTGTATTTAGCGTAGTTATATATGTATAATGTAATGTATGTATATTGGGTGTACGCATAACTACATATACAGCGATAGCTCAGTGGGGAGACCAACAGACTGCAATGCAGAGGGTCACGGGTTATAACCCACGTCGCGCACCTCTGACTTTCGAAAGTTATATGACTTTTCGAAATTATGTGCGTATTAATTGACAATTATCGCCTGCTCCGTGCCTCGGAGAGCACGTTAAGCCGTTGGTCCCGGCTGCCATGAACATCTATGGCAGTCGTTATTGGGAAGTCAGTGCCCTCTAATATCCTGACACTGGTCTAGCCTTAGGGTATCGTTAGCCTTCGGGTTGCGGAGGTCAGGTGACAGCCGCTCCGTGTAAAAACTGATATCCAGTCAAATCCGGTTAGACCAGAAAAGCCGACCCCAAGTGACTTGGGAATAATAAAGGCTAAGAGAGAAGAGAGAAGATGCGTATATAGGGTGTCTAACCGTGTGTAGCTGTGTGTACGTATATAAAAGCTCGTGTTACATAAACGCACATAAGCGGTACACTCATTATTATCCCCTGTCTACTCCACGACGGCGCTACCTTAAACCTACTTAATATTCCTGGAGCGAACCACGAGTCAGTCTTGTTAAAGACTTTCATATTTTAGCATAAATAACTTCATTCATTAACATCTTTGTGATTAACTATACAAAATTACATCCCGTCCGCGTCACTCGGCTTAATTAATTCGTATTGTGTTTTAAGAAAAATTGATGTTTAGATTTTAGATATTTGGCTTTGTGATGTGTTAACTGAATGAACTTATTTATTTTTTTCATGTAACCCGCTTGGAATAGTTTCTCCTCCGTCTATTTGTGTTAACTTTATTTCAAGTTGGCAATCAAACATTCGGCAAGGCATTAGGCATTAGATAAGTTAAATGGCTAAGGAAAATTGCCAGCGTTTCATAACGGTCGGTTATGTTATCAAATACAAGGTACTACTAATACTCAATCTAGGTACACCAATATTCTAAACATCCAAAAACCCATTGTATTATAATAACAACATTAAAGTACATTGCGCCATACATAACTATAAACATTACCAAACTTCTATCAACACTCAATGTAGTGCGAAATTAATTTAATAATCGACATTTATAGCGCTTTAAATTTTTATAGTCTAATAAACATATTGAATGGAAATTACAATGCAAATAGGCATTTAAAAGTTTAAGTAAATGTAGTGTGCGTTTAGCAAGTTAGGCGTAGAGGCGTAGCGTAAGTTTTAGAGCCACTGCGAGCTGATGTGCCAAGTTTGGTTCCCAGGTCATAGACAATGGGTTACGCTGATGAAATGTGATTTGTCTTGGTGTAAATAAATTTTGAATTGAGTCAAATATTAAAGTCCTACTTGTAACATATTAAGAACTAGCTTTTACTCCGACATAACCTCTCCGTCGCCCCGCGGAGAGATATACGCCAATACATTCCCCCACGTAAAAAGAAACGATAGTATCGGTACTTTTTTATAAATAAAATATAGTCTATGTTACTCGGTGATAAAATAGCTTTCTAATGGTGAATTAATTTTTTAAATCAGTTGATTAGTTTTTGAGTTAAATCCTTACAAATAAAAAAAAACATCAAATTTTTACCCTTTATAATTTTAGTATAGATGAGAATCAATTAGTTTAATTATATATATTGAATATGTCTCTCGAACGAGTCATGCTTATACTCAAGTTAAAATGCAGATCCATTTAAAAAGTGACGTACGACGCAAATATAATTGTTACCTAAAGAATATACCGATATTCCGAACAAATTTTGTTGAAACTATATTGTCCCGATATCAACGAATGGGGACGAGATAGTAAAAATCTGTTTCTCTGGTTCAAAATTACTTACATACATACATAGATTCACGCCTGTTTCCCAGAGGGGTAGGCAGAGACTAGAGCTTTCCATTATAATTATTAAAAAAAAATTATTGTCATAATACGTGGAACAAGCTAGCGTAGTCGTTTAGAGAGAGCAGCGAGTGTTGTGGGTTCAATCCTCATTTAGGACAAATAATTGTGTGCTTCACAAATGCACTGTGTAGATGTTCTTTTTACCCGTTGTTTCAATGTTTAAAACGTCCTTTACGAAAGAGGAATTATTTTAGTGCAGGCTGACTTGATGTTTCCGTGTCATAAGTTTAGGCTTACGCTGGGTGTGACTGCCTGGTTTAGCAAAAGGTTTTTAGGAAAAATTTCTGGTGGTCAGTCAGTTTTTATATTATTAGGGTAACCAACAAACTTCATAAGGTTAATGTTATACTTAACAATTGTCATATTCGCGTTATTAACGTATTGGTGATATCTCGCAAAACTAGTAATGTTGCCAAGGCGTTGCCGATCCCGCAAGAAAAATAATATATATTTCAGCAGTATTGACATAAGTAAAGTATTTAATATTCTCCTAGTATAAACCACGTATATACCTGTAGGTATAAAGCATGTAGAAGGAGATCCGTTATAAAAATAATCAATCAAAACAAAAATAGTGTTTTACCTATCAGTACAAAAAATACGTAAAATGCAAAATGCATCACATCTCATTCGAAAATAAACCTAAAAACAAATTTCAATTGTCAAGCACCTGCTTAGTAAAACTAAAAGCAATTGAAACCAGTGCGGATTGAATTTTAGTTTGGTTAACGCGGATATTGAATAGCTTCACCCCTTCCCCCTGTCAGTTCCCTCACCCTTCACCCTCCTCACACCTCCAGTCACCTTAGGAAGTTTGTGTCCAATAATTTGATTTGAATCTCGGCACGCCGGCGATTGTGTGCCGTTTTATTTGACTTTCTTTTCAATACTCAAAAATAAAATATCCGCTGGTAGACTGCTTCGTTGGCATAGCGGTAGTGATCGCAAATACCGTGTATGAGGTCTCAGGTTCGAGTTTTATAACAAGTAAAATGTAGTAGAGCCTCGCTGATTTCAGCATGAATGAGCCGGCTCGACCGGGGAAGGATTACTCTCTTACAGAATATCGGCGTAAATAGCAGTATTCCTACTGTTGTGTTTCGTCCGGTGAGTGAGAGTACCGGAGGCCAATCACCCTCTTTCCCCCTTCCTGCTCCTTCCCCTGCCCACTTCCTTTTTCTCTTCTTCCTTTCCTAAAGGGTCGGCAACGCGCAAGTGATGCCTCTGGTGTTGCAGGCGTCCATAGGCTACGGTGACCACTTACCATGTGGGCTGTATGCTTGTTTGCCACTTTAATTGTATAAAAAAATGGTATTGAGGTTTTCTGTTAGGATATATTTAAGACAGTAAGAAGTCTGGAAATGGCCCAGTAAGCGTCAATATGCTGACCTCATGTTACGTGGCAAATTCAAAATCAAAATCCATTTATACTTAGACGAGGTTTAAGTGGTCGCTTGACCACTGCCATTGCGCCGAGTGTTGCTGGTTCGAATCCCATACGCGACAAAATTTTGTGTCATCCACAAATGGTTGTGCCGAGTCTGGTTGTTCTTTATGTCCGTTGTTTGAAAGCAACTATCTGAGGTTGATAGCAAGATATCTAACAGCCCCACTTTCTAATATACGAATTTAAAATTTAATTACTTTTGTATTTATCAACCAATTCTGTGACAGTTTGCACAAAATGATTTATTTTGATGCCTCGATTGCGTAGTGGTTAGTGTAACCAACTGCCACGCCTGAGGTCGCGGGTTCGATTCCCGCACAAGTCAAACATTTTTGTGCATGAACATGGATGTTTGACTTGGTCTAGGTGTTTCTATGTATAATAAGTACCGTTATAAGTTGTAGGTATTTACAAAAAAAAAGTATTTATGTATGTTTATGCATTGTCTAGTACCCATAGTACAAGCTCTCCTTAGTTTGGGCTAGATGCTGTTGTGTGTATGTGTAGAATATTATTATTATTAATATTTTTAATGTCTATTAGCACTTGTATGTAAATTATTAATGTACGAAATCATACATAGGCAACTACCTTATTTCCTTCCCTAGATAAAAACGATTTTAAGAAAAGTAGACGTGAAGCTAAAGTGCCAAGAAACTAAGTATCAAAATCTAATTTAAATCTAAACATTAAGCCTTCACTAACCTCAATTACCTTTTTTATAAATTTAACTTTTAAGTAAGAGTCGGTTTAGCCGCAGTTTCAATAAAAATAGCGAGACCTATTCCAAAATAAAGGGCTATACTCAAAATCTAAATAAACTCGAAATTATTCGGTGAAAATTCAATTACCGTTTTTTCTTTGGTACCCTGTTTTGTCCTAAGGGCATATTGACTGTCATGAATATTCAATATTTTTTCCCTTCGGTTCAAAGGGATTTTATACTATATTACTTTTTGTGTACTGTGGGTTAATGACGTTTCATAATTTCGTACTCTTTTGAAGTCTGGTCTAGTGGAAAGTTTGACTTAGCTACCGTTTCGATGAGTACAAGGCGCGCTTAATTTTAATAGTCTTCCCTTTTTGAAGATAAAACAGATCAATGAACATTACACGTGGCTCTCAAAACTATAAATGTACATGCCGCTGTATTATTATTCTTGATAGAGAGTGCATGTGAGTGTTAGCGCGCACAGCTGGTATATTTCTTGCATATGCTAGGCTTTGCCTGTTTTTTCTTAAGTTTTTTGCTTTAATAATATTGTACCACATACACACAACACTATCTAGCCCAAACTAAGCAGAGCTTGTACTATGGGTACTAGACAATGGATAAACATACATTATATACTTTTTCTTTTTGTAAATACGTACATACATATTATACATAGAAACACCCAGACCAAGACAAACATCCATGCTCATGCACACAAATGTTTGACTTGTGCGGGAATCGAACCCACGATCTCAGGTGTGGCAGTCGGTTACACTAACCACTACGCCATCGAGGCCGACAAACATGTTCGAATTTGGCCCCGAATTTTTTACTTTATTATATATCTTAAATGAGTACATACGTTTGATTGACGATGTTAACCAAATAACTAGGTACCTCGATGGCGTAGCGTTAGTGAATACGTTTACGAAGCATGCAGTGTCGAGGTCAATGCCCGGGTCGGACATACATAGGCTATTGCTGTCGATATAACGTGGGATCAAAAATCATAGTTGGCGAAATGTGAGTGTAATATTAATCTACTTACCCCTTCGGTGAAATAGACGTAAGACTATATATAATAATAATAATATCAGCCCCGTATTAAACTGTCCCACTGCTGGACACGGGCCTTTTCTCAGTGTAAGAAGGGTTAGGCCGTAGTCCACCACACTAGCCTAGTGCGGGTTGGCAGACTTCACATATAATAATAAATAATAATAATATTTTACCACATACACACAACACCATCTAGCCCAAACTAAGCAGAGCTTGTACTATGGGTACTAGACAATGGATAAATATACATAAATACTTTATTTTTTTGTAAATACATACAAATTATACATAGAAACACCCAGACCAAGACAAACATCCATGTTCATGCACTCAAATATTTGACTTGTGAGGGAATCGAAACCGCGACCTCAGGCGTGGCAGGCGGTTACACTAACCACTACGCCATCGACGCCGATCACATATCATCGAAAACATTATGGAGAACTCTGAGATATGCAGGCTTCCTCACGATGTTTTCCTTCACCGTTAAAACGAGCGATAACAAACTATTTAATGCGCACATAACTTCGAAAAATCAGAGATGCGTACCCTGGGATCGAACTCGAGACCTCTGCATCTCTGCATGGCAGTCCAACGGTCTCCAACTAAATAACTTTCAATACGGTATTGGAGGAGCATTAATAGTGAGTGTAACTGCCGTGCATGAGATCACGGATTTGATTCCGGCATTCCCGCGGTCGAGCAAAGTATGATTGGGTTTTCTATCAAACATTTTCAGAAGCAGCACGAAGTCTGGAACAGTGCATTCATATTTCACCAGACATATCTGACGAAATATGAATGCACTGGATGCAATACAGTTCTGCTTACCCTTGCAGTGATACAGGCGTCAGACTATATCTTGGTGCCTAGTGCCAGTTGTTTTTACGTTGTCGCGATCGACATGTTTATGACGTTTAGCGCTCCTATTGGCTCACTCCAAGCTCTTAACCAATCAGAGAGCCAATTGCGGTAAACGTTTGATCGCGTTAACGTAAACCAAATTCGCAATAGGCACTCATATCTGTATGTAATTTTAGTACAGTATAATAGATTGCCAGTCTAACCAGTATCTTCATATTCCTCGCTTACGGAAGCCGATAAATCACGGAACAGGTTAACTAGTGTTTAAGATAAACTTCCTCGCTGCGAATAAAGTTAGTGTGTATTTAATTAATGAAGTGGAAGCACCTGCTGTGTTTTATTATAAGCACCAACTGTATGGTAATTATAAGTATAATAAACGGTTTTCAACTAGTGTTACTTAATAATCGATTTTAAAGTACCACTTGAATATCGACCGTATAACTAAGTATGTTTATAATTGATGTTTGCTGACGTTTTGAAAACTGACAACAGAGATATTGTTTTATTTACATGTAATATTTTCTGTCTGTTTTTTTTTTCTAAAAATACTTCTCTCAATTTAGATATTATCATAATTCTTTTATCGCGGAAGACTTTACAAACATTCAAACAACGGACACAAAGAACACCGAGACTCGCAACAACTATTTGTGGATCACACAAATTTTTGTCCAGTGCCATAACACTCGGTGTGGTGGCAGAGGCGAAACTACTCCGGCATCCAAATAGTCAATTTATCTTAATATTTAAATAATAATAATTACAGCCCTGTATATACACTGTCCCACTACTGGGCCTCCTCTCAGTGTCAGATGACAGTGCCATACTTCTCATTTCAAATTTCCGGACATTATAGATTACGTCCAGAGATGCAGGTTTCCTCGTAATGTTTTCCTTCATTGTATGGGTTATGAACCTGAAATAAATTAATTTTAATTTTAATTTTAAAAAGCGGGTGCTGATGTGTACACATAACTTCGAAAAGTCATAGGTGCATTGGGTGCGTTGGGATCGATCTGAGAACTCGGCGTGGCAGTCCAGTGGCCTCCAGTTCACATTCACAAATTAATGTAAGATTATTAATATTGCAGCGATTGTTGCAATATTAATAATCTTACTTTAATTTCGTGAAACCTACTTATGGACTGCAACAATTTTTTTTAGTTTGTTTTTATCTTCTTTATTTCTTCTTATCACAGCATGCAAATAAAATAAAAATGTCTCGCATGTAACATTAACAATAATTTTTGTACTTTATATTTCGGAAGAGCGGAGTGTCCTATCACAAGCATAATTTAGCTTAAAAGGAAACTCCGAATGCAATCTGTTATTGTAGAAAATTTTATTATAAAACAACGTATTATGTGTTTTGTAGTTATTTACATATGTTTTACAGTTAGTCGTTTATAACTATGCCAAAATTATATTGAACAAGTGAGAATCGGCAATGAATTGCCGTGAATCTTAGAGTTCGAAAAAATGGTTCAAGTAATATGTAAAGGTCATATGATATCACGTGACCTTGAGGACTGAGGTCAAAGGTCATAGTCATTTCAGGGGTATATCGACTATGCTGAGTCGAATGGCGTTGACCGCGAGTCTCTAGCTCTTACGGTTCTTGAGTTGAAAGTTGTATAACAGACAGACGGACGGACGGACGGACCGACAAAGCTGTTGCATAAGAGTTTTTCGAACTCCAATAGCATTAGGTGTTTCTGTGATGCTGGTGGCCTCACCATAGCCATTACACCGAGTGATGTAAGTTCGATTACCGTACAGGACAAAAAATTGTGCGATCCACAAATAGTTAGTCAGATGGTGTTCTTTGTGTCAATCGTTGAAATTTTTGTAGAGTTCCCTTCTACACAGGATTTATTCCTAGTGCAGAAGTTGTCTTTTATTAAAAGAATAAAGACGTACCTAAATGGTTTTGGATCTAGTTGGATACATGTGTCTATGCAGTTTGTGCCTTTAGTGCTGAAAAACAATAGCGTAATATATTTAATTCATTTCTTTAATCAACAATTTCAATAGCCATCTTGTAAAAGTTCGTAAGAAAATTCCATTCAACATAAAATATAACTCAATTAAAATGTTATAAAAAATCTTTGTTATTTATTACGAGCGGTTATTAATAAAGCAATATTTTCTTGAAATCTCTTGTCTTGTACAAAAATTTTAATTATTTAATTAAGACAGGCGGTCGTAAGATTCCTTTGCTACAGGCGAAAAATTAAAAAGTTAGCTTTATATAGAACTAAAAGGTTGTGAGAAAAATGTTCTGTAAAAAAATATGATAATGATTCTTCGACCAGACTTTGCTAATTAGTGCTACTTAATATATTTTATATTAATCTAGTTTTTGATCATTATTCTATGCTACATTTCTCCCGCTTCTTTACCCACGCTTTTGATTACTACACACCGTGACACGGAGTGTGATGTAAAATTCATACTCTATGTTACTTCTGGAGATATATTTTTGAGCAGCGATAGCTCAGTGGGGAGAACAACAGACTGCAATGCAGAGGGGCTCGGGTTCGAACCCACGTCGCGCACCTCTGACTTTCGGAAGATATATGACTTTTCGAAATTATGTGCGTATTGATTGACAATTATCGCCTGCTCCGTGCCTCGGAGAGCACGTTAAGCCGTCGGTTCCGGCTGCCATGAACGTGTATGGCAGTCGTTATTGGGAGAGTGTTGACACAAAAGATCCCACTGGGTCGAAGTGTCGCTGGTCTGCACTGACTGGCCCCCAGATAAGATAAGATATTTCTGGATAAAGTAGCTTTGTGATGGAGAAATAACTTATAACAACTCCAGTTGCTTTTGAGTTTAATCATTACAAATAAAATACATATCTTTCTTCTTAATAATATTAGCATAGACAGACTTCCTACTGCCCGCGGCTTCGCACGGCTGAATAAGTGCAGACGTAATAACGTCTAACTGGCCAAAAGGCCAGCGCCATCTATTGATGAGCTCAGAACTAAAATGCAATAAACTAATGTCAAAGTTGAACTATTTTTTGTCCATGGACGTGGATGTTTGTCTTGGTCTGGGTGTTTTTATGTATAATATGTATGTATTTACAAAAAAAAATATACATTTGTATGTTTATCCATTGTCTAGTCTTACCCATAGTACAAGCTCTGCTTAGTTTGGGCTAGATGGTGTTGTGTGTATGTAATAGAATATTATTATTACCAGCTGGGTAAACCAACAACCTAATTAACGTGGCTGGGATACACTGAAGGAAGGCAGGCAAGATCTGGGTGTTATATGTGATAACGGCATAGACCAATATCTATTCCGATATTCTATACTCATAGCATAGTTTAATTATCGTTTTACAATTAAATGGCTGACAAGTTAACCACTCACTGTAGGAGAATATTCAGAAAATTACATCGCTTATATCAGAGATATTGCTTAAGCTGAAGCAGCATGACTGTAAAAGAACGAACAATCTACAGAACATTGCAGGCAAACAATCTTGTGTCGAGATCATGCAGTAAATTATACGGCTTTTTAAAAAGGGGCTTTACTGTAATATAATTTCATGAGCCTATTGATATCTTTGGTTCTTTCGCTATTCACACAGCAACTCTAAAACCACGCGAGCGACACTTATGGTGTTGTAGCAAGCTGCGTTGGCAGCTTACCATTAGAGAGTACCATTTTAGGAGTAAAAAATTACATTCGTTTGTTCTAATGACTACAAAAATTTATTACATGGCTCCATAGGCTTAATAAAGCATCCACAAAAAGCACGTAAGTGAATTGTGAAATGTCATAGCTCGTCGCAGCCAGTTGGGCGCCGGCCAGCTATTCAATAACAAATTATTAGCCAATGCACTCACTACATAGCTTCTGTCAAGTTACAGATTGTAAAGGATAAGTTAACTATTCAATTAATTTTAACATTCTATTTTTTGTAGTCGATATCCTGTATTTATAAATAAATACATCCATACTTGGCACTTAGTTATATTTCCGAAAGGATTAAACAATATACCGGGTAATATCGATCCCAAACTGCCTTTATGTTCGGAGCCAATATGTAAGGTTGAACAACCTAAGTAAATAAAATTAAATAACAATTTGACATAAGTTTTAGTACTTAATGATGCAAAACAAATATCAAAGCTAAACAAAGAAATGAAGAAATGGAAGTAAGTAGAAATCTATGTGGATTAAAGTGTGAATATATTGTGATGGTGTTAATGAATTTGAAGGTATGAAATGTTTAATAAGTACCTATTATTAATCCTGCTATAAATGTGCAAGTTGTGAAAGATATTTATGTATTTATTAATCAATCATCACGCATAAATTGTGGGCCAGATAACGATGAAACTAGCAGATTTACCATTTCATAGCATACATAGCCTACTCTAGGTATTCGAGAGTTTCATCGTTCGTTACCGGATAGATAAACTTAGAGAAACAGAGACAAAATAGACCTATCTTATCTTATGTGGGGCCAGTCAGTGCAGACCGGAGACACTTCGACCCAATGGGATCTTTTGTGTCGACACTCTCCCAATAACGACTGCCATAGATGTTCATGGCAGCCGGGACCGACGGCTTAACGTGCTCTCCGAGGCACGGAGCAGGCGATAATTGTCAATCAATACGCACATAATTTCGAAAAGTCATATAACTTCCGAAAGTAAGAGGTGCGCGACGTAGGTTCGAACCCGAGACCCTCTGCATTGCAGTCTGTTGGTCTCCCCACTGAGCTATCGCTGCTCAGATCTAACTCTTCGACATTACATCAATTAAATTCGTGACATCGATCGGAAACAGCGATTTCACCATAAGTCTAAGTCCTTTAGCAAATAAACTAAAGTGGTGTAAAAATAAACAACCTAGCAATTAGTAAAGAAATAAAGAAAACATTCATTCGGGCACCTCAAACGCTAACAGCCAACCTTTAACACCAAAACTTTACCCTGTGTGGCTTTCCACCCAATAAACAAATATTAGCAAGGCCCGGAAACATTGGCCAGAGTCTGTTTGTCACCAACATTCACTGCACTAGGACGAGTGTTAAACGATGCTTATTCACTTGTAACAGGGAGATTTGGCCAGCTTTGGTCAGTGGTGCGGCCAATCCAGGCCTAACCGCGAAGTACAGCCGTATGTGCATAGTTAAATTAATTTTACCGTCCAAATACAATTCCGATAGGTCGGTAATCCGATAACAGAGATCCGACGATAAATTACTGTGTTCCAATTAAAGCGGCCCAGTTGGGGTAGTGAAGGCAGACGGGCGATTCAACTGCTGAAAATAGAATTTCAGCATGCTTCTACCGTCGAAGAGTCAGCAGATGTATGTATATATTACGTCCATATTTCGGCAATTACGATTTTAAGATTCACGTAAAAGCAGGCGAACATATTAGCGTCTACCAGGCACAATTCCAGACGCCGTGCAGCATTTCTCATGAGAAATCCTTAAAACACATTCCCGACCTAGATATCGCAACATCCCTGGTCTGGGTGTTGTTGCCTAATATAATATAATAATAACGATTTTATTTCGCGTGGCATAGACCTATAGATAAATACCTTATAGACTAATATACATAACATTTTTGAAAGTGTTTATATAACTTATTAACTGTTAGCAATGCTTCACTTGCACTCTGTTGTTGTGCGTTCATGTGACACTTGTCTGCGAAAGCGACGGAACACCACACCCTTCGGCCAAAAGTCCTCCTTCATAAATATATGTAGAAAGCAAGTTGGGACTCGCACCACGAACGCCTTGAAGTTGACGTTGCGACGCGACTCCAGCAGCTGCAGTCTTGGCATGTACTTGGACTTCTGGCGTATATACTCCGCGATATCCTCCGCCTTAGTGGTGTAATGCAGGAGAGAGATGTACACCGGAGTATTCGGTGCTGTAGCACGCAGGTTTGCACCAGGGTCTACAGGAGCTGTGCCGCAGCAGTTCCTATTGGTTTTCTGACGGCACTTCCTCTTTTGCACCGTCATAAAACCACCCTCAGCATCATCCTCCTGGTTCTTTGCCATCTCAGGTACCAACTTCGCGGCGGTAAGGTAAGCGAACCCAGGTTTACGAACCAGCGATACAGATTCCTGTCCCATCCACGATATTGTTAGCCTACTCATTCCCTCCTTCCACCTATTGACAGCTTTTTGTGTTAATTTAGAGTTGTGACCTAATGCTAGCCCACCGTATTGTCACTACCATTCTGCCCATTCTAGTTGTCAAGCAGACGTTAGTTTAAACTGAAGAGCAGAATAGACAGCTGCTTAATTGTCACAGTCCGACCGACCGTTACCAGTTACCATCGGATGGATCATTTGCCACCAATAGCGAAAATAAGAAGGTTTCTTGGCGTTTCTAACAACATGGTAAAAAAAGCTACTAAGCCGCCGCGTCTAACACGCCCGTCTGCCTCAAGTCCCTGTGGAGGAAATTTTCATATCCCTGTACCGTAGGTACAGTCTGAAAATAAATTAACGTTCTTACGGCGTCCACGTCACGTACCCACTCGGCCGATACACCCTGGGTATAATATGATTTATCGTTTCATTTTCATTTTTTGTTCCACCCTCATATTAAAATGCCCGCGTTTTGTGCGTTTTGCAACTAACTTTTTGTAAACTGTGTCAAATTTTTGATTGCAGTGCACGAATTTTGTTGTTGTTTGTGAAATTGTTGGAACGGGAGGAATTTTTAGTAAAATATTTATAAACAAATAATTTTTTACAAAAATAACAAGCGATAGCCTAGTGTAAGACCGTTGGATTGCCACGCAGAGTCTTGGATTGGATCTCATGGCACGCATCTCTGACTTTTCGAAATTGTGTGCGTATTAAATAGTTAATTATCGCTCGCTATAGCAGTGAAGGAAAACATCGTGAGAAAACCTGCATCTCTGTAAATTCTTGATAATATTCTCGAAGATAATGTGAAGTCTACCAATCCGCACAAGGGCAGCATGGTGGACGATGGCTTAACCCTTCTCACACTGAGAGGAGACCTGTGCCCAGCAGTGAGACAGTTTAATTCAGGGCTGATATTAAATTATTTTATCATATAATTAACAAGAACAACTTTAATTACTGATCATTTATTGCTGTGGCATAATGTCACCTTACTGTGGTATAGATCCTCGGTTCGATTTGGACCTGGAGCGAAGTGTTATTGAATTTCTGTACGAAATTATGACTAGTAGTTCAGTGATAAAACATGTGCCTGTGCTGTGTGTTTAACCACAAATTTATTGACGCCGTAAACCAACTAAAACATTTCTAACAAAACGAGTAGGTATTACACCTGTGCTTAGCTACCATATCAATTATATACAGGGATGTATATTATATATTTACTGCCTCGTTGGTCCAGTGGTAGTGTATACGACTGCGGATCATGATATTAGGTCGAAGTTCGGGTTCAATGCCCGGGTCAGGCTTGGAAAACGTTACTAAGATTATCCGTCAAGAATTTCTTAGTAGCAATTTATAAAAAAAATCTGTCAAGAAGTTCTTAATAATTAGCCCGGCGTTAGGTTAGTGGTGTTTCACCCCTATGCGTCGGAAAGCACGTTAAACAGTGAGTCCTGGCTGTCATGAACATCAATGGCAGTCGTTATTGGGAAGTCAGCGCTCTCAAATATCCTGACGACTGGTCTAACCATAGAATGATGTTATCCTTCTGGGTTGCGGAGGTCAGATGGCAGACGCTCCGTGTAAAAACTGATATTCAGCCAAATAAGCGGACCAAATAAGACCACAAATAAGCGGACCCTGGCATAAGTTGGGATTAATAATCGTTAGGAAGAAGAAGAAGACAGGGATGTATATTAATGTTTAGAAATTTTTTCATTACATGTCTACCTTTCCACAAGCGATGTGATGTGATGAATAATAAAATCAAATTGAATCTATTTTAGCGTTTATTATTCGAATAATTATATTTTAGTTCATTGATACATTGTATTGGCAAATTTAAAGGAACTTTGTTCCGTATACATCTTATTGAGAGTAACTGTACCTACGATTCCTACTTCAAATAGCGTTCAATCGTTTACTTATGAAAACTCTAAGGTAGAAACTGAACGTGGTCAACAGTCGCAGTCTAGCCTATCGCTAGTACACAGACATGAACGTGTATAAATAAGTTGGTAAGTAATAATCCTAACTAATATTATAAATGCGAATATGAGTTTGTTTGTTTGTAACGCTTTTGGGTCTTAACTACTCGACCGATCATCATGAAATTTCGCATACACGTTGTCAGATGTACAGAAAAGAACATAGGATACCTTTCATCCAGAAAAAATAACTGTTCCTGATGAGAGAAATTTAATGACAAAATTTACATAACCGTGAGCGAAGTTGTGAAATCAAACCTAATTCAGACATGGGTCGTCAAGTTATACACATGCCGTCAAAACGAACTGAAAATCTAAGATAAAAATTAATAAGATAGCACAGAACATAACACATGAACCAGTGACGCTATCAAGGAGGTGGCGGAACAAGTGAGAAAGCGCTTAAACTCTCTCCACAACCACAGAACCGGGACGCCGGCGGGCGAGAGTAGACCTCCAGCCTCCTTGAGGTTCTACTTGTGGGTGGTGAGCTTCGTAAGCCTGTCCGTCATCCGATCAGCACTAGGTCCGAGAGGCGGCGTGCGTGTTTTCACGCGCGCCTCGGTATCGTTTGTCCGTCCCCCCTCAAGGGGACAATAGGGTTAAAATTAGTAGTGGCCAAAGGCGACTCACTTTATGTCGAGGAACACCGTGGTAGGTTTAGTCGGTATTACCGGGATCATCTTCACCCCGGTGAATCCAACATAGCCTCTCCGTCGCTCCGCGGAAAGGCAAGCGTCATTGCAAACATTTTTAAACGTGGGTGACGTTTAAAAATGATCCCTGTGACGCTGGTATAATTTTTAAACAAATAGTATATTAAGTGGAAGTGTGTAAGGATCGTAGCAAATGGAAATCCGTAGTCTCTGCCTACCCCTCAGGGAAACAGGCGTGAATCTATGTATGTATGTATTATATTAAGTGCGTAACTTTTCTCAAAAGTTTATCAGTCCTAATGATTTCTTGTTAAACCTTATTATGACATCAAAAAAAGTCACCAACTTTTGGATATATATAAATAGCTAGCGATAAAAATATTGCTTGCTATTTGTAAAGGCAAAGTTATTAAAATGTAAGTAGAAAGAATCCCACGCTTTGTTACTTCCCACTCGCAGTAATAACAAGTCACTACACGTACAATCATAATGGGATGAATGCTTGTGGGGCTGCCGCAATTTTGTAGCCCATCAGGCATGTTTGCCAACGTGAGGGTTGACGACTTCTATACCATAATCCGGAAGCGATGCGCCTCGCTCCGACCCAGAACATGCGCCAGCTCCCACAGTATGCTGAGAGCATTGACAAACCGGTGGGACTGTCAGATGCTCGGCCGATGGGTGAGACTGCACACTCAATTAGGATATAGATAACAAATATTGTTTGTTATGTCTGTCTGAGTGTCCCGTGATTTGTGTTTGTCTGTATTTTATTGTTTTCTGTGTTTATTGTATGTATGTTTACTAACAATAGTTAATAAGTTGCTTTTGTATTACTAATCATATGGAGCTAACAGTCTGCAAATAAAATTATAATAATAATTATTATTATTATTTGTTTCGACTAATTTATTTTATCCTAATTTAATTTGGCATAACAAGTTAGGCATATTATAATAATACTTTAACATAATTATTTTTTGGCATACTATTTCAGTAGGCATAAATATCATTTAGGCTGATGCTTTTTGCCCTAATTGATGGGATGATGATTCTGTGATTATGGTCCGACGCATTATCAAGGCGAGACGATCGCTTACCCGATCCAGACTCCATTCCGCCACTAACAATTTCCGATAAGAAAAAAATAATACAAAGGTCGAGAATCAAACTCGGATTCTCAGCCTACTTGTCACAGTTCCAGACTTCATACTGTTATTGAGAATTTCCGGTAAAAACTAATAACATTTTGGTTGCCCTGAAAATCAATGTCCAAATAGAAAATTCCAATAACACGCTGTTCAACTTGAAAATCAAACAAAGGCTTCATGCAAAGCAGTCGCTTTCACTACTGGTGCACCACCTAATAAATGTAATAAACTCACTAACCCCTTTGACGTTCATATGTGTTACTTTGTGACCTAAGTGAATAAATGATTTTTGACTTTGACCTAATAATAATGTACTCTAGACCGAATTTCGGCCACGGCGGCCAATCTTAAAGGAGACTGGCCATCTGCGCAGGAGATATTATAGTGCTCAAGTATGTGCGCAAACACAAGTGCACTCTCTGTTCCCTAACCCTCATGATCCGATGGGACGGTAATCCGACACAACCGGAGAGAGATCAGGCGCAGGACCAACGGCTTTACGTGCTTTCCGAGGCACGGGGGTGTCTAACACCGCCAACTTCCTAAATCCGAGCTCGTATTGAGATTTCTAAACAGAAAAACAAATATTGTCTTCTGTTTACGCGAATATTATTCATTGAAATTAAACTGCTATATACGGATTTTCAAAATTTTGTAATAAAGTGTCAAATAAACAACGCGATAAAATCCGTATATGGCAGTTTAATTTCAAAGAAAAACAAATATCATTTTGTTGGGCCGACCCGAGATTCAAACCCGAGACCTCATGCACAGCAGTCGCATTCACTATCGCTGCTACACCTATGCAGTCATTAACGTACGAGCAATTCAAATATCTTTCAAACAAGTTCAAGCCGTCAGAACGGTTCTGACGAACAGATTACACCAATAAAATGAACTTACACGTGCCTTAGACTTTTTACAAAGTACTCATGAAACATGAAACAATTTCCACTATAGGGCTTACCGAGCAATCGTTTTGTCCGGGGAGAGCTTTACGAGAGTCCTCGTAAGATGAGCAAAGCCAGTTGTGGAACTAGTCTCACGGTTTGTTGATACAAGGTGTGTATTACTAGTTATGTACGAAACAAATCAATTTATATCAATTTGGCATTATAATAAGCATTGTTTTAATATGTATTCCTTAACATTACTGTATCAAAAATTATAACTAGCACGGGAGTGGGAGGGGCGTGCCTTAAGGATGTTGCAGTTACACTTAGATTTAACTACTTAAATGTAATAAGTGGACTTATGTATTGCTTGGTTGATTTTAGTCAATTAAGATATTATTATCATGTAGATATACAGAACTGCAGCAAACGCAGCGATAGATCAGTGGGGAGACCAACAGACTGCAATGCAGAGGGTCTCGGGTTCCAACCCACGTCGCGCACCTCTGACTTTCGAAAGTTATATGACTTTTCGAAATTATGTGCGTATTGATTGACAATTATCGCCTGCTCCGTGCCTTGGAGAGTACGTTAAGCCGTCGGTCCCGGCTGCCATGAACATCTATGGCAGTCGTTATTGGGAAAGTCAGTACCCTCTAATATCCTGACACTGGTCTAGCCTTAGGGTATTGTTAGCCTTCGGGTTGCGGAGGTCAGGTGGCAGCCGCTCCGTCTAAAAACTGATATCCAGTCAAATCCGGTTAGACCAGAAAAGCCGACCCCAAGTGACTTGGGAATAATAAAGGCTAAGAGAGAAGAAGATATACAGAACTGCATAGGAGACACAGCGGTACTGGATGTGATATGTGTTTAACAGCAAAAGACTGATATGCAGATCACCTGCACTGAGTTTTCACTATATTGACCGTGCCCCACGTTGGGCGGCACTATAGGATCTTGGATACGTCTCTGTATGCGCTTGCTGTGCATAAAGTATTGTGACGTAATGCTAGTCAACCCGCTTTAGAGGCGTGGTTGACCTAGGATTTTAATTAAATTAAAGATGAACAACGCGATTAACAAACATATATTTTCACTTACAACAGGTGTATAAGAATAAACAGAACTACAATTAAATTCGACTAGATATTTAGTGATATTTCAGAGTGTGGTTCAAGATGAAGTCTTGTTACTTGGTCCCGGGTAGAATGGATCACTTAACTTCAGTAGGCAGCGCAGTGGAAGGAGGCAGGCACCAGGGCGCGTTCCGAATATATAGGGCCGTCGCTGGGGAGGAGAAGCCGATGGAGGGGCGCCGCGAGCACAGCCGCTCAGCAACGATCGGTCCGCGTCACAGTATCACGTTTAATTTACGCATCTAGCAAATTATTAGCAGTGTCTTTTTTTTCAAGAAAATCTTATTAGTTGTATATCGTTGTGTCTGTAACAGTGTGGTAGGTGGCGGTAATAAGATCATCATCTATTACGTAAACCCTAAAACTATAGCTAGCCAAATGTGGATGTAATACATATCTTCCTTTGGGATATAAGTGGGACTATTTAATATCAGCCATGTTATTAAACTGTCACACTGCTGGGCACGGGCCTCTTCTCAGTGTGAGAAGGGTTAGGCCAAATTCCACCACGCTGGTCCAATGCGGGTTGGCAGACATCACATATCTTCGAGAACATTTATATGGAAATATATTTTATTATTGAATATCATTTCATTTGTTTTTATAGAAATCCAACAACATTAAATATTAAAAAGGCGTAGATAGGCGAGTGTCAGTTAGCCAATTAAAGGTTTTCACAAATAGTGGTACAATTTATTACAATGATTGTAAAATTGTAACAAAACTTTCTCTGTGCATTGAAGTTGTTTTTTAAAAAGTAATTGGGATCGACTTTTCGGAATGCAAAACCGAATACGATGGATTTAATAATTATTTTCCGTGTTTTTTATTTGTATGTGGATCGCGATTTTTTTTGTGTCTTGTAATGGTCGAACCCATAACATTCGGCGCATTGGCAATCACAAGACGTTTCCAAAACTTTGAATTCAACTTTAAATCACCTCCCTAAGCCTTGTGTTATCTATTTATCTAATCCAGAGGTACACAGACATTTTTTCACATAGCCCACTTTTAAAATTTTGCATATTCCGGTGGACCCTTCAGCAAAAATCAAAAAGTTAAGACAATTAAAAAAATTGATCAAATCTGAACGGGCTGAGCATTTTTTTTTTAAATTCTCTCCATGGAACCTATCACAGTAGGCGGGCTGACTATTTTCTTAGTTTTTAGAATTCCACCCCTTGTACTGAATATGGAATATGCCAGTTTTACAAGTAACAGTCGCTGATCTTCTTAAAATATTATCTGCCTACATTGATAGATGAAGTCAAGCCAACATTTTAATTCTTCACTATCGAAAGCAAATAAATTTTCGTGGATCCCCGCTTAAGAATTGTGGACCCCATTTTTTGTCACGCAAACATAGATCCCCGTTGAGTCTCCCGTGGACCCATAAGGGGTCCTCATGGACCACTTTGGGAACTAATGATCTAATCCCTTTCGTGAAAAAGAGATATAGAGCATGATTTGATTTACGTACATAAAACCGTGGTAAACTGTAGTCCACACTACGAAGACGAGCATAAGCTAGCGGTATACAAAGTAGAATAATCAATTATTAGACAAAATACATACCGCCATTCATATGTATATAGAAAGAAAGAAAGAAAGAAAGAAATCATTCTTTATTGCCACAAAGAAACATGACTACATATTTTCTTACAAAATATAGACAAAATAATTAAAAAGACAATTAAATAAATAGTTCGTAAGTAAAAAAAAAATATACACATATTATGCTATTGTGGCAACAAATGGTCTCCATTCAGCATTGATGTTGTGATAAAACTGACGTGATATCGCAACGCTGATTTTCAATGGAGACCACCATTACGCACGGACATCAAGCCAACTGCATACAATTTTATAACTAACAAAAAATATTTCAAGGATACGTAACCAGAGTAAAAATAAACTATTACTTAACTTATTATTATAAAAAACAAATAAATGACAAAAATAAAAATCCATACAGTATGCATGTATTGTCTCATGCAGAGATCCAAACGACAACACTCCCCATCGGCAGAGGCGAGGCACACATAAACATAATCTATATAAGCAGAGGTACATATATTATGTTTTAGAGTCCACGTAACAGGAAGCCAATATATAAGGCTCTACTGAGAATAGCATAGCAGGTAAACCCAATTATTATACTTTGCTCGAATATTATAATTTTTTTGTTTAATGCTATCTTACGACTATCTTGTTTTATAAGAGTAGCCGTAAGGTTCTTTCAGTTAGCTTCTCATAGGCTCAACCTTTTGCCCGAATCTAGGAACTAACATACATGTAAATTAGGTAAACTCACAAACCGATAACCTTTATCGTTCATAAGCGTTTTTTGTGACCTATATAAGTAAAACCTAAATGAGTTTTGACTTTGACTTTCAAATTTGATGATATTTTTACGCATTGAATGCTACTCTGAGTTTTCTTTAAGTAGATGATCATAATTACCGTAGAATTAAATGTGAACTTCTAGAACATCTAAAGAAGCTTTTTTAACTACTACACTTAAATACATAGACCCCTACATAATATTTAAACGCTGAAACAACTCGTCTCAAAAATATTCGACACGAAACTCTGAGACTGAGGCGGCGAAATTATACTTAAGAAAGTTAAATGAAACCTAATTAGACCGTAAATTTAAAGCCAATAGAGTTTCTCAAGTGTTTAATCCCAAAACGTCCAGGCGTAATTAATCTTAGCACAGGAACGGACTTGGAGTGCGGCCCTTATGATTAATACGGCCCTTTAAATGAGAGTTGAAGAGCACACGTTGATTTTTTGGTACAAATGTTAGTGATGAGCAAAATGTTTTAAATGTATGTGTTAGTGTCAACGATTTTGAAAAGAAAATGTCCTGTACACAACTGCCTGAAAATATTAATTTTCTTTACTATTTTAATCATAATATTTAAAATATCGTCCATTTATTTGGATATTTTCAGCTAGTATGCATTTGCCGCGCTCACAGCAGACTTCTGACTGACATCGTATATTATAATGGTGTAACTCCTGCTCGTGTCACAATAATAAAAATACTACTGTCAAAATCGCAAAGAATTCTAAACGATTTATATTAATCCTCTATTATATTCCCTATTATATAATCCTCTATTCTATTAATCCTCTTCACTACACATGCCTTGACATTTTAGGGTAACTCTAAAAAGTTAATATGTAACAGTTAGACATCACCACGTGTAGTAACCTAACGTATTATAAGACGAAATCTGTATGTGGCATTAATCAAAAAGGAATATAAAATATCCCCGTGACCATGGCTGCTGAAAAGCAACCGAAACGTCGGGGAAAGTGTAAAAATAAATTAAATCTAAATAGTTTAATAATAATTTAATTAGCTTAAAAATTAGTAAAGTTTAATAGTAGTAGTAGTGTAACAATTTTCAAAATTTTGTAATAAAGTGTCAAATAAACAACGCGATAAAATCCGTATATAGTAGTTTAATTTCAATGAATATAAAATAATTTCAGTAATTCCAACAGCTCATTGCAGCCCTGTGCTACAATATAATTTGGTATAGCAGTTTTTGTTAGGGTCGGCTCAATAATTATTGTACGCGCGCAGACTATGATGGGATCTCAGTTTTATATTATATCTACAACGTAGCTACTTGTTATAATATTATAATTATTTCTTCAAGCCAAGTTCAGATAATGAAGCCGAAATATACCTAGCTATATAACTAGCTTTTTCCCACGGCTTCGCTCGCCTAAAAGTAGGTTAGGTTAAATTATGTTAGTGCCAGTACAAATTGTTTAAATAAAATATTGTATACGTTACTCAGTGATAATATAGCTTACTAATAGTCAAATATTTTATATAAAAAAATATAAAAGCCTTGTTTTTGATTTAAATCCTTACATGAGCAAAAGAGGTATCTCTTGCTTGTTTTAATTTAAAGTGCTTCGTTGGTTTAGGTTACTCGTACCCTTGCCTTTCCATAGAATGTCTCTGATGTGGTTAGAGAACATCTGATGAAGTTGAATTTCAGGCCCTAATTTATTTAAATTAAAAAGGCAATGCTTACTAGATACAAGCCTTGAATCGCTGAGGACATTACAAAAATGAAAATAATTAACACAAAGGACATCTACAGTTGGAACAATTATTTATAGATTACACAATTGTTTGTTCCGCTCTCGCAGTGGTTAGGTGACCACTAAAACAACGCGTCATTTGTCAAGCCTGTTATTAACGGGAATCGAAATGTTGCTGGCCAAATGTGTGTATTCAGTTCGGATAGTTATCGAACCCGAGACATCAATTTGCATAGCAAAACCAAACACCGAGTAGGCACTTCTAAAGACATTTATATTTACAAACAACTATTTCTCCGTATAATATTAGTATAGATTGTAAAGTCTTTACAGTCCATAAACAAACAAATCCACCGACACTCTATATGTACGTAAAGGCTTTACATAGTTTTGAGTGCTGGGCTTATGAAATTCAATGAGGCTCACGACGTACGGGCGAGGCTTTGTCTGCGTCGTTCGAAGATAAGCTGCAGACATATTGTTTTGTGGTATATACATCACATACCGTTGCGCTTTTGCCGTAGTATGGAAGGCGAATGCGTATTTTTATTTCTTCGAGCTATATTTAACCTATTGAGTTGCAGAGGTTCACCAGCGGCCAGATACAATAGGTATTTAATTATTAATATCATTCCAAGACTTGACAATTTAAGCAAGAAATACAATTACTCATGACGTTTTGTTTTTGCTTTAGTTGGCAGTCAAACCAGTGATGGTGGTATGTTAAACCAGTGTCTACCGTTATAGTAGCTAACCACTGTGTAAACCTCATTGGAATAAACACAAGTCATATAGCTTAAAATCACCACGGTAGATAGTTCATTCTATAGCTTACACCTACATGTGAAAAATTATCGCTAAAAGCATTTAAACGGTAACTATATTAAGAAAGGAGTCGTTTTACCGACATAAAGTTTATTTTTGACACATCGCACTCTTAATAAAACAGCAACATAAATCAAAATTAAGGCAATTTGAACTCTAATTGAGTGACTATAATTCTAATAATTTATTTGTGTTAAGTAATTGCAACAGAGTTTAAGTTTGCTTAAGCTAAAATACTCAGAAGTGTCTCTGTTTTATTAAAAGTGCGACATATTCTATGTTAAAAAAAAGACAAAATTTGATTGTCCATAGCATAACTTCCTATATTGAAGAAACTGTCGTTTTAGCTACGGACATTTTGACATATCATCACTACATATTAAAACATAAAGCCCCCCGCCGCGTCTGTCTGTCTGTCTGTTCGCGAGAAACTCAAAAATTACTGAACGGATTTTCATTTTACCACAAATACAACACCAATCTTTTCTTAATTCCGATTCAGAACACGATTCAGAACTTGTCACTTTGTTTATGGGAACTCGACAGTCGTAGAGAAGAATTCACATCAAATATAAATCCTTTATTCAATTACCGTCTTCTTGAGGTTGATAAATTCTAGAAGTCGTTTTATTTTGAGTTCGCGAATTTCATTTGTGGCCCTATAAAAGGTTTAACGACTTAGGACTGTTGCACACATGCGATTTTTATAACGATATCCAACTAAAAACGCATAGTTGGGTGGTAACTGGTCGTCTTACTACTGACAGTGCCCTGGGTGTTGTTGATTGGAATTACAAAATGAATAATAAGAATTGTGATCCACAAATATCATAGATATAGATTTTGTACCCCTGGCCACGTGTATGCGAAATTTCACGATGTATGTATGTATCTTATGTGGAGGCCAGTCAGTGCAGACCGGCGACACTTCGACCCAGTGGGATCTTTTGTGTCGACACTCTCCCAATAACGACTGCAATAGATGTTCATGGCAGCCGGGACCGACGGCTTAACGTGCTCTCCGAGGCACGGAGCGGGCGATAATTGTCAATCAATACGCACATAATTTCGAAAAGTCATATAATTTCCGAAAGTCAGAGGTGCGCGACGTGGGTTCGAACCCGAGACCCTCTGTATTGCAGTCTGTTGGTCTCCCCACTGAGCTATCGCTGCTCTAATTTCACGATAATAGCTCAAATAGTAAAGGCGTGAAAGCGTAACAAACAAACTCACATTCCCTTTTATAATAGTAATAGTTAGGATTTATTTGAACTCTTGAGTGTTCTTTGTTCTATTTTATTATGTGAAGTCTGCTGTGTGTGAACATGTGCAACAGGGGACCAACCACTACCTGAGATTTGACAAACCACAGATTCTCGCTAAAGAACACCGATTCCTACCAAGGATGCTTCGCGAGGCTATTGAAATCAAAAAACATCCTAATTTTAATAGAGAAGATGGTTGGAATGTACCACCAGCTTGGGATCCAGTAATATAAATAGTCAAACCCAAGAAGAAGCAAACCACAGCTAGACTTCATGATACTTTGAGCTCATTCTGCGTAAATAGAAACACAAATGATTAAATTATCTTCGGGTACTTTGAAATAACTACACTGGAACATTGAGACAACTACCATCTTAGTCTCCCCGTGACCATGGCTGCTGAAAAGCAACCGAAACGTTGGAGAAAGTGTAAAAATAAATTAAATCTAAATAGTTTTAATAATACTTTAATTAGCTTAAAAATCAGTAAAGTTTAATAGTAGTAGTAGTGTAACAATTTTCATTTAATTTTTTTGTAATAAAGTGTCAAATAAATAACGCGATAAAATCTGTATATAGCAGTTTAATTTCAATGAATAATATTCGCGTAAACAGAAGACAATATTATGTGAAGGTTTTTAGGATTAAGGATTTATCGCTATTGCGGGGGACTATACAAAAAGTCTGGTGGCAGGTAGTTGTATTAAATGGGGACACTTATATAACACTAGCCACAATCTAATTAGTTTACCATTTTATACATTTCAGCCTCTACGCAGATTTTTAAACTGAATAAAGAACGAAATAGTTGTTTCTGTATCTTTTCCGTCCCATCATACAACGGCTTTGTTGCGTTCCTGATATAACTTCTACATTAACAGAATACAACGATATCCACGGGTGGCGGTTACCGATTGCATTGAGGCTTACTTACGCTTGATCGACAGGACCTTGTCGGGAAAACGAAGTCACTTAACGATCCAGTCTAAAAACTTAATCGCCTGACGACTAGTTCAATAGCCGAAGTCGACTAAGTTCGGTATTACTCGATAACGCTTGCAATGGTCGACAGTGGCAGTTGCCTCTGTAGAAGCAACGCTTCGACGACAGGCTGCTTTTGATATGCTGAAATCATCTACAGAAGTCGACAGTACAACTTAGTGTAATAACTCAATCACGTATACACTGCTGACCGGTTTTGGACAAAAATTGGCTTACAGTTAACTAGTTGAACACAACAGTCGTTTTACCAGTTGACAGCGATGCTGACGAAATCTACGACGCCTAATCTAATTTTGTAACTATTTAGTACTAACTGACCCGACAGTCGCTGTCCTGTCAATCTATACAAAAATACATTTCACGTAATTAAATGAAATAACAAATAGTCGATCAATGTTTTAAATATAAAAATATCATTAAAATATTTTACATATCCCGCGGATTTCTCGCAAATTTTCGTTCATACAAACCTTGTCCTGACAATTATAAACACTACAAAAAAATTAACAGAATCAAATTGGTCGATCTATTCTTAAGTGATGCTTTGTCATACATGTGGCAATTGATTTTTATTTATATAGATTTAATATATTTAATAAAGAAGGTTGACCCCACCACCATGTGGGACAAATAGCCGGGAAGAGAGAGAGAGAATTAATAATCACTACATATTATAAAACAAAGTCCCCCACCGCGTCTGTCTATCTGTTCGCAATAAACTCAAAAACTACTGAACGGATTTGCATGCGGTTTTCACTAATAGACAGAGTGATTCTTGAGGAAGGTTTAGGAGTATAATTTGTTGAGGTTTTGTACTACCCGTGCGAAGCCGGGGCGGGTCGCTAGTGTATAATACATTGTAAATGTCTCTTGGTAATACAAAATAAAAAACAGTTTAGCACATAGGACACATGTTATTCCTCCCCATTCTTTTACCTCTGACAGTAACTAGTATTAACTTAATGATACGATTAGTTGGTCGTGTTCAACAAGCCTAATACAATTTAAACCGGTTATATCGGTGCGTGTCTGACGTAACGTAACACTTATTTCAACTGTCAAACTGTCACGGAAATTAATTAATGACTGCCATGTAATAACGGGCGTTCATTCAGCTCGCTCCAAATTGTGAAACAATAGAAAATGTAGAGGATTAAAGTCAATATTATAAAATAATAACAAACACTGCCTCTGGGGCGCAGCGGTGGTGAATGTGACTGGTGTGCTGGTCTTGGGTTCGATTCCCGAGCCAAGCATTGTTATTGCATTTTTCTGTCAAGATATTCTCTGTAGAGTGTCAGGAAAGACTGGAACTCTGTCTGATAGACGTTAATGGGCTAGCGTTTCATATATGGGAGAATATACAAAAACTTTTAGGGATATTTTATTTACGATATTTTATAAATAATATTAATACAAATTCGGGTATCTAAGATAGCTAATCTAATGGATATATTGCTCGTGTTCGGGCCAGTCAAATATTCAAGTAGAAATTTAGATTTTTAAATTTTCCTGAATTTGACTGTCAGGGGACTGACGAGGGTGACATAATAATAATAATAATAATATTCTACCACATACACACAACACCGTCTAGCCCAAACTAAGCAGAGCTTGTACTATGGGTACTAGACAATGGATAAACATACTTAAATACTTTTTTTTTTTGTTAATACATACGTATTATACATAGAAACACCCAGACCAAGACAAACATCCATGTTCATGCACACAAATGTTTGACTTGTGCGGGAATCGAACCCGCGACCGCGGGCGTGGCAGTCGGTTACACTAACCACTACGCCATCGAGGCCGACATACATAATACTGACAAAAAACACTTCACTTAACTTCATAAGATATGTATGAAATTTATTAAGTTTTAGAAGAAATCTCTTTGAATTTATTAATGGCACATAGTTTGAGTCATCGTTCAATTAAGTATCGATTAAAAATCTATAAATATGTTTTGTATTTTTCATAATGTGTATTTGTCTACTACATTGCCGAATATAGCTTGTTTTAACCTTTTTTATCTTCATGACTCTTAATTTAGCGTAGCTTTCTTCTAATTGAATTTAATAATTTCTCCGAAAAACGCCTTCGTCACTAATTCCTTATTTTTAGTAATATCTTTACTCATTTCATCGATTCTGATTTTTGAAGATTTTCAACAAACTTTACAACTTTCTTTAACTGCTTGTTAACTCGTTTATAGTTTTGACGATGAGTATCCAGTTTAGTTCTCAGTATTAAAACTATTTCGTCCATCTTAAAAATTGTTTATTTCTGGGCTTTTTCTGTCTTCTGCTGCTCTTTTTTGCCTCGTTTGCTCTTTAGTGTTGTTTAATAATAGGTCATATTTCTGCACCTACTATTGGTTCTGCTTCATTGTCAGTAGTTGAAGGAGTATTCTAGCGTACAAAATTATCATTATTACGTTTCAATTGTTGTTTTTTGCCTGTACTTTGATGAACTATTATTATTGTTATTTTCTAGTTAATCGCTGCTCACGAGGTGTAATTTCTTAAAAAATAATTCTTGTTTCCTGTTACTTAAAAAGAGACCTTTCGTATTATACTAGATTAACGTCAAATGTGAACATAAATAATTCAGGCCACGACTGAAGTGTGTTAGAATTAGACTTGAGTAGGAGTAGTTTTTTTGCTTATTTGTAGTATCATGTCATAGAGCAGCGATAGCTCAGTGAGGAGACCAACGGACTGCAATGCAGAGGGTCTCTGGTTCGAACCCACGTTGCGCACCTCTGACTTTCGAAAGTTATATGACTTTTCGAAATTATGTGCGTATCGATTGACAATTATCGCCTGCTCCGTGCCTCGGAGAGCACGTTAAGCCGTCGGTCCCGGCTGCCATGAACATCTATGGCAGTCGTTATTGGGAGAGTGTCGATACAAAAGATCCCACTGGGTCGAAGTGTCGCCGGTCTGCACTGACTGGCCTGCGCATAAGATAAGATAAGATCATGTCATAGTGTTATTATTATGCTGCTATCGATCATCATGGTTTTTTAAGTTACTGTTTTATTGCAGAATCGGTAATGCATACGTTCTTCAAACTTTGTGTGCGCAAATAGCTTAGCAGGCAAGCGGTTGTCTCGCCGCTACCCCTAAATGTTGCAGGTTTGAATAGCACATAGGACAATGATTTGTGTGATCTGCAAATTATTGTTTTGATTTGAGTATTATTTGTGTCTGTTCATTATCATGTTTGTACAGTCCTCGCAACATGAGGCGAAAGCTCTAGTGCAGGAGAGTACTCTTATAAAAATGTAAATGAATCTTAACAGGTACACGTTCCTCGTTTAAGCATATTTAAGTATTTAATACGCACCAAATTTCATAAAGTCAGTGGGCATTGAACTTGGTACCTGTGGCTGGCAGTCCAACGGTCTCGCATAGAATATTCACATTTCTATTAAATAATGCGTTTACATTTCACACTACCTCCCTCACCCCGTACCACTCGACGCTTCATATTTGGGTCTAAAATTAGCATCGGAATACATTACCGCGCAAACATCAGACAATATCAATACTGATATTAGCTGACGTGACTGAAAATATTGATAGTTCAATTAATTTATTTCGCTTTATTGTTTATAAATAGATAATAGCATTGTTTATAATAGCAGCGAAAGCTCATTGGGGAGACCAACAGACTGCAATGCAGAGGGACTCGGGTTCGAACCCACGTTGCGCACCTCTGGCTTTCGGAAGTTATATGACTTTTCGAAATTATGTGCGTATTGATTGACAGTTATCGCCTGCTCCGTGCCTCGGAGAGCACGTTAAGCCGTTGGTCCCGGCTGCCATGAACATTTATGGCAGTCGTTATTGGGAAAGTCAGTACCCTCTAATATCCTGACACTGGTCTAGCCTTAGGGTATCGTTAGCCTTCGGGTTGCGGAGGTCAGGTGGCAGCCGCTCCGTTTAAAAACTGATATCCAGTCAAATCCGGTTAGAATAGAAAAGCCGACCCCAAGTGGCTTGGGAATAATAAAGGCTAAGAGAGAAGAAGAAGTTTATAAATAGATAGATATACGGCTGTAATTCTGCAAAAGAGTAAGCACATAGGTAAGTATGTGTTGCCAGTTGTGTTTATCATCGATTTATACGGCCAGGCAAATGGCCTACATAATTTTCAGCGTTCAAGTTAGCCTAAGATTGCTTTTATATATACATTCATAGTCTTATGCCTTTAGGTAGAAGTTATTTCTTTCTTTTAAAAAGACATCTCCCGCGCTAGGAATAAATCCTGTGTCGCGGGGGAATTTACAAACATTCAAACAATGGACACAAAGAAGACCCAGACTCGGAATAACTATTTGTGAATCACACAAAGTTTGGTCCCGTGTGGGATTCGAACCCACAACACTCGGCGTAGTGGCAGTAGCGAGGCGATCACTTAAACCATTACACCATCCGTGCAGTAAATCGTCGTGTCGTGCAGCAAATCATCGCACATTTCGCAAACTATGATTTTGGGTAATAGGGGGCGAGCGATATCCGTCCACCAGCATAATTCCAGACACCATGCTGCCACTATTGAATAATAGATCTTTTTCAATGTCAAACATTTGTGTCTGGGTGTTTCTATGTATAATACGTATGTATTTACAAAAAAAAAAGTATATATGTATGTTTATCCATTGTCTAGTACCCATAGTACAAGCTCTGCTTAGTTTGGGCTAGATGGTGTTGCGTGTATGTTATATATTATTATTATTATTTTTATTATTATTACTATTGTTACGTCGGCTTCCTATAACACAGTGATACTAATCCGAACGAAATGGGTGTAAAAACCCAGGATTCAACCTCTTCGTCTTGATGTGACTTTCTTTTTTTTGTCATTAGCTTTTTCAATGTCGCTCTGCTGGGCAAAAGCATCTTCCTTGGATCACTTAATCACTCTGTTGGTGGATATCCCCTGATCTTATGACCTTGTGACCCGGGGGTGTCTGCTCACCAAGTTACAAGTCAATAGGTCCAGTGGTTCCGGAGCTATGCCTGTCACTAACAGACAGACATACAGACCCGCATAGTGTTTTCATTAACCTCTAAAAAAGACTCATGCTGGCTTATTCGAACCACCAACGCCACCGAATAATTAACAACAATAGTAGTATCACCCATAAAAGTAGAGCAGCCTGGTATCGTTTACCAGATCAAACTATTCCGATATCCCCAATAACATTATGGCCGACCTGCGAAACGGACTTGGAACTATTAAAATCTTAAACTTAATAGCTAACTTATGCCACAGGATTAACAAAGCATTATATATTTAAAAAAAAAAACAACTTTTCTTGAATATCTTTCGCAATAGGAATAATCCCTGTGCCGCAAAAGACTTTACAATTAACATTCAAACAAGGACACACAAAGAACACCCCTACTCGGAACAACTATTTGTGGAACATCCAATTATTTGACCCTTGTGGATCAATAACATAACACTCCACATATTGCCAGCAGTGCGGCGTCCACTTAAACCATTACCCCTCCATGCAATCAATCCGCAAACAGGACCATCGGGGCAAAATCTCTATCATATCATATACCATTTATCTAAACATTTACTATGTTAGTGAAAACCATTTACCTGCGATCAAGTCTAATTTACAACTTGCAAATTGCCACCAACTTTACCTCACAGTTCATAAAACGTACCAACGCGGCCATGTTTCGGCTGTAACCACTTTTCAATCCACCTGTCGGGAACAATTAAATAGAAATTATCGCCTGAATTCAAAAACGTTTTAAAAAAGCTAAACGGTGTTAACTGCAAGTAGATGATGGTGGAAATATACCGAATTAGAATTGGGACGGGAACGATTCGTTTATTGATTTTAGACCGGATGGATGATGAAGTGGTCTATATTGTCACCTCGTCACTCCCTATAAGCTATGTGTTGTGTGTTTAATCCCCACACGAGATAAAAAAATTCCTTGTGTCCGTTGTTTTAATGTTTGTAAATAGTCTCGAATCCGACTTTCGTTTCAGTTCCAGCGCCCCACCCACCATTCAAAGCAGCGAGTTGCCACACCGTGGTGGTTTTAGTCGGTAGACCCGAGGTCTCGGGAGAGCCCGACATAACCCTCTCGCCTTCCCTTGTGGCGAGGAGGTCTGCGTCAGAAGCATTTCCAAAGGTTAAAAGAAATACCACTGACTTTACCAAAACGTTATGTGCTTATAGTTCTTGCAAATAAAGCCCGCTCGCCTTCGCGAGTTGCAAGAAATATCGCTAGGAAACCTACATGTCTCAGATTACTCCGTAATGTTTACGAAAATATGTAATGTTAGCCAATCGCGCATCATCGGCGTATCAATATAGCAAGTTTATTTTTCACATACTTGTAGCTCGATAACACAAAATACCGCTATATTTTATTCATAAACTTCTTTAAATCCTATTATAATACAATATTTACGCTTCGATTTCATATTATCTTATAGTTGACAAAGAATCTATCTAAAATCCTTTTTACTAAGACTTTCTGAATATTTCCAAGATTTTAAACCAAATGGGCCAAGAAATTGAGAGACACTTCAGTATAAGTGTACTGCTCACTAACAACATTGCAGTTCGTTGAATAGGAATAGGATAGAAAATTTTGCATTCCTTAAGTTCTAAAATATGTTAGTTCTTTGTCCTTGTTCGGTGTCCTTTCACCATTATCGATAGCAAGGCAAATATGTAATTGTTCCTCGTAAATGTAATGAGAGCCTAAATCAGATAGATATACATTGATTTGTATCAAACGTAGACTTTGACTTTTATTAATATACATTTGTCTTATCTTTTTAACCGACTTCAAAAAAAAGAGGCGGTTCTCAATTCGACTGTATGTTTTTTTATGCGTTACCTCATAACTTTTTTCTAGGTGAACCGATTTTGATGATTCTTTTTTTATTTGAAAACTGGTGATTTCTGTTTGGTGTCAGCCGCCTGCGCTGCGTTCTGCATCTATGTGTGTAATTGTGCATGCCAATGTTATGATTATAGTAAGACATCTCATGTTTAAGTAGTTACAAACCTACCTTGGCGGTCAGTGTCCGTGTAGCATTGCCGGGTGCCAGCTGAAAACCAGCGCTGGGTCTTTGACGCCTAGCACATGCTGACTTGGTAACCTTTTTAGCAATACATACTTACTAAATAAATAAATTTTCTTTCTTTAATTGGCAACGACGCAATGCATGTATTGTGCATATAGTTAGTACATTCGAATATATACTTAAATAATTCGAATTGTCGAAGCCTTACATCAGCGGGTCTACCGTGAAAATGTTTTTACGCAATGACGTGCCGAAACGAATTACGAAAGAAATAATAAGCATATACCTACCATGAAAACACTTCGGATTTTTAGGACGTACAAATGTCATACGACGATATTCGTGACGAATGTCGGCGCGAATGATGTTTCATGGTAAGAATAAGCACGAACGAACGTACGCAATTGCGTATAACGCGTTTCACGGTAGACCCCCTGGCCACACTCGACAACGGAGGTCACCACGAGGTGCGGGGGTAATTAACAAGCAGCGCGCGCGCCTCTGCCCGATCACTACTCGGCTCCTAGACGAGTTACAATACGGGCATTTTTCTTTAAGAATTGTTTTACGGAGTTGTCGAAATATATCTAAGTTTATACAGTCGACGATTTTTATTTAAACGTCCCTTTAGGCCTAAACAGAATACAATTGTAATCGCTACGTCTTGTTTCCTACCGAGTGTCTATTTACTTTTAGCTGTAGTAAATATACTCTGGTTATTTAAGGTACATAGCTTTGTCAAAAATTAAGTGTACGTGCTTATACATAATGTAGTTACCACATTCGAATACAATTCGAATACTAATATACTATCTACGTCTTACTCCCTACCCAGTGTCTCCTTCTCGTCCTCCTCTTTACTTAACTCCTTATTACATACACAGCATTGTCAAGGACACAGCGAAAGTATTAACATAATGTCTTAACCACGTTCATTGCATAATCAGGTTTCACTTATACAAGCACCAACTTGTCTGGAGTCAGGAGAGGCTGGCAATCTGTTATACAGGTCTACCTAGTACAGATACCAGTCTCTCACACAGATTCACCTTCAAAGATCAGATGTTTTTGTAACTATTTTTGTGTGAGTGAAGAAAATAAATTATTATTATTATTATTCTTATACAATTCGACCGTTTTACTACCCAAAAACAGCGCATTAAAAAGCACAGCGTTTCCATCCATGTTAACGTCGCCCGTATATAACTGGTCGCGTGCTCCTCCCATCCGGAGTTTCACACTAGACGGCTCAGTAATTGAAATCACCGCAGATACCACCGTACGGTAGCACGATACCAAGTGATTGACTGCTTTGACGGCCAGACTTAATGTGCTGCAAGTTTCGTTCAGCTTATTGTAAGGCTGTTAGTGGTTTTTGATGGAAAATCTTTTGTAGCAGATTAGTGGATGCTTTTTTGGTTGTATTCATTCGTATTTTTATACCATGAATATGGAAAGCAAGCATACAGCTTAGTCAAAGGTAAGTATTAAGTGTAAAAACCTCTATTTGGTGACAGTGAAGTACTCTGGCAAGCTTGTAGTAGCATATGACTCTACTGAAAACCTTTTAGTATGTTTATCCTGACCATATATAATTAAATAATAATAAATAAAAATTTGTTTATTGCCAAAAAGTATTTACAATGTTAAAAGTCATATCCTGTAGCCGCACACTAGGCAAGCCTGTCCTGTGGGTACCTTACGCTATTAAATTCTTCGTACATACATTGGTAGCTCGGACAGCATCATATACAGTACAGTATTGTAACAAAATATAAAACATATCATATAATATTGTGTAAATGTATCTATTGTGTATTTTATATATGTACTGTATACCTATTTATATATTCCTAAAACATAAATTTTGAATATATTTATTATTTTTCTTAACATAATCTACATCTGTTATTACCGTTTTGTAACTCTAAAAATGTTGTACAGTTTCCTTTGTGCATAAACTTTATATGTGTATTTAATTAAGACTTATGATGTCGATTAAGCTGTTATTACTTAAAAGTCACAAATTGTGAATCGCAAGTGGTACCTACCGGACAGGCTTGCCTAGTGCGAAGCCGCGCAAAAATACTAAATGTAATTATCTTTTTTGATAATAATAATAATAATATTCTACCACATACACACAACACCATCTAGCCCAAACTAAGCAGAGCTTGTACTATGGGTACTAGACAATGGGTAAACATACTTATATACTTTTTTTTTTATATACATACATATTATACATAGAAACACCCAGACCAAGACAAACATCCATGTTCATGCACACAAATGTTTGACTTGTGCGGGAATCGAACCCGCGACCTCAGTCGTGGCAGTCGGTTACACTAACGACTACGCCATCGAGGCCGACAATAAAATTATTAAAAATTATTATATTCTATTCTTAGAGGAAGCCAGCGATAAGATAGTAATACAGTACCTGGTGATAGAGAATTCCAGAATCTCATACACCAACGTGTATTTTTTATTATTCTTTTATCCCATCTTTATAGACTATGCTCGAACCATACACTATTATTGTAATCATAGATTTCGGTACCAACTTACCTTAGACGGACCATATGCTTAGTTCTCATCACTGTTGTATCTAAAAACTAACCACATAAGAAAAATCTATATAAGCATGTATTAAACTAATGAGCATATACAAAGAGAAGGAAAATAAAAGAAATTGTAGTAAATGACATTCCGTAAAGACCTTACAAATACCCTACGATCTCTCTCATCTCTCATCACATTCACCGACATCTCCGGCAATCAAACGTGACATTTCACAAGTAAATTTATTAGACTTACGAATCACAGAAGGAAATCTTCATAATACTTTAAACTTGGATGACTATGCGACTGCCGTACATATTATATAAAATATAAAAAAGGTCGGAGATATTATTGAGTTTTTCTGTCAAGAATTTTTCAGTACAAGCATTGCCTCTGGCGTTGTGATAAACAGGAATAGGTCCCTATTATGTAGGATCTAAGACCTTAGTTGGCGAAATGTGGATGTACTACAATTCTGCCTACCCTTTCGGGATATAGACGAAACACTCAGTATTTATGTTCTGTACTATAACCTGCAAATTATGGGAATGTCAGATATAGTTGAAAGCTATTGTATCTGGCCGCCGGTGTGCTGCTGGACCACGATCAGTACATATAACACAATATCATAAGTATTATTGAAATACAGCAAAAAGTGTATTCCTATAACAGGATAAATCATATTACATCAGATATTAGAACAATGTCAACAAATGAAATTCGGCAAACGGCAAAAGTTATGTGATTCAGTGAAAGAGAAATTCAAACACAAAGATGAAGGCCCTTTTGTGTTCTATAATTAAGTTGGTTTAAGTTTAATTGATTTGCATGGGCCAGATGACGGGTTAGCCATCAATTTTAAGGCCGAGTTATAGTTTTACGATTAGATCCTTGCCGGCTGAGTTATGGGCGGTTAAAAGTGCCGTAAAATATGCTTTGTTGGCGAAAATGGACGGCGTTATGACTTTTTTTTACGGTTAAGGAAATAACCTTCACCTGGTACTTTCGTATTTCTTTAGTTATAGCGAAAGGATGGAAAAGTAAACAACGAAATTGTGCTGATATAAATTATAATGAAAATTATTTTACTGGAACTTTAATTAGATAATAGAGTGTTAATTTAAGCGGTCACCTAGCTACTGTTACTGCGTCGATTAGAATAGGTTCGATCGACACACGAAACAAACAAGTGAGAAACGGCCATGAATTGCCGTAAATCCTAGAGTTCGAAAAATGGTATCACGTGACCCTGAGGTCACCGGTTCAAAGGTCATAGTCATTTACCGGGGGGATATCGACTATGCTGAATCAAATGGCGTTGACCGCGAGTCTCTAGCTCTTACGGTTCTTGAGTTGAAAGATGGTATCACGTGAAATTGAGTTCAGAGGTCAAAGGTCATTTCGGGGCTATATCGACTATGTTGAGTCGAATGGCACTGTCCGCGAGTCTCTAGCGCTTACGGTTATTGAGTTTAAAGATGGTATCACGTGACCTTGAGTTCAGAGGTCAAAGGTCATTTCGGGGCTATATCGACTATGTTGAGTCAAATGTCGTTGACCGCGAGTCTCTAGCTCTTACGGTTCTTGAGTTGAAAGTTGTATAACAGACAGACGGACGAACGGACAAAGCTGTAGTATAAGAGATTTTTCGAACTCTAGAAATGACTTGAAATAGTTGTTCCGCACCAGTCTGGGTATTCAATGTGACCTTAGTGTGAATGCAAGTCTCGATATGTGTGGCGTAGCGGTTTAAGTGATCGTCTTACCGCGACCATTATGCCGAGCGTTACGAGTTCGATCTTACATGGGATGGACATAAAATTTGAGTGATTATTGTCTCGAGTCTGGATGTTCTTTGTGTCCGTTGTTTTAATGTTTGTAAAGTCCTCTGGGATACAAGAATCCTAGTAGCACAGCTGTCTTTTTAAAATTGTAATATCTAGTAGCAATAATCATGGGGGGTGACAAATAGGCTACCAAGTAAAATGTTTTCAATCTATTTGAAGTTAGTTGATTTATAATGAATTACTAGCTGACCAGGCAAACGTTGTTCTACCATGTGAATTAATTCTTAGCGGTATATACTTTGACCTATTCTCGACTGTCGGTCTCGATGGCGTAG
Source organism: Catocala fraxini (assembly GCA_930367265.1). Lineage (NCBI taxonomy): Eukaryota > Metazoa > Arthropoda > Insecta > Lepidoptera > Erebidae > Catocala > Catocala fraxini. Next base: position 24,964,402 of record OV884038.1, read on the forward strand.
TGGTTAGTGTAACCGACTGCCACGCCTGAGTCCCGCACAAGTCAAACATTTGTGTGCATGAACATGGATGTTTGTCTTGGTCTGGGTGTTTCTATGTATAATATGTAAGTATTTACAAAAAAAAGGATATATGTATGTTTATCCGTTGTCTAGAACCCATAGTACAAGCTATGCTTAGTTTGGGCTAGATGGTGTTGTGTGTATGTGGTAGAATATTATTATTATTATATACAAAAAAATTACATAAAATCGTTCGAACCGTTTCGGAGGAGTGCCATCACAAACACCGTGACACGAGATTTTTATATATATAAGTATACATCGTTCGCTTTAAGGATACAGGAAGGCACCGTAAGAAAACAACTTAACTAAATTAAAAAATATATGTAGTTTAGATATATACACGTAACAAAACGCTAACATTAAAATTCTAAATACATATGTTTTGTACAGAACTGACAAAAAATTCAACAGTTCTCACGCAAAGAATAATTGCGAATAAGCGACTAAACTGTTCACTGTGGCAAGCAATTTTAGACTTACTGTATTAGAAATTAGATGCTAATTTAGTCTGGTGTCCAGTAAAAAGTTTTAGGAAAATCTGGCTGCATTTTTTCAGGGTTGTCATCTGCGCGAGGTTTTTTGAGAAAACTTATTAGCGACGAAAAAAGTTAATAGAAAAGCTTAAAAAGAAGGTTCATGTCTGAAAAAATAAAACAATGCGATGAATAAATGGTTGTTTTGATAATGCACCGTGTTCTAAAACGTTTTTCTATGTGTACCGTTAAGTGTAAGTCGTTTAGTAGTTAATTCAGTGTATAATTAATTAGAAATATTACAACTGTAAATGGTTGTAAATATGTTTATTAGGTACTCAATAACGCGTAAACCGCTAAACAGATTTCATTGAAACTTGGTACATATATATAGCAAAAGTAATACGGAACAACGTCGTATTCTTTTCTTTCGTTCCCCTGCGGTTGCGACGAGTATGTAGTCATTATGGGTTTGTGTAAAACTACCGTCATATCCCACCTCTATGATCCCGACCCTACTTATGCAAATCAAACAGCGCAGATTGCAAGAGTAAAAGAAACTAAAAACACACATTTCTTTTATTCAGTGAGGGCGTAATTCGCTATTTGTACAGTGCATTCGTAGCATTGTACCCATGAATAGAATTACCCGGCCAGCGACGGGTGTCTCCTCATTATCATAGCAAATGTCCAGTACGAGAGAACTCCCTTATTCGGCCGTATTTGCACTTAAATCGACTGAGCGCCAGTCCTGTTAGACGCTGCCAAATTTGAATTTTAAACTAACCGTTCCGTTTTATGTTGAAGGTAAATTCTGGTGAGGTTTTTTACACACTCCGGGGTAATTTGGTTGGTGAATAATTTATAGGACTAAGGTATAAACTCCTTGTGTACTGTTTTGTTGCTTGGAAATGGGGTGCGCGGATTTCTGGCGGTTGAGTTTACGTTTTGGAATAACTACGAAAATTACTTATGATCTTAGAGCACAGATTTTATATAAGATACTACCAGCAAATGTACTTTCTGCACGGAGTAACAATCTACTAAAGATCACAGCCAGTTTTAAATGGAGATGCTACTGTACTCTACATCTCTATAATATGCTCTCTATTTCTCTCTTTAGTCGGTTTCAGTCAATGTGTGTCGTTGTGACGTGTCGTGCAGCATTTAAACTAACGCTTAGGAGAGTTTTGCCTCAGCGTATGTTCTAAAGCTTCAGTAGATATCACTTTTCTTAAGAATATTTAATACGATTTTTATGGCTATTCTTTATCATCGCACTGGTAGCAGGCAGCGTAAACTGTAAATGAGAACTCTATCAATTGCAATTGAAAGCAGAAGGAGGACCACTCCATCACAATTAGACCGAATGTAGTCGCATATCAAGCAGATTGAGACAAATTTTCTCTCGTGAGCGCTTTAAGTCAACGGGATTCTTGGCAAAATGCCTATATCGTATTAGAGTTAAGCTATATCGAACACAGAATACACTAGTCTTCTATCAGTGAGTATATAATTTTAATAGAGCAGCGATAGCTCAGTGGGGAGACCAACAGACTGCAATGCAGGTCTCGGGTTCGAACCCACGTCGCACACCTCTGACTTTCGGAAGTCATATGACTTTTCGAAATTATGTGCGTATTGATTGACAATTATCGCCTGCTCCGTGCCTCGGAGAGCACGTTAAGCCGTCGGTCCCGACTCCCATGAACATCTATGGCAGTCGTTATTGGGAGAGTGTCGACACAAAAGATCCCACTGGGTCGAAGTGTCGCCGGTCTGCACTGACTGACTGACGAAAATTATTCTTACAAGATTCTGTGAATAATAGCAACTCTTAAGCTGCATTAGTCTCATCCCTACTAGCCTTACTAAGTATAGAATAATATACCTTTCAAATAGAAATAGGTGCTGTGATTCTGGAGATTACCCTCAACATACATACATACACAGAAACTCACAAAATACTCACTCTTTCTTTATAATATTAGTATTCATATAAAGTATAAATTTCCAAGCGTGTTAAGGCTTGGCTTTTTAATCTGACCAAGCCATCCCGGTCAGACTGGATAGCCTGTAAAATTCCTAAGCTTGCTACTTACTTTGTTTTCTGTTTTTCTCTATTACATATAAATAAGGTATAGGTAACCATAGTTACAAATAAATTGTACGACGTCAGACGAACAATGTCGAAAAACTACGAACGCGATTCGACTGCGTGTGTCAAATGCATGGTTGTGTGCATGTAGTGTTTTTTCATTGATTTAATGTATTTCTAATGCATATATTTTTATAAAAATATTAGGATTCGCTCTTCCTTCTTCATATAAACTTTAACTGTGCCAAATTTCATACTCCTAATTCCGCGAAATTTTTCTTAAAAAGGGACGTAACGTTTTTGCTTCACGTATTAATATATAGATATTTCTGATTCGGCTTAACATCGGTTATTAACGAAACATCTGCCATCTAGCCCTCGCAAGCCAAACGGGTAGAAATATTCTAATAAATCATACTATGTACTAGTTGAAACCAACAAACTAACAAAACTTTGTAAAACTACAATAAAATACGTCCAGTACATAAAAACTACATAGATATAAAATAATCATCCGAATCCATTCATTATTAACGTAATAAGAACTAGTAAAAATATTCAGTCGAATTGAAAACCTCCTACTTTTATTTAAATCGGTTAAATACAAAATAGTTACTGTTTTATGATAGTTATTACGGATAATCTACTTAGTACATTTTTATGTTTTTTTTTTTTTTTATTTTTTTTATTTGTATAATTATGTGCGTATTGATTGACAATTATCGCCTGCTCCGTGCCTCGGAGAGCACGTTAAGCCGTCGGTCCCGGCTGCCATGAACATCTATGGCAGTCGTTATTGGGAGAGTGTCGACACAAAAGATCCCACTGGGTCGAAGTGTCGCCGGTCTGCACTGACTGGCCTCCACATAAGATATATACATAGTACATTTTCCTAATCCTTTTTTATTAATTTTTTTACGCGTGGGAATGCATCACGCATACCCCTCTGCGGGGGCGGGCGGAGGGGTTATGTCGGACTCGCCGGGGTAAAAGAAAGATGGAATTATAATAATGTACATCCCGGAATACCGACTAAACCTACCACGGTGTTCCTCGACAAAACCACTATCGACGGGACCGCGCGAATCACTTGCGCATGCGGTCGCGACCCACACTTTCCTAACCCTCTAACGGTGCATAAAATTATGATTAACCAATGACATATTCAAACCCCTTCAGTCATTAGCCTACAGCATAAAAGTCTATTTATATATCCATAAAACTAAATATATCTCTTATACTTCAAACACAAAGAACAAAGCTTCCATAACTCACAGCCAAACTATTTAAAAGGTAACTCTGAATATAAGAATATCTTAAACACAGCTCGGTTCGTACCTCGTCGTATATCATGTGAGCTATCGACGGCCGACCGAAATGAAATATGCGAGGCTCGCCCATAGCCTTTGAATATAATCATACGCCAAGAGAGAACGGTACCATGCCTGCTGGGTCTTATCTTATACCTTGTGACAATAATATTTCCAAAGAATATTTTTAGGGACTGTTTATTTTCTTGCCTTTACTCTGACTGTGAGTATTGATTCCTCTCTATGTCTTTGCCAAGCTTTATAAAAGTGCTGGTGTTGCTTCAGTTTATATCCGTTTCGTTTCGTTTGATCCAGATTTTGTAGAGATATATCACATTGAATGCTACACTAGAATCTCCTAACATAGGTTAGCTCAATGAAATATTTATAAAATGTGTTTTGACATTTTATTACAAAAAAAGTTGTGGAGTCGAATAAGAAAAGAAATATGTACATGTAAATGCAAGAACAGTTGGAACGTAAAAGCCTACGCGAATGGCAACAAAAAATGTTGTCTTTATATAAGCAATTCGACTGCACGGATAGCGTGCTTTAATTGGAGTGAGTTCGAACCTCACATAGACCAAACATTTGTGTGATTCATAAAACGATGTTTTACATATTCTTTGTATCAGTTCTTTAAACGTTTATAAAGTCAATACAGCAATTTTAAATTCTAGAAATGGCTTGGACTTTAATACGAACCCCTGTAAGGCGATGCTAAGCGCCATCTATACCGTTGTATAGTGAAATAGTCAATTAGCATTAATAATTGTAGAGTCTCCAACAACATAGGGATCGAACTTAAAAAAAAAGACATACCTTTCAAAGTTCATTTCAAAGTCAGGATAATTGCAAATACAATCAAAGTTTAAAAGCAAGCTTCCTTCTTTTATGCCCCGTGCTCTCTGCTTCCGAATCAACCAATCATTTTGTATCAGAGCGTGGTTGTTCGTTCTCTTTTCTTGCTATCTTTTCGTATCTGATCGTATTTATCTGTGGGTGCACGGACCCCTAAAAACTAACAGAGCCGAACGCCGATTTATGCCTCTCTAGGATATGGCATCGGGAATCGATTCCTTTGGTTTCAACACGGATTTACTAGCTTTTTCTGATACCATTCTGTTGTTTCTCTCTAAAATATCCATGTTTTTGACTTACGCCTGAAAGTGTACGTACAACAGACGACTTTATGCTGTTCATTCATCATGATTCCGTGTCAAAAAAGGAACGAAGAAAATAAAGATATAAATTTTTAAATACTTATGTGTATACATATATCGGAAGAGGCAGAGGTGTTTGTGTGAGGTGTTCACCAGTCATGTTTTAGGTTCTACGTAATATATTATAGCAGTTCACTGTTATTTTACCTTATTTACAGTGTCTGCGCCATAGAATATCTTGACAGAAAATCTGATACAAGAATCGCAACCGAAACCTGACAATTGACTAAAAATTACAACGCAAACTTATACTGCCATACCAGCAGGGTAAACAGAAAAATTTAAATAACAGTTAACACACTAAACACAGTAGTATCTACTCAACAGCAGAATGAGGCGCTCATAGCCAGTTGCACTCACTGATCGGTAAACGATTAACGAGGTTAAGCAACGTTGGGTGCGGTCAGTCTATAGATGGGTGACCGCTTAGTGGTATTTCATCTGAGCATCTCAGTGCTTCTGAGGACACGTAAGAACTCGGTCCCGGTTGTTGCCAAATTGACAGCAGTCGTTAAGCCATGTCAGAGGCCTACGGCCTTGAACAACTCTTGACAACAGGTTGGCCACTAACCACACGAAAAGAAGAAAGAAGAATAGCAGAATTGTATAGATAATAAAATTATAAATGAGGCCGTTAGTGGCTAGTAGACTTACACCCATGTGGGACCTATTGATATAGCTGCCGAAATAAATGGGGATGCTAAATAGCTCTCACTACCTATTAGACATACACAGGCGTAAATTAATCTCAGAGTTTTTCTGTGACTTCCTTGGCGTTTAGTAAAAGTACTGTATACTTACCTAAAAGAGAACGTTGCTGGCAATAAAGTGAATGGAGCTTTACGCGCTTTTATGAACAGTCGAAATGTATCCGAGAAGGCACAATTAGCTGTTCATAGAGGACTATTAGTGCCCACACTTATGTATGGAAGTGAAAGTTGGGTATGGCAAAAGAAACATGAGAGCAGAATAAATGCTGTGGAAATGAGAGCGCTAAGAAACATATGTGGTGTGACTCTGAAAGATTGAATAAGGAATAGTGTGATAAGAGAGGGAGTGGATATAGTGACAATAATAGAAAAGGGTATGTTAAGCTGGTTTGGGCATGTAGAAAGAATGGACGAGAAAAGACTGACTAAGAAAGTTTATAAGGCTAATGTGAATGGAACAGTCGCAAGACGAAGACCTAGGCGAACGTTTCTCGATCAGATCGGAGGCTTTCTGGAAGAAGGCTAGGTTAAGAGCACCTTAAACCGACGAGCGTGTATGAGGAATGTGATGAAAGTGAATGAAACCAGAAAAGTGTGTCAGGATCGTAGCAAATGGAAAGCCGTAGTCTCTACCTACCTCTCTGGGAAACAGGCGTGAATCTATGTATGTATGTATATTTACCTAACTACTGTCTAAGCCCATCCGTCAGTGGCTAAGATAAGACAGATGGCCTAGTTTCCCAGAGGTAGGCAGAAACTACGAACATGCACTTCCACCCATATTTTATCCAATCAATAATAAATAACGAATTTTAATTAAATTTGTCCACTTAATATTCATAACTGGTGCGGAAATCGATTCACTGCAGATGCGATCCCAATTATTTTGCAGATATTTCTGGTTTACATACTTTATTACTATATTATTTGTACCTAGTAAAATAAGTTTACAAAATAAGAGAGCAATGGAGTGGTGGGCATATGTGGCTAACTCCCTCACTCTCTTGCTCTTAAATAAAATTACATAACAATGTGTATCCTTTTAGTAGATTTAAAAGTCCATCTAGTTAAGTACTATAGTTAATTTAGTTGATAGTTTTATCAAGGTGACAAACTCAACAAAGTAAAGGCTCTCCTGGTAATAAGTGTGTCAAATAAACTTTTAATCGCTTAGATTGCCAGGATATGAATCTCGCATTGACAAGCAAGATTAACAGAGAGAATATAATATTAAAAACTATTGCCATATGGGTCTTAGTTGAGTATATACCAGGCTACTAACGGAAGGCTGGCGTTGGTTGTGAACTAGATGAAAAAGGGAGAAATATTTAGGATAAGTTGAAACGAAAGCAATGCTATATGAGCCACTTAACGCTCTCAGGCCAGTGGAGTAACAGTGTCACTAACCTTACACCAATTTCTAGTTGGAAGTAGTTCCCCAGGCCGACTCGTTCGGACCGTAATGAAATAATTTGGCCACGCGGTTGTCGTCCCGAGGCAGCCACGTAAACCAAATTGGTCGCCTCGATATTGTCACAGCGCCGTCTGTTGTGGGTTCGATCTCCACACGGATCAAAAATTGTGTGATATACAAATAGTTTTTTCAAGCCCGGGTGTTCGTTGTTTGAGTATTTGTTATACCCTCCGCGACACAGGACTTATTCCTAGGTCCGGAGTTGTATTTTCAAATAGGTACAAAACATAAAAAAACATTGGCAACGGCAGGCTTTAAGACTCTAGAAAATCCTGGTAGCCTTCACAGGTTACATTCAATGACCTGGCACAAAAATTATCCTTATGGACGTTGACATAAAGCTTATATTTGTTTAGCTGTCTCACGCTTTCTATGTTTGACTATCGACGCCCTCTGTTTATTTGTCCTAAATAGAATTGAGTACCGATTACACGAAAGCCTCAACAACTCCCCATACAAACTTTCCAATTTGTTTTAGTAAGTTACCATGTTATTTTTACCAAAATTCGAGTGTCTATTTGAAAAGTTGAACCCTCCATTATCCAGTTATTATAAGCAATAACAGTTTTCTGAATCTGTGTCTTCAATATTACTTACGGTATAAGAATGGAAGAGGAACGGAAAATAAAGAAGGATATTTGCCACGAAAAACTGCGCGGGAAATGCAATATCCTCTAGAAAAACACCGAGTAATGGTGGCGTTATTACAAAAAGAAAGGTATTTTGTTTGTTTTTTCCGCACTGGATATAAAAATAGCTTAGCCAAATGATAAAAGGTTTACACTTTCGGACAGCTCTCGTTTGTCGTCTTAGACTGTTAGTGTAATAGACAAAATGTTGTTATTGTGTTTTCTTAAAATATAATTTGAGGGACATAGTAGAATCTGCTTAGAGTCCGTTAAAGCATGCTTGTGTGGAGGAGCAAGTGGTGCCTATTGCAAGCAAAGTTTTGGTATGACAGTCATAACTCATGACTGTTACATGGTGGCGTCATCAGAAATTTCTTACCAAGCGGGTGGGAACACCGTAAATAGCTTGATTGAAGTCAAGGTCAAAGACATTCAAAGTATTACGGTACGGTTTTATAAGGTTGCTGTTTTCTAGTTAGACTTAATGGTTACCTTTAGGTTGAAGCAGCGATAGCTCAGTGGGGAGACCAACAGACTGCAATGCAGAGGGTCTCGAGTTCGAACCCACATCGCGCACCTCTGACTTTCGGAAGTTATATGACTTTTCGAAATGATGTGCGTATTGATTGACAATTATCGCCTGCTCCGTGCCTCGGAGAGCACGTTAAGCCGTCGGTCCCGGCTGCCATGAACATCTATGGCAGTCGTTATTGGGAGAGTGTGGACATGAAAGATCCCACTGGGTTGAAGTGTCGCCGGTCTGCATTGACTGGCCCCCGCATAAGATACATACCATTCGTTTAAAAAAATATTTTTTTGTATGTATGTGAAACTTGAAATTAAAACCAATCAGTATAGATAGTATGTAACACTGCGGACAAAGGATTGCCGGCCGCAGCTATCGCTTTCTTAGGTAGTTTTTGCTTTCCTGACATACGCTTTAGTTTCTAATGTGTCGGCAGCATTGCTGAAGCATTCGTTTTTGTATTGCTATAGGCTTCTGTTATAAATTTAAGGCTTATTTGCTCAAATGGCTCATTCAAGAATGTTTTTATTCTGTGAACGAGTATTTAAATTGTATGCAAACAAGTACGTTTAATGTTAATTACGCAGTAATCTAATCTGTATTACACCATTTGTATAAACAAAATTTTAGCGAAAAACGATTTGATTTGATTTGCCTATAGCCGTAAAATTAAGCTTAAGTTAATAAAGTTTATGGTTAACCATATCAGCCCTGTATTAAACTGTCCCACTGCTGGGCACGGGCCTATTCTCAGTGTGAGAAGGGTTAGGCCATAGTCCACCACGCTGGTCTAGTGCGGGTTGGCAGACTTCACATATCTTCGAGAATATAATGGAGAACTCTCAGATATGCAGATTTCCTCACAATGTTTTCCTTCACCGTTAAAGCAAGCGATAATTAACAATTTAATACTCACATAATTTCGAAAGGTCAGAGATGCGCGCCTTGGGTTCGAACTCGAGACCTCTGCGTGGCAGTCCAACAATTTCCCTCTAGGCTATCGCTGCGGTATTGAGTCATATAATAATATATAAATAAAAGCAATGTGTCTTGACCCGTTGTCCAAACGTCAATAAAGGAATAAAGCGCGATATTATACCACGACACAATTTAAATTACATCACAAAGAAATAATACCCACGACCCTTGCTTGGTAAGCTTTCTATAGGAGAAAGAAAAAAAACAAAGAACTTTAGTTTAATCTTCCATTATCATCTCGCTACGTTTCTTAACTTGTACTATTCAACGCCATTACGCTGCCCTCGCTTAATTACTTGTAAAAACTTGTGGAAAGTTGAAAAACGGAGGTGTATCGGCGTAGACTGTAAGCAAAGTTGAGCACTTAACAGAAACTGTATCTTTACAAGTTGCGTAACCGTGATATGCGGCCTCATTTAGTTGGGATATTGTTAGAAAGCTGATGCTTGTAGGATGGCTATTAACCTCTGCTATTTTATTTAAAATAGCTGTTGCCCGCGACTTCGTCCGCATGGACTTTAATTTATTACCTAATACCTACTTTTCATTTGTTATCTAATTTTAATATATAAAACTGCAACTAAAGAAATTAATAAGTCTAACTACACCTATATAGGTGTAGTTAGCTATGTATTCAAAAAATACATATGGTATCGCGGACTTTTTTGTAGATATTGATACGTTCTATAATACTGTAGATTATTTTTTTGGTCTATCATCAATAGTTTCCACAGCGCACGCGATGACAGATTTTTATGACTCGTTTTTTCACACCTTGGGTTATATTATTGCATTTTTATTAATAATCCCTATTTTTTTTGAAAATGTAATATAGCCTATGTCACTCAGTGAAGATGCAGCATTCTAATGGTGAAAGAATTTTTGAAATCGGTCCAGTAGTTTTTGTATGAAAATATTACAAACATGCATACAAAAACACAAATGTTTCCTCTTTATAATATTAGTTTAGATGATGTTACGATATAGTATAGTTTTATGGTACAGTGGCTGCAACACCTTGTTGATATGAATTGTACAATGCTGAAATGATATTTAATTGGCGATTTAAAAGAGTGGCCGTGAGTTTCTTGCAGGTTTCTTCTCATAGGCTCAACCCTTTGCCTGAACCCAGCAACTAGCCTAAATGTAGCTTCAGTAACTTAGAAAACTCACTAACTTACATATTTTGACTTTCATATGTGTTACTTTGTGACCTAAATGAATAAATAATTGTTGGCTTGACTTTGACTGCCTTTTGAATAAATAGAGCAACAGTCAAGCATACGGGTTTCCTGAACATACCAAGCAGTAAACGCAGACTCTATAAAATCGAAGTGCAATAGCTACGAAAAAGAGAAAAGAATAAATTGGATGACACATTTTGTTTCTCTTAAGCCGACTACTCCAGCCCTACTACTACAGGTATAGGTATAATTAACTGACATAAATCATCTTCTCCCTTAGCCTTTATTATTCCCAAGTCACTTGGGATCGGCTTTTCTAGTCTAACCGGATTTGACTGGATATCAGTTTTTACACGAAGCGGCTGCCACCTGACCACCGCAACCCAAAGACTAACGATACCCTAAGGCTAGACCAGTGTCAGGATATTAGAGGGTTCTGAATTTCCCAATAATGACTGCCATAGATGTTCATGGCAGCCGCGACCGACGGCTTAACGTGCTCTCCTCGGAGCAAGCGATAATTGTCAATCAATACGCACATAATTTCGAAAAGTCATATAACTTCCGAAAGTCAGAGGTGCGCGACGTGGGTTCGAACCCGAGACCCTCTGCATTGCAGTCTATGTATATGTGAACAGTATGTCTTGCATATGAACGTTGATCATAACGTTGTCACTGATTATAATTCAAACCATAATCCGATGTACGGCACTTGATTTGATGGTGGCACGATTGATAGATGAGTAGTCGATCGATGTGTTTCAAAGGTGTCATAGTGATGACCTGTTTTATCTACATTCATAAAGCTAATAATTTCAAATTTTAATAATTCGATTAGTCAAGTTATCTAAAAAGAAAGTATATTTGTATCTATGTTAACCCATTGTCTAGTACCCATAGTACAAGCTCTGCTTAGTTTGGGCTAGATGGTGTTGTGTGTATGTGGTAGAATATTATTATTATTATTATCTAATATTTCGATTATCTTAATGGTTCAATGATATGATTTGTGTCGATAATAGCTTATCTCGATTCTATACACTAGGGTGCTTGCTTATTGCACCAAAAATATAACCAGATATATCGATCCTTAAAAATGTGCTGCAAAGCACAAATTTTCCAATAAAAAGCTCTAATAAAATTTTCTCCAAGCTGAGAATCAAACTGGAGTCCACGATTGGCTGTAAACTTACACCACACAGCCAAAGACACAATTAAATGAGAGATCCGAAAATAAATATATTCTATAACAAAGCTACGGAAACGAAATAATATCTTTGGGCACCCAAATTTCCAACCTACATAACTTCACAATGACCTATAGAAGGTACAACCAGAAATATAATTTCAACCCATTGTCCCCAATAATTGGCGTTGGGAATCGAACCCGGGACTCCGCTAATTGAATCACAATAACGTTATTATTCGTCCGGATCAATGGATGCTCGGACGACAAAGGAGTTCCTAATGGCAGTCACTTCTGCCTTTGAAATATTAATTTTTTAATGGATTAAGTTGAATCTTTCGAATGGAAAATTGTTCTCTATCTTTCCACTTTTGTTTTCATAATAGAATAGGCTTTAGCCGTAGCTTTGCTTGCTCAAAGGCGATAGTAATCGCTTTTCACTAACTAACTGTCTAAGTAGAAGAAACAAAAAATATGTGACATTTTTCTTATACATAGGTATCTCGTATATTTAAGTGCAAAAATGGTCATACTTTCTATCGAGGCACCTCTCGTTCAGAGATATACATATAGGAGAGATACTAACGCCGCGCACACACGCTAAAAATTGTGTGATCCATCAATCACTGTTCCGAGTCTGGGTGTTCTTTGTGTCCGTTGTTTGAATGTTTGTAAAATCCCCCGCAATACAGGAATTATTCCTAATGCAAGAACTGTATTTTTAGAGTTCGAAATAACTCTTATACAATAGCTTTCTCCGTCCGTCCGTCAAAGATTTTCTCTTACCGTGTTGCAGTGCGGTCAATCCCACTGTCTTTGGGAGAATGGGTTGGTAGGAAAATCAGTATTTTGTCATGACACGACACTTCCAAACTAACCAGTGTGGGTGTTAGTATGTTCCTGGTTAATTCTGCCGTGCTATGAACCAAGACCAGCAATGCCGGTTTTGGTTAGATCAGGTTAATAACAGTTTTCTGGATGAAAGGTACCCTATGTCCTATTACTTTATATAATAGTTCTTTTCGTTTTGGCAATATCAAAATAATGCTGGCAACACATAAAGTATAGTGCTGTCTTCTTATTTGAGTTGTCAGTTGTTTAATAGACATCCTTACTAATATTATAAATGCGAATGTAAGTTTGTTTATTTGTTTCGCTTTCACACCTTAACTACTCAACGAATCATCATGCAATTTTGCATACACATTGTTAGAGGAACAGAAAAGGACAAAGGGTACCCTTCATGCAGTAAAAAGGACTGGCACTAACCTAACCTAACCATTATTTATGCAAGCAAAGCCACGGGCAAAACTAGTAATATGAAAATAACATAATTGACATCGGTGGTGGCATGTAAAGGTTGGAGTCGCAAAGTTAAACGTAATTGTATGTTTTAGCTCGTTCACTGAATTAAAATGAACTAGCGGTCGCCTAGTGGTCAAAATTCGAGCAAAATTCATTACATATAAATAAGGTATAGGTAACCATAGTTACAAATAAATTGTACGACGTCAGACGAACAATGTCGAAAAACTACGAACGCAATTCGACTACGTATGTCAAATGCATGGTTGTGTGTGTGTAGTGTTTTTTCATTAATTTAATGTATTTCTAATGCATATATTTTTATAAAAATATTAGGATTCGCCCCTCCTTCTCCATATTAGCTTTAACTGTGTCAAATTTCATTCTCCTCCGTGCGCGCAATTTTCGTAAAAAGGAGTACAAAGTTTTTGCTTCACGTGGCAATATATAGACGATTTGATTAGGTAATTAATTGAATTACAATTAACAATATGATTGGACTTCACTAAAATGTCTATAGTCATGTCAATGAACAGTTTGTTTACATTTTTGTGAAAATGATTAATTATTAAAACGATTTACATACAGCATGTAACAGAAAGGTTGGTTACGAGCCCGTTCGCCCCTCAAGGTTCGCCCCCTAGTAGGTATTTTTTAGGTTTCTTCTTAAAATCCACCCAAAAATAGAAGATCCGTGAAGTGGGGCTCCGTCTTTCTATGAAAGGGGTAAAAGTCATGAGGCGTATGGGCTCGCAGCCGAAAGGTTAGGTCTTATTTAAGTGTCACATAATATGGCCCCTGTGCAATTGAAAACCGGGGCAAATAATAATAATTGATTTATTTATCTCACAAGGTACAATATGTACATAATTAAAGTATGACTTAAACACAATGTTCGAAATCGGCCTCGATGGCGTAGTGGTTAGTGTAAGCGACTGCCACGCCTAAGGTTGCGGGCTCAATTCCCGCACAAGTCAAACATTTGTGTGCATGAACATGGATGTTTGTCTTGGTCTGGGTGTTTATATGTATAATATGCATGTATTTACAAAAAAAAAGTATATATGTATGTTTATCCATTGTCTAGTACCCATAGTACAAGCTCTGCTTAGTTTGGGCTAGATGGTGTTGTGTGTATGTGGTAAAATAGAATATATAATGTTCCTTGCTTGGAGCTGGAGTCTGTACTAGGCTCAAGGCCTGTATTATTACAAATCTCCAGAACCCATCCTTCAAATATCACAATCATAATTTTGTGTCCGTATACAGCAACATTTATTCACTATTTGTAACTCCTGTTCCTCTAAAATATGTATAATGAATAATATTTTGGAGATTGTGTGTTTGTGTGCTTGTGCGTGTTCCGCGCACACGATTGTACGTGGATGGGTGTATGGTATAGATTGTAAGTGTAAATCGTATACTTACATAATTTTGACTAAGATATTGCATTTTATGTTTATCGAGTTATCAATGTCATAGATTCCAGTCGATACTGAACATCACTAACAGCTGACTTGACTGATAGCCGTGAGTCCGAAATGACCAGATGCAATTTTGAGACTGATGTAATCTCATCATCATCCTTTGTTCCGATGTTTAAATAATTAATAAAATGAATGAGTGAAATTGTCATTTTTCTTTGATGTGCGTGTAGGATGTACAGGTTATTTATCAGATATACATTATAGAATATACAGCTGTCCCAGAATATGCGAATCAAATTGTAACTTGAGATTCCTTAGGTAAGGACCTCCCAAATGTGATAAGTAAATTTAAAAACAATTATGATATTTTGTGTAAAAATAAAAAACGAACAAACAAGATTTTCCTTGGTGCAAAAAAAATACACCAAAATAATGCGGCGATTTCAAAACAGTTTAAAAAAAAGTCACACTCATGGACATCCTGTATAACCACACCTTTCTGTCACGCGCTGTACATCTATACTAATATTAAAAAGAGGATAGATTTGATTTTTGTTTGTTTGTAAGGTTTTAAATTAAAAACTACTTAATCGATGTTAAAAATTATTTTACCTTTAGAAAGCTATATTATTACCGAGATGCATATGGTATATTTTATTTAAAAAAGTTACTGTTGCTAAAGCTAGCCTACTTTTAAGCGAGCGATGTCACGGGCAAAATCTAGTTTTTAATACATACATTAAAATCCTACATTCCTTGGCCGATAAATAGGCATTGTGATGGGACCCCAAAGGCCGAATATCAACCAAGAGATAAAATATTTTATGAAAGTATCTGCTATGCGTCTATTATTTTTTTTATACTTCTAAGGTGGCAAACAAGCGTACGGCCCACCTGATGGTAAGTGGTCACCGTAGCCTATAGACGCCTGCAACACCAGAGGCATCACTTGCGCGTTGCCGACCCTTTAGGAATAAAAGAAAGGAATAGAAGGAGAAGGAGCGGGAAGGAGTAAGAGGGAGATTGGGCCTCCGGCACTCTCACTCACCGAACGAAACAGAACAGTAGGAATACTGATATTTTACGTCGATATTCTGTGAGAGGGTAGTCCTTCCCTAGTCGAGCCGGCCCATTCATGCTGAAATCCGCGAGGCTCTACTACACTAAATTTCCTATTATTGTACCAAGAGACATAGCGTGATGGAAGATAGCCTAAAGCATAATAGCAGCGATAGCCTTATGGTAGACTGTTGAAATGCCACGTAGACGTCTTGTGTTCGATCCCAAGGAGCGTACCTCTGACTTTTCGGCGGTACGAGTATGTGCGCATTAAATAGTTAATTAACGCTTACTTTTACGGTGAAGGAACACATCGTGAGGAAACCTGCATGTCTGGCCATGTGGTGGACTATAGTCTATCTCAATGTGAGAAGAGGCTCGTTCTAAGCAATGGGATAGTTAATACAGACCAGATATTATTATATCTTTAAATATAAAGGCTATAACGTCGTATAAAGGTACAAACCGTAATTTCAAATTGGACTGATAATTCCAAAGATTATCTGGTTAACATATAAAGAAAATCTAAATGGAAATCTTTCTTATCGAAGATTTCCATAAACTCACATATACCGCATATTTTTGTTTTTATCTAATTTTAAATTATTTTAGGTAGCCTAGATAATACATGTTAGCTTGTACGAATGCAAGGCGCAGTAATATAATATTATATTGTGATAATAGGGGTTATCTTTTTGACATGAATAATTATTTTACATTCATCATAAATGTGAATGACATCCAATCACGTTTCTTCCCGTTGAATAATTTTATTATAAAGGAACTCAGTATGTCCAAGTCAAAGTCAAAAATCATTTGTTCGTTTAGGTCACAAAGTAACACTTATGAATGCCAAAGGGGTTAGTGAGTTTATTACATTTACTTAATTTACATTTATGTTAGTTGCAAGGTTCAGGCAAAAGGCTGAGGCTATGAGAAGATACTTGCAAGAATCTCAAGGCCACTCATTTAAATCACCATCAAATTATAATTTCAGTATTTTACAACTCATTTATGTACCAGGTGTCGCAGTCATTATGCCATTTATTACTGCCAATATAAAACTTACTAATATTATGAAAGATGCATTTTAGATTTGAAGTAATATTTAGCAGTAGTAATTTGTAATAGACAGTATACAGGATGTGGCGTAAATAATGGATAACCCTGAAACTGTCGACTGGCCAGATTATTATCTATCATTTACCCCACTTATATCACCATATGCCTATGGACATTTTTTTTCGATAGAGGGACCCAAAAATGCATCATTCCATAGAAAACATGTTAAAATTTAAGAATAAGTATTTTTTGCGAAGTTGTCTTAGATTGTAACAAAAAACTTGATACTGGTTTAACGATACAAGCATTCAGAAGTGATATAAAAAAAAACAGAACGAGAAAATGTCACCAATTGTAGAAATGGCAGCTGATTTTGTATGAGTAAGTACGATTTTTATTTAAAATATCAAAAATATCAATAATTTGGTCATCCATGGGCATATGGTTATATAAGTGGGGTAAATGATAGATGATAATCTGGCCAGTCGACAGTTTCAAGGTTATCTATTATTTACGCCACATCCTGTATAAGGACGCATAAAGTGTATGCGTCCTCATGTGTCTATTGTACGTGTAACGTTATCATCTGTCTCAAAGTGTACTTATCCTATGTGACAGACGACAACGTTAATATATGTTACGTTATATGTAATAACAACCTAGATAGACCAAAATGTAAAGTAAGCTACGTAGCATCTATAAATTTACAAGGAAAAACGAATTGTCCCTCATAAAAGTATTTACGTTAAACTTTTTGTATTGACTGTTGAGCAGCCATGTACAAATGCTACAAAAATAAATACGATTTGCAATTTATACGATTCCAATGTTGATCCGATGTAATCGAATATTCGAAACAATAACGATGTAATCAATCAACATCAAGAATTAATTTATTCGAATCGAATTTAGATGTGATTCGAATTATTCGATTTTATCGATAATCGTACATCATTACTCAGAACCTTATTATTTCACGGCTCTTGTACACAATGCGAATGACATCACAAGTTGAGACACTCGCGTGAATCATATTATACATGTGCAAACAACTGACGCTGGCGCTCAAGTATCCTATATGATATAGAGTTTTCCATAATGTTCTTAATGATACATATGTGATATCTGCACACCCGCACTAGACCAGCGTGGTTGACTATGACATAACCATTCTCACACTGAGAAGAGGCCTAGTGCCTAGCATTGACACGGTTTAAAACAGGCCTGATATTATAATTTATACGTTTTGTAGGACAGTAGTATATTATAATATTTTTAACGCCGAAAAATCACTAGTTACAAACATGATGAATGGTTGGTCCTTTGAATAGATTTACCTGTGCCGGCTGTTGTTATTTACGACAAAGGTATTAGTTATTGTCGTCATTTCGGGAACAATCATTTGTCATGCAGACTAAGACTAGAACTCATGTATTATCATAAGTCTTAAGAAGATGGATAAAGGCAGTCACATCATATTATGAGGTTTTCTTATGTCTTAAATAATTAAATGTAATATTCAGTTCAGTTCAATGCATGATACAATGTAGGGAGTGTACACGTGATTATTTTCTACCCATATTTAAATTTTAAAGAGCAGTATTAAATATATAAGCTACGTAAGGTACACCTTATAAAAATAAAATTGTTAAATGGCAATAATAATTATTTATTATGATCAGTGATAGCTCAGTGGGGAGACCAACAGACTGCAATGCAGAGGGTCTTGAGTTCGAACCCACGTCGCGCACCTCTGACTTTCGGAAGTTATATGACTTTTTGAAATTATGTGCGTATTGATTGACAATTACCGCCTGCTCCGTGCCTCGGAGAGCACGTTAAGCCGTCGGTCCCGGCTGCCATGAACATCTATGGCAGTCGTTATTGGAAAGGTCAGTACCCTCTAATATCCTGACACTAGTCTAGCCTTAGGGGATCGTTAGCCTTCGGGTAGCGGAGTGACCTCCGGTGGCAGCCGCTCCGTGTAAAAACTGATATCCAGTCAAATCCAGTTAGACTAGAAAAGCCGACCCCAAGTGACTTGGGAATAATAAAGGCTAGGGAGAAAAAGCCGTGAGCCAGAAAAAGAAAATATTTCGATAAATATTTTTAATTTAATAATATCAGTCCTGTATTAAACTGTGCACTGCTAGGCACGGGCCAGTGTGATAAGAGTTAGGCACAATCCACCACCCAACGCGGGTTGGCAGACTTTACATATCTTAGAGAATACTATGGATAACTCACAGACATGCAAGTATCCTCACAATTTTTCCCTTCGCCGTTAAAACGAGCTATTAACAATTTAACACGCACATAACTTCGAAAAGTCAGACGCATGGCTACTTTTCGAAGTTAGACCGTTGAGTCTGTCGTCGAGTTATCGAACTAGAGACCTCTGCAAGGTAGTCCAACGGTCTTCCCTAGGCTATCGGCGTCCTGTCGTTTGACAGCGGCTCGTATGCGAGCCACCGAGATATATTTTATTGAGAGTGAACTGACTTGAATCTAATTTGTTCTTTTTTTTATTATTTTCCTCCCCGTGCAAGTCATCGATAAGCTAAACAAAGCACACTTAAAGCATGCTATTGAATCCTGAAGATTCCCCGCGCTGAGGTCTAACACGTGTCGACGCATATTTTGTGCTCGAAGCGGAATACTGCAAGTTCAAGTACGCCCGTATCCTAAATCGTGGCTGCTCTTATTCAGAGAAGTTCGATTTTGGCAACTTTTAGATTTCGAAAAAACTCTTATACAACAGCTTTATCCGTCTCTCCGTCCGTCTGTGTGTTATAAAACTTTCAACTCAAAAACCATAAGAGCTAGAGACTCGCGGTCAACGCCATTCGACTCATCATAGTCGATATACCTCCGAAATTACTTTAACTTTTGACCTCTGACCTCAAGGTCACGTGATACCATCTTTCAACTCAAGAACCGTAAGAGCTAGAGACTTGCAGTCAATGACTGACATTCGGCTCAGCATAGTCGATATACCCCGAAATGACTATGACCTTTGACCTCTGGCCTCAAGGTCACGTGGTATCACGTGACCTTTGCATATTACTTGAACCAATTTTTCGAACTCTAAGATTTACAGAAATTCATTGCCGATAGTGGCAGGTTACTCTCTTCCCAACAATACTTTAAAGAAAAATAGACCTTACTGTTTTACCTGATTTACCGTGGGAGAGCCACGCTTCAGCACGAATGGGCCGGTTCGACTGGAGTGATACCACGGCCTCACAGAAAACCGGCGTGGAATAGCGCTTGCGTTGTGTTTCATCGAGTGAGTGAGGCTACCTTAGGCCCAATCCCCCCTCCGTCCCTCCGGAGGGGGAGGATCAAATTTAAAAGGCTGGCAACGCACTTGTGAATCCTCTGGTGTTGAGGGTGTCCATGGGCGGCGGTAATCACTTACTATCAGGCGATCCGTCTCCTCATTTGCCTCCAACAAAAAAAAAACTGTGGATGCTAGGTCAATTCCTAGATGAGCCAACTCTTGATAGCACCAGTTGCAACACATGGCAACTGGTGCTTAAATGGTCGCTAACGCGCATATGATACTTCTGATATTGCAAGAGTCAGCTTATAATCAGGCGATTCGTTTATTTCACTTTTTTGCACCATTGTGGAACATAAAGTTTTTTTTTTATACAAGTAATGTGGCAATCTAGCATACCCGATGGTAAGTGGTCACCGTAGCTTATTGACGTCTGCAACACCAGAGGCATCACTTGCGCGTTGCCGACCCTTTAGGAAAGGAAGTGAGAAGGAGAAGTAGCAGGTGTGGAAGAAAGGGGGTGATTGGGCCCCCGGCACTCTCACTCACCGAACGAAACACAGCAGTAGGAATACTGTTATTTCACGTCGATACTCTGTAAGGGGGTAGTTCTTCCCCAGTCGAGCCGGCCCATTCATGCTGAAATTAGCGAGGCTACTACTCAAATCGTGCTAGTAGTCAGAATGACTGTAACCGATCAAGAGTCAAAACGAAAGAGAACTCATGCCCGTCAGCAACACATTCACTCCCTTTAACGGCGACGCGGTCGTGCAAGATAAAATATGTTATCAAAACATATATAAAAAAGATAATAATACTATTTGTTGCTTAAGTACTTCACTTTAACAGTCGCTGGTCTGCTGATATATCGTGCAGGCTCAAAAATGTTTCTTATAACTTTATTTTTGGTAGTTTTGTGTATCAGTGCTTGGTTGCTAACAAAATGGTACAAAATGAAAAAGTTTTGGGTTCAGAAAGGAATACCTCATTGCCCAGTACATCCGTTTTTTGGAAGCTTGACGTTTCTGCAGAAAATTAATCCGGTAAGTGCACATTTTTCGTTTTATTGAGGACTAAATTTTGCCTACGGCTTTGCTCGCGTTAATGTAGACTTTGGCATTAAATTTCTAACCATGGATAAGTACCTTTTTTTAGGTGAAAGGTACTCTATGTCCTTTTTTGTTTCTCTGTCAAAGTGTATGCGAAATTTCATGATGATCGGTCGAATAGTTAAGCCGTGATAGCGTAACAAACGAACTCACATTCACATTTATAATATTATAGTAAGGAAGTTAGGATTAGGATTTACTCAAAAGATATTCCAATTATTTGATGGCGGACCAAATAAGCCGGCTTATATAAGTACGGGTGACTGTAACTTATTTGCCTTACGTGAGCCGGCTTATTCGGTTAAAAAGATGTATACGTATGTATGTATGAAACCAAATTCATGAAATTCATTAAAATCTATCCGGCCTCACATGGAGTACTGCAGTCATCTTTGGGCAGGAGCACCAAAATACCAGCTTGATCCTTTTGACGCGGTACAGAGACGAGCCTTGAGAATTGTCAGTACAGTATGGGGTTCTTCAAAAAGGGCGTTAAAAGGTTTTTACAAGGTCGGCAACGCGCAAGTGGTGCCTCTGGTGTTGCAGGCGTCTATAGACTACGGTGACTACTTACCATCAAGTGGGCCGCCGTATACTTATTAGCCACCATAGTAGCATAAAAAAAATTAAAAAATATCTACATCAATAATGCCAAAATATTGTATTAATTTATTATAAGTACTTCGTTAATAACAATAGTTATACACAACGTTTTAGATTATTATCAGTGCCATACAAACTTATTAAATATCCACGTTTACAAAGTAGGTCAAAAGGTCTATTGCGCATTCGTGGATCTGGGCAAAGCTTATGATAAAGTGGTGAGGAATGAACGTTGGTCGGTATTGTCCATGTATGGAGTGAATAGCACCCTCAGGCGAGCTCTGAAATCTCTTTATGATGATTCCAAAGCTTGTGTTAGGATAAATGGGACCTACACAGAATGGTTTAGCATCGAAAAAGGTGTTAGACAAGGATGTGTAGACCTTGGCTGTTTATCCTATACATGGACAATTGTTTAAAAGATTTAAAAGATTGTGAATGGGGATTAAGAATGAATTAGTTACTTGTCAAATGTCTTCTTTATGCCGACGACCAAGTAATACTTGCGTCATCAGCAGAAGAGTTGCAGGCGATGGTAACTATTATGCATGGTGCTTTTGAGAGTAAAGGAATGAAAATAAATGTAAGCAAGACGAAAGTAATGGAATTTGAAAACGAAGAGTGCGTGACGATGTGTAATATTATGATTGATGGAGAAAAAGTGGAGCAAGTGAAAGAGTTTGTATATTTGGGTACGTTGTTTACAAGGGATGGTAAGCATGAGGGAGATATTGAAAGGAGAACGATTGCGGGAAACAAAGTGAATGGAGCTCTACGCGCTTTTATGAACAGTCGAAATGTTTCCGAAAAGGCACGTTTGGCTGTTCATAGAGGACTATTAGTACCCACACTTATGTATGGAAGTGAAAGTTGGGTATGGCGAAAGAAGCATGAGAGCAGAATAAATGCTGTAGAAATGAGAGCGCTGAGAAATATATGTGGTGTGACTGAAAGATAGAATAAGGAATAGTGTGATTAGAGAGAGATGCGGGATGAAAGTGGATATAGTGACAAGAATAGAAAAGGGTATGTTAAGCTGGTTTGGGCATGTAGAAAGAATGGACGAGGAAAGACTGACTAAGAAAGTTTATAAGGCTAGTGTGAATGGAACATTCGCAAGAGGAAGACCTAGGCGAACGTTTCTTGATCAGATCGGAGGCGTTCTGGACAAAGGCCAGGTTAAGAGCACCTTGAACCGACGGGCGTGTATGAGGAATGTGATGAAAGTGAATGAAGCCAGAGAAGTGTGTCAGGATCGTAGCAAATGGAAATTTGTAGTCTTTGCCTACCCCTCTGGGAAACAGGCGTGAATCTATGTATGTATGTTTACAAAGTTTTGGAACAGATGTTTACCTATATACAATTGTCAACTTACAGTAAAAGTCTACTCCAATCAATCTATTCAGATGAAAATGTACACAAACCAAATTCTGTTTATCATAATTACTTACTTAATGGAATAAGTTTAGTAAATTTACCTGTGTTTTCAAGGTTTTCACATGATACCACGAGGCATTTTAAAGCAATTGCAGTATGATTAATAAATGATTATTTAGTTTTAAAAATCTTATTCAAACTGAGTATAAATCGTAGTAAAACTGAGTTTATTTGACAGATGAAAAAATATCTATAATTTATGATTGCATAGAGCTGCACGACAAACAATAATTCGGTTAAGTATTAAGTTTTTTAGTAATCGATTAGTTCATCATAAATATACGGTATTTAGAGGAATTTAAAATTTAAATTAATCCGTTTATTACTGCCGTTAAATCCAAGCAACAGTAAGTACTTACGTGATACAGGAAAGTTCACTGTTGCCGATACCGTGTGTGAAAGAGAGGTTTGTCATTTTGAAAAAGGTTGACTAGGATTAGGGTTCGAATCACACGCGGTACAAAAAAAAATTGTGTGATCCATAAATCGTTTTTCCGAGTATGATTGTTTTTATGTCCTTTGTTTGAATGTTTATAAAGTCTTCTGCAATACAATATTACCTAGTGCGGGAGTAAAAAAAAGAAACGTATGCGACGGGCCTATGCTGCCGTGTTAAGCGCAAAAGCGATTTTTATGCCATCGTGTAGCTCAGAAAAATACGCATCTAATGAACTCAGCCTTATAGCGGTTTTTTATGAATGGGAAGATTACACAGTTCAGTATAAACTGTCTCGAATTAACCCGCGTCCATATATAAGTGAAATGGTCGAAGTAGAAGTTAAACGACGCAGTTTTGATTTGACGTACAAAACTGGTTTTAAGAAGGATCCCATCACTGCCAACATAATTGGCAACAAAAATCCCAAGTTTTGACGAATTCCATTTAATAACTAAAAATAACTATTTGTAAGGTAATGAGAAAACTACTTTTACATAACTTCAATTATCTCGAAACTAGCTGTCACTGAGATACCGCTTTTGCGCTTAGCACGGCAGTATGCAACTCAAGGTGATAAGCAGTCGAACAAAATTAAATATATTTTGACCATTCTAAAATAAATCTATTATCCTAACTGCTCTATTACTTTTGTGTGCTCTTGCTGACGACTTGGCATACTTACGGAATATTAATTACATACTGATTTGGCCTGTGCTTCTTCTTTAAGCAACAACATTTGGCTACAAGAATTGGATAAATAGCTATAGTAATTGGCTACAATAATAATGGGATAATGATAATGGTTTGAGAAATTATATATCATGCAAATATATTTTTACTGTATACTATATTCTGTTTGCTTAACTGCAAAATCGAATGAAGGGTACAATTATAGCGCGATAAGATATAATTGTAGCATTGTCTATGTCATTTCTAACTCTTTCGCTGCATTAAATCGAATGATTCGATTAGATAATTAATTGATTTACAACTGACGCTACAATTGGACATCACTAAAATGTCTATGGTCATGTCAATGAACCGTTTGCATACCTTTTTATTTTATTGGATTGGGTTAGACTATAATTTAGTACTAACTAGCGAACCACCCCGGTTTCGTGCGGGTAGTACAAAACCTTATAAAAAAGACACCTATTTCCTCACGAATCACTCCGTCTATTGGTAAAAACCGTATAAAAATCCGTTCAGTAGTTCAAGAATTAGCGCGAACTAGCCGCGTGTCTATTCGCGATAAACTCGAAAGTTTATCGCGAATAGACAGACGCGATGGTGAACTTTGTTTTATAATATGTAGTGAAGACAAAGTGGAAACATTGCAAATAATTCCTGTGTCGCAGAAAGTTTTACAGACATTTCAACAACAAGGACGAAGGACACACAGAGCCGTAACAACGTTTCGTGGATCACGCAAATTTTTGTTCAGTATGCGGATCAACCCACAACACTTTTCGCAGTGTTAACGTCCGTGTAATCGAATACAATATTTAGGCATATTGGATGTATGTTTCAAGGCCGTTACCGCAATGGATAATGCATTGGGCTTCTGATAGAGATGTCGCAGGTTCGAATCCTACCCACCAATGATGATTCCACCTTCTAGCTTATCTGCAGACTTCTGGAGCTGCTAGCTCTTCTGGGTCTTCTGGAATCATCTAACTTTTCTGGGAATACAAGCATTCTGGCTTATCTGAAGGTATTAACAAGAATGCAAGTAATTAGTTAACTAAATTGCTAGTCATTTTTATGAACTTTGTCCCGTATACATCTTATTAAGGATGACTGTACGACAGAAAATCGGCATAAACGTAAAAACACTGTTACTCCTTTATGTGTAGACGATAAGATTTTAACAAAGCCACATGTCTATATCTCCTTTTCTTTCATTTTATCTAATGAATTCCTCACTAATAACAAAGATATGTCAATTTCAAAATACACTGGATAACCTAGATAATATATGTTTGTTTATATAAATTTAAGACCACGTAATATTATATTGTGATAACATGGTTATCTTTTCGACATAATTGATTGTCTTACACTCATTATAAATCGAATGACATACAATCAGGATTCTGACTGTAAATTAATTTTATTTAACAGATACTCGCTATATAATAACGACTTAGATAGACCAAAACGTAACAGTAAGCTACGTAGCTTTGGTCAAATTATTAGATGGGTATTTTACAAAAAATACCGCACACAGTCCGTCAGAAAGTAGGTAGCTCTATATTATCGTCACACAATTAACCCATATGTATACACATTATTGAACCCCAATTTGTAAATTCATTCCATTGACTGATGAATGAATGAATGAAATGAATGAATGGAACAGTTGCAAGAGGAAGACCTAGGCGAACGTTTCTTGATCAGATCGGAGGCGTTCTGCACAAAGGCCAGGTTAAGAGCACCTTGAACCGACGGGCGTGTATGAGGAATGTGATGAAAGTGAATGAAGCCAGAGAAGTGTGTCAGGATCGTAACAAATGGAAATCTGTAGTCTCTGCCTCCTCCTTTGGGAAACATGCGTGAATCTATGTATGTATGTAATTTGTAAATTGCTTGCTCATGTAGTCCAAGGTATGGCTACTTGGGTCAAAAGCAAATTCTTTTGCTCCATCACGTTACAAAACCACTAGTTTGTTATTTTATCTAAAATTATAATGCTATTGAATTACCAATATTGAAATTAAATCAATTAAAACGCATTTTCTGATATGACTGCTCGGATGTCGTAGTTGTTTAAGTGGCCGCCTCGCCGCTACCACTACGTTGAATGTAGTGGGTTCGAATCCCACACGGGACAAAAATTTGTGTGATTAACTAATGGTTGTTCCGAGTTTGGGTGTTCTTTGTGTCCATTGTTTGGATGTTGTGATATTATATCAACCAATTTTATATGCACACTATGTTTGTTATTTATAAGTAGATCACACAAATAACATTTTGATGTTGCATGTACTTAAATATATAATATTTGCACACTTCTTTTGCGGTTATAATTCAGCATTTTCTATATTATATACCTACCGACTATGTACCAATTTTATGTACCTGAGTTATGCAAATAAATGTTTGATTTGATTTGATTTGAAAAACGTCGGGGCAAAGTGTAAATTTAAATATAATATTTAAATTAAATTCTTCTTCTCTCTTAGCCTTTATTATTCCCAAGTCACTTGGGGACTGCTTTTCTGGTCTAACCAGATTTGACTGGATATCAGTTTTTTACACGGAGCGGCTGCCACCTGACCTCCACAACCTGAAGGCTAACGATACCCTAAGGCTAGACCAGTGTCAGGATATTAAAGGGTACTGACTTTCCCAATAACGACTGCCATATACAGGGTGTGGCGTAAATAGTGGTCCAACGTAAAGGAGTCGATACACCGTGTTCCTAGCTAACATATACCGGGATATTAATCATTTTAAATAAAAGGCCTCAAAAAAAAACATTTTTTTTATTTTTTTAGAAAATCGTTACCTTGCATTACAAATTTGCCTGTATTTTCGACAAATATTATTATTTTTTCATTCTGTTTTTTTATTATTACTGCTAATTACATAAACCAACTTATCCAAATGTTTTTTTTATTATCAAGTTCACAAGTAATAAAAAAAATGAGTTTATTTCCAATTTTCATTACTCACTCTAGCAAATCACGTGACTTTAGGTGCGTGTGGTGTAAAAAAATTGTACTACACCGTCAGTGCCCATTATTTAAAAAAATAGATCACTAAATGCAAATTCTAAAATAGTACAATACTAAGTGGTGGAAGTAAAAACAAGAAAGTTATTGGCATTTAAAACAAAAAGGAGCTGAATTAGTTTAACACCATTTTTTTAGTTAAGCTTTAAAAGTATTGCAATTTTGTATGAAATCATTCATTGTAACATTTTAAACATTTGACATCAACAGAGTGTAACATTAGCTCACCCTTAACCGTACCGCAGGTAAAAAAAGGTCAAGTTTTTTCTAGGAAATGGGTAGCAGAGCAGAAAACAAAAGCCCATTGGAATGTATCGGCGTATTACGTTATGGGGAGTGAAAAGGAAGGAATCCGGTGTCTTCCTAAAGAGAGAAAGAGACAACCAAAATAGCAACTCAAACAGGAAACAAACATAGCCCAGCTAGCCAGTGCAATACCGTACGTCGCATGCGCTCCTCGTTTTTATCTGTGTTATCTCTGCCGTCGATTTGTTTTTTCTTTCTGGACTCTGTTTTGCTTGTGATATGGACTCGTTGTTTTGGTGATCCCTGCGACTTTGCTTACGTTATTTGGACTTTGAAATTCTTGACGATTTGGACACACGTGCAGTGTAGTGGAGAATTAGCAATGTCTGAATACACACCGCGAGAGTATGCCGACATGCATCTTATTTACGGCGAATGTGGATGCGTCGGAAGAGAAGCAGCCCGAGTGTATCGGGAGAGATATCCTAATCGTCGACATCCGGATCATCGTGTGTTTGCGAGAGTGCATAACGCCTATACCGAGGGGAGGATACCCGGCACGGGCGTAGGCGGCGCTAGTGAGGGACGACCAAGGGTGTACAATGATGAAGAAATATTGGAATTAGTCGAGGAAGACCCAACAACGTCGGTTCGTACCATAGCACGGAGGACAGGTATATCAACGAGGACGGTACATCGAGTTCTACTACGACATGAACTCTACCCTTATCATTTTCAAAGGGTACAAAGTTTGTTGCCACGAGATAGGCCATTAAGAGT
The DNA here is from genome assembly GCA_930367265.1 of Catocala fraxini. Taxonomy (NCBI): domain Eukaryota; kingdom Metazoa; phylum Arthropoda; class Insecta; order Lepidoptera; family Erebidae; genus Catocala; species Catocala fraxini. The sequence continues at coordinate 24,992,743 of OV884038.1, forward strand.
TCAATTTTGCCGAGAAATGCTTCGTAGAATGAGGGAAGACCCACAATTTTACGATAAAATACTGTGGAGTGACGAATCGTCGTGTAAAAAAGATGGTTATTTTAACATGCATAACCTTCATAGCTGGCAGCTAGAAAATCCTAATTTAATACGGACAGCCAGATCCCAATATCAATTTAAGATAAATTTGTGGACGGCGATCATTGGTGGGCAAATAATTAGGCCTTTCGAGTTACCTGAAACTCTTAATGGTGAGAGGTATTTGAATTTCTTAGTAAATGACCTCCCTGAATTAATGAGAGACGTTGACCCACAACTGCGAGAAACAATGTGGCTGCAGAATGATGGCTGTCCAGCTCACTATGCTGTTATTGTACGGGATCATTTGCATGCGACATACCCAGAAAGATGGATTGGGCGGCTAGGTCCAATGTCGTGGCCACCTCGTTCACCGGATCTCAACCCCCTGGACTTCTTTTACTGGGGGTGTTTGAAAGAAAAAGTCTACAAAACTGAGATAACTTCTATCGATGACTTACGCCAAAAAATTCAGTATGCAGCTGAGGAAATAAATGCCAGCGGATTTGCACGCAGGCTGAAGCGATCTTTTATTCGGCGGTGCAGAGCATGCATCGCCGCTAATGGTGGCCACTTTGAACATTTAGTTTAAAAAATCAATGGTTTTATTAATAAATGCTTATTTGTTGATTTTAAATTGCAGTTATTATTTTTAAAATCCATTAAAACAACTAAAAAGTTAAAATAAAACTTACTGCTAAATCTAAAACATTTCACAATACTTGTAACTTACCTTACTAATAAAAAAAATCTAAAACCTTAATTCAGCTCCTTTTTGTTTAAATGCCAATAACTTTCTTGTTTTTACTTCCACCACTTAGTGTTGTACTATTTTAGAATCTGCATTTAGTGATCTATTTTTTTAAATAATGGGCACTGACGGTGTAGTACAATTTTTTTACACCACACGCACCTAAAGTCACATGATTTGCTAGAGTGAGTAATGAAAATTGGAAATAAACTCATTTTTTTTATTACTTGTGAACTTGATAATAAAAAAAACATTTGGATAAGTTGGTTTATGTAATTAGCAGTAATAATAAAAAAACAGAATGAAAAAATAATAATATTTGTCGAAAATACAGCCAAATTTGTAATGCAAGGTAAGGATTTTCTAAAAAAATAAAAAAATTGATTTTTTTTTGAGACCTTTTATTTAAAATGATAAATATCCCGGTATATGTTAGCTAGGAACACGGTGTATCGACTCCTTTACGTTGGACCACTATTTACGCCACACCCTGTATGTTCATGGCAGCCGGGACCGACAGCTTAACGTGCTCTCCGAGGCACGGAGCAGGCGATAATTGTCAATCAATACGCACATCATTTCGAAAAGTCATATGACTTCCGAAAGTCAGGGGTGCGCGACGTGGGTTCGAACCCGAGACCAAGGCATTGCAGTCTGTTGGTCTCCCCACTGAGTTAGAAGTAAATGTCGGTATAAATAGTTCGCTAAGGTTTGAGATACGGTTATACGTAAGTATTATATGTTTTCCATAACGTATGTAACTATTTCCATGAGCGGCAGTTTTCACTTACCACCAAGTGACTGCTGGCTACCTACCCACATCTCAGAAATCCAAAAAGACAAGTATCAAACGTTGCCTCCTGGATAAAAATATATCCTACGCGCCTAAAAATTTTGTGCAGATAATTGGCTCTTTGTTAGTCAATCACGCGTAAACCGTTAAACGGACTTGGATGAAACTTGCCACACGCTGGTCCATTAAAATATTTTCTTTACATTATTTTTTATATTTTTATAATTGTATCCGTCTTACAATTGTGTCAAATAATTACATTTTGTTTCATTTCTTTTTTCTATAGATATTTCGCATTTGTATACATCAATACCTACTACTCTCTTTATCCAGACTACAAAGTTAAAAATGGTTCATAAATTTCAAAATTTCAGACTATATGGTTAAAAGAATTGTACAGACAATATCAATCTCCTTACGTGGGTATTTGGGTGTTCTGGCGTCCAGGATTAGTCGTCAACTGCCCCACTATTACCCGCAATGTTCTCGTGAAGGACGCTGACTTCTTCAGAAACAGACTGCTGGGTACTGGAACAAAAGATGAGCTGGGAACTCTTAATTTGTTCACTGTCAATGTAAGTAGCATAAGTAAGAAATTAATCAGTGAGATGGTGCAGGCGATTTGAATCCCGTACAGAATAATTAAATGTGTGATCTATAAATTTATGTTTCGGGTCTGAGTGTATTTGCATATTTATTAAGTCTTGCTTCCACAGGCTTCGCTCTTAAACACGTACGGTGTAATTCACAGATAGCTGTACCGAGTATGGGATATTCGATACGTCCTTTTTTTTTAAGTTTGCAAAAGCATCTCGCGCTTCAATGCAGTAAATTATTGATGAAAGCGGGAGCAGTCTCTTTAAAACAAATATTTCTTGCACTACCTACTTTACAAATACAATTCTATGTATTAAAATAACTAAGGTAGCAAGAACTTTCACTACCTAAAAAAAACCTTTAACTTTAGCCTCAGATCTTAAAACGTCCACTGTATATAATATATATAATATCAGCTCTGTATTAAACTGTCCCACTGCTGGGCACGGGCCTCTTCTAACTGTGAGAAGGGTAAGGCCATAGTCTACCACGCTGGCCTAGTGCGGGTTGGCAGACTTCACATATCTTCGAGAACATTATGGAGAACTCTCAGACATGCAGGTTTCCTCACGATGTTTTCCTTCACCGTTAAAGCAAACGATATTAACTATTTAATACGCACATAGCTTCGAAAAGTCAGAGATGCGCGCCTTGGGATCGATCTCGAGACCTCTGCGTGGCAGTCCAACGGTTTCCCACTAGGCTATCGCTGCAGTCTACTGTGCTATAAAGAAATCACTACACAGTCAACGCTCAAATAATTTTCAGTGGTACTATTTAGTACAACACTTCCTTGAGAAGTCCTACACACCCCAGAACAGTACCCTTCTGTAAAACGTAAGTAAACAGGTGTATATTCCAGGATCCCTTATGGAGTTCTATACGCAAACGACTGACAACAGTGTTCACTGCCGCAAAACTAAGGAGCTGGCACGATCTCTACCACAGCAAGGCCACTGATTTGGTACACAGGATAAAATCTGATAATGAAAAAGGTATCTCCATTAACATAAAGGTAATTTTAACCTAACCTAACGGATATTTATGTTTATGACATTATTATTATAATTTTCGGCTTATTTGACAATGATTATACAAGACAATGCTATCTTTAATTAGCCTTGCTTATAAACTGTCCCACTCTTGAAAACACCCTCGCAAATGTAATATCAATTAGGTGTTAGACAACCAGGTCAACTTTAAAAAAAATCGGATAAATCTTATACATTCCAGTTCCCTTAAGATTTTTTATATCAAGGTATGATTTAATCGGTGCCTATTCGGTGGCAAAGCGGTAGTGATTGCGATTGCTTTGCATAAAATTTTGTGGTTGGTTACCAGAATTTCTGCTAGGATCTGCAGTCATAGTTGGCTGCGCAATAGAATGCAAGCCTATTGCTGTTAGCGAACAGATAGTTTTAGAGTCTACGTTGCTACTGAGAGTTTCTTGATCGGAAAACTCAGTAACAACTTTTCATTCCCGGGCGCATATATTGAAAAGCTACTTCAGTACGTTTTCGCTGAACTGAATTAGCATTTTCTAACGGTAAACACGCGTAAATGCTGCTCCAATACGTCTCAAAGGGTGATGTACTGTAGTAGGATTTCAAGTTACATAACGCGCCGCACAGTACTGGTTATCCTAATTCTGTTCGTCAGCGTGAAACTGATACTAAAGGAAGGCTAAGAATTAACTAAATAAGTTTCTGGTCATAAATTAAAGTAGGTAAATAGCATGACAAATAAAGGAAAGACAGTACGAAAAAAGGTACCAGTAAAGAAAATAGTGGGTTAGGTTATGTTAGAACTGCGACCATACAACGCACGAGCCGAGAGAGCCAAGCGAACGTGCCGCGGCAGCGGCCGGCGAGTGCTACAAAACAAATTTATTTACAAAAACAAACAAATAAAATTACCTCATCCTTCCTCCTGATATTCCCCTGTCATTACAACAATTGAGATTATCTTTTGCACTCACTAATTACGGACATAAAAAAGTCGCACGTGTAATACATGCAGCGACGATCGGCGCGCGCAGAGCGATAGAAATACGCAGTAACATACTATGTGCGTGTGATATCAATATCTGCATAGAGAGACGTATCGCGTTAGCTTTTCTAAGACAGTTTTGTGATTTAATTACTAGAAATCCTACGCCAATACGTCACGCGAGCTTGACGAATACGATGAGGGTTTCTACTACATCTAATTGCGTATCAACTTAGAAATCCTACTGCAGTACATCACCCTCTGAGACGTACTGGAGCAGCATCTACTCGTGTTTTTCGTTAAGAAATTCTAATTCTGTTCAGCGGAGACGTACTGAAGTAGCTTTTCAATATACGCTTCCCGGGGATCAAACTCGAGACCTCATTTCACCAGCATAATTTGGAAGTGATACCTCTCTACGTAGCCTTTCGCCGATATAGGCGGGAGACGGAAAAATAAAAATGATAATATTTTTATTTCCAAAAGTCAGTATATGCTGATTACACGACTGACATCATTGGAGAGTCATCATTCGGCATTAAGTGCGAAGCAACCAAAAATAACGGAGGACCCCTGAGGGCAATGACCAAGGAGTTTGAGAAATACAGTGCGTTCAGAGGCATCCAATGGTCTTGCATATTCTTCTTCCCAGAATTGGCTGATCTTTTAGGGTAAGTATTAAATCTATACTAATATTATAAAGCTAAATTGTTTGCTTGTTTCTTTGGTTGAACGCGCTAATCTCAGGAACTACAGGTTCGAATTGAAAAATTATTTTAGTGTTGGATAGCCTATTTATCGAGGAAGGCTATAGGCTATATAAGATAACACTCATCCATAGAAACGCCATTCAACTCAGGGTAGTCGATATACCCCGAAATGACTATGACCTTTGACGTCTGACCGTCAAGGTCACGTGATACCATTTTTTCGAACTCTAAGATTTACGGCAATTCATAGCCGTTTCTCACTTGTTATAGAATACACCAAAACAAAGAAACTCGAGATACCCTACTCATCACACAGTGAGACCACAATGGTCTACTAACTTTGCACTGTGTGATGAGTAGCGAGACATGCATAGGTTCGCGCATATATCGGTAATGGGGTAAGCAGAATTGTATCATATTCACATTTCGCAAGCTAGGGTTTTAGATCCCAGGTAACAAGTGGCGAGCCTATAACCATATATCGGGACACATTGAGTACATACCGACACTTCGTGCTGCAACTAAGAATTTTTTGGCAGAGAATCCCAATAATTCTTTGCCCATTTAAAAATCGAATCCGAGACCTTAAGCGCAAAAGACACATACACAAACAGTCAATACCAACACAGCGTGGAATCTGCGTTACGATACGTACGTTATGAGAACTGAGAGAGTTCAAATAAAATTTATTAAATACCACATTTAATACATTTTTAATATACATTTTTTTATCGTCTACAAAGTCCATTTAAAACAAGTCAATATCTAAACATTTGTAAAAAGTTTCACCTGCTGACCCTTTCTGATAAAAGAAATAATGCCGACGTCTATTACATACTTAAAATTGCCTTAAACATCATAAATTGTCCCGAATTATTAAACAAACTCAATCTCCATGCAACACCCAAGTTATGAAGATCTGCAAATTTTTACATGTGCCTAGATCTTCTTATAACTAACGGCAAAAGTCTTGTCTTAATCGAACGAGCAATAGCTTTAAATCAACTGCTAAAGATCTGAATTTGAATTTATTCTGCACTAGAATTCCAGTGGTGAGACGACGAATGAGTGAACAGTTCTTTGTTTAAACTGTTATATTCCTAGCTGAGTTGTATTGTACTTCGGTTGTATATAATAATTGTAAACGTGTAATTGCTATTCTCTTAAAAACGATGTGTAATTTTTAATGTAATGTTAAACGTGAGGACCTGTAATTGGCTATCGAATACTTATTCAAATATATTGTCAAACTAGGATAAGCTGTTGGACCTCCATAAATAAATAAATAAACATGACATCACACATCAAGTATCAAATTTATCAGTAATATCAGTCTGTTCTATTGTTTGAAGAGTGAACTGTGTATTCTATTGTTTGAAGAGCTCTATTTAATTTTCAGTTTCACATTTTGGCCCAAACATACGATGGTATACTTCAAGAAGATATTTAACATGATTGTTCAAGAGCGAGGAGGATATGAGAAAGTAACTGATGGAAAGAGAGATCTATTGGATGCGTTGCTGAAGATGAAACAAGACGCCATGAAGGATGATCAGAGTAAGTGCCGAAATCGTATTTATACGGCAAAGGGGCAAAGGTTTAAGAGTTTTATTTTCAAATTGTTTTAAACAGATAAGTAAAAGTATCTACTAGTTACTTTGTACTATGTTACCTATAGTTATGCTTTATACATTACCACTAAAATAGTAAATTCAAAAATGGAACATGTTTCACGCGCTGACAGAGCTGGACACGTGACCTGAGTTTTATAATAATAGATTTTGAAATCAGTTACGCCTTTTTATGTCGCAACTATATTACGCCATGGATGATGATAAAATCAAACACTTTTCAGTAAAAATAATTTATTTATTAATATGATAATACTACCCCTATGACTAAATACTAGCGATACGCTATCTTTTTTAAAATACAATTATTACAATCTAAAACGAAAGGCATCGCTTTATTTTTGCAGAAATTGATGACGTCATATTGCTTTCAAATGCATTGATCTTCTTACAAGGAGGCTACGATACTTCCTCTACTACCCTTGCTTACCTCACTTATGAACTGGCCTATCATCCTAAATATCAGGTGAGAAAGTAATTTTCTTACTATAATTTTGTCGTAAATAAGATGTATATTTTTTTATAGGTTAACTATTGAATTTTAATACTGTTAAACATGCTTCCTATGTTTAACAGCATAGATATTTAAAGTGGTTTGTTAGACTTTGACGCATTAACTAGGTACTACACCGATTCTCATGAAGTTGTGCGTACACGTTATCATTGGTACAGAATAGGACATAGAGTACGTTTCACCTGGAAAATAAACTTTTCTCGATAACGAGTTACACTAGAAATTTGTTGACAAAATCTAGGTTAGGGCAAGCGTAGCTGCCGACAAAATCTAGTACAATATTACCTTAGGATATACAATAAAAAGAAAACTCTTTAAAATATTCCAATGTTCAATATTCGAAAACCGTAATCAAGTAGCTACTCACCCTATTTCGCTTGGCACGAAGGATTCTGAAGAACGCTTGACAGCAAATGAGAAATTAATGGCCTTTATTTAGCTTAATGACTCATTAACGTGCTCAAAGCGCAGGCATAGCTGTATAACCAAAATTTTAATACACAGTCAATACAATTTTGTAGCAAACGGTGTATGAAGAACTAGTTGAACTCAAAAGTAAAATTGGTGACAGAGAATTTGAGGCGAGTGATTTAGCTGAGCTTCCGTACTTCAATGCTGTTATCAAAGGTGTGTTGTTTACTTTATATTTGTTTTATGAGGCGATATACAGATAGAACCATTTACAAACCTACGTCATGTCCTGTCACCATAGGTGTGAACCTACCTAGCAGTAAGTTTGGCAGTATTTCAAAATCCTCATACAAACTATAATCATACCTAGTGATTACATTTGTTTAATTTTATGTTTGATATAATTAAACAAATGGAATCTGCAACATGCTAGTGCTGGAAGATATGCACAAAATTATGTGTAAGATCTTACCATCAGCGAAAAAATTTAACTCCAACAATTAGTTCTCTTGATTGTTAGAGACTTAACTTGAAAGTTTTAAGTTAAGCAATTTGAACTCTAACTATCACACTATTAGAGTTCAAATTGCCTAATTTCCAAATTTCAAGTTAGGTCTTTGTTTTATTAAGAGTCGAATTGTTTAATTACGTTATGGCAATAAAAATGTTTTACTACATTCTACTTATAGCGTTGTCCTCGCCCCTTCAATGATTAATTAGTACGATAGTAGCAGGTTTTATTTTTAATTTCACTGGCTTGCTAACAATTGCTGCTGTTGTAGCTATGAAATCACTTCACTTGTATGAAGTGTGACGGGCTCTGATATTCTGGTATGAGATTTCAATTAATCTACTTTCAATGAGAGGTAGATTAAGCTGTCCACAATGGTTGGGGTACCCAGTCATTTCAAATGCCGTTGTCAGGAGTTGTGATATCAGCTACGCCGCGCTGCGTTTCAAAACCAACGCGTTCGCACCCATCCGCGTTAGTTTAGGGCCGCGAGACTTCAATTTTGGTATCGAGATCACAGGACAGGACAACATCGGTATCTTGATTGTTGCAAATAGATATTTTTTAACAAGCTCCCGGGAAGATCGTTCTTCGATTTATGACATTGAGACATTAGAGTACAAATTCACCGTTCTCACTTGTGTTACGAGCACAAAAAACTTGTTAAAATATTTTACTTCTAACAAGTATATGGGCTGCATCTATTTGACATCGCTGGGGCTATAGCCAGTAACTAAGAACGGAGATATGGCGACTATCAACTTAGCTTGGACAGATATTCTTGTTAACCTTGTTCTTGTTATGTAAAGTTTGTATTAGGGTTGGATTCACGTCTGTACTGATACACGATCCGTTACTGCCGCTTGGCGAAATATGGGTGAAATACATCTCTGCTTGCCCCTAAGACTATGTATGTATATAATATTGAAAATGATGTCTCCTCTTTCAGAAACTTTACGTAAACATCCAGTCATGGGTTGGATGGATCGTGTCGCTTCAAACGATTACCAAGTAGATGAACACCTGACGATCTCGGCAGGCACCGTGGTGTACGTCAACGCTGTGGGCATGCACTATGATCCAAAGCTGTTCCCAGACCCTGAAGAGTTCAGACCTGAGAGGTTCCTCCCGGAGAATGAGAGGGATATTACACCGTACACTTATTTGCCTTTTGGTGAAGGACCTCGGGTTTGCATAGGTGAAATATGAAAATTATTTGTGTGTTTTTGTGCGTGCCATGATTGCAGCGTCAAAAGGGGCCCTAGGTGTAGTGTTGATTACTACCACACAATATATGTATGTGGGTGTTTCTATGTATAATATGTAAGTATTTACAAAAAAAAAGTATGTATGAATGTTTGTCCATTGTCTAGTATCCATAGTACAAGCTCTGCTTAGTTTGGGCTAGATGGTGTTGTGTGTATGTGATAGAATATTATATTTATATTAAGTTAGATAGTTACATTTCTCTGTGCCTCGGAGAGCACGTTAAGCCGTCGGTCCCGGCTGCCATGAACATCTATGGCAGTCGTTATTAGGTAGTCAGTGCCCTATAATATCCTGACACTGGTCTAGCCTTAGGGTATCGTTAGCCTTCGGGTTGCGGAGGTCAGGTGGCAGCCGCTCCTTGTAAAAACTGATATTCAATCAAATCTGATTAGACCAGAAAAGCCGACCCCAAGTGACTTGGGAATAATAAAGGCTAGGGAGAAGAGTTACATTTCCCAAACTGTAAAGTACTCTAAGGACTCAAAAAAAAAGGTACAAGTTTTTTAAATCTGGTAGTAAGGGTAAATATCAAACGACAAAAAAAGGATGCACGATGCAAACTGTGACGTTGTCCAAGGGCGATAGCGAGATGTCCCCACCACACTGTCTCGTGTACCACTTTTCTTATAACCAAATTTAAAATATGAGCTACTCCCTTATTATACAACCAATTTTGATAATGTTTGCACAAAACGTTTCTTCTGATTGCTTATTGCTCTTTAGTCTGAAATATTGTACACACGGCTACACATCAAGTTAGAAACTCTATATAGGCATAACTACGCTACATACAAAATAGAGAATTGTTGGCAAGGAATAGTGCATAGTGGTGTAGACCCATCACGGTGCACTAGCGCGTACGGCGACGCCCGCGGCCGGTTTAGCGTGAATGAGACAAAATAACAAAAATATAACATACTCTCTCGCACGATTCGCAGCGTTTAACTTCTAATAGTTCAAAGTCCAAATAGTCTAGGTTGATGAGTCGCTGTATGTACAACATCAAACATACGCAACATAATATATAATATTGAGATGTTCAACTAGAGTGCGCTAATAATATAATTATGTGGTTATTTTCTGCGTACTATATCAATGTCTGTCTAGTAGCCTAATAATAATTAGGCTACTAGATTTTGCCCGCGGCTTCACTTGCATGAATGTAGGATAGCTTATGTCAAAAATTGTACTTTTCCTAGATGAAAGGTACCCTATGTCCTTTTCAGTGGCCTTGACAATGTGTATGCGAAATTTTATGAAGATTGGTAGAATAGTTACGGCGTGAAAGCGTAACAAACAAACTCACATTCGCATTTATAATATTAGTTCAGATACACACGCCTAACAAATAATGTACTTATTAATTTATGTCAACAATGTTACTTGCGTAAAACCATTTAATTGGTAAAATATTTGTCTACTGAAAATAATTCAGATCACTGATTCCGTATATTTGAGTCAAAGTTTTGATAGAAACAGGAAGGTAATTAAATAAAGTTGATTTCCCTAACTGGATATTATCGTGCTGGACAAATTGACAAATTGGGTCTATTGGCCTTCAGTTAACATTACAATTATTTGACCATATTGGGTCTTACAAAGTAATGTTTCGTATTTTGTTTAACTAATAAATAGATAGCTTAGAAAACTAAGGCAACAGCAGCAATCGCATATCCTCAAAGATTTGGACGGAGTTTTATAAGATAGGTATTTTTGGCTGTTTGTCTGTGGAACTGTACAGTCACGTCCACTTTATTAGGCCCATACAATCAGGCTGAAAGTATGCTCAAACTTAAGTTGCAAAAGCAAACGGATCAGCATAGAACCTAATAAATCCCCGTAGTCTAAATCTCGAAAGTCTAAAAACATTGACAGCGTAGTACGTATTTATTAAATAATAATATAAATTTTGTTATCAGGCAAACGCTTCGGGATGTCCAGCCTAAGGTATGCTCTTGCAGCTGTGATCACAAACTTCATACTTAAGCCTTTGCCAAATATGCCAGCACCAAAGGACGTTGCAGTAGAAAACAAAGGTATCTTCTACATGCCCGGTGAGGTGATATCAGTAGAGTTTGCACCAAGGAGCTAAAACTGAGAAAATGGTGGCAAATTAACAATATATAACCAATAGAGTACCCGCAATTTTAGAAGAAGCAATTCTGATATATTTTTTAAGAGTAAAATACTTAAATCCAATGTGTTTTGTTTTTATTCTTCTACTACTTTACTAAGAAAATTATTAAGACGAAACGGATTGCACACTCCAACTTCTTTAATATTAAATGGTTGACCGAACTCCTCTAGATAAGGACAGCCGTATCGTTGGATCCGGGCATACTCCAACTTACAGTTGCAACGTGTTTTGCTTCAGCGAAAGGCATCTTCAAGACCGTTTGGCAACACTCATTCGTTGCCAAACGGTCTTGTGTAACAAATTTGTGTTCGAAGCAAAATATTGCAAGTTGGACTACGCCCGGATGCTGCTGCAGACTGCTTGATGTTATTTAAGTTTGAATATAGAGCTATCCCGATTTCAGCAACAAAACGGCCAGCTCGACCAAGCAAGAATTACCTTTTCAAAGAAAATCGACGTATAGTAACAATATATGACACGTAACGTTGTATTTGAAAGAGTGTTAGCAATGTAAGTCCAATAACCACTCGATCCATACATTCCGCCCATACTCCTACCGCTTTCCTTCGCCAGTCACCTTCAATGCTACCTTACACCAAGGCAGCTACCATATAGTTACGTACCGAACTATGTATATATTCCGCGAGAATTCATTGTATTGTTTCTGATACACCGCAATAAATACGCTGTGTATAACATATCGCACCCTTAATAAAACAGAGACTTATCTCAGTATTTTGGATTAAACAAATTTGAACTCTATTGCAAAGATTTAACACAAATATAATATTAGTATTTAACATATACAATTAGAGTTCAAATTGCCTTACTTTCAAATTTCGAGTTAAGTCGCTGTTTTATTAAGAGTGCGATATGTGAGTGTATCCACTGCTAAGCACGACTTTTTCTTAGTATGAAAAGAGTAAGGCTATAGTTCATGACGCTGGCCCAGTGCGGGATGGCAGACTTTACATATCTTCGAGAATCTTGTGGAGAACTGTCAGACATGCAGGTTTCCTCACAATGTTTTCGTTCACCGGTAAAGCGAGCTATAATTAACTGTTACTGTTACACATATCTTCAAAAAGTTATAGACGCGCGCGTCGATCAAACTCGAGACCTCTACGTGGCAATCGACGGACTGCAACTATGCTGGTAACTACAGCTTGGTTAAAATATAGTCTTTATTTATTTTTTCCTTTTATACTTTATTTCTAGGCACAAACTGAACTTTCATCTTCTCATCTAAAGGCATTAACAATACGCCGTTCTTTTCCACTTGCACATCGGTTGGTTTCGGCGTATCGGGCAGTGCTCGGACTTCGTAGTTTAAGATTATCGACGAGATCCCCTGTCGAATAGTCTGGTATGCAAAGCGCTGACCTGAAAGATTAAGACCAGATTAAGGAAGCAAGTAAAGAAGCCATTTTAATGTATTTAACAAATAGTCGAGCTTTAACCTGAACATGTATTTAATGGAATATTGCGGTCTCTTTAAGTTGATCTGATGATGGTGACGGCAGTTGGCTACAGATTTTCTGGTAATGCTCAGTCGGCCCGTAACTAACCTAACCTAAGCAAGTAGTAATACTTACAAATACTGCTTTGTCGGGCTTCTATAATACTTCAAATATTCTAAAGAATTATAGAAGCAGACAAATTACTACGTAACGACTTTCCAGATATACCGCCAGGCCATAGTCGTCCAGGCACGATCACCGAGGCAGGTCAGAAGTTCTTTCTCTCTAGTTCTCTTTTCGTTTCATCAAGACGGTCGGTTGTTTCTTTGTTTTGGTTCAGGTTTAAATGGTAGCACACTTCCGTCTAGTTCAGTTACTCTGTGCAGTTTAGGATACGAGATCAGATCTCAAACCAGGGGCAATGTTTTACAGCATTTAAAGGTAGATTACTCACCTATACAAACTCTGGGTCCTTCTCCAAAGGGCATGTACGTATATGGCTTGATGTTTTTCTCGTTCTCCGGGAGGAACCGGTCAGGTTTGAAAACCATTGGATCAGGGAAGTACTCGGGATCAACCTGCATTCCCACGGCGTTGACGTAGATGACGGTTCCAGCGGGGATGGTGACGTTCTCGTCGATCTGGTAGTCTTTAGTAGCAATGCGGTCCAACCAGCCCATAGGAGGGAACAGTCGTAGAGTTTCTGTCATTGAAAGAGTAGAAAAGTTAAAGATATTCAGGATCTGATAGTTTACAACTAGCGTTCATACTATACGGACTAAAACAGCGTAACCCTTTTTAGATATCAAAAGGCTATGATCAAGTGAGAAATAGCACCTCGCACTAAAGATATGGCATAGGTATTTTTCGTTGAAATGTTTTACAACTTGTTTTAAAATTGGTGAACTATTTGTTTTACATAATATTGTCTTCTGTTTACGCGAATATTATTCATTGAAATTAAATTACTATATACGGATTTTATCGCGTTATTTATTTGACACTTCATGGCAACCCTGACATAAAAATATTATTTTCTTACTGCCTGATAGCTGGTTAACCTCCAGCTAACGGGTTATCCATTATTAACGACAGACCCTGTATATACATATACATATGTATGTGATTGCAGCAATCACGGCAGATTTGCTGTCACATATTAAAGAATTCCGTTGTATAAAACCGAAGGTTTTATTAGAATATCACCAAATTAGAATGAGACTACCTCGAACACACTACACAATTGTTTATTTTGTTCATTTTACATCGACAAAAATGAGAACATCATCAATGTAGCCGAAGTCAACCAAATACGTATTATTAAGGATAACTCGAAAAATAATAGTCAAAAATCGGCTCACCTAGAAAAAGTTATGAGGTAACACACATTAAAAAAACATACAGTCGAATTGAGAACCTCCTCCTTTTTTGAAGTCGGTTTATGAAGATAAATAAAGATTTTTATATGTTTATTATTCAATCACGCGTAAACCGTTAAACGGATCTGGATAGAACTTAGAATTCATATAGATTACGAATATAGAATCTGAATTATCATCCCATAAGATATTTTTTATAATCATACGCGATGGTAGAAGCTAGATGGTATACAAACATTAATAATTTTACTTCAAACACCTATAAACAATCTAAAAATAATAAAAACTTACCTTTAATCACACAAGTGAGGTAGGTAAGCTCTGACAGAACGTTGACATCGTTAACTTTGTCACCAAGTTCTTCTTTAGCTTGCAATAGTTCCTCGTAGAGCTTTTGCTACAAGAAATAAAAGAAATTCATGATATAGCCGCTGTATTAGCGTTTTTAAATAACAACTTCCATAATAACGTTTATTGATTGACTGTTAGTAAAGTTTTCGAGACACAGGCATTACGCCTAAGAAATTACTTCTTGTGAAAATTGTACACTGTAGAATTAAAGAAATGATGTTTTGCTCAAACTGAAATAGCTTGTCTGGGAAAGTAGTTCTACTATATAGAAGATTGCAACTATATCCATCCATATCCATCTTTTGTTTAAGTGAGTTGGGTTGCTACCGCTTTTCAGAAGGTTCGATACCGTTGGTCTTAATTTTTTACGTTGGCAGCCTGGAATCTTCTATTTTACAGACTTGGTAACATGCGTTTGGCACCAGTGGTGTTGCTAGTCTACTCGTTAGTATTAGAAGTATAAAAAACCTCTTCTCAGGTGACACTGATTTGTATCCAATTACATACATACATACATAGATTCACGCCTGTTTCCCAGAGGGGTAGGCAGAGACTACGGATTTCCATTTGCTACGATCCTGACACACTTCTCTGGCTTCATTCACTTTCATCCCATTCCTCATACACGCCCGTCGGTTCAAGGTGCTCTTAACCTGGCCTTTGTCCAGAACGCCTCCGATCTGATCAAGAAACGTTCGCCTAGGTCTTCCTCTTGCGACTGTTCCATTCACACTAGCCTTATAAACTTTCTTAGTCAGTCTTTCCTCGTCCATTCTTTCTACATGCCCAAACCAGCTTAACATACCCTTTTCTATTCTTGTCACTATATCAACTTTCATGCCGCATCTCTCTCTAATCACACTATTCCTTATTCTATCTTTCAGAGTCACACCACATATATTTCTCAGCGCTCTCATTTCTACAGCATTTATTCTGCTCTCATGCTTCTTTTGCCATACCCAACTTTCACTTCCATACATCCACATAAGAATAATTGGATACATACGTATCCAATTATTCTTTTGAAATCTAAACTTTACTAAATATGAGTAAATAAATACAACATTTGAGTAAATAATTACAAAATCAATGTGTTAGGAGTGGATTCACATCATGCGATATCGAGTTTATTTGTTATCTGCTTTTGAGGAACTCTCTCTCTCTACTGCTAATGAAAATAGACTTAACTCTTTTACCTGATACTGTGGATGCCAGGCCAGTTCGTAGATAATCCAAGTCATAGTGGCACCTGTTGTCTCGAAACCACCAAACAGTAAGATAGCTGCTTGGGCGAGCAATAGGTCCTCACTCATCTCTATAATACAAATAATACAAGTTATGTTTGTACTTATAAATCGGCACAATTTAAAAGAGATTGGATGCAATGGAATCCTTCCTCGTAGCTGAATCAGTCTGACTGGCACAGTACATTCCTAGAACATCGTACCCATATAACCTTGTATTTTTACATTTACCAAAATATTCTAAGATCCTTAAAGAGACCCAAATGTGAAGAACAGGCACTCTTTTTTTAGCAAAATTGGTAAAGCGTCAGTTTATTACCCTATATTTGCCTTTTCGAGTGTGTGGACATTTTCATAAGGATAAGTACCTCGGTATTAGGTTAAGTTGATTGTAACTAACGAAATGGATGGATTTATAGATAAATAATCATTATGTTTCTCTTGTCACAGGTATTTTCTATCATATTACATAACAAAAATACCTAGCCCTTACGAGGCTTACACGGAGACATGGGTCCAACGTCAGGAGGCCTTTTAACCTACAGCGGCAGTAGCTGCAACAAGCGTAGGACTATTGCTATGTATAGACTCTACTATATTTAGGATATAAAAATACCACTGAGAATATGGCTGAAAAATGAGAACGTTTTTATAACTTCTTAAGCTGTGTTTACAGTGGCGCAACGGTACGGGTACGGGTATTGAATCCGTGCCCCAAAGGTAACTGGTAACCGTTTAGGACAATAAAGAAAAAGCTCTTGGACAATGGGCTCCATAATACGGCGTTGTATTTTGTGTCCTCAATCTAGATAAGCTTTTACAAACCTTCGTTTTCTGCAACAGCTTCTTGTCTGAGCTTCAGTAATGCATCCAGTAGGTCTTTAGTATCCTTGATCTCTCTATCATATCCTCCTCTTTGCTCGATGATGCTACGGTAAATGTGACGTAGGTTTTCCATCGTATCCTTAGGGAAGAAGGTGAATCTGTCGTACCGACAAAACATTTTATTGGATATCGAATTCAGAAAATAACCACACTGGATGTTTTGAAGAAAATTTGTCTACACTTAATATCGAAACCGTTATCAAATCAAATAATTTATGACTGTTATTTTTGCTAATACAGTAGTTCTTAGGAAATATTTATGCGCTCATAATTCTATCCATTACACTATTTAATTTTATATTATAACGATTTCATTTGTGGTCTCCTAAGTGCTTCATAGCATTAAACCCCTAAAAATAATCACTTGCCTAAATATATCAACCAGCTCTGGGAAGAAGAATATGCTGGACCAGCTCAATCCTCTTTGGAAGTTAAACTTCATGAATTCCCTGGTGACTCTTCTTATGACGCTGTCGCCAGTCTTCGCCGACTCGCTGCTGATACCGAACGCTGACTCTCCAATAACATCGGTGCTGTAGTCCGAACAGATAGTCTGCAGTAGAGAAGAGAAGAGAAGTTTATTAGTGGTGAAATGGTAATAAGCAGCATACATTTCCTTTCTTGTGTGTGTACTACTACTTGTATAACGGAATGTGTTTTGAAGAATTATTCGATATGACGACTACAGCACATTTCTTCCATCGCACTGCTCGTCACCGGTAGGGAGTTCATCCTCACACATTAGAGACTAAGCCAACTGTTTAGTCTCATACATAGACTACACCGATGGTGCAGTGGTTTAAGTGCTCGCTTAATCGCTGGCACTGCGCTGAGTGTTGTGGGTTCGAATCCCACACCGGACAAAAACATGTATGATCCACAATTGGTTGTTCCGAGTCTGGTTGTTCTTTGTATCCGTTGTTTGAATGTTTGTAAAGTAGAAACACAAGGACTACGCCTAGTTCAAAAAAATTAATAGTTATAGAATAATAAATTGACAACAAATGGCTATATAATTCATAAAATATTAATTTAGCTGACAGTACTATTATTTAGTAACAGTTTTAGTTAAAGGTCTCAAAATAAATGATAATTGTAAGGTCGTATTAGTGTCAGATCTAAGTGTTACATTCTGTTTACAATATTGTTAATAAACACAGAACTGATAAGTTGGTCAATGGTTAGTAGAATAAACATTTTATCATAAACATGAGTTTTGGTGATAAAAAGGAGTGACTCTATTTAGGTATATATAAATAGAATCACTACTTTTTATCACTAAAATATTATACGCACAGACATAAAAAGTATTTGACATTGTCACACCAGTTAATACTATACCGCCATCATAAGTAAAAAAGACGTATCTAACATGTTTTTCGAAACTGAGTATTTTACTTATTAGGAATTATTAACGACAT
The DNA here is from genome assembly GCA_930367265.1 of Catocala fraxini. Taxonomy (NCBI): domain Eukaryota; kingdom Metazoa; phylum Arthropoda; class Insecta; order Lepidoptera; family Erebidae; genus Catocala; species Catocala fraxini. The sequence goes on from OV884038.1 coordinate 25,010,874, forward strand.
ACCTGCCAGTATTTTTACATTATATAATAAAAGACGATTACGATAGCACCGAAGCACTTTTAAAATATTTGGAATAAAATAGGCCATCTGCGCAGGAGATATTATAGTGCACAAGTGTGTGCGCAAACACAAGTGCAGATCATCCGATGGGACGGCAATCCGACACGACCGCAGAGAGATCAGGCGCAGGACCAACGGCTTTACGTACTTTCCGAGGCACGGGGGTGTCTAACACCGCCGACTTCCTAACTCCGCGCTACTATAAAGATTTCTTTACAGAAAATCCCAATAAATTTTTGTTGGCCCGACCCGGGTTTCGAACCCGAGACCTCATGCACAGCAGTCGCATTCACTACCGCTGCGCCACGGAGGCAGTTAGTAAGTTAGTATTAATAACTATTGTGCTAATTAAGTCATAGAATAAGTTCCACACATTGTACTCCATTTTGTCAATAAACTTCATTGCTATTATTATCTATTACTGACAGATATGTCATTTTCTTTGTGGCGGCAGCATAGCTCGTTAGATTTTAATTAACATCAAACTAGCTATCATGTTTTGCATTACTTTATACGCATATAAATTGAATATATTTATACGCATCACAGTAGAAAATGAACGCGGTAAGAAATTAACATCATTGCCATTGGTCATGATATGGCCACTTTATTGAAGCACAGTGACTTATTCGCGATCCCTTCGTTCACCTATTCCTTTATCCGTAAGGAATTTGGCCTTTGTAAAGTGGGGGTACAGCCCCTTCACATTGTATCCAATAACAGGTTATGTTCAAGCAAGTAGTAGAGCCTCGCTGATTTCAGTATGAATGGGCCGGCTCACAGAATATCGGCGTGAAATAGCAGTATTCCTACTGTTGTGTTTCGTTCGGTGAGTGAGAGTGCCGGGGGCCCAATCACCCCCTTTCTTCCATACCTGCTAATTCTCCTTCCCACTTCCTTTCCTAAAGGGTCGGCAACGCGCAAGTGATGCCTCTGGTGTTGCAGGCGTCAATAAACTACGGTGACCACTTACTATCGGGAGGGCCTCATGCTTGTTTGCCAACATAGTTGTAAAAAAAAAAAGAAAAACAGTTGTGGGCTTGCTTGCCATCCATAAAGTGCACGGTAGGCAGCGGCTTTGATGGGTTTCCTTGGAATCACTTCTATGATGCCAAGAAAATATAGCAGTAATAAGCGGCAGTAACATCATACCATCAAGTGGACAGTGTTTTGTTACCAGCAGTATTAAAAACAAGTGAGAATTGGCAATAAATTTCCGTAAATCTTAGAGTTCGAAAAAATTGTTTAAGTAATATGCAAAGGTCATGTGACGCCACGTGACTTTGAGGTCAGAGGTCAAAGGTCATAGTTATTTCGGGGTATATCGACTATGCTGAGTCGAATGGAGTAAACTGCAAGTCTCTAGCTCTTACGGTTCTTGAGTTGAAAGTTGTATAACAGACAGACGGACGGACGGACAAAGTTGTTGTATAAGAGTTTTTTCGAACTCTAAAAGCCTTTAAGGGAACTTTTTGACTGCACGGATGGCGTAGTGGTTTGAGTGGTCACCTGCCACTGCCGCCCCGCTGAGTGTTATAGGTTTGATTCCCATGCAGGTTAAAAGTCCCCCTCGACACAGGAATAATTTCTAGTAAAGGAGTTGTCTTTTTTAAAAGAAAAAAAGCATTAAGGAATGTTGTAACAATACTTACTCGAATATTAAAAGACTTGTTATTAGCGATTTCTTCTTTAAAGCGCTGCACGAGATCTCTAGCTTTAACTTGTGTGATTTCGCTTTGATTCTTCATCTTGGCAGCCGTGAACACTAATGTTAGGCGACGTCGTATCTTCGTCCAAGTTGGGTCCTTTACAAAATTATATTAAATATTTGTTAAAAACCTATCGACTTGATCCAGGGGCAAAAGTTAGTGCATTAGTTTAAAATTTAAATTAAACTACTAGTGTAAATGAAATTTAAATAATTTAATAGTTTAGTAATAGTTTGAAGTTTAAATTATATAAAACCAGCGATTGGCTAGTGGAGAACCGTTGGACTGCCACGCAGAGGTTTCAAGTTCGATCCTAAGGCGCGCATCTCAGATTTTCCGAAATTAGGTATGTACGTATTATTGTATTATAATATCCACATAACATATTATTATATTTTATATTTCTGTTTACCTGGCACTGCTATTTATTTATTTATTTATGTATTAACGCATATCTTATCCATAATTCTCAATGTTATATTTTGTACTTTTTCTTTTTGTCTCTTTATATTGTCTTTTCTTTTTGGTTTATAAATTAGGTACCTACATACATAAAAACTATTTGTGGAAGCTTGTTAATAGCAACATTCATTACACATTGTAATTATACTCTAGAATATTAGTCTGTAATTTTCCTATAAAAATAAATAAATTATAAGTATAGTTCACTATCGCTCGCTTTAATGGCGAAGGATAACATCGTCAGAAAACCTGCAAGAAATAACCTAATGCTATTTTTAAGAACAGTACTTACTTTCACAGTAAACAAGTTCAAAGAGCCAATAGGATCAGATTTGCCCGAACTAGCGAATCTGTTCCTGAAGTTATCAGCATCCTTCACCAGCACTTTTCTGGCTATCTCAGGGCTGTTGATTATCAGACCTGGTCGCCAGAACAGCCACATGCCCACGTACGGGGATTTGAAGTCTTTGTACACTTGCCGCATCCATAGTGCCTGCAAAATTACAATGGAACTAGTCATTATGGACTAAAGGTGACTAAGTTAAGCCTTATTATCTGTGTGGTCACCTTCGTAACCAGCTGCTACTGATATTGACTGCAAATATAGTACAATGGTTTCAGTAGTCGTTTCGCCAATGCCAGAGCGCCGGGCTTTAGCCCTAACCTGGCTGTCCATTGAAGCCGAGCGAGGGTGCAGAGCGAAGAATAGGACAAATTTTTACCAATAGGATTCCATACTGGAGTGGAGCGGAGATTTATATTATGTATGATTAGGCAGCCTTAACAGTTCAAATAATTGTGTGACTCACTAATAGTTGTTCAGAGCCTGTGTTTTCTTTATGTCTATAATTTTATGGTTTATAACTCTATAAATTTTATTTCTATGAAAACTTTTTCTTGGGATAATTCTCTTGTAAAATTTTTAAAGAAATAACAATATTTTAAAGTTAGGTCAGTCAGATTTGTGGATAAAATCCTAATAATAATATGACCTCTCACGGATGTGTGATCAATTTTCAATGACGAATGAATATAAACATTCAAATTCGAAACATTGAGAAAAATAATCGTAAGTATAGGATATTTTCTAGCTAAACAATTCTTTAAATAGTCAATACAAACACACTGCCAAACTGGCAGTTAAACCTTTTTCGGTTTTTCTTTCTTTAATAGAAAAAGATTTTAATAACAGTTACTATGGGTACGCAGACCTAACATAAGAGTTCAAGATCTTTTTTTACACACTAGCATAGCTAATGTTTCCTTAAGTTTAATCTTTGCCCAATTAAAATCCACTTTTATACAAAAAGAACTTTTTCTTCTCTCTTAGCCTTTATTATTCCCAAGTCATTTGGGATCGGCTTTTCTGGTCTAACCGGATTTGACTGGATATCAGTCTTTACACGGAGCGGCTGCCACCTGACCTCCGCAACCCGAAGGCTAACGATACCCTAAGGCTAGACCAGTGTCAGGATATTAGAGGGTACTGACTTTCCCAATAACGACTGCCATAGATGTTCTGGCAGCCGGGACCAACGGCTTAACGTGCTCTCCGAGGCATGGAGCAGGCGATAATTGTCAATCAATACGCACATAATTTCGAAAAGTCATATAACTTCCGAAAGTCAGAGGTGCGCGACGTGGGTTCGATCCCGAGACCCTCTGCGTTGCAGTCTGTTGATCTCCCCACTGAGCTATCGCTGCTCTACATATACATATACAAAAAGAACTATCATCGGAAATCCACAACCTTGAAATTTTAAGGTTAAATCAGTGGTCAGAATATTCAGAAGTACTAACTTAACTAAAAACAATTTTCTTAATAATAACGTTAAAGTTTTCTAAAATATAAATTGCATGTTTTCTTTCTTTAATTAGGTTAAATAAGAGTGGTGAGATTCTTCTTAATGGTATCCACTGTGTTCTATTTCTAATCTGTTTAAAATTAAACAGATTATTGTATAAAAGGAAATGATCATGTCAGGATTTTCAATATTTGCTACACTTGGATTTTGGACTGTTCTGTAGGAAGTAATCATAACAAAAAGTATACAGCAATTAAACAAACATATTATGACGCTTATAAATAATTAGCAAGAAAATAAAAGAAATATTCTAAATATAATAAAATATAAAAAAATATTTTAATAGACAACTCCCGCGCAATGAGTTCGTCCTGTGACACGTGGGACTTTACAATCATTCATCGATGGACAAAAAAACCCACAATCTTTAAGTCGATTACACAATTCTTAGTCCCGTGTGGGATCGAACCCACTACACTCGGCGCACCATGCTATTGCAGCAACACGACCACTAAAATCACTGCGCTGCCGTCTGCGCAGTTCTTTGGACCGCCATTTGCATTATGAATTGAAATAACTAATCCAGCTGCCATTTATTAGAAAAAGCAGCATGGCTGCGTTGTAATTAAAGTCAATAAATTAAACTAATATGAGGTGAACGATGTAAAATAAAGAAATAAATGTACTTACAGGATTCTGTCTCTGCAGAAACGTTAAGCTGCCCATAATTGGATGTGGGGGGTAGTGGGGTACACTCTTGTCGGCCCAGAAACTTTTCACCTTGCTCCATCGAAAGTACAACCACAGAATCAGAGTACATGATACCAGAGATAGAAGAAATAACACCATTTCTGACTACTATCAATATATTTAACCTTTAACAGCCCTTAGTAAATTTATTAGGCAATTGATTTCCTATATTAATTTATTAAAGTCGTGTAGTACCGTTTGCAGCTAACACTTCACTGACTGACAAAGTGCAGATGATTAAAGATAATAGTTACTAACATTATGAGTCCATAACAAAACTAGCTTTTGCTCGCGGCTTTGTTCAGGTCTAAGCAGATTATATAATAATATCAGCCCTGTATTAATTAGTCCCACTGCTGGGCACGGGCCTCTTCTCACTGTGAGAAGGGTTAGGCCATAATCCACCACGCTGGCCTAGGGCGGGTTGGCAGACTTCACATATCTTCGAGAACATTATGGAGAACTCTCAGACATGCAGGTTTCCTCACGATGTTTTCGTTCACCGTTAAAGCAAGCGATAATGAACTGTTTAATACGCATATAACTTCTAAAAGTCAGAGATGCGCGCCTTGGGTTCGAACTTGAGACCTCTGCGTGTCAGTCCAACGGTTTCTCATTACTACGTTATATTAGTAACAGTACGTTTATAAAATAAAATATAGCCTATGTTATCTTATCTTATGTGGAGGCCAGTCAGTGCAGAACGGCGACACTTCGACCCAGTGGGATCTTTTGTGTCGACACTCTCCCAATAACGACTGCCATATATGTTCATGGCAGCCGGGACCGACGGCTTAACGTGCTTTCTGAGGCACGGAGCATGCGATAATTGTCAATCAATACGCACATAATTTCGAAAAGTCATATAACTTCCGAAAGTCAGAGGTGCGTGACGTTAGTTCGAACCCGATACCCTCTGCATTGCAGCCCGTTGGTCTCCCCACTGAGCTATATCGTTGCTCTAGCCTATGTTACTCGGTGACAATAGCTTTCTAATGATGAAATAATTAAAAAAAATCGGTTGTCTAGTTTTTGAGTTAAACCCCTACAAACAAACATACAAACAGACAATAATCAAATCTTTCTTCTTTATAATATTAGTACAGATAAAAACATATTTTGTAATACTTCCACCAAATCACGAAACGTTTTTTGTGTATAAATACGTTTTTGTCTGCAGATAGCAAATACATCTTAGAATAAAAAACGTTCACGTGTTGTTCACGTATGAAGTAGGATTATATCATGCTTAAAGAGTATATGTAAATATAAAATTTTATTTACAAACTTATATTGTTTCTGTCACTTATAGCACAGGTGAACCGTTTTTTTTGTTTTTTAACGTGGGTCATGCTTTGACTCATACCTATCCGCTGAAAAGGGGAGCGGAGAGGTTATGTCGGGCTCACCCAGGAAAAGATGGAACGTCCCGGGTGTGCCAACTCACTGCCTTGAATAGTAGGTGAGTCGCTGGAACTGAAACTACATCAGCGACCCAGCAGTGTCCAACACAACACGGACGACGACTCTTGGGTGACACCCCGGCACGACAAAGGGAGTCACTCTGACTCAATGGCTGGCGGACGGAAGATCCCCATTCTCCCACCCGCGGCCCTCGCTATGGCGGCATTAGGCGCGCACAAGCGCGCCTGCGCCGCCCGGTCTGCCGGCGGCGGCTCGGATCCGCAAGGATACTCTCCTCATGGATCCACTCCGCCGCCTCCTTCTGCGAGATAACGTCCTCGCAGAAGGATGCGACCGCTATCCAGTTCCTCTCGCTGTCGACCATGGCTTTGATCACGGCCGGCAGCAAAAGGTCAACTCCCACAACGCCTACAAGTTCACGGCGCTGCACCGCCCAGGCAGGAAGTACAGGTGAAACTGGTTTAAGTGACAGTGTTCATGATTGAATTAACATTTATTAATATTATTATTATAATATTACAACTAATATATAATAGTATATATATGTCGGAAAAGCAATATTGTTAGTTGGGACACTAGCGCCATCTAGTGACACAGAAACGCATTAAAGCGGAACGCCAGCGCCATCTAGCGGCGCTAGACAGAGTCTACGGTGATGTGGCGGTCGATGAGTGTGACGATACGGGCGGACAGAGCTCAGTCTTCGTGTTACCGTCGACCAGTGCACACCTCGTAGGAACTATCTCGCGTTTCATAGTGATAAGTGCTCTTAGTCTAAAGTAGTTGTTAATTGAATTCGAATAAAAGTGATCAGATTACCTACGTGTTTTCTACTGATTGAAACCAACATTTCCCACTGCACGCCCACGTGCTTTGATCTTATAAAATGGCTGATAAAGACGGGATAAACGCTGCCACTCCGACATATATATATATATATATATATATACATATATATATATATATATATATAATATGTAACGGGTATTAACGCGATCATGCGTGCATCATGATCTGTGGTCACAGTTTGTGACCACGGCCGGTGTAAACTGGTCGAAATGTCAAGCATAAAAAAGGTAAATATTATGTATATGTAGATATGTATGTATGTACATATTATATATCATGCAACGCGAAAGTTTAAAAGTTATTATATCTACGGTGTCTGTATAATATATAAAGTTGAAAGAGGAGCATAACGATGCTTCTAAGTTATATAACTTCCGAAAGTCAGAGGTGCGCGACGTGGGTTCAAATCCGAGACCCTCACATTGCAGTCTGTTGGTCTCCCCACTGAGCTATTGCTGCTCTACTTAACTATACTCTTTCATGGATGATATTCTTAAGTTTGCTACTTTGTTTTCCTTTTTTCTTTATTACATATAAATCATAACCATAGTTACAATCTGCTGCTACTATCGCTGCTACTAAACTAAAAAAGTTCCTAGGTAACACACATAAAAATAAAATATACAGTCGAATTGAGAACCTCTTGCTCGTTTTGAGGTTAGTTAAAAACAAACTATTCTTTAATTAAAGTCAACGACAAAAAGTGACATTTGATATTTGATTTTTAAATGCCAAAAGCAGAATCTTAAAATAATCTATGATCACATATCTTTGAGTAACACAAAACTATGGATATGTGCACAAAGAAGTTGTATAAATACTAAAATACACAAAAACAGTCTAGTAAAAACTTGCGATGGTCGCTGCCAAGGTCATCGCCGATAGTGACCATATATATTTTAAAACAATTAACATCTTCTATGTATTTTCAGCAGCATCACCTGTTAGAATCCAACGAGAATACACACCGGAATAAAAAGTAACATAATACCTATGTGAAATTCAAAATATGATCTGTCTTTCTGCCAAATTTCATCCACATCCGTTCAACGGTTTACGTGGTATTGAATGTGTTTGTTTGTTCGCAAGGATTTAACTCAAAAACTACTTAACCAATTTTAAAATTCTTTCACCATTTGAAAGCTATATTATCACAGAGTAATATGAGCTACATTTTAATTTAAAAAATGTATTTTACTAACGTAACTTAATTTTACGCGAGTGAAGTCGGGGGCAGAAGCTAGTCATAATAAAACACAACAAAACTATCAAGCATACATATAAACACTGTAGTTGTAACCTTACAAGTTATCTAAAAACTACCGAAAGCTAAAAACATAATTAAGCAAATCTACAAAAAAGATCGTACAGAATACAGTCAAGTGAGAATCGGCAACGAATTGCCGTAAATCTTAGAGTTCGAAAAAATTGTTCAAGTAATATGCAAAGGTCACGTGACGCCACGTGACCTTGGGGTCAGAGGTCATAGTCATTTCGGGGTATATCGACTATGCTGAGTCGAATGACGTTGACCGCAAGTCTCTAGCTCTTACGGTTCTTGAGTTGAAAGGTATATAACAGACGGACGGACGGACAAAGCTGTTGTAAAATAGTTTCTTCGAACTCTAAAAACTATAAAACGATAGCAATAATATTTCCCGTGTCAAAACACCAGATAAAATAATTTTTAATCAATATAATAAATAACTTTTGTCTCAATTTAACATTGTATATTAATAATTTTGAAAAATTTATTCTATAAACAAAATGTACTAATAAGATCATATACACTACTTGAGTGGCAGAAAGCTAAATTCTGGCTTTTAAGTAAAATGAGTGATCCATTAAAAGGGATTTTTGTAAAACCCCTTTTAATGGACGCAGGCGTGAGCTAAGATATGCGACTGACTGCACGGTTGGCGTGTTAGTTTAATTGTTCGCCTCGCCATTGTCACTGTGCCGAGTGTTGGAGGGTAAGTAATAGATGATATAACTACAAAATCTCTAATATTAACAACATATAACAACGGAACCTATAATTTTATTTAATATAGCGATTAGTTAATATAATAAACGATTGATATAATTTTAAAATAACTAATTTTTATAAGCATAACATACATTAAATATAACATCGTTTGACATAACATACATTAAATATAAAATCGTTTGACATACCACTCAGACGGAGCCCCGCTTGGCGGGGCTCCTATTTCCGGGTGGTTTAAGAAAAAATAACCACGAAGGCTAAGGCGGGAGCTCCCGCCTTATCCGAGTCGGGGTACTCTGAGTCGTGGTGTTAACCATAATGACGTTTTTTATATATATTAAACGTTAGACCTAATGATTTTCGATTAAATAAACAATATACATATTAAACGTTAGACCAAATGATTTTCGATTACATAAACGTTATATCAAACAATATAGTTCCATATACATCCACATATGTATAGTTGTTCCGGGTCTTGGTGTTCATTACGTCCGTCGCTTAAATGTTTGTAAAGATGCCCCACGAGACAGGTTGTATTCATATTGCGGAGATGTATTTAAAGAAAAAGAGCATATTTAAATCATAAAGGTCTTATCAGTCAACTTGAAGCTTATGGTACCAACAGTAAGTAGTAAGTAAGGCGGCCAAATTTAATGGAGGCTGGCCGTCTGCGCAGGAGATGTTATGGTGCACATATGCGTGCGCAAGCACAAGTGCACACTTGGTCCCTAACTCTTATTATCCGATGGGACGTCAATAGGCAATACCAGAGAGATCAGGCGCAGTAAAAACGGCTCCACGTGCTTTCTGTGCATCCGAGGCACGGAGGTGTGCAACACCGGCTAACTCCGGGCTGTTACCGAGATATTTTATCGGAAAAAAAAACAATAACTTTTTGTTAACCCGACCCGGGACCCAGACCAGGTAACAAAATGACCGTAAACAATAAACAGAAATTGAATAAAGACCAAAATAGCAACATTGTACATATCCGGTAAAAGAAAGATAAAATATGGCATGCCACAAGGCATTGTCCTTGAACTATTATTATTTTTAACTAGTCAATGATCTGTAGCTATATCATTTATGTTATGTTATGTTTACATCCATTGGCCTCATTTGTAGATGATAGTAACAGCAATAGTTAAATGTCCAGATGTTAAACTCTTATAAGCATGCATAATATGGCTCTAATTATAATTAATACTTAAGCAAGAGGAAGACCTAGGCGAACGTTTCTCGATCAGATCGGAGGCGTTCTGGACAAAGGCCAGGTTAAGAGCACCTTGAACCGACGGGCGTGTATGAGGAATGTGATGAAAGTGAATGAAGCCAGAGAAGTGTGTCAGGATCGTAGCAAATGGAAATCCGTAGTCTCTGCCTACCCCTCTGGGAAACAGGCGTGAATCTATGTATGTATGTATAATTAACTTGAATGTGAAGATCTTCGAGAATAATGATCATAGACAAAGTATAGTAAAGTAGATGTTTGTTCCCTCAAAACGAAGAAAACTCAGACAAGGAAAAGCGGCCGCTGCCTTCAATATTCAATCCTTTTAGCTACAGACAGAATCATGATATAATATACCTTGGAAGAATTTGTTTTTCACCAGATGGTGAAAGATCCAATACTGGTTACATGTTTAAAATTAAATCAGATTTAACCTCATTATGAACCAGATAAGTTATTATTGATGACAATATAAAGAGATAGTTGATAATAAAAATGAATATTATCCTGCATAATAATATCACATTTACATGTGATAACAACAATGCTCGTAATTAGAATGATAATCTTTAATAATTCAAAGCCACCTCAGTTGATAAACTTTGACCATTATAATATTGTACAGATAAAGCAAACATAACAATTTATAAAATTCAGATAATAACTCTAATTATATTGACAATTGCTTATTATCAAAACGCCATGCAGAGCTCTAATAGAAACATCCTTAGGAAACCTGCGCGTCTAAAAGTCCTCCATAATGATCTCCAAAGTCTGTCAACTCTCTTAAGGCAAAACAGATAAGCTTTCCTCTCGCTGAAAAGAAGAGGGAAGGTTCAAGTAGAATGGAACAGTTTATCAACAGAGCTGATATTACCACATCTTGCGGTAAATAACACTTTTTTATATTATTGCTGATGGTATACGAACTAACGGCTTGCTTAATGATAAGTTATAACCATTAGACATTACTGTGTTTACGAGACATCACAGAAGCAATTCAAAGAAAACACAGCCAGGTCTTTATGTACGCAGCTGGCTACGTAGTCAACTAAACCAGCATATATGGTCTTGCATGGTAAGTGGTCTAAGTAAATGGGAAGTCTAGAATAGAATAAAGAAGGCAAGAAGAGACTGAGATGATAATTAGGACTCCTCAATGCCCGAACGAAACGCCACACCTTCTATGCTGCCAGCAACTTGACGTCGATATTCTGAGAGAGTACTGCCTACTCTGTCAAGCCGGCTCATTACTCCAGCTGGGTCTACTATTATAGAATTAGCATTAAATCAATGTTTTAATTCATTGATACCAAAATCATCATTATTTACCACAAACTTTTTAGTTTACATGGCATTATAAATAGTTTTCAGAATCAGCCCCTTTCTTGAGCAGGCTGTATTTTGTAACTGTCATAAATAAGGAGGTGTTTATTTAATTCGCATGCTTTTAATTTACTTTACCTCTGCTATAATATTATGGATGTACTCGTATGTCATCCATCTAGCTTTTGACCTTGGTTGACGTCACAACAAGTAATCACTTTTCAACATAACGTATGAACTGACCTTAATGACAGTTAATGAAAACGTGCAAGCTGCAGTAAAACGTGATCATAATAATCTTCACTAATGATGTACACCATAAGTATACCTATGAATAGTATAGTTTGACATCTAGTTTGTGAGTCTTATCTATAAGTAGATTTTGCTAGATTCACTCGCGTTAACCTACATTTTGTCTATACATCTAAACCTTCCTCACGAATCATTATGTCTATTGGTGAAATCTGCTTAGTAGATTTTGAGTTTATCGCGAACAGACAAACAGACAGACGCGACGGCGGACATTGTTTATAGTATGTAGTGATGTATACATAGGCAAACACTGTTAAGTGATAATTAATGAAGTCAACTCGGTTGTTTGTAACTCAAACAGCTAAATCTCAGCTGTTGACATGCAACTGAATGGTATTGTCGGGTAGTAAAAGGATTGATCGCATATTATTTTAAAAATTGCCTGGTCTTTATACTATTCTTTACGAAATTATTATTCTTACTACTAAATCTTTAAACTAAATATCATTGCAGCAGAATCTCCTTTAAAAGAAAACACTACCAAAGCTAGTGATTTTAAATTTCAGTATTAGTCCATCAGATGTCATAAAAGTTTTAAATAGCTTTAAGGCATTAGTTCCCAAAGTGGTCCAGGTGGACCCCCAGGGGTCCACGGGAGACTCGATGGGGGTCTACGTTGGCGTGACAAAAAAAATGGCGGTCTGCAGTTCAGAAGCGGGGGTCCATGAAAATGTATTTGCTTTCGATAGTGAAGAACTAAAATGTTGGCTAGACTTCACTTATCAATGTAGGCAAATAATATTTTAAGAAGCTCAGCGACGTGGTCTCGAACCTACCGATTTTTAGGTACAGAATTTCTAAAAATAAAAATCCGCCCGATGTGTGTGCCCGAGTGGAGATTTGATGCAGAATACCAAAGAATATGCTAGAAATGTTGCTGCAGTGGATCCAACGGAAACTGCTAAATTTTGAAAGTGGTCTATGAGAAAAAACTCTGGGAACTTCTGCTTTGAGGTAAAGAAAACCTCTGACCTCTGGGGCAATTCCAGTAGAGTTACAAAATCTATTATTACTTTAGCAGCGTATAGACTACCCTTAAGTTTAAATAAATACAGAGATTTTGTTGTATTCCGTGATCTAATCAAGGATATAGCAGTTTAATTTCAATGAATAATATTCGCGTAAATAGAAGACAATATTATGCTAATCAAGGATAGTAATAATAGGTACCTATCTATAAAATAAGTAACACATCAGACCAATATGTTGGATATGTGTATTTTATATTTCAAGCCAAGAGAAAGAAGCCTAGGCACTTGAAAGAAGATGGTTGGAATGTACCACCAGCTTGGGATCCAGTAATCTAGATACTCAAACACAGCTAGTTTTCATGATACTTTTACTCATTATGCGTAAATAGGATTACCAATAATTAAATTATCTTCAGGTACTTTAAAATAATTAACGTTTCAACGTGACTATGGCTGCTGAAAAGCGGCTAAAAATTCAGTGAAAGTGTAAACCTAAATAGTTTAATCATTTGAATAGTTATCGTTTACGTAGTTTAATATATATATTATGACTGTACTGATGGCGTAGTTAGTTTAGGTGGTCACCTCGCCACTGCCATGTGCTGAGTGTTGTAAGTTCGAATCTCACACGGAACAAAACTTTGTGTGATTCACAAATGATTGTTCCGAGTCTGGGTGTTCTTTGTGTCCGTTGTTTGAATGTTTGTAAAGTCCTCCGCGAGACAGGAATTATTACTAGTGCGGGAAAAAGTTCCAAAATTATGTAATTATAACAGTGTTTAAAATAAACAACGCGATAAAATCTATATACAGTTGGTTAATTTGAATATCTAACACTCAAGTAAACGTAAGACAATATTATACAAATCAATATTGGCAGTGTCTTGGCTTTAACAAGCAAACTTATAAGTCGTTGAAGGTCAATGTGTGAAGTGACTAAAGGTCACAGCACACATATCAACCCGGAAACGGATCGGCACCGTATCAACTCGAGCCGTGCAGTATTCTTAGTATGAAACTCCCTTTTTTTTAACCTAGGAAAATCCTTTATGGATACCCCCTCCCCCGGGGGGGGAGAGGGTGGTTATGTGATACTCTCCGTCCCTGAAGGAGGTCGGTATACACACTAAAAACCTGGCGTGAGCAGTCCCTCCGCCGACGGTGTGGGGTCGCGTTAGCAATCACCATCCCGCCCCGGCGGTTGGCCCGGCTGATGGTCACCGGGCCTCAGCACCTGTGTAAGGGTGGCCTTGCTCACCAAGGCCACCCTCCAGACGTGTGGGGTCGTGCAAGCAGGTAGAGAATCCCCCGACTCTGTACCACTGACCCCACTATACAGGAGCGAGAAGGCGGGCAAATCACCTCCTCCTCGCTCCCATCCGTCTGCGCCGGAGAGGGTCAGCGAGGAGGTTGTTCTCCCTGACCCTTTCCGCGATTGTATGAAACTCCCTACTGCAACGCATACTAATCGAAAACGTAACGTAATCGCCTCGCCTCGGGACAAGCTCACGAACGGCGAGCCGTAAGCGCGGCGTCGCCTAGTCGTAGCCGAGTCGACGTACTGAATCGTTACGTGTTTACGTTAGGTTGACGCCTGGTTGACGGCGAGGTGAAAGGCGATACGGTAACGTTCCCTTTCCAAGTTGATATGTGTGCTATGATCTTTAATTGATTTGTATTGTTAAGAAACTTATTGTAAGCATCTAGCAATTGAAAAGAGTGGACATGAGTTTATAATGAACACAGAACAACAGACTTGAAACAGCCATTTGTGGATCATAAAAATTTGAAAACACTTTGCCATTCGTCATTAATTGCAGCATTTACTCTCAAAAGTAATTTTCAAAGAAGACCTTACTTATTCTATACAAAAAGAGGCAAACATGCTAAGCGCTTTGTGTAATAAAATAACAATACATAATTATTCGTATACATAATTATCACCTAGCAGCGATAGCCTAGTGGGAAACCGTTAGACTGCTACGCAGAGGTCTCGAGTTCGATCCCAAGGCGCGCATCTCTGACTTTTCGAAGTTATATGCGTATTAAATAGTTAATTATCGCTTGCTTTAACGGTGAAGGAAAACATCGTGAGGAAACCTGCATGTCTGAGAGTTCTCGAATGTTCTCGAAGATACGTGAAGTCTGCCAACCCGCACTGGGCCAGCGTGGTGGACTATGGCCTAACCCTTCTCACAGTGAGAAGAGGTCCGTGCCCAGCAGTGGGACATTTTAATACAGGGCTGATATTATTATATATATATATATTATATAATTATCATAAACTGCATGAAGAAACCTAAACAAATCGTGTCAGGCGCTTAATTAGAAAATTTGTAACGAGTAATTGTTCGATTTATCTACTCAGGCAGGGTTAGTAGGAATCACTAAAAAATAATTTGCTTCTTCGAAATATTTTTATTTTCTATCAGGTAAAATATACATATAAAGCTTTAATGCTGAAGTGTTATTTAAATATATTTTCAGTAACAAGATTTTCGCCATGTTACTAAATTTTGACATGTGACAAGATAAAAAAAATATGACACACCTAATTAACTTCTGTATGTTGCGTTCTCGATAAAACTTTCGCTCCACGATGTTGAGCAGAATTTAAATATTGTGTCCCACAAAAATTAGTGAACATTGTGTATCGCGTGATGAATTCCTGCAATTTGAAGTACCTAATAAAATCAGGCAAATCTCATGGTAGACAGTGAAGAGTTCAAGTAGCATACAAAGACAAAAACTCTGTTTAAGCTACTGTTTGGCAGTCGTTTAGAAAATATAGCCCTAGAATGTGCACGCCTTGTAAAGTACAGTGTAGCTAACTAAAGATTTTGTAATATACATTCCAGAAGCCTGTGTTACCTTTATAGATAAATTAATTTGATTTGATTTAAGCGTGGTCAAGCAGTTATAAGTTTTGTAGTAGTTGCCCACAGACGACTGTTACAGCAGAAAACGTGCGAGTTTTTTTTTAATTTAAGAGGATAAGTTTTAGTTTAATGTAGTTAAGCGTAAAAGCGTAACAAATAAACTCACATTCACATAATTGTAATATAAGTTAGGATAACAATAAATGTAATACACATTTCAAATATATTAGAGAGTTTTAATCTCTTATTTTATCAGTGGGGAGACCAACAGACTGCAACGCAGAGGGTCTCGGGTTCGAACCCACGTCGCGCACCTCTGACTTTCGGAAGTTATATGACTTTTCAAAATTATGTGCGTATTGATTGACAATTATCGCCTGCTCCGTGCCTCGGAGACCACGTTAAGCCGTCGGTCCCGACTGCCATGAACATCTATGGCAGTCGTTATTTCGAGAGTGTCTGCACTGGGCCGAGTGTTGTGGGTTTGAATACCTCACGGGACAAAAATTTATGTGATCCATAAATGGTTGTTTAGCACTTCACGCAATTTAACAACAAGCCTAATCTTGCTTATAATGTGTGGTAACAGTACGGACTTCAACAGAGCATTTGTTGGCCAAAAAAGTGCATACGAGCAATAAAAGGCCTTCAGCCAGACAAGTCATGTAAGCCAATATTTCAAAAGCTTGGATTGTTACCTTTACCGTCTTTATATATTTACGAAATATGCATGTTTGTATATAAGAACAAATAGTTGTTTAAAACAGTAGATGAGGTACATTCTAGAAACAGACGAGATCTTTTTAAATTGGTCTTAAGTGACATACCGAGACTAACCAAGTACAACAAAAGCTGCCTTGCTATGTATGTGCGTGTCTATAATAAACTACTGAATCACTTTAAGCAGCTAGACATCGGATTTTTTAAGAAGAAGTTAATTGTATACTTGGCTAAGTTTATCCAAATTTAAGTAGGTGAAATAATTTTTTGAAAAAATTGTTATGTTTTTGTACCCATAATTAAAATGTTGAATGCTATATTCTAGCAAAGCATGCTTGTACTATATATAATATTGTAACACCACCAAATACCATGTATTATGCAAATAAATTATTATTATTATTACAAAGAAGGCAAAGATGTCTCTTTCATGGTTACCAGATCCTATGAAAACTTGAGACCTTGAAACGACAAAAACCTACCAAGGTCACTAATAGCTAAGCATATTTATCTGTATGACTGCACGGATACCGTAGTGGGCCGGCTCGACCGAGAAAGGACTAGCCTCTCACCGAATATCGACGTGAAATAGTAGTATTCTTACTGTTGTGTTTCGTTCGGTGAGTGAGAGAGCCGGAGACCCAATCACCCGCTTTCTCCCTTCTCGCTCCTTCTCCTTCCCACTTCCTTTCCTAAAGGGTCGGCAACGCGCAAGTGAGGCCTCTGGTGTTGCAGGCGTCTATAGGCTACGGTAACCACTTACCATCAGGTGGGCCATATGCTTGTATGCCACCTAAGTTGTATAAAAGACAAAGAATTTCTAAAATCTATTTAAAAATAGATCTGGCAGTAGAGGTAATTGTCAAATGTCAGACAAAGGATGCAACCACTATTTAAATGCAGCTGTTCGAGGGCGATAGCATGATATCCACACTACACCCCACTTTCCGTCATATCCAAATTAAAATATAAATTACTCCCTTATTTTGAAACCAAGTTTAATACTGCTTGAGCAAAAAGTTGTGTGTCGCGCAAAACGCATATAAAAAAACTTATCGAAGTTGCTGTAATTGCAAAAACATAAAACGTCGTCGTCGACGTTTTAGCGTGTTGATACAATAACGTGCTTATGGCATATTTTTTTTTTGTTCTTGTTCACAAATGCCTTTAGATAAATGCAGGATGTCACGGCAATTATCACTTTATTTTTTTTAATACATCAAGTAGATTGCTTTATCGCAAACTAGGTTAATCTTGGAGATCAGTGACCTGAGTTCTGACCAATACTCGTTATTTTTATTTATAGACGATAACACTCATGATATTCATATTTTTAATTGCACAAAGCTCTGCACTTGGTGCTAAAACAGACCGATGCGCTTCAATAAATTGTTTGCCCTAGATGTTAACAAAATGTGAATCCCTTGAAAGATGTATTTTCAGCCAACATAGTACATTCAAAGCGAAATTTTAGGAGTTCTGTAATAGGCTATTAAGTAAAAGTTACTTTAAATATGAATGTGTACTTTAAATTCTAACTAACATTATAAATGTCAATATGAGTTGTTTGTTTGTTCGCATACATGTACACAGAGGTACAGAGAAGGAGATAGGGTACTTTTCATCCATAAAAAAGTACTGGGTATATAAATTCATTGACAAAATATATAATATGTGTTTGTTTGTGTGTTGGTTACGAATTAACTACTCGACAAATCATTATGAAATTTCGTATACACGTTGTCAGGGTTACCGAAAAGGACATAAGGTACCTTTAATATAGAAATAATTACTGTTCTGTAAAGATATCATCTTTTTCAGGACCCTGCCTGGACAAAGATAAGACGTCGCCTAACATCAGTGTCCACGGCTGCCAAGTTGAAGAATCAAAGTTAAATCACACAGGCTAAAGCCAGAGATCTGGTGCAACGCTTCAAATCATAAATCATAATTCTCGTCATGCGGAATGACGAGAATCTTTTTTTATATTATTATTATCTCTATGGTCCGAACTAACTATATTCTATATGTGTGTGATAGTCAACTAACTAAATTCCGTAAGTATATGATTTAAAACTTACACGTTTCCATTGGCGAGAGACAGAGGTATAGGCGAATTAGCAAGAGCTACTGTGCAACAAGCTGGTAAGGCGAAAAGTTTGTGCTTTCTGTCGCGGCGGTAATTATTAGGAACAAATATTCTCAATAGCATGACATGAAGTTCTGGTGCCTCAAATGCTATGGTTAAGGTTTTTTTTAAGCGATTACCACCGT
Source organism: Catocala fraxini (assembly GCA_930367265.1). NCBI lineage: Eukaryota > Metazoa > Arthropoda > Insecta > Lepidoptera > Erebidae > Catocala > Catocala fraxini. Next base: position 25,029,640 of record OV884038.1, read on the forward strand.
CCATGGACACCTGCAACACCAGAGAAGTCGCAAGTGCGTTGCCAACCTTTGAAATTTCTCCCTCCTGCCCAGAGGGGGGAGGGGAGTTCGACCTCCGGTACCCTTACTCACTTGACGAAACACAACGCAAGCGCTATTTCACGCCGGTTTTCTGTGAGGCCGTGGTATCACTCCGATCGAGCCGGCCCATTTGTGCCGAAGCGTGCCTCTTCCACGGATAAAACTGTATAATGCCGCACCTTACACTATCTTCCCCATTACCGTATAATCGTGTCTGTGCGTCAACCGTTTATTGCCTGTGCCGTATAGTCGCCTTACGCCTCTTCTGTATAATTTACGCCTATAATAGGTGTATTTTGCTGCCAATATACCTAAGCTTATTACAGTAACTAGACCAGATGTAATTATCATAAATGTACATAGAATAACACTAATCAAAATAAATTAATAACAAACAAGGCAATATGCAATTAATTTTCTCATGTTTATTCTATTATATTACATTTATCAGTTTACATAATATTTTACGCGCTAAAATTAATGTTGTCAGGAAATATACATTGAAATTAAACTGCTTTATACGGTTTTCTATCGATGTTAATTAACAAACTTATTTAAAAAATCTAAAATATGAATGTCCTCCAGACCGAATTTCGGCCATGGCGGCCAATCTTAACGGAGACTGGCCATCTGCGCAGGAGATATTATAGTGCACAAGTGTGTGCGCAAACACAAGTGCACTCTCTGTTCCCTAACCCTCATGATCCGATGGGACGGTAATCCGACACAACCAGAGAGAGATCAGGCGCAGGACCAACGACTTTACGTGCTTTCCGAGGCACGGGGGTGTCTTACACCGCCAACTTCCTAACTCCGGGCTCGTATTCAGATTTCTAAACAGAAAAACCCAATATTATTTTGTTGGCCCGATCCGGGATTCGAACCCGAGACCTCATGCAAAGCAGTCGCATTCACTACCGCTGCGCCACGAAGGCAGTTTACACTACTACTGAATCCATAATACTATTTCATTTTAAAATTATTAAAAGAAAAAAAATCTAAATAAGATTTAATTTCACACTTGCCCGCTTTTCAGCAGCCATGTTCACGGGGCTGGAATTATATACAATTTAAATCATATAATTTATTGTGTAGTGTGTATAAGGAGGTGTTACAAGGATATTATTATGATTGGCGCTTATAACTTGGTGCCTTCTTACAATATTCTGGGCAAACAATAAATAATCATCAATATTATATAACTTAATTAATATATATTATAGTTAGTAGCTGAAAATTATTAATAAATGTGAATTAGTTATATATAAATATAATCTTATACTTATATTGTTGTAAATGCTTACATATTGTAAAGGTCCTGCGAGAATACCACCGTTGCAATTTCAACTGCAACAATAACTGAAGCATGTACCTAATTTGGTCTTCATATATATATATCTGTTCTGTATATATTTATGTTTTATTGTATTGTGATAAGGAGTCGCAAATAAAAATATATTTCTTTCTTTCTTTCTTTCTTTATAGTTATGTCGTTTAGTAATGAATGAACTAGTAATGTCATAGGGGCTAAATTCTTATTTACAATATCATGTTGTCATCTAAAAATTCTGCTATTGACTAATAGCAGTTTTAAGTTAAATATTTTATATTATTTTTATAATATTTAATTAGTTTATAATCTTTTCATTTTTATTGACAGAAGTACCATTAATATTTAAAGTGGCAATCTTAACAGTTTTCTGGGCACTTTGCCAATTGCCAGCGATGTGGTTAACGAACAATAAATTTTTGGTATGATAGTAAGCACATATTTTGAAATGCTTTTTTAAATAGATTTAATTCTTCTCACTTAGCCTTTATTATTCCCAAGTCACTTGGGGTCGGCTTTTCTGGTCTAACCGGATTTGACTGGATATCAGTTTTTACACGGAGCGGCTGCCACCTGACCTCCGCAACCCGAAGGCTAACGATACCCTAAGGCTAGACCAGTGTCAGGATATCAGAGGGTACTGACTTTCCCAATAACGACTGCCATAGATGTTCATGGCAGCCGGGACCGACGGCTTAACGTGCTCTCCGAGGCACAGAGCAGGCGATAATTGTCAGTCAATACGCACATAATTTTGAAGTCATATAACTTCCGAATGTCAGAGGTGCACGACGTCGGTTCGAACCCGAGACCCGCTGCATTGCAGTCTGTTGGTCTCCCCACTGAGCTATCGCTGCTTTTAAATAGATTTAAGTGCTATGTATATATTAAGTTAATAAAATAGGTTATATAAATTCTAAATTACTTTAACGTTGTAATTACTACCGTTTTTATTATATTTGGTAAATTATTGTAAATTGTAAGTACCATATAATACAGACTTTCATTAAGTTTTTTTATTGTTTCTCGGCCATGGTAAGTGTTATTTTTTTTTTATACCTTTATGGTGGCAAACTAGCATGCGGCTCACCTGATGGTAAGTGCTCACCGTAGCCTATGGATGCCTGCGACCCTAGGACTACGACTACGACTACGACTTTAGGAGAAAAAAGGAGTGGGAAGGAGAAGGAGCGGGAAGGGGGGGCAGAGGGTGATTGGGCCTCCGGTAATCAAACATTGTAAAGATCAATCTTTTCAAAAAATTGTGTGCTAATAAATTTATTTTCTCAGGCGACAAAAAATTGTGTTGTGAACACAGGATAAATTGTGTGTACTACAAATAGTCGTTCTGAGTCTGTGTGTTATCTTTGTCCATTGTTTGACAGTTTGTAAAGTTCGCGATACAAAAAATAAATTTTTTGAAGTATATACCTTTTGAGTCACAGCGGAACATCGCGCTGGCCAGACACAATAGATTTTTACTTATGTATGGTAAATGGTGGTTCTTTTACAACTTGAAAAAAACATATATATGGGTGAAAAGCTTTACGCTTTCTCTCTTTGTACAAACTGGATGACCATTCTCTCATCCAATGGCATGAGGAACAGCCCCTGTTTCTCTATGAGGACTTCGTTCGGTTCGGGCGTATTCGGCAATGTTCGCAGCTCAAAGTTAAGGATGACAGAAGCTAGGGCTTGCCGAACAGATTGAAAGCCAAAACGCATACCTGAAAAAAACCATACCCTATTAATTTAGTTTTTATTTAATTGTAATTTAACCTCCAAATAAACTAATACTTATTTTAAAAGTGGGTTTACATCGGTAGTACAATGTTATGTTACATACCTATACAACTCCTGGGCCCCTCTCCGAAAGGCAAATACGTGTATGGCGTTATATTCCTCTCATTTTCTGGTAGGAACCTGTCAGGGTTGAAAACCAGGGGTTCTGGAAAGTATTGAGGGTCGACTTGCATGCCAACGGCGTTGACGTAGACTACTGTGCCAGCGGGTATGGTGAGGTTCTCGTCTATCTGGTAGTCTTTAGCTGCGACGCGATCCAGCCAACCCATAGGTGGAAAGAGTCGGAGAGCTTCTATAAGGAAAACGAAAAATGTTTACTGGATTTTTGTTGCGTAAATGTAAGTTAGGTTAGTAACAGTTCTTTTTCCACGACGAAAGGTACTATGTCCTTTTCTGTTTGCCTGACAACGTGCATACATTTAATGATGATCGGTCTAGTAGTTAAGGCGTGAAAGCGTTACAAACAGACTCACATTCGCATTTATAATATTAATAAGGATCTTTACTAGTATACGCGCTCATAGCCAGTTGCGCTCACTAATCGGTAAACGATTAGCAAGGTTAAGCAACGTTGGGTGCGGTCAGTCTATAGATGGGTGACCGCTTAGTGGTATTTCATCTGAGCGTCTCCGTGCTTCGGAGGGCACGTAAAAAGTCGGTCCTGGTTGTTGTCAAATAGACAGCAGTCGTTAAGCCATGTCAGAGGCCTATGGGCGGTTTGAACAACTCTTGACAACAGGTTAACCACTAACCACACGAAAAGAAGAAGACTAGTATACTATCTTCATATATAAGGCTCACTGCTGTGACCACCATCCATCCAATATTTAAGTGCGATGCACTTGTCGGTGTAGCAATTCCCATCATTCTTGATCCAATGCCAAAACATTTAATTCTTAATCTATCGTCGCAAATATACATAATATATCTAGAAAAAGCAAATATAGAGACATAATATGTCTCTACATTTGCTTTTTCTTTCAGATGATCCGTATACTATCATCTTGGTCTTCGCTCTTTCTCTTTGCCTCTATTTTTCCTATCATAATATTTAAACGCAGCAGGAGAAGACCCACAAGGTGGACCGACGACCTGGTAAGGGTCGTGGGAAGCGGTTGGATGCGAGTGGCAGATCAGCAGTGGACATCTTCCACTGAGATGATCAGTATTCAAACTCAAACTCATTTATTGTGAATATGGGTAATTGAGGTAACATACAATGTATAAATTGGTAATTTGTCATGTCTAAATGCCAAGCGCTGTAATTTTACAGGCACTCTATCTACTGGCTTATATATATATAATATATAATCGCGCCTTTATCAGGTCCAACTAGGGTAACATAACTTGATTTAAAAAGGTAGTAATTACGAATCGATTATATACAAATGACTTATTTAAACGACATTGTATCTTAACCTGCAATTAAGTATATAGCGGTTATATACGTAAATTGATGCAAATTGGAAGGTAATTGCGATTGATGTATATTGGAAGGTAATTGCAGGTTACGCGTGTTTACGCCTTGTGGAATGAGGTGAGTAGCAACGTCGGATATAAGTGTCAATTGTTGTTTTTTTAATCTATATATATAAAACTCTTCCGTTACTGAGTGACTGACAGACAACGCACAGCCGAAACTACAGAACGCAAGAAGCTGAAATTTGGCATGTATGTTCCTTGGAGAGTTTAGGGGAGCACTAAAAGAGGATTTTTGGAAATTCCACCCTGAAGGGGGTGAAAGGGGTGAAAAACTTATATATGAAAGTTCTACACCGTTAAAATTAGTGATCACGGTAGCCTATAGACGCCTGCAACACCAGATGCATCACTTGCGCGTTGCCGATCCTTTAGGAGAAAAAGGAAGTGGAAAGGAGAAGGAGCGGGAAGGGGGTAAAAGAGTGATTAGGCCTCCGGTATGGATCGATTTTTATAGATGTGGCATTGATGGCATAGTCTGTTATCATTAACAATTTTTGCAATATTTGGGTTTTATTATTATAAGACTATCTTCCTCTGACTTTCGGAAGTTATATGACTTTTCGAAATTATGTGCGTATTGATTGACAATTATCGACTGCTCCGTGCCTCGGAGAGCACGTTAAGCCGTCGGTCCCGGCTGCCATGAACATCTATGGCAGTCGTTATTGGGAGAGTATCGACACAAAAGATCCCACTGGGTCGAAGTGTCGCCGGTCTGCCCTGACTGGGCCCTACATAAGATAAGATAGGGAACGTGTGGCCGCCATTTTATTCCACAAAACGAACGAGACAGTTTTGAAATACATACCTTTGATCACAGCGTTCAGATAAGTAAGCTCTGACAGAACAGTAGTATCAAAATCTTTGTCTCCCAACTTCTGTTTTGCCTCTCTAATCTCCTCGTAAAGCTTTTCCTAAAAGAGAGTAAAATATATATATTTATTACAAGCTTTTGCCCGCGATTTTCCTCGCTCGTCAACAGTATTTTTTTCTAAATGAAAAGTATCTCATGCCCTCCCATACATCTGACATCGTGTATGCGAAATTTAATGATGCTCGGTGGAGTAGTTAAGGCTTAAAAGCGTAACAGACTTACTCACATTCGAATTTTAATAAATTAATATTAGTTAGGACAACTGTATTTCTCTATTGCAGACATCACTAGGAATATTGAATGTAGCGTAAAAAAATTTACAAACATTCAAACAAAAACATCCAGACCCGGAATAACTATTTGTAGATCACAATTGATTTTGTCCCGTGTGAGATTTACCTATAACACATGCATGCATTAACGTAACATACATATAACTAGGTTTGGCTAGTTTACAGGGACCACAAGGTCACCCGTCTAGCGTTTGACCTTAGTCAATATCACTCAAAATTATATAACAATAACTTTTCAAACAAAATAAATAAACCGACTTCAAAAACAGTATCTAACCAATTTGGAGTCGGTGCGAAATAAACAGCCAAGCCAAGATATTGAACCTACTCACCGACTTATAAGACCTTATTAGAAAGATGTTAAAAGCTTAGTTAAAACTAAATAAGTCATTTATATTTAGTAAATTAAGTCGGTTTATTAAAATCTTGTATGCTTACCTGATATTGAGGATGCCAGGCCAATTCATAAAGTATCCAAGTAATAGCAGCACCGGATGTATCAAAGCCTCCCAAAAGAAACACCGAAGCTTGGGCTAGTAAGAAGTCCTCACTAATTTCTGTAAATAAAAATATCTTATTTGTAACTTATCTCATAATAGCAGCGGCAGTGTAGGCGACTGCTGTTTCAAGCTCATGTATAGTAATTAGCCATCATCTATTTAGGCAGCAAATCCTCAAGATGTTATTAAATAAAAAAATGTGAAGCTCGGCTTTATTTTTGCATAATATTGTCTTCTGTTTACGCGAATGTTAATCATTGAAATTAAACTACTATATACGGATTTTATCGCGTTATTTATTTTACACTTTATTACAAAATTTTGAAACTGTTACACTACTACTAGATACTATTAAACTTTACTAATTTTAAGCTAATTAAATTATTAAAACTATTTATATTTAAGTTTACACTTTTCCCGTATACCTTTATATAAACCACCACAACAAACGAATTAGGAACACCTGGACACAAAACTTTGTTATTTTTCTAATTCCTACTGGTTAATGCTTCTAAATTAATATATAATTATTATTCTCAGTGACTGTCCATTCCAAGCCAACACAATTTTTTTTCACTGCTGTTATTTGTTAAGGATTGATTCGTCAAACTACAAACTTAATTTTTTTAAACTGACGTTGTATTTATAAATCGAAGCATTAATTTGGTGTATTTTCTTTGCACCAAAGAAAATCTTGTACGTTTGACCAACAACACAAGATAATTTTTATTATTTAGCACATTTGAAAAGTCCTTACTTAAGAAATATCCCGTTACAATTTGATTCACATCTTCTGGGATACCTTGTATACACAGTCTCAAGTCTATGTTCCGAAGGAGTAGGCAGCGTTGTATTGCTCAGCTATGATTTTGGGTCTAACGCATTAAGGACGGCCGATTGCCGTCTACCACGTACTTTCCAGACTCAATGCCTCTACTTTGAACTACTTGACAGGAAAATTTAATAACACATTGGCGACCTATGGACCAGTACATGCAATCGTACTCACCAATACTGGTCCACCGAGACGAGTTCATTATAAAAGTTTGTTTTACCTTCGTTGTCAGTCTTTGCTTCTTGTCTCATTTTCAGTAAGGCGTCCAATAGATCTTTGGCCTCCTTTATCTCTTTATCGTATCCTCCCCTCTGCTCGATAATCGAGCGGTAAATCAGGCGCAGCCTGTCCATAGTGTCTTTAGGGAAGAATGTGAACCTGTTGATGAACAGTTTTATGTATGTATGTATGTATCTTATGTGGGGACAGTCAGTGCAGATCGGCGACACTTCGACCCAGTGGGATCTTTTGTGTCGATACTCTCCCAATAACGACTGCCATAGATGTTCATGGCAGCCGGGACCGACGGCTTAACGTGCTCTCCGAGGCACGGAGCAGGCGATAATTGTCATTCAATACGCACATAATTTCGAAAAGTCATATAACATCCGAAAGTTACGTTAAAGTAAACAGTTTAATGTAAGAGAAAATTCAAGCAGAATTTTGGCCAAGCGTATTTTGCTGTTCTCTCCGTGAAAAATTATACTAAAGCAAAAAACTGTGGTGTAATCTATAGCTATTACTAGCATGTTCCTATTTTTTCCTTTTTTATAAAATTGCCTTAAAGCGCTCAGGTGACTAGGCGTTTCAATAGGTGTAATATAATACGTGTCAGTGTCAGTTTAAGATTGGCAGCCGTGACCAAAATTTTGTCAGTCACGTTTGTTGTACAATAAGGAGAAACGACTTTGAGTGAATACAAATGTCAATCTAAGTTAAATAAAATATTTAAATTATAGATGCGCTCTACGATGTTTATATGTATATGATCATTGATCACCTTTCAGGACACACAATGCCAACATGACATCTGAATTACAAATATATTATTGTTACACTCACTACATATTGAATATATATATTGAAAATTGTACAGTATCGTTTCTGTCTAATGCGTGAGCTCTTCTTAGCGTGAACACTTTTTCGTGCAATATAATTGCGATGAAGCCTCATTTAAGATTAAAAACTTAAGGTACGTGGATAATTTGAAGTGTATTTGCTACACTTACCTAAATATGTCCACCAGCTCTGGGAAGAAAAATATGCTTGACCAGCACAATCCCCTGTGGAAGTTAAACTGCATGAATTCCCTGGTGACTCTCCTTATGACGCTGTCGCCAGTCTTCGCTGACTCGCTGCTGATACCGAACGCTGACTCACCAATTACATCGGTGGTGTAATCCGTGCTGACTGCCTAAAGAATATAAAATTTATTATTAAACAATTTTTGTAACTGCTTATATTTAGTAATAATCACGTTTATACCTTCTATATTTCATGTACATAATTTATATAGTTAAAATAGTAGGCCTACAATGATAATTACATATCCGAAACTTCGGGCTGAACTAAATGTTATAATGTCATTATAAGTAAAAATTCTTAAAGTATTCTTCATAATAATGCTTAAGAAAGTTATCTTGCTGTATATAATGAAGGTATTAAGAAAATTAATGAATAAAGTATTTGTACAATACATTTATTAGACATACTAAGTACTCGTATTTTACTTAACATCGTAAGTAAGATATTTTTTATGATATTGTCTTACGTTTACGCGAATGTTATACATTGAAATCAAACAAATTTATACGGATTTTATCGCATTGTTTATTTTTTATGTAACACTATTATTACATAATTTTGTTAAACACTTTTACTAGTTACTGTGTATTTTTATTTAAGCTATTTAAATTATAAAACTATTTAGATTTAATTTTACACTTTCTCCGACGTTTCGGTTGCTTTTCAGCAGCCATGTTCACGGGGAGACTAAGATGGTGGTTGTCTCAATGTTCCAGTGTCGTTATTTCAAAGTACCCGAACATAATTTATTAATTGGTGTTTCTATTTACGCAGAATGAGCTCAAAGTATTACGAAGTCTGGGTCTGACTATTTGAATTACTGGATCCCAAGCTAATGGTCCATTCCAACCATCTTCTCTATTGAAATTGGGATGTTTTTTTAATTTCAATAGCCTCGCGAAGCATCCATGGTAGGAATTGATTTTCTTCTGCGAGTACCTGTGGTTTGTCAAATCACAGATAATGGTTGGTCCCCTGTTGCACATGTTCACACACAGCAGACTTTTTTTTTATACTACTAAGGTGTCAACAAGTATACGGCCCACCTGATGGTAAGTGGTCACCGTAGCCTATGGACGCATGCAACACCAGAGGCATCACTTACGCGTTGCCGACCCTTTAGGAAAGGAAGTGGGAAGGAGAAGGAGTGGGAAGGGGGAAAGAGGGTGATTGGGCCTGCGGTACTCTCACTCACCAAACGAAACACAACAGTAGGAACACTGCTATTTCACGTCCATTTTCTGTGAGAGGGTAGTCCTTCCCCGGTCGATTCGGCCCATTCATGCTGAAATCAGCGAGGCTCTACTACTCTATAAACTCTATAGACTTCAACGAGTGTTGGTGTTTTACATCAGCTATGTGTTCTTTTATGTTTTAGGTTTGACCAATGTATGAGAGTCCACAGTCACAATCTATTTTATAGACCCCTGCGTCTTGTAAAGGTACATAGTTGGCACTTGACGGATGGTAAAATTGACTTATTTTCGTTGGCGGCTTGAAGTATGTGTTGATTGAAGCTCTATGTATAAAATATATCATGATATATGTCTGTATATGTACCTATAGCATGAATAATCGGGCCGAAATTTCGGTTTTTGTATTTCATGGTAGACCCACAAGTATTAACGCAATCAGGCTCAGTATTTGCATACCATTTTGAAACGCTGGACAATTCGGTCACATTCGATTCCCGCACAAGTCAAACATTTGTGTGCATGAACATGGATGTTTGTCTTGGTCTGGTCGTTTCTATGTATAATATGTATGTATTTACAAAAAAAAAGTATAGGTATATGTATGTATCATCCATTGTCTAGTAACCATAGTACAAGCTCTGCTTAGTTTGGGCTAGATAGTGTTGTGTATATGTGGTAGAATATTATATTATATTATTATATTGACCAGTTTTACGTTAACATATGGAGTCGCTGCGACACATCTGATGCCAAGTACAATAGGTCTTAAATTACGTCTAGCACTCCAACAATTGACCGGTTAAGCGAAACTGACCGAGGTCACAAGCAAACTTATGTAATGTCCTCCAAACCGAATTTCGGTCACGGCGGCCAATCTTAACGAACACTGGCCATTTGCACAGGAGATATAATAGTGCACACGTGAATGCGCAAACATAAGTACACTCTCTGTTCCCTAAATTTCATGATCCGATGGGACGGTAATTAGACGTGACCTTCACGTGTTGTACTACGGTGTTTTCTGAGGATGTCTAACACCACCAGCTACCTAACTCCGGGCTGCTATAGAGATTTCTTAACAGGAAAATCCAATAACTTTTTTGTTGGCCCGACCCGGGATTCAAACCCGAGACCTCATATACAGCAGTCGCATTCACTACCACTGCACCATAGAGGCATGGAATCAAGGATACTAGTGTTTTAAACCTAAAATGTAACTATTTCTATTGTTAACTTACTCTAAGATCAAAAGTCTTGTTCTTCGCAGTTTCATCCTTGATACGCTGTACCAGATCTTTAGCTTTGCTCTGTGTAATCCAGTTGTGACTCCTCAACTTCGCAGCCGTGAACACTGATGTAAGACGTCTTCTTATTAGAGTCCATTTTGGATCCTAAAAGAATATAAATATATGTATAAATTATATACAGAAACAGTACTTTTTTTCTGGTTGAAGGTACATTATGTCCTTTTCTGTAACTTATAAGACTTGTTAGGATAATATCAGCCCTATTTGTAAGCTCTCATTTTATAAGGCTGAACGACGTCATCTGTGAATAAAAGATCACAGACTAATACATTGATTTAAACTTAAGTGCAATTATTATTTTCTATAAACAACCTTTATGACGTATCGGGCCGAAACTTCGGCTTTTGTATTTCATGGTAGACCCACAGGTATTACCGCGATCAGGCCCGGTATTTGCATACCATTTTGAAACGCTGGACATTTCGGGCTAATGGGAAACCGTTGGAGCGATAGCCTAGAGGGAGACTGGACTGCTACGCAGAGGTCTCGAGTTCGATCCCAAGGCTCGCATCTCTGACTTTTCGAAGTTATGTGTGTATTAAATAACTAATTATCACTCGCTTTAACGGTGTAGGAAAACATCGTGAGGAAACCTGCATGTCTGAAAATTCTCTATAACGTTCTTAAAGATATGTGAAGTCTGCCAACCCGCACTGTGCCAGCGTGGTGGACTATGGCCTAACCCTTCTCACACTGAGAAGAGGCCCGTACCCAGCAGTGGGACAGTTTAATACAGGGCTGGTATTATTATAAACTTTATACAATTATGTAACATATGACGCTTCGCGTGACCAGAAGGCTGGACTTTTCTTGGCTCGAAGTATCTGCATTACCATTCAACCTTGTCATTGCTGCCAGTCTTCTGGGCACTTGTGTGGCACCAGTGGACAGCAATTTTGTGCAATTTTATGACGCTGCTTAAATCAGCCATTATTATTTGGGCACGCTACAATTGTGGCGGTAAGACACGTATTTGAGGACGCAAAGGTGTCGGCCCGCCGTATGAAACGGCAGGCTACTACACGAAAGGACCTACTCTATGGCCACTTTACAAAATTTTAACCTTACTGTCCCCTTGACGAGAGACGGACACACGACACAAAGGACCACCTTTCGGACCTGGTGCTGATTGATTAGCGGGCAGGCCCTGTACTAACTATGTATGTACTAACCTAATCTAACCTTTCTCACACTGAGAAGAGGCCTGTGCCCAACAGGGACAATTTATATATAGGGCTTACTTCACTAGCTCATCGACCAAAAGTGGATCTTGGCCTCCGATATTAAAGTGCGCTATTCCTTACTATTATGTGGCAAGTCAGACCAATCGAGCACATTCATCTCTATTAGGTCTTTAGCTTTTTCATCTCGCCAGAAGTACCTTGGGCGACCCGCCGGATGACATTCGATGGGTCGCCCGAGGGCGCGTGCGATATATAAGACTGATGTTAAGTTATATAATTATAACAGTACTTACGTTAACGGTGAACATGTTCAAGGAGCCAATTGGATCACTTTTGCCTGAATTAAGGAACCTGTTTCTGAAGTTATCAAAGTCCTTCACCAGTATTCTCCTGGCTATCTCCGGGCTGTTAATGACCAGACCTGGTCGCCAGAATAGCCATATGCCAACGTATGGAGATTTGAAGTCACTGTACAGTTTCCTCATCCATATTGCCTGCGAAAAAATATACTTTGTGCACCGAATTACTATTATGGATGTACAATTCAGATCTGGGGGTAAGCGTTGCACAAGCAATGCATGGCAACCAATTTGAATTATAATTTTGCTATTTAAACATCAAACAAATGAGATGGGTGTATAAAATCAGGATTCAACCTATTCGTCTTAAATAGGTGTCTGCACACCAAGTTACAAGTCAATATTTTGCCATTTCAAATACATGTGACCTTGTGACCCCTATATCTCGGGGTCTTTTGACCAACAGGGCCCATATTCAAACTCGACCGAATGACCCCAAGAAGAAGATTCAAAGATTAATAAATGACTAGATCAATATCTATATACATATATATAAAACTCTTCCGTTACTGAGTGACTGACAGACAACGCACAGCCGAAACTACTGAACGCAAGAAGCTGAAATTTGGCATGTATGTTCCTTGGAGAGTGTAGGGGAGCACTAAGAGAGGATTTTTGAAATTTCCACCCTGAAGGGGGTGAAAGGGGTGAAACCCGATATTCACACGGGAACGGGACTTACGCGGGTGAAACCGCGGGAAAACAAAATAAAGAAGCACTGACCATTGGGTTAGCGCTTCTTTATTGGCAAATAATATCTCACTCGCGGTGTGGAATTGTCCGAGCATGGATGAGATCTCATTATAGTTCAAGCAATACACATGGCGTAGTGGTATAAGCGATCGCCTCGCCACTGCGACTGCGCCGATTGTTTGGTATCCACACAGAACAAAATGTGTGTGGTCCACACATATGTAGATGTTCGGAGTCTTAGTATCCGTTGTTTCAATATCTGTAGAGTCCCCCGCAACATAGAAATATTAATTACAAGGAAGTTGTATTATACAAAAAGTAGTAAGTCAGTAAGTAAGTATATGATTTAAAACTTACACGTTTCCATTGGCGAGAGACAGAGGTATAGGCGAATTAGCAAGAGCTACTGTGCAACAAGCTGGTAAGGCGAAAAGTTTGTGCTTTCTGTCGCGGCGGTAATTATTAGGAACAAATATTCTCAATAGCATGACATGAAGTTCTGGTGCCTCAAATGCTATGGTTAAGGTTTTTTTTAAGCGATTACCACCGTCCATGGACACCTGCAACACCAGAGAAGTCGCAAGTGCGTTGCCAACCTTTGAAATTTCTCCCTCCTGCCCAGAGGGGGGAGGGGAGTTCGACCTCCGGTACCCTTACTCACTTGACGAAACACAACGCAAGCGCTATTTCACGCCGGTTTTCTGTGAGGCCGTGGTATCACTCCGATCGAGCCGGCCCATTTGTGCCGAAGCGTGCCTCTTCCACGGATAAAACTGTATAATGCCGCACCTTACACTATCTTCCCCATTACCGTATAATCGTGTCTGTGCGTCAACCGTTTATTGCCTGTGCCGTATAGTCGCCTTACGCCTCTTCTGTATAATTTACGCCTATAATAGGTGTATTTTGCTGCCAATATACCTAAGCTTATTACAGTAACTAGACCAGATGTAATTATCATAAATGTACATAGAATAACACTAATCAAAATAAATTAATAACAAACAAGGCAATATGCAATTAATTTTCTCATGTTTATTCTATTATATTACATTTATCAGTTTACATAATATTTTACGCGCTAAAATTAATGTTGTCAGGAAATATACATTGAAATTAAACTGCTTTATACGGTTTTCTATCGATGTTAATTAACAAACTTATTTAAAAAATCTAAAATATGAATGTCCTCCAGACCGAATTTCGGCCATGGCGGCCAATCTTAACGGAGACTGGCCATCTGCGCAGGAGATATTATAGTGCACAAGTGTGTGCGCAAACACAAGTGCACTCTCTGTTCCCTAACCCTCATGATCCGATGGGACGGTAATCCGACACAACCAGAGAGAGATCAGGCGCAGGACCAACGACTTTACGTGCTTTCCGAGGCACGGGGGTGTCTTACACCGCCAACTTCCTAACTCCGGGCTCGTATTCAGATTTCTAAACAGAAAAACCCAATATTATTTTGTTGGCCCGATCCGGGATTCGAACCCGAGACCTCATGCAAAGCAGTCGCATTCACTACCGCTGCGCCACGAAGGCAGTTTACACTACTACTGAATCCATAATACTATTTCATTTTAAAATTATTAAAAGAAAAAAAATCTAAATAAGATTTAATTTCACACTTGCCCGCTTTTCAGCAGCCATGTTCACGGGGCTGGAATTATATACAATTTAAATCATATAATTTATTGTGTAGTGTGTATAAGGAGGTGTTACAAGGATATTATTATGATTGGCGCTTATAACTTGGTGCCTTCTTACAATATTCTGGGCAAACAATAAATAATCATCAATATTATATAACTTAATTAATATATATTATAGTTAGTAGCTGAAAATTATTAATAAATGTGAATTAGTTATATATAAATATAATCTTATACTTATATTGTTGTAAATGCTTACATATTGTAAAGGTCCTGCGAGAATACCACCGTTGCAATTTCAACTGCAACAATAACTGAAGCATGTACCTAATTTGGTCTTCATATATATATATCTGTTCTGTATATATTTATGTTTTATTGTATTGTGATAAGGAGTCGCAAATAAAAATATATTTCTTTCTTTCTTTCTTTCTTTATAGTTATGTCGTTTAGTAATGAATGAACTAGTAATGTCATAGGGGCTAAATTCTTATTTACAATATCATGTTGTCATCTAAAAATTCTGCTATTGACTAATAGCAGTTTTAAGTTAAATATTTTATATTATTTTTATAATATTTAATTAGTTTATAATCTTTTCATTTTTATTGACAGAAGTACCATTAATATTTAAAGTGGCAATCTTAACAGTTTTCTGGGCACTTTGCCAATTGCCAGCGATGTGGTTAACGAACAATAAATTTTTGGTATGATAGTAAGCACATATTTTGAAATGCTTTTTTAAATAGATTTAATTCTTCTCACTTAGCCTTTATTATTCCCAAGTCACTTGGGGTCGGCTTTTCTGGTCTAACCGGATTTGACTGGATATCAGTTTTTACACGGAGCGGCTGCCACCTGACCTCCGCAACCCGAAGGCTAACGATACCCTAAGGCTAGACCAGTGTCAGGATATCAGAGGGTACTGACTTTCCCAATAACGACTGCCATAGATGTTCATGGCAGCCGGGACCGACGGCTTAACGTGCTCTCCGAGGCACAGAGCAGGCGATAATTGTCAGTCAATACGCACATAATTTTGAAGTCATATAACTTCCGAATGTCAGAGGTGCACGACGTCGGTTCGAACCCGAGACCCGCTGCATTGCAGTCTGTTGGTCTCCCCACTGAGCTATCGCTGCTTTTAAATAGATTTAAGTGCTATGTATATATTAAGTTAATAAAATAGGTTATATAAATTCTAAATTACTTTAACGTTGTAATTACTACCGTTTTTATTATATTTGGTAAATTATTGTAAATTGTAAGTACCATATAATACAGACTTTCATTAAGTTTTTTTATTGTTTCTCGGCCATGGTAAGTGTTATTTTTTTTTTATACCTTTATGGTGGCAAACTAGCATGCGGCTCACCTGATGGTAAGTGCTCACCGTAGCCTATGGATGCCTGCGACCCTAGGACTACGACTACGACTACGACTTTAGGAGAAAAAAGGAGTGGGAAGGAGAAGGAGCGGGAAGGGGGGGCAGAGGGTGATTGGGCCTCCGGTAATCAAACATTGTAAAGATCAATCTTTTCAAAAAATTGTGTGCTAATAAATTTATTTTCTCAGGCGACAAAAAATTGTGTTGTGAACACAGGATAAATTGTGTGTACTACAAATAGTCGTTCTGAGTCTGTGTGTTATCTTTGTCCATTGTTTGACAGTTTGTAAAGTTCGCGATACAAAAAATAAATTTTTTGAAGTATATACCTTTTGAGTCACAGCGGAACATCGCGCTGGCCAGACACAATAGATTTTTACTTATGTATGGTAAATGGTGGTTCTTTTACAACTTGAAAAAAACATATATATGGGTGAAAAGCTTTACGCTTTCTCTCTTTGTACAAACTGGATGACCATTCTCTCATCCAATGGCATGAGGAACAGCCCCTGTTTCTCTATGAGGACTTCGTTCGGTTCGGGCGTATTCGGCAATGTTCGCAGCTCAAAGTTAAGGATGACAGAAGCTAGGGCTTGCCGAACAGATTGAAAGCCAAAACGCATACCTGAAAAAAACCATACCCTATTAATTTAGTTTTTATTTAATTGTAATTTAACCTCCAAATAAACTAATACTTATTTTAAAAGTGGGTTTACATCGGTAGTACAATGTTATGTTACATACCTATACAACTCCTGGGCCCCTCTCCGAAAGGCAAATACGTGTATGGCGTTATATTCCTCTCATTTTCTGGTAGGAACCTGTCAGGGTTGAAAACCAGGGGTTCTGGAAAGTATTGAGGGTCGACTTGCATGCCAACGGCGTTGACGTAGACTACTGTGCCAGCGGGTATGGTGAGGTTCTCGTCTATCTGGTAGTCTTTAGCTGCGACGCGATCCAGCCAACCCATAGGTGGAAAGAGTCGGAGAGCTTCTATAAGGAAAACGAAAAATGTTTACTGGATTTTTGTTGCGTAAATGTAAGTTAGGTTAGTAACAGTTCTTTTTCCACGACGAAAGGTACTATGTCCTTTTCTGTTTGCCTGACAACGTGCATACATTTAATGATGATCGGTCTAGTAGTTAAGGCGTGAAAGCGTTACAAACAGACTCACATTCGCATTTATAATATTAATAAGGATCTTTACTAGTATACGCGCTCATAGCCAGTTGCGCTCACTAATCGGTAAACGATTAGCAAGGTTAAGCAACGTTGGGTGCGGTCAGTCTATAGATGGGTGACCGCTTAGTGGTATTTCATCTGAGCGTCTCCGTGCTTCGGAGGGCACGTAAAAAGTCGGTCCTGGTTGTTGTCAAATAGACAGCAGTCGTTAAGCCATGTCAGAGGCCTATGGGCGGTTTGAACAACTCTTGACAACAGGTTAACCACTAACCACACGAAAAGAAGAAGACTAGTATACTATCTTCATATATAAGGCTCACTGCTGTGACCACCATCCATCCAATATTTAAGTGCGATGCACTTGTCGGTGTAGCAATTCCCATCATTCTTGATCCAATGCCAAAACATTTAATTCTTAATCTATCGTCGCAAATATACATAATATATCTAGAAAAAGCAAATATAGAGACATAATATGTCTCTACATTTGCTTTTTCTTTCAGATGATCCGTATACTATCATCTTGGTCTTCGCTCTTTCTCTTTGCCTCTATTTTTCCTATCATAATATTTAAACGCAGCAGGAGAAGACCCACAAGGTGGACCGACGACCTGGTAAGGGTCGTGGGAAGCGGTTGGATGCGAGTGGCAGATCAGCAGTGGACATCTTCCACTGAGATGATCAGTATTCAAACTCAAACTCATTTATTGTGAATATGGGTAATTGAGGTAACATACAATGTATAAATTGGTAATTTGTCATGTCTAAATGCCAAGCGCTGTAATTTTACAGGCACTCTATCTACTGGCTTATATATATATAATATATAATCGCGCCTTTATCAGGTCCAACTAGGGTAACATAACTTGATTTAAAAAGGTAGTAATTACGAATCGATTATATACAAATGACTTATTTAAACGACATTGTATCTTAACCTGCAATTAAGTATATAGCGGTTATATACGTAAATTGATGCAAATTGGAAGGTAATTGCGATTGATGTATATTGGAAGGTAATTGCAGGTTACGCGTGTTTACGCCTTGTGGAATGAGGTGAGTAGCAACGTCGGATATAAGTGTCAATTGTTGTTTTTTTAATCTATATATATAAAACTCTTCCGTTACTGAGTGACTGACAGACAACGCACAGCCGAAACTACAGAACGCAAGAAGCTGAAATTTGGCATGTATGTTCCTTGGAGAGTTTAGGGGAGCACTAAAAGAGGATTTTTGGAAATTCCACCCTGAAGGGGGTGAAAGGGGTGAAAAACTTATATATGAAAGTTCTACACCGTTAAAATTAGTGATCACGGTAGCCTATAGACGCCTGCAACACCAGATGCATCACTTGCGCGTTGCCGATCCTTTAGGAGAAAAAGGAAGTGGAAAGGAGAAGGAGCGGGAAGGGGGTAAAAGAGTGA
This sequence comes from Catocala fraxini, assembly GCA_930367265.1. Taxonomy (NCBI): domain Eukaryota; kingdom Metazoa; phylum Arthropoda; class Insecta; order Lepidoptera; family Erebidae; genus Catocala; species Catocala fraxini. Next base: position 25,048,509 of record OV884038.1, read on the forward strand.
TTAGGCCTCCGGTATGGATCGATTTTTATAGATGTGGCATTGATGGCATAGTCTGTTATCATTAACAATTTTTGCAATATTTGGGTTTTATTATTATAAGACTATCTTCCTCTGACTTTCGGAAGTTATATGACTTTTCGAAATTATGTGCGTATTGATTGACAATTATCGACTGCTCCGTGCCTCGGAGAGCACGTTAAGCCGTCGGTCCCGGCTGCCATGAACATCTATGGCAGTCGTTATTGGGAGAGTATCGACACAAAAGATCCCACTGGGTCGAAGTGTCGCCGGTCTGCCCTGACTGGGCCCTACATAAGATAAGATAGGGAACGTGTGGCCGCCATTTTATTCCACAAAACGAACGAGACAGTTTTGAAATACATACCTTTGATCACAGCGTTCAGATAAGTAAGCTCTGACAGAACAGTAGTATCAAAATCTTTGTCTCCCAACTTCTGTTTTGCCTCTCTAATCTCCTCGTAAAGCTTTTCCTAAAAGAGAGTAAAATATATATATTTATTACAAGCTTTTGCCCGCGATTTTCCTCGCTCGTCAACAGTATTTTTTTCTAAATGAAAAGTATCTCATGCCCTCCCATACATCTGACATCGTGTATGCGAAATTTAATGATGCTCGGTGGAGTAGTTAAGGCTTAAAAGCGTAACAGACTTACTCACATTCGAATTTTAATAAATTAATATTAGTTAGGACAACTGTATTTCTCTATTGCAGACATCACTAGGAATATTGAATGTAGCGTAAAAAAATTTACAAACATTCAAACAAAAACATCCAGACCCGGAATAACTATTTGTAGATCACAATTGATTTTGTCCCGTGTGAGATTTACCTATAACACATGCATGCATTAACGTAACATACATATAACTAGGTTTGGCTAGTTTACAGGGACCACAAGGTCACCCGTCTAGCGTTTGACCTTAGTCAATATCACTCAAAATTATATAACAATAACTTTTCAAACAAAATAAATAAACCGACTTCAAAAACAGTATCTAACCAATTTGGAGTCGGTGCGAAATAAACAGCCAAGCCAAGATATTGAACCTACTCACCGACTTATAAGACCTTATTAGAAAGATGTTAAAAGCTTAGTTAAAACTAAATAAGTCATTTATATTTAGTAAATTAAGTCGGTTTATTAAAATCTTGTATGCTTACCTGATATTGAGGATGCCAGGCCAATTCATAAAGTATCCAAGTAATAGCAGCACCGGATGTATCAAAGCCTCCCAAAAGAAACACCGAAGCTTGGGCTAGTAAGAAGTCCTCACTAATTTCTGTAAATAAAAATATCTTATTTGTAACTTATCTCATAATAGCAGCGGCAGTGTAGGCGACTGCTGTTTCAAGCTCATGTATAGTAATTAGCCATCATCTATTTAGGCAGCAAATCCTCAAGATGTTATTAAATAAAAAAATGTGAAGCTCGGCTTTATTTTTGCATAATATTGTCTTCTGTTTACGCGAATGTTAATCATTGAAATTAAACTACTATATACGGATTTTATCGCGTTATTTATTTTACACTTTATTACAAAATTTTGAAACTGTTACACTACTACTAGATACTATTAAACTTTACTAATTTTAAGCTAATTAAATTATTAAAACTATTTATATTTAAGTTTACACTTTTCCCGTATACCTTTATATAAACCACCACAACAAACGAATTAGGAACACCTGGACACAAAACTTTGTTATTTTTCTAATTCCTACTGGTTAATGCTTCTAAATTAATATATAATTATTATTCTCAGTGACTGTCCATTCCAAGCCAACACAATTTTTTTTCACTGCTGTTATTTGTTAAGGATTGATTCGTCAAACTACAAACTTAATTTTTTTAAACTGACGTTGTATTTATAAATCGAAGCATTAATTTGGTGTATTTTCTTTGCACCAAAGAAAATCTTGTACGTTTGACCAACAACACAAGATAATTTTTATTATTTAGCACATTTGAAAAGTCCTTACTTAAGAAATATCCCGTTACAATTTGATTCACATCTTCTGGGATACCTTGTATACACAGTCTCAAGTCTATGTTCCGAAGGAGTAGGCAGCGTTGTATTGCTCAGCTATGATTTTGGGTCTAACGCATTAAGGACGGCCGATTGCCGTCTACCACGTACTTTCCAGACTCAATGCCTCTACTTTGAACTACTTGACAGGAAAATTTAATAACACATTGGCGACCTATGGACCAGTACATGCAATCGTACTCACCAATACTGGTCCACCGAGACGAGTTCATTATAAAAGTTTGTTTTACCTTCGTTGTCAGTCTTTGCTTCTTGTCTCATTTTCAGTAAGGCGTCCAATAGATCTTTGGCCTCCTTTATCTCTTTATCGTATCCTCCCCTCTGCTCGATAATCGAGCGGTAAATCAGGCGCAGCCTGTCCATAGTGTCTTTAGGGAAGAATGTGAACCTGTTGATGAACAGTTTTATGTATGTATGTATGTATCTTATGTGGGGACAGTCAGTGCAGATCGGCGACACTTCGACCCAGTGGGATCTTTTGTGTCGATACTCTCCCAATAACGACTGCCATAGATGTTCATGGCAGCCGGGACCGACGGCTTAACGTGCTCTCCGAGGCACGGAGCAGGCGATAATTGTCATTCAATACGCACATAATTTCGAAAAGTCATATAACATCCGAAAGTTACGTTAAAGTAAACAGTTTAATGTAAGAGAAAATTCAAGCAGAATTTTGGCCAAGCGTATTTTGCTGTTCTCTCCGTGAAAAATTATACTAAAGCAAAAAACTGTGGTGTAATCTATAGCTATTACTAGCATGTTCCTATTTTTTCCTTTTTTATAAAATTGCCTTAAAGCGCTCAGGTGACTAGGCGTTTCAATAGGTGTAATATAATACGTGTCAGTGTCAGTTTAAGATTGGCAGCCGTGACCAAAATTTTGTCAGTCACGTTTGTTGTACAATAAGGAGAAACGACTTTGAGTGAATACAAATGTCAATCTAAGTTAAATAAAATATTTAAATTATAGATGCGCTCTACGATGTTTATATGTATATGATCATTGATCACCTTTCAGGACACACAATGCCAACATGACATCTGAATTACAAATATATTATTGTTACACTCACTACATATTGAATATATATATTGAAAATTGTACAGTATCGTTTCTGTCTAATGCGTGAGCTCTTCTTAGCGTGAACACTTTTTCGTGCAATATAATTGCGATGAAGCCTCATTTAAGATTAAAAACTTAAGGTACGTGGATAATTTGAAGTGTATTTGCTACACTTACCTAAATATGTCCACCAGCTCTGGGAAGAAAAATATGCTTGACCAGCACAATCCCCTGTGGAAGTTAAACTGCATGAATTCCCTGGTGACTCTCCTTATGACGCTGTCGCCAGTCTTCGCTGACTCGCTGCTGATACCGAACGCTGACTCACCAATTACATCGGTGGTGTAATCCGTGCTGACTGCCTAAAGAATATAAAATTTATTATTAAACAATTTTTGTAACTGCTTATATTTAGTAATAATCACGTTTATACCTTCTATATTTCATGTACATAATTTATATAGTTAAAATAGTAGGCCTACAATGATAATTACATATCCGAAACTTCGGGCTGAACTAAATGTTATAATGTCATTATAAGTAAAAATTCTTAAAGTATTCTTCATAATAATGCTTAAGAAAGTTATCTTGCTGTATATAATGAAGGTATTAAGAAAATTAATGAATAAAGTATTTGTACAATACATTTATTAGACATACTAAGTACTCGTATTTTACTTAACATCGTAAGTAAGATATTTTTTATGATATTGTCTTACGTTTACGCGAATGTTATACATTGAAATCAAACAAATTTATACGGATTTTATCGCATTGTTTATTTTTTATGTAACACTATTATTACATAATTTTGTTAAACACTTTTACTAGTTACTGTGTATTTTTATTTAAGCTATTTAAATTATAAAACTATTTAGATTTAATTTTACACTTTCTCCGACGTTTCGGTTGCTTTTCAGCAGCCATGTTCACGGGGAGACTAAGATGGTGGTTGTCTCAATGTTCCAGTGTCGTTATTTCAAAGTACCCGAACATAATTTATTAATTGGTGTTTCTATTTACGCAGAATGAGCTCAAAGTATTACGAAGTCTGGGTCTGACTATTTGAATTACTGGATCCCAAGCTAATGGTCCATTCCAACCATCTTCTCTATTGAAATTGGGATGTTTTTTTAATTTCAATAGCCTCGCGAAGCATCCATGGTAGGAATTGATTTTCTTCTGCGAGTACCTGTGGTTTGTCAAATCACAGATAATGGTTGGTCCCCTGTTGCACATGTTCACACACAGCAGACTTTTTTTTTATACTACTAAGGTGTCAACAAGTATACGGCCCACCTGATGGTAAGTGGTCACCGTAGCCTATGGACGCATGCAACACCAGAGGCATCACTTACGCGTTGCCGACCCTTTAGGAAAGGAAGTGGGAAGGAGAAGGAGTGGGAAGGGGGAAAGAGGGTGATTGGGCCTGCGGTACTCTCACTCACCAAACGAAACACAACAGTAGGAACACTGCTATTTCACGTCCATTTTCTGTGAGAGGGTAGTCCTTCCCCGGTCGATTCGGCCCATTCATGCTGAAATCAGCGAGGCTCTACTACTCTATAAACTCTATAGACTTCAACGAGTGTTGGTGTTTTACATCAGCTATGTGTTCTTTTATGTTTTAGGTTTGACCAATGTATGAGAGTCCACAGTCACAATCTATTTTATAGACCCCTGCGTCTTGTAAAGGTACATAGTTGGCACTTGACGGATGGTAAAATTGACTTATTTTCGTTGGCGGCTTGAAGTATGTGTTGATTGAAGCTCTATGTATAAAATATATCATGATATATGTCTGTATATGTACCTATAGCATGAATAATCGGGCCGAAATTTCGGTTTTTGTATTTCATGGTAGACCCACAAGTATTAACGCAATCAGGCTCAGTATTTGCATACCATTTTGAAACGCTGGACAATTCGGTCACATTCGATTCCCGCACAAGTCAAACATTTGTGTGCATGAACATGGATGTTTGTCTTGGTCTGGTCGTTTCTATGTATAATATGTATGTATTTACAAAAAAAAAGTATAGGTATATGTATGTATCATCCATTGTCTAGTAACCATAGTACAAGCTCTGCTTAGTTTGGGCTAGATAGTGTTGTGTATATGTGGTAGAATATTATATTATATTATTATATTGACCAGTTTTACGTTAACATATGGAGTCGCTGCGACACATCTGATGCCAAGTACAATAGGTCTTAAATTACGTCTAGCACTCCAACAATTGACCGGTTAAGCGAAACTGACCGAGGTCACAAGCAAACTTATGTAATGTCCTCCAAACCGAATTTCGGTCACGGCGGCCAATCTTAACGAACACTGGCCATTTGCACAGGAGATATAATAGTGCACACGTGAATGCGCAAACATAAGTACACTCTCTGTTCCCTAAATTTCATGATCCGATGGGACGGTAATTAGACGTGACCTTCACGTGTTGTACTACGGTGTTTTCTGAGGATGTCTAACACCACCAGCTACCTAACTCCGGGCTGCTATAGAGATTTCTTAACAGGAAAATCCAATAACTTTTTTGTTGGCCCGACCCGGGATTCAAACCCGAGACCTCATATACAGCAGTCGCATTCACTACCACTGCACCATAGAGGCATGGAATCAAGGATACTAGTGTTTTAAACCTAAAATGTAACTATTTCTATTGTTAACTTACTCTAAGATCAAAAGTCTTGTTCTTCGCAGTTTCATCCTTGATACGCTGTACCAGATCTTTAGCTTTGCTCTGTGTAATCCAGTTGTGACTCCTCAACTTCGCAGCCGTGAACACTGATGTAAGACGTCTTCTTATTAGAGTCCATTTTGGATCCTAAAAGAATATAAATATATGTATAAATTATATACAGAAACAGTACTTTTTTTCTGGTTGAAGGTACATTATGTCCTTTTCTGTAACTTATAAGACTTGTTAGGATAATATCAGCCCTATTTGTAAGCTCTCATTTTATAAGGCTGAACGACGTCATCTGTGAATAAAAGATCACAGACTAATACATTGATTTAAACTTAAGTGCAATTATTATTTTCTATAAACAACCTTTATGACGTATCGGGCCGAAACTTCGGCTTTTGTATTTCATGGTAGACCCACAGGTATTACCGCGATCAGGCCCGGTATTTGCATACCATTTTGAAACGCTGGACATTTCGGGCTAATGGGAAACCGTTGGAGCGATAGCCTAGAGGGAGACTGGACTGCTACGCAGAGGTCTCGAGTTCGATCCCAAGGCTCGCATCTCTGACTTTTCGAAGTTATGTGTGTATTAAATAACTAATTATCACTCGCTTTAACGGTGTAGGAAAACATCGTGAGGAAACCTGCATGTCTGAAAATTCTCTATAACGTTCTTAAAGATATGTGAAGTCTGCCAACCCGCACTGTGCCAGCGTGGTGGACTATGGCCTAACCCTTCTCACACTGAGAAGAGGCCCGTACCCAGCAGTGGGACAGTTTAATACAGGGCTGGTATTATTATAAACTTTATACAATTATGTAACATATGACGCTTCGCGTGACCAGAAGGCTGGACTTTTCTTGGCTCGAAGTATCTGCATTACCATTCAACCTTGTCATTGCTGCCAGTCTTCTGGGCACTTGTGTGGCACCAGTGGACAGCAATTTTGTGCAATTTTATGACGCTGCTTAAATCAGCCATTATTATTTGGGCACGCTACAATTGTGGCGGTAAGACACGTATTTGAGGACGCAAAGGTGTCGGCCCGCCGTATGAAACGGCAGGCTACTACACGAAAGGACCTACTCTATGGCCACTTTACAAAATTTTAACCTTACTGTCCCCTTGACGAGAGACGGACACACGACACAAAGGACCACCTTTCGGACCTGGTGCTGATTGATTAGCGGGCAGGCCCTGTACTAACTATGTATGTACTAACCTAATCTAACCTTTCTCACACTGAGAAGAGGCCTGTGCCCAACAGGGACAATTTATATATAGGGCTTACTTCACTAGCTCATCGACCAAAAGTGGATCTTGGCCTCCGATATTAAAGTGCGCTATTCCTTACTATTATGTGGCAAGTCAGACCAATCGAGCACATTCATCTCTATTAGGTCTTTAGCTTTTTCATCTCGCCAGAAGTACCTTGGGCGACCCGCCGGATGACATTCGATGGGTCGCCCGAGGGCGCGTGCGATATATAAGACTGATGTTAAGTTATATAATTATAACAGTACTTACGTTAACGGTGAACATGTTCAAGGAGCCAATTGGATCACTTTTGCCTGAATTAAGGAACCTGTTTCTGAAGTTATCAAAGTCCTTCACCAGTATTCTCCTGGCTATCTCCGGGCTGTTAATGACCAGACCTGGTCGCCAGAATAGCCATATGCCAACGTATGGAGATTTGAAGTCACTGTACAGTTTCCTCATCCATATTGCCTGCGAAAAAATATACTTTGTGCACCGAATTACTATTATGGATGTACAATTCAGATCTGGGGGTAAGCGTTGCACAAGCAATGCATGGCAACCAATTTGAATTATAATTTTGCTATTTAAACATCAAACAAATGAGATGGGTGTATAAAATCAGGATTCAACCTATTCGTCTTAAATAGGTGTCTGCACACCAAGTTACAAGTCAATATTTTGCCATTTCAAATACATGTGACCTTGTGACCCCTATATCTCGGGGTCTTTTGACCAACAGGGCCCATATTCAAACTCGACCGAATGACCCCAAGAAGAAGATTCAAAGATTAATAAATGACTAGATCAATATCTATATACATATATATAAAACTCTTCCGTTACTGAGTGACTGACAGACAACGCACAGCCGAAACTACTGAACGCAAGAAGCTGAAATTTGGCATGTATGTTCCTTGGAGAGTGTAGGGGAGCACTAAGAGAGGATTTTTGAAATTTCCACCCTGAAGGGGGTGAAAGGGGTGAAACCCGATATTCACACGGGAACGGGACTTACGCGGGTGAAACCGCGGGAAAACAAAATAAAGAAGCACTGACCATTGGGTTAGCGCTTCTTTATTGGCAAATAATATCTCACTCGCGGTGTGGAATTGTCCGAGCATGGATGAGATCTCATTATAGTTCAAGCAATACACATGGCGTAGTGGTATAAGCGATCGCCTCGCCACTGCGACTGCGCCGATTGTTTGGTATCCACACAGAACAAAATGTGTGTGGTCCACACATATGTAGATGTTCGGAGTCTTAGTATCCGTTGTTTCAATATCTGTAGAGTCCCCCGCAACATAGAAATATTAATTACAAGGAAGTTGTATTATACAAAAACAAGTGAGAAACGGCATTGAATTGCCATAAATCTTAGAGTTCGAAAAAATTGTATCACGTGACCTTGAGGTCAGAGGTCAAATGTCATAGTGATTTCGGTGGTATATCGACTATGCTGAGTTGAATGGCGTTGACCGTGAGTCTCTAGCTCTTACGGTTCTTGAGTTGATAGTTTTATAAAAGACGGACGGACGGACGGACGGACAAAGCTGTTGTATAAAAGATTTTTCAAACTCTAAAACCGTTCAAGTCAGACCTGGGCATCGCGTCGGGTCGTAAAAACCGGGAGTAAGGAAGTCCTTGCCTATGTAGGTTACTTCTTATCGGTATGTGCTCCCGTGGTATTTACAAGGGCGACGCCGCGGGCCGTAACTAGTATTATAAATGTGAAATGTTTGAAGATGTTTGTTCTTATAATTCAGAATTGTGTGAAACTTGTCTCACAGATAGACCACGTCTTAGATTAACATAGGATACTTTTTATCCTGATTCGCGTTTACGTGGTAGTCACACAGGCAAAACCGCAGGCAAAAGCTAGTACTTTATATTTAGATAACAGAAGTCAAATAAAAAATACAGTTCGCCTTTAGCCGTGACCCCAATTTACAGAATTGTTATTAAAATAAGCACGAAAAATATATAATCTTAAAAACTTCGTAAGTCTCTCTAATAAAAGAACTGAAAACTTAAACAAGCCTTGACCTCAGAAAATTTAATACGATGAAGTTTCAAGATATAAAATACTGCTCAAGACTTTATAATTAATAGTAGTATCATTATCACTGTTATTTTGGTAGTGAATGTACAGATTTTGAGGCACAGAAGAACAGCCCAATATACCGCACAAAAACCGTCACTCACACAAATGTAAAGTTGAATGCGTATCATGCCCATCTTATTTTTATATATTCTTTTAAATACAACATCATTACGTAGATACAGAAGACCGGGCTAATATATCGCGCGAGAACAGTTACTCACATTTCTAGCAAATAAAGATTCTATTCTATTCTATTCTATTCACATTGCGTGCGTAAATTTATTGTATCAAGACATTTTTCTTCCTTGAACGTCAACTAGGAATAATTTCAGTGTCGCGAGGGACTGAGCAATCATTCGAGCAACGGTCACAAAGAACACAAAGACACGGAACAATTATATGTGGAACACACAAATTTTTGTCCCATGTAGTGATCGAACCCACAACACTTGGCGTAGTGGTAGGGATGAGACGACCACATAATCCTCAACGACATCCGTGCAAGTGGTCACCTCATCTTTGATCCCCAAACGTAGCAATTCATACATATACAGAGTCGAGTCTATATTGCCGAAGCGGCAGGCAGAGGTTTTACATATCCTCTTTATACTAGCTAAGGTTTTATATGTATGTCTAAGAACTGTCTGTTATGTTCTCCAGGGCATGTGAAATCTGTCAACCCGCCTCATCCCGCATCTGCGTAATGGGTAATGGCTTCATTCTCATACGGAAAGACGGCCTTTGCCTAGCAGTGGGCTCTGCAAAATATCAACTGGAGGCTTTGAAGTCAATTGAGCGGAAGACCAGGAGACTTATCGGCGATGACCAACTGGTCAACACACGACTCCAAAGCTTGGAGCATCGTCGTAAGGTTGCTGGTCTCTCGGTTTTCTATCGGATACATTTCGGAGAGTGTGCAGAGGAACTGCATAATTTGATTCCTCCTTCCCCATTCTACCATCGGACGACCAGACAATCAGGCCAGCGACACAGGTACATGGTGGATATACCACATTTACGCACGAAGCGATTTGCTTCCAATTTTATAATGCGTACCGCAAAGGAGTGGAATTCGCTACCTAAGTCTGTGTTTCCCGATGAGTACAATCTGGGTGTCTTTAAGTCGCGAGTGAATAGGTATCTTCTAGGCAAGCGTGCTCCATCGTCGACTGCATCTTCACTTAAGATCAGGTGAGATCGCGGTCAAACGCAAGCCTATCAGAGTATATAAAAAAACAGTGGGACAATTTATAAAAAGAATATTAAAACATTGATTCTAAGTATACCTATATTCTCATGATTTTCAAATCTTCAGCATTACATAGGTGTAATAAATTTGTAGTTGGACAATGTTTGTACTCGCATAAGAACTATTTAAAAAGAAGTAATGAGAGGAGAGGTCTTTATAGAAGCTATAGAAGCCAAATCAATTATTTTTAGATTTTCTATCTGTCTGTTCACTCTTTATGTATGTTTGTACACGAGTCACACAAAAACTAATGCACGAAATTCGAGTCTAACTTGAACTTGAAATCTGGTGCATGCTTCATTGATACGCTGCGTAGATGTTGTGACTACAAGAAATAGTTTGAGGGTCAGTGAGGGAGACATAAGCTTTTTTACCTTATTCCTTCTGTAAAATATAATATACTTATCTTATGTGGGGGCCAATCAGTGCAGACCGGTGACACTTCGACCCAGTGGGATCTTTTGTGTCGACACTCTCCCAATAACGACTGCCACAGATGTTCATGGCAGCCGGGACCGACGGCTTAACGAGCTCTCCAAGGCACGGAGCAAGCGATAATTGTCAATAAATACGCACATAATTTCGAAAAGTCATATAACTTCCGAAAGTTAGAGGTGCGCAACGTGGGTTCGAACCTGAGACCCTCTGCATTGCAGTCTGTTGGTCTCCCCACTGAGCTATCGCTGCTCTTTTAATATACTTACACAAATATATTAAATATTCAGGCTTAGTCACGGACTCATTAACCGAAGTCACTTAGGACTAGGTACTCTCGAATTCCACGCATAAACATTCTCGAACAAAAGCTAATGATTACTTGACTAAAAACAAATTACCAGGACAGTTAGGCCACATCTGCCACTAGAGACAATTAAAAAAACACTTGTGTACTTACAGGATTCTCTCTCTGCAGAAAGGTTAAGCTGCCCATAATTGGATGTGGTGGGTAGTGGGGCACACCCTTTTCGGTCCAGAACCTCTTCACCTTGCTCCATCGGATATATATCCACAGGAACAGAAAACATATAACCAGGAATATAAGTATTAACAACATTGTACGAAATTTAAAACCATCTATAATTTTTTTGAAAGATGTTGAGATTTCATTATTTTTCTTAATTGTTTACACTGGTACTGACCGTTATATACTAAGACGCTTTAAATATATCTGATGATATATTTAAAGATAGATATACATGATTAATTATATATTCTTATAGCTTAAGTACATAATTATAAATGCCCTGATAGCAAAGTGTAATAAGTCAAAGTTTTTGTACTTTTGTTGTGTAAATTATCATTTTGAAATAAAAACGTAAGCAAATATTCTGAGCCTTGCAGATGTAGTAAGCTGGTTTGGACATAAAGAAATTATATAGGGTGACTAAGGAAGTATAAAAGGCAAACGTAAATTGGAAGTTGACGAAAACAGTTGGCCAACATTATTTAACCAAATCAAAGGAAGAAGATCTGTAGAAAGATCAGGTTGAGAGTACCGTCAACTGACAAGTAGAATGAGTAACAAACATCCAAACGAAAAGCCTTCACAACCTTTCACATTCTAACTCATGTTACAAATGGGAATGTGAGTTTGTTTGTTACGCTTTCACGCCTTAGCTACTCGACCGATCATAATAAAATTTCGCATACACGTTGTTAGGAGTGTAGAAAAGGGCAAAGGGTATCTTCCAGAGAAAGAGAGAAGGATAGAAAATTGACATTTACGCAATCGAAGCTGCGGGAAAAATCTAAACGTAATAAATTAGTTGGAGTGATTCTAGCATAACACTCGATACAGATTTTCTGTACTTACAAAAATATTCTGAAATGTAGTTACAATTCAGAGTATTTTTGGTACTGAAATATAAATTCTTATGGTATATTCTGAAATGTAAATTCTTATAATATCTCCTCTTATTTATTGTCTTCTTAGATTGACCCTTAGCTTGCAATAATCTAACTTTAATCTAACCGTGCATTGGCATGGTATGCACAAGACAAAGCTATACCGCACTGTGTCATTATGTCGTAGTCTACAACGATACTGTAATGTCGGTTTCTGGTTTAGACCTTGTATTATAGGACACACCTATCACCCGTTGCCCACGGTTTTATCATGTATGTACCGTCAATAGCATCAAAGGTAAGGTCAACAAAAATTGGATATGCTATTGACTGCCACCGTTAATCCGACAGCTAACGACAGATCAGAATAACATAACATAAGAATAACGAGTCGAAATTAATGATTTCAGAGTTATTACGTTTTGCTCCTGAGGTACCGTTCGTGTTTGTGTTATTCAAGATAAACTGGTCAACATGATTTTGCCATATTACTTTACAATATCGTTATTGAAAGTGGGCGGCGGTCAACTAGATAAAAAATCGTCGATAACAACAGAATATTTGTAAATATTACATATTATATAATATTTACAAATGTTCTGTATATAATATAATTATATAGTATACAGGGTTTTTCAACAAGAACTTTGTCAAAGTCAAAGTCAAAAATTTATTTATTTAGGTCACAAAGTAACACTTATGAACGTCAAAATATGTAGGTTAGTGAGTTTACTAAGTTACTGAAGCTACATTTAGGTTAGTTGCTAGGTTCAGGCAAAGGGTTGAGCCTATGAGAAGAAACCTGCAAGAAACTCACGGCCACTCTTTTAAATCGCCAATTAAATATAATTTCATTATTTTACAACTCAGATTAACAAGGTGTTGCAGCCATTACGCCATATACTACTGACTATAAAATACAAATATTAAAAAGAAAATAACCATAATAACTTAATATTTTTTTGTAAATCAAATAAAATAATAAATTTTGATGACAAAGATTCAAATTTTTATTGTATTAAGAAAAGTAAGGTATGACAATTATGTATAAAAAATTATATTGAATAAATGTCTACCACGACCACGGTTACAGATATCGATTCTTTCATCAAAGTTTTAATCACTTTTTACCAAAGATTGTAAAATATATTTTTAAAAGACAATATAATTCATAGTAGTGAAAGCAACAATCATAATTTACAACTTTACTAATATTAACAAAACTAACCACTTATAAATAGAACAAAATGAAGAGTAACAAAATATGGGACTGTAAAAATTCATAAAAAGGGATGGCCGGTTTAGGCAGCGTCGTAAAATTCCTCAGCATCGCTGTCGACCGGGAGTGTGCCCAGAAGACTGACAGCATTGCCACGCTGAATGGCAATGCTGACTCTTTGAGCCAAAAAAAGTCCAGCCTTCTGGTCACGCGAAGCGTCGATTAGCCGCTTAGATATATCTCTAAAAAGCGCACGAGCGCCCGGACCCCATGAACCCAGCGTCTCTACCCCAAACGGCTCGAAAACGTAATTACCAATTAAATTACTGTATTTACGCCGTTTGAGGTTTTCCGCCGCTACAGCAGTAGCACTGGCACAGCTCACCGTGCTCGGAAGATGTGATGGCGCAAGGGTGTCTGGCATTGTGTTGGTGCGTGTTTTTTTACCAAAGTGTATCTATTTCGTTAAGCACTTCACGAATTTTGAGTTTTAAGGCTTCAATCGATATGATTGGCTCCGTATAGACTCTGTCTTTGACAGAAAATTAACCAGCTGTGTTAAATCACATGATCGAGCTGGCCCCTTAGCAGCTGAATTTCGTGTAATTATGCGATTGAGAAATTTGGTTTGCAATAAATTCATTGTTTCGGTGGATGTGTGACTTCAGGCACCGTCTTGTTGAAACCGCATGTAAGTCATATCCATATCATCAATAACAGTCAAAATTGAGTTGTTAACATCTCTCGATAGCGTAATCCATTGACAAATTGACGAATTCGGATCTTATTCAAACTGTGGCTCACGGCTGCAATGTTGTGACTTGAACGACCCGGTCTAACACGCGTTGGTGTTGCCCCATTACGTACCGAGCCTGTCGACTCAAATTTATTGACCAAATTCTTAATAGCGGTCTCAGAAGAACGATTATGTTGACCGAAAATATCCCGAATTTTACGAAATGTTACTTTTGCAGATCCACCATTTTCATAGTGAATTTTATTATTTTAATGCGATTTTCGAGTAAAATTTAATTTATTGTAACAATTACCCAAATTTCTACAATAGATGTGTCAAAAAAAAGAAATGTCAGAACTGTCATATAGTTCCGGTATGACCATATTGAAAAACGAAGTTCTTGTTGAAAAACACGTTAGTATTTTTTTTTTAATTTACTTTCTATTTGTATTACCTGTTTGAAGCCGGGGCGGCTCGCTAATTAATAATAAATATCAATCCGAATATTCCAAATACAGTGATTGAAAAAAAGGCACTTATTCAAAGACATGAAAAATCTTACAATCATAAAATACTCTTTAAACCGCAAGGAATACCTAAATGTAAATATGACAATAAGATACCTAAAGTATGAATCTCCAGCGCACGCACACCTTGAGCAAGCACACGATTGACATTGATAAGGCAGGGAGACCTGAGATCTTTTTCCATTTATACTTTAATCAATTCATTTATTTTATTAGATAACCGATTAACCGACGGCCGTGTATGAGAAATGTGATGAAAGTGAGTAAAGCCAGAGAAGTGTCTCAGGATCGTAGCAAATGGAAATCCATAGTCCTTCATCATTGAAGCAACGTTGGTGCTTGTGATTGCGGTCTGTGTTTGATATTAAATTAAAAATAAACTACTTGTGTTTTGGGAGGACATTACAGTTTAATGTATAGACAGTGTTATATTAAAAACCATAAAGTGTTTGCAGTGACTTTAATCACGTAATACATACAATATACTTAAAAACAATTCTTATGAACTAAAAATACATCACAGACTACCCTTACCTTAATAATATAACAGTGATCATAAACAATATACATTATTAGTGAGTCCTGGCATATTTAGTGCATAGTGTAGTATCCGTATTAAATACTTTTAAACTTCGCGCTTCGGCTGAAAACTGAACAGTCTGCCAAACAGCCTTATTTATTTTTAACAAGCGAAGCGCCATCTCTGCGTGACTATAAGAACTAGTTACACACGCAATTGATTTAATTCGGATCTAGTCGCATCGATTTATTTTCGCAGACACAGTGCCATCTCTGCGTCAGTGTACGAATTATAGAACTAAACGGCGGCAATCGGTTCACGTCACACACATAGATTACTAGCTACTAACTTTCGCTGCGTTATACCAGGTGGCGTTAATTTCTGTTTATTATGGCGAAGTGTGATATTTGTGGCAAATTTATGTCAATACCAAGCTGTGCCCGTTGTATAAATGCAAAGGTGCATACCATCGCACCTGTGTTGGCCTTCAGATGTCAACAGAAGTCCTCCCCAACTGGACATGTTCAGAGTGCACCGATAAAACCCCAAAAGAGGGAAGAACGGCTACGGATGAATTCAATAAACAACATGCTAGTCTAAACTACTCAAATTGTAGCGAACCTGCGACTGACTTGAATTTTAATGTGGCGCAAGAGATTCGCAGCCTTAGAGAGGAAATGAGTGCAATGAGAGCCGAGCTACGCGAGTTCTGCAAGGAGATGGCAGAACTCAAGGTCTCTGTAAACTTCTGCCATGATAGGGTTGACCAGGTAGAGGACAGGCTTGTAAAACTCGAGAAGCGATTTGAGGGGGAACAACCTGTTACAATAACATGTCTCGAAAATACGGTTGCCGAACTAAAGACACAGTTACATGAGCGTGAACAGGACATGCTATTGAATGATATCATCATCTCTGGTGTGCCTGAAACTAAAGAGGAGAGTCCGGCTCACCTTCTCAACTTGGTCTCCATTAAGCCATTAAGCTGGGGGTTACAATCGACGAGCGTGATCTCGTGTTTGCAGAGAGGATGGGTGCGGTGTATCGCAACCGTGTCGAGAGCGCCGAAACTTCACAGTCGCCGCGCCCGCGCAGCATCGCCGTGCGACTGACACGACGCGCTGTGCGCGACCAGCTCCTGCGCGCAGCCCGAGTGCGGCGCGGCCTCACCACCACCGACCTGGAGCTCGAAGGACGGCCACAAGCAGTATACCTTAATGAGCGTCTAACACGTATAAACGGGAGGCTCTTTCGTGCTCATCGTGCGAGAGGCCGGGAGACGTCTACATTATAAATATGTATGGACTAGAGAGGGGCGCATATTTGTGAAGCAGCAAGATGGTCTGCTCACTCAACGCATCCGTTCTGAGGCTGATGTACAGCGAATTTTTGGAACAGGAACGGTTTAGATATTATTTCTTTGTATGTCAATTTCTCTTTACTTACTTATGAATGTGGTTTGATTGCCTATATTGTACTTGCATCAAATTTTGTTGAAATATCTCAGTGCTGTCTACAGAGGAGGTTTAACTCTGCATCTTTTGTTCTCAGTTGGTCCCTTGTTATTAATGTTTGTATGCGTTGTATATGTGTTAACGATCATATCAACTATAGTACTATATATTTCGTATATTTATTATTTAAATACTTCATATTATTATATATTTATACAACATTTAAATTTAATCTATGTATACCTATCTACACCTATCTACTGTGGCGCATCTTGGCAGTAGTAATATTATCCAATGACTAAGAAGTTATTTAAAATTGGGTTACTGAACGCTGGCTCACTGGGTACTCACCATGATGAGTTTGTGGCTACAATGGAACGTCATGACGTCGATGTTGTGGCTATAAATGAGACTTGGTTGAAACAAGGCGAGGAGGGCCGTGCGCCTGTTGTACCTGGCTATCGGCTACGGCATGTACCACGCCCTATGTGCGTGCGCGGCGGCCGCGGTGGAGGCGTTGGATTTTATATTAAGCGAGGTATTAACGTGCGTTCTCATTCACATCCTATAGACTCACAGCATAGTGTTACCGAGCAAATGTGGCTTATCTTAAATGTCAATTGTATTAAACTCGCTGTCGGTACAGCATACAGACCCCCCTGGCAGGATGTAGATTCAATCCTAGACGCCTTAACGACCTCTATAAATTCATTATCTTTTTGTACATATACGGTGTTATTGGGTGATTTTAATGTTAACTGTCTGAATCAAACTGACAACAACACAAAAAAATTGGATACATTTTTAAAATGTTTAAATCTAACACAAAAGGTTACCTCGGCTACACATTTTACAGATCACAGTCAGACTCTTATCGACTTAATATGTACCGATGCTAAGGTGAATAATATTAATGTAGAACCTGTATGTGCGCTTGGAGGGCATGCTTTTATATCTGCGACTTTTCTCTTTAAAAGAGACAGGGTTCCACCTATTACCTTAAGAAAAAGAAACCTCGGTGCTATTTCATTAGCTGATTTAAATAATTGCCTTGACTCTGTAGACTGGAGCATGCCTACACTGTCTCATGACGTAAATAGCATGGTAGCCTTTCTAAGCGTTAATCTAATAAACATTTTTAACAAATTAGCCCCTATTAAAATTTATACAGTTAAGGAGAGGTCTTACCCATGGATTACGGATACAATAAAATTAATGATGAGCTTGCGTAACCAAGCCCGTGTTGAATATTTAAAAACAAAATCCCAAATTAAGTATAATTACTATAAAGAATTAAAACAACTTATAAATAAATCACTGTATTATGAAAAAACTGCTTACTTTAAGTATAATATAAACAATAACATAAAACATCCCCAACGGTTGTGGAAAAATTTAAAAAATACTGTACTGCCACTTACAAGTAAAACTGATTTACCATCGCATTTTAAAGATCCCAACCAATTAAATACATATTTTTTAAACGTCCCTTCCAGCATAACGATGCAGATTTCTTATTTAACATATTATGAGTTTAACAGATATAGTCAGACTGACGTATTCTCGTTAAAAACAGTGAGCAAAGAGAATATTGCAAAAATAGTTTCTGCTTTAAGTTCTAATGCTGAGGGTTGTGACCAAATCACTTTGGACATGTTTGTATTAAGTCTACCCCAGACACTGGAACTTCTTACGTCTATTATAAACACGTCGATAACAACATCCGCATTTCCCGACATCTGGAAGAGGGCCATAGTTCGTCCCATACCCAAAATAATCAATCCCGTTGATGTAAAAGATTTAAGACCGATCAGCATCTTGCCGTTTCTATCTAAGGTGCTAGAAAAGGTAGTCAATACACAACTCATCAAATACCTCGAATGTAGCAATATCCTGCCAGAGACTCAATCTGGATTTAGGAGAGGTCGTGGTACTGCCACGGCATTGCTAGATGTGACGGACAATATATTAGCCGCCCAAGATACGGGAATGTGTACATTACTGGTTCTGATGGACTATTCCAGGGCTTTTGATTCTATAAATTTGTCACTCCTGATTTCTAAGATGGCGTACTACGGGTTCGATTCCGACACGATAAAATGGTTCAATAGCTATCTGAGCAATCGCACCCAGCTTGTAGAAATCAGAGACGTAAATGGAACCTGCTCCACGTCAGCTATAGCTGACGTGGATAAAGGTGTACCACAAGGATCAATTTTGGGGCCTTCTTTATTCAGCTTATACAGCTCGGACATAACAAAGGCGATACAGAATTGTAGATTTCATATATATGCTGACGACATTCAAATATATCTATCTTTTAAACCTCAGGATTACGTGAATGCGATTATTGCCATTAATGAGGACCTCACAAGAATAGTCAAGTGGTCTAATCATCATTCACTCACACTTAATCCTAACAAAACAAAATATATGATTCTTGGAACCAATAATCAATTAGATAAATTGCCACGGTCGTCTGGTGTACGTGTGACGGTGATGGGAGAACAAATAGAACGAGTGAGTGAGGCTCGTAACCTGGGTCTGTTAATAGACGAAGGCTTGAGGTTTGAAAGCCATATCTCGAATTGTGTGAAAAATTGTTTCTACCGTTTGAAAATGCTTTACAAATTACGTTCTTACTTGAGTCAGGAATTAAGAATTCAATTAGTAGAATCTATAGTTTTATCAAAATTAAATTACGCAGACACAGTTTTCGGTCCCAGGCTGTTAGCACGCACTGAAAAACTTTTACAAAGAGTTCAAAACGCCTGTGCAAGATTCTGCTTTAACATACCTCCGAGAACCCATGTAACACCCTTCTTAAATAAACACCATATGTTGAAAATTAAATTGCGTCATAAATTACACCTTGCTTCTCTTCTGTTCGGCGTAATTGCACATAAAACTCCAATGTACCTGTACTCAAAAATCTCCTGGGTGAGCAGTCATCGCGAGCGTGAGGGTCGTCGGTGTGCGCAGCAGCTGGCTGTACCCCAACACCGATCTGCTTCATTTCGTGGCAGCTTCCGATATAAGGCGTCCAAAATATGGAATAACATCCCCCCGCCAATAAGAAGCCTAAAAAATATTTACAATTTCAAGAATAAATTAAAAAGTTTTTTCCTAACAAGACAAATAATGTATGAATCAGTCAAATGTAACTTATCAATTATTTAATCTAAAGTATATAATATTTCCCTATAATGTTTTTATTTTATTTTCATTTTTGTGTTCTACATTATTATTATTTAAATACAGTTGGTATATTATATAGACAATTTATTTTTATCAACTCACCTGTGGACGCTGTTACGCATTTCACATAATTCTCCACAATTAGCTATAATAGATGGTCTCACTAATAATAATATCAAAATAATTATAATATCAAAACAAAAACATACAAAACAATACAAATAGCCTACTACGCTGAGGTTGATCACTTTGTTTACGTTTCACTTTGAGCATAATATTGTGTCATCAGTGCCTATTATGCAATGACTTTTATTTTTATTTTTAACCTACCTCCTTAAATTTATTTATTTGATAGTAACGTGTTATTTATACCTCTGTTCTCATATCTTTTAAATGTACCTAATTTATAAACACAATTTTATATGCCCTATACGTTTTCCTTGTGTATGTATGTAGCAGAACCACATTGTATTTTTGTTGTAATGTTAAGTATTTGCCTCAGACCGTGCATCACTTGTATCGGGTGGCCAACTGAAAACCAGCGCTGGTGCACTCAATTTGGGTGCCCAGCTAATGCTGAGGTGGTGACCCTTTTCGACGAGGGCATACACATTTTGTAATGACATGTATATTATATATATATATGTTTTTTGTTATTTCTGTTTTAACTGATTGTGTGTGCTCTGTACGAAATAAATTTGATTTCTTTCTTTCTTTCTTTTCTAGTCTCTGCCTGCTCCTCTGGGAAACAGGCGTGAATCTATATATGTATGTATGTATTAGATAATTAAGGCAAACGTTAAAGTCCTATTTGCACGGGTGCCGAAAACAGGGTACAAGAGGGTGCACGTGCACTTGCACCCCAGTGTCAAGAATAAAAATACATTAAAAAAATTCGCTAACCTAAATATATTAAATTAAATACCCGGCATCTCAGCCGAGAAACGTCCAATTCTGTACATTAGCCTCCCCCAAGGTTTTCCACACAGACCGGTCTTAGGCCACCTCTTAAATACCCGCGCGATGTTAATTTGACGAACCCTCTTAACAAACTACATGTAATTAGTAACTCAGTCGTTATATAATCTTTTATTTTAGATAGCTTTACAAACAGTGACTGGAATATTTAGTTTAATATGCGTAGAAGTCATTGGGTTTATATTATAGAGAAAATAATTTCCCGAAAAAACTCACACAATCTATTCAGACAAAACTGTTTTCTCGAAAATATTCTAAGTCTATGTATTTTCTACACACTCTCACTGCTTACCAAGACGTTATAGATTTAGCTCGCTTCTCGTTAAGACTGCGCCGAGCGTAAGACGCGGTTGGACTGAATGACAGAGCTCGAATTCAAATCGGCGCGCGGCCGCCATAGTAAAATTATATGGAGGACTTGAAGTGCTTTTTTAATAAATATGTATCTTTATTGTCAACCAATAACTTAAATATTTGGGACGGACAAATTGTAATATAACTATTTATGTTTCGTTTAAGCTGTAAAATATGATAGATTTCTACTGTTATAATCTAAAAATCACGTAACACGAGTTTACATTTTTGCATTTTTCGGGCAAATTTACGTAATTTTGTAGGCGAAAAAATTAATTATTTTACATTTTTTACACGGATTAATTGTAAACACATTTATTGTTATGGTAAATGTATATTTTATATTTGTATTAAACAAAAAGTGTTGATTTTATCAACTTAACTGTGACCGCCTGTTTTGGCACATTTCACTCGGCGCAGTCTTAATCACCGCGGTTGGGATCGCTGCCTTAGGTAAGGTCCACATATATGTATAATTTATGCATGCGTTTGCATGTGCAAGCTAGAAATCCTTTTAGTATTAACAAACTATATGCAATTAGTAACTAACGTCATTATTTATATAATTACTGTGTTACTAATTATATAATTATTTTGAATAGCTACACAAACAATGACTTGTGTTTTCATGTTCATGTCTCATTATTTTATCATAACAACTTCTACACGTTCGCAATGCGGCTTCACTCATGCAACATCAGTGCTATTCTACAAAATCTCATCGTCGAACTTACTTCTGAATTCGCAGTGAAAACTCTATTGTATACTATTGAAGTGACATACGAGAAAGAGGGGATTTTTTACAGAATCGTTGCATTGAATGCCATAGAATAATCTGCAATAAAAATGTAATTTACCTATTGAGTTACAGCGGCCCACCAGCGGCGATAAAATAGGTTTTCAATTATTCCAACAATTGACAGGACCATTGAAACATCAATCGTACCTTTCATTATTATTTCTACTTATTGTATTTTATTAGAAAGATTAAATGTATTGTTATTATTTATCTCTTTTAAATTTGAAAATTATTATGATTGATATTTTTTTTTTAACTTAGGTGCATGCATTACTCATGCCCCTCCGCGGGGTCGGGCGGAGGGGTTATGTCGGACTCGCCGGGGTAAAATAAGATGTTGAAAAGATAAAAGACCTCCCGGTATACCGACTAAATCTACCACGGTGTTCCTCGACAAAACCACTATCGACGGGGCCGCGCGAATCACTTGCACATGCGGTCGCGACCCCGCCGAGGTTTCGGCCCGCCGTATGAAACGGCAGGCCACTACGCGAAAGACCTACCCTATAGGCACTTCCCACAAATTATCCCTACTGTCCCCCCTAGAGGGGAGACGGACTCGACACAGAGGCGCGCGTGGGAACACGCACGCCGCCTCTCGGACCTGGTGCTGAACGGATGGCGGGCAGGCTCACAAAGCCCACCACCCCCAGGTCAAACCTCAGGGTGGCTGGAGGACGTCTCGCGCCCTCCGGCGCCCGGCTCTGCGGGTGGGGAGAGGGTTTAAACGCTCCCTCTCCCGCTCCGCCGCCTCCTTGATGGAAATGACTTCCTCACAGAAGGAGGCGACGGCGTTCCACGACCTCTCACTCCGAACCATAGACTGAACTACGGCCGGAAGCGAGAGGGCAACCAATCTGACTGCCGCGATCAGCTCACGGCGCTGCGATGCCCAGGCGGGGCAAACCGCCAAAGTGTGCAGCGCCGTGTCCTCAACTACGTCGCGGCAGTCGCCGCAGTGGTGACAACCGGGCGTCTCTTGCCGGCGTATACGACACAGAATCTCCAAAACAACCGTGGCCAGTCATTACCTGTGTCAGCCGGAACGTCAGGGCGCCATGCCGCCTCTCCAGCCATTCCTCAAACACGGGACTTACCGCCACGATCGTGGCGTGCCTGGCACTGGGATTATGATTGATATTGAGTCAAGCAACATCATCTATTGTAAACACATAGTTAGAATTATAGTTTAAAACAAAACTGTTTAATAGTTTTTAAGTTTTATTCATATATTATGTTCTGTTTTGTGTACCTTACTAAATAGATAAATAAATAAATTGTATTCAAAAACCTATGTCGTCAAAAACATGTTGCATAAAAGCAAAACACGATAGACGAAGCGGTTTAAGTGGTCGCATCGCGATTGCCAATGTGCCGAGTGTTGTGGGTTCGAATCCTAATTCCCAACTTTGTGTGACCCATAAATGATTTTCCGGGTCTGGATGTTCTTTCTGTCCGATGTTTGAATGTCTGTAAAGTCCTACGCGATACAGGATTGATTCCTAGTTCGGGAATAATATTTTTTTATTTATTTATATTTGCCTGGTCGGTTTGTTAATATTTTTTTATTTATTTGTATTTGCCTGGTCGGTTTGACTTTGCACAAAATAGAAAGGTATGACGTACTTTAATGTCGACGGCCACGAACCACTTTGAGTCACTGAGCGAGCGAAGATAGAGAGTTATATTTTATTAAAAAAATTGAGTCGATGTATCAGCCACAACATATTTTGAGCTTTTTCTACATCAATATTAGCACCAACTGACTAAACAACTACGGTAATAACTTCACGGGTCTAAACATTGAACCGTGCTATGTAATACGACGACCCGTAACCGTGATTGCTGATAAATTAATTACCAACAAAGAAAAGTATAATCATATAAAGTTGAAAAAGAAATTTAAAAAAAATTACAGGTGTATATAGCTAGCTTTTGCCCGTGGCTTCGGTCGCGTAAAGGTATGTTAGGTTATGCTAGTACATAACAGTTGAAGGTTGTGTGGGACCCGCCACGTCCATCGGCGGGTCAAACCTTTGACGGGGTCGCGATTTGAATGCGAGAGCGATCCGCGCGGCCCCGCCATAAAGGTGTGAGGAACAGCGGTGGTTTTAGTCGGTTCAGCCCAAATTTCCATCTATGGGCTGGATCTCGATATATCCCCATCGCCGTTTTGGGGCGAACGAGATTTGCACATTTCCCCGCGTTAAAAAAAAAAGTATATAACAGTACTTTTTAAAAATAAAACATTGCCTACGTTAATCGGTGATAATATAGTTATCTAACAGTGAAAGAATTTTTAAAACGGTTGTGTAATTTTGAGTGAAATCCTAATAAACAAACAAACAAACAATAAAAAAATCAAATCTGCCGCCTTTATAATAATAAGTATAGATAATTAATACCTGTTCTGTAATTTAAACTGTCTAATAGGGTAAATGCCATGGTCAACCACGCTGGCCCAGTGCGGGTTAGCAGACGTCACACATCTTCGAGAACATTATAAAGAATTCCGCCTGATTGCCGCTGGAAATCGCACACAGGGCCATACTAAAGGTAGCAACATTTAGAACGATTATGTTCTCTACTAACTTATTGTACAAAATATGTAACGTCCTCAATGTACGACAGTTATTTATATTACACACAATCCTTTTACAACACAGAAACACTTCGTACAAAAAGCTAACAAAACGTCGAAAAGACAAAATTTGCCTTGTTCCTAAACCGCGGACAACTTTTACTAAGCGTTTCTCTTATTACTTGGCCCCCTATCTATATAATAAAATACATTTAACATGTGCGATATATCGTTCATCAGATTTTCTATGTAAAAATAGTGTCCGATCATTTCTCCGAAACAAATCCTATGATGAAACTGAGGCATTCCTGTCATAACCTTTAAAATGAGTAAGGAGTATGAGTATTCTTATATTTACATCATTACACAAAACACAAACACACTCACGCACACGCACACGCACACACACACACACACGCACACACACACACACACACACACACACACACACACACACACAAACATACACACACACACACACACACACACACACACAAACACACACACTCTACACACTAATACACTTACTACGTTTTTCACTGCATGAGTTATTTAAAATGTTTTAACTTTTTAATGTAGTTTGAATGCAATAAAATACATTACATGGTTATACTTTAGAAAAAATTGTAATTGTAATTATAATACAAACCGGAGGGAAGAGAACTGTTAATCCTTACTACAGGTTAATAACTAACCTATCAAGGATAACAGAACTTCATCCATAGGATTGTACGTAAAATAGTTGTAAGAACTACCATGTATAATTCTCATTTTGTACTACAATCACTATTTCGTAAATAAAACATTATTATTATTATTATTCCACCAGTAGGTTTTCTCTCGATGTTTTCCTTCATCGTTAAAGCAATCGATAATTAACTAATTAGTACGCACATAGCTTCTAAAAGTTAAAATTTATTTAAACTAGTTTAATATCAAAGGCAAAATATTTACCAAATTATGAATTACTCGGATGTTTACAGATAACAAAGATTAGTTGGATACCTACTAGCGGTTGAGATTACAGTCGCTAGTATCCAACTAATTTGAACTAGGCTTTTTCTTTCCTATAAATGGGCTCCAAGCGGAATATAATTCTGTTAGTAAAAATAAGGATATTGACATATTTATTCCAAGTTTATCAACTTTTAAAATTAAAATATCACTAAGCTGAGATATCTATACTAATATTATAAAGCTGAAGAGTTTGTTTGTTTGTTTGTTTAAACTCGCTAATCTCAGGAACGAATTGAAAAATTATTTTAGTGTTGGATAGCCTATTTATCAAGGAAGGCTATATAACATCACGCTACGACCTACGGGGGGCGCAGTAACGATAAACGCAGGTGAAACCGCGGGCATATCTATAGTAGTATAAAGTATTGTATTTTTATTATATACTAAGTACTTATTATGTAAGAAATTATTTATGCTCTTGGGATCATAAGTGATCCAAATAAATAAAACTTTATAAATTTAAAAGAGCAGCAGTGATAGCGCAATGAGATACCGTTGAACTTTCACGCAGAGCTTTCGAGTTCGATCTCTAAACCTTTGACTTTTCGAAGTAATGCGTATTACATAGACAACTATCGCTCGCGTTAACTTTTTTGGAAAACATCGTGAGGAAACCTACATATCTTCTTAGATATTATGTAGGTTTCTTCACGGCGTTTTCTTTGAAATATTCCTCCTCCATAATTTTCTCGAAAAAATTCTGCACACTCTGCACACTGGGCTAGCGTAAAAACTATGGCCAAGCTCATTTCAAACTGAAAAGAGACCCGTGCCCAGCAATAAAATAGTTATTATACAGGGCTGATATTAATATTATTATAAAAGTTGGGCTGTTTATTACTTAATCACGCGATACGGATTTCGTTTGGAATACTCTTAATTCTGATAACACGTTCCCGTGGCATTGACCTGGTCTATAAGTTTTCACACTTTCAAGGCGACTCCTAAGCAAAATACTTCATCTTAAATTATACTATCTTCTGCACGCGAGCACCACATTGAATCGCATACCGGGATAAAAGATATTGTATCTGATAAACCAAGATATTGTCTACCTGAGTGCCAAGTTTTAACAAAATCCTTTGAATAATTTATACGTGATTGAATAACAAACGTCTTCAGAAATGATCTCTTTTGCAATCTTAGTAGGACACGCTATCACCTGCACTGCGTAACATCAGCAACTACACAGAATATAGCTCACAGAATTCATCCCTCGTAAAGTCGACGCAGTCTGTCTTAGTGCGCAATTTGCTCCGAAGACAAGACGACACAATCCCCGAAATATGTGTCGGCTAGATTTGTCCGGCAATTAATCAGTATTAACGGTGTGCCATCTGTCTGTGGGGCTTACCGCCGGCGCCGACGACGCCTTGCCTGCCTCGGCTTAATACCCGTGTGTTCTAGCCCGGTCTAAACGCGCTGAATAATTTAGATACAGCCTCCTCAAGATTAAATGATTGGAGTGGATTGTACTCTATGCTGTTGACGCTATTTTGGTAATACTTACGTTAATTGCTTGAATAATTTGTTTAATTAGTCTCTACACTAAAACAGTGAAAGCTTAGTGGGAGATCGTTAGATTGCTAAGTAGAAAATTTGCGTCCGATCTCAAGGCGCACCTCTAACGTTTCGAAGTTATGGAGTTATTAAATAATTAATTACCTCTCGGTTTAACGGTGAAGGAAACAGCGTGAGGATACCTGCATGTCTTATAGTTCTTCATAATCTCCTGGAAGATGTATGAAGTCATGCAACGCGCACTGAGCCAACAAGAGAGAACTGAGAAGAAGCCTGTGCATAACAGTGGGACAGTATAGAAGCAGGGCTGATATTATAAGAGAGATATATAACTTAAAACATACTTAGCTAGCGAAAAGTTGCTATAACAGACCTCTGCCTAACTCTTTTAGATATACAGGCGTGAGTTGCATATCCGACATTTTTCTCTATACAAAGGCAACGCCTGCTCTAGGTATAAAACCTGTCGCGTGGCACTTAACAAACATTCAAACAACGGACACAAAGAACAACCCAGAATTGAAACAGCTAATGTTGTTATCGAACCTAGTAACCAAACTAATGTTATTATACCCATGTTGGTATCGAACCCACAACACACAGCGCGAAAACAGTGACACGGCGATCACTCATACCACTATGTACCCATGTAGCTCCTTCCACACCCTTGAAACTAAACCTTAATATAACCTTCAGATATCATCTCAAGTAAACAGCCGCACTTATCAATAACCATATACTGTAATATAGTATCGTGACCCACCGTTAATAGAATGTGAGAGGATCATTATCTAAGACGTAAAGCCTTCGGGGATCATAAAAAGAAGCCATCCCTTTATCTCAGCGATTAAACCGAAAGATCTTAGGCTGGGACTTTAATAGCATAAGCTATTCCGATAACGTTGTCATACGAATAAAAATAACGTAACGGGTTAGCTACTTTTGTTATTTGTCCGTCGGATTGGCTTCACCCTAATGACTTCCGTAAAAATCGCGAAGGTGGCATGACAATCCTTATAGCCGAGGTTGATAAGTAACTTCTAGAATGTTATAGCCTAAAGAAATACAAACCCCAGATTATTAAAAGTTTTATAGAGTTATTATAATCGTAGTCGATAGTTAGTTAATTAAATGATAACGTAAAATCAAATTAAGTTCTTTATACAGACAGGGTACAGCGATATCTCCTATCAAAACTAGAGTTAGTCATTTGCAGTTTTTGTTAAACACACGGGAGTGCATAAGAAACACCCTCGTATATAGGCCATGGTTATTTTCAACTCAACGGGTAAACCAAAAAAAGTATCACATCCGAGCATAACGAAAAATAACCGTTATAAAAATAGCAATGATAATGTAACTGCTACTTTGCCCAACACTACCGCTAATGAGAATAGGTGGGGACATCGATAGCCAGTAATGATATATAAACTGGGGTGTTAATCTCTAGGGGAGGGAGAAAATGTGAACCAAGCAGATCTTGGATAATAGAAAGGTTTTCTTATAGACTACAGTAGGTATTTATTTTTCGATGATATTAATTTATATATGTATATATATATATTGTAAACTTCGATCTACTGTGTATTCGACTGTATTCTGTGTCTGTTGCTTGTAAAGTCTGCCTAGACACAGGAATTATTACTAATGCGACAGATAATTTTAAAAACAACGAAACGAAATGGTATAGCATTAGTTCCAGCTTTCGAAACAGAAGCTAATAGTAAAGAGCTGCGTCTGGAATATTTACGCCAGTAAGAAGTCAAAATACGTTACCGTCTATAAACCAAAACTGAAGCCATTTTTAACGGGCTACAAGCGCGTTTAGTTCACATAGCGCCTAAATTTCGTCGGTTATACCGAACCACAACTCGAAAACGCAGTTTTTTGCTTAGGCGTAAACGACAAAAATATTTTAAATAGGATGGCATTCATAACTCATTTTCTACCAAAATGTCTTATTAACTTTTAACCGTCGATATGTAGCTTTACGCTTGGTTCTCTATTTTGTTACTTAACTTTTTTATCCATAATCTAAAGTGTCATTATTATTTTGTCCTAATCATCATTTGTCCGAATGATAATTTGCCAGAACTTAATGTCACATAATATCACAAGTCTTAAAATTAAAATCCCTAAACACAATATGCCCGAAATTTATTTGTCATAAATATTACAATCAATAATATACAAAAGTCTTATACCGTTTTCAATAAAAGTTGTAAATCCTAAATTCAAATTATTTTATCTAATAATAATTTTAAAACTAATTTGCTGCGGGTCGCCGGCGGTCCCACGCATGCTAATCGTCGCAGACGGCTTTCGCTCACCACCACCTCCTGCTCCTCAGCCCGCCGGCCGCCTCGCCCCTACGCGCCTACGCGATTCTAAATTACACTCTAGGGGTTGGGCAGATAAGACTGCGTGGAGTTGGATTCACAGCGATTCGTTTCTCTCACTACAACCTACTTTTTAGTAAATGTTTTAGTACTAACAATTTTTTTATAAATGAACATTCGTTATAATACACATTATATAATTACAATACTTAGGACATATGTCTTTATTTCATGCAAAATTAGGAGATTCAATTATTATAGTACCTACCCAATATTATAACGAGAATAGTTTTAGAAGTAAAAGTAATTCGAACTTTTGAATATTATGGTTTCTGAAGTTAATTGCAAACATGTTATGGATAATGATTTTCGGACAAACAATTTTAGGAGAAGAAAGGGAGTACATTTGCATTTGTATCCCTGAAAAAGTAACCAGTGGTATGTTACATCATCGTTTCACCAGCTATGTTAAATATCACGCAACAGCGAGCGAGCTTTTTAAATTTCCCGGGTACATTTCCAGACTCCGCGCTGCCCCTGAGAACTTCTTGACAGACACTAATAACACTTTGCCCAGTCATCCAGCGAATCTACCGTGAAAATGTTTTTACGCAATGACGTGCCGAAACGAATTACGAACGAAATAATAAGCATATACCTACCATGAAAACACTTCGGATTTTTTAGGACGTACAAATGTCATACGACGATATTCGTGACGAATGTCGGCGCGAATGATGTTTCATGGTAAGAATAAGCACGAACGAACGTATACAATTGCGTATAACGCGTTTCACGGTAGACCCCCTGATCTCTTGCATAACAGTCATAACTTTCAAATGTCACAGGTGCGTGATTCGGTCGAACATGTGATTACCGAAATTTCTTGACAGTATACCTACTATCTAATTAAACTTTACCAGAACATCGAACCGAAGACCTCGTGCAAAGTAATCTTTACTTCAAAATTAAAAAGCAGCCTTCCATGGCATTGCACAATGGGACCTCCGAAGTTTCTTGACAGCATACCTCATATCTAATAACACTTTGTTCGGGCATTGCGCCGACGACCGTGTTCACAGCAGTCATAACTTCGAAAAGTCAGAAGTGCGTGCCGTGGCTTAGAACTCGAGACTTCCGAGTATAAACCCCACAGTCTTGTCATTTCTGATATCTATATTCTTACCACGTCGCTAATACTGCTTTTATAAGTATACATACATCACTAAATAAACTTACGCTTAAAAGACCCGTAATCAGCATAAAATTAAACAAAACATAAACATACAAAGCTTTTTAAACACCACAAACTTAAAAACTCACTCACGTGCTAAAAAAGAAACAGCTTTTTCTACTTTGTCGAAATTATAACCTAAGCCACCTGTATAAGTGGATTATTTACAAACACAAACAGACAATTTGACAAGGGCCCTTTACCCTTTAGGTTAATTAATAATTATCCGCTAGGGGGCGTGGGGCACGTCGAAAGAATACTGATTTCTCCTTTATTTTCACTGTTTATTTTATCCAAGTGTCAAATTATCTGACGAAAGCTTTTGATATAAGATTTTGACTTTATTATACTTAGGTAAAAGGTAGTTTGCAATTTAATTATGGTATATAGTTCAATTAGCGTTAAACTAACTGGTTACGTGTGTTTACCGCCTAGAGGGTAGGCTGTGCTGTACCAACTTTAATACGCTAGGTATTTTTTGGTCTCATGAAACAGGTACGTGCTATTGCTACTTACTTGGCAAATTTTCTCCGTGCTTGTAGTGACAATTTTATTACAGAACATCGAACTCTTAACCTAAATCGAGCATCAAACACTTTTTTTGTAACGTGTTGCAATACATTGATGCACACATCTCCATGGAAAAGGAGAGCGGAGAGGTTATGTCGGGCTCACACGGGAAAAAAAGATAGAAAGTCCCGGGTACTACCAACTAAACCTACCACGGTGGACCAACTCGCTGCCTTGAATAGTGGGTAAGTCTCTGGAACACAAACTACATCAGCGACCCACCCAGCAGTGCCCGACGTAGGTAAAAAATTTCTGCGGACGACGACTCCTGGGCGACTCCCCGGCACGACAGAAGGCGTCGCTCTGGCTCAATGGCAGCATCAAACTCTAAACCAACGTTTGATCTTTTACCTTACATACATACACATATAGTAAAATAGAAAAAGACAGTATCTAAATCATAAAAACAGATTAATTTCAACGTGTAACATTCACGTAAACGTATTATCTACAATATTTACTTTGTGAACTATTTTATTATCTTGTAAACTCAACACGTAACACACACAACTCCCAGAAGTATCTTAAAGCGAGCTGAGGAGTTACATACATCAAACGGGTGAATGCCATTCACCCCTGTTTTCTAATTAACATCTGTTACAATCATTCTGCTCAGGGAACTCCCTAACCACGATTTACTGTAGGGAAACACAATCAAAAGATTCCGGGGAACAAGCATTGACATGTAAGCAAATTACTTTATTTATATACATCATTAGTATACAATGTAAAGATATGCTTTCATCAATACATATACACCTTTGAAATTAAACTACTATATACGGATTTTATCGCGTTATTTATTTGTCACTTTATTACATAAGCCGCCAACGAAGATAAGTAAATTTTTACCATCCGTCAAGTGCCAACTACCTTTACAAGATCCAGGGGTCTATAAAATAGATTGTGACTACGGACACTCATACATTGGTCAAACCAAGAGAAATATAGGCACCCGCATAAAATAACACATAGCTGATGTAAAACACCAACGCTCGTTGAAGTCTGCTGTGTGTGAACATGTGCAACAGGGGACCAACCACTACCTGAGATTTGACAAACCACAGATTCTCGCTAAAGAACACCGTTTCCTACCAAGGATGCTTCGCGAGCCTATTGAAATCCAAAAACATTCTAATTTTAATAGAGAAGATGGTTGGAATGTACCATCAGCTTGGGGTCCAGTAATACAAATAGTCAAACCCAAGAAGAAGCAAACCACAGCTAGACTTCATGATACTTTGAACTCATTCTGCGTAAATAGAAACACCAATGATTAAATTATGTTCGGGTTCCTTGAAATAACTACACTGGAACATTGAGACAACTACCATCTTAGTCTCCCCGTGACCATGGCTGCTAAAAAGCAACCGAAACGTCGGGGAAAGTGTAAAATTAAATTAAATCTAAATAGTTTTAATAGTTTTAATAATAATTTAATTAGCTTAAAATTAGTAAAGTTTAATAGTAGTAGTAGTGTAACAGTTTTCAAAATTATGTAATAAAGTGTCAAACAACGCGATAAAATCCGTATATAGTAGTTTAATTTCAATGAATAATATTCACGTAAACAGAAGAGAGAGAAGACAATATTACATATACACCTGTTCCGCTTTTAAGGGTCGTAGCGTGATGTTAGATAGTCGATAACGTTTAACAATCTTAATCTTAACTTATATTATAAATGTGAATGTGAGTTTTTTATTTGTTTGTTACGCTATAACGCATTAACTACTCGGCAGATCATGATGCAATTTCGCATAAACGTTGTCAGGTGAAAGGACATGGAATACCTTTTATTCCGTAAAAAGTGCTGTTGCTATCGTCCTACATTTACACGAGCAAAGCCGCGGGAAAAATCTCGAAAATCTAGGTATAATAATATCAGCCCTGTATTAACTGTCCCACTGCTGGGCACGGGCCTCTCCTCAGTGTGGGAAGGGTTAGGCCTTAGTCCACCACGCTGGCACAGTGCGGGCTGGCAGACTTCACATATTTTGACGACTCGATGGCGTAGTGGTTAGTGTAACCGACTGCCACGCCTGAGGTCGCGGGTTCGATTCCCGCACAAGTCAAATATTTGTGTGCATGAACATGGATGTTTGTCTTGGTCTGGGTGTTTCTATGTATAATATATAGGTATTTACAAAAAAAAAAAGTATATATGTATGTTTATCCATTGTCTAGTACCCATAGTACAAGCTCTGCTTAGTTTAGGCTAGATGGTGTTGTGTGTATGTGATAGAATATTATATTATATTATATTATTATTTTCGAGATCATTATCAAGAACCCTCAGACAGGAAGGTTTCCTCGCGTTGCTTTCCTTTGCCGTTAAAGCGAGCGATAATTAACTATTAAATACGCACATAACTTCGAAAAGTTAGAGATGCGCGCCTTGAGATTGAACTAGAGATCTCTGCTAGGCAGTCCAACGATCTCTAACTAGACTACCATTGCTCAAATGTTTACTATATTAATATTATAACCAGCCTTTGCTAGCTTGGTTTCCACGGGAATAGTAATTTTTTTTTGGATGAGAGTTCCCTAAATGTTATATTTTGTAGTGTGAGTACGACACGGGCACCTGCATGTGTGATGCGCGTACGATAGACCATTAGACAAATAATTTAATATATGTATGCCACTGACTTGCGGTTCGACTGCATGTGCGTTTGCCCACTCTACGTAAATACATAACATTAACCCTAGATATCTTTTATGTACCTCTGACAACGTATATGCGAAATTTCATGATGATCGGTCGAGTAGTAAGGCGTGGCTTTTAGTAAGCATTCAATCTAACTGTAAGTTACAGAGATTAGCGGGTTTCAACCCTCTCTTTAGGTTTAGATAATGCTTTTGATTACTTTTATACCCCCGACGCTGAGCTGATATTACTTCCACACTGCACTAGAAAGAGCAGCGATAGCTCAGTGGGAAGACCAACAGCCTGCAATGCAGAGGGTCTCGGGTTCGAACCCACGTCGCGCACCTCTGACTTTCGGAAGTTATATGACTTATCGAAGTTATGTGCGTATTGATTGACAATTATCGCGTGCTCCGTGCCTCGGAGAGCACGTTAAGCCGTCGGTCCTGGCTGCTGTGAACGTCTATGGCAGTCGTTATTGGGAAAGTCAGTACCCTCTAATATCCTGACACTGGTCTAGCCGTAGGGTATCGTTAGCCTTCGGGTTGCGGAGGTCAGGTGGCAGCCACTCCGTGAAAAACTGATACCCAGTCAAATCCGGTTAGACTAGAAAAGCCGACCCCAAGTGACTTGGCAATAATAAAGGCTAGGGAGAAGAAGACTGCACTAGAAATGCTTTAATTTTTTTTTTTATATAATTAAAAATGTTTTATTTCGATATCACATACATAAGTACTTATATCTAGGGATTGAGGTATCAAAAAAGAGAGAATTTAATTTCATTTGACAGATGATTTATGAACTAATAAAATAAAATGACTATATATATTTGAAAATGAAAATGAAAAATTGTTTATTTACAGCATTTAACAAATTAGAAAAACTTATTAATCTAAAACACCTTATAAATAAAATAAAGTAATTTGCCAAGCGCTGGCAAAATTAAACAAAAATAGTTTTGTGGTTTTCACACTAGGCAAGCCTGTATCGTGAAGACCCAAAACCTTGACCTTTACAACTTAAATGATGAAACACCCACAAAACATCGGTCCTTAAGAATAACTGTTGCTGACTTCAAACGTTTCTCCGAGCCTTACAAACTAATGCATTACAATGTCCCGAAGTTAATTGGCGATTTAAGCAACCAAGTTTGGCTGACAGCTCGCTCCCTAAAGACTACAAGGTTGCGGCTTGATTGCCAATTAGTAGAGTAATTCCGTAGAGTCGTGCTCACCATAGTCTTGAGTATTTGTGCCGATATGACATAGTCAGATTTGTAGGTTTCAACTGACAGCCGTAGATTTTCAAACGGTGTAAATATGCCACGTACGAGTATTGTAGAATGTGTAACTGCACGGCTGGCGTTTTGATTTGTGTGGTCGCCTCGAGCGCCACTGCCACTGGACCTAAAATCAAATCAAAATTTGTGTGATTCACAAACGGTTGTTCCGTGTCTGGATGTACTTTGTGTCCATTGTTTGAATGTTTTTAAAGTCCTCCGTGACACAAGAATTTATTCCTAGTGCAGAAATTGTTTATGTGGAAAACAAAACAATTTGTCGGCCTCGATGGCGTAGTGGTTAGTCTAACCGACTACCACGCCTGAGGTCGCTGGTTCGATTAAAGCACAATTCAAACATTTGTGTGCATGAACATGAATGTTTGTCTTGGTCTGGGTGTGTCTATGTATAATATGTATGTATTTACAAAAAAAAAGTATATATGTATGTTTATCCATTGTCTAGTACCCATAGTACAAGCTCCGCTTAGTTTGGGCTAGATGGTGTTGTGTGTATGTGATAGAATATTATTATTATTATTATAAAACAATACAAAGAAAATATTCTATACATATTATAAAATTAGCTTTGTTTGTTCTGAAACAGTCAGGAATTTGTGTCCTTTTCTGTATCCTGACAACATGTATGCCAAATTTCATGATGATCGGTGGAGTAATTAAGGCGTGAAGGTATAACAAACAAACTCACATTCGCATTTATAATATTAGTTATAATGTGTCAAATTAAGACAGTCTATAAACGTGCATGTATCATAAACAAATATTTTTTCGTTCGTCAGCTAATATTCGTAATAATAATAATAATAATAATAATAATAATAATAATAATAATAATAATAATAATAATAATTTATTTCTCAAAAAGGTTACAAACAGTATGAACACAGAGAAAACTTACGATCTAGAAACAAGCTACAGCATACATTTGTTGAAACACTGGTACCCAAGGTAAGAGTTAACTTGAGTTTTGGGTACCAGGGCTCTCGCAGGATATTAAAAACTTATTTAAATACATTATGTTGAGATGTTCGTGTGATAAGTTACTTATGTTTTTATTAAATGTGAAGTGATTTTAGTGTGAGTGTGTGTGTATGTGTGTGTATGTGTGTGTGTGTGTATGTGTGTGTGTGCGTGCGTGTGTATGTGTGTGGTTTGTGTGTCTAAGTTAAAGTATCGATAATAATATATAATAATGACTGATCTGATAGTAATTAAACATCGCACACTGGTAATTGCGATATCTAAGATCATTTCTCGAATGTGTTGTGTAAAGGAAATTAGATTTTTCTTTTTAGCAAGGAATTACTGATTTTGAACACCTAGGTTTCTTTTTTATGGAGAGTAGAGTGACTTTAGATGACGTTTTTCTTTTTTATTGAGGGTGGACTGAATTTAGATACCGAGTTTTCTTTTCATTGAGAGAAGACTTATCTTTGAAACCGACTTTTCTTTTTATTGCAAGAAGATAGACCGTATCTACCGATGTGTTTCTTTTTTCTAGATCATGACTTCGAGAAAAGGTATCTTTGTTGTCGAATATTTAAAATTTATAATGTTTTTCATAATTGTACGTGAACGAAGTCGCAGGGAAAAACAGGTATAAAATAAAAAGCGGGCATGCGTCAGTTTATGTCAAATCTTCAACTAAGACTAATTCCGCGGAAAGTTATCAATTCCGTAACTTTCCGCTAAGCTCCCGGGCCCGGAACATTTTGAGCGGCTCTTAAACAGTCTCTAATGACTGTCGCTCGTTAAGAGGAAAGGTTTTGGCTGTTCTTCGGAATTAACAGTTACAACGCTCCGAACGGCCAGCCTAACCAGACCCTCCACTCCGCCCATCAATTTTATACTCTCAACAAATTTCGAGCAGGCCAGTTCAATTTTAAAGACCATGTTATACTGGTAGCTGATTTTGCGGCGCGGATGTAAAGTTTTATGCATTCGAAATAGCCCGAAAATTGCTCGTCTGACGTTTTCAAAGCGTTTGTAGATGGGGTTTTATTTAAAATAGTGATTCTTGATAAAGGACGAAATATGAAACGTGTGGAGCTAATGTTTGTCGCGATGTGTCGGAGAATAGAACTTGGAGTGTAAAAGCGGATTGTAAGAATCTTAGCGGCACCGTTGAATGTGTATTTAGATGAAAACTTTTGAACGTTTGAAATGTTCGGAATTAATTTCGCTATGAATGTAAACAAATGGTTTATATAACGGTTACTCCAAGTACTATTTAAAAAATAATCATCAATTTTTTTAACTAGAAGCTAAGCTGCATAATAAACTGATATTAAATTCATTACATATAATATAATACATCGATGGCTTAGTGGGGAGACCAACAATGCAGAAGGTCTCGGGTTCGAACCCACGTCGTGCACCTCTGACTTTCGGAAGTTATATGACTTTTCAAAATTATGTGCGTATTGATTGACAATTATTGCCTGCTCCGTGCCTCGGAGAGTACGTTAAGCCGTCAGTCCCGGCTGCCATGAACATCTATGGCAGTCGTTATTAGGAAGTCAGTACCCTATAATATCTTGACACTGGTCTAGCCTTAGGGTATCGATAGCCTTCGGGTTGCGGAGATCAGGTGGCAGCCGCTCCGTGTAAAAACTGATATCCAGTCAAATTCAGTTAGACCAGAAAAGCCGACCCAAGTGACTTGAGCATAATAAAGGCTAGGGAGAAGAAGAATTACCAATTTTAAACGTAATCGAAATTTGAATATAGAAATTAAGTTTATTTTTTTTAATATAAAAGTACCGGTGCAGGTATCTATGTCACGCTTTCATGAGCAGGAGAAAAACGCTACTTTACACCCTACATTAAAAATGTCGCAAGTAGCAATTTACAAAAAGAGCCTTATCCTAACTAATATAATAAATAGGAATGTGAGTTTGTTTGTTTGTTACGCTTTCACGCCTCAACTACTCGACCAATCATTATGAAATTACGCATACACGTGGTCAGGCGAACAGAAAAGGATATATGTGCTTTTACCTACAGTTCCCTAGGAATAGCAAATTGATATAATCTACATTTACGCGAGTGAAGCCGCAAGAAAAATCTAGTATTTCCATAAATGAGAAAGTTTCTAATGATTTTTATTTATGTTTGGTAGTCCTTATGATTTTGTGAAATATACGAGAATATCAGTCGAAATAATAAAAAATGTTCATACTTTCTGGTTTCTGACATCAGAGGGCGCTGTAGTTACTTTACCGCCAATATTGCTGTCAACCTGTTTGATATCTGCTGGTGATCAGAAATAATAAAACACAAGAATGCAATGTGAGTACAAATTGTTAAACACATCTAAAATAAAAAAGCCGTTTTAGTAAGGCCTCATTTATTTATGAATAACTTTCATATTTAGAGGGAAGTTAAATATATTCAAACTTAACATAACATTATTAACACAGAGTTAACGAAATTAGAACATAATCAAATAAAATATTAAACATTTCTTAGTCTTTATATCAGAATCACACGTATACGCTTAAACGAATTTGGATAAAAATTTGATACACAGATATGTAGATGATTTCCCTGATACTTTTTAACCCAGCATGCATTCCCGTGGGACTCACGCTGGAAAATAACCGGATAAAGACAAGTAAACAATATTTATTCCACGTTGTTCATACCGCTCACACATAACCGACATTAATCAACAACAAATCTTCCTCCCTCCAATCTTGACCACCAAATTGTTGCTACAGCCCGAACAATGCTAATTAGTTGCCATGTTATTTGCTACAAGTACGGTCGAAAGTTACCGAAGTACAGGGCTAAAGTTACCAAGTACGGGCCAAAGTTACCGGCTCGGCACTACACCCTGTTTTATTACTACCTGCCCTCTGGCTCAAATTGTTCAGATGCTTCGCTATTCTGAGTTAAAACTTCTTTCGGTGTATAATTTTAGAGTCGAATGTTTTCATTTGTTGTCTATACTGATAATAGGGGTAGAAAGTATGTAGTTGCCGTTGTATAGTAATAGATAATTTGAATTGACATAAAACCTTCATGGTTTGAGATTTTTAAGTGAAACTTTTTTAACATGACACGTATAAGATTTTTCTTTTAAAAAATGTGCAACATTCAATTTTCGACTTAATTTTTTTTTATTCTGCTTAGACGGGAAAAAAGGATACTTCGAAAATCTGATTGATTTTTGAATATGAGTTCCGATGCGGAACTATCGCGGCAGAAACGGCTCGTAATACCAACGCTGCGTTTGGAGAGGAGACTGCTAATGAACGCACCGTGCGTTTTTTGTTTAAACGCTTTCGTAATGGAATCTTCGACTTGAAGAACAATAACGCTGAATTGAAAGAGATGGTGGTAGCCGATCCGAGTCGAACTACCCAGAAATTAGCGGCATGGTTTAACCTTACCCTACCTACAACATTGGCTCATTTGCATCAAATCAATAAGATAAAAAAAATAAAAAATGGGTGCCTCATGATTAGATTTATCTGCAGAAAGAAATGCATGTTAAAACTTGTGTTGCCTTGTTGAATCGGTACAGAAATGAAAGAATATTGGATCGAATTGTGACATGTGACAAAAAGTGGATTCTTTACGATAACCGTAAGCGAAAAATGCAATGGCTGACCTCAGGTCAAATGCCGCAACAGTGCCCTAAAGCAAAGGTTACCAATAAAAAGGTAATGGCAACTGTTCAGTGGTCTCTTCATGGTGTTATTCACTACAGTTATCTAAGGTCTGGTCAAGCAATAACAGCAGATGTTTACTGTGCCAAACTTCGAACAATGATGGCAAAACTGGCAGTGAAACAGCCCCGACTCGTGAATCGATCTTTACCATTATTGCTCCATGATAACGCAAGACCTCACATTGCACGAGAAACCGCTGTACAGGAGCTGCAGTTAGAAACCATACGTCATCCTCCGTACTCGCCAGACCTTGCTCCAACGGACTACCATTTTTTTCGTGATTTGGACAATTTTCTAAGTGATAAAAAAAATTTCTTCCCAGGAGGCCGTACAAAATGCCTTCACACAGTTTGTCGAATCTAGATCCCCGGAGTTCTATCGTAAAGGCATAAATGAACTTCCGTTTAGATGGCAACAATGATATGGCAGCAGTGTATAGATAATTAAGGTAAATATTTCGATTAAATAAACATGGTACATCTTGACAAAAATCGGCAATTTCATACTTTAACCCCTAATATTATAACGAGGAAATATTAGACTTTTAGTTTGTTTGTTTGTTTGTTTGTAACGATTTAAATCAAAATAGACCCAGTACATTTAAAAAAATATTTTACCGTTTGGAAGCTATATTATTACCGAGTAGCATAGGCTATCTTTCTTCCTAGCCTTTATTATTCCCAACTCACTTGGGGCCGGCTTTTCTAGTCTAACCGGATTTGACTGGATATCAGTTTTTACACGGAGCGGCTACCACCTGACCTCCACAACCCGAAGGCTAACGATAACCTAAGGCTAGACCAGTGTCAGGATATTATAGGGCACTGACTTCCCAATAACGACTGCCATAGATGTTCATGGCAGACGGGACCAACAGTTTAACGTGCTCTCCGAGGCATGGAGCAGGCGATAATTGTCAATCAATACGCACATAATTTCTAAAAGTCATATAACTTCCGAAACTTTCCGAAACGTGGGTTCGAACCGGAGACCCTCCGCATTGCAGTCTGTTTATCTCCCCACTGAGCTATCGTTACTAACATTGGCAATACTTTATTTTAAAAAAGGACTGTTATTAACATAACCTAAGCTGCGGGCAAAAGCTAGTTTTTGATATTTATGCACTAATGGTGCTTACTCAACGCAAGAGTATAAGCTCTGTCTGCACGGATACCGTAGTGGTTTAAGTGGTCGCCTCTCCACTGCCTCCGCAAGTGATGTGGGTTTGATACTCACACAAAAATTGTGTGACCTACAAATTGTTGTTCCAGGTCTAGGTTTTTCGTGTACCCATTGTTTGAATGTTTGTAAAGTCCCCCGCGACACAGGCATGAAGCCAGACTATTAAGTAAACAAGTGAGAAACGGCAATGAATTGCCGTAAATCTTAGAGTTCGAAAAAATGGTTCAAGTAATATGCAAAGGTCACGTGATATCACGTGACCTTGAGGTCAGAGATCAAATGTCATAGTCATTTTCGGGTATATCGACTATGCTGAGTCGAATGGCGCTGACTGCGAGTCTCTAGCGGTTCTTGAGTTGAAAGTTGTATAACAGACAGACGGACGGACGGACGGACAAAGCTGTTGTATAAGAGTTTTTGCGAACTCTAAAACGCAATAATAGTAAGCTTATGTCCGCAATAGACGAAGACAACGGATCGTAATGGCGTTATTAAGTACTTAAAAGTAATAAATACCCATTTATTTCCTGACGTTTCGACCGACTTCCATCAATTGCGGTCACGGGTTGACTGTTAAAATTTGAAATCAATTATCAAATCAAATCAAATCATTTATTCGCGTGATTTTTGGTGATACAATATGATCTTACAATTTATTCGTGAGCTCAAAAATCTACCCAAAGCCAAAAGTCAAAGTCAAAAATCATTTATTCACTTAAGTCACAAAGTAACACTTTTGAACGTCCAAGGGGTTAGTGAGTTTGTTACATTTACTGAATTTACATTTATGTTAGTTGCAAGGTTCAGGCAAAAGGTTGAGCCTATGAGAAAATTATATTTTTTAGCTATTACTTAGCTCTACTTGTATATATTATCCCAGGTGTTGCCCAATCACAAAACGTAACTTTTATTTTTTCGTGAAATGTCCAGACACATTTTTCGTCAATTTATAATGTTACAATTTTTACAAGATAAAATGGAATGTCATTATAAGTAATGCTTACTGCTATGAATTCACAGTCAAGAATAAATTTAATTATAAAATATTTGAAAATAAATGAAAAATTTAAAAGAATATATGAAATGTTCGTAAAAATTATTTGTTACAAAACAATACAATTAAATAGGTATTAATTATCAATGCGATTAAGAACCATTGTATTAGGTATGTGTACAAATCACTAAAGTCTAAAAACGTTTAATTTAAATGTGGCTTGAACTGAAAACCACATTGACCACGTGTTTGGTTTCACATAGTGTTTATTTCAGAGAAATCGATTGCCATTTATGAAAGATATGTCCATTTTAAAGTACGTTAGATTGATTTATATTCGGGCAAAACAGCTAATTTACCTATAAACCTTTTAAATTTATTTACTTTTATACTGAGCATTCGACTTACAGTCGAACATTTTTGAAAACCTGGACGTAACAACGGTGTTTAATGCGACTGCTGTTAGGGTGAAGTCTCAAGTACGCTTTCCAGGAACGGGCTGTGTTATAAATACAAATCATAATAAAAATACTTATAAGCCACAACAAGAAGTTCACATGATTCTTTTTTAGTTCTGTATAATGTTCTCGAAGCTATATGAAGTCTGCCAACCCGCACTGGGCCAGCGTGGTAGACTATGGCCTAACCCTTCTCGCACTGAGAAGAGGCCCGTGTCCAGCAGTGGGAGAGTTTAATACAGAGCTGATATTATTAGATAATAAACTTTTTTGGGTATTGAAGAAATTCTCAGTAGAAGGACGGAATGACAACCGCGCCCGGTGGACGGCAAAAGGTTCGCTCCTGATTAGGTAGGATCTAAACCGTAACTAGCGATATGTGGTTGAATCACACCTCTGCCTTCCCCCTTCCAGCCCCTTCTCCTTCCCACTTCCTTTTTCTCTTCTTCCTTTCCTAAAGGGTCGGCACCGCGCAAGTAATGCCACTGGTGATGCAGGCGTCCATAGGCTACGATGACCACTTACCATCAGGGGCCCAATTCTGCTATTTTATAAATTCGTCATTCCGACACGACGTAACTGCAATTCCATTGTCATTTATCTAAAAGTTCGTAATCTGCTAAATTCATAATGGTCGATCATTGGTCGGTCGATGGTCTTTTAATAGGATTGTGGTAGAATGGCATGTTGTATTGCCATTATTATAAAACCCGTAAGTAGAAGTGATTTTTGAAAACTACTACTAAATTCGAACATTTATTCATGCCAGATTTCGTTTATATATATCGCACTCTTAATAAAACAGAGACTTATCTCAGTATTTTGGATTAAACAAATTTGAAATCTATTGCAAATTTAACACAAATATAATATTTGAATTTAACATATAGGTACAATTAGAATTCAAATTGCCTTACTTTCAAATTTCGAGTTGAGTCGCTGTTTTATTAAGAGTGCGATATTTTACATATCATTTATTAGTGTTAAAAGCAATTTGATCAAAGGAACTGACAAAATTTTATCATTTGTCATTATGTACGAGATTACCATTCTATGCCATTTTTTCAGTGGAGTGTCAGTGGTTGACCGTCGAAAAGTTATAATGACGCCATTATATTAGTAGATTACCAAATTTGTCAAAATCAACAATTATGAAATCAATGATAGACCCTGCTGACACTATTGTAATAGCAGACTTGGGCCCCAGGTGGACCGTATGCTTGTTTGCCACCTTAGTTGTACAAATAAAAAAGAATATATAAGTGTCCAAGACTTACTAGTTTTGCCCACGGCTTCGCTTGCGTTGATGTAGGTGATGTTAGTATTCTATATCTCGGGAACAGTACTTTTTCTTGGATGACAGTTACTCTGCAGATTCAGCGCTATGGTAATAAAATCAATTCAACCTTTATGCCATTCCTACAGTCAACGTGCATTCAAAATCTATTTTTATTTTAGATGTCATGATGTCCTTTTTGTACCCCTGACAACGTAAACGCGAAATGTCATGATGATCGGTCGAATAGTCAAAGCTTGAAAATGTAACAAACAAACTCACATCGCATTTGGACATAATTATGCAAAACGGAACCAATCTACAAA
Source organism: Catocala fraxini (assembly GCA_930367265.1). Classification (NCBI taxonomy): domain Eukaryota; kingdom Metazoa; phylum Arthropoda; class Insecta; order Lepidoptera; family Erebidae; genus Catocala; species Catocala fraxini. The sequence continues at coordinate 25,092,716 of OV884038.1, forward strand.
TCACTTTTTTAGTCATTGTCATAAATTATAGATATAGAATAATAAATTCGGTGTATATAGTTATAAAAATATATACACCAAATTTATTAAAAATAATAATAAAATATAATACACATAAACCAGATAAAAATGTCCATTATTTAAAAGAAATTTTAAATAAAATCGTCATTTTTATTTAATTTATTCAAACGCCAACTGGATAGGGATGTTATATAAACTTCCCTGAATAATAGTTATATCACAAACCTGTTGTTTGAAATCAAATAATGACGTATACTAATTTCAATACAGAAATGAAGACATACAAACTTAACCGGTCGTATACCGCCGGCTCGCATACCAGCCGGCAGATTTGTACCCGTCGTAGGCCGGTGGCTCGCATGCGAGCCACCAAATTGGTTTTACGTTAGCTTAAGCTAAAGCGAAGGCGGCGCGCGGCGTTTTGGCGCCAATTTGGTGGCTCGCATGCGAGCCACCGGCCTACGACGGGTACAAATCTGCCGGCTGGTATGCGAGCCGGCGGTATACGACCGGTTAATATCGATTAGTGGGGACAATTCTGCTGAACATTTTGTTCGGAGGTCAAAGCGCGCCCTGGAGCGTGCGGTAAAGATAAATGGGACCTTTGAACTTTACCTCCCAAGATCTGAGTCGTAATGAGCCTTTTGACGATGGGAATTATGATATGATGGGAATTATACAATGATAAACAGACGAATTTAATTTGTTTTTTATTAATGTTAAAAAAGGAAATTCATTAATTTGTGCTTTACGTCAATAATTGTCCTGTACGCGATTCGAACCCACTAATATTCTAAGATATAGCAGTGTCAAGGTTGCCGCTTGCACGCTGCGATATCGGTGCAACATTCGACTAATGTTTAATGTTAAGTGATTTCTTCAAAATTCAACGTAATCAATTCATGTGCTCAATAATAACAAACAGAAAACAAAATCAAATATAACCCTACTTTCGATTTAATTCAATTATAAACATACAAAAATGATATCGTGCCTATATTGCCGAAGGGTTAAGTATAAATATATAACACCTTTTGCTATGATTTTAGGAAGTCTATTAACACTGTTCCACACTCCGTACCACTTGTGTCAATTTGTAGTTAAAGCGTAATAGCGTAACAAACAAACAAATAAACAAACTCACAAACGCATTTTTTAATTTTCTTTCTTTTTGTGTCTTATTCTGAGTTCGCATGCCAAGGTCATGGGCCGGGTCGATCCCTTCCCTTCAATATGGCGAAGGGGGCGATGGCTGGCCCATGCCTCTTACTCGTGAACGGGTGCTACTTGTGGTGACTGGTCGACCTTGGTATCGGGGAATTCTATGATTTAGTTACTACATTTCTATTTAAACAGTTAGATTAAACTACGGACTACAATCATGCCTTGTCTTGATTATTAATGTACATGTAAGTGGATGCTCCCATTTACCATACTGCTGCTTTAGAGGCTACCATCAAATTTTATTAAATGCTTGAGTATGTTCAGTAATAGCGCATCGCTAGTGAGCACACGCTTGATCGTTTGACTAGGCAATTCCAGTGATACTAAAACTTTTTACGCGATGTTTGTTTGTGCTAGCTGTGGTACACAACATACCGAGGGACCGGTTTGCAGCATTTGCAAGCGTCACTATGACTTCCAATGCTCAGGAGTAACTGAAGCTGGCTATCGCAAGCTCGAGGAAAGAAAAAACAACTGGCGTTGCCTTAAGTGCAAGTCCAGCCCTTCACCATCCCCAGTTCCAACCTCTCCTCAACCAAGCCAATTGGATAAGATGCAAGAACAACTGAACAAGATCGTCTTACAACTGGCACCTCTTCCAACTTTGGTAGCAGACTTGAAGATAATAAAGGAAGAGCTAAACGGTCTTAAGGAATCTGTTGATATGGCACATCACCTCATCAGTACCTTCACTGACAAGGTTAATGGTCTAGAGAATAGAATCATCGAGGTAGAAAAGGGTGCAAGTGAGATTCCACACCTAAGGAACGAGGTTGAGAGGCATACCCATGAAATCGAGACTAGAGACCAATGGGCCAGGGCAAACAATGTGGAAATAAGAGGAGTACCGGAAAGAAAAAATGAGAATCTCTACGATATCGTCGAGAAGATGGGAATGTTGGTTGATAATCCTGTCAAAAAGCAAGATATAAACTATTTAGCTCGTGTTCCTACCCGTTCCCTAAAGGCCGACAAAGCGATAATCGTAGCATTTAACAGCCGTTACATAAAGGAAGAATTTTTGTCTGCAACACGTAAGAATAAAGAACTAAACTTGTCACATCTGGGCTTCCCGACATCAGCGAAATTCTACATTAACGACCATCTGACGCCGGCAAACAAGATACTACTAAACAAGGCTAAGGCCTTAACTAAAGAGAAAGATTTTAAATATATTTGGGTTAAACATTGCAAAATTATGGTAAAGAAATCAGATACTTCACCAACATTTTTTATAAGATCAGAAAAAGATTTGGTAAAAATAACATCTTAACAAAATATACGGTAACTTATTTTATTGATAATCACAATAGTGTACACAGATTGAGAACCGCATTCAATTCCAAAGTTGTTTACTTGTTAACCGGCCGCGCGAATCACAGCCGAATGTCCGGGCCAAATTGTAAACAAGTAAGTGTACTCATTATACAATTATTATTCGCTAAGCCGAGCTTGCGCTACGCCTTTCTGGTTATTATCGCTTGCACTCGCTACGGATCTAGCTACGGCCCGAGCGTCTATTATTGCTCGTGGTCTCTACGATTACCTACAAAACAATATTTAATTTCGCTGTGTACCTTAGTCGCTTATTTTAATTTAATAGATGTATTTATTCTTGCTTGTTTGATGTTATTTTTCAAGTGTTGCAACGAATTATTGCGTTGTATTTACCAACAAGTGTGTGTTACTGTTATAGAACAGCTTAATATTATGATGTATTGTGTTACGTATGGTTTATGTGCTAACGAAGAGCGTTGTTTCTTTTTATGTATATTTTGGTACACTCGGCTGTTAAAATTTCATTATTATACGCGTAATAACCAGTTATATGTGCATCGTGCTGGGGGAACCCTATTTGTTTACCCTATTTGTTTATCTTACCTTCTCATAATTCCTAAACATATATTTATAGTTAGTATACTATCATTTAGTATCTATAACCACAAATAAAAATGACTTCCCTTAACTTATTTTATCAAAACACAAGAGGGTTGCGAACTAAAACACACCTTTTCAAACGAAACCTACTCATTAACTCATATGACGTGAAACTTGGTTGCCCGATAGTGTCAGCGATAGAGAGCTTTTTGATGACAGATATTTTGTGTGGCGTCGCGACAGGAACTACGCACATACAGGGGAAAAGTACGGAGGAGGAGTGTTGTTGGCGGTGCGACGTGAGCTTAAAGCCGTACACCGGCCAGAGTGGAGTTCCTCCGCCGAGGACATATGGATCACGCTCACGATACCCTCTAATAATAAAAATAGCTCGCTTAGAATACATTGCTGCACAATATATTTATGTGCGCAAAAAAATGGTAATTCTTTTAATACGCAGCTTAGTAATTTTACAGACAAACTGTCATCAATTATCAACTCGTGCCCGAACGATATCTTTATTGTAGCTGGAGATTTTAATATGGCCAACGTTGATTGGCGTTACATAGACGACGATTTATTTATTACTTTTTCGATACACTTTCGGAACACAACTTGAAACAATTTAACTTATCCCGTAACCTGAACAACAGACTGCTAGATTTAATTATATGTAACACTGAGCTCATTATCAGTGCGTCTAGCAACCCCTTAGTGCCCGAAGATGCGCATCATAAATCCCTTGACGTTGTTGTTAAATACTCCAACAGTGCATCCTCTCTTAAAACTTGTCCAAGAACAAAGTATTTTATGAACGCGGAGATTATGATGCAATTAAATCATCATTAACTATAATTAATTGGGATGACTGTTTGATAGGTAACTCAATAGAAACCGCGACAGAATACTTTTATGATAACTTATATAAATTAAGAGACCAGTTTATACCCCAGAAGACCATATACCCCTCATTATTTCCGCCGTGGTATAGTTCTAGCTTGAAAAAGATCCTTAGGGAAAAACTAAAATTCTTTAGGAAATATCGCACATACGGCAACACAAGTGATTACCTGACATTCAGCTTACTTCGCAAACGAGCGAAGCATGTTGAAGAAGAATGCTATCGGGCTTTTATAGGAAACATAGAAAAGTCGATAGCTGAAAATCCCAAGTTGTTCTGGCGATTTGTTAAGTCGAATAAGAAAGGCTCTAACAGCCTCCCAGCCACTCTGACATATGAAGGCACGACAGCTGACTCTAGTGAGGGAATATGTAATATCTTTGCCTCTTACTTTCAATCCACGTTTCTCTCTCCACTCTCTCATCAACACGATTCTTCTATGCCAGACAGTAATTACGTTTACCCTGATTGTGCTAACACTATAGGAGACATAGAAATACATCCGGACACTGTATGCAAATTACTTAAATCTGTTGACCTAACTAAAGGAGCAGGGCCCGACAACATAGCACCACTATTTATTGTTAACTGTGCCGAACAGTTGACCAAACCGCTTACTATTTTATATCAACGCTCAGTTAAAGAAAGCATTGTACCTGACATCTGGAAGCGTGCGTTTATTACACCGATACACAAAAGCGGAGATCGGGTTGATGTAAAAAACTATAGGCCCATCTCTAAGTTGTGTATATTCGCCAAATTATTAGAACGAATTGTGTATAACCAGGTGTATAGCACCTTAAGGAACTTTTTTATTTCCGAACAACACGGATTTATTAGAAACAAATCAACTACGACTAATTTGTTAACGTTCATCGATTATACAACGTCTAAGATGGTGGCAGGTGGTCAAGTGGATGCTATATTTACGGATTATAGTAAAGCATTCGATAAAATAGACCATAAAATACTGTTTCAGAAGCTTTTAAGTGCTGGCATTCATGGTAACCTGTTCAGGTGGTTCTGCTCATACATAGAAAACAGGTCTCAAGCAGTCGCAATGAACGGATCTATATCTAGATGGCATACAGTCCCCTCAGGCCTCCCCCAAGGTTCATTAATCGGACCTTTTCTTTTCAATTTATTTGTAAACGACATTAATTGCTGTTTTCACCATTCACACTTTTTAATGTATGCTGATGATATGAAAATCTTTAAGCAAATTGAAAAGCATGGCATTGTATCTTGTTGCAACAAGATCTCTTGAGATTTGAAGCTTACTGTAGACTAAACAACTTGGAATTAAATGTCTCTAAGTGTTATACCTTGACGTTTTCTCGTAAAATTAAAATAACTGACTACAATTATACCTTAAAGGGGGTACCACTCAAACGGGTAGATGAAATCCGTGATCTAGGTGTGATACATGACTCTAAATTAACTTATGAAAAGCACATAGAACACATTGCGAATAGAGCCAATAAAATGCTGGGCTTCGTTATGAGATCATGCTCTCAGTTCTCAAATATAAAGACGTTTAAAATATTATATTGTTCGTACGTTCGCAGCATTCTTGAATATTGTTCACAGGTATGGAATCCTCAGTACGATGTATATATAAATAGGTTAGAAACAATACAGCGTAAATTCGTAAGATATCTGCAATATAAGTGCAAGAAGTATGATGATAGCTACAAGGCCAGATGTAAGAGACAACACTTATTACCACTATCGGAAAGGAGGAAAATCGCAGATATTGTATTTTTAACTAAAATTGCGCAATCCAAGATAGATTCCCCTTATCTGCTAGATAAGTTGCAATTAAGAGTTCCTACCAGGTCTGTTAGATTGCCTCACCCACTGCACGTTAATCGTAGCACTACCAATTACAGAAATGGTTCATATTTTGTAAGATCCGCAATCTATGTAAACGGGTTAATAGACTTTCCAGATTTAGACCTATTTAATACAAGTCCTTCTAAATATAAGCGTGTTATCGCCAATAATTGGTTTGAATCGGACCTCTAAGTGTACATTCATTTTTCCATTTTTCTTTTCGATTCTGGAGTAAGTTTGATATTATCTCAAGCCTAGCTATTTAAAAACTGATCAAGCATTATATACTCAACTGTGAAAACGTCTTAATGGTTTATAATTGTATAAATAGCTTATAATTTTAGTCATAGCATACTGTTTGTTTTCCTATTAAAATAAAATAAAATAAAATAAAATAAAATAAAATAGTTCATGCAGAAATGATTGCAGAACCTTACAGCTCCTTATGATTTGTAAACAAAAACTTGGCGATTAAAAAGAGTGACCACGAGTTTCTTGCCCGTTCTTCTCATGAGCCCTACACCCTTGCTTTGCTGAACGTGGCAGTAAATGTAAATTCGCAGAAAAAAATAGTGTAACTTTGACATTCATAAGTGTTACCTGGTAATCTAATCTGAATAAATTTATTTTGAATTTGAATTTATAATATTAGTTAGTATTAGGATTTTATAGAAAATAACTACCAAAATAAATATTTTTGGAATTGGTTTAACAAATACCCTAGTAACCATTTCGAACGAACCTTCATCTCATGCACAGCATTCACTACGGCTCCTTCATCGAGGTAAACATTTTGTAATATCAGTAAGAATAATAGGCACAATAACCCAGGACAAAATAACTTCAAAATACAAGACCACAGGCGTTCGGTCCGGCGCACACAATACTATTAGGACCTGAACCCTTCTTATCAAATTATTTACAAGCACAAACCTTTATGTCCCTCCATAAATATATTATGTTGTGTTTTGTCATATTTATTTATTCCCAGTGGCCTCGCCCGAATGATTGAAATGGTAATGTGTGGTGAAATTAAGTTTCTTTGACAATAGGTTATTTTATGGCTGGTTTATATAATTTATTATATAACGTAGTATTATTTGTTGCAATAAAATTCAAGGGAGGTGTTAGGGCAATGAGGGTTATCGCGCTTGAATTTTGCGTAGTGGATTCAGTGGTCGCCTCACCGCTACCCCTGCGCTGAGTCTTATGGGTACGAATCCCACACGGGACACAAAGGGAACTGTCCACTTTGTATGGGGGTTTTGGCTTGGAATGGACAATCACTGAGAATAATAATTATATATTAATTTAGAAGCATTAACCAGTAGGAATTAGATAAAAACAAAGTTTTGTGTCCAGGTGTTCCTAATTCGTTTGTTGTGGTGGTTTATATAAAGGTATTTGAAATAAAAAATCATTGTTTTTATGTTATTTTTTTTTATTATTCTGATTTTTATGTTACTAAAATGTTATCTAGGAACTGGGCTGGCGGATTTAAATTGTTTTGATATCTTGCCCAATTCAAAAACCAAATAATTGTCGTTATATGGGCGCAGCAACCTACTGTCCGTCGACCGTAGGACCGTCGTTAATTGTTTTTATGTATGAATTCTGTTCACGCTAAGCCAATAATGGACAGTTCCCTTTGTGTGTTCCACAAATGGTTGTTCCGACTCTGGGTATTCTTTGTGTCCGTTGTTTGAATGTTTGTAAAATCACACGAGACTCAGGAATTGTAATTAGTGCGGGAGATGACTTTTTAAAAAAAGCATTATCTGCTAGAGGTGCTAGTGAATAGTAAGGTCTTTAGACTAATACTCTATAGTCACTTCAATAGTAACCATAGAAATCGACAATGATTACAGCCGAATACGGCTTTTGACAACAGTTGAGGAGCGTCGGAACAAAAACCGATAAATGACATATGAATATGTTTTGGGAAATTGAAAAAAAATGATTTATGTCTATGAATTTGTGATGTAGAGATGAACAAAGTTTACCAGTTTATTAATGTTGGCGACACTGTCAGGATAGCTAAATGCCAATTTTATATCTGCGGTATATGATGAGATATATAAAAAAACAAAATGGTTTTATCGGTTTTTAATCAGATTAATTGAATATATCGGTACCAAATGTTGAATTGGTACATAAATATCAGGTTTGTCTCTGATTTCGTCATGAAACATTTTTAAGGGATATGTCTGTTTTTGACGCAACTAAAAGAATGATCTGTGAAAAACGGTAAGGATTTTTCGGTATTTGTTCCAATTGTTATGCCGGTTGATACGACTGATTGGATTTATCGGTTTATGTTGAAATTAGTGTACTTCGAATAGGTTTTTGAAGCGAATTTAGCCGTTTTTGAACAGATTTGGTTTACGATGGCTATACATTTATAAGAAAACAAGCAATTGCCATTATTAAAAATAATATTTCAAAACTGGATTTATTGGTTTTTGTCCCGACGCTCCTCAGTTGTGACAGCATTGACAATAGCTTACTCGCTTGTCGCGCCAAGTGGTGGGGACAAAAACGATAGTCCCATGGTAGCGTTTGTGTATTATGTTGTGTCAGGAAATTGTAGTAGCAGCAAGCCTTTAACTGGTAGATGGCAAAAGTCTCCGTGTCCTGTCATGGGATTTAAACAAAACAGGCGAATTAACGGTACCGTGTACTACATTTCAGCCAAGCCAATTTCAGCCATTTGCATTTGCCATCTCTGCATATGCAGAGCCTATTTTAAATTATGGTTTATTAAAACCGGTCAAGTGCGAGTCTGAATCGCACAAAGCTTTCCGCACGATGAAATGCACTATCTTAATTTTTTATTTGTTGTTTATAGCGGCGATAGAAATAAGTACACCGTTTGTGAAAATCCCAACTTTTGACCTATTACGGTTAATGAGATACAGCCTGCTGACCATAAAGTTAATACAAAGTATTTAGCTTCATGCTGCTACAGACGGACAGACAGCGGAGGCTTAGTAATAGAGTGCCGTTGGCACCCTTCGGCTACGGAACCCTAAAACAACATTATGTTATATATGAGAAACCTCGTCGAGGCATTAGTATTGATTGACTACTGTATGAGGTCTCGCTCCCTTTTACGTGGGATCTTAAACTGGATTCAGGGAAATGCCTGCTTCTTCAAGCCAATTATCGTCTATCGGACACATTTTTCAGGCTGCATGATGCTATTAAGAACTACCTCACTGAAAACCACAACACCTCTTATCCCGATCCGGACTCGAACCCAGACCCGACTTTATTAACCACAATTTCAAACCACTAAACCAACGAGCCAAACCAAAGCTTAATATCCAAAGAATTGATATCATACGTCCAAAACATTGATCCATACCACACAAAACTTTTCTCATTAGTAGCGCTAGCAACTGTTAAAGCTATTTTCAAACATTGAAATTAAACAAATTTATACGGATTTTATCACGTTGTTTATTTTTTATAAAACACTATTATTACATAATTTTGAAACTTTAAACTACTATTGTTAAACTCTTTTACTAGTTACTGTTTACTTCTATTTAAACTATTTTAATTATAAAACTATTTAGATTTAATTTTACACTTTCTCCTACGTTTAGGTTGCTTTTCAGCAGCCATGTTCACGGAGAGACTAAGATGGTGGCTGTCATAAAGGAGATTGTTCCTCGTCCATACATCGTTTGCCCTAGAAACAACTTCTTCTCCCTAGCCTTTATTATTCCCAAGTCACTTGGGGTCGGCTTTTCTAGTCTAACCGGATTTGACTGGATATCAGTTTTTACACGGAGCGGCTACCACCTGACCTCCGCAACCCGAAGGCTAACGATACCCGAAGGCTAACGATGCCCCAGAAACAACTACGAAGAAAAATTATTTACGTGTTCTATAATACTCTAATATGCTCACGAAAACAACGTTTTATGACGGATACTTCGGAAAGTACATTTGTTTAAAATTAACATTAATATTTTAAGGTTATTTCTCTTAAGCGGCGCGGGCATGCCGGCGCGCGGTTGACAAATATTGTAGTAAGCTTTATTATTATTGCCTGACCCATTAGGTACTTAGAGGTAATCCTACCAAAAGGATGGTAGGCCTATGTCTAGCAGTGGACTGTAGTGTGCTGAATTGATTGATTAGTTGAATTTTATCATCGTGCTAAAAACATTTTTTTCACTAATATAATTACTACGATTAAATAACTGTCTGTAGCTAAGTATGTGACTAGACAAGCATGGAGATTCTGTAAAATATGTATTTACGTAGGTGCTTAAATATCAATATCAACTAAAGTTGATGTTAACAATATGTAAATAATAATAAAATAATGCATTGAGTGACGCTTGATGTCGCCCAAGATGGCGGCACCTACAACGTTCTTTGTTCCGCTACTTTTAAATATTACGCAAACTGTCCGTTTGATACGTAAAGCGGTAATAAGTATATTAAAATATAATAATATTTATTATCTAAATTTAATGCTTGTTGGTGTTGGGGCAAATAATATTCTATTATATTCTACCACATACACACAACACCGTCTAGCCCAAACTAAGCAGAGCTTGTACTATGGGTACTAGACAATGGTTAAACATACTTATATCCTTTTTATTTGTAAATACATACATATTATACATAGAAATACCCAGACCAAGACAACATCCATGTTCATGCACACAAATGTTTGACTTGTGCGGGAATCGAACTCGTGACCTCAGGCGTGGCAGTCGGTTACACTAACCACTACGCCATCGAGGCCGACAAAAAATGAGAACAACCTCCTTTGTTTAATTTCAATGTATATCATTCACGTAAACCTAAGACAATACTATTTTGTCGGCCTCGATGGCGTAGTGGTTAGTGTAACCGACTGCCACTCCTGAGGTCACGAGTTCGATTCCCGCACAAGTCAAACATTTGTGTGCATGAACATGGATGTTGTCTTGGTCTGGGTATTTCTATGTATAATATGTATGTATTTACAAAAAAAAAAAGTATATAAGTATGTTTAACCATTGTCTAGTACCCATAGTACAAGCTCTGCTTAGTTTGGGCTAGATGGTGTTGTGTGTATGTAGTAGAATATTATTATTATTATTTTCAAACGATGATTATATTAAATGTACAGTAAAATAAATAATACTTAGGACACACAAACAAAGGAATCAGCCTAAAACCATTTGTCCATGTCAATATAGCTCCGGAATACCTATTCCGAATTTGTAATTAAGTCCAGTAAAGTAAAAAATATGAAACATTGACAGGGGCGCGACCCACATTTTGTTGTGGATTGGAGTCCCTCTGTGAGTGTAGCGGACTAATTATCCTCTTTATCTATATATAATATGTTTGGCCCAATCTTAAAATTGATTTCAAGATATGGCCGACCATTTCATGAAATGGATAGCTTATACTGACCATATTATCATTTAAACGTCGATGTTTTTAATGTAAGTTCTTCATGTTATCAAAGTTTTAATCAAAATTCCATTTAAGAAAGTACTTATATTTCAAGTAGTTTTGTGTCGTAACCACGTTTTACTTCATTGTTATCTTTAATTGACGCATTATTAGCTTTTTTCATCTGAATGATTGTCCATCGCCATGATGGATAACAAAAACATAACGATATCAGCGCCTCTAACGGTGAGTATTGTAACTATTTTTTTTTTTTTTTTTTTCTCATATCTTTTATATGTACCTAATTTATAAACACAATTTTATATGCCCTATACGTTTTCCTTGTGTATGTATGTAGCAGAACCACATTGTATTTTTGTTGTAATGTTAAGTATTTGCCTCAGACCGTGCATCACTTGTATCGGGTGGCCAACTGAAAACCAGCGCTGGTGCACTCAATTTGGGTGCCCAGCTAATGCTGAGGTGGTGACCCTTTTCGACGAGGGCATACACATTTTGTAATGACATGTATATTATATATATATATATTTTTTTTTTGTTATTTCTGTTTTAACTGATTGTGTGTGCTCTGTACGAAATAAATTTGATTTCTTTCTTTCTTTCTATATGATCTGTATGTTTGATCATATCATGAAGTAGCCGTGCATATTCATATCATCAAACACTGATTATTCATTGATCTGGCCATACCATATCATAATATGGGCTGCTGAACATGATCTAGCCACGACATATTTATATATAATTCTTCTGTGTATGTTTCACTAAACACCTAAACGACTGGAACGATTATGATGATATTTTTTGTGTGTGTTTGATGGTTTAGTTTCACAATTGGATCCGGTAGGTGGTTCTGATCGGGTTGCAAGCCAAAGTTCAAGCAGGACAATGTATATCGGGTCCGCTAATATATTATAACTAGATTATATCTGCGACCTCACTCGTTTATGTTGATTTTGTCAATTAATTTCCAACGCTCAGCAACAGTATTTTTCTGGATGAATGGTTCACTTTGCCTTTTTTTATGCAATTTTCATGATCATCGGTCTAGTAGTTAAGGCGTGCGAGCGTAACAAACAAACAAACTCACATTTACAATATTAGTATCTAAGTAGATATAGTCGTAAAGTTAAAATTATATATTTCTAAATCACTGGCAGTGACACCCCGCCTCAATCTAATGTTATTTTGATTTGCTCTGATGAATAAGCCTAAAATATTTCATTTTTACGTCAAGTTAATAATAAATCATAGAGCCCGAGTACTCGGAACACACCGATACAAAAAATATTTATCCGTTTCCAGCTTTGGAATGATCAAACAATTCATAAAATAATTTATGTTTGCATTAAAGGGAAAGAAGAGACGGATCTCGACCCTGTGTTTTGTTGAAACCAACTTTTTTTTTTATACCCTGTTTAATACTGTCCCACTGCTAGGTTCGGGGCATGTTCTAGTTAGTGATGTGCCGGATAATTAAAATGTAGATCCGCAGATACGGATCCGGATACGGATCATCGGCGTCAAGATCCGCGGATACGGATACGGATCTTAACTTTCTTACTCAATCGGTGTCGATGCGCGTGACTTTAAGATGTAAGTTTTGTTATAAAAGTGATCTTATAACTTTCTATAATAAATGTTACAAAGATTTAAGCTCAATTGATCTCATTATATAGATACTTCAATTAATATTAATGATAATTCCTATACTTTAGTAAGTTTTTAAATATATATTAGATAGTCGATTTAATTGCTATAAGTTACGTATATTGCATCGTATGTTATCTCACTACGATCACTTATCTCTTATTTTATGTGGGGGGCAGTCAGTGCAGACCGGCGACGCTTCGAACCAGTGGGATCTTTTGTGTCGACACTCGCCCAATAACGATTGCCATAGATGTTCATGGCAGCCGGGATCGACGGCTTAACGTGCTCTCCAAGGTACAAAGTAGGCGATAATTGTCAATCAATTCGCACATAATTTCGAAAAGTCATATAATTGCCGAAAGTCGGAGGAGCGCGACGTGGGTTTGAACCCGAGACCCTCTGCATTGCAGTCTGTTGGTGTCCCCACTGAGCTATCGCTGCTCATCTCACTACGATAAATGTTGATGCCAAATATTTGATTTTTAGTAATAAAACTTAGTTTGATTGAAATGTAATAGTATTTTATTGCTACCTAATCACCTACATATAGAATTGAATCTATGTATTAAAAATTAATAAGGTATAAGATTCGTAAAAATGTAACGGATAGGGATACGGATACCAGTGGCGTAACTATAGGGCGGCAGGGCTGGCAAAATGCCACGGGCCCTCGACCCGGGAGGGCCCCGGCCCGAGGGGCCGCGAGCTTAGATATAACCTAACACTTTTAACAACATTTTGTACCTACATAAAAATTATAATTTTTTTAAGTAATTATTTTTTAAATACCTAGTTAAAATCAATTGAAGTGAGACACAACTGAAGACCATATACAAATTCAAACTAATCATTAAGGTTGGGCTGCACTTAAAATTACTGGGAGGGCCCCATCCAAAGAATTTGCCACAGGCCTCAGATGATATAATTACGCCACTGACGGATATCCGCGGATACGGATATTCGGAAAATCACTAGTCCTAGTATAGACAGAGGTAGTGACGTAGCGATTTAAGTAGTTCCCTCGCCACTGTCATTACGTCGAGTGTTCTGGGTTCAAGAGTTTCGTGTGGGTTACACGAGCCAAAAACATTGTGATTCCCAATTTATTGTTCAGAGTATGAGTGTTTCTTGTGTCCGCTGTTTAAATGTTAGTGAACTTCCCCGTAACAGTAAAATTAGTGCAACAGTTGTCTTTAAAAAAAAGATCATTGTACAGTAGGTACGCTTGCTCAGTACGGATTAACAGTTACGAGCCCGTTCGCCCCTTAAAGTTCGCCCCGTGGTAGGTATTTGTTAGGTTTTGTTTTTAAAATCCACCCACAAGTAGGATCCCCGCGAAGCGGGGCTCCGCCTTTCTATGAAAGGGGCGAAATTCACGGGGCGTACGGACTCGTAGCCGATTAACAGACTTCATATTTTTAAGAATATTAAATGAAATTGACACGTGTTCCTTCGCCGTTAAAAAACGACAATTAACTATTGAACTTTAAAATATCAGAGTTGTATGCCATGGATTTAAATGTTTGCAGTCTAACGATGTGCCGTCTAGCTTACAACAGTTCTGGTATTCTGTAAAGGGATTCCTTATACCTTCGCAATGTATGCAGCGATTATTTAGTTTCAAAACTTCGTATTAAAAAACTATTTACATCGATATAGTATTAGAGATACTTAAATGCAATAAATGCACAGCAGGACTGTTAACTCTAGAAATAACTTCACTCTACAGATCTAGGTAAATAACCTTATGCTGGCTGTAGCTTTGTAAACAGAAGCCCAAGAGCCCGGCTTGTTTCAATAAAATACTCCATCCTGAATATGTAATGTTATAGGTATGATTAATATATATTATTATGATTAAAGAATAAAAAGAGAATCAGGTCTAAATATTCAAAGCATATTTTAATATAATAACTATATACATACATACATATAGTGCTTGTCTTATTTTGAAATCTTAGACACGTTGCTAGTTACGTGCCTAAAAAGTTCAATCACCTTTTATCCATTACCTGATAAATCCATCACCTTCATTAAGGTACTTACTTGGTGTTCATTGGTTGAAGGTTTGTATATTCTGCTACCCTATGGAATAAACTTATGCTAAATATATAAGGAACCTTTATTTATGCGTTCCTTTATGCGTTCCATAACACTTAAGGTCCTTTTACTTAGTGGTCGGCAGAAGATAAGCGGTATCTCTCGAACGGACCCATCTCTGGTAAAACCAGTGTCAACAACCAACTCGACAAACCTACTAACTGCAGAAAAAACAATACAATCTCCTAAGGCTAAAGAGTACTTTTCCACTCAAGACTACTGGTCCAGCTTGAGCAACATCCCAGCTATAAATAGGAATTCCACTTTAGCCTACTCTCAAACATGCTGTGTGATTGCTGCAGTATTGGCATCTCCTTTGATTTGGGTACTTAAACTCCCACACTATTTAACAACATTCGTTAGTTCCTGTAAAGAATCCCGATAGCTTCAAGGAAAAAAGGATTCGACTAAAACTGTTCAGTTATATTTAATGGCCTCACGTTGATCCCGTGGCCCTTTTGCGTATAATCGTGCAGTCCGAGATCAATTCACGAGTCGAGTAGAGTCTAAGATACATTTTAAATTCTCAGCTGTAATGGCATAGAGAATGTGTCTGTTCTCCAAGAGGTCTTGGGATTTAGGTTCTTGGGTCAGGCAAAGTATTATTAGTTTATACTGTCAGGTAAATCTTAGTAACTGCCTAGAGTCTAGAACTATGCTGGGTTAAGTAATTACGTATTTCCCTATAATAGTAGGTATTATTTTAACTTCATTTCTCTTGCAGATGAATACACTTCTGCGAGCCTTTCCGATTAATGCAGGTTTATTTTTTTAAAGACAAGGGTTAGGTCCTGTATCGCTGGGGACTTTACAAACATTCAAACAACGGAGACAAGAAACACCAAACTCGGAACAACCATTTGCGGATCGCACAAATTTTCGTCCCGGATTTGAATCTTCAACACTGAGCGTAGTAGCAACGCGACTATTTAAACCACTACGCTATCTGTGCATTCAATAACGAGATGGGTGTAAAAACCCAGGATTCAACCTCTTCATCTTTATGTGACCTTCTTTTTTTTTCCATCAGCTTTTTGTAATGTCCCACTGCTGGGCAAAAGCCTCTCCCTTGGACTTCCAAATCACTCTCTTGGTGGATATCCCCTGACCTTATGACCCCTATATCTCGGGAGGTCTTTTGACCCACAGGGCCCATATTCAAACTCGACCGAGTTATGACCCCAAGGTGTCTGCAATCCAAGTTACAAGTCAATATTTTCCATTTAAAATATGTGAACCCTATATCTCGGGGGTATTTTGACCCACAGGGCCCATATTCAAACTCGACCGAGGGATGACCCCAAGGTGTCTTCACACCAAGTTACAAGTTAATCGGTCCAGTGATTCCGGAGCTATGCCTGTCACTAACAGACAGACACACAGACCCTCATAGTGTTTTCATTAACCTCTTCGAAGAAGACTCAGAGGTCAATAAAAATCTATACATTTAAATTTAAAAAAGTAACTAATTTCTGGAATAATGTAGGATCCTGCCATAACTTAGTTTTATCCACTAGAGTTGTGAAACCCTTTTAGGTACCTACTTTACCAACGTGGATTTACGTTGGTAAAGTAATAGGGTATCCAAAATCTCTTAAAACTCTTGTCTCTACACAAGCTTATTATATATTTGTAACTAAAAATACTAGTAGGTAATTAATACTAGTACTCTAGCTGTAGGATAAATATGTATTCTGTTCTAAAGCCTAAGTCTTAGATTGCGATTATTATGTAGATTAGCTACATATAATTATATTATACACACTATTTTAAACGCGTAATAACCTCTACAAGTAAATTAAATGAAGCTTTATTACCGAACTGTCAAGGTAATTAATTCTTCCTTCGATAGATGGCGCTTTACTAAAATGTACAAAATATAAAAATGGCATCGCGATGTGGATAACACATATATACTCCATTTGGTTAGGTATTTAACTAAAAGTAAACAATCTTGATGTGCCTTTTTTATATTTTCATCTAAATCAGTTTAAAAATAAAATGCTGCTAAAGATCAATGTAAATACAACAATAACGATTAGGTACCTACTAAATCAATTGAACCGTTAGTTTAAGCCGGAGTTTATTTGTTTAATATGCGTTATTGTGATTGCCATTTTTAATATTAATAATATAGTACCTACCTACTATTTTTTGACCGCCACGGTCGGGTATAGCCGACAAACGAAAACTTGCCCACCAGGCCACCGTCGGCATGAGCCGACAAATAATAACATGTTTTAAGAACAAAATTAAGATTTTTGTGTTTCTTTTACCATTTATTCAAAACTTCATTAATCATCGCCTAGCGTAGAAAGCACGGTGCTACTGTTATGCTGTGGCGGTTAAAGGCTGGTAGGTATCCAACGCCAAACACATGGATTCTACTCTTTGGTTAATACATGCATTCATTGACTCATGCCAGTATATCTCCAAAGGGTTTGGCAGATATGTAACATGCACATTTCGCCAGCCATCTTTAAGATCGGTACATTGTCAGACTGCCTGTCGCTATCGACTGTATGTTAACAGAAAACCCAAATACACTATGTCTGAAACGTAAATCGAACCTGGGACCTCAAAATCACATATAACACCACGTGGCAGTAGTCTAGTAGTTAAGGTATTTGACATGCGATCTCGAGTTCGTGGGTTCGAATCCAATCAATTATAATTATGTCCTCCAGACCGTATTTCGGTCACGGTGGCCAATATTAACAGACTGGCCATCTGCGCAGGAGATATTATAGTGCATATGTGTGTACGCAAACACAAGTGCACTCTCTGTTCCCATACACTCATGATCCGATGGGACGGTACTCCGATACGACCGAAAAGAGATATGACGCAGGACCAACGGCTTTACGTGCCTTCCAAGACACGGGGATGTCTAACACCGCCAACTTCCTAACTCCGGGCTGCCATTGAGATTTGTTAACAGAAAAACCCAATAACTCGTTGTTGGCCCGACCCGGGATTGGAACCCGAGACTCATGCACAGCGGTCACGTTGACTACCGCTGCGCCACGGAGGCCCAATTACACTAGACATAAACCCAGTCACAAGCATTTAACTTAGCTGGAGAGGATACCAGGAGTACTAGTAATTCGTAATCCCTAAGCATTTTTCCTGTTTAAAAAGACAACTCCTGCAAATAGAATAAATTCTGTATTAACAGCTTGACAAACATACAAACAATAAACAAAAAGACACTCAGAGTCATTATAACTATTTGTGGATTGCAATATTTTTACCTGATGTGGGATTCCAACCCACAACTCTTAAAAGCTCGCAAGTGCAAAGTAATGCCATTAGAAAACCTACCATGTTGGTCCTGCCAATTTTCTAATTAAAAGCAAAATAAAAAGACATATATACATAGATTCACGCCTGTTTCCCAGATGGGTAGGCAGAAACTACGGATTTCCATTTGTTACGATCCTGACAAACTCTCTGGCTTCATTCACTTTCATAACATGCCTCATACACGCTCGCTGGTTTAAGGTGCTCTTAAACTGGCATCAATAAAAAACAATACCTAAATTTATACTACTTTAATAATTCAACAATCTACATTAAGCTTTGTACACATCAGTGTGTTTATAATTAATCTTCTTGTCAATGCCAAGCAGTTGACGGATGATGAAATCAGGCAGACGCTTGTTTCTCCAGCGAGTGGGCAACGGTGTGTGGTTAGCCTTCTGTATCTTCGCGGCAACATACTGCTCCGCTTGAAACTCATTAGCTTTTTTGATCATGCCTAGCAGAGACTTCTGGAAGACTTTCTCTTTAGCTTGACGGCGATGCTGCTTAACCTGGAAAATTATTATAATGTAATATTAGTATAGTTGGTACTTAACATACATACATACATGGAGTCACTGGTACATAATATTTATATATACCTCAATAGGCAACTTTCACCAGTTATGATTTTACAATAAGGAGCACACTAAGCTATTTATTAACACATTGCCTGACTCAGTTGCTGAGATGTTATATTTGTTAAACAAACCAGAACTACCAAATATATTCCTTAATGGGTAGAGTTGTATAACACCCACACTTTACCATCTATGATTTTATTTTAAGAAGCAAATCTATTGCCGTCATCCAAACACATTTCCAGATTATGCTACTGAGAAGTCTAATTTCACATAATCCTTTGTCTTCATCATAGCGGTAATCTGACTCTAATGGATGACACAATGTTTTAAGTAGTAACCCCATTTTTGTACCGCAGTGAGTTTTGTGAATTAGATTCCTACACAGTTGCATTATTATTATTATTATTATAGCTTTATTCTCCACTTAACCATTCTTACAAATATACATCTGATTATAATCATTTTCTTTTCATTTCTTTGTTATATGGGTAAAAGCCTCCTCCATTCTTTTTCACCTTTCCCTGTCTTTCGCTATATACATCCAACTTTTTCTGGCTATGTTTATTATGTCATCTGCCCATCTTTTCTTCTGTCTTCCTACATTTCTTTTGCCTTATGGGCTCTGCCATTTAGTTGTTTGGTAAGTTCATCTCTTATCGTTGTACCTTGACAAGTGCCCTGCCCAGTTCCACTTTTGGTTTAAACTAAAATTAAGAGTGTCAGTTAATTTAGTTTTCATGCGAATGTCTACGTTTCTGGATTTTTGTTATTTCTCAGTTTTAGTATACTTCGTTTCATTGCATGTTGACAAGATGAAATTTTGTTTTTTACTCTTTTAGTGAAGACCTATGTCTGGCTAGTATAGGTTAGGCTTGGAAGAATGCAAGAATCCATTATAGTCTTTTTTATATTAGGGCTATAGTTCCCTTTTAAAATTTCTTTTTGGGCACAGTATTTCTTCCAAGTTGTACTTATTCATCTGTCTATTTCGTTTTCGTTGCTATTTGCATCGAAAGACACCGATTTACCTAAGTAAACATATTCATTAATGTATTCTATCACATTTTCTTCTACTTTGATTGTTTTCTTTTGACTGTTTGACAATATTTTAGCTTTGGATGCGTTTATGTGTAAGGCAATTATTTTAATTTCAGAGTTTAATCTTGTAGCATAGCTTCTAAATCTGTCGCAAATTCACTAAATAGAACAATGTCATCTGCAAACCTTAGACGTGTTCATTTATTATTAAATATCCATATGGCTTTGATTTCCCAACTAATGTTTTTGAAATGTTTTCAAGTACAGCTATGAATAGTTTTGGAGACAGCAGGTCCCCCTGCCGCACCCCTCTAACAATTGCGAACTCCTTCCCTTGTCTTTCCAGTTTACCCTACTTACGCTTTTAGAGGAGATGTTTTTTTATGAGATTTACATGTTTTGTGTACCTCATTATTTCTTAGTGCAGTCCATATAGATGGGTGAACTATGCTGTCGAATGCATTCGAATAGTTCACAAAAGCTATGTAAAGTTGTTTTATTAAATTCATTAAATTTCTCTATTATTTGTTCTATTGTATGAATGTGGTCTATTGTGGAGTAGTGCGGCCAGAATCCCGCTTATTCTATTGGCTGATTCTTATCAATATCTGGAGCTATTCTTCTTAGGATGATTGATTAAAAGAGTTTTATATTGTTGATAGTAGGCTGACACAGTTCCATACAGGACATACAATTGTTTGATTTCAAATTGTTACTTCATCAGTGATTGTTCTTTGTGATTGGTAATAAAATTATTTGTATTGAAGTTAAAATTTCAAAGAAACATTCAAATATCTGAGAACTGTAAGTTTAACATGCTAAATATTTGTATTTTATTCAATTTTATTTTAAACATCGTACCTCATACATACTCTCGTATTGTACTTCATACCTCCTACTTTATTAAGAGAAAACCACATCTAATGTACAATAATTAAGACTTTTGCAAACAGCATTGGAAATACTACTATACTATATACTACATATAACCAAAACAAGACTGACAAAATGTGAACATAGGTACATCAAAATCAAAATTAATTTATTTACTTACAGCACAAAGTAGCTCTAACAAAACTAAACCGTGAGTTAAAATTTATAGCATTCACTTTACTCTTTTTAGGAATGGCAGAGGTGTTATTTTAAGCATGTGTAATAATAACTTATTATAAACAACAAATCTTTACATCTCTGGGATTTAACACAACACAACCATGTTATTATGCTTTAAAAAAATCTCTCGCACTAGTAATAAATCCAGTAGAGTGGCAAAAACACACAGTCTTTGTAGAACTATAAGTGGGCCACAATTATTATTGTCCATGTGGGCATTCACTTGGCATAATGGCAATGGTGAGGTGACCACTTAATCAACTATTCTATCCATGCAGGCAAAACTCCTGATTGTTCCGAGTTAAGATTGATTTCTGTACTATACAGAAATTGTGCCATGATACATACCCGAGCCCAGCGGTGCCTCATCCTCTTCCAAAGCTTCCTTCTCTGATGTTTCTTCATCTTCTTCCGCCTAATTACAATAAGTCTCGTCGCCTGAATCTCCTCTCGCTCTATCGCCGGTAGACCTATCTCCTCTTTCCTCCATTCTTTATCCAGCAACGGCAGGATAGACCGTGGGTTGGCTATAGGTATATAAGGTATAGGATCTTGCTTTATCCCATTTCCTAACGGCTGCCAAGCCGGTTTATCAGCTATCTCTATACCCACACTCCTTGGCGAAAAGGATAGTACGTTTGTGTTAGTATCCAGGTCATTTTTAAGTCTAAACACATTAGCAGACTTTGGCTGACATTCCGATACAGTTTTTAAAGCTGTTTTGATGTTTAGCATGCGAAATTCTGAAATGATTACGAATAATTGTTATTAAATAAATCTAGAATATGACATAACCTCAAAATGAACGATACGTACGTTTTATTGTCTTATGAAAAGAACTCATCATTTTGATGCTTCTATTACTTATAGAAATATTACATAATTAGTTATACAGCATAATAATATAGTTTCGTCATAAAAGTAATACTTTTTAGGTTGACAATAGTGACGTTCTGGAAACAGGGTTGCAAATCGTTAATTCTGTTAGCAAATCTACCACAACGAATACAAGACTTTTGAGAAAATATCGTGCGCATTGCCAGGAAATCATTGTATAAGTTTTATGAGACTGAAACAGTAATGGCTTCCAAAATTAGCAACTTATTCAATTGTAGTAGGTAAGCAGCAAACAGGTACCTAATTAAATTTTGAATGTCATTGACACATTTTTGATTGATTCTTTATTAAACCAAATTAGAATCAAGCTACCCAGATTCTCAAACATTGTGCATCCATTTACTTAAAAAGTAGAAGGCGATAAGCATTTTCTTTAATTGGGTATTAATCAACCTCATTGATTCCTTAGACCAAGTTTGGTCAACAAGTCTATTAAAGTGTTAATTTATTCTGTTAGGAAATATATACAGATATGATTATTTAATCATAAAAGATAGAATCATAAAAGGTAATTATTAATAAGAAGGTTTATATGTACTCAACAGATTATAATAATACTTAATTCCTAATATCCCTATAATATTATACCTAATTATTATAATTAATTAGGTATGATATTATAATCAAATAATTTAACTATATAATAACCTAAAATTAAAATGTTTGAGACATTTACAGTATCATTTATTTTTAATAACAAGTACATTATTGCACTCTTATAAGTACTTCAATCAAAATTAACAATAAATAAATGTAGATATGGCATTCTTAGAGGCTGTTATTTTACCAACGAACAAGCTCCTTTTCGTGAGGGACACAAGTGACATCTCCAACGACTGCCACCGCCATATCACTTTCTGGAAAGATGAAATATTATACTTTTTAGCTGGCCTGGTTGCAAACTAGTACATATAAAGGCTCGATAGTATGTAATAAGTCGAGCTAACTCACGGATGATGCTGACCTTTGATTAGGGAGTCGCTGTGCTACCAGCTCTAGGGATAAAAGTCACTGGCTGCTCTCTCTCAGTAGAGCGCCGTTCAAAACGGCGGCAGCCATACTCACCGCAAGGAATAGAACACCAAGTTGTTTAGATGCGATGTTGTAAAAGATTGTGGCACTTTATCATCGTACTCGTTTAGTGAAGTGCTTCTCCCTTTTTTAAGGAGCCTAAAATACGTACACTTTGTCTTTCTAAGTTTGTTGGATGTAGAGCGGACATCAAACATCAACAAACTTAGAAAGACAAAGTTAATCATCGGAAAAAATATCTGTCTCCGGCTGTCGCTAATAAGCTTCTCCGGTTTAAAGTCTGCAGTCAGTCATTACACCTAATATTAAAGAACACACAAGCAATAAATTTAGAATTAGTATTCACTTACTTTTGCCTGACAAGTTTTGTGCCGTGGCGGATATTTCATCTAGATTGATGCTGTCTATCATGGCCATAGCTTCTGCAGTGCTGTCAATCTGAGTACCATTAGCTAGTTGGAGAGCTAAACCTTCTGTTAATTTCACGCAGTCTTCATCGTTAAGCGCTAAGCTTAGTTCTGTAAGGAAACAAATTGGTCAACCATCCACTAAAATCTATATTTTGATATGAAAAGACTTCAACTCCCAACATCCGCACGAAAAATTATTCCTGAGTCGCGGGGGACTTTACAAACATTCAAGGAACATCCAGACTCGGGACAACCATTTATGGATCCCTCAATGTTTTCCCGTGTGGGATTTGAACCCACACGAGTATCACTTAACCTCTCGACCAATCCAGTTATCGAAAATACAAAAAGCTAATCAAATAAAAGAAGACTATCAAAACAAAATTTATATTTTATTTATTCCGGTTAAGCTTGGATACCAGGGTCCTAGCGTTGGTTGAGAGGTTAAACAACTACGCACTCTGTGCAGTAAATTTATTATTATTTTCATACTTAGATTTTTATAGGTAATCTGCCAAACCGGCCTTACCAGATTATATGTAGGCGCAGGCCTGCCTCCTTAGTTTCCTGATAGAAAATTCTCAGTAGGAGCATGAAATCAGGAAAATGCCATAAAGTATAAAAGTATAAAATTTCCCTGTGAGCAAAATATAGGTGTTATACGCACTGCCTACAGCCTGGATATAATACAGGCGTAAGCTATCTCTATGAATGATGTTGTAAAATATGGTAGAGTATCACTTACTTAGCCTCTGCTTGCCAATTTGGAATTGGGTATAGTTGAGATCGCAGACGCGGGCCAAAAACTCTGTGACTGTCATCGCCACGTTAAAAGACGAGCACGCACGAGTCTTCGCAATAATGCCTAAAAAAAATGCCAATATATTTTATTATATGGGGTATTTAAAATTATATACCTTCTATTCAAATAAATAAAAATATATATTGGTTGTTTACATAATTTCTCAAGTGGGTCTTTAATATGACAGTGTTCTTCACGCTTGTAGCGCAATTAATATTTTTGAAGAGTCGACAATGTGGGTGATACTCTTGATGTTGCCAGCGTTTATAAAATACATTTTATAATCTAAAGTGCTAATCGTCAACGGTATATTTGATCGTAATAGGTACTATGACGAACTATGTCATCAAGATATTATATGCTTGCTTGTTACCTATATGTTATAGGTATGAAATAAAATATGTAAACGTTTATACAGCAAGCGACATAAGTCAATAGAATGAAAAGATACTGTTTTTTATCATACACAATAATGGCTACTTTTCGTCTTTTACTACTGTATAAGTTAAATTTTACTTATTTAAGAATAATTATTATTTAAGTAAATTTCATTCATAAAATTTGTTCAATGTTTAGCTACCGATGTCGCTTACTGTACGTACGTATATACGAGTTTTTCTGACATCCTACCGAAAACACCCGTATCCGAATACGATACATTGAAAGCTCTGTAATTAGTATACACGTCTTCCCCGGACATGAGCCCCAGAGGCGTCTGAGCCACGCGGTCCATGGAATGCTGACCCATCTGTAGATTGCCTGTGCCACAAGCAGCTGCTATAATAGAGTGTATCAGTAGACACCTGGAAAATCCAAGATGAAGATATTTTAAATCTATACTAATATTATAAAGTTTGTTTGTTTGTTTGGTTGAACGCGCTAATCTCAGGCACTACTGGTTGGTTAATCGAAAAATTCTTTTAGTATTGGATAGTTTATTTATCGAGGAAAACTATAGACTATATAAACATCACGCTACGACCCACGGGGACAGCGTAATAAGTATAAACGCGGGTGAAACCGCGGGCACATCTAGTCAAATATAAGCTACCATGGCCGGTTTCAAAAAGTTGAAAGATCTGGTCATGAGGTGGCCTTCAATAATATTCGAATCAGACGAAAAATAATGCTGCTGAGTAATGTCAATAATAATATTTTCTCCTCTTAGAAGGTAACGGGCCTTTTTGCCTAAAGCACCTGTTGCTTTACCCTTAACCCAAATAAGAGTAAAATAAATGCAAATTATCTGTATTCGTGCAAGTTGTAAAAGGACAGTGAGAGATAATGTTTGGTTAGGTTAGTAATTTAGTATTTATTTTATGAACAGTTTATTTCGGCATCTACTTCTGGGCTATCATATGGCACCACCCAACTCTTCATCTACAAAGATTATTAAGAAGCAGTGAATACACCTACCGAAGGTTGGTTGTCCCACAGCCTGGCACCACAACGGCTATCCAGGTGGCACTGTTAGGTCCTAAATCGTGAACCTCGTAACCTCGCCGCGGGAAGTAATACATTTCAGTTCTCGGCTCAGGCATCTCCTATAAGAAAATTTACAGTTTAATCTTTTTGTAAACTTAGGACGTGATGTTAAATGAAAAGTCACATCGTTATTATTTTTTCTCGTTTTGTTTTTCGTTTTATTTACATGTCCATGTGCACTCTAAAAATATTAATCTTGGTTTTAAATGGGTAGTATTTAACTGTTCCTCAATTTTTTGCCTTTGTTCCACCAAAAATATTAATTGCACACCAAAATATGCTTACTAAAATATTTTAAGAGATCAAACTAAGTCGACAGAGACCCGCTCCGCGGGGTTCCTATTTTTGGGTAGGTTAAGAAGGAACCTAACATAACCTAACCCTTTCGAGACAGAATGCAGTGATTTGAGGCGTATAGGTGCTCGTTATGATATATTTTAGTAAGCATATTTTTCTGTGCAATTAGTATTTTTGGTGGTCATTATATTTAATCTCATTTTAAACATTGTTTCTCAGTAAGTGAATTTTGTATAGGCACAATTTTTTATGAGAAATAAAGTTGTTTTTAAACCTAGTATAATATGCTGTTGAAATTTTGATGCCGGATCTGTTACACCTTTGTGTAGTTGAGGAATACGCTAGTTTTTGTCACGGCTTTACGTGCGTGATTCGACATGAATACTCGGATCAAAAGTAAATAATTCCTATGTGTTAAACGGGGCCATGATTCAAATTTTATTCAAATCTGTTGAACATGTACACGCGTGATTGATATTTATAATATTAGTAAGGAGTAAAACTAATATGTGAACAAATATGTGACTAAGTGCTAGAGTTAGAGCACTTATACAAAAGCTACATCATAGACTATGCCTGTTAATTTTCTTATTGTTAGATTGTTGGTTCTTTTTTTACACGCTTTTATTAGCTTGGTATGTATGTATCTATGTGTCTATGTATCTATGAATCTTATAACGGAATCTTTGAACGTGTTTTTCACCTCTTTCAAACCGACGGATTGATTTGAAACTGCACACTTATCGAGGACCGATGACAATACAATAATTTAGGAAAAATATAAAAATAAAATAAAAATAAATAATAGTTTAAAAAACTAAAAAACACGCTTTATTAAAAAAAACAAACAAAAAAGTAGAAAATAATTTAATAATTTTGATGTAAAAAAGCGTGGCGTGCTTTCTATGATATTTTGATAACCCCACGCTTTTTACATTTAAATTATTAAATTATTTTCTACTTTTCTACTTTTTTACTTTTAAACTATTATTTATTTTTTTAGTTATATTACATGAGGTCCTACAACCTCATGTAATGTAACTAAGAAAAAGAGAAATTCCATGCATGTATATTGTATACATATAAAAGGTAAAGTTAAAAAGTTTAATAAAAGTTAATGATAACTCGTAGAGTTGTGACTATGTTGTTATGGCGAATTTCATTCTCGTTTTGTGGACCTACGACAAGACGAAACGTAGATAGGTATTATACTTTACATATTCGCCGTACGTCACATCGGATATTCCTGGCCGCCAATGTAATACTATCTATTAACAATAAAATAATGGCGTTTATGCGGTGGCGGCATAATCTTCACGTGCCCTAAGCATTCAAACTATTCCAAGGTAAAGTGAAGAAATGCCACTCACTCGTCTACTTTCAATCATTTCAGCTAACTTCATGGTCTCTCCAAATGGGACACCCACGCTAGCGACGCAACAATGATCGGTCTTAAAGTTTTTCTGAACAAACTCAGCGAGGGTCTTCCCCGTCATGAGTTCTATCCTCTCGTACTCGCAGAACATCGAGTTGCCCAGCGGGCCACCCCAGCAGGCTCGCTGGACCAAGTCAATTGCGCGCTGTTCAGGATGTATGCGATGTAGATCGTCCCAGATTAGCGATTTGAGCTCTTTGATCTCCCAATCTTTGTACAAACCTCTAGGATGAAAAAATATTAACAAAATTAATTTATTTTATAGAATCAAAGTTTAGTCATAGTCAATGTCAAAAATCATTTATTCACTTAGGCCACAAAGTAACACTTATGAACTTCAAAGGGGGTTAGTGAGTTTATTACATTTACTGAATTAACATTTATGTTAGTTGCAAGGTTCAGTCAAAAGGTTGAGCCTATGAAAAGATACCTGCTAAAAACTCAATGCTACTCTTTTAAACCGCCATCAAATTATAATTTCAATATTTTACAACTCATTTATATATTATTAATTATGTAAGGAGCATTTCAGGTTTGAAATAATATTTATCAGTAGTCATTTCTAATAGACAGTAGTATGGCATGAGGACGCATACACTTACACTTCACTTTGTGACATATGAAAATGTAGTTCGTGACTAAATGCAGTTTAAACAAAATTTACCTACGTTAATACTTACGTTTGTTTAAAACAAAAGATAGATATAATTATCGCCTGCTCCGTGGCTCGAAGAGCACGTTAAGCCGTCGGTCCCGGCTGCCATGAACATCTATGGCAGTCGTTATTGCGAAAGTCAGTACCCTCTAATATCCTGACACTGGTCTAGCCTTAGGGGTATCGTTAGCCTTCGGATTGCGAAGGTCAGGTGGCAGCCGCTCCGTGTAAAAACTGATAACCAGTCAAATCCGGTTAGACTAGAAAAGCCGACCCCAAGTGACTTGGAAATAATAAAGGCTAAGAGAGAAGAAGTTTAAAACAAAAGAAATATACTTTAACATCACAAAATAAACACGAAGTACCTTCATATAACTAAATTGACTTATATGTATAATACTTAGATAGGTACATTGATTTAATCCTGTATGAAACAAGCAAATAGTTCCATGAGTTTTTATCATTTAATTAATCATTGACTGAATAATAGGCCTTCCGGATAAGCTGACCTTTATCAGCACTTTAAAATTTGAGTAAAGGTAAATTTATATCAATTGGTAGTTTAATAAAAAAGCGTATACTGAGTCCCGCAAATGAATTGTGAATTTTATGTAAACGATGATACGGACCTACTAACTTACCTATGCCTATTTCTAGTATTTAAGTTATGAATATCACTATTCTTATTATATAAGTGAATATTATGTTTTATGAACATAATATTCGTAAATATATACGTTGCGACGCAACGGTAAGTATACCAATTTCTTTAAAACGCTCTTTCAGGGAAATTCGTGTGCCTAAATTATACCTAAATGCTACGTACTGCACGCTTTTGAAGAATGAAAATTGTTTCAATTCAACTAGATAGAACTAGACAATAGAACTATCAAGTTATATAACAGACGGCCCTGTCTGACACTCAGTGCAAACATCAAATTTATGTATTACTTAGCTGCTGTGCGTCGCGTTTAGTCTAGTATGATCGTGTTTGGGTTTCTACTTTTCGTCAGTCAAGTAATAAAACAAGTGAGAATCGGCAATGAATTGCCGTAAATCTTAAGAGTTTGAAAAAATGGTTCAAGTAATATGCAAAGGTCACGTGATACCACGTAACCTTGAGTTCAGAGGTCAAAGGTCATCGTTTTTTCGGGGTATATCGACTATGCTGAGTCGAATGACGGCGAGTCTAGAGCTATTACAGTTCTTGAGTTGAAAGTTGTATAACAGACAGACGGACGGACGGACAAAGCTGTTGTATAAGTTTTTCGAACTCTAAAAAGCACAAGCTTATTTCAAAATAGAGTATTTTGACTGTAAAGATGGCGCGACGAGCTAGAGATTTAAATGTTTTGATTTCTAACTCGGCATTTATTTGTTAAGTCTATAAATAAGCCTGTTTAGAGTCAGGCTTTGTGTTCCTATTTGAATATTTGTAAAATTGCTCGCAAAACAGGGCTCGAACAAAAGAGCGAAATATTGACTTGTCATCGACAGCTTCTCTTTCCTTCACATTTCTCTACGTTCCTATTTGAGGAGGCTCCAAATTTATTCTCGGCCAGAAGGGACGGAGGCGAAAAGACGAAATAGAGACACTTTTGTCTCGTCTGTCTTTCCTTTCTCTTTGTTTCGTCTCCAGCGTTTAACTAATAAATACTATTTACCTGACAGCTGTATCCAACAAATACGGCTTCAGCTCTGCGAATGTGTGGATTGGACATCGGAGGGTGAATGCGATTGACTGTCTGTCGTTGGTACACGTGAGGGCGGCTCCATACTGCGACAGCACGCGACTCTTCGTGAAGTTGGAGTAGCCACAACCAGACGCGCTGGAGGCGGCACGGAGGAAATGGCTCGCACCTATCTCATCGTCAGTTTCATAACGGGAACCAGCCTGGAGGGGAAGTTAGACACTTGGGTATAATTAAGGGAACTTATCCTACCAGCTTGCACATCATTGGATCCAGGCTCAGTCTTGTCAACTAAATAAAAGCCACTAGAAATTCAAGTAGGTATTTCATAGGTTTCATTCGTCTTATTAGTAAAAGAAAATAAAGAAAAGGTGGGTACTTATTACTTTTATAATATTATATAGGAGATATTAGGACTACGGACGTGAACATGACACTTTGTTCGACACAGGTATTAAACCTCAGCCCTCACGATTCATTATAAGCGTACGGGATCAACAAGGCATGAGATACTTGCAAATAAAATCATAAATAAAAGTACTTAAAACAGTGCTCTATATAGACATACTAACAACCTAACAACAACTATAACATTAATCTAGATAAATAGGTATATATTTTTGGGGTCCGACCGTTAAGGTCCCATTCCGGTACGCCCTCGACCGGTACGCACCCACAGTGAAAAATTTGTTATTCCGCTACGCCCCCGGCCGAGACGCTCTCATCGTAAAACAACCGGAGAAGACACTTGAGCAAATACTATTGAATTGAAAACAAGAGTTTTTGAATATATTTTGTCATGTGTGTATACTATCATGTTTTATCGTTAGAATTATTAAGATTAATATTTAAGTATACACTAAAATATGTTTAAAAATGCAAACTAAATTACATTTAAATATGTTGGTTTCCAAGTTAGCAACCTTTCAAAAACAAACCCTTGAAAGGATTGCTTGCCCAATGTGAAGATTTCAAATTTAAAAAAACTTGCTTTTTTCATAGTATTTGCTCAAGTGTGTGTGGTGGTGTGTGTGTAGTATGTGTGTGTAGTGGAATAACAAATTTTTCACTGTGGGTGCGTCCCGGCCGGAGGCGTACTGGAATGGGACCCTAACGGCTGGACCCTATTTTTGATTGTCAATTGTTGTGTCTGCCTACTGGTTAAAAACTTCTTCCTTTGATGTCTAATACCTGTTATCACTCGTGACATACCTAGAACATTTTTTTTAAACTATTTCTATAAAAATGTGTAAGTAATCACAAACCGAAACGTTTTTGATTACACAATTTTATAGGTATTTATTTTTATTAATATATTAATATTACTAAATTATATTATATTAAAAAATTAAAGGTAATAAAAAATGCATTGGAAAATACGGTAGTAGAGGAAAGAAGAACAGTTCGCTCTTTACAATCACCAATAGTTTACAATATTTTAAACAATATTCTTATTGCACTCAACCAATAGCTGCGAGTTTACCTTTCCAAGTCTTTTTTTCTTCTTTCTTTTTCGTGTGGTTAGTGGCTAACCTGTTGTCAAGAGTTGTTCAAGCCGCCCGTAAGCCTCTGACATGGCTTAACGACTGCTATCAATTTCACAACAACCGGGACCGACTTTTTACGTGCACGGAGACGCTCAGATGAAATACCACAAAGCGGTCACCCATCTATAGACTGACCGCACCCAACGTTGCTTAACCTCGCTAATCGATTACCGATCAGTGAGTGCAACTGGCTATGAGCGCCTTTCCAAGTGAATAAGCGGTATTGAAACTACGTTGGCCATACAACTATAGCTAAATAAAATTGCCTGTGCTAACCTGGTACATAATAGTGCAAGACCCTAACTGTGCTCCAAGCGGCTTGGCAGCAGCCACTTTAATCCCGTTTATCAATCCAGTGCGTTGAACTTCCACGGGCCCATATTCCGGCTTCGGCCAACATTGGGACCTAAGACCATGGTCCAACGACAATTGGCGCAGTGGAATTCTTGTAAATTTATACATATTTATTAGACTCAAAAGCTATGATTAGAAAAGCTTTCCACGGCGCTCCTAAACCGCCAGATGTAAGCATAAATTATTATTTTATATAACAACACTGTTACTATGGCAATATAGATACGTTTATTTGAATTTGGAAGACGATAAATGTCTTTATTATTTTTGGTGATGAGTTCTTGTTCTTTGCGATCTTAATACGAGCCGATAAAATTCTATGCAAGCGATAAGATTATAAGAAACAGAAACGACCTAATTAGGTCGCTTTTCTGTTGTACTCAAACCAAAATTGGTTCAACAATTTTTTTTGCAAAACTTTCAGCGCTATTCTCGGAATGTCTCTTGCTCTTTTGTTATCGTACACACGGCTACACATCAAGTTAAACACTCTATATACGCATAACTACGCTACATACAAAATAGAGAATTTTCGGCAAGGGACAGTGCATAGTGGTGTCGATGTAATGGTAAGGATAGAGCGTAACAAAAACATAACGCACTCTTTTGCACGATTCGCAGCGTTCAACTTCTAATAGTTCAAAGTCCAAACAGTCTAGGTTGATGTGTCGCTGTGTGTACATTACTTATTTATCAAATTTTCAACATGAGTGCAGTTAACATACATGGACAATAACTCCGTCAGGCTCTCGTCACCGCTGCTGTTCTGCCTCAGCTTGAACCTCACGGCTTGGTACGCGACGTTGGTAAGAGGCCAGATGGTATGTCATTATTGCCATGGAAAATGGGTTGGCCTTTGGTGTGGGATGCAACTTAATTTCGTTGTCTTATTTTTCTTTGGTTTATATTGGCTTATGTTTAACTTATCACCAGATATAGTAATATATAACAGTCAAAAATAGTAAATGATCACCAAAATTAAAACTGCATTATATTTAAAGAGATTAAAATAAGTCGACGGAGCCTCGCATTGCGGGGCTCCTATTTTTCGGTGGATTTAAGAAGGAACCTAACATAACCTAACCCTTCCGAGACAGAATGCAGTTATTTGAGGCGTATAGGTGCTCGTTATGATATATTTTAGTAAGCATATTTTGCTGCACAATAGTATTTTTGGTGGTCATTATATTTAATCCCGTTTATATTTCTTGTAAATAATTTGTGTATATATTATGTTAATTGTGTATTTATTTTTAATTAAAAACAATATGCATAATTCAGTTATTAATAACAAAAATGTATGGGTCAGATTTTTGACATCCATTACTATGAAATTGTTATATCTTGTGTATAAAATCATTGGTGACAGGCTTTTTTCCAGACATGTATTCCGTCGTGGTACCAATAATTTACTGTACAAACTGGTCAGCTCGCCAACCGTACCAAGTACTTATTACCTTCTTACACGTAACCAGCGCGCAGCGCCGCAGCGTAAGATTAGTGACATTTTGCTCGGTGAGTAAGACTGCTGGATGCTCACATATGTAGAAGAATACATAGAAAGAAACAATAATGGCTAAGACAGAGACACAATAAAACAAACAAAACAAAAATTATAAGTTCAAATGGCTTATCAAAGTTATCGAGGCGCTCATAGCCAGTTGCACTCACTGATCGGTAAACGACTGGCAAGGTTAAGCATCGTTGGGTGCGGTCAGTCTATAGATGGGTGTATGCTTAGTGGTATTTCATCTGAGCGTCTCCGTGCTTCGGAGGGCACGTAAAAAGTTGGTCCCGGATGTTGCCAAATTGACAGCAGTCGTTAAGGCTGCGCCGAACGTAAGACAGATAATGACAGAGCTCGTGCGGTGCATATTCAAATCGGCGTGCGGCCGCCATAGTAAAATTGTATGGAGGATTTAAAGTGCTTTTTTGATAAATATGTATATTTAAGTTATTGGTGACTATTTATGTTTTGTTTAAGCTGTAAAATAGGATAGATTTCTACTGTTATAATTTAAAATTTTGACGACCTCGATGGCGTAGTGGTTAGTGTAACCGACTGCCACGCCTGAGGTCGCGAGTTCGATGCCCGCACAAGTCAAACATTTGTGTGCATGAACATGGATGTTTGTCTGAGAGTTCTCCATAATTTTCTGGAAGATATGTGAAGTCTAATAACCCGTACTGGGCCAGAGTGGTGGACTATGGCCTAACCCTTTTTACACTGAGAAGAGACCCGTGCCCAGCCGTGAGACAGTTTAATACAGGGCTGATATTATTGTAGTAAAAAAGCTAACAGATTTCTTACCACCACTACATTGCATACGCGAAAATGAGCCAAATCTATTTCTAATTTATTCTCGCGCACGCAATCACAATGTTTCAAGAGATGATGATAAGGTTCCTGATCCAAAACGTCACGTGGCGGCATGAAATAGTTTTAATTAAACAGCAGTAAAAATATATTTTTATCTAATCTAACTGTACTAATATTTATCTTCAAGTGCTCACGTTGCTATGTGCCTGTATTCTAGCCTGTCATCGACGTCGACTTATTTTAATCTCTATAAATATAATGTGGTTTTAATTTTGGTGATCATTTACCATTTTTGACTGTCATGTTTCCCCGAAGGAGAGACAAATTTGTGGTACAGCCAAAAATAATCTTATTGCCATAAACTTTTGTTACACACAGCAGCTGATACAAGAGTAGTAAAGCCTCGCTGATTTCAGCATAAATGGGCCGGCTCGACAGGGGAAGGACTACCCTCTCACAGAATATCGACGTGAAATAGCTGTATTCCTACTGTTGTGTTTCGTTCGGTGAGTGAGAGTAGAGAGGCCCAATCAAACTTTTTTCCTCTTCTTCGAAATAAACTGATGGATTATAGCCGGGGTTAATCGATCAACGTCGATCGATGCCATCGACCGGCAATCGATCTATTGGTTAGTCGAACGGTATCCGTCGATCAATTAAAGCTACCAGACCAGTCAGTCAACTTCGATCGACGTTGACCGATGCCGTCGATCTACGATCGATCGATTGGACTGGTAACACACTAAAGTCTTGCTTACGTAAACAAAAAGTCTTAATATTTGGGCCCCAGTAACGAGGCGTCCACTTAAACCTCTACAACCATCTGTGCAGTCTCAGACACTTCCAACAGCTAATAGATAACTTAGTTATCTTCTTATATAAAGTGACATCAGAGATGTAAATATATACTATAATATTATGTTGATAATGTTTTGGGTAAGCCCTTTATTAGTATAGGTAGTTTATGGCTCAGATAACGAAGAAGGTTGCGTTCAAAACAAAGCCATGTCGAGGTTACAGGGTGTGTTTATGATTCACGCTGACGAAATTAAAAAGTAAGTAAATAGAAAGACTATGGATGTTCTACTATTACAATATCGTAAGCGTTTAGCTGGCTACCAATCATGAGGTTGTAGGTTTGATTCGGGAATATTATTGGCTTATCTTGGGAAAAGTAGCCTGGAGTTAAAAAAGGTGTCTGATAGATGGGAATAGCTTTTCCTCTATTGGATCATTAATATAACCGGCGAAATGAGGATGTAGTACATCTCTTACTCCTTCGGGAATACCAGCGTGAGTTGATGTTGTGTTATGAATATTTTTTTGTAGGTATGTCATGGCGCCATTGATCCTTGGTATGTGTCAAGAATATACCGTACAAGTATTGCCGCTGGACATTAGAGTTTGGGCTGTATACCACGAAGAAATATATTTACTAATATTATTAACTAGCTGACATTAGCGCATCTTCGTCTGCTTCACATAAGAGAATTTTCCCCGTTTTTGCAACACTTTTCATTGATACGCCGATCCTATTGGTTGTAGCGTGATGTTATGTAGCCTATAGCCTTCCTCTATAAATGGGCTAACCAACACTAAAGGAATTTTTCAATTCGAACCAGTAGTTCCTGAGATTAGCGCGTTCAACCAAACAAACAAACTCTTCAGCTTTATAATATTAGTATCTATAGATTATAAAGCTGAAGAATTTGTTTGTTTGTTTGGTTGGTTGATTTTTATTCGATTAGGTAGTTATAACGAGTAGAGCATGAAATACAATATAAGCAAAGGGGTAGACTGGGTTAAGAGCAAGCCTGTTGCCGCCTGTCGGGCACATTTGAAGGAAATTTTGTAACAGTATACTAAATACTTTTTACCCCAGCTCGGAATCAAAGGCAGCACCTCACGATCGCACGCAAATGTGAGTATAAATTTATGCCATCAGTACAGTTCAAAATATATAAAACTTGATGACCCGGTGTACTTCGTATCACCTATCCTAACGACATTAAAACTCTCCCATCGCTAAATAAAGACATCAATCATCATCATCATTTGTAATCATCCGTTTAGATTTTTACTGTCTTCCTCGCCATTTTTTCATATTTTCTCACCATTTAAACCTTCCCTGTACTACGACGAATATTTCAAAACTAAAATCAGCTAAATCGGCCAAGCCGTTCTCGAGTTTTAGCTAGTCAAACGAACAGCAATTGATTTTTGTATATATAGATACAATAAAACATCATATGTAATTAATAATAATAATAATAATATTCTACCACATACACACAACAACATCTAGCCCAAACTAAGCAGAGCTTGTACTATGGGTACTAGACAATGGATAAACATACATATATACTTTTTTTTTTTTGTAAATACTTACATATTATACATAGAAACACCCAGACCAAGACAAACATCCATGTTCATGCACACAAATGTTTGACTTGTGCGGGAATCGAACCCGTGACCTCAGGCGTGGCAGTCGGTTACACTAACCACTACGCCATCTAGTCGTCTAAATTAAACTAATAAAAAAAATTCAAACTAATTAAATTAATTTAACAAGAAATATATACATATTCCCACACTATGTAAGTTCTGCCTTCAGCTTCGCCGGTGTAAACCTGACGGGTGCGCATACTGGATAGAAACGTTCTATGTGTATGGACTACCTGAGAGCAAGTTTGTTCCGTTCAATCGGTTTAGGCGTAATTGAGCAACAAATATACAAACGTCTTCACAAAATTTCAGATTTATAATATTAGGTGTATTCACATACAATGTTATAATTTGATTGGATTGATTAGTGCCCACACTTATGTATCGAATAAACAAGACTCAGCGTTTAGGTTAAGTTAGTGGCGAGACGACTACTTAGGCTTCATTCACACGTACCACAACCACACCACATCGATGCGACAAAGGTGAACAAGCAGTGGTTACGTGTGAAGTGTCGCTGCACCTTTTTGCAGTTGCGTTGTGGATCCTACAAAATGTGGATGTGGTTGAGTTGTCGTTAGTAGTTGCGATGTGGTTGCGACGACGCGATGACGCTCACGAATGCAGACAGACAGTTCGACACCGGTTTTCGTTGAGGAAACAGTCGTCGGTGCGTCGACGCAGCGTTGTGTCCGCGATTTGGTCGGACGCTAGTTTGCGGTGTCGCTGGTGGTTGCGACGTGGTCGGTATCACCCACGTACTCGATAATGACGGCAAAATGTGGTCCGTGTAAATTCTACTATTCATTTTCAATACAACATTGCGCCCGCCCACGTGGTATCGTTGTAGTATGGTTGTGGTACGTGTGAATGAAGCCTTAAACCATTGCGTCATTCACGTCTCCGATCTAAAATCAACTCAAGGAAATTATATTTGTAAAACACACTTATATACTCACGTCTGTTTGAACCTAAAGATGTAAGCAGAGGTGTATGCGGTGATATTATGGACAGACTGCTCTGTCCTCTTATTTAGCGCTTAGTCATGGAAGATTATTAGGTTCAAAATTCGATTCCCAGATCGAGCTGTGTTTTTGCTTTTGCCTGTATGGTGCCAGTAATAGTCCAAATTTTACGTTTATGTTAGTTTTAGTCTTTTGTTACATGGGACCTTTAATATAGTTGCCGAATTGAATGAATAATAATTGTCATATATAATTGAGAAATATGTTTCTTCTCTTAAAACAGCGCGGGGGTCTTTACGAACATCCAAACAACGGACACAAAGAACACGCAGACTCTGCAGAACCATTTGGATAACACACAAATTTTTGCCCCGTGTGGGAATCGAATTCACAGCACTCAGCACTCGGCACGCCACTGCCGCAGTGGCGAGAATACTTAAACCACTACGCCATCTGTGCAGTCGAGGTGAGCCGTGCCTGTCCAAGATTCTGAGGATTAGTAGATTTCTTAATTCAAAGGCGGTAGAAAGCCACTGTTGTGAAGGGACCGCGTAGCCCACAAAAAACCTCAGATATATCTATACTAATAAAGCTGAAGAGTTTGTTTGTTTGTTTGAACGCGCTAATCTCAGGAACTACTGGTCCGAATTGAAAATTCTTTTAGTGTTGGATAGCTCATTTATCGAGGAAGGCTATATGCTATATAACAACACGCTACGACCCACAGGGGCGGCGCAGTAATCATAAACGCGGGTAAAATCGCTGGCACATCTAGTTATGTATATAGATATAAAACATTTCCGCTTACCCCACTCGAAGGTTCACACACGTAAGTCTATATAGTGTGTAAGTCAGTTAACTCGCGTGCTCTCGATATTTTCTTATCTTTTGATAGTGCTTTATGTCGATAGTTGTATCATACTGTCACTTTTATGGTTTTAATTCTTTTATATACAAATATATGTTTATATAGATAACGTGGTTTTAGCGTTACAAGTATTTTTGTAATAACCAAACGTTAGGCGTTTTGGAGAAATTTTATTAAGCGAAATTTATTATTTTTAAGCTATTAAGTCGCAGCGACAGACCAGTAGCCAGACAATAGGTTTTTAATTATATCTGGCATTCCAACAATAGGATACCTAACTATCTATTTATGTGTTTGATTTTGTACATGATTGTATCACACAAGAGCAAAAAGCAATAAAAAGAAATCCCTTTGTGCAAACAGGATCAAAATTGGTTGCAAAATAAAGTAGTAATTAATATTTTCAATCTGGATATAAGAAAAGCGGTGTAGTGGAGATATCTCGCTATCTCCCTCACACAACCACGGTTTACGTCACAGTTTGATTCGTGCATCCTTTTCTATTATTTGGGAATTACATTTTATGACTTGGCAAAGGCTTTTGATACGGTCTGTGTGCCACTCCCACTAAATAAACTGGAAAAATGGAAATTAGAGACATCCAACTTAGGTTATTTAAAGACTACCTAATTGGCCGACAGCAGAGAGTCAGGGTTGGTGATATCGTCATCGATGATCTGCCGGTTGATTGCGGAGTGCCCCAAGGTAAGGTTCTAGGACCTACGCTCTTTCTCACCTTCATAAATGACCTGCGCAATCTCCCTCTCGTAAACGGCAAGATAGTTACGTATGCTGACGACACCACATTAATTTTTCATGGTGATTCTTGGGATGATGCTTTTGTGTCCGCACAGCTAGGTTTTAATACGGTGACCATGTCTTAAAGAAAATGGACTCACTCTTAACGTCGAAAAAACACACTTTATGCCGTTCACGATCAAGAGCAAATCATCACCGATAAATGACAATCATAGTATAATACCAACATACATGCTCACCTAGTCGTCCCTGCTCTTCTACTCATCTCAACGTAGCCTCCAACGTTAAGTACCTGGGAGTGGTATTAGACGATTTGCTGAATTTCAGTCGCCACCTGGATCTATTTTCCTCCAGAACGCGGCAATTAATGTTTATATTTCAAAACTTGCGGCACATAGCGGACGCATAGGTCATCAAAATGATTTATTTGGCCCTTATAATTTAAATCTATGGAAGATAGCATCATCACCTATCAGAACTCTTTGAAACAAGCAAATCCAATTGCCTGCACAACTAATACTCAGGGGCGCAACACCGTGAAGACGAACACCAAAACCCGTCCTAAAAACTTACAAGCTCAAACAAAAGCTAAGACGCGGACAGATTGTTCATCGGGTATCGACAAGGTCCAAACTACTAGTAACAGTCCTACCGTTGATACTGACCTCGTGAGAATAGCTCACCCAACTGAGGATCTGCTCCACTCAGTTGACACGGAGCTAGCCCTTACCACCTCCTCAGTGCTTGCAGCCCCAGTAGTAACTGTCTCCCCATCGATACACACATCAGCTATAAATAAGACCAATCTTGACTCGGCCTACTCGAAAACCAAGAAAAATCACCATTTAATGAAGGAACAGAACGTGAGTGCTGGCAGTCAACAGGATTGTGTTGCATCTACTGATGGACAGACCAACCAAAAAAAACAACGAAACTCTATGCGTGGTTCTATTCGTGGTACTGCTGGGCCTAATGTTACTTCTCTTCGTGCAGTCGACGAAACGAAAAGCATACACCTATGGAATATGGAGTCCGGTCCCAATGAAATTACAGTATACCTACAACAACTGTATCCTCAAGCGAAATGCGTCGTAGATGAAGTAAAAGCAAAGGGAAACTACAGGTCATACAAACTGGTGGTGCCTATAGCGTACTATGAGTGCATTCTCTCGCCGGAGATTTGGCCTGAAAATGCTCGGATTAAGCCGTGGATTACCTTTCGTCGATTTCGCACCAACGAACAGACGAAGCGATTATCACATACCGAATAATTCTGAACCTAGTGAAAAAAATCACTCTACCCGCATAAGAGCAGTGGCTACGCTTGATGTATTTTACCAAAATGTTCGTGGTATTAAAACAAAATTGCATAGATGGAGAACTAATATGTCACTTCTGGATTGTGACATTATTGTTGGTACTGAGACCTTCTTGGATTCTTCAGTGGAGAACTCTGAAGTTGTGTCCACTGGCTGGAGTGTGGTACGCCGAGACAGAAACGGACCGGGAGGAGGGATCCTAATAGCTGCTAAGCCGGGAATTGTGCCTGTTCGAGCCAGGGACTTCGAAACTGCTGACGGAGAGGATCTTTGGGTCAAGCTGACCGTTAGAGGAATTAGTGTATATATCTGTGCCGTATATATACCTCCAAGTGCCGCGGATTCTGTGTATTTTGACTGGTTCTGCAAAGTGGAATCCTTTGTGAACGATATTAAAAGTAATGTATTTATAATTGGTGATATTAACCTTAACAGTGCATCAAAATCTGTCAACAGTTATTTTGCATACTTCCTTTCATTTTGCTCGATGTTAGATAATAATAATATACGTAATGTTTTTGGCGGCAAATTGGATGTAGTCCTATCAAGGGATATTGATTGCGCTGTGCAAGTTCAGCCCGCTGAGGCTGGTGGTATTGTAAACGTTGACTCTTATCATCCACCCCTTGACATTGAGATCAAACTTCTTACGACGTTGAGCAGGGAGCAGACCAGTCCAAGTAACCTCGACTCAACGACCGACTGGAATTTTTGTAAGGCTGACTTTCGTTTACTTTACGAACTCATGTCACAGACTGATTGGAGCAGTATCACTAGTGCCACGGATGTACCGTCCGCTGTTGGTGAGTTTTACAGAATACTATCTAACATATTTGATATTTGTGTACCAAAAAAAAAGAGATCTATATCTAATAGAAAACGTTATCCCGTCTGGTTTTCCTATGACATCATTACAGATTTAAAGCACAAAATTAAGCTTCACAGACAATGGAAACGTCACGCCGACCCTAGTGTGTATTTTGCATTTTGTAGTATTCGATCCAACTTAAAAAAACGTATTGATTGTGCATACAAGCAATATATTGCATCAACTGAGAATTGCATTAGACACAATCCACTTCAATTTTGGCAGCACATTAAACGTCTTCGGTCCAAAGGTGGCTTTGAGCCTACAATGACCTACGATAGCAAAACGTTTACCGGCAGTGACGCAGCGAATGCATTTGCTAATTATTTTTCTAGTGTGTTTTTGCAACAGAGCCCCAAACTGGACGCTGATAATATATTGCCTGTCGCAGCTACAACTCATGGAGGCTACATACACATTAGTAATTTCACTATATCTCAAGTTAAGGCCGGCATTCGTAAATTAAAACCGCGAAGCTCAGTCGGTCCAGACAAGATTCCACCATATGTATTAATTGGTTGTGTGGATTTTCTTGCTCCCCCACTCACTTACATAATTAACTTGACCCTTCAAAGTGGCATATATCCTGATCAATGGAAGGTATCCCGAGTTACTCCGATACCGAAAACTAATAATAAATCCTCAGTTGAGGAACATCGGCCAATTGCGATTTTGTCATGTCCAGCCAAGGTGTTCGAAACAATTGTGCATAGAGAAATTTACCATCAACTAAAATCCTACTTGTGTGATGAACAACACGGCTTCCGACCTGGTCGTTCAGTGGAAACGAATCTGTTGTCGCTCGTTGACTACGTCTCGAAGGGTTTGGATAGGGGACATGAAGTAGATGTTCTTTATTTTGATTTTAAAAAGGCTTTCGATGCCGTAGACAATGACATCTTACTGAGCAAATTACAAGCCATAGGATTCACGCCAAAGCTTCTGCATTTTTTCGCTAACTATCTCTTGAACCGAAAACAATTTGTTGCTCATGGATGTTTTCTATCGGGATCATATCACACGCGATCTGGAGTGAGCCAAGGATCAGTTCTTGGTCCATTACTTTTTATTTTAATGATTAATGACCTCGTCAGCGTAGTACAACATGCCAAATGCCTGCTTTATGCGGACGACTTGAAGTTAGTACTCGAAATTACTG
Organism: Catocala fraxini; assembly: GCA_930367265.1. Taxonomy (NCBI): domain Eukaryota; kingdom Metazoa; phylum Arthropoda; class Insecta; order Lepidoptera; family Erebidae; genus Catocala; species Catocala fraxini. The sequence goes on from OV884038.1 coordinate 25,135,111, forward strand.
AGAGTCGCACTCGCTTTGACCTCCAAGGTGATATTGATCGAGTCTTACAATGGAGTCTAACAAATAAATTGTATTTCAACACCAGTAAGTGTCACACTATGACGTTCAGCCGTAAATCACGACCTAGTCAAACTGTATACAAATTAGGGGGCACCGAGATAACTCGCGTATTCAACATGCGTGATCTCGGCGTTATCTTCGATTGTGGTCTGACATTTCACCAGCACATCTCCGCAGTGGCCGCCGAATCATATAGGCGACTGGGTTTCGTTTTGCGCAATGCACGTGATTTCCGTGATCCCACCATCATCAAAATACTATACAATTCCCTTGTTCGAAGTAAATTGGAATTTGCAGCTTGTGTGTGGAGTCCATATGAATCAACATACACCTTACTTATTGAAAAGATTCAAAAGGCCTTTCTACGCTACTTATATAAGAGAAATCATGGGTATTATCCATTTATGTACCCTACAGATTACTTGCTTGGTAGTTTAGGATATAATTCCCTAACTGTCCGGCGGTCTCAGACGCAGGTCATCACTGCTCTGAAAATTCTGCGGAATGTGATTGATTGCCCAGAATTACACAACATACTATGTGCGATTTATGTCCCCGACAATTATCTACGCCACCGGCCCAACCGCCGTCCCAGATTGTTTGCGACTGCACCGTGCCGCACCGTGTCGCGTGCGCATTCCCCATTGTGTCGCATGCACGGCGCAATCAATGCCCTAATTCTTGACCTACCCGATTGTGACGTGTTGACTGATAGATTCAACCAAATTATTATATCATGTTTGAAATTCTGTGAAAGACATTGCATCTGAATAATATTGTATAATCTAATTAATATCTGTATTTAATAGCTTATAATTTTGATATGACTGTTGTAATTTTAATAATAATGATAATGTAATCTATTAGATCATAAGAGATTAATTAATTACTGTTATTGGTGTATAACCGTTGTAATTAATAATAAATAAATAAATAAATAAAATATGCCAATCAGTTGTAAGTTATTGTATCGCTGTGTAGGGCGGAGCATGTAAGAATAGCCTAATTAAATTAGAGAGAGCGCAAAGAACAGTTCTGAAGGTTAGTCGGTCCTTGCCCTTTTTTTTCTCACCATAGGACTGTACCAGCTTACCGACGTCCTGACAGTGAGGTAACTGTTTGTTTTAGGGATCGTTCTGAAGCAGAATTCTACGCTTACATTTGACCCCACTACTCTCACAAACAAGCGTCGAAAGTTTTACACTTGTTACACACTAAATATTCGATAGAACACAGCGTTCTCCGCAAGATTGTTTGGCTTTTTAGGAGGTTACCTATATAACAAAATTAAAAGATCAGCATTTACTCACTTACACGCTTCAATTGTGAAAAGGTAAGGTAATTGTAAAAAGCTGTCTAGCAGTCTAGAGCTACAGGCTAATTATTATGATCACTTATTGGCAAGCCCACATTCATTCGAAGAAGAAAAACATTTTCAAAACATATGGCCACACTAAACGGAGCGCAACGCTCCATAAACAATTCACATAACAAGTTGTTATTAAATGATATTTACTCAAAGATAAGTTATCGATACGCTAGAACAATAAAGCCTCGAGTATTTATATACTGAATTTGAGAAGCCTAGTATCAGTCAACTATCCTCAAAAGTTCTGCAAGAAACTTTCAGTCAAACTGAATCCATCAAGAGTAAAATTTGACTATCTTCAATTAAAGAAAAGTTTGTAAGCCCCTTTGAAGAGTAAAGGACAGCTAAAATGCATCCAGATTACCAGGAAGATTCTGAATACCCGAAAATGTTGGACAACAATGACGCTCTAGGACATTTTAGTCACCGCTTCTACTTGAAGAAAGGCCAAATCTACATGTGTGGCAACTCCCTCGGTGTTGCCTCTAAGGACGCGGAAAACTGTCTGCTGCAAGCCATTGAGAAATGGAAAGAGGAAGCTATCAAAATATGGAACGTGGACGACAACAAATATTATATGTACTCTAAGTACTTGGCAAAAATGATGGCACCGATTGTTGGCGCTGATCATGACGAGCTTACAATTACTGGAGGGACTACCATCAACATCCATCAAGCACTAGCAACGTTCTATAAGCCGACTAAAGATAAGTATAAGATTCTGCTAGACGATATTAACTTCCCAACAGACCGTTACGCAGTCGACAGTCACGTTAGATTGCATGGTTACACCCCTGAAGAAGCTGTCAAAACAGTAAAAAGCAAGGCGCATATTATGAACGAAGACGATATTATCAATGCAATGACTGAGGACGTAACTCTGGTATTACTCCCAACTGTGTACTACCGAAGTGCCCAAATATTAGACATGGTTAAGATTACTAAAGCAGCCAAAGAACGAGGCATTCTTATCGGATGGGATCTTTGCCATGCCGCTGGTGCTATAGAAGTCAATTTGAAAGAAGTAGATTCAGATTTCGCTATGTGGTGCACGTATAAGTACTTGAATGGCGGGCCAGGGTCTACGGCAGCGTTGTATATTAACAGAAAACACTTCACGAAGTTGCCAGGTCTAGCTGGATGGTTCGGCAACAAAAGGGAGACTCAATTCTTACTCAAACAAGAGTTCGATCATCAGCAAGACGCCAATGGCTGGCAAACTGGCACTCCAAGTATTTTCTCAATGGCAACTTTGGAAGGTGCTCTTAAAATCACTAATGAAGCTGGCATGAAAAATATTAGGAAGAAATCTCTACACATTACAGGGTACTTTATGTATCTCATTGAAAAGAAATTGACAAAATATGGATTCGCTATTGGTAATTTGAGAGAGGATAGTTGCAGGGGTGGTCATGTGTGTTTGGAACACGATGAGGCGTACAGAATCAGTATCGCATTGAAGGCTCGAGGTATAGTGCCTGATTACCGGGACCCTAATGTAATTCGGTTGACCCCTACAGCCTTGTATAACAGTTACCAAGATATATATGATGTAGTAAATACTCTATTAGATATAGTTGAATCAGAGAGTTATAAGAAGTTTGATAATAAGAGGAACTATGTTGTTTAGAGCGTCTGTAACTATTAACTATCTAATTGACATACCTTACGGTACTTACTTAATTGAAACGCTTATCATAGGAAAAAACAATACGTAGCATATGGAAGTTAAATAGACCAATGATACAGTCTATCCTATAGTAGTTGATTTTACTAATGATTATTTACTAAAGAGTATCAAAATACATACAGTTTTGTTCCAAATAATAATCAAATTCCTACGAAGCAATATTAGGATCGATGTGACCACGCAGCAGGATTTTATGGATTTTATTGTATTTTATTGTATTTTTCTAGTGACTGTTTTACTAATGTTTAATTAAAATAAAATATATGCGTCGACTTCAGACATTTTTTTTGTGGGCAAAAGTTTTATTGTCTCGTGGAAAAACGTAATCTTACTCAAAAAAATGTTTGCGCAATGATTAGTATACGACACCGCACTAAATTTAAAAATATGAACATCCTCAATCAAATGAGGGTAGGTAATTGTTTTTATGTCTTGTCGCTAAACTCAACGTTTGACATTGGGGATGATGATAATAATAATAATAATAATAATAATATTCTATCACATACACAGAACACCATCTAGCCCAAACTAAGCAGAGCTTGTACTATGGGTACTAGACAATTGATAAACATACATATACACTTTTTTTTTGTAAATACATACATATCATACCTAGAAACACCCAGACCAAGACAAACATCCATATTCATGCACACAAATGTTTGACTTGCGCGGGAATCGAACCCGCGACCTCAGGCGTGGCAGTCGGTTACACTAACCACTATGCCATCCGTGCAGTCAATGATGATGATGATGTAATTTCTATATATATGTCTTAAGTGATAATAATTGCAACAAAAATGATATTAACACCAGCACAAATAATTGCCCAAACTTTTAATAAAATGACTAAAAGCCGAGACGTTGTTATTTACAATTGTAAATGTAATTTATATACCATTTTCGAAGAAGTTATTAATAGAATTTTATTAGTGTAGGTAACATTTTCCAAACAGTAGTAATACATGGTGTCTAACAGAAAACATTTTAATACTTATTAGTTTGAACATTCAGCTCATTGAAATATTTAGCATTAGTGTTTTGGAAGAAGCCATTTTAATTCGCCATGAAAAGAAATAATGTAAAATGTGTAAAAATCAAGTCACTTATGAATATGAGCTTACAGATTTTATAACTTTCGACTTAAACGACACACCTATCTTATCTTATCTTATTTCGGGGGCCAATCAGTGTAGACCGGCGACACTTCGACCCAGTGGGATCTTTTGTGTCGGCCTCGAGATCTATCCCTGAGCTATCTCAGGTATATTTCATATTCCCTATGAATGTACTGCATCAGTCGCAGTGTACACTTCAGAGGGAGAAGAAGCCTGAAGTCTTCCATCACATCTCATCCTTAGTCAGCCAATGACACACCTAAAGAACCGATTAGCGAAATACCTCGAACAATCACATTCAAAAAAAGTTCTACAAATTAGTTGGAGCTATTCAATTCACTCCCGGACATAGCGCCAGTGATCTCGGCCATTATAGATGTCACTCCTTTTTTAATGAGAGTAGTTCTTATGGCTACTTAAATTATAAATTTGATAAAAGTCATCCAAACGAAAACATTTTATACATACAATTTGCTACTGTCTCATTAGTAGTATTTTTTGAATGCATTTCATTCAAACATTAGGTACTACTAATGAGACAGTTCAGAGTGCAGTACATTGTCACTGCAGGGTATATAATAAATAATATCAGCCCTGTATTAAACTGTCCCACTGCTGGGCACGGACCTCTTCTCATTGTGAGAAGGGTTAGGCCATAGTCCACCACGCTGGCCCAGTGCGGTTTGGCAGACTTCACGTATCTTCGAGAACATTATGGAGAACTCTCAGACATGCAGATTTCCTCACGATGTTTTCCTTCACCGTTAAAGCAAGCGATAATTAACTATTTAATACGCATATAACTTCGAAAAGTCAGAGATGCGCGCCTTGGGATCGAACTCGAGACCTCTGCGTGGCAGTCTAACGGTTTCCCACTAGGCTATCACTGCTATCACTGCAGGGTACTTTTTTATTTTTATTATAATTTTCATTAGTTATTTTCTTTTATATTTTAATTAGCTAAGCGATGTCAAATATTAAAATAAACAAACAGACACTAGTTTTTATTTATCTAATAAAATCGTGCTGCGTGGTCACCTCGATCCTAATATTTCTTCGTATGAATTTGATTATTATTTGAAACAAAACTATGTATTTTGATCCTCATAATATTGTCTTCTGTTTACGCGAATATTATTCATTGAAATTAAACTACTACATACAATAATAATAATAATAATAATTTACTTATTTCTCTCTCACACAGAATGATTACAAAATCAGGTCTTAAACTAGGTTTTACATAATCGAGTAAGTGTAACTACGTTGGTTGGTATTCATAACATTTAAATAACATTTAAAAGGTGAGATCTGTGTGAGAGACTGGTATCCGTACAAGGCGGGAAACCTGTATGACAGATGACCAGCCTCTCCTACCTCTAAACATGAAGTTGTTAGTGTAGTTTGTGTTTCAATAATTATGTTGTGATATTATTTTAATTTGTGAGATGAGGAAGTATATCAGTATTCGTGATGTGAGTGTGTATGTATGTATGTGTGTATGTGTGAGGGTAGTGCGTGTGCAAGTATGAGTTTGAGGGTGTATGTAAAGGCGTCTGTATATGTGTATGTGGAAATGGAAAGTGAATAAAGCTAACAGATTTGTCTATTTCATTGGTAGTGAACAAACAAACAAAAAAAAATTGGTAGTGTAGTAGTCGACCTTAATTATGACATAACTATGATGGGATAAATAGTAGGTTTTCGGTTTCTTCATAATTTAGAGATTTTAGCCAATTTGAAATATTCTGTTTGCATTGGTACTTAGTTAGGGAGTAAATATGTAATTTTTTATTTAGTTCATTATATAAGTACCGTCCGCGAAAACTGAAGAATTTGCGTGCAAATTCTGTGTGCCAACGATTGTCAGTTGAAGGACAGACCCTATACTTGAGACGTTTTTTAATGGTGGAAGAGGCATATGGAAGAAGAGAATGTTGTTTTAAAACAATATTTAAAATATATAGCTGGCGCACTGTAAGAACATCCGAGAGTTTATAAAGGTCAGCAGTAGGGTGTAAGAAGGGCAAAGAGTGGCTAACCTTAAGTACTGATCTTTGAGCTCTTTCCACTTTTATTAAATTAGTCTTATAGGCGCCACCCCATACTGAAATACAGTAGGATATGATGGGTTGGCATAACGAGGTATAGACCATTTTAATGATCTTCTTATCAGCTATGTGGCGCAAATTTTTAAAGATAAATATGAGTTTGCGAATTCTGGCTGAAAGAAGATCTATATGGTAGTTGAAACTTAAGGAACTGTCCAATACGACGCCGAGATATTTAATGCTGGTGGTACTTTTTAGGTGGTTACAAGCACAGGAGTGATACTCTAGGCAGGTATGGGCCACAATGACGTCATCTTTAGGTAGGTTTGTTGCAGTATTTTTAATTGCGAAACAAATGTATTTGGTTTTGTCTACATTTAGCGTTAGTCCATTATTCCTAAACCATAATGAGACTGCATTGAAACCCACCTGTGCATAAGAAAAGGTCTCACTCCAAGTATCTCCGTGAAATACTAGTGCAGTGTCGTCAGCGAAGGTTACGATTTTGCCATTTTTTAGCTGTAAGTTACATAAATCATTTACGTACGTAAGAAAGAGCGTAGGGCCGAGTACGCTGCCCTGAGGCACTCCAAAAGTAATTTGCCGGTCATTACTAGTGATATCACCGACTCTTACTCTTTGGTATCGATCATATCAATCATCATATACGGATTTTATCGCGTTGTTTATTTGACACTTTATTACATAATTTTGAAAAATTGTTACACTACTACTACTATTAAACTTTACTAATTTTTAAGCTAATTAAATTATTATTAAAACTATTTAGATTTAATTTAATTTTACACTTTCCCCGACGTTTAGGTTGCTTTTCAGCAGCCATCTCCCCGTGACCATCAAATAAACAACGCGATAAAATCCGTATATAGTAGTTTAATTTCAATATTTTGATCCTGTTTAGTAAAGTAATCATTAGTAAAAAAACAACTACTAAAGGATAGACTATCATTCGTCTATTTAACTTGCGTATGCTACGTTAATAGTTTTTTTTCCTATGATAAGCGTTTCAATTGAGTCTCTTCTCTCTTAGCCTTTATTATTCCCAAGATACTTGGGGTCGGCTTTTCTAGTCTAACCGGATTTGACTGGATATCAGTTTTTACACGGAGCGGCTGCCACCTGACCTCCCCACCCCGAAGGCTAACGATACCCTAAGGCTAGACCAGTGTCAGGATATTAGAGGGTACTGACTTGCCCAATAACGACTGCCATAGATGTTCATGGCAGCCGGGACCGACGGCTTAACGTACTCTCCGAGGCACGGAGCAGGCGATAATTGTCAATCAATACGCACATAATTTCGAAAGTCATAATTATAACTTCCGAAAGTCAGAGGTGCGCGACGTGGGTTCGAACCCGAGACCCTCTGCATTGCAGTCTGTTGGTCTTCCCACTGAGCTATCGCTGCTCTCTAAGCGTTTCAATTGAGGGACCACCTTTAATCGATTGAAGCTTTTGAATGGCTTCTTTTACAAACTAGAGATTGAATTTACAATCGTTGAAATACTTTTACTAACGTTAAAACCATACAGAAATTCCAAATTCCATTGTGGTCTCCACTCAAAGTGAAGTTAAGGTGATCGGTTGAGTGACCACTTGCTGCATGCTAGTTCTTTTTATGCAGTGAACAGGGCAGGTTGATATTTAATATTATTAGTTTTACAAATCTTTTACTAAGAGTAATCATTTAAAGCACTTGTAAATTTTAACTAGATTATGAGATATGGATGCCTGTCAGTCACGACTGACGGACCACCTTTGACCGATTATAACCTTTGCGTGGCTATTTTTACAAACTAGAGGCGAAATTTACAATTGTTTGAGAACTTTTACTAACGAGTGACGCATCCAAAAGCTGTAAATTCAAATTTGTTCCCTCAATGGAAACGCACACACTTACTTGGTATTAAAACAGCTCGAAGCCACTCGTGATCATAAGTCTAAGTGACACTTGCGCCTTCGCTCACGTGGTATAGCGACAATGTAGCTTTTATCAGTAAAAAATAATATGAAAGCAGTTCAGTCGTTCTGGAGATTCAACCATTATAAACTAACAAATTGTACCACGTTGCTATATTATAAAGATACATTTTAATCGACGGCCGTAGGGTTAAGTGGCACTTTCTTACAAAGCTGAAGGCGACTGATTTTGGAAATACTTTGCCCCTCATTTCCGTACTTTAAATATGAAGTACTTTTACCTACAGTAGAAGCACATTACAGCTAAATGACACTATTGTGCCTGAAGCACTTCCGAAGTAGAGATGTTTTCAGTCGGGAATCAATCAATGTATGTCGGTTGTGACAACGTAGCAGGCTTTCCAATCCGGTTTTATGTATACATACTTAGTTAATTATGATATATGTATATTAAGGCGAAATTGTATGTATGTTTGTGATGAGATTATGAACATACTTACATATATTTGGTAGTGAATGTGTATTTCTTAATTATAATAAAACAAGCAATATTTGGTTTTCTTTATATTTTAAATTGAAAATAGGCTTATACTATTTTACTTGAGTTGCAATGTGATTACATCAACATGCCGTAAAATTTTTCCTATCACAAGTCCAGAATTTATATTAGACGAAAATTTTTTGGAGATTTCTAACGAAAATAATATTCACACTTTTTAACTATAATCACACCACAACGATCCGTTTATAAATAAAAAAATAATTATGTATAACAATTAACAAAATGTCATAGCGTCATTTCCTCCTCAGTGTTGCCGGCCGAAATAATCTGTTACATATTTAACATCTGTTGTGACTTTTCGTACTTACAACTTAGTTGGGAAGTAGCAAAATAAACCCTATTAATAATAAATCTTAATTATAACACTTTTTCTATTTATCATTATTATTTACAGTAATTTACATCACAAGAGCATGTTGTATGGTGGTTGTGGACGATACAACATTATTTCATTTCTTTTTTACTTTCTCAATCCATAATCAAAAGCAAGGAACTAAGACCGTAAAGGTCTAATGTAAAATAAAAGATTTAACAAAAATTTTCAATAATATTAGTAGAGGTTATTGGGTTTCAGGCATCTAATAGACCTTTGAGTTCAAAATGAAAATTATATTGACATTTTTAAGTTAAAACAAAGCTTCCATGAGAGGCTAGAAAGGCATGTTCCGGAGTACTTACTATACTAGTCTCATAAAATGTATGAAAATCACATATAATTCAACATCAGCTAACGACGAATGCTTTTCTAAGGTCTATTATCTATCTATTTTTGTATATAGATTAGTCATATCCGAACATAGCTAAGTGTGCTTTTCGGCAATTTCCGTACACACTCGGCAATACGATGACGTAATCAGAAGAAACCAGATTGTCATTTATTTACGAAGAAACATTATATGTCGAAGATTGCCGAATGTATACGAATATTACCGAAGCACGCATGTAAGTACTAACTACATAAAAGTTTGCACTATATATTTACAGCACACCAAATTTGATGTTTTTATTAACTAACTGGCTCTACGGACAAATTCGTATTCTAAATACAAATAGATAACTGAGCGAGGAATAATTGAGTAAAAAAGAAAAAGTCCGTAGAGGAAGTCGTCATATTTTTACTGTTCAACATTTAAATGAACAATGTATGTTGAGCAGTGTCATCAAACTACCGAAACACGCCTTTTCAAAGTTTGTCATACTTTGAAAACTGACACAACAAAACAAATTTCTTCATGCCTAATATAAAAAACTATTGATTCGTAAATAATTTTGAACGTCTTTAAAGTTAACAATTATTTTTACAAGCGCACTAGCTAGTTGCTAAACTCTGCGGCTGATTACTAGCCGTATAAGTCTTCAGGCATACAATATGCGCTAACTATACGCGGTAAGGATCAAACCTCGTACACATCAAACTAGACGTATATTTATCCACTTACTCATCAGTCTGCAGATACAAAGCTTAAAGTCAGCGACAAACAGTCAGCGGTAAAGTAGTACCAAGTTTATATGGCTTATAGATTTGTCTTTTACTGAGGCGTTAAATTCTGCACTGCTATTTGTCAATTGATACTGTTATAAAGGCCAGTGTTTGTAACACGTTGCATGAGAGTGTTAGTTAAACAGGTTTGCCATGGACCTTGTACCTTAATAGTTAAGAATAAGGTTGATTTTGTCAATCTGAAAAAGCGTTTGGAAGGGTTTGCTCGTGTCAGCGCGCACAAATCCGACACACCATATAAACGTGGTCAACTTATAGCTGAGGCTTTGCCGCTGACTCTAAGTTTTTTAAGTCATTATTATACATTTGTAAGAATTTGAACAAGTGTGTTTAGGTTCTTACACGAGTTATAGGTATGGAAGATAGATGGCGTTGTTTCGGATTGTGTGCGACTGGTCGTCGCGTTGTCCGTTCGTTTATAACCACCATACTGATCGCCGCTCACAGCACGCACGAATGAGTGACAGATAGTTGTGGATCTGTTGGCTTGAGTTTCTGTCAACAAATTATATATTTAGTAAAATAAAGACAACAAAATAACTTAAATAGGGTTGCCATGATGTTGTATGTATATTTCTAAAAGTAATTACATATAGTAATTACGCAAAACATACACTTTTTTTGTATAATATAATACATACGTATTACATTAAAAACATTGTTTTTAAATGTTCGGTCTGGTTTTATTTTAGGTTTTGGATACTAGTGACAATAAAACAATATCTTAACCAGTTTACAAAACCAAATAAAGCCGTACAAAATGTTAACAATTTGTTTGGCAACCCTACATATCACACACACACAAACACATAATTATACTACTTGTTATATATACAAATATTGTAGATATACACATGTATATAAAGAACAGATTACGGGCTTTGGCTAATAATAAATGTGAGATAGTACTAAAATCTACATAATAAATGTTTTCGAAAACAGCAATGAGATGAAGAAGCAGTCCTTATGATTCTGTAAAATATACGAGAATATCAGTCGAAATAATCAAAATCGTTCATAATTTCTTGTTTCTGACGTCAGAGGGCGCTTGTGGTTACTGTACCGCCAATATTGCTATCGAGCGTCATTGCATTCTTGTGATTCTTTACGTCAACATCAAAACTTATCAGTTTATTATTTAAAGTTGTGTAAAGTATTTACAATACTGTTTAAAATAGTCTATTGTTACATTGGTGCCAAAAACGGTTAACTTAGTTATTTTTTGTGATTTTGGGAGACAGCAGTGTAAAATGGAGTAGAGAACCCCGAGCAAGCCGATTCTGTTGCTTCGGATGGAGAACGTTTATCGGCGCCAAGCTCACAAAGTAGCTCTTCCTCATCCTCGGAGTTTGAGGAGGGCACGGCATAATCCCCCATTTTTTTTTACGTTGGCAAATGCACCTGATGCAAACCCCCGGCACTGGGGGAGGTGAGAGGGTTATGTCCGGCTCTCCGAAACCCCACGGTGTGCCCCTTCGCTGCCTTGTATAGTGGATGTGCCGCTGGTAAAGAAACTACCTCAGCGACCCACCCAGCAGACTACGACTCCTGGACGACGCCCCGGCACTACAGAGGGCGTCGGACCGACTCAATGGCTGGCGGGTGGAAGATACGGCATCACCCCTCTGCCCAACAAGCGATCTCGTAGCTCCAACTGACACAGAAGGTACAAATCCAAACCTAGTCTTACCGATCCGCGAATCGATTCATTAATGTCACAAGTGTCATATATTTCAAATTATTTAAGCCAGTATCCTAATTGTTTTAATAATACCGATCTCTATACTACGGGAAAAGTATACCTTGTGCTAGTACAAGTTAAGAAGAATACAGCAATGAAACAAGGCGCTTGCTGATAATGAAGACTGCAATGACGCTTGACAGCAATATTGGCGTAAAGTAACTACAGCGCCCTCTGACGTCAGAAACAAGAAAGTATGAACGATTTTGATTATTTCGATTGATATTCTCGTATAATTCACAGAATCATAAGGACTGCTTCTTCATCTCATTGTTGTGTTTTCTCCAACATATAATACCTGTTTTGTTTTAATGCAAAACAGGCATATTTTATATAGCCGAGGTACAGTCAGCAACATAAGTCAATACACACTTATAATTTAGATGGCATCTATCTTTCAAATTTATAATAAATGTTAGTTTTTATAGTAGTAATGATTAACATATACATAGTTAATATAATCGCATTTCGAAAATACAGTATGATAATTATGATTTTTTATTCATAAAATACTTTTACAAAGTTAATGTGTTTAACTACTTACGTTACTGACTGTTCAAATATTAAAAAAGTAACATAATCAATAGACATGTTGAAACTAACAAAATATCACATGGAGCACCCATTTTGCGACCTCGGAAACTCTGCCGATGTAATACATGTACTGTTCTGTAAAACAATACGAATAAATCATCATCAATAATTGTCGTGCATCAATTCTGGGGATGTGTACGATTGTATTCGAATAAAATTCCATACATAGAATACTAACTGTATTCGTCATTTATTGTGCTCAATCATAACGAGATACCTAATTTATATGGACATATAAACAAAGCACTTATTTGTGTAGGGTTGTTCAGGCATTCGAATATCATTCGAATGAATTGGTGCAAATCGCTACACGGGACCAAAGAAGTTGTATGTCTATCCTTTTTAATGTAACTTCGGGATGGATTGAGGACACTGTATTATTATTTTCGGAATTATGTTAGTCATTCATCGTGAGCACCCGGGTTTGACACTACTTGCGTTTGACAATACTTGCATTTGACAGTACTTGCTTTTGACAGTACTTGTGTTTGACAGAACTTGCGTTTGGCAGTTCTTCCGTTTTAAAGCATTTGCTTTTGACAACCCTTGCGTGTAGCCGCTTGTGTTTACAACACTCGCATCCGTAGCACTAGGTGCTCTCAGACCCAAGTGTTGTCGGACGCACGTTCGTTCGACAGTACTTGCTGTCGACCACTGCTTGCGTTTCAATAACGTGTCATTACGCTAGTTAGATACATAGTTTAAACAGCGCACAGTCATTTTGAGCTGGACTATGCTACAACACTACGCTAGGCTTATGTTGTACTAGACTAGCTGCACTAGGATTACTAGCTACACGATGTACCCGCTCTGGCGTTGCTCGCTCTCTCACTGGCGCTGGGCTCACAGCGGCGCTGCACTAGGTCGCTACACTAACATTACTAGCTACACTATCTACGTGCAGTTATGCAGGCGCACCGAGGGCCAGTCGTCGAGGTCGGCGTGGCTCGCTCTCTCGCTGGCGCTGGGCTCACAGCGGCGCTGCACTAGCTCGCTACACTAACACTACTGGTTACACTATCTACGTACAGTTGTGCAGGCGCACCGAGGGCCATTCATCGAGGTCGGCGTAGCTAGTTCTCTCGCTGGCGCTGGGCTCACAGCGGCGCTGCACTATCACTACTAGCTACACTATCTACGTACAGTTATGCAGGCGCACCGAGGGCCAGTCGTCAAGGTCGGCGTGGCTCGCTCTCTCGCTGGCGCTGGGCTCACAACGGCGCTGTACCCGGGGAGGCTCGGAGCGCGCCACGCAACCCTCGTGGATGTGCACGCCCGTGATGTCCGACCCGGGGATCTCGAACATCACCTCCAGGAGGAGGTTTTCCTAAAACAAACACACAAATAAGTACGCGGCACACTACAAGTTAAACTTGGTCTTAGGATATAAGCTCGTCGCCAAAAAAAATCAAGTCGAGATGTACTCGTTTCGCGGCTGAAACGCCAAATTTCTCGGCAAAAGCCTAGACTAATAAATTTGAGTGTGTCGATCTTAGCCTCGAACATGAATGACGGTAACGTCCTAGACAGTGCAGATTTTTTTGTGGTAGCTATAGAAAAAGGTCCTTCGAAGACGATCCTTAACGTATAGGAATCAGGTTCTATTAACATCAACATGTATTAATCACTTTTAAACTTTCGCATTGCATGATATATAATTAATACGTAACGGGTATTAACGCGATCATGCATAATGTTTACCTTTTTTATGCTTGACGTTTCGAGTAGGTTACACCGGCCGTGGTCACAAGCTGACTGGTGTTGCGATGTCATGTCTCCGATGGTGAGGCAGAAGAGTCTTGATTCACCCTCACTTTTGGCATATTTTTGTGTGTCTATGTACCGTTACACACTACACAATATTGATACCAATTTATAAACCTGATGATTTTGTCTGTATATAAGCATTTTATTCGGAAAGGCATTTTTTAATACCTATTTATTTTGTATTTAAATTCAAAACATCGAACCTATTTTGTATTTGCATTTGAAATAGAAAATATTTGTATTTTATAACTAAATTCTTGAATCAAACTATTTTGCACATTTCTGGACTATTAACATAGTGTTGTCAATATATTTTAACATAATTCGAATGCAATTGTGTGTGTCAGTACAAAGAATATTCCTCTTATGTCATTTTTTTTTTTAAATTTGGTTCTTCGGTAGTTGCTGACAGTGGTATGTTTTACTTTCGCTGGAATAAGTACAACTAAGATCTGTGGATCTCTGTGATCTCTTGGAACGATGTCTTTTTAAGGAAATATGGTCTAAAGACTGCAGGGACACGACACAAAATGATTAAGCCTTTATTTCTGAATTTAAGTTTAACTTAGTGGAAGTACTATCCCACTCAGGCTGGTCCGAGAGCTGGTAGGATTCTCCGCTAAAGCCTGGCTTTATATTTGTGTATATACGTGATGAGCAACTAGAGTGACATCAAATAATTGACAGGTGGTGACTATAATATTAAATATACCCATTTTCCAAAATTTGGCAGGCCCCTTATATACGTACTGCATGCTGTAAATATTTAGTCTGGCCATAAATACTGTTACAATTAAAAATAAACAATTTTACATTTGAACTTGGAATCTGTCATTCTTATATGAATGCTCATTGTGTTTTCTCATTTGCCCGCCAATCGGTTTAAATAATGATATTAAAATGGAGTGGGTGATAACAAGAACCGAATTGCTGTGATAGCATTACACAAGTAGGTGTGAAGCCAAATGCAATTTTTGAAACTCTCCTATCGCTTCGTATTAGTCGAATGTGTGTGTACCGGCTTCAATGAAACCTCCTGTTTATGTGAAAAGATCTGGCCGTCCACGTAGTATTCGTACGAAAAAGGCGATCAAAGCAGAGAAGGAAAGAATTCGAAGAACTCCTGTCCTAAAGTAAAAGAAATCTCGGCAAATCAATATAGCACCGAAAACCATATCGCTTATTTTAAAAGATTACTTAGGACTTGCAGCCTATAAGAGTGGTCATTATTTAACCGATAATTTAAAACGAATAGGGTGGTAAAATTAAATCAACTTCTTAAGCGGTACGCAAAGGAGAATAGAGCAATATTTTAAAAAGTAGAATGACCGAATTTATGCTCAAAGCTCTATAGAAGCTTCCCAATTAGTCAGCAGAGTACAAAGTGGATGTTATACGACTTCAGTGATGGTTTGGTGGGTGTAAGCTATCAAGGAGTAACTGAGCCATATTTTTGCGAAAAAGGTGTAAAACATCTGCACAAGCGTATCAAGATACGATTCTTGAAAAGGTAGTTAAGCCTCTTAACAACACAGGAATGGTCCTTTTCGTAAGATTTAGCACTGGATCATAAAGCGTGGTTGAAAACCAACGTTTTAGACTTCATCATAGCTGGATTATGATTTATGGTCAGTTTTAGAGAATATGGCATGCTCGATACGCCATGATGATTTAGAGTCCCTAAAACAATCCATAAGATTGGCAGTGAAGAATTTTCCCATGAAGAGAGTGCGTGTTTCTATTGATAACTGGCCTCAATGTTTGAAGGACTGTATTAATGCAAATGGAGATCATTTTAAATGAGATTTATATATTTTTAATATTATTATATTATGGGTTAAAGTATGAAATTGCCGATTAGTACTGAAAAATTGAAACTCGTTTTTTCTAAGATGTACTATATTTATTTAATCGAAATATTTTCCCTCATTATCTATACATTGCTGCCATCTAAACGGAAGTTCATTTATTGCTTTTACGATAGAACTCCTGGGATCTAGATTTGACAAACAGTGTGAAATAATTTTGTACTGCCTCCTGGGAAGAAATTTCTTTATCACGTAGAAAATTGTCCAAATCACGAAAAAAATAGTACTCCGTTGGAACAAGGTCTGACGAGTACGGAGGATGACGTATGGTTTCTAACTGCAGCTCCTGTAGAGTTACAACGGTTTCTCGTACAGTGTGAGGTCTTGCGTTATCATGGAGCAATAATGGTGAAGATCGATTCACGAGTCGGGGCTGTTTCACTGCCAGTTTCGCCATCATTGTTCGAAGTTCGGCACAGAAAACATATGCTGTTATTGCTTGACCAGACCTGAGAATGCTATAGTGAATAACACCATGAAGAGACCACTAAACAGTTACCATTACCTTTTTATTGGTAAGCTTTGCTTTAGGGCACTGTTGCGGCGTTTGACCTGGGGTCAGCCATTGCATTTTTCGCTTACGGTTATCGTAAAGAATCCACTATTCGTCGTATGTCACAATTCGATCTAATATTCCTTCATTTCTGTACCGATTCAACAAGGCAACACAAGTTTCAACACGCATTTCTTTCTGCAGATCAGTCAAATCATGAGGCACCCATTTTTCATATTTTTTTATCTTATTGATTTGATGCAAATGAGCCAATATTGTAGGTAGGGTAACGTTAAACCATGCTGCTAATTCCTGGGTAGTTTGACTCGGATCGGCTTCCACCATCTCCTTCAATTCAGCGTTATTCACCTGTGTGTCTTCCACGTGGTTCCTTCTTCAAGTCGAAGTTTCCATTACGAAAGCGTTTAAACCAAAAACGCACGGTGCGTTCACTAGCAGTCTCCTCTCCAAATGCAGCATTGATATTGCGAGCTGTATGCCAAGTTAGTTCCGCGTTGGAACTCGTATTAAAAAATGACTCGGATTTTCAAAGTATCCATCTTTCCCGTCTAAGCTGAATAAAAAAACAATTGAAAGTCGAAAATATAATGTAGCACATTTTTTAAAAGAAGAATCTTATAGGTATTATCTTGTAAAAAAAGTTTCACTGGAAAATCTCACACCATGAAGGTTTTATGTTAATAGAAAGTATCTATTACTATACAACGGCAACTTCATACTTTAACCCCTATTATTAATGTATAAACTCACACATATTACCGTAATAAATGTTTTATGCAATGAAAGAAAATATATTTCTTGTAACAATGGTATTATTAGAGGGCAATATAAGACTCACCATGATGGCCCGAAGCCCGCGGGCGCCAGTCTTCCTTTCCATGGCGAGGGCAGCGACAGCCTTCAACGCGTCATCGCTGAACGACAGCTCGCACTTGTCCATCGCGAATAGCAGCTTGTATTGCGACACCTGAAATATTGAACTAGTTAGTTTCACAATATTTATAATAAGGTAATATATATTATGCAGCACATATATAAACCCAGGTTCAAAGGCTCGGAAGCTACGGGCAACAAAGAGGAGTCTCCAAAGTCTCCAAATGCTCGATTGGCATTCGAATGTTCGATTGTCATTCGAATGAATCGATACACACAACAACAACAAATATATTCTATAATATTCTATAATATTCTACCACATACACACAACACCATCTAGCCCAAACTAAGCAGAGCTTGTACTATGGGTACTAGACAATGGATAAACATACTTATATACTTTTTTTTTTGTAAATACATACATATTATACATAGAAACACCCAGACCAAGACAAACATCCATGTTCATGCGCACAAATGTTTGACTTGTGCGGGAATCGAACCCGCGACCTCAGTCGTCGTAGTCGGTTTTACTAACCACTACGCCATCGAGGCCGACAAATGAAGCGATATTTGAACGTGAGATGTTGCAACTGTCGAATCATTTTGTTTGCCGATAACCATTGCGCATCGCTATGTCTGACAAATTTATTAATTTCACCAGCCAATGTCTTACGATATTTTTGTTTAAAGGAAAATTAACGTTAGTATTCTCTGGCCTAATACTACATTCCTATTACTTTATAAAGTTATTACAAATATAATAATAACATACCATTGCGTTTTTAGGTTCTGTTAGTATCCTCACAAGCAAGTCTTGGTTTAGACTGTGGAACGGTACGAGCACGGGGAATCGTCCGACGAACTCCTGCAAGAGAAAATAAAAGTACGTTAATAATGGTATTCTGCGTGGCGACCTTGTCTTTATCTTAAACGTATCTAGTTTACGATACTGGGAGACGTTTTGTTCCCTCATTATACACACTTGAGTACATTTGCGAACATTAAAGGGTAATATGGAGTATTTTTTACATTATATATGCTAGTCGTTGTCCTTTACTTTTACATGTGCTAGTCGTTGTCCTGCTGCGCGGAGTCGAGCGGCGACGCGTCGGAGTGCGCCTGAGTGTATGTACGCACCGGTATCATGCCGAAGTCGATGAGGTCCCGCGCCTGCACCTTGCGCAGCCAGGCGTCGCGCTCGTCGTTGTCCTGCTGCGCGGAGTCGAGCGGCGACGCGTCGGAGTGCGCCTGAGTGTATGTACGCACCGGTATCATGCCGAAGTCGATGAGGTCCCGCGCCTGCACCTTGCGCAGCCAGGCGTCGCGCTCGTCGTTGTCCTGCTGCGCGGAGTCGAGCGGCGACGCGTCGGAGTGCGCCTGAGTGTATGTACGCACCGGTATCATGCCGAAGTCGATGAGGTCCCGCGCCTGCACCTTGCGCAGCCAGGCGTCGCGCTCGTCGTTGTCCTGCTGCGCGGAGTCGAGCGGCGACGCGTCGGAGTGCGCCTGAGTGTATGTACGCACCGGTATCATGCCGAAGTCGATGAGGTCCCGCGCCTGCACCTTGCGCAGCCAGGCGTCGCGCTCGTCGTTGTCCTGCTGCGCGGAGTCGAGCGGCGACGCGTCGGAGTGCGCCTGAGTGTATGTACGCACCGGTATCATGCCGAAGTCGATGAGGTCCCGCGCCTGCACCTTGCGCAGCCAGGCGTCGCGCTCGTCGTTGTCCTGCTGCGCGGAGTCGAGCGGCGACGCGTCGGAGTGCGCCTGAGTGTATGTACGCACCGGTATCATGCCGAAGTCGATGAGGTCCCGCGCCTGCACCTTGCGCAGCCAGGCGTCGCGCTCGTCGTTGTCCTGCTGCGCGGAGTCGAGCGGCGACGCGTCGGAGTGCGCCTGCGCGAGTGCGGCGCGCCTCCCCGAGCGCGCGTCCCAGGCGCCGAACCCGAGGTACTTCTCGTTGGAGCGCCGCTGCACCAGTCTGCGCACAACATTCTCATTATGAGTTCTTTATCCAAAGGACAATATTGTTCGATTGCCAAGACAACGTACAATACTATAGTGTACCGATAATCTCATCTCATCATGATTACATATTTTGATAATTTTATCTCAGCTAGCGATATAATAATCTAATGTTTAAAAACAAGTGAGAATCGGCATTGCATTGCCTTAAATCTTAGAGTTAGAAAAAATGGTTCAAGTAATATGAGATTAAGATCAAAGGTCAAAGGTCATAGTAATTTCGGGGGTATATCGACTATGCTGAGTCGAATGTCGTTGACCGCGAGTCTCTAGCTCTTACGGTTCTTGAGTTGAAAGTTGTATAACAGACAGACGGACGGACGGACAAAGGTGTTGTATAAGAGTTTTTTCGAAATCTAAAAGGAATTAATGATCCCGCATCCGATTGTTGATTAATACATTTTCATTGATAATATTCGAATCGCAATCAAATATTAGAAAATTGATAAGGTAATATCATAACAATTCTTGGTCGATGGTAGTAACCATATTCTCGCACCCAACATTTTTAGGTCCTCTAACTTGATAATTAAATATTTTTCCGTCCCTATGCATTGTGTACCGCAAGCAATCTGGCGTGTGTACATTCATATTTATGTATGTTTTTATTTATTATTGCCTATCAAAATCACTACATTCTGCCTGATGGTAAGTAGTCGTGTAGTCCAAGAACAGACTAATAAATAATCCAATAATAAATCAACGTCAATTATTATGAACGATTCATTCGAATAAACATTATCTAACGTTTCAAATAATTCAAATTTTAAAACACGAAACGAATACGAATTCTATTTTTATTCGTCAGGTGATAGAGAATCAATTAAACAATGTAGATACTTGACATTAAATTTTAAAACGAATGATTCCAAATGTCATTGATGCCAGGCCAAATTTCGTTAAGTTTAGTATGCGAAAACAAATAACCATAGCGATGAATATAATATAAATAATAGCGATGAACTATGCTTTGCATAAAATCTTATATAGAAAAGAGCTCAAGTTATGTGTTAGGATCTAATAAATCGAATTTGAAAAAACACACTATTACGATGTCGCCATAATGTTTCTTTAATGTTTGTTTTGCTAAAGACTATTGATAAACTTAGTTTTATGATGGGTCTGTGCAGCAGATTTTACATGATGCATGTCCAGATATACAGACAAAAAATACGGCTTTATCCTCAATGTCTTTAGTAATCTTTATATTGATAAGGATTCAAAATTATATTTCAAGAACAAAATAAAATATTCTATAATCAATTTAGATGATTTAATTTAGATGCAAAAAATTAATTATAGATAACTGCTATATATGAGGCATAATATAATTGCCTTTATGGTAGAATGAACAAGAGTTCTAAAATAATTGCCAAAAAATGATCGTAAAATAATTGCCTATTCGGCAGAATGAACTGGTTAATTATTATGGTATCGCATGTATTTATCTATACTTCTATCATAAAGCTAAACATTTCAGCAGCTGGGTTTGTGTTTTTTTTAGTGCTCTTATGAAAACGGCAGCTTGTTTTCTATATGTTGCCGTTTACCGGGAGCAGTGGCGTAGCGCGGGTGTCAGGCGCCCGGGGCGAAAGAAAATTTTGCCGCCCTCTTATTTAGGTGTTTCAATTTAAAATACTATAATATAAATTAATTCCAAATAACTTTTCGGCAAGAACAGTCATCATTATTGTGTATTATACATCGACCCATTCCTCTCGTTCGTCATTTTATGGTTAAAATATTTACAAGATATTATTATTTATTGAGATATGTTGCCGCCCCCTAAAAGTGCCGCCCCTGCCGCCCCCACTACGCTACGCCACTGACCGGGAGCAGTTTGTCTTTGTGCTGCTTTTGAGATTTTCTTGTCAAAAAAACGCAATTAATTTCCTCAGAATCAAAACCAAAGTCATATTGATTTACCCTTGCTATTTTCATGCCAGAACATTTGCTTAATTTGTACCAAGCACAGGTTCGATCCTGCATGGAGTACTGTTCTCACCTCTGGGATGGCTCTGCAAAATTTCAGCTGGAGGCTTTGGAGTCAATTCAGCGAAAGGCTTATCGGCGATGACCAACTGGTCAACACACGACTCCAAACTTTGGAATAGTTTCTCGGTTTTCTATCGGATACATTTCGGAGAGTGTGCAGAGGAACTGCATAATTTGATTGCTTCTTCCCCATTCTACCATCGGACGACCAGACAATCAGACCAGCAACACAAGAACATGGTGGATATACCACATTTACGCACGATGTGCTTTGCTTCCACTTTAATAATGCGTACCGTTAAGGAGTGGAATTTGCTACCTAAGTCTGTGTGTTTCCCGATGAGTACAATCTGGGTGTCTTCAAGTCGCGAGTGAATAGGTATCTTCTAGGCAAGCGTGCTCCATCGTCGACTGCACCTTCACTTAAGACCAGGTGAAATCGCGGTCAAATGCAAGCGCAAAAAAACCCTGCGCTACCGAAGAATGCCTTGATATTTTTTATAAATATCGATGAAAAATCGAGCCGATTGGTATATCTATCCTTTTGATTTTACACACCAAGCACATTTACTTTTATAATGAAAGGCGGATTACTGATACCTTTATGGTAAGTAGGAAACATATGCTACATGAGCATTATTCAGTGCTATTTTATTCATGAATAAATACAAAAATATGCTTCGTAATCGGAGGTAAAGCTACTATTTCGTGAGTTTTCATCACAGCTGACGAAATGTGGGTAGAATATTTCACTGTCCTTTGTGAATGGCTTATAGAGGCCAATCCAGGTTATCTTGTACAGCTTGTTTTGTTTTTTGTTTGGGAGAGGCAACAGGATCATTAGCCCCATTCCTCTAAAAACGGATATCACAGAAAACTAACTTAATTACTTCAATTTTTTGTTTCATATTGTTCTTAATTTATTCTGGGCCTCCACTTCTTAGTTAGCTAGGGTCTCCATACCTTCCAAGCCAGCCTTGCACCCTAACTATAACTATATACTTGTCTTTTTTTTCATAGTATAGATAAGCATCATAACATACCTACATATCGCACCCTTAATAAAACAGCGACTTAACTCGAAATTTGAAAGTAAGGTAATTTGAACTCTAATTGTATATGTTAAATTCTAATATTATATTTGTGTTAAATCTTTGCAATAGAGTTCAAATTTGTTTAATCCAAAATACTGAGATAAGTCTCTGTTTTATTAAGGATGCGAAATATTAATTAACACGTTAGCTGCCACGTCAGGCATCGGTGCCTGACAGGCATTGTATCAGTTTGGGCTTTGTCAGTCACATGTGCTTGACATTTTATTTACGTCTTATTTTATGTAAAAAAATCACGGAAATAAATACTAAAACAGTAATTTTTTATCACCTATATCGATATAAGACCGTACACAAAAAATAAAAAAAACCGTCATTAAAATATTGTTATGGCAGTTAACGTGTTAAGATTATGTCAATTGTTATTATTTGTGTATTTATTTTAAATTAGAGCTCTGTAGCGTCATCTTGTACTGATCTATATCTAATGATAATGATGTGTACACATAGTTAGAACCATAGTTTAAACCAAAACTGTTGATAAGTTTATAAGTTTTATACTGTATGAACAGTTGTTTTTTGTGTGCCTTATTAAATAAATAAATATATGCAGTTCTTATCGCTTACCATCAGATGGCTTACGGTCTATTCTTCACTAAAGTCAATAGAAATAAAGATCAACACTTACCTATCGAGACCATTGTAAGCACCGCTCGCCACAAACAATATGTTAGTTGTGTCAACCTGCACCGCGTCACCTCGTAGTTTGCGAGAATTTCTCTCGGGGACTGACACTACTGCACCTTCCAGCATCTTCAGCATGCCTTGTTGGACACCCTCGCCTGTAGAAATAATAACAATAATATAAACTCTGCTTATAAATTAACCCAATACTGGGCATAGGTCCTCCAAAAAACGAAAGAGAATTGTCAAAGGTGTAAGTCAATCATGATGGCCATATATGGACTGGCAGATATTACACACTTAAATTAATTTATGAAGCCACAGCTGGACATTACTCTATCCCGTTTTAGCCACAACAAACGGTCTTCCGTCCTTCGCATCCAGTTCAAATCAACCACCTTTTCCAGGTCATCAGTCTACTTGGCCGAGACGCGTACTTTTGTTCACCAATTCAGTCTCTAAGACGTCATTATTTCAATATTTGTGATGTTCCACGGGAATAAGGACCTTATGGCCATATCCGTAAGGTCCCTTTACCCGTGGAACGTCACATATATTGAAATAATGACGTCTTTATTATTAAATTACCTTATCGAAGTAAACTTTAAAGAATTATATTTGGGACTATATGTTTTGTCGAATTTTAGAATACACACAGCAACCTTATCGATATATTATTACGTGAAGCAAAAACTTTGTACCCCTTTTTACGAAAATTGCGCGGCCGGACGGAGGAGACTGAAATTCGGCACAGTTAAAGTTTATATGTAGAAGGAGGGGCGAATCCTAATATTTATATAAAATATGCATTAGAAATACATTAAATTAATGAAAAAGCAATATATGCTCATAACCATGCATTTGACACACGCAGTCGAATCGCGTAACTATGGTTACACATATCAATATTTAATGACATATATCAGCAATATCTTACAGGCAAACTTTGGTCGAATTACGAGCACTAGGCGACGGCTAGTTATAAGAAATCTGCGAATATATCAGGTTGCTTTCAATCTTGAACAAGCCCTTTTCTGTCGACTATTTACCATGTAATAGTATATATGTATGTATGTTGTCTTTGTTGGACAAGGAGTCGCCACCCCCATATGTCACATTTCGCAAAGGGGTAATAAGCAGCAATAACAATGATCTACGTGAAGATCTCCGTGAACAGCTTGGCGCATTTCGATCTAGCATTATGTCAATGCTTGATACTTGGTTCCAGAAACAAGACCAGAAATTCTCATCTCTTCTCGCCGAGTTCGAAGGAATAAGAACATCTATCCAGTTTATTAGCGATAAATATGATGACCTGGAGAAAAAATCCAAAGATGTTGCTTCTCGTGTGACTGCACTTGAAAATAAACTTTGCTCTCAACAGGCTGACGATCAACGTGTAGCTTTGCTGGAATCTAAACTCGAGACTATGGAACAAAAATCTCGCAGTTGCAATATCGAGATTAGTAATGTACCAGAAAAACGAGGCGAGAACTTGGTTACGATTGTCGAGAATATAGCAAATGTTATAAAACATCCGATATCATCTTGTGACATCATCGCAATTCATAGGGTTCCCCAACTCAACCCAAGGGCATCTCGTCCTAAAAATATTATAGTGAAACTAACCAGTCAAATAGTTCGCGATAATTTCCTAGCTGCCGCGCGTCTCAAGAAAGGCATCACATCAGACGAGTTAAAGATACCAGGATCGCAGCAGAAAATTTATACAAATGAACATTTGACCTTGCAGAACAAAAAATTATTTCGACTTGCTAGAGAAGCTGCTAGACAGAACAAACATCGCTTCGTCTGGATCAAGCACGGTATTATACTTGTTCGTGCCGATGTCACCGAGGCTGCATTTACAATTCGCTCCGAAAATGACTTGTCAAAAATTAAACCTTACACTCCAAGACAATGATTGGATTTGTTATTATTACAGTGTGTTAGTGAATACGGTTATATCAGTTATAATAGATGCGGTTGCTTGCGTTCGACTGAACTTTAATATTTGTGTGAAGATGTGTTCTCTCACTAGTGCACTACTCTGTGCGTTTACTACTGGACGTGAGGTTTGTGTACAATGTTTTATATTTACCCACATGTTTGAATATGTTATTAAATCAATTGCTAAGCAATTAATATTAACAAATCGATTAAAAATCCATATTATCTTGATAATACTGAATACTAGCAGTATTGTGCATTTCGTTCTACCTTGTATTTATTATAATAAGCTTAAACAATTATCTACTTTTTGCTGTCGTTATACATTGTTCTTTGACAAAGATGTGCAGCTGTTCATGGTTTTCTTTCTGTTTGTATTAATTATTCCTAAATGTCATAGCAATAATGAATTTAAACATATAAACACTGCGTTGTTGTTGCAATTTATTGAGACTGGACTCCTAATCATTTTACTTCTACTGCCACACTTCAATGTTTTATATTTTGCTATAATTTAATTTTCACCAATGAATCATAATAATTTAACTTTTTATTATCAAAATTGTCGTGGATTACGGACAAAACTACATACAATATACATGAACATATTGTCATCTTCTTATGATGTAATCATACTGACGGAGACTTGGCTTACACCCAATATAGCGGACGCTGAGTTCATTGATGATCGATATTTGGTGTTCAGATGTGACCGCGACCGTGTTGCCTCCGGTAAGAGTGAGGGTGGTGGAGTGCTTGTGGCCGTCTTGCGCGCACTGCGACCTACGCGATTAATGATGCACTCTGCTCGCGCTCAATTCGAACACATATTAATACAACTGCCCAGCTTGAAAGTGGGTAAACGACACCTATTAGTGCAGCATATATACCGCCGCGTTCACATGATGAATTGTACGCATCCCATTTCGACATGTTATTAGAAGTTATAGGTGATTCTCCTACTGATTCTTTCTACGTAGTGGGCGATTATAATCTTCCGTGTATTGATTGGCATGATGAATATGACTGTAAGTACGTTACAGCTCAACCCACTAACTCAACTAGCCACTATTTGTGCGACTTCATATCTATCACTAACTCTTTTCAATATAACACACATAGGAATAAGTTGGGTCGCATATTGGATTTGTGTATATCGAATGTTCGTTGCGTAACAAAAACAGGTGTAGAACTACTTCCACAGGACACCCATCACCCGCCCTTTTACATGGTATCTCAATTAGAAACGCATTTTAGACCACTGAAACGTAATATTTGCTATAAGTATAACTATTTTAAGACAAATTATGAATTAATTAACTGTGAATTAAGTAAACTGGATTGGAATGGTTTAGTGAGTGCTGCCTCTGCTGAATGTTCAGTTGATATATTTTACAATATAATCTATGGCATTATTAAGCTACATGTTCCGCTCAGCAAGCCCAAAGACTCACGTTTTCCTGTATGGTTCACTCCTGCCTTAATTCGTATATTTAAAAATAAAGATAATGCTTGGAAACGCTGGAAGAAATATTCTAATTTATCGGACTATAAAACTTTTTCAATATTACGCAGCCGCTTTAAAACTGAATGTTATAAATGTTTCCTTAGGTATATTAGGTCGATTGAAGAAGAGATTCCAACTAACATAAAAAAATTCTGGACTTACGTTTCTAATAGAAAGGGCAATGCTAATATTCCAGCCAGCATGCATCTGCACGGTATTACATCTGACAATCCCAATGAAATATGCAATATGTTTTCAGATTTTTTTACATTAGTTTATGAGCCCTCAACGTTCGACCCTAGATACTGGGAGGCTCCTTCAACTTATACTGATAATTCATCATGTATATCAGATATTTACCTCACAAAAGATTTAATTCGCAATGCAATTAAACAAATTAACTTAAGCAAGGGAGCCGGCCCTGACGGTTTACCTCCTATATTTATAAAGAATACAGTCGAACATATCGTTACACCACTTCATATAATTTATAATCGATGTTTAAGAGAGGGTTATTTTCCCGCTATTTGGAAAAGCGCATTTATCGTGCCGGTATTTAAAAGTGGGGACAAAAATGACATCCAGAATTATCGTCCTATTTCTATTTTGTCCACCTTGTCTAAGCTTTTCGAGAGTCTGGTACATAGTGAGTTATACTCGTATATTCATCGCATTATCATACCCGAACAACACGGATTTGTTAAGCGCCGGTCGACTGTCACTAACCTAACGCTATTTACCTCCTATTTATTTGAGAATATGGACAACCAAGTCCAGGTAGATGCTGTGTACACGGACTTTCGGAAGGCTTTTGACAGGGTGGACCACAAATTACTTTTAGACAAAATCGCCTATAACGGCATTCGTGGTAACTTGCTTCGTTGGCTTATGGCATATGTTTTTGAACGGACTCAAAATGTGGTCGTTAATGGCTTCGAATCTAACCCAATTACCGTCACTTCTGGCATTCCTCAGGGTTCCATTCTCGGGCCCCTTTTGTTCATTTTATTTGTGAATGACATCAAACAATGTTTCAAGAATGCCCGATTTCTTATGTATGCCGATGACATAAAAATCTACAAGGCAAACACATCTTTGCAGGACTGCTTGCTCCTACAGGACGATCTCAATAGACTTTCTCAATACTGCTCCTTTAATAAACTCCAACTAAGCCTACCCAAATGTAATGTTATCACATTTACAAAAAATAAACATAAAATTACATATAATTATACTTTGCAGGATACAAACTTGAGTAGAATAGATTACGTGCGTGACCTTGGTATTACCTTAGATACTAAACTGCATCTTGATATGCATATTAATAATATTGTAAGTAAGGCTTACCAGATGTATGGTTTTGTCATGAGGTCCTCCCGCGACTTTAAGCAGTCTTCTACTTTTATTTTTCTCTTTAAATCTCTTATAAGATCTCAGTTAGAATACGCTGTCCCCATATGGAGTCCTTATTACGAAAAGTATACAAACATAATAGAAAGGGTACAAAAAAAGTATTTATGTTCCGTACACTTTAGATTTTATCATTCAAAGTTGCCGTATCCACAATTATTACATAATTATAACTTATTAAGCTTGGAGTCCAGGCGAATATTACTAATGTCCATGATGCTGCATGGAATATGCAACAACAAATTCGATTGTAATGACATAACCAATCAAATATGTTATGTAGTACCTAGAACTGTTATGCGGCGAGAGGTGCGCGTACCTCGCTTATTTCACACTGCCAAGTGTCGAACTAACGCGGGTGTGCGGGCTCCTCTGCGCCGCCTTATTGAAACATACAACACACACCTCTTTACCATCGACATTTTTGCTTATTCGCAATCTAAATTTAAGAAAGCAGCCGTTGAATCCTTAAATAAGAACCTTATTTCATAATTATAATTATAATCAAGTTGTCTCGCACGCGTCTATATGTAACCCGAATATATAATGTCGCGGACATTGGTGTGGGTTATACGTTAACCTTATTCATGTGCATGTAACTTTATAATACTTTATTGTAAACGTGTAACTGTTAAATGTCCCAAACAAATAAAATAAAATAAAATAAAATATGTATGACTAACCTCCGACATCTCTGAGCTGGTGAATGCCAGGCACTGCACCGATTTTGTCTACCTCGTCTAGGAACACAATGCCTGTCTGTGCTCGTTCCACACTGGAAATAAGAAATAAATTGTGTTTTTAAACATACTGTACATCATAAATTTGATTTATGATTTGCTTTTACACTAAAGCAATAAAATCTGTACACTTAAAATTACTTCCCTCGCTGATGATTAACCGCATGTTTTTAAAGTCTTTATCAAAAACATTCTTTGAAGATGTACGAAAGTCATAGATATTCTGTTAAAAGTTGAATGAAAACAGCATATTTCAATTATTACCATACCCTAACATTGAGTTGCAACGGCCATTGGCGGCTAGACACAATAGGTTTTTAGAGGTCGAAAAACCTCTTATACAACAGCTTTGTCCGTCCGTCCGCCTGTTATACAACTTTCAACTCAAGAACCGTAAGAGCTAGAGACTCGCGGTCAACGCCACTCGAATCAGCATAGTCGATATACCCCCGAAATGACTATGACCTTGACCTCTGACCCTTGGTCACTTGATACCATTTTTTCGATTCTATGATTTACGGCAATTCATGGCCGTTTCTCACTTGTTAATTATATCTGGCATTCCAAGATTTGACAGATTAAACTTATAAAAAGAAGCAACACTGGTATACTCTATGTCGTCCATAGGTAATGCTTACTGATTGTATGATGGGTGTTTAGGTTCTTAATTGGTTCTATACAAAATTTTATTAAAAATACGTTATACAGTGGCTGTAATCTGGTGTCTTTTTTTTTTAAATATAATACATCTCCCGCACTAGGAATGTATCCTGTGTTGCAGGTGACTTTACAAGCATACAAACAACGGACACAAACAACATCCAGACTCGGAACAACCATTTGTGGATCACACAAATTTTCGTCTCGTGTGGGATTCGAACCCACAACACTCAGTGCAGTGACAGTGGCGAGGCGACCACTTAAACCACTGCGCCAACTAGCTATGTAGCATAGGACTGCCAAAAATATATAAATGTATACAAACTTGAAGTTGGCGTCTTGCAGCAGCTTCGCGATAACACTCTCGATGTCTTCGCCGACGTAGCCGGCCTGCGTGAGCGTGGTGCAGTCGCAGATCGCGAACGGCACGTCCAAGCATTGCGCTATTGTTTGTGCTAGCAGAGTTTTACCTGGAAAGAAAACAACACTATGTATAAACTGTATAAAATTAAAGTTTGACAAGTCATATTTTGCCGGATGGACGAATGTCGTAGTAGTGATTGCCTCACCATTGAAATACGCAGAGTTTTAAGACTGCGCCGAGCGTAAGACAGATATTGACAGAGCTCGTGCGGTGCATATTCAAATCGGCGCGCGGCCGCCATAGTAAAATTGTATGGAGGATTTGAAGTCCTTTTTTTAATAAATATGTATCTTTATTGTCAACCAATAAATTAAATATTTGGGACGGACAAATTGTAATATAACTATTTATGTTTTGTTTAACTTGTAAAATAGGATAGATTTCTACTGTTGGGGCCAGTCAGTGCAGACCGGCGACACATCGACCCAGTGGGATCTTTTGTGTCGACACTCTCCCAATAACGACTGCCATAGATGTTCATGGCAGCCAGGACCGACGGCTTAACGTGCTCTCCGAGGCAAGGAGCAGGCGATAATTGTCAATCAATACGCACATAATTTCGAAAAGTCATATAACTTCCGAAAGTCAGAGGTGCGCGACGTGGGTTCGAACGCGAGACCCTCTGCATTGCAGTCTGTTGGTCTCCCCACTGAGCTATCGCTGCTCTAGCCCGATGCTTTGTAAGCGATTATCATAAGAATCTGCTACATAACAGAATATAATTGTAATATAACAAGTTAATATAATAACAATTTCAGCAGTATGCGATTTATGTAATATATGTAAGAATGTAGTAACCTATATAATTTCTTCTCCCTAGCCTTTATTATTCCCAAATCACTTGGGGTCGGCTTTTCTAGTCTAACCGGATTTGACTGGTTATCAGTTTTTACACGGAGCGGCTGCCACCTGACCTCCGCAACCCGAAGGCTAACGATACCCTAAGTCTAGACCAGTGTCAGTATATTAGAGGGTACTGACTTTCCCAATAACGACTGCCATAGATGTTCATGGCAGCCGGGACCGACGGCTTAACGTGCTCTCCGAGGCACGGAGCAGGCGATAATTGTCAATCAACCTATATAATTATAATACCATAATTAGGCCTTTATTATCAAAACGTAACAAATACCTAACCTTAGAATTTACTCCAGTTTAAAAACTCTAAGAACATAATTACAGTCTATTACGTGAAGATTTAGACACAAAAATTGTATTTTGAAAGGCATACGAAATATGTAGGTAGTGCCATGACGAAGTAAGCAAAACAAAACTATGGATATGGCTTTCAAATTTATTAGCAGTACTGATACAGTGATGAAATGAAGTTACAAAGCGAATGTACTTTTGCCCAAATTGTTGTCTGCGTTGATTCAAGAACGAAAAATTCGATTAGGAGTAGTGTTATTGCGTTAGTGACAACTCTGACGCATTGACTCAATTTGTTATCTCGCATCTGCGTGAAGTCACTCAAGGCTTATTCCTAAAGCGGGCGCTGCCTATTGATATATTACTCGTATCGAGCCTAATTATATCATTTAAGTGTATGGTCATCTGACCATAATTACTGCACGCTTGCAGTACCTGCATGGCATTTCCTTCGCCTGCTCTATTCCGTATACACCACGTCGGTAATACAGAAAGCTCATTATAAGCGTAATTGCGAGTGTGCGCATGCGCTGAATATGTATTAACCTATTTGTTCATTGTTACTGGTGTTATGAAATGAAAGGGCGGTTAGTGTGCTTTTTGAATGTGTGGTTGTAAGCACTGTTTAAGTAGGATTACGTCATCAATATACTACTTGCATGTTTATGACTTATATGTGGGCTATACAACGAAGACTAAAAAGGAAATTAAATAATAAAGGGCGTAGTCGTTTTAGTTACAGACAGTTAAATTAAAATGTACTAAAATAATCCCCGATTCCCCTATCACGCCATAGCCTGAGAACGGCTTTACCGATTTCATACATCTCTTTTTTTAGTTTTTGTTGAAGGTTCTTACGAAAAGAAAAGTTAAGTAAATTGCGCAAAAAGATAGATAATTTCATAAAACTTAACGACTATTTTAACATCGCTTGTTTGACAGTTCGTCTAAGACAGAACAACGTCTTACTGTCGGGTAATTAAGTTTTGATAAATTTTTCATAGAATATGTGGCAAAATTAAAAGTCCACAGTTTAACCGACTCGTTGTTCCTTGAACATAGGAACAAAGACCACTTATTTCTGGGCGTTAACATTGCCGATATATACGTATACCGACGATACTATTTTCGCAAAGATAAAGCTAAAAAGAAAAGGTATCGTCACCACGAGGTAATACGACACTTCTTCTACATATAATATTAACGCCCAGAAAAAAAGTTGGCTCTATAAAGGGACTGAAAGAAGGTAGCTATGACACACGTCTATTAATGAACTCGTGTATATACCAGACAGGGTAGGCTTTTAGCACATTTTGCTACGTGCCTAGCAGAGACGAGACTATTCGCATGTAACAGATTTTATTTAAAAACAAATCTAAATAAAATAGTTCTTCGTATAAAAAGCGGTCGACTTCCAAATATCAGATTTAGGTGGTTTATGAAATAAACCCTTTTAGGCGTCGACTTACTTAGACCTATTTCGAGCTCCAGGATTCGAAAAGCCTCATGAGCTTACTGGACAAAATGCAGTAACGGTACCTATTAGATGCTCTTCTTACACCGCGTTTGTAAGAGAGTAGTGGTACTACGTCCGAACTCTTATTACCAACATCAGATATTTAGCAACGATGGGCTTTTCCTATCTGAAGCAGCGATAGTTAGTGGGGAGACCTACAGACTGCAATGCAGAGGGTCTCGGGTTCGAACCCACGTCGCGCACCTCTGACTTTCGGAAGTTATATGACTGTTAATGAAATTATGTGCGTATTGATTGACAATTATCGCCTGCTCCGTGCCTCGGAGAGCACGTTACGCCGTCGGTCCCGGCTGCCATGAACATCTATGGCAGTGGTTATTGGGAAAGTCAGTAACCTCTAATATTCTGACACTGGTCTAGCCTTAGGGTATCGTTAGCCTTCGGGTTGCGGAGGTCAGGTGGCAGCCGCTTCGTGTAAAAACTGATATCCAGTCAAATCCGGTTAGACCAGAAAAGCCGACCCCATGTGACTTGGGAATAATAAAGGCTAAGGGAGAAGGAAGGGCTTTTCCTATCTGAATTAATATAAAATTCTGTTTAAAAGCGGCAAGAACTGCCAAGGATTTTATTTTAAGTTTGTAACTATTTAGTTCGGTCTTTACATCTCAAATAGACACACACTCCTCATAATTTTAGTCACGTATCAAGACCACAAAAGAACTATTTTTATCACAACTTCTATGCTAAGAAACAGTTATTTTATCTTATATGGCTTGTGAACAAATATTTAAAATGTCGGCTATTACAAAACTTTTTAAATAGCGTTTGAAACCCCAAATGTTATTATAGTTAAAAGTTAGTATGATAGTTGCGTCCTTAATTAGTATAAGTGGCCTGCGGCCGTTCTAATTAAGTAAATCTATAGGTACTAATATTATAAAGCTGAAGAGTTTGTTTGTTTGTTTGGTTGAACGCGCTAATCTCAGGAACTACTGGTTCAAATTGAAAAAATATTTTAGTGTTGGATAGCCTATTTATCGAGGCAGGTTATAGGCTATATAACATTACGCTATGATCAATAGGAGCAGAGTAGCAATAAACAATGTTGCAAATACGGGGAAAAATCTCTTATATGAAGCAGACGAAGTTGCGCGGGTCAGCTAGTAAATAAATAGTTTAAATCCATACGTTGTACGTCTTTACGTTGGATTAATTTTATAAAAAATATATCTGTCGAATTAAGGTCCAAACTTTGTCGCTGGGGTGTGCTTGTCCTTACAAACATAGACTTCACGCCTGAACTTAGAACATTCATTAGATTTGATTTGCATATGAAGATTCTAAGCCCAACTTATTGTTTGCATGTAAACATTTTTGGCTTCTTCATATTTTCTCGAACAATTTCGAACAAATTTGGACATACCATCAGCATTCCTTCAGATTCTTCTTTTACAATTAATAAATAGCAACTTATCTAAACTGATTAGAAATCAACTGCATCGGAATTTTTTATATTATTTAAAATTTAGATAGACATAATAATATAATAGTAATAAAAGTAGAAGAGCCTCGTTGATTTCAGCATGAACGGGCCGGCTCGACCGGTGAAGGACTACCCTCTCACAGAATATCGACGTGAAATACCAGTATTCCTACTGTTGTGTTTCGTTCGATGAGTGATAGTGCCGGAGGCCCGATCACACCCTTTCCCCCTTCCCACTTCCTTTCCTAAAGGGTCGGCAACGCGCAAGTGATGCCTCTGGTGTTACAGGCGTCCATAGGCTGCGGTGACCACTTACCACCATGTGGGCCGTATGCTTGTTTGCCACATTAGTTGTGTTAAAAAAAAACTTCTAAAAATCTTAATTTAAAGTAATATTAGTGTATGTCTTTAAGAATTATACGCTTGCGGCAAGGCCCAGTGTCTTGATATGGTTAAGCTTACAGGTTAAGGTCATATACCATAACTTACTTAAGCTTAACCATATCGAGACAATGATAAAGCATTGTGTCTGCACGCCGGCGTCCGTATATTGATGAACAAAATGGTTGTTCCGAATCTGGGTGTTCTTTGTGTCCGTTGTTTGAATGTTTGTAAAGTCCTCCGCGACACAGACATTATGCCTAGTGGGAGACATGTCTTTTTAAAAAGAAAGAATTAAAATAAGACTCTGCCCTGTATATAAGCTGTAACACTGCTGGGTACGGGCCTCTTGTCAGTGGAGGGTCAGACCATACTTTAACACGCTGGTGGACTATGGCCCAGTATGTGTAAGTAAACATTACATATCTAAATTGAAAAAAAAAAAAACATGGAGTACCCAACAAGCAGGATCCCTCACGATATTTTCCTTGACCATTATAGCGAGCGATAATGCTATATATTAGTAAGAACTTATGTCAGAGAACATTATGGAAAAGTCTTAGACATACAGAATTCCTCACGATGTTTTCCTTTACCGTTAGATGGAGCGAAAATGCTCGAAGTTAGTAAGGACTTGTTGAAATATTCATTATTTCCCAAAAACATCATTGCAACATATTCGCTGAACTAATGATAATACTGTTAATTTGCAAACGTCGCGTTTGTCATACAAAATGAGCTTCGACACTTAGCATTCAGCACTCGATGGTATAATAGGCAGTTGTTCATCCCACCCACGTGGGCTACGGGTAAGGAATTAAGCGTTGTGGCGAAATGCTGGCCTTGTAACCGGTTTACTTACATGAATGATTCGCATCGTAAATAAAAGATTTGTTTTTAGAGTTCGAAAAAACTCTTATACAACAGGTTAGTCCGTCCGTCCGTCCGTCTGTTATACAACTTTCAACTCAATAACCGTAAGAGCAAGAGACTCTTAACGCCATTCGACACAGCATAGTCGATATACCCCGAAATGACTATGACCTCAAGGTCACGCGATACCATCTTTCAACTCAAGAACCGTAAGAGCTAGAGACTTTGCTGTCAACGCCATTCGACTCAGCATAGTCGATATACTTCTGAAATGACTATGACCTTTGACCTCTGACCTCAAGGTCATATTGCTTGAACCATTTTTCGAACTCTAAGATTTACGGCAATTCATTGCCGATTCTCACTTGTTTTGTTGTGAGAATTCGAGCGGGCTGGTGGTGGTTTGAATCACAAATTGGATAAGCGGATAGTCAGTTTAATACGTGCCAAAACGAAAGCACACATGTGCATTGAACTTAATATTGGTTGAATGCCGTAGTGTTTTAAGAAGTCACCTCACTACTGTGACTTCAGTGTTGTGGATTCGAATCCTACATAATTCAGAGTGGAAACAATGAGTCTGGGTCATCTTTGTGTTCGTTATTTCAATATTTTTCGTTGTTATCTTGCGCTACAGTTATCCTAACTAATATTATAAATGCGAATGTGCGTTGTGTGTCATCCTAAATCTCTTACGGCCGTATTCATAAAACTTACAAGAAGTTAACGTCGTTATAAGTAAAAATTCTGAATAATAGTGTTCATAAGAAGCTAGCTTGCGAAATAGCAATGCTTTATATAACGAGATGGGTGTAAAAACCCAGGATTCAACCACTTCATCTTCATGTGACATTTATTCCCTTTTTTTTGTCCCGCAGCTGTTCAAAGTCCTCTCCCTTGGACTTCCAAAACACTGTTGGTGGATATCTCCTGACCTTATGACCTTGTGACCCCTATATCTCGGGGGTCTTTTGACCCACAAGGCCCATATTCAAACTCGACCGAGGGATGACCCCAAGGTGTCTGCACACCAAGTTACAAGTCAATCGGTTCAGTGGTTCCGGAGCTATACCTGTCACTAACAAACTGTCACAGACAGACACACAGACCCATAGTGTTTTCATTAACCTCTTCGAAGAAGACTCGGCAGTTAATAAAGGTTCACAGAAAATTTATGAATAAGGCCTTTTTACAATGCAGTTATTAGACACTAGCTGACCCGCGCAACTTCGTCTGCTTCACAAAAGAGAATTTTCCCCGTTTTTGCAAAATTTTTCATTGCTGCTCCTATTGGTCGTAGCGTGATGTTATATAACCTGTAGCCTTCCTCGATAAATGGACTATCCAACACTAAAATAATATTTCAATTCGGACCAGTAGTTCCTGAGATAAGCGCGTTGAAACAAACAAACAAACTCTTCAGCTTTATATTAGTATAGATACTAAATGTTTTAACCTATGGTAAGACTCCAGTAACCACGATATTTAAAAAATATGCCTTTTGACTTTGCCTGCTTAGTAACTAGACGGTAGTTCATGACTCATCATAACTTGAACTTACATAAGCGATAACATTTACAACTTGTTTTTTTATTACCGTAATTATACGAACTATACTACTATTATAATGATTGTTTGAACCAAGGAACTTTCCCAGAAGTCTGGAAACGAGCAAACATTACCCCTGTACATAAATCTGGTCCAAAACAAGAAATTGAGAACTACCGCCCTATTTCCATTCTATCGATCTTGTCAAAGCTTTTCGAAAGACTGGTCTATGATCAGCTTTATCCGATTATTCATGATCAGATTATTAAGCAACAGCATGGGTTTGTCAAGAAAAGATCTACAACTACTAATTTGATTGAATATGCTGATTACTTATTCAATCATTTAGACACACGTATACAGGTAGACTCTATTTATACTGATTTCCGTAAAGCCTTTGACAAGGTCGATCATGAATTACTTCTAGGCAAAATAGCTTTTAATGGTATTCGTGGGGATCTGTTCCGTTGGTTCTCTTCCTATATTACAAATAGAACGCAAAAAGTCGTATTAAATGGCTTCCATTCCAAATCCATCACTGTTTCATCAGGGGTACCTCAAGGCTCGATATTAGGCCCTTTGTTGTTTATAATGTTTATCAATGATATTGACATGTGCTTTCATAATTCAAAATTCTTACTTTACGCAGATGATCTGAAAGTCTTTAGACCCATCAAAACTATTCTTGACTGTCAGCTGCTTCAACAGGACCTCAATCGCCTGGCACACTATTGCACTAGGAACAAACTCCAACTGAGTATTTCCAAGTGTTATTGTATTAGCTTCACTAAAAATAAAAATATATTTAAATATTCCTATACAATACACAGTGAAACTCTGACAAGAGAGAGTATGATCCGCGACCTAGGAATATTACTAGATGATAAACTGCACTTAGAAGCACATGTTAATAAAATTGTAAATAATGCTTATCGCATGTACGGCTTTGTGATGAGATCATCCACGGAGTTTAAACACCCTAGTACATATTTATATCTCTATCGATCACTAGTTAGGTCTCAATTAGAATATGCAGTTCCTGTGTGGAACCCCTTCTACAATAAATATATTGAGTGTATAGAAAGCATACAACGTAAATTTCTGAAGTCTATGCATTATCGTTGTTTAAAAAGTTGTTATCTCTCTTATAGTGAATTCCTAAAAAAATACAACCTGCTTTCCTTGAGTTCAAGGCGTACTTTTCTTGAAGCTACATTTTTGTATGACTTATGTAATAACTCGTATGATTGTTTGACTATTTGTAACAAGTTGTGTTATATAGTTCCCAGAACATGCCAGGGACGCGAGGTGCGCACGCGACCTGTATTTGCCACTACTTCCAGTCGTACAAATGCCGGCTTGCGTGCGCCTCTTCGTCGCATTACTAGCAATTTTAATAGGAATTTCTGTAGTTTGGATCTGTTTGCTTTACCACATAGAAAGTTTCGACAAAGTTTACTTAACATTTTGAAAAATTAATGTAACATAGTATTTACACTTATTATGTGGCGCTGTGGCAGTTTGATGCTTTGTTTATATGAGTATTTGTTTTATTTTTATGTTGTGTTCCTCTTTCTTTTTTATTAGTGTTTATATCGCTAGTGTTAAAATTTACCAAATTGTCTCATTGAGTATCTGTGGAAAACGTGGTTGATTTCACATTTGTATTATTTCTGTATCTTATTTTTCTATGTAATTCTTAATGTGTAATTGTTTGTTTTCCCAAATAAATAAATAAATAAAATAAATAAATAAACTCGGTGGATAACATTATTCATAAATAATGTTATCTAACGAGTTCGCATAATTTTATAACTTAGGCAATACCGCTGTTGACAGACACTTGTCTTGACAAACATATTATTGAAAATTATTTATCATCTTTATATGTAATTAATAATTATAATTCTTCTGTACGTAATTTTTTTTATTCTGCTGAGGTGGCAAAAAAGCATTCGGCCCACCTGATTGTAAGTGGTCACCGTAGCCTATGGACGCCTGCAACACTAGAGGCATCACTTGTGCGTTGCCGACCCTTTAGGTAAGGAATTAGGAAGGAGAAGGAGCGGAAATGGGGGAAAAGGGGTGATTGGGCCTCCGGCACTCTCACTCACCGAACGAAATACAACAGTAGGAATACTGGTATTTCACGTCAATATTCTGTGAGAGGGTGTTCTTCCCCGGTCGAGCCGGCCCGTTCATGCGGAAATCTCTACTACTCAAAAATCATGTGTATGAACTCATTGTCCTCCTCCTAAACGGGAATTTTATGATTTTTGATGTGTGTTTGAGTGCCCTGGTTGGTTTATATTTAAAATTGGACCCGGTAGGTGGCTGCGATTGGCCCATAAGTCAACTTTCAGACAGGACAACGTCAACGTCAATCAAATCCTAACTAATATTATAAATGCGAATGTAAGTTTGTTTGTTTTCAACGCTTTCACGCCTGCACTACTCGACCGATCAACATGAAATTACGCATACATGTTGTCAGGGGAATGGATTAGGACATAGGGTACCTTTCATTCAGAAAATGTACTGTTCCCGAGTCATTGAAAATTTATACACAAAATATACACTTATGCGAGCGAAGCCGCAAGCAAATTTTAGTATTAAGTATGACTTGCTTAGCGTTCGTAAAAAGTAGCCTATGGCCTTCTTCAGCTGTCAAGCTACCTCTGTATCCAATTGCATCAAAATCGGTTCACTGGTTTAACCATGAAACGTAGCAAATAAGACAATTATTTGCGTATTTATAATATTAGGTTTCGTTGCCATTAGTGTGTGTTAAAAGGTCTAGGTCTTTGTTCCAAGAATAACTTGTTTTTGATTAATCGTTGGCGATTTACAGCTACACTTGAGCTAAATTTAATGTACGGATAAGGTTTAGTAATAAATCAATTATACTAATATTATAAAGCTGAAGAGTTTGTTTGAACGCGCTAATCTCAGGAACTTCTGGTCCGAATTGAAAAATTATTTTAGTGTTGGATAGCTCATTTATCGTGGTCGGCTATAGGCTATATAACATCACGCTACAACCTACGGGGGCGACGCAGTAATCATAAACGCGGATGAAACCGCGGGCAAATCTAGTATGCTATAGGTATAGCCTAGATCGATGCGTTTACAATATTTCTCTGTTATTATTAAAAGACAATTCTCGCATTAGGATTAATTCCTGCGGTGCGAAAGACTTTACAAATAAACAATGGACACAAAGCACAACCAGACACAAATTTGTGTCCTCTCTACTCTCAGCATGTATGTATGTATGTATGTATGTATGTATGTATCTTATGTGGGAGCCAGTCAGTGCAGACCGACGACACTTCGACCCAGTGGGATCTTTTGTGTCGACACTCTCCCAATAACGACTGCCATAGATGTTCATGGCAGCCGGGGCCGACGGCTTAACGTGCTCTCCGAGGCACGGAGCACGCGATAATTGTCAATCAATACGCACATAATTTCGAAAATTCATATGACTTCCGAAAGTCAGAGGTGCGCGACGTGGGTTCGAACACGGGACCCTCTGCATTGCAGTCTGTTGGTCTCCCCACTGAGCTATCGCTGCTCTACTCTCAGCAGAGTGTCATTGGCAACCACTAATGTAGTGGTTAACCACGCCATTGCACTCTAGTAGAAAAAGACACAGTATTTTTCGAATTCTTCATATACATGGGCATCTATATCTACGTAATTTGTGTCACGTCATTGGAAGGCAAGAGTAAAATTGTGTCGTCTGTATTCTACAGTCGTGCATACTAAGCCATTGGTTTCTAGTAGAAGAAATGAAATGAAAATTTATTGTTTGTCACAGGTACAATATAGATACAAGTGGTAAGATTTAGCATGTTTCACTGCAACATACCCATAGGGTGTACAATAATAAAAACGGGAATAAATAATTTTTTTTTAAATTAATCTGCTATATACGGATTTTATCGCGTTGTTTATTTTACACTTTATTGTGTGTGAACATGTGCAACCGGGGACTAACCACTACCTGAGATTTGACAAACCACAGATTCTCGCTAAAGAACACCGATTCCTACCAAGGATGCTTCGCGAGCTTATTGAAATCAAAAAGCATCCTAATTTCAATAGAGAAGATGGTTGGAATGTACCACCAGCTTGGGATACAGTAATACAAATAGTCAAACCCAAGAAGAAGCAAACCACAGCTAGACTTCATGATACTCTGAGCTCATTCTGCGTAAATAGAAACACCAATGATTAAATTATGTTCGGGTACTTTGAAATAACTACACTGGAACATTGAGACAACTACCATCTTAGTCTCCCCGTGACCATGGCTGCTGAACAGCAACCGAAACGTCAGGGAAAGCGTAACCTTAAATATAAATAGCTTTAATAGTTTTCATAATTTAATTAGCTTAAAAATTTGTAAAGTTTTATAGTATCCAGTAGTAGTGTAACAATTTCTAAATTATGTAATAAAGTGTAAAATAAACAACTCGATAAAATCCGTATATAGTAGTTTAATTTCAATGAATAACATTCGCGTTAACAGAAGACAATATTACATAATAATTTAGCTAAATGCACATTCAATAATAGTCTATCAATATTCTTATTCCAGAAAGACATGCAGTATTATGTATTTGTGCTATGCAGTCGCACGCTCCTTTTGAGTGTCATATTCTTTTTATACTTGGGCATCTTTATCTACGTAATTTGTTTCGCGTCATTGAGAGGCAAGAGACTAAAGTTGTGCCGTTTGAATCACATCGTCTGTATTCTGCAGTCGTGCTTTAATAAGCCATTGGCTTTTAGTAGAAGATAGGCATACAGTATTGTGTACTCTGTGTCATACAGCACAAGCCTGTTTATAGTCGGGTATCTGTATCTATGTAATTTGTGTCGCGTCATTGAGAGGCAGGAGACTAAAATTGTGTCGTTTGAAACAAATCGTCTGTATTCGGCAGTCGTGCTTTCCTAAGCCATTGGCTTCTAGTAGAAGATAGGAATGCAGTATTGTGTACTCTATGTCATACAGCACAAGCCTGTTTATACTCGGGCATCTGTATTTACGTAATTTGTGTCGCTTCATTAAGAAACAGGCGACTTAAAATTGTGTCGTTTGTAACAAATCGTTTGTATTCTGTAGACGCGCTTATCTAAGGTAATTTGTGATGAAAGTTTACTAAGTTGCCAACAGTATCTTAGCTAAACAGTGTACTTTGTAGGCGTGACTGGGTGGTATTATGTAATTGCTTGTTTATTTATCGATTGTTCAACTCTCGTGGTATATTCCTTTTTATTTTAGAGATTACTAGCAAATTGGGTTGCTAACTATCTACTAGTATTCTTGTTAACCCCTACTTTTCAGAGTAGTAGAGCCACGCTGATTTCAGTATGAATGGCCGGCTCGACCGGGGAAGGACTACCCTCTCACAGAATATCGACGTGAAATAGCAGTATTCCTACTGTTGTGTTTCGTTCGGTGAGTGAGAGTGCCGGAGGCCCAATCAGCCTCTTTCCCCCTTCCCGCTCCTTGTCACTTCCTTTCCTAAAGGGTCGGCAACGCGCAAGTGATGCCCTGGTGTTGCAGGCGACCATAGGCTACGGTGACCACTTACCATCAGGTGGGCCGTATGCTAGTTTGCAACGTGTGTAGTATAAAAAAAAAAGAAGCTACAGTGCTACTGCGCCGCCCCCGTGAGTCGTAGCGTGATGTTATATAGCCTATAGCCTTCCTCGATAAATGAGCCTTCCAACACTAAAGGAATTTTTCAATTCGGCGTTGTAGATTAGCGCGTTCAGACAAACAAACAAACAAACAAACTCTTCAGTTTTATAATATTAGTATGGATTAAACTTGCCGGGTTTATTATAATTTATTACTCAATACTATTATTACTTAATTATTTTTTGGCGTAAAATATTTTTTTTTGCATGTTTGCAAACCAAACTTATTACATATAAGTTAGTTAAGACTAATTAATAAATTGTTATTGTGTTGAATCTGGCAAAAATTAAAATGTTGTGTAATATTATGCTGCATAATTTTTTAAACCATTACGTGAGGAAATAATATGCTTTTTATATGTAATCAGATATTTTAATAATTATTTTAAATGTGATTACATTATGTTTTTTATATTTTTTTAAACTCAAACAAAGTTCAAATAATTATTTAATTTAATATACACACGCGCTGCGCACAATTGCATTCGAATAAGTAATCACTGGAATTAGTAATTACTAGACTATTACTACGAATGAATCAATACCTCTTTACTATTGTTATGCATGGTGCAGTACTCACCACATCCAGTAGGTCCCAGCAGTAGAACATTGCTCTTGTCCAGTCGCAGCTCGTGGTGTTGGCGCTCCAGGATTTCGGCACCAGCACCACTGCCGCCGCCACCACTCCCACCACTCGCATGACTTAGATGGAGGAGATCTGTA
The DNA here is from genome assembly GCA_930367265.1 of Catocala fraxini. Taxonomy (NCBI): domain Eukaryota; kingdom Metazoa; phylum Arthropoda; class Insecta; order Lepidoptera; family Erebidae; genus Catocala; species Catocala fraxini. The sequence continues at coordinate 25,178,562 of OV884038.1, forward strand.
ATACAAACATAGTTATAGTAAGTTTAACAAGTGAGAATCGGCAATGAATTGCCGTAAATCTTACGAGTTCGAAAAAATGGTTAAGGTAATATGCAAAGGTCACGTGATACCACGTGACCTTGAGGTCAGAGGTCAAAGGTCATAGTCATTTCGGAATATATCTACTATGCTGCGTCAAATGGCGTTGACCGCGAGTCTCTAGCTCTTACGGTTCTTGAGTTGCAAGTTGTATAACAGACAGACAGACGGACGGAGAAATCTGTTGTATAAGAGTTTTTTCGAACTCTTAAACCAAAAAACATAATGACATGACTGCACGGATGGCGTCGTAGTTTAAGTAGTCGCCTCGTCGCTGTTACTGAGCCGAGTGTTGTGGGTTCGAATCCCACACGGTACAAACATTTGTGTGATCCACAAACGGTTGTTCCAAGTCTGGGTGTTCTTTGTGTCCGTTATTTGAATGTTTGTAAAGTCCCCCGCTACACAGGAATAATTCCTAGTGTAAGCGTTGCCATTATTCATTTAAAAAAAATGCAAAATTGGCCCCAAGCTAGGCAAGCCTGTATCATAGGAGTCAATATAGAAGATTAAATTAATTAAATATTCTAAAATTAAATAATCATTATCATCTCAGCCGAAAGACGTCTATTGCTGTCCAGCAATAGACGTTTTATTAACCTTGGGGAAGGCTTATGTCTATAAGCCTTCCCCAAGGTTAATAAATTAAATAATAATTAAACAACTTTAACAATTAATAAGGTAGAAAAAAGAAACAAAGCTAAACTGTTATACATAGAGACTCAAGATTGTTTATCCGAACGAAGTGGTGTTCGCCTATATTTCACCAGCTAAGTCCCACCTAGAAGATGCAGAGCATATTGCCATCTACTAGGCTTATCCCAGTTGCCTCTCCTAGCTACAGGTATTGAAAAGTTTGTAAACCATTGGGAACGAAGAACTGAGGCTCTGAATAATTTAGCTGAGTCCTACCTAGAACATGGCGAGCATATTGCCATCTACTAGACACATTTTAGGTGCCGTGCCACTTCTAGCTACAGGGATTGAAATGTTTGGAAACTATTGGAAACGAAGAAATGAGGCTCTGAATAATTTGGATGAGTCCTACCTAGAACATGGCGAGCATATTGCCATCTACTAGACACATTTTAGGTGCCGTGCCACTCGTAGCTACAGGGATTGAAATGTTTGGAATCTATTAGAAACCAAGAAATGAGGCTCTGAATGTTTTGGATGAGTTCTACCTAGAACATGGCGAGCATATTGCCATCTACTAGGCACATTTTAGGTGCCGTGCCACTCCTAGCTACAGGGATTGAAATGTTTGGAATCCATTGGAAACGAAGAAATGAGGCTCTGAATAATTTGGATGAGTCCTACCTAGAACATGGCGAACATATTGCCATCTACTAGGCACATTTTAGGTGCCGTGGCACTCCTAGCTACAGGGATTGAAATGTTTGGTAACTATTTGAAACGATGAAATGAGGCTCTGAATAATTTGGATGAGTCCTACCTAGAACATGGCGAGCATATTGCCATCTACTAGACACATTTTAGGTGCCGTGCCACTCCTAGCTACAGGGATTGAAAAGTTAGGAAACCATTGGGAATGAAGCAGTGAGTCTTTGTATAACTATTAATTTAAGTGAACAAATAATCTAATTATCGAAGTAATTTTAGTAAAATTCTTTGTAATGGCTTTTTTGTTTCTATTATCTCTGTTAAGATTAGTTGCCGTGTCTGAAATTCGGCCTGGATTAAATTATTATTATTTTTCTATACTATGAAATCTTAAAATAATTGCCATTATGATTTTTTGTTATTACAAATTGCTATTATTTGCTGGATATCTGTTGTAACTGTAAATAATCGAATTGTATCTATAGAAGTTTCATTAAAAGTTAAGCAATTTAACACTATAATACGATTTGTCTGCAATGCAAAACTACAGAAGGATGTCTTAATCTAATTGTTCTTCGCGACAATATGCTATCTGTTTAATCTATTTGTTTGATTTACAATACGTAAGGAGTGTGACATAGCATATGTGTATCACTTACGAATATATGAATATAGATACGTTTAACACGGTTACTGTAGCTAATGTGGCTAAGACTTTGGTCAGTATAATATGCATGCTGCCGAAGAAGTTGTGGTAACACCTCTAAAGAAGTCGTTGTATCACATCCACGACTGCGCCTTTTTATGGAGGTAAGAAAAATTCTTAAGAGACCTTGCTGACTACAATAATTGTCTTATGTGCTGGCAGTGTAACTACTTTTTGTATGATCGGCAACGCTTGAATGCTTTTGTGTAGCAATTTCAGAAGCACGTGCTCAGCAGAACTATTAGTGGTTCACTTGATTGATTAAACGATAATCCACAAAACAAGATACCTTGATACAAGCAGAGAATGTTTTTTTCTTTCTATATTAAATACTTTTAATCGCAATATAAGTCGTTGCCGTGTCGCTGAAGACTTAACACATACATATTCAAACAATGGATACAGAGAACAGCCCCACTTGAAACAAATATTATTTACGAGTAACACTAACTTTTGTCTCGTATCTGGATCGACAGTAAGTTCGATCCAGATACGAGACTGATGCTCTTGGATGGATGATGCAGCTTATTGGCGAGCAGACCAATTGTGCCATCGGCGTGATATAAAGAAAATAATTTTCAGTTTCAGTTTGCATAGAAAGATCTAGAATAAAAAAAAGAATGCTAAGGTCGCCGGGACTATTGGACCGTGGTGTTTCGTTCATCAATCAGTCACACTTTCACGCTGTGAATTTGGAAATTTCAGTAAAAACCACCTGTCACTAACTGCGTTAGGAACTAGGCTGAACGCGGCTGGTTTTCACTTTCTTTTCATGTTATTTGAGTTATTTTCAGCGCTGATTTCATTTTTTGCGATACTTTTGTTCTGTAATTGATTTCAGTGTGTGAAATTTTGGTATGTGGAACAATTTAAGTCACTATTCGTTTTGTAAACTACTATTACATAAGCATTCGACCTGCCTAATGGTTAACGGTTGGCGGCAGAAATATCACTTGCGTCTTATTGATCAGGACAGGAGTAGCAGTGTACTATCTTCATGTAAGTAAAATATTTTATGATTCAAAGAAACATGTTCTGAGTCTGGATGCCTTTGTTTAACGTTTCAGTGTTTTGCCACGATACAAATATTACACGATATCGCTACATCAACAGTCTTTTTAAATTTTACTTAGATGCATAGGCAGATTTCTGACAGTAAGATGAAACTAATCAGAATTGGGATTACCGTCAGATTAGAGAAAAATCCAAATCAGAGCTAAGTAATCGCCTGGCAAAACTGCTGTACTATCAGACTATCAACAGTGTATTTCCACGTCACGATACCGTACCGTGGTTCAAAACGACGACGTACAGTGACTCTAAATGACGGCATGCCTTGGAATTAAACTGCTATATACGGATTTTATCGCGCTGTTTATTTGACACATTATTACAAAATTTTGAAAATTGTTACACTACTACTATTAAACTTTACTAGGTAATTTTTAAGCTTATTAAATTATTATTAAACTATTTAGATTTAATTTATTTTTACACTTTCCCCGACGTTTCGGTTGCTTTTCAGCAGCCATGGTCACGGGGAGACTAAGATGGCAGTTTTAAAAAATTTTGCAATAAAGTGTCAAATAAACAGCGCGATAAAATCCGTATATAGCAGTTTAATTTCAATGAATAATATTCGCGTAAATAGAAGACAATATTATGTCATGCCTTGGTTTTAGACAATGTTTTGCCGTTGTTCTAAACGATGTTGTGTCGTGTTCTTGCGTGGCTTTACCTCTGTGCGTGTGATGTAGCGGATGGTGCGCATCAGCCGGTGCCCCACTGGTGACGTTGTTGTAGATCCTCTTATAGTGATTGTACACAGCCACTGATAGAACTTTCTTAGCGTACTCCTGCCCAACCACGTGCTTGTTCAGGTATTCGAAGATCTTCTTAGGAGGCGGCGGTGGTTTTCTGGTGAAAGGGACATTGAATGGTTAGTATATGATGATGAAAGCATGGCCTAATCACAATGGGTAATATATGTGGTTTGGATAAAGTAGTACTGCGTGTTTTTCTTAGGACGTACTCATGATTTAGAGACTTTATTATGATTGAACAAAGCCATTAGTACCTAGTATTACACGTAGTTACAATAAATATTTTGAATTTGATTTCTCAGGATCACAGGGTCATGATATGTTTGGTAGATTGACAATAGGGCTTGCACCGTAAGATCTAAACACATAGGTGCATGGATGTATGTACATATGTGTGGTATTTTTTACTAACCCGTCGGTACCACGAGAAAGAAAATGTATGCAATTTTGCTGACAACCAGTTTTGTTTGTTAGGTACCTATATTTAATATATTAAGCAATGTACGGCTTGCAATGGAAAAGATGAGTAATCAATATTTTGTTTACATTACAGAATTAGTTAGCTTTAGTTTATTATACTGTATTTGATAATTATTATTTTGTTTAGGTTAACAGTAGATGGATGAAGGGGTTTTTGTTTCGTATAGATTAATATTGAATGCCTTTCTTTCTTATAATTGTATTATGAATATCTTAGCTATACTGATCAATTTTTGTAACTGAAGACCCTGCCTACCTGTGATACAGTTTGTAACTAGTACAGGAGACAGGTGATCGTTTACACAATTTTTCAGAATCCTTAGTCTTAAGTTTTATTTGTGCAATTATGTATAATCATGTATGTCTGTATTTTGTGCAATAAATTATTATTATTATTATTATTATAAGCCTGACCTTTTTACTGCTAAAATTGTTCAATAATTTTGCACATATTAAAATAAGCCGTGGCCTTTTTGTAATATTCGTGATACGCAAAAACGCGTGAAGGTCAATATAATTGCAAACAATAGCATGATAACATCTATAATTAAATTAATACAATATCAAACCGGCATATTTCGGTAATAATTTCTTAAAATCGTTCGTATGATGACCCATTTTTCTCGGTGATTTCACAAACAAAACAACCAACGCATAGCATATACAGACACGACAAACCTATTTATGGACGGCACAATATTTTGTCCCGGGCGAGAAGCGAACCCGCAATAACAAAAAACGTTGCGTCATCCGTCAAGCCTATCTTGAATATCCTTGCAGAATTTTGTAGAGATATATCTCTACAAAATAGTATTAAACGAGCATCACGTAGTATAAGCTCTCGGGTTCGATACCGGCAGTGTTTGATTGAAAATGTCGGACTATTTTCCAGACTCCGTGAAGCTTTAAAATTAGAGAAGGATCTCATCAACTTCACCATCTTAAAGAATTTCACTTATCTATCCTTTTGTGAATATATAATATAAATCTATATTATGGTACGAGCCTTGAGCAGTTTTCGCAATTTAAACTGTAATTAATAGTACGCGCCTAAGATAACAAATGAGCTTTTGGCCGAACCGAAGGTAATGCGTACCGTATGGATTTTAGCCACACGCGTGTATTGACGACTACATTAAAATGCAATCTCTGTTGCAATAAAAATACAGAAGAACCAATGCTGAAAGCACCACGCCTCCTTACTAACAACAGGTACACAATACCTTCCGGCAGGCTCAAGCCGTGCGACTTATAGTACCTTTATCTTCAGGTACACCTGCCGCAAAACTATTAGTTATTAGTTCTATCTACAGTTGTCTCGAGTAGCGTCTTAATGACAAAACAGGCATATGGGGCAAACGGAGAGAGAGATGAAACTGCGCTGACTAAAGCAACTTCAGAGCGAAATACAAGTTTGACGAAAGGTACACGTAATAATAGAGTACCTATAGGAAGGATTGCTACCGTACTTAGATCGCGCAAAAGTATCCACACTAAGAAAAGTAAGCAAACACAATTTACATGATACAGAACGAGAATACAATTTGCAATATGTGTGAGCGTGATACGTTATTGATAATTCAGATGTCATGTGTGTGTGTTGATGTTGGCATTGTGTGTCAAGCGACAACTTAGCTTCCAGAAAGTGGACTATATTTAAACGTAGTAGGGCGCATTTAAGTTCTTTGATTAAAGGTATATGTCGCGCTAATACAGAATATGAGCGAGGTACGCGCGCTATACTCCGTAAAATATGGGATGGGTCCGGTGACAGATGTCATCCGTATCACGCCCATGAAGTTTCGTATTGCATGACGGTATTAAATATTAAAAAACAATATCATACTTTATTGATAAAAGAGATTGCAGCCAGAGAGGTAAGCACAAATTATGACAAATTTGGTGCCAAAAGACAATCAACGGCGACGGGGCTGACCTAAACGGAGATGGCATGGATGATTTGGACGTGTTCGAAAGGGACTGGCAGGGAATATCTTCGAACAGAGTTGGATTCCAAGGGAGAGGCTTTTGCCCCGCAGTGGGATACAATAGATTACTACGGGAAAAAATTATAGCAGTGCACTAATAGTGTCACTGGACCCAAGCTATATTTTACGGAGTACAGTTTACTTGGTAGCGATTTATATCACTGAAGCCTTTCTTCACATGGTTATACAATTAGCTAGTCCAATGTCATGACCCGTTATCAGATGGCTACGTAGTATTTTATTGCTGTGTAGTAATAACTAAACTCATGTAAGGTCGCCACGTGCTGCCCCGGTATAATTGCTGTTAAAACTGCATGACGGAAAATTATTATATCTCTTTATTACATCATCATCATTATAGTTGTATTAAGCTTAAGTGATTTGTGTCACCTGTAAGATTTGGCTGAGAATTAAGTTTTTTTATAAGATGATTTATCACAAGTTATTTGGTGTTTATTATACCCATCTAAGTATAATTTTTTTTATTAGATAAACTTGCTCAACATGCTTTTAGCTGTGTAATAGAGATTGCCGTGACTTATGATCATTTGCAAAACCAGGAGGAGCACTCGCGCTTTGCCGACGGTATGGAAAATGCTTTAAAGATAGGAAGGAGAGGGACAAAAAGCGAGAGGTAGATGCGAGAATGCGAAAACTGCGGCTTCGGTACTTTCATCCTTTTTTTCCAGTCCTTTACAGTTCTTAAGCCGATTTCTTGTAAGAGTGGAAGATGGGTGGATGTATTTTACCGGTTTTATTTTCTAAGGACTATCTAATTTTCATCAAGTGTAAAAATGTACATATAACTTTACAGTATTTAGAAGACTTCGAGACGTGACACATGCATTACTTATGTAACAAGAATATATGTATACAAAGAAGATCATCTAGTTTAATCCGCTAAAACACTTACACAATTCATTATCGCCTGGATAATTGACCGCGCAAACATGCATAGATACGAGAAATTTGTTTAAACTGCATATGACGTGAAAATATTGGAAGATTACGAATGTATATGTAAAAGACAAGGAAGAAAGAGTCTCCCCGTGACCATGGATGCTGAAAAGCAACCGAAACATCGGGGAAAGTGTAAAATTAAATTAAATCTAAAGTTTTAATAATAATTTAATTAGTTTAAAAATTAGTAAAGTTTAATGGTAGTAGTAGTAGTGTAACAATTTTCAAAATTATGTAATAAAGTGTCAAATAAACAACGCGATAAAATCCGTATATAGCAGTTTAATTTCAATAAAAGACAAACTCAGTCAAATAAGTTTAGATCGTATAGGGCATACCGATTGCTATCCAACATTTTCGGACTTCACGCATTTGCTACATGAATTTTTAAGGTTTACATGTATTGTAAAACATACAGAATTTAATTAAACCTTACTAACGACCGATCAAAGGATCTCTAACATACAAAATATTGCAGGCAAACTTGTGTTGTGTTCCTATGGGTTAGTAACCTTTCATGCTTTACGAAGTCCAGAGTATTCTTTGTCAAATGAGCGGCCAGCGCAGGAGTCCATTTTCTGGTAATAGCTTACTATCGAGCGGTTCGTACTTCCTCTTAGATGACGAAAAAACAAGCAAGTAGCGAAAAACAGTCTCATTACAAGACCAGGAAATTTTCAATGAACAATCATACATATTTACATTACCCAAACGACGCGACTAAAAGAAAAGACATCGCCGAACGATTCACCCAAACAGGAAAACATAAAATCATATTCCTTACGAAATCAAAGTAGCTTTTTTACGAGCATCCGTGAAAGCGCGTCCTTTCGAGCGACACATTAGTATCTGCCAACCGTTTCGTTTCACGTCCTTTTTCAAAACAAAGAAAATGAAAGTGACGGAAACATGTCAGAACTCGGATTACAAGCGTGCATACGGTAAACTACTTTTAAAGAAAGTCATACTTTTGTCACTTTATTGTTTTAAAAGCAGCGGTTCTCAACATTATACGAAAAGTTAACATGTATTTGTTTTACTAATAAAAGAACAATATATAGCCTTATTTCCATATGTTCCGGACAGTCACGATATATTTGCGTACGGTATTTTGAGGCACAATGTCGATGGACCTTTGAATGGATTTGTAGTTCCCACTGTCTTGATGTGTACGAGATGTCGCCTAACTATCCGGATATACCCCTGCGACGTCGATCGTTCGATTCAGGGGAGGCCACAAGGTAGTGTTACAAATAATCTTAGCCAAATTGGATCTTAAAATCCTAAGCAGAGAAAATATTGAACTTTTAAAAACTGTTTACAATGTCGCTGCGTAGGTATTGAAATTTTAAAGCCTTTCCTTTCGGTTGTCATACCAAATGACATTACGGGCCACTTAACCTGACCTACATTTTGTCAAGAGAAAATACAATTTTACTGAAAACGGGCATTTAATATGACATTCCCATTTGATTTATTTTTTTATCTGTCGATCAAAATATTTCAAGAAGTTAAGTGTTGAATAATATACATTTATACATGCAAAAATTAATTTATTATTATATATAACTATTCAGAATAATTGCACCTTAGTAATTGTATAATATAACATCATCTATATATATAAAACTCTTCCGTTACTGAGTGACTGACAGACAACGCACAGCCAAAACTACTGAACGCAAGAAGCTGAAATTTGGCATGTATGTTCCTTGGAGAGTGTAGGGGAGCACTAAGAGAGGATTTTTGGAAATTTCATCCCGAAGGGGGTGAATGGGGTGAAACCCGATATTCACACGGGAACGGGACTTACGCGGGTGAAACCGCGGAAAAACTACTAGTACAGTATAAATAGCAGTCAAATACTTTACAGTTTGATAAGCTATAAAAGGCATAGCAACACTGCTGTCTATCACTTCTTGTTGTGAGCTGTAAGTGAATGGACATATAAAACTTTCTTGTGTAAAAGTATAAAATAAATAATTAAAGTGTTTGTACAGTGTGTTATTTAATCCATAACCTCTAATATTAAGAACAGTCTCCTAAGAATATTTTCGTGCAGGTTCAACAAGTATGGTATTGCCTTTATTGCTGCATCCAAAAACCCATCACGAATATATATTGCTACATAATTTTGTATAGTAGTATACCCAATGATATCCTTGAATGCGAATAAAAATGCGTTTATAGTAGATAGGTATATTAGGCAATATCGACTTAATTTATTTAACAAAAGGTTTAATATCAATAATGACTAAAATGACAAATGACTGGAACATTGAGACAACTGCCATCTTAGTCTCCCCGTGACCATGGTTGCTGAAAAGCAACCGAAACGTCGGGGAAAGTGTAAAAATAAATGAAATCTAAATAGTTTAATAATAATTTAATTAGCTTAAAAATTAGTAAAGTTTAATAGTAGGAGTAGTGTAACAATTTTCAAAATTTTGTAATAAAGTGTCAAATAAACAACGCGATAAAATCCGTATATAGCAGTTTAATTTCAATGTTTAATATCAATTTTGCTCTTTTGCATAGCATAGTATTTAAATTGCCTTATAAGTCAATATTAAGGTTGTCTGTATGCTTTTAGCAATAAAGCCTATCTGAATACTGACGTAATTTAATTTAATTTTACAAAGTGTCAATTATTTAATCGTCTGATAAATTTGCTTGTGAAATCAAATAATCAATTTTTCTATTAGAAAATCTGTCAAATAACTAAATTTATTACTCAGTTACGGATTAACTAAGTAATATTGTAACATATCGGTAAACCTGTGCTCAGAAAATAAAGTATTATGATTATTTTATGTAATATTTGATGATTGAACAATCGACCCTACGAATAAAGAATACTACATCGCTATTTATTATTGGCGATGCTTCTTTTCGTTAGTGATGCACATAGTTATATTCGAATACAAACGCTATGTCTATCGAACATGGTCTATGTACACAGCGTAAATACTTATAGGTATACTAGCGACCCCCGCCGGCTACGCACGGATAACCTTAACAAATTTTACACCTAAATCTTCCTCATGGATCACTCTGTCTTTCTTCTCTCTTAGCCTTTATTATTCCCAAGTCACTTGGAGTCGGCTGTTCTGGTCTAACCGGATTTGACTGGATATCAGTTTTTACACGGAGCGGCTGCCACCTGACCTCCGCAACCCGAAGGCTAACGATACTCTAAGGCTAGACCAGTGTCAGAATATTAGAGGGTACTGACTTTCCCAATAACGACTGCCATAGATGTTCATGGCAGCCGGGACCAACGGCTTAACGTGCTTTCCGAGGCACGGAGCAGGCGATAATTGTCAATTAATTTTTTATTATATATTAATACGCACATAATTTCGAAAAGTCATATAACTTTCGAAAGTCAGAGGTGCGCGACGTGGGTTCGAACCCGAGACCCTATGAATTGCAGTCTGTTGATCTCCCCACTGAGCTATCGCTGCTACTGACTGTATCATTGACTGACTGGATCACTCTGTCTATTGACCGAAATTGAAAACCGCATGAAAATCCGTTCAGTAGCTTTTAAGTTTATTGCGAACAGACAGACAAACTCGGCGGGGGACTTTATTTTATAATAAGCAGGTGATAGAGATAGTGTTCTAACACATTCGAATACCATTGTGCACATCGCCGAGAGTCGTATTCTATAGACGACACTGATTTCCGTCAGTAATGCGCATAGTTGCATTCGAATACAAATATGCACCATACATACTTACGTACAGTGTTGTTAATACATTCGGAAATAACTCGAATGATTTTGTGAATGATCGATTGATAATTGATATTGATGAATGACTCGAATGATGAGGATGGATATGAAAGGAAAAGGGGTAAATGATCAGATGACGGGTGACAGAGAAGTATGTAAGAGAAGGACATACTGCGCCGACCCCAAATAAATTGGGACCAGGGCAAGAGGGTGATGATTTTGTGAATGATCGTTCGTTGCCGTATTCTATAGCGATGTATTTTTATCCACACCGTTTTCCATACCTTATTGCAATGTTCACAACATTATTACCTGCAGTAATGCAATTTAATGACTGCATATTCATCGATTATATCTTTATTCCGTACATTCACTTGCCTTACGTAAGCGTTATAGAAAAATAATAATGAAGATAACAAATATTTTGCAGAAAGTTGAACATTTTCGTCGTATTGACGTATTTCAGTCATTTATACTTATTTGGTTATGTTAAATCGAATACGAATAAGTGGTATATTGTTTATAGATATACTGCATATCATTGAATTAGGTTCAATAACATACTTTTAATATTTTACTTGGTCTTCTTCGAGAAGTAAATACTGTAAATTGATAAGTTTAATAGACAGTATTTTTTTGGGATTTGGCGTATGTTTTCTTTAGCAATGGCAGACGGGCTAGTGATGGTCAGTAGCAACCAGCTTGCTAATGGTTTTGAAGGGATTACCAAAAGCATAGCTAAGCTGCCTATAATGATCAATATGAAGCATTGACAGCACTGATGGTGTAGCGGTTAAAGCGGTCGTCTCGCCACTATCACTGCACTGAGTGATGTGGGTTCGAAGCCCACACGGAACAAAAATTTGTGTGATCCACAAATAGTTGTTCCATCTTCATCCAGGGATGTTCATCGTGTCCGTTGTTTTCATGTTTGTTAAGTCACTCACTACACAGGATGTATTCCTAGTGCGAGAGTAGTCTTTTTGAAAGGAAAAAGAAAGTGGTCCACCACTAGTACCTAAGTATCGTAGGTGGACTTGAAGGGATAACCAAAAGTATAGCTAAGCCACCTCCTATAACAGTTCTCGAAACAACTATTATAGAAGATCCTAGATCTTGGAGCATTATCATCTTTAATCCGTTTCCCTCTTCTCGTACATATCTAAAATCGTGATTATTTATTTGAAACGCAAGTTGAATAACATTTTAATGGTACATGCAAATTAACTACACCCATTGTTTATTTATTGATTTTGTAATTATGTCATTAATATATTAATTTATTTCATTCAAATTTAATACTAGTATAAACAATTAAATTTGATCGCTTCGCCCGGCTCTGTCACCTATACTTAGGGAGGGACGACGCGCCGATGTGTACTCAAACATTCGTTGTGTTTACCAAGAAAACGCAAACAGTTATAAAACATGTATAACATTCAAGAGAATAAACATATTCTTCTTTTTTAGTAACTGGAGAAAAGTATCGGACTTCTTCCGGTTTTAAATTTATAAACTCTTCTCCTAAATTAATAAAAACAACTCTCATTCTTTATTGCTCGCAATTTCGTCTGTGTAAACTACAGTAATAGTTTAAGTGAGATGGTGGAGATTGCAACTGCAACTACAAATTGTCAAAACCGCAATCAAATTCATTAGCTGTTTTGACGTGATGCCAGAACAAACAGACAGACATTCTAAAGAACTTTCTTATTGGTTCAGATGACTGTATAGAGAGGCTGTATAGTCAAATCGGAATAATTTTCAGAAATATCTTCAAGAAACAGACATGGATATATCTCTATTTACCTATATATCTTGATCTCTACTGTAAAATGTAATGAGATACATCTTTATAATAGTGACAGAAATATTTAAACCGTTTGAAAATACCAACGCCAGGCGAAATACCAACTAAAGTAAATAAAAATTGACCTTGTCTTCAGCCATTTTCATAATGAATACAAACAATATTTTATTTTCAATGTCATTGGGTCATTGGCTTAAAGAGGGCGTTGCCAAAATTATTGTATTTAGATTCAATGTGACATTGTAACGAGGATAAAAATACCGATAATTGTAACATATGGTTTGTGCCCATTGAATACTTAAGACTGCAGACAATTGGCAATGGAAATTGATAAAAATAGCTGTTTAAGACAGGAATAGTGATGCAAACTTAATACAATATGTGACAACGTGACCTCCAGCCACCCTGAGGTTTGACCTGGGGGTGGTGGGCTGCGTGGGCCTGCCCGCCACCCGATCAGCACCAGGTCCGAGAGGCGGCGTGCGTGTTCCCACGCGCGCCTCTGAGTCGTGTTTTTGTCTCCTACAAGGGGACAGTAGAGGGTCTTTTATGTAGTGGCCTGCTGTTTCACACGGCGGGCCGAAACCTCGGCAGGGTCGCGATTGCATGTGAAAGCCATTCGCGCGGCCCCGCCGTCTATGGTTATGTCGAGGAACACCGTGGTAGGTTTAGTCGGTATTACCGGGGTATCTTTCCCCCGGTGAGACCGACATAACCTCTCCGTCGCCCCGCGGAGAGGTAAGCGTCAAAGTATTCCCATGTTTAAAAAAAAATGAGACAACGTGTCCTTTTGGGACCGGTATTGTAATGTATAAATACCTATTTTTTTATTGACTGTTGAAAGTAAAACTTTTCTTTCAACAATGCGATTAAACGCTGTTGTCCAATATTCTTTTTTATTCATAAAATGCATAAAATAGTACATCAGGAGACTTAATACCATGGGTCTACCAATCAACCGTGGGTGATGCAGAGATAAAAATAAAACATTTCTTTTGAAAACACGCCTCTCGCACTAGAAATAATTCATATGTCGCGGGGGACTCTACAAACATTTTACCAAGGGACAGATGAATCACCCAGGTTCTAACAACTATATCTAGACCACACAATTTTTGTTCGGTGTGGGGATCGAACCCGCAACAACAGTACTAAACCATCCGTGTAGTCAAATATAAACAACATTCTGTTATTAACAAATGTGTTCTGTTTCATATATTTTGTTCAACAATAGTACTCGCAATCATAATCTGGTCAAATAAAGCCATCAAAACAAGCAGTGTCAATGCTAAAAAGTAACCATCCATTCTGTTCATCGTTCGCCACAACAAAATGCTTGCTTGCTTCATTCTTTCCCGTAAAAGCCTAAAAACTAGTGAATGAGAAAAACAGTACCAGTGTCACGTCCGTCGAACGGATTTACATACAATTTGTTTTTATTTACGTTTTCCTTACAAATGTGGTACAAAGACCTTTACAGCTTATGCGCAGTGTATCTGTTGCCAACGTGATCGTATTGTTGGATAGTAGTGGACTGTGCTGTGTATTTTGTGATAAAATTCACCTCTTCGTTATGTAGATCTTGACATTGTTTGGGACTTCAAGAATCGGAGACATATTAACAGATACCGGTATTCCCAGGATTTTAATAATTATTAATAATTGATTTAATATAAGGGAAGACCGATATACCTTCCTGGACCTCTTTACGGTTCATATTTCTTTCTCAAAAGATAGCGCATCGCACTAGGAATAGTTCCTGTATAAGGAAGAATTTAACAAACATTGAAAATACGGATGCAATTATGCAATGATGATCACCCAAACTCAGGGGGCATCCTGAGTTTGGAAGAAGCTTGGTTTTTTTCCTGAATTACACAATTTTTTGTCCAAAACAGCGATCTAACACATAAAACTCAACGCAGTAGTGGAGACGAGGTTAACACTTAAGCCAACACGTCACTCGGCAATACTATTTTATTTCCTATATTCATACTTCGATTTCACTTGCATGTAGCAGCACACTGATCAAATCAAACCAAAAAATAGGTCACAAAATGCCTATCACTTATCAACTTCATAGTTATACCAACTAAACTATACTATGAATTGACATTTACCTATTATCACGGAAGAAATGCTATTACTAGATTGAATATAATCATCTATATTATATTATCTAAACTAGATTTAACATGTAGGGCAAGTTGGACTTTTGAGCTTATATTAAAGTTCGAGTGACTAGCTCAATACAACACGGGTAAACTGGCTCAGTCATACACAAGCTCGTGCATACAGCGTTGTCGGATCAAGCCGGGCAAACGCGCTCGGTTAAAATGACTTCGATAAGACAAATACCGTGTCTACATTTTGACCTCTCGCATGTAACTGAATCATAGGCAGTACAACGAACTTATTAGCCTCACGCTGTGAGGTGAGACAACTGATTGATGGGTTTATTGCCTTGTCACCGTGTAAATTGTTGTATAAATAATTCATGTAGTGATATTTTTATGAAGACTAAAGGTAAGTTCACACGTTGGACGGGACGGGATCGTGACGATTTGCTTACAACTGACGTCAACGATACGATAAATAAACTGTCTAGTGTTGTGGCCAATCCCACATGGGACAAAAATTGTGTGATCTCCAAATGTTTGTTCCGAGTCTGGGTGTTTTATTGTATGAATGTCTGTAAAGTCTTCCGTAATACATAATTTACTCCTAGACCGAGGGTTGTCTTCTTAAACAAAATCAATAAAAATAAAAATTAGGATAGCAACGAGGCGTATCTAAATTGTGTGTATTTAAGAAGTCATCGAGACTTATCAATAAGAATACTGCCAGTACGGGGATTTGTATTTGAGCACTTAATGTGCCCATCAGTTACAGTATAGGCGACGGTAGCCCAATGGATAACATATTCGACTTGTGATCGAAATGTCGTATACCTAACCAAATTATATATTTTTGGAATTCCATTTGAATAATATTGTCTGTTTACGCGAATGTTATTCATTGAAATTAAATTACTATATACGGATTTTATCGCGTCATTTATTTAACACTTTTTTACATAATTTAGAAACTACTACTATTAAACTTACTAATTTTTAAGCTAATTAAATTATTAAAACTATTTACATTTAAGTTTATACTTTCCCTGACGTTTCGGTTGCTTTTCAGCAGTCATGGTCACGGCGCCACGCCAATATCCGTTTATAGTAGTTTAATTCCATTTAACTTAGATGGAGGAACTGAGAAAATTACAAGTGATTTGTAAAACAAATGGCTAGCAGCTTTTAAAATAAAAAGGGTATGATATTGACGGCCATTGTAATCATAACAACATGTAGGTACCTATTATATCTAAATCAACATAGGAATATCACTTCAATAGTCAAATGGTAGTTGGGTTAAAGGATTTTTTATCATACTGAAGATTACGTGGAAATGTGTGTGAAACGTAAGAAAGCAAAGACAAGCCTACGATCCGACAACGTTCCGACACATGCTGTGTGACAACACCTTAACCTGTACAATGTTAACGTCCGATTTTGGTAAAGGAACATCCTGTCTCAGTATACGTGCAGATATATTATATTACATGTAGCTTATATAAAAATTGCTGTGTCACGTACATTTATGTACAGATAGGAAAAGAGGCTTTATGGTAATCTATGAGGCATTTTCTAATCACAACAGTGCCTACACTATTGCTATTGACAGTAGGAATAATTCGGCTCGCCTTTTATTATATGGGCTGAAAGACATAGATATAAAATGTAGTAGGACTTCGGCATCTACTAGGTCTTTTAACTTAAAACGGGAGAATCCCGGCTGAGGAAGTACGCCTATACAGAAAACGATATCAGCCTTGTAGCCTGCGGTGAATTTGCAGTTTCCAGTTTTGCAAGGGAGTTTGACCCTCAAAGTCGGCTGCTTTAAGCTACTTCTTTGAATGGCTAGATTTAAAAAATAATTTTACTTATAAGGTTGACTGTTTAATGCTTTACTTCTTTGCAGAAATCTTGCAAGCATTAAATGCTTGATCATGTCTACGGTAACTGATGACTATAAATCGGGTTGGTAAACTTGTTTGTCTTTTATAATAATATCAGTCCATTATTAGACTGTCCCACTGCTGGGCACGGGCCTCTTCTCAGTGTGAGTTTATCAGGCCATAGTCCTTTTCACCGTTAAAGCGAACATAGTAATGTGCGTATTTAATAAAAATACGCACATTACTCGAAAAGTTAAATAGCGCGCCTTGGGAACGAAACCTTCGAACGCCTTCGAACTCGAGACCTCTGCGTATCAGTCTAATGGTCACACTTGGCTATCGCTGTCGTGTGTATTTTAAAGTAGCATAATAAAAACAAAACAATACAAAATTGGCTAATTGTGTATGGTGTTACACCTTTGCCCAGCCCTTCGGAGAAACAGAAGTATGATGATGTTTGTATGTATAATAATTTATTTCGGTTTCGGTTTAAATATCTTTATTTCCCAATAAAACACATACATGTCACTTACATGAGAACATGAATGATTTAAAAGTTAATTTACATCTATTTAGCTAGTGAATCACAGTCCTATAGTTCATAATGTATGTTTCTCATCAACATTTGCATAATGACAAGAATGTTTGCGGTTACGTATTTGCCGACTTCAAATATTTATGCGCATGAGTTATTAGCAATGAAACCTTTAGATGGGAAATCCCAGTAACCGGCTTTAGACAGGAAACGTTAAGGAATATAAAAAATTAGGAAGCCTTTCCAAATATATATTACTCTTATTGGCCACCCTGCGGGTGTGCTCGCGTGGTTAGTAGATATAATGTTACGCCTCTACCCCGAAAGGGACAGGCAGAGGTACATTATTACATCCATAAAGAATTTTAGGTCCCACGTATATAGAGTACAAGACTATCGTTCTCTACTGAGCAGCGATAGCTCAGTGGGGAGACCAACAGACTGCAATGCAGAGGGTCTCGGGTTCGAACCCACGTCGCGCACCTCTGACTTTCGGAAGTTATATGACTTTTCGAAATTATGTGCGTATTGATTGACAATTATCGCCTGCTCCGTGCCTCGGAGAGAACGTTAAGCCGTCGGTCCCGGCTGCCATGAACATCTATGGCAGTCGTTATTGGGAGAGTGTCGACACAAAAGATCCCACTGGGTCAAAGTGTCGCCGGTCTGCACTGACTGGCCCCCACATATGATACATACATCGTCCTCTACCAGGCACACATTGCCAGAGTTAGGGATTAGCAAGAATTTTGTGACAAAAAGCCTTTGTACCCGCATACCATCAGGTAGAATGTATGTTTTTTGCAATCATCCTAAGTAATATTATAAATGCAAAAATGAGTTTGTTTGTTACACTTTCACGACTACTCGATCGTCGTGAAATTTCGCATACACGTTGTCAGGGCACCTTACACCCAGAAAACATACCTATGTTCTCGAGGGATAGGAAATTGACATAACATACATTTGCGCTAGCGCAACACGGGCAAAATCTAGTAGATGAACAAAATTGCTGGTATATAGGCGAATATAATACTAGGCAGGCATTTACGCATTGCTGACCCATCAAGTCTCCATGCTGTCAATATAGATGCAGAAGCAGAAAAAAATATCATGCGGTTTACAATCACGGCAATCAAGCACGCAAATTAGATATACCCAATTAAGAATTCAACTAGGCCAATACGAAACATCGTTTACTAGAGCGACGATCATGATGATTACTCAAACAACCTTTAAAGTCACGATTAGTGTCAGTCAGAGCGTGGTTAATGGACCTGTCTTCGCTTAAACGGTGGGAAATTAATGTTTTGAATGCAGCTCGATTCTTTAGTAGGTTTGCCTATTGTGTGAAGTATTTGGATAAGGAAATATTTTCTCCACTGTTCAAGTGAAATTTTCCAATTAGCTTATGATAATCTTCTTTTTGCACCTTTTATTTGCCAGGTTAAGCCGGGTGGTAAACTTGTTTGTTTTTTATCATAATAATATCACCCCTGTATTCAACTGTCCCACTGCTGGGCACGGGCCTCTTCTCAGTGTGAGAAGAGTAATTATAGACTTCACATATCTTCGAGAACTTTATAAAGAATTTTCAGACATGCAGGTTTCGATGGATGGTGAAATATTTTATCCACTGTTCCGAATAAAATTTAATCAATTACCTTATAGTAATTTTCTCTTTGCATATGTCATCCCGCTAAAAGACTGGTAAGTAAATTAAAGTATTGCTGTTGCGTTTCTCGCATACAATGATTTGCCTATTGTGCGAAGGATTTGGATGGAGTAATATTTTCTCCACTGTTCAAAGGAAACTTAATTAATAAGCATATTGTAGTATTCTTTTTACAATATGAGGAAGGTGAATAACCGTGTGGAGAACTGCGCCACAACAATAAGTTGACTGGAATAGGTTGGGTAGAAAATTAAATAAATGTATTGAAAGATTGGTTATATCCGCAGCAGATACCATATATGCATACAGTGTGACTGGTTAATCATTGTACATACTTAAGGACATGATAATTTATGGTCAGAGGTAACGTATAAAAAAAAAGAAATAGAATCTGTGTAACCTGCAAAGAAAACCTTTATGAAAATTTGTATGAAATATCCATAAAATGTGGACACTACGCGCGTCGCACACAGCTGCTACCGAGGCTAATGACCTTTGATAAGAAAAGGACGGGCGGGGGTGCCAATTTGGGATAGTGCGGGGTGCGGTAGCAGGGGCCGGAGGCGAAGGGTTTGTTTAGATTTGGTATATGCGCAAGAGTGCCGCACATTAAGTTTTTATTGAATAACTAGGTCAAATTTAAAGTACCAATTTTTTTAGATATTCGGTTCCAGAATTGAATACTGAATATGTCCAGTCTTTTACCAATCAGCCTACTATACTATGTATACTATAATAAAACTGTGAAGCTGTATGTTCGTCGGAGATAATTTCAAACATGAATTCAGTTTGACTATTTAGAAGGGACAACATGTAACGATGATTTTAACATTTTTGTCTTTTTATTTACTCAGACATCACGCAAAAACCAATAAACCAATTTTACGGTGCGGTGCGGTTTTCACAGTTTAGCTTAATAATCTAAGCCACGTTTTATCCAACTCTGTGGAACCGAAAATATGGTGGATCATACAAGAAAATGACGTAACGGACTAACTGCATTAAACGTGGATAAAGCCTCGGAATACAAATGCAAGGCAATAGCCTCCAGAAACAGATTGGTTACGTATCACATGTCTATGTAAATCCAAAATATATTTTAATATGTAAACCGTATTGTGCTAACTAAAAGCAACCATGACAAAAACTTTAAAACTAGTAACTTGAAAATACAAACATTGTGTGAATTAATTAATGTAAATATGTGAACCGAAATAACAATCTAAACATCACAAAAGTCAAATTCGTGCGACTTGTTGTTGTCGCGTCTTAGTCAAACCACGAAATACTCTCTCTCTAGTTATTCAACGATTTTAATCACAGATATTGTGCTTTTTAAAGATAGTTTGACGATGCTACTACAACAATGTTGAAGATAACATGCTTTTGTCTGTAATGACCCTTAGTGCTTGACAACATTTGTTAGGAGATACCTTTTTACCTTCCGTCAAATCGACGCACAACACTAAAGCCACTTTTTTTTAGGTTTTCTGGCAATTTTGGTTTTATATTACTAGTATTCTTGCAGCGATGCAGCTCAGTGGGGAGAGTAACAGACTGCAATGCAGAGGGTCTCGGGTTCGAACCCACGTCGCACACCTTAGACTTTCGGAAGTAATATCACTTTTCGAAATTATGTGCGTATTGATTGACAATTATCGCCTGCTCCGTGCCTCGGAGAGCACGTTAAGCCGTCGGTCCCGGCTGCCATGAACATCTATGGCAGTCGTTATTGGGATAGTCAGTACCCTCTAATATCCTGATATTGGTCTAGCCTTTGGATATCGTTAGCCTTCGGGTTGCGGAGGTCAGGTGGCAGCCGCTCCGTGTAAAAACTGATATCCAGTCAAATCCTGTTAGACTACAAAAGCCGATCCCAAGTGGCTTGGGAATAATAAGGGCTAAGGAGAAGATTACTAGTATTCTTGTTCACCCCTGCAACTAAGCTTGAGTGCTTGTGTTAGGAGTGGGTTCACGTCGGTAGTGCAATGGGTGGGATTCGAACCCGCGACCTCTCGGTCGCAAGTCCAATGCCTTAACCATTAGGCTATTGTGCGTAGTTAAAATGTAATTATGTTTGTGATGCTATTCAAAAATGTTAATGATAATACGCCTCTCTCCATGATGAGGGTTTACTGCAAGACAGAATTTGGTAGGAGATACCTCTTGTATCATCCATCGACGCTCAACCGTAAAATGAAGACATTATTATAATCTAGCCATCAGTACTACTAACATTACATATTTATGCAAGCTCATCAACTCACCTGTAGAACCCAGACTTATTATCCGCATTGTCCTTAATGCTCTTCTTAGTGTCCACTTCACTAAGGACCACGAAGAAGTGGTGGCACTTGTCGCACTTCACGAATCTGGTGCTGCTGACAAAGGTCTCCACGTGAGTGCAGGGGTCCCCGCACTTGGGGCAAGTGAGGACACCACTGCCTGAGCCTGACTTCTTGCTGCCCGATGTTGAGCCTAGTGAAACAAGATTATTTGACTTAGACCTTATATATCGAAGCTAGGAGCATGACTTAAAAGAAGTAATACTTGACAGTCTTAGTGCGAATCACGCAGAAGTAAGATGAGATTTATAAAAGAGTACATACAACATTTGGCTTATGTGTGAAGTTAAGCATCGAATTTGCACCAGGTGAAAAACAATAACAATAACTTAGAAGGCTGGCTATGATAAGTTGGATACGAAAGATGGCAAACAAAATTAGATTAGGCTTATGTCTAAAAGACAGAATTCTCTGTTAGACGTTAGTAAGCATAGCCTAATTTGTGTGATTCAATCAATAAGCCTGATAGAATTATCAGGCTTATTAATTGAATCACTATGCAGCTGCTGTATAATTACAAGGACATAATGTTTGAAGATTTTATTAGTTTATTTATCGTTGTATGTGGTAATTTAAATTTAATTGTGGAACAAAGTATACGAGGTGACTTATAGTAACGCAAATCAGGATCTACAAGTCAACTAAGTAAGACACATTAAGTCAAATTATAGCCATTAATAAAAGGCCTCCTAAATCTTGAGCCACAGTTACATTTTTGAGTACCACTTTAAAAAGCAAGGTTTATCTCATGAATTCGTTGTACATTGTAATATTAATGTAATTGGTGGATTAATGACTAAATTGCCTTAGTCACGACTTGGTACTGCACAAATCTAATATGTTATACCGAAGTACGTTAAGCAATATTCCAGAAATACTTATCATATAGTTAAATCAAGAAGGCTCGCTTCACGTACTTATACGGTTATTATATTTATCACAAGGAGCTGACGTGCAAGTGGTACATAGATGTGTATGTGATGTTTATATTCTTACCAGTGCTAGCGGTTTCTTTAGGTGGATGTGGGTGATGCGGTGGTCCGGGCGGCTGTTCTGTGGGACTCTTGCATAAGACTGCGCATGTGCTCATCTGACGCGGACAGGACCGTCGTAAGACACGACATTGTTGGACGCCTGGGGAGAGAAAACATATTTTAATATAATATTATATAAACTTTATTTTATATTATGATTACAAACAGCCATGCGGCTCGTCCGGTGAGATGACATAAAAGATATCATTTACGCAATCCAACAAAAACCTTTGAATTATTTTCTATATGCCGTACATTTTGTTTATACCTTAGGAATACGACATGACGAAGACAGGATCGCCATTTTAAAATTTATCAACCAATGGCTTTACTATTACAATACTCAGTGAACTAACTCATAAATTTTTTTTGAAATTAATCTGCTTTATACGGATTTTATCGCGTTGTTTATTTGACACTTTATTACATAATTTTGAAAACTGTTACACTACTACCACTATTCAACTTTACTAATTGTTAAGCTAATTAAATTATTATTAAAACTATTAAAACTATTTAGATTTAATTTAATTCTACACTTTCTCCGACGTTCCGGTCGCTTTTCAGCAGCCATGGTCACGGGGAGACTAAGATGGTAGTTGTCTCAATGTTCCAGTGTAGTTATTTCAAAGTACCCGAACATAATGTTATCATTGGTGTTTCTTTTTACGCAGAATGAGCTGAAAGTATCATGAAGTCTAGCTGCGGTTTTATTCTTAATTTTTTTTTGTTTTGTTTAATTATTTTTGTGCAGGTTATGCCATGTGATAGTGAAAATAGCTTTTACATCAGTCTTTCTCTTTTCAGACACGGTTGAATAAGAAGGCAATACTAAAATTATGCAAAGCAATAAAAAAATAAACAAATTAATTATCTAATTCATATACAATAAACAGTGTCAGTCAACAAGGTTGAGTCAAACCGGTAGGTCCATACCCGAATTCTTTTGCATAATACCAAGGTCAACGTTCAAAGTTAAACTTAAGGCACTGCAACGAATCCGATAATTCGCTTCAATGAAATAATTACATCTACTTCCGTTTCCTTCCTTTGCTCTTGACATTCAAGTGAATAACTAAATCTACATAATATATTCTAGCCAAGCTCGAGACCAACTGTAAGTCAGGGTTAGAGGTTGTTTGACCAGCTAATGCTGTGAGGGAGATGTTTTCGGTAGAGTCCTGCAACAGCCTTAAGGAGCCCCATTATTAAGCAGGATTGTTTTTTTTTTTGTTTACTGGATGTGTTAGTTCTTTTATGTAAAGCGATTGTGTTTAGGCATAAAACACAGGGGTAACGTATCGTGTGTCCTATGTCGAAATAGATAAATATAATAGCTTTCTCTTTCTTTCTTTGTGAGATACTTGGAAAAGAAGCAACCAATGAAACTACGCCAGCAGCCATTTTGAGAGTATATACAAAAGGGGTTGGTTATTTGTCTTGACTGGACTGAATCACCGTAATATCCCCTTCTGACTACGCCTTAATAACTCTATCCAGCAGAGAATATGCTTCAGTTTTTATTTGACATGCTAACAAACAACCACACGATTGTAACCACATAAGGCATATTTAATTCGTCCAACGGTGTGGACGCCGGCGTCCAGACGTTGTGCTTTTATCGTCGAGTAGATGTTGTTAAACTTACAGGTTAAATGAACTCCTACGACAGGCATGCGTTGCCTAGGTGACATTGTTCATTGCAAGATTAAATTGTGTTAGAATACCGTATAAGTGTCTGGACGCCGGTGGTTCGCTGCCGCTCAATAGCTTAATAGGCCTCCCTGTTATCACGCGCATTAATTTTTTAAAGGAGTAACATTGTGTCTTTTTTCTCCTCAGCTAGAAACTAGGGTAATATTATTTTATTCACGTTGACGAACTCACGGAACAAGATAAAAATAAAGTACATTTTGTACGAAATTGCTTGTAAAATAGCCTAAAGTGCTTTTTAAATGACTTCACTTTCCCTTTAGATGGACAGTAATTTTCTCTAAAATAACAAGCGTGTCTCTGATTATTTGCTAAAACTTTCAATTTCAAAGCCGGCTTGTTGCTGAGGCTAGCTGGGAAAATATGCGACATGATTTGGACGCTTAATAAAGCATCGAAAAATGAACGTAGGCAAGAGAATCTAGTGGCCCAACAAACATGTGTATATTGGAGTAAGTAAAATGAGGCACTGCACAGGGCATTTACTTTGGACCAAAAAAATTTTTTTCTCATCGTTTGACTTTCTGGATGTACTGTGAATTTCAAAGAAACGAGCACAGCTAGTAATTTATATGCTAAATTATACCCTGACTAACGCGGCTATCGGCAAGTCCCACCTATCGCGTAAGTTCAGGGTATTACTGTATAGTGAATTACAAACATAATTCTACATTTGTTTTCATTTGATACATAAAAGCCGGCGATTTTATATTAGTATAATCTGAAATTTTATCAAATCTTTTCCGTCTAAATTATTTCTTAAGCTTCCGTCCCCAATTAAATATCCTTACTAATATTATAAATGCGAAAGTAACTCTGTCTGTCTGTCTGTCGGTCTGTTTGTTGCCGTTACACGCTCAATTCGCTAAACCGATTTAGATGAAATTTGGAATGGAGATAGCCTGAGACCCTGGGATGGACATATATTCATTACATCACGGCTTTCGGGAGCGGCACAGTAACCACAAATACCATTGACGCGGGTGAGACCGCGAGCACAACTAGTAATTTATATGCTAAATTATACTCCGACTAACGCGGCTATCGCCAAGTCCCACCTATCGCGTAAGTTCAGGGTATTACTGTATAGTGAATTTCAAACATAATTCTACGCTTGTTCTCATTTGATTTATAAAAGGCAAGCAACCAGTACTATGACAACTTTTCACTCTAATTAAGTATTGTTACAAGTACGGTCTCTGGGAACTACAGAACAATGAGCACTATTGTTCATTTTACTTTCCTACTTAACACGCCATTGTGAATCCTTCAGGGTAGTTGACGTTGTTTTGATATTAATTAGCTGAACATTACTGTTTTCGCTGACAAAAGTACAACAGCGAATGCGCATGCGCAGCTCCGTGTTGTGGTAATAAGCTGTAATTATATAAACTATCACTACATGTTATAAAACAAAGCCCCGCACCGCATATGTCTGTTCGGGATAAACCCAAAAAGTACTATACGGATTTTCATGCCTGCAGCATGATTTTCACCAATAGACAAAATAATTTTTTTATACAACCAATGTGGCAAACAAGCATAGGGCCCACCGTATGGGTATTGTATCCTTGATGGTAAGTGGTCACCGTAGCCTATGGACGCCTGCAATACCAGAAGCATCACTTGCGCGTTGCCGACCCTTTAGGAAAAAAGGAAGTGGGAAGGAGAAGGAGCGGGATGGGGGAAGAGGGTGATTGGGCCTCCGGCACTCTCACTCACCAAACGAAACACAACAGTAGGAACACTGCTATTTCACGTCGATATTATTTGAGAGGGTAGTACTTCCCCGGTAGAGCCGGCCTATTCATGCTGAATCAGCGAGGCTTTACTACTCGAAAATGATCAAAAGGAAGGGTCAGTGGTATAATTTGTTAAGGTTTTGTACTACCTGTGCGAAGTCGGGGCGGGTCGCTGGTATTCAATATTTGAACTAGCCGATCAAAGTGAAAGAATTGTCAATTAGACTAAGATTTCAGATCTATACAATAACCAAAAATATCGTGATGTAAATGTCAATCTATCGTATCAATCGAATTTCCAAATAAGCTGTTAGTTACCTGTTATATGTTAGATAGCTGATGTGGGACAGCATACAACGCGGCCTCTGAACGTAAGAGCTAACAACTGATGATATACAGGGTGTGAACACAAATTACATAAATAAGGATGACGTATTAATATAT
Source organism: Catocala fraxini (assembly GCA_930367265.1). Taxonomy (NCBI): domain Eukaryota; kingdom Metazoa; phylum Arthropoda; class Insecta; order Lepidoptera; family Erebidae; genus Catocala; species Catocala fraxini. The sequence goes on from OV884038.1 coordinate 25,204,981, forward strand.
CACGCAAAAACCAACATTGTAATGTAATTTATTGGCCCTGGGATCCTAAAGGAGAAAAAGTCATGAAGCCGAAACCGCTATACGGTCTATGCGTAAGTACGTTACATCATCCTAATTAGCAAGATAAACCGGCCATCTTCAATATCTTGCTAATTTGTGGCGTGAATTTACATATAAGTATACATAAGTATACATAAATATACATATATGATCTAACTGTTATTTTCTAAACGGACCGTCTCCTTGACAGATATAACAGAAGGATTGTTTTGGTTAAAACATGACAAATCAGGGTCTATTCAACACGGGGCATGGCATTCAGAACTCGTTTGTGAATGCATTACCAATATTTTATACTAATATTTGTACCCAAGACGAGTCTGTGACTCGATCGCATTATTTTAAAGACCGTATTTATTGCCAAGAATGTGCAAGCTTGTTGATATTTTGCGTTTCGGTAAATATAACATATTTATATTAAGATTTAAATAAATATAACCGTATTAATACATCGCGCATGGAGATTGGTCGTCTCTACCTCTGTGGTCTCTATGTTTGTATGGTATGGACTATAATGCGATATCTACTTTGAGTCTCCGCCTGTATGTTGCGTTTCTTAGTTAATGAGCTTAACAAGTGTTGACCGGGAGTGATTGATAAATAAACATACAAACTTGCATATTTATTATAGTAGGATAATATTGAGCGAAAAATAATAAATTTGTCGCCAAATAATTGTGCTTAATAAATAACAAAGGACAAAATTATGATATAAACATGTCCCTCAGAAAGATCTTCTTTTGAAATCTATAAAAAAGGTCGCCCACTAAGAATCCCGTAAGATAAATAATATCATGTCATCTATATAGGTTACCACGTCAGAGTTACAACACATGTATGTTTTCCTAAACAAAAAATCATCTTACATACAAATAAACCCGTATTTTCTCATATTATTCACACACATTTTATAGAAGACTAGATGTTCCCGCAGTTTCACCCGCGTTTATCGTAACTGCGCCGCTTCCGTGGGTCGTAGCGTGATGTTATATAGCCTATAGCCTTCCTCGATAAATAGGCTATCCAACACTAAAATAATTTTTAAATTCGAACCAGTAGTTTCCGAGATTAGCATGTTCAACCAAACAAACAAACTCTTTAGCTTTATAATATTAGTATAGAAGTAGGGCAACGTCGGACATTATACAGATAGTATTTTGCTCAAATTGGAGCAACTTGCTTTTCTTCTAATGAAAGGAAACGCTGTGCTATCAGAGAGAGACCTGAATGAACACTCCTCTTACTATAGGACCTCAATGACTCCTTTTACCATGGACAGGCAACGCAAGAGTGAAACATCTGGTGTAGTAAGTTACCGCTTTCTATCAGGCAGGACATATACCACGTTAGTAGTCTTCTTCTTCTTTTCGTGTGGTTAGTGGCCAACCTGTTGCCAAGAGTTGTTCAAGCCGCCCGTAGGCCTCTGACATGGCTTAACGACTGCTGTCAATTTGACAAAAACTAGGACCGACTTTTCACGTGCCCTCCGAAGCACGGAGACGCTCAGATGAAATACCACTAAGCGGTCACCCATCTATAGACTGACCGCACCTAACGTTGCTTAACCTCGCTAATCGTTTACCGATCAGTGAGTGCAACTGGCTATGAGCGCCTAACGCTAGTAGTAAAGAAGCAAGTAAATCCTAACGTCAGGTGTTTGAGTAAACGGGTACAATAAACCCATAATTCGGAAGTCAAGGTTATAGCTATTCTGCAAAATACATTGTGGTACAAAGACATTTATGAAGGCGGCTGTGACAAAGCAATCGTGACTAATGTGCCATTGCAAACTTTGCGGTCTCGTAAAATCATATTTTGTAAATATTGATTGATGCAAGAATCGTATGAGTTCTCGCTTTATTTACTAACAATACTATTTGACTGGACGGTTGGCCTTACAGGTCATCATATTTATTAGTGGACTGTCAATGGTTTAAAATCGCATACGTAATTCCAGCGTGAATTTGAGCTGAAACTAAAAATATTTCCGATTGATGTCCAGCATTCAATGGCACAAGGATTGGATCAAAATAGAAAATAATAAATTTCTTCTACCAGTGAATCAGATTAAGGAAATCCGATTGTATTTACTCGTAAAATCGTAGGTATATCTTCATTGTAAAGGACAAAATAGAAAAAAGAAGCCTTTTCTACAACCTTATAGATGCTGGTTGGTAGAAAAGTTTCGTAGAAGCGACGCCCAATTTCCATTAGATGGAGCCATATATAGATGATCGAAGTATATGAAAGGAAATAATGACCAATAAAAATGGAGTCAATCGCTATACTTTACCACTTTATATGGGACTGTGTCAAGGTGAAGTTATTGTGTAAGCGAGTGGGTAAAACACTTTTACGCATAAGGATCGAAAACTGCCTATGACCTTAAGCTTTCGTGTTTAATGAAGATTTTTATAGATGGAACGTACCACCAGCTTAAGAGATCCAGTAAACATTGTCATAGGTAAAATCTTAACAAAGTAATACTTCAATATAATTTAGGCTTCGTATTTATTTTGCCTAAATAATAATTAATTCCAATAGTAAATTAATTAAGCAAGCGATGTTAGTTTATACTTCTAGCTTAGGGACGAACAAATGAGGTATAACTGTTAAAAATTAAATAACCGAGAAAAATGTTTATATAACAAGTAGTAAATAATGTAAATCGCGAGAAAAATGTATATATAACAAGTAGTAAATAATGTTAATCGCGAGAAAAGCCGTATAAACATAAAAGTTTAATTTTAATGGATTGTCCGTGTGATGTTGTGGATTGTTGTGTTTAATTTTAATGGTGTACTGTGTGTAATGGTTTACAGAATGGGATTTAAGGTACGTTGCAACGTAATAATTAATACCAAACACAAATTTACAAAAGTATTTCTCGGACAATTGTTTTTACATCGAATTAGTTTTATTTTATCCGATTCATATTGTCGCGTCACTATGACTGTAAGTAAAAAAATTACCTTAGTGCGTAACGTATTGTAATAAAAAGGTATTTTATTTTGATATTGAAATTATTTAAGACTAGTATCAATAGAAATTAAAAATTAGTTGATTATGTTTGTGAAATAATTACGTAATGTTTTGTATAGATTGTAATTATTTTAAGTCTTTAGTACCATAAATAATCATTGTCTATTTTAGGCAATTTGTATGAAATGTGCAGAGTTACGTGCTATGAAGTGTCAAAAGGGACTTCGTATTTGAAACAGACTATTATAGCAACACGCAGACTGCAAATGTAGTTAATTATGCACACGACAAGAAGTGGCTCTTGCCATGTGGGCTGCCTTATCGGAGATATACAAGCATGAGTTTATGTATATAGTAAATAATAAAATGCCTGACCTTTTATATCCTACCAGAAAACCCAAATCTGGACCCTCACTACAATAACCATAAACACAAACTTACTTCGCCACACCAAAGGATCAACTCAACTTTCTTTTAGTTATTCGAACTTGTAAGTCCTTGTGGCATATTGATGAAATGTTTAATAAGTATTCAACTCTCGTCATGACTCCCATATGATGTTTTGACAACGTCAGTTACATAATTATGAATATTATTCAATGTGTTGTTTGAATATTATCATAAATACTCGATGTTATTTCTTCAACCTTCGCATGTTGAATATATTAGCCGTCAATTATTCAATGTAGTTTCGGCGTTCAGGTTCATTGAAGCTTGTAAGTGGATCGTTAAATTGAAACGGAATCTTTTGGTTGTTACTTTAAGATGTGTAAATGGAAAGACTACATTGTTTATTATGTATAATATGCGTATATACGTATATATAAATTGTAATAATCCCACAAGAAGCTCTTACTGCCCTGTTGAAAATGGTTATTTTCAACAGGGCAGTACAGGCACTCCCCAAAGACTGCCCCGCGTGTTTTTATAAATATAGAATGGTTATTCTATATTTATAAAAACACGCGGGGCAGTCTTTGGGGAGTGCCGATAGAAGTGAAAACTAAATAACTTGAAAATTGTATCGTCGAGCTATTAGATTATTATTTTTGAATTTTGAATTATGACGTTCGGTGACGATGACGCGAGTTTCACGCTCTTTGTTCACTCAAAAAGCACACACATATACACAGTATAAATATAGCTCATGGAAAGCGTTCGGTGACGATGACGAGAGTTCCATAATTTTTGTTCACCCAAAAAGTGCTCAACGCGCCTAAAGAAGTTTTCACTTCAAAAAAGAGGGGCTCATAACCAGTTGCACTCACTGATCGGTAAACGAATAGCGAGGTTAAGCAACGCTAGGTGCGGTCAGTCTATAGATGGGTGACCGCTTAGTGGTATTTCATCAGAGCGTCTCCGTGTTTCGGAAGGCACGTAAAAAAAAGTCGGTCCCGGTTGTTGTCAAATTGACAGCAGTCGTAAAGCCATGTCTGAGGCCTACAGGCGGCTTGAACAACTCTTGACAACAGGTTGGCCACTAAACACACGAAAATAAAAGAACAAAAACGGTGGTTTCTTAATTCAAAGGATTTCCCTTTTATGTGTGTTATATCAGGCTGGAATGCAAATGCCACCGTGTGAGCTTTTAAATTATAGTAGCTTAGGATTCAGCTTAAAATCTAAGCCACGTTTAAACCGATTGCGCTCAAAAGAACTGTTCATTTCGAACATAGTATGATTCGCTTAAATGCCGGTTCCGAGCGAATTGGGTACGAAATCTCACGAAGTAGACATTTTTGTCTAATAAAATAGACTCATAACTTTAGTTTGCTACTACCGTACGAAATGCAACGTGTGATCAATCGCATACGGCCAATGATACAGACAGTTACATGTATATAATATATTAGTTATTATATAATTTATGTACACGCTATAAATCAGGCTTAATTTCCACTTACTTTGGTTGCGATATTGATTGATTGGAGAAGTTTAATTAAAACAAATAAAAGTGATGTTTAAGTATATAATTTTGGTATATTGGGCGTTTCTCGATAGTTATCGTAAATTACACAATGGTTAACACACTTCTTTAGCGTAATAAATATAGACATTTATAGTAATGATCTGCTTAAATTAATGATTTAAGTGGCACGTTGTATTTTTATGATTGGCACTGCCAATGAGCGCTGGTGTAACTAATTTTGAGTCCTGGATGCCTTTTAACCTACTTAGTCGTAGCGGCAAACTGGCAGCCAACAATTGGCAGGTTAATAAAATTTATGCTGTCATTATTATTTATCATGTGCCTATTACGTCTGTAGGTACCTATACCTACAATAACACCACACGCTATCTCATAATGTCTTAGGGAACAAATCTTTTATGTTAATAATGTTTCGGACCTAACTTCGATCATGGCGGCTCATCCTTAACGGAAATTAGCGATCTGCGCTGGACATATCATAAGACACAAGTGTGTGCACAAACATAAATGCACTCTCTGTTGGCCCGATAAACCCTTCGGGGGATTATATTATATTTCGGGGGGCGAACTACGGGTCTCACCCTTAGGATCAGGGTACTACAGGGTCAGGTTAGCCCACTGCGCCTCGAAAGGCGTGTTCTATCGGCCGCTGATTAGAGTGCGCGGTGCCTGACATTGAGGTTGGACTCGTAGTGGCTATGTGGGTAGCCGCAGAAGACGGCATGTTTGTTGTTCGGCAAGCACGTGGCGTTCGAGCGTCGGACTCATGCGCGGCTAGTGCGAACCAGTCGGTCGCCCGAGGCGCGGAGTTGTCTTTAGCGAAGTGGCAGTGTGGTCTCACTACCACAGCGCATCTCAGGCGCTTGCCTGCTCAGCAAGCAAGAGTCATAGCTAGGTGACTCGGACAAAACCCGGCTTGAAGGCCAGAAAGGGTAGACGTATGGATGTCCGTCGGGCAGTGAGGGTGCCTTACTGCTCCGGTACCATAGTGGAGATATGGGAGGCGGCTTCTCCGTCGGTCTCAGCGAGGACATCATTAGCAAATCTCAGAGTTCACGAGTGGTGAGCTGCTTTATTCCTCAGGTACCTATCTGGACAATAGGTAATGCCACTTGGGTACGAGGTAGCTCGCTTACGAGAACTGGGTCTTAGGATTAGGATACAAGACCTGTCTATAACTGGTCTCTGAAGGTGCTTTCGGGCACTAGAAGGTACAGCGCCTCTCACTTATATACTTAAACAAGTGGGAGAGTGGGAACGCTATATCATAAACTTGAGTAGTCTGTAGAGGAAAGGGTCTGGTCCAATAAACCCCGTCTATAACTGATCCCGGAAGTTGCTCTCGGGCACTGGAAGGTACAGCGGCTTCCACTATTATAACCTGACGGTTGGTGTAGGGGAACGCTATATTATAAACTGGACTAGTCGTAGAGAGAGAGATGGTCCGATAAAACGACAATCTATAATGACCTAAGACGCGGTTGGTCCTGAACCTGATATCACTTTACTTGCGCTTTGAGAAACGGGGATGATACTTCAACAGCTTCCTAACGCTGGGCTGCTACTGCAAAACCTCTTGTCGGGCACACCCAATTAATTACTGGATTGCTAGCAGAGACACAGAGATGATACATAGCCAACATCCTAACTTCGAGCTGCTACTGAAAATTTCTTTTCAGAAACACAAATAATCTCTTGTCGGGCAAACCCAATCATTTACTGGATTGCTTGCAAAGACACGGAGCTGATACATAGCCAACATCCTAACTCCAAGCTGCTACTGAAAATGTATTTTCAGAAACACCAATAACATTTGTTGGTTGTTGCTGACCCGACCTAAGATTCAATCCTCGGATCTCATAATCCACCATATACACTATCCACCACTAGACCTAGACCAATAAAGCAGTAAGCTTTTATATTACAAAACATCGTGAAAGTTCCACTCAATGACGCATGACGTGTCATTTTTGAGTTAGTTGCCGATTGCTGTCACTTATTCGTTACGACAGCCACACAATAAGTCATTGTGTGTCGTATTATGGCTATAATGTTGTAAGTATTAATAACTCAGCGTAATCGTACAAGTTATAGGCCATTCACATGGTCATACATACAAAGATGCACGTTTTATTTCGATTTCTGTTCCTCGGGGTAGGCAAAGACAAAGACTTTCCAACTGTTACGATCCTCGCATTAGTCTTCCTAAAGTCGGTCTGATCGCTACCTACATATACAATCGTCGATACTTAAGTATTAAGTAAGCTAGCAGTATTAAAATTTCTCCATATTAATTCATTCATCCGTAGGCGAGCGGACACCGGCATCCAACAACAAAAAAAAATATTATGGCTTTTGTGATAGCCTTCATATGATTAAGCAGTTTTTACAAAAAAAAATTGCTGTATCGCGGGGTACTTAACAAACTTTGCAACAACGGACACAAAGAACATCCTGACTCGGAACAACCATTTGTGGATCACACAAATTTTTGTCCCGTGTGGGATTCGAACCCACAACACTCGGCGCACTGGCAGTGGTAAGGCGACCACTTAAACCATTCGTCCGTCCGTGCATTGACAAAAGTCAAAATAATATCTTCAACGAGAAAATGTCTTCATTTACACTTGTTAGGGCCCGGGTCGACCAGGTCAGATACCCATCGGGAAATTTGTTATTAGGTTCTTCTGTCAGGATATTTCCTGTAGCAGTTCGGCGTCTAAAAATACGACCAGTAGACAATAATAGGCTTGCCCCCTATTACGTAAGTTGCTACGTACACACACTCATTTTCTGATGAATATAATATGTAATACAATAATATTCTATCACATACACACAACACCATCTAGCCCAAACTAAGCAAAGCTTGTACTATGGATACTAGACAATGGATAAACATACATATATACTTTTTTGTAATTAAGTACATACATATTATATCTATATATGTCACAAGCTGACTGGTGCTGCGATGTCATGTCGCCGTTTGTGAGGCAGAGGAATCTTGATTCACCTTCACTTTTGGCATATTTTTGTTTGTCCATGTACCGTCACAAACTACTATTACGATAGGGATACCGTGAGTGTACCGTCAGCTTGTGACCACGGCCGGTGTAACCTGGTCGAAACGTCAAGCATAAAACAGGTAAACATTATGCATGATCGCGTTAATACCCGTTACATATTATATATATACAAATGTTTGACTTGTGCGAGAATCGATCCTAGGACTTCAGGCGTGGCAGTCCGTCACACTAACCACTACGCCATCGAGGCCGACATGATATAATATATAAAAGAAAGAAAGAAAGAAAGAAATCATTTTTTATTGCCACAAAGAAATATGACTACATATTTTGTCTTACAAATTATCGACAAAATAATAAAAAAGACAATTAAATAAATAGTTCGCAAGTAAAAAATAGACACATATTATGCTATTGTGGCAACAAATGGTCTCCATTCAGCATTGATATTGCGATAAAACTGACGTGATATCGCAACGCATATTATATGAGTGTGTATACTGTCCCTTTGACGATTTAAAGGCGTGGACCAAGTCAAAACATCATAGCCATATGTTCCCCGAACGTTTAGGCATAGGTCTAAAGTCCCTGGTCATTGGGTTGGATCTCTTGCCATCACACGAGTACAACTCCATACAACGATAAAGGCCTACTAAGGCGGGACCTAAATTATAGCTAGCATTAAGATTGTAATAAACTTTACCTACAATGCCTACCACTTCGGGGATACTCAGCAGTGAGTGTATGTATGTTAGCCACACACGGAAAAACAAATACGTCTTGTGTTGACGTTTAGCAAGATAAGGACGTTTGTAAGTATACAGAAGCAAGCAACTTGAACAATTACATACATAACATAAACACAGGCCATTATTAGATTTCTGTTAAACAAACTGAGACCCATATTGAAGGCTATGTTGGAGTATGCGCTTACATTTACCGTCAAACAAGCGGCGATAGTCCAATGCGTAAAATTTTGGATTTGCGATCGAGGACGTGGGTTTGAATACTACCTATGGCACTACTAGTGTGAATCCACCCGTAACACTTCATATGTTTATTATAAGCTTAGCTCTATGGGTTAACAAGAATACTGGTAATTTGTAAACCAAATTACTGCTATCAACGAAAAGATCATAAAAATAAAGTTGAAAGGACTGGTTCAATGGTCTGGTTTAGTTGTATTATTATTTATGTCACCAATGGCTCTATAAAACGACCGTACCGACATTTTGAGACATCTTTCAGGATATAAAGTCAGTACGGCTTTTAAGGTAAACCACCAGGGAGTTTTCTTATTTTTTATACTATTTAGTGGCAACCAATGGCCTGCAAGATGGTTATCGGTTATAGTAGTGTACGTAATTGAATAGCATTCAAATTTAAAATCTATTGCTTCTACTTCCCTCGACAACCACTGAACAATTTTGTTTTGTATCAAATGTAAATAAGAGAACGTACGCTCTAGAAATATTACGCAACATATAAAAAAAATTGCTTGAACACATTGCGTAACAAACATTTCTACTCTTATTCAACAACGGGTTATAAAAAAATCGCACACACACACACATACAAACAATCATATAAAAAATACAAACGTTTTATACACCAAACGAGTTATTAATACGAACCAAAAATCTGGTATAATAATAAAATAATCACTGTGTATAGCTGTAACAGATGATAGGTTATGACGTAATCACTTTCACTTTACTAACATTCTAGGTAATCTAGGCGAAGTTACTAATATGATGTGCAACTGGGCGTAAATTCGATGCAAAACAAACAAAAATGTACTTTCTGAGACTGTTTATATAGTTTATATTCGTTTGTAATGTGTATGTTTATACGGTGTTATAATTTCGGCAAAGTCAATCATCTTTCTCTGTCACGCTGTGTGTTCAGTGCTATTAAACGCGCATTATTGTTGAGATTTAATGCGGATAGAGAATTACGATGGTAAATAACAGCGGTGTGAAAACGAAAGTTATGTTAGAGACTCTAAAAGAAAAGGCTGTTTCGAAAGAACAGACACGAGATTCGTTACTGTAAAGGAGTCTGTCCACTACACCGTTTTAGACCATTACTGTGCTAGGAACGTATTAGACACGAAAAGCAACACGACACGCCCTGCTATGGGAACTGCTGGTCGGTGACGGAACGGTCTATTGGGCATAGTCTTATACATTTCCTTACAAACAGTATTTTTTTGCCTGACACGTTCCTGGCACGGTCATGGTATGAGACGGAGTAGTGGACAGACTCGTTTAGAGGTGGAACACAGCAGGGTCTCGTTTAGCAAGGAATTTCACTCTAACTCGAGCAGTATGGCTGGCGAAATACTAATAATAAGTAAGTAGGGTTACCAGGACCCTCAAGCAGGGTATGTGCTGTCATAGGAGGCCAGAAAACTTTAGCATAACAAATCCTTTTTTTAAGGGATAGCAAAGTGTAGTCTGTTATACCACTGGTATTGCAAGCGACCATAGGCAGTGTTTGGCCAGGGCAATTATATTTCTGATATATTTACATCAGAAATTTAACTGCTCCGGCCTAACACCGGGCTGTAAAGGCCTATTTAAGCATGGCTAGTTTTTTTTAAACAAGTGTCATGCAGACCCTATTTTTCCAATAAGTAAGAGAAGAGCACTTGTCGTTTTTTTATGTTATAGGCGGCAAACGAGCTGATGGATCGCCTGATGGTAAGCGATTACCACCGCCCATGGACACCCGCAACACCAGAGGAATCGCAAGTGCGTTGTCTCAAGCAATTGGCCTCATGTAGGTAAATAGGTCTTAGCTATTTTAATCATATATCTAAAAGAAGAACGAACTTGTGTTTTAGTATTCTATAAAAATTAGTTTTTTTTATTTATCCAAGGTGGCAAACAATCATATACCCCACCTGATGATAAGTGGTCACCGTAGCCTATGGACGCCTGCAACACCAGAGGCAACACTTGCGCATTGCCGAACCTTTAGGAAAGGAAGTGAGAAGAAGAAGGAGCGGGAAGGGGGAAAGAGGGTGATTTGGCCTCCGGCACTCTCACTCACCGAACGAAACAACAGTAGGGATACTGCTATTTCACGTAGATATTCTGTGAGAGGATAGTCCTTCCCTGGTCGAGCCGGCCCGTTCATGCTGCAATCAGCGAGGCTCCTCTACTTTTATCTATTAGTTAACGAATCTCTATAGAGTCGACGTTACTTCATAGTTGGTATACTTGTTCATTGTTTTAGATCGCAGAGTATTCTTTTTTTTTTTTTTTTTTTTTATATATTTTTATTTGCTGTTCTGTCTGAAACATTCGCGTAACAAAACAGACTCCATCTACTTTTACCAATATAACGAAATAATAAACAGTTTTGTTGTCTCTACCTACTTCTAGGAAAATTCGCTACACTCAACATATACAGAAACTGGATTTAGAACAGCTTGCAATAGACCAAAGACAAGGAAACAAGGAAACTATCTCCGTCAATAAGTATCGCAAATAACAAACAATCACTGAACAAGATTGTCATTACGAAAGTAATAAATAATCCGAGGAAAATGTGCGACTGTAGTGACACGAGTAAGACGATGTAAGAGCAAATAATAAACATATACGTCACACATTCCCACACATCATACGTTCACACGACAATTATTATATAAATAGAAGTTATTGAATAGATTAACCCCTTTATTTATCTCTGAAAGGAAAACAGACTAGGTGGAAACAAAGGTTGCTTTTACACAACATGTATGACAAAGGAATTAAAGGCTTGCCTAATGGTAAGCGTTTTCTGTGGTCAATAGATTTTGTAATATCAGAAGTGCCAATCGTGTGGCCAATTCTGAAAGAGTAAACCAATAAGACAAGATCTCAGCACCTCTGCGTCTACAGCTTCATTTTTAGAGATTATGCAGATAAACAACGTATGCATAAACCGCTACTTTGAAAATGACACAATTTATTTTTATTTTCATCTGTTAAGCTTTTCGTACAATCCCGTACACTAAGAAATGAATTTCTAATAGCTCCTAAATTATACATATGAAGTTCAGGAGAATTATGTAACTAGGTTATTAAAATTTTCTGAAAAGGTACTCAGCTGTGTTACATGACGTAGGCCTGACGGTTTTGGGATATCATTCTATATTTATGTAAGACAGCGCCTTCTGCATCATATGGATAAAACTTGTAGGGTGAAGTCTTAAGGACAAATCTTTGAAAACCACAGTCACCGCAAAAAGGTTTCACAAGGTTGTGACGTTTGTAGCATAATTTTGTTGTTAATAATATCGAATGATGCAGCTTACGTACCTTAAAAATGTAAAAATTTGTAAAAACATTTGAATGATTCAAGCCATGTCTTCCACATAACCATTCCATGTAACCGCAACGTATTCGTTTCTTCTTCAAATCTTGAGTTCTATATTTTTCTAAGGACGTCAAGGAACCATACCAGTTTATGACTATAGCGATCGAAATTGCTAACTTTACTATTTGACTCTACGAACTGGTTACTACAGGAGGAGTAGGAAACACATTATTAGACAAATATGAGAGCTCAAAGAAATCTCTCAGACAGCTAAACCAAATCTGTCATCACATCCAAATTTGCCAAAATCCCACATAATAGGACGCAGTTCTATTGACGTTTACCGGTCTCAGTTCTTTTAAAAGAAAAATCCAATAACACCTTGGACACAAGGTTCTAAGTTACAAAACGAAGGCTTTACTCGCGTGTTCATGCTCATTACCGAGAAGTGCACAAAAGTACTCGATTCTTTGTACCGTGTTAATGCAGCTACGTTTAAAACATCAGGCGATAATACACGTGGACTTGACAGTTGTTGAAATCAATATTGTTGGCAATATATGAATGCCAAAATTGTTAAAAGATGGAGAATCAATGTGACCATATGTGGCAACTACGTATTTAATTTTTTACTATTTTAAATGTAAATTTTTGTTTGTTCATATGTAGGCAATATCAAAAAATTGGTACAAGAATTAAAAAGCTATAAAAAATATACATAATATGGAGATACATTTCGGTCAGATTTAATTTAAAGAGGCAATAAAAGGGTTCACCAGGAATATTAAAATGAATGTTCACGATGAAGGATTTGGCAGAATTACGATAATGATTCTTAGTAGTCCTGTTTTGTGATTCAAAAATAAATAAATAAGCTTTTTATTATGTAGGTACGTACTTAATTTTATCACATCGTTCAAAATAATATATTATGGGAATTAAAGGCAGTAGTAGTTAGTAGTATAGTAAAATAATAGCTAATCTAAACTAGCCTCAACACACGTAGCAAATCTTAATAATGAGAGGTCAACCTATATTGGATATTTCGCACTCTTAATAAAACAGAGACTCATCTCAGTATTTTGGATTAAACAAATTTGAACTCTATTGCAATGATTTAACACAAATATAATATATGAATTTAACATACACAATTAGAGTTCAAATTGCCTTACTTTCAAATTTCGAGTTAAGTCGCTGTTTTATTAAGAGTGCGATTTGTTTATCGTAATTATAACAAATTTTACTGGCAAGTCTGTAAACTAAACGTTTGGTTTAGAGCTAGAACACAAATAATATTATTCAGTTAGACCGGTCTTATGAAACACAGTTCGCTGGGTATTCGTTGACTCCATATTAAATTAAATCAGTTACAGTTTTACTGCGTTCTTTCGCGTTAGTCGTCTGCGCGTATATGTTTTTGTCTAGTATCAAGCCAGCCATCCTTATAAAGATAATCTGTGCCATGGCTCTTCGTAACATGGATATAATGTACCGCAAAACTGCATCAGGAACTGATATCAAAGCAATTAACATAAGTGTTGTATATTTTAACGTTATTGCGTAAACTTTAGAAATACGGAATAAGGCGGACGGCGCCACAGTGAATGTTATGCGAAAGTAATATTATGAGATTGTGACGATGGCGATTTTAAATTTTAATACGTTTATAAACCTGTTTCGAACCTGATCCTTTGGCATACTGGTAGTGTGTGCGTTTGGGATTTTGTTTGGACATATAATTTGCTTATTTATTTTAAATAAACATACCTCGTTGTCACGTTAGGTTGTGCATTTTGTTTGCGCCCGCTCCCGAGTCGTAAGTGTTATAGGGATTTATAAAAGTCTCAATATCAACTAAACGAGGTCTGGGAGTGTGCCGGGTGAATTGCAATTGGCATATACCACGAAAAACTTGAAACATAGCTGGCAAAACGTTGTTGTAATATAGCACTGCCTAACCCTTAGAATATGAAATGATGAATGAATTATGAATCTTCTCAGTATGTATGTGAGTAATAATGCAATCTCCTCTTTGAGGACTTTCAACAAACGGACAAAGAGCATAGTCGTAATAGATATTTTGTGTATAATACAAAAAATTGTCGCATGTGGGATTCGAACTCATAACACCCAGCGTGACAGGAGGCGAGGCGCTATCCACCATATACATATAGGTATATTGCCAGCTGCGCTATCCGTGCAGTCAGACAAGATACCGTAGTTTACGTTCTCAACACCAGAGCTTTATATTAACATTATAACAAAAGCTTTCCAATTAATAAAACATTCACAAATATAAAGTTCAAGGGACGCCTCGCGACAGTTCAGGTTGAGGTACCTTTTGACGGGGTCGCGATTTGAATGCGATAGCGATCCGCGCGGCCCCGCCATGAAGGTGTGAGGAACACCGCGGTGGTTTTAGTCGGTTCAGCCCAAATTTCCATCTATGGGCTGGATCCCGACATATCCCCATCGCGCGCCCCAAAACGGCGATGGGGAATGTGATATGCACATTTGCCCGCGTTAAAAAAAAAAAACAAAAAAAAGAGGGTTGAGGTACCTATTACTTACTTGAGCGTCAAAAAGCCTACAAACAAAATTAAGCATGTCGTGTTATCTTATTATATCATAGTAACCAACAGTAACAAACAAAATGTTTAGGCACTACTATAAATAGTTTAACACATTTTAATTAAAGACAGTTCAATATCCGCGTGACTCGTCTTACTTTTAAATAACACCCAGTAACCTTATGAACTGTATGATCTGCTGAATTTTTAACAAAATAACAAATACACTCGCGTGCAAGTAAATCGACTCAAGTCTCAAGTGCGCATAAAAAGTGATATAACTAAAAAATTACTTATTTTACCTCTATATAATGTTTTACATAATTAAAGCCTAGTAATTAGGCTTTCAAATGGTAGCATAATATCAGTAATTTAAATAAACACTTGTACTTAGAATGCAACTGAACGCAACCTCCCGTAAACTGCTCTGCGCTCTATACACAACTTGTGCGACACAACCCCCTATAAAAACCCTCTGTAATCGTTTTTTCTTATCAGTCGCTCATTAGACGTTGACCTGAACACATCTCTGCAAATTAAAGCCGTCATTTGAAGAAAATTATGGATACAACACCTGAAGAAGCCGCTCAAGTCGTTGCCCTATTGCAAGAAGGGTTGAACCAGCGAGAAGTCGCTCGTCGTTTGAATATGAGTCAGTCCGCTGTCTCGAGAGTATACAGAAGGTTTCAAGAGACTGGTGCCTTCACTCGGAGGCCTAATACCAGCCGACGCCGGTGCACCTCGGAGCGTGACGACCGGTTTTTGGTCTCGACCTCTCTCCGAAATCGACACCTTACCGGCGTAGATGTGCAGCAGGAGCTACGTCAAGTTCGCGGGGTGACTGTCAGTCAGTGGACAGTTAGAAGAAGGTTGAAAGAAGCTAACCTTACTCCGAAAAGACCCGCTACAGGCCCGAAGTTGACCACAGCTCATCGTCAAGCACGCCTTCACTTTGCTCGAGAGCATTTGGATTGGAGCATAGAGCAATGGCAGTCAGTCCTGTTCACAGATGAGACGAGGATGTGTCTCCATGGCAGCGACAGGAGAGGTCGGGTATACCGTCGTCCCGGTGAACGGTTTTCACAGTGCTGCTTTGTGGAAACCGTTGCATATGGTGGCGGATCTTGCATGATGTGGGCCGGAATTTCCTTATAAGGCAAAACGGAGCTTGTTTTCGTTCCTGGGGGAGGCCGGGGAGGAGGTCTGACCAGTGATCGTTACATTTAAAATGTTCTACTGGATCAAGTTGTCCCTTATCAAGGCTTTATTGGGGAAAATTTCATCTTGATGCATGACAATGCCCGATGTCACACTGCTCGGGCCACACGTGATTTCCTGAACGAAGTTGGAATTCACACTATGCATTGGCCAGCGCTCAGCCCCGATTTAAATCCCATTGAGCACATATGGGACGAGCTCAAAAGGAAAGTTAGAGCGAGGAATCCAGCTCCGACAAACATCAATGAGCTCAAGACTGCGTTGGTAGAAGAGTGGGGTCGAATACCACAATCATCCATTAAAAAGTTGATAAGGTCGATGAAGAATCGCATGAGAGCAGTGATCAGAGCTAGAGGAGGAAATACTAAATATTGACACGAATAAATTTTTTATCTTACGCACATTTTGTTTCATTTAAACACAATAACCCCATACTGTGAAATTGTATGAATTTTCAACATTTTTTACATTATCATTGGCATTAACCTTTTTTACTAAACTACTGAATCGATTTTCATGCAACTTACACCATTTTAAAGCTCAATTACTAGGCTTTAATTATGTAAAACATTATATAGAGGTATAATAAGGCATTTTTAAGTTATATCACTTTTTATGCGCACTTGAGGCTTGAGTCGATTTACTTGCACGCGAGTGTAGTTATCCTTCATTAAATACCTTGTTTAATAGATATTTTGTTGTTTATTTGCTCTCGAGCTTATCACTACCTCCAAAACTAATTTCGACTATATTATCTTATCAGCGCGGTGAAAATGAATATGGATGTATTCGTAATTTATAAATGTGTATGGAGGTATACAGCATGTAAAAGTATCGTGTAGTAATATTTTAAGTTCGTATCGGGCTAAAGAAAACTCTTAGAATATTATATCATTGTTAAAAATAATTTTGAAAATTGGAAACTGTGGCTAACGCCCATAGATATAATTCCTGATCAGAGAGATATTTTACATGGTCAGCGGCGCACGCGCATGCACATACGTTTACCGTCACCGAAACATTCGAATATATTTCGAATGCAATCGCGCACAACGCCAAATTAATTAGAATACCACAAAAAATACGCTACCGGACGTGAGACACCGAGAATCGAACTAGGGACCACGGCCAATATTTGGACCAGAGCTAAAGCCACTGGACCAAAGTGGTGGCCAACCAACCATTGGTTGTTTAAGAAAGTGTGAAGTGTTACATAACCAACCGGTACAGGAAAAGCGTCGTATACTGTAAACTAACACTATTCGCTTATTTACACTTATTCATATGCACTGAACAGCGAACCGGGTTTTTTTTATGCTATGAGATGTGCAAAACACATTCCCTATCGCCGGTTTTTGGGCGGGCGATGGGGATATATCGGGATCCAGCTGCTAAGATGGGGGCTGAACCGACTAAAACCACCGCGGTGTTCCTCACACATTTATGGCGGGGCCGCGCGGATCGCTTTCGCATTTAAATCGCGACACCGTCAAAGGTTCGACCCGCCGATGGACGTGGCGGGTCCCACACAACCATCACACAAATTCACAAGCGAACCGGGCCTGTACAACCGCCGGTAACTCAGTGGTTAAGGCCACGCGACGTAGCAGTTATCAATTGCTTTTTTCAAATTAACGAACTTATATTTTAAAGATTATAATTAAATTAAAATATTCGCGACATGTTACTACTTTTTCTATAATTATAATGTAAGAATGTTTATTGCAATTATTGCATTTTGTACGCCGTATGGTAAAACATGTAGAACTTACTCTAACTGACCACCTTGCGTGGCAGCTAATGTAACTTGTATTGTATACTCATGTTTCACAAAATAAATGATCTTTATATTCCCATAGAGAAAAACCTCTCACCATAATTTCACCAAACCACGTACGATTTGGAAAATATTGGATGATTCCAAAATCATATTATGCCGCATTTGAATATCTATACTAATATTATAAAGCTGAAGAGTTTGTTTGTTTGCTTGAACGCGCTAATCTCAGAAACTACTGGTCCGAATTGAAAATCTTTTTAGTGTTGGATAGCCCGTTTATCGAGGAAGGCTATAGGCTATATAACATCACGCTACGACCAATAGGAGCGGAGCAGCTATGAAAAATGTTGCAAAAACGGGGAAAATTTTCTTATGTGAAGCAGACGAAGTTGCGCGGGTCAGCTAGTTAATAAATACTTTGAGAAGCTTAACATATTGTAACTATGAACAATCTTGTTGATAAGTATCTATATTAATATTATATAGAGGAAAGATGTGATTTTTTTTCGTCTGTAAGTATTTAACTCAAAAAGGACTCGACCTATTTTTAAATTCTTTCACCATAAAAAAGTGTTGTTATATTGTAGTGTGCGTACGACGCAGATACCTGCGCGTGTGACGCGCGTATAAGATATCATTAGACAAATAAATTGTTAATTAGTAAATTGGAATCCAGCCATGGCATTACTAACGCGAAGTCACTTCCACTTAAAAGGTTTCGTTTAATGAATACTAGGGCTATGAAAAAATCTAATTGCTAATTATATTTACTAATGAACGTTCACGCGTATGTTTACAATGTAAGCTATTTATTATCGATTAATGAATTTTATATATATATATATGCGATACTTTAAATTATTACAAATTCATTAATATTTATATTTACCCTTACCACTTTTTCACTTTGCATTTACATTGGTATAAATGTATTTTCAACGTTTCTATTGCTTTTCAGCAAGCATGGCTTGTGACCATGGCTACTAAAAAGTCATTACACATGAACATGTAATTTAATTATAAGTCACATAGGTATATTTTTACCTATATACTACAACATGGATCTGTTTATGTGTATAAATATCAAATATATGCTATTAGTACCAATTCATGCCATTCATCCATCAGAAACTTGATGATTAATGATTGATTGTGATAAATAGACTGCTTTTCCGTTGAAGACGCGGAACCCTGAATAACAATGAAGCAATATTTCTAGATCCAGTCTAGGAACTGTACACCATACAATGATTTCCGCGCGGAAAGCAACGATCCTATCATAGAAGGCGGATATTACGCAGCTATTCGTATACCTAGGAACCAACATAGGCATTAAACTTAGTTCCCGACTTCCTGAATTCAAATGTTACTGCTGACATCGGAAATTAAAAACAATCTACAAAGTCTATAGATCGAATATTCGAATGACATTTATTCAAATTTGGAGCTATAACGGTCTGTCAGCGGTCCAACATAATTGTTTTTTAATTATGTCTAGCATGCCAGCAATTGACAGATTAAAAGCCTATTTACGCGAAGCAAGTTTGTCAAAGCAACTTTAGTGGCACTTGCTTTAAGAAACTCGCCGCTTATAAACTAATAGGATATTGTGCTATCCCTATTTTTCCCACCAGTCAGACAAAGATAGCATTACGCTTGCTTAAAAAATCTACTCTTGTGTAAATGCCTTCATTGAGAGCAGAACAAACGTTTTAAAGGCTTTTCCAACTAATATAGGACAAACCAATTTAAATCTTACGACCGATTTTAACGTTTCGGTTAGCTAATTATATGAATGCGAATGTGAGTTCGTTTGTTTGTTTGTTACGCGAAGACGTGAAGTTTTAACTACTCGACCAATAGTCATGAAATTTTACATACACTTTGTCAGGGTTTCAAAAAAGGACATAGGGACATTTAATCCAAACGAAAGTACTGCTCCCAATGGATAGAAATTTACTGGCAAAATCTACATTAACTCCAACGAGGCCGCAGACAAACTTATGGAATAAGGAAGATGGTCATAGATTCGACTAATCTATACTAATATTATAAAGCTGAAGTGTTTGTTTGTTTAGTTGAACGCGCTAATCTTAGGAACTACTGGTTCGAATTCAAAAATTATTTTAGTGTTAGATAGCTCATTTATCGAGGAAGGCTATAGGCTATATAACATCCCGCTACGACCAATAGGAGCAGAGCAGCAATGAAAAATGATGCAAAACGGGGAAAATTGTCTTATGTGAAGCAGAAGAAGTTGCGCGAGTCAGCTAGTTAAGAGATAATAGGTAAATACCAGGGATAACACTCCCTCTCTAAAGCGATTAAAGATGGGATAAAAGAAAAGAAATGTAGGAGATAGGTATATTAAACACCGAAGCTGGATACGCAGTCACAGTGTTACCACTCTTACCCCGGTTTCCTATTACAAGGTGGTACTTTCCCAGGGGAGCCGTCTTATTCGTACTGTTATTAAATAATTGGCAACAGTCGTGATATAAAATAGTCGTATACATAATGGCAACATACGTATTGCATGGTAATAAAGTGCCCTATCGTTCTGTAGAAAGTAACCGTCCAAGTACAACCAGTACCCTAACAAGTTTTCCTTAGTAATAATTAAAAGTGAATTAACACAAACCAAGACTTTTACTTTACTTCGAAACTGAGAAAAACCTTATGCGTTTATTGCGAAACTCGTATAGATCTTTTATCAGGAGTGAGATTTTTCTTAAGACATTGCTTGTGATTTGGGGAAGGTACAGATTACTAGAATTATTTTTAAACCCTCTTGCAAAGCTAAATGTCTTAGGACTGAATTGACGTCAGTCGTGCAAAGGGTGTAACGAACCCATGATCTCTCCTGCGCAAAGCCGGTTATTAATCCCACAAAGAAAAGCAACAAAATGTAGCATATTATGTATCTACGTATCTACTATTTTTTGTATAAACTAAGTTTATGTAAAAAATCACGTCAATCACAGAGTTACATCATAAACGTACGAAAGAAGGACAAACAAACAAACACACTAATGCGAAAATTAATATCTATTAGTAAGATTAATCTTGCCTCGTGCCTCGGAGAACACGTTAAGCCGTCGGTCCCGGCTGCCATGAACATATATGGCAGTCGTTATTGAGAAGTCAGTGCCCTATAATATCCTGATACTGGTCTAGCCTTAGGGTATCGTTAGCCTTCGGGTTGCGGAAGTCAGGTGACAGCCGCTCCGTGTAAAAACTGATATCCAGTCAAATCCGGTTAGACCAGAAAAGCCGATCCCAAGTGACTTGGGAATAATAAAGGCTAGGAAGAAGTAAGATTAATCTTGACCTCCGTCGTAAGCTACGCCTAGGGGGAGATGTGGTACCAAGCTTCAAAGGTAAGAGTCTGTTGTTACCAATTATCATTTGGTGACGGTAATAGTTCGGCGCCCACAGAGAAATACCACTACGTTAAAAAAGACAATAGTAACACTCATACAGTCAATGCAGTAATTTCTCCCGATAAGTAAGAGTTGTACAGTCACTCTTTCATTCATTTCCTTTCATCCTGTCCTTAATTCCTTTTCACTAAGCTCGTTAATGCTTGACTGATAGTCCTCGTAATGCAAGAGATTACACGCTACGGTAACCGGTTACCGTCGAATAATTGTTTGCCACCTTTGTATTATAAAAAAGATCTAATAAAAGTCAACCTAACAAACTCAACGAGAAAACTGCCACGCTTTATGCACCGACAGTTTAGTTGGTGGTAAAACTTCCACCTCAGCTATTCCTTAATTCGATAAATACCAACAGCAATGAACTCAGCGATGTTAGATAAACCACGCAAACTCGAGATCTGATAAAATTGTTTTAGAAACGGGGGCCTAATTACAGCAGTCTATTTTATGTGTAATAATAATAACAGACGATTCAAATGAGATTTTAAAGTTAAGTTTAATGTACCCAGTGTTTATTGCTTGCTCGTGACAACGTTTGTACTGGAATCATGAAGTCTGTTATAAAGCAGCATTTGCAAGAGTTGAAGTACAGCGAGTTTTCCTTATAGATCAAAGACACTGACTCGAACTGCCCAGCTTAGAAAGTACATGCACAGAAGATCATAATCAAAGTAATTAGTACAGTGCTTTTACTGTTAACAGGGTTCCCAGGCTCCGGTATAGAAGACGCTGCGTTTTAGCAGGGCCGGCAACGTCTGCCCAATGCGCATTTTAACGAGAGGGTTATGGTACCACCCCAATACTTATATTGCTAAATTGCTCTTCGTCTTCCACACGGGAAAATTATTTGTATGCTCCACAGATTATTGTTCTGAGTCTGAGTGCACTTTGTGTCCGATAATTGCAAGTTTGTAAAGGCAGTAGTATTCCTAATAAAATAAATAGTTACCTATATAAAAAGTATTTTCCTGTTGTTACTTATATCATACCTATATAGCTCATAAGCTATAAATACCAATGCGTCTATTCATACGGTGCTGTCCCAGTAAGGTTTGAATACGTAAGTCGTTGACCCATTTCTCGAAGGCAGTTGTTATTAGCCTATTTCCGCTTATCCGCATGAGTCAAAGCACTCTTTATATGCTTGATATTACTTCAACGAACTTGTGTTACTTGCAAAAAGCTGCACATATGGTGTAGTGTTTTATATGGTCACCTCGTCACTGCGACTGCGCCAAATGTTGTTGGTTCGAACCCACACGGGACAAAAATTTGTGTGATCTACAAATAGTTGATCCGACCCTAGGTGATATTTGTGTACGTTAATTAAATGTTTGTTAAGTACCCCGCGACATAGGAATTATTTCTAGTACGAGAGGCATCTTATCAAAAGTAAGAACAAAAAAAGAATATTAGACAACAACGCTTAATCGCGTTGTTGAACCTAAAATAAAGAGCAGCCAAAGGCAGGCTCTTTGTGTCAATTATTATACGAATATTTGTCAAGACTCCCGCAATAAACTTATAATTCCAAAAGTAGTTTCTAAATAAAATATCAGGTGATTTTTTATAACTTTACTATTTTTGACTACCCCGACTCATACCATGACCGTGCTGGGAACGTGTCAGGCAAAAATATTCTTTGTAAGGAAATGTATAAGACTATGCCCACTAGACCGTTCCGTCACCGACCAGCAGTTCCTATAGCAGGGCGTATCGTGTTGCTTTTCTTGTCTGATACGTTCCTAGCACGGTCATGGTAATGGTATGAGACGGTGTAGTGGGCAGACTGTTTTAACGTTGTTAGTATTACTAAACGGGCTTCTAAACTAGAAATATTCTTACTGCAATTTTATCCTCTATAGTCCGGCCATCTCAATAACATTTGAATGCGCTATGCTAAACAGATATGTTTGGCTTGGCTGACGCCAAACAGATGTCTGTATAGCCGGGTCATATGCATAATACTGCCGTGCACTGACAATTATCTGTGGTACTATATTGCAGACACACATTGCAGTAAAAACGACCGTATCGGTCCTTTACTTAACTGACATGAAGTCTAATTATTAAAATTTAATACAGAAGTTACTTAATAACAACCTGCTATAATATGGTTCTTATTTTACACGCTTACATTTATCGGTGTAAGTACTAAAATAATAATGATAAAGATTATCACAAGTGTACAGTTATATGTGTGTAATGTATAAAATACCTAAGTAGTTATTGTTATCAAAAACAATAATATCACCATGTAAACTGTGTCATTCCTGGTGTCCCTCATATGAAAAGGATTACGCCATAGTCTAATATAATGGCCTAATGCGGGTTAGCAGATTTCACACACGTCCATTACGAAGAGCTGTTTGATATGCAGGTTTTCTTGCGGTATTTTCCTTCATCGTTGAGTCAGATATGCCATTTTATACATAAAGACACATATTTTATACGTCCTGTCGAGACACTTCTTTTTCTGTACGTTAAGAACTGAGTTAGTCCATCGAAATAGCCACTAGCTCATGATGTACATAAATAAATAGTTCCTTACAAATGTTACTTAAAATTTAATTTAATTGAAATTAAAGGGTCGCATGTATAAGGCGGTTATAAGGCCTGTCGTACTGTATGGAACTGAGTGTTGGGCTACTAAGAAGAAGTATGAGAAACGATTGCATGTAGCAGAGATGAGAATATTACGATGGATGTGTGGAGTGACGAGAATGGACAGAATTAGGAATGAATACGTAAGAGGTAGTTTGAAAGTGGTGCCCATAGACGAGAAGGTGAAAGGAAATCGTTTGGCTTGGTGTGGACGTGTTATGCGAAGAGATGATACGTATGTAGGTGAGCAAGTGATGCATATGAGGGTAGAGGGACGAAAAGGGAGAGGAAGGCCAAGGAAAAGATGGATGGACTGTGTGAGGATGGATATGAAAGGGAAAGGGGTAAATAATCAGATGACGGGTAACAGAGAAGTATAGAAGCGAATAACATACTGCGCCGACCCAAATAAATTGGGAGCAGGGCAAGAGGATGATGACAAATGTTACTTAAAACTGATGTGACATACAATTATTTTCATTCTTTTTAAAAAAACCAACTCGCGCTCTAAAAATATTTCCCGTATCGTGTGGGACTCTACAAACATTCAAACAACGGACACAAAGAACACCCAAACTCGGACCGACAACAAATTTTAGTCCCGTATGGGGATCGAACCCACAAACCTCTGCACGGCGATAGTTTCGAGGCGACCACTTAAACCATTACGCTATCCGTGCAGTTAAATGAAATGCCACAAAGGATACACAAATTCCGAATTACTTGCATTTGATTTGATCAAGACATAAATCTAGACTATTTGTTTATCAGTCCCAAACATCTAGCACTAACATAAAAAAAATTGTTTATAACATACTATCGACAAGAAATAAAAACAAAAAACAGTCATAGATAACGTGTTATCTGTCTTGTCTTGTCACGTCACGTTTATCGTAACGAGAGCTCATGTCAACGCACCGTGTGTGTAATGTGTTATACGTATGACCGCGAACTTACCTATATGGTGGACAGACAGCGTTAAGTAAGCAGTACAAGGTCTACAAACCCGTATTGGCACTATTGGTAAATTAATTGTGTTGTTTTTAAAACGATATATGTATATGAATAAAATTACTGTGTATGATCTCAAACACACTTTGTTCGAGCGATGCTTAATTTTTTGCTTTTTCAAATGTTATGTTAATAAAAAATATGCTAGCATAGATATTGCAATAGTGCGGACATGAAGGTTTATTTGAATGGAGATTTTGCACTCGAACGTGATGTTGTGCCACAGGTAATATTGCCAGCGCGTAAGCTAGATTTAAAAAAAAACATTGTAACCCCGTGTGGCTCAAGAGAGTGAGATGCATGCACTATAACGCGTATTAGAAACAATCTAATTGAGTTGTTTTTCTAGTAATTAAGTACCTAGTACCAATTAATTCAATTGTCTTACGTAATTAAAAACAAAATCCTAAAACAGGAACTAGTCTTGTTTGGACCATACAATTCAGTTACCGGCCGAAGACACGAATTTTACAATCATTCTTTTCCTAAAAGTAACATTGTTTTGATCGACATAATACGGGCTTTTTTTACAGAGAGTACTATAACTCTTGTTTAGACGAAGGCCACGCGGCCGATGGTCGTAATGAAGATACTATACTATACGCAACACTATTTATTTATTACGTTCTACCGTATAACTGTAACATCACGGTCAGGGTTACCAGCTAAATAAAACGAGGGCAGCATTTTTCCTTGACACATTTCACTGCGAAATATATTTAGATAGATAGTAGTAGCAGGTGGAAAGCCGTATTGTCTACCTATCAATTCGGAATACAATTGTTATTATAATATGAACTAGAAAGCGGTCCAATATGTATACTTTTCGATGCACAGGTTGGTGTTATAAGAATTCCTTACAAAAAAGGACTATAACTTTTTATGGGACAAACTCTGGAATAAAAATTGAGACCTCATACACAGCAGTGACAATGACATATTGAACATATATTCCTAATGGATAATATGGAGTCTTTTCAATCGCTAACCAAACATTAGTATAAAATAATTAAAATATTTTAACTAACTTGTTGAGCAGCACATTTACTTATTACATAATTTTAATATGTTTGTTTAGGTATATAATATAATGAATAACATCATTAATAATTAAATAAAAAGAATTCAAAACCAGTTAGTTGATTGAATAATCAAAATGAATAGCTATACTGGTCTGGTATAATGGTCGGCCTCGATGGCGTAGTGGTTAGTGTAACCAACTGCCACGCCTAAGGTCACGGGTTCGATTCCCGCACAAGTCAAACATTTGTGTGCATGAACATGGCTGTTTGTCTTGGTCTGGGTGTTTCTATGTATAATATGTATGTATTTACAAAAAAAAAAAAGGTATATAAGTATGTTTATCCATTGTCTAGTACCCATAGTACAAGCTCTGCTTAGTTTGGGCTAGACGGTGTTGTGTGTATGTGGTAGAATATTATTATATTATACTTAAGCTATCTTTCTATTTTAAAATGAAACACATCTCAAACTATCTCTGCATCAGTTTAGATGAAAATCAATCCAGTCATTTAGCTAAGAAAATGTAACAAACATACCAAGTTACTCTCACATTAAAATATAAGCATGGCAAGAGTTAGCAAGTCAAATAAAAATTACAATCAATAAATATATATATAAATCTATTATCTATAATACTTTGTATTTTATTAGTTTCTATATGATGAATATGAGAATATATCCACAGCACAAATAAGGATCTGAAGGCCACAATAAGGTAAACCATCATGCTAAACAAGTATAATATATATTTTATTATTGAATTGTATATTATACACTTTCACTCTCCAAGTCCATAATACAATTAAAGTATTAGGTATATCTCATTTTGAAATACAAACAATACTGATTGAGAGGCTTTATAACGTGGTAATTCTGGTGTCAAAACTTGTGTGAAGGTTCCAACTCGTTCGATATTATATTACTCAATTAAAGTTTATAAGGTAAACCATAAAAAATTACGTGTTGGTTGTGAAATATGTGGTAGGACTACCATAATGTTTACGTTAAGGTACAACAACCATGCAGACTTGACAATAGAATTGGATTTTTTATAAATTACTTAGCTCTTTCTTCAGGCTATATGGCTGATGTTAGCAATGGGTTTGATCAACAAAAAGTTTAGTATAATTATAATATTCCTTGTGGAATTAATTAATTAAAGTTTTCATAAAAAAGCTTACAATGCACACATGAATTCTGGTATGTAATTGACATGTCATTATTTTTAGAAGAAAGTAGAAACTGATTATTATATTTTCTATATAAATAAAATGCTTACTTATGATATTTTAAAATATGTATTATTATTTATTAACATATCGAGTGATCAGAAGGCTGGTCTTTTCTTGGCCCAAAGAATCAACATTGCCATTCAACATGGCAATGCTGCCAGTCTTCTGGGTAGGTTACAAGTTGACAGCGATGCTGACGAATTCTATGATGCCTAAACCATTGTTGTAAATATTTAGTATTATAAATAATTATTAGTTTTTTTGTATTTGTTTTTTTTAATACGTTTGTAAATATATATTAGATACATTCGTTTTAAAATTAATAAAGTAATGAATTAATAAAATGCGATCTTGAGATCGCAGGTCGGAAATATTGATTAAGTAGTATACCCATATTATTTATGAAATATTCGTTTATTGTTAATGCTACAGTTTCTTTTAATAAATGCATTAATAACTATACTTTAACGTTCAGAAATGTTAGGTAAGTAGTGACCTAAATTAAATTAATTTTCTATATATTCTAAAAGACTTTTAGGTATTAGGCTATACTTTTTAATATTGTCATAATCCATTCCATATACTTAATGTACTTAAACTAAGTAATAAAAAAAATTAACAAAAAAACCGATTTCATAAAAGAATATTCTAAAGCAAAAAATGCACTAAAAAGTAAAAAGATAATTGCATATTCTTGTAAATAATAAAAATTTTGTTATTAATGGCGTCTGTGTCAGCCGCCCTGCGCTCATGATAATTCCAAATACGGTTGGGATGATATGTTTTATGCCGAGGTTCCGGTGCCTAATGGCTTCAGAGTCATATTAAAAGTTCTATTATAGAAATAATGTTGTTATTAGCTTTTTTATGTATACCTTGTTAAGTTTAACAGTTGCACGTAACTTCATACTATTAAATGCTATAAATAACCAATTTGGAATCCTGTAATCAATAGATATACATATATGTTTGTGATTGTAGCAATCACGACAGATTTGCTGTCATTTATCAAAGACGGAATTCTTTGGATTAAACCGAAGATCTTTATCAGAACATCACCAAATTAAAATCGGGCTACTAATTAAAACATCGTCAATGTAACCAAATACGCATTATTAAGGATAACTCGAAAACGAATAGTCAGATCTTGATCAGAATTAAATGGGACCAAAAGGAAAGCATCAGATTTCAAATAAAAAAATAATCATCAAAATCGGTTCATAAACGACGAAGTTATCCGCGAACACACATAAAAAAAATATATATATATGGTTGAATAGAGAAACCTCCTCCTTTTTTGAATTCAGTTAAAAAGGAATCTCATCAGTATTTATTTAGTTTACAATTAATTAAAAAAGGAAAAATTATATGATTTCTAATTAAGTTATTTCATTACTTTGCTGAATGTGACAATTCTAGGAATGCCAGAGAAAATTAAATACCAATATATCTGCCCGCCGGTGTGCTGCTACAACTCAGTAGATTAACTATTATTAGAAATAAGTATCTTTTAATGAATATGATTAAATAGTTTGTGGGTAAGTGCTGAATTAATTATTATTATCAATTGTGCACTATTACTATAATATAATCAAAACTAACTAGCTAACTTTATATAATACCATTGGTTTAACAAATTCATACAAAATTGATTGAGTATAAAGCAAGTTAATCGCAAACAATTTTTAAAAACTGGCAGTTAAGAATTATCTTTTTTAATTATCATCCATAACACACATCAGTAGCATTTTTAAATTCTGATTAATTAATAAAGACCGAGGTTTAAAATCAATAACATATCCAATAATAAACAAATGGAAATTATATATGTAATGAAGTTGTTTTGAAAATCTCTAAGTTATATTTTTTATTTGTCCATCAGTCTTCAGATACTAGCAACCAGACATCAAGCTTCAATCATTTTCTATATGGTCAAGCAGACAGATTAAAAAATCGAATAGAAAAACAACAAGAATCATGTAGTTATGTAGTAAAATTAAATTGGTTTAATTAGTTGGTTATCTTTTGTAATATCACTGCTTAGACTAGGTTTGCTCATTAAGGGCAAGCTATGTCCAGCAGTGGACTATTATGATGAGCCTGATGATGATGATGAGACTAGGTTTAAGGGTCATAACTCATAAGTAAAACCAAAGTAATTGTGCATAAAGATATTATCAGAATGTTAAAAATACTTTAGGAAGTTGTTAGGATAGTTGTTGACGGTGTTGTGTGTGTGTGATAGAATATTATATTACATTATTATTATTATATTAACCCAATGGCATAATTGGTAATGCATCTTTTAACTTATCAGTAAGTCATAAACCAGATACAGTAAGAAAAGCGTTGTGCCTAGACTCCGGGTTGTTACCATGATTTAATTGTGTTTTAATGTAGTACAATAAATAATATCCGTTTTGCTATTTGACTAAATTCTATTCATTTATTGCACTCATTTGTGGCAGTCATAATGCATCTAAGTTATTTATGTCATGGCTGTATTAAATTTGTAAACACAACTTTTTTTGGGCATTGAACTTAATGTCATTCTCTTCAAATGAGTAGAACCAATGTAGTCACTAGTCAGTCAAGACAAGAACCTTGCTGAAGTTCAGCACAGGTCATTAATCTTTATATATTGAATCAAAATTTCTTATTAGAAATTGCAAAATGAATTGAAATATTGCTATATAGTCTGCAAGCTGTGTGATGCACGTGACACCCTTGACCTTGCCGCCACTCGCCTTGATAGGCCCTGCTAGCCGCAGTGGAAAACAGCTTCACATTGAACTGAATTAATTATTTCGAGAATGGCCCGCCGCTAAACCCGCGCCATCACGCGTGTACGGTACTAAACCACGCAAAGATAAGCGCTGGTAAAACATCACGTTTTGTTATCAAACACCTAATCGCGTACGCATACGAACACAAAGAACGTTGCAAGATACGGTGACAGGAGTCTGGAGCATCGCCAACTAGCGACAAATCAACAATGTATAGAGAAATTATACACTCACCTGATATTAGTTGTGAATTTCTTCTCACTGCTATCCTGCTCACGGATACAAAGCTCAATCTAACACTACTCATTATAGTAACTTCGATAACGATTCAGTAATAACATCAGCCCCCGACCGAACGACAGAAACGATACACGAGCCAAATAGAAATTACAATAAAGTCGCCGTAATAAGCGAGTCGCAATTTTTATTGTATTTGTTTGTCAGTGAGAGGTCTCTGTCATGACGCAACACTTTTAGTCAACATCAACACTGTTCGTAAATGTACAATTAGACGGTGTAAGTACGAAAACTACACTTTGCTATTTTTTTGTATGATTTTACAAAAACAATTTTATTTTATAGATAATGGAGCGGCCATACTGATGTTCACAGCTGATTTTGATGTGAAAGAAAATGAAATTTTTGTACCACGTTGTTTCGAATTCACTGCTCTCTAGCGACTACATGATAAAAACTTATACACTGTTTTATCATGTGAGCCAATTATGAATTGTATGTTGCAATATGAAAAGACTAGATGGCGGTAACAACTTAAAAACAATGCTAAATTTAAAAAAATTTACGAACCATTAATTTCAATTCAAGAAAGTTTTCGAATAAAAATAATTACATAAATAAGCTTAACAAATAATTATCGTTTTTTTATAAAAGTAGAGATCATAGCTAATCTTGATTGTATATTTTTATCAGAATATCACGCACTTAACTTTTTTATCATTTAATTTGAAGCTGGCTACCCCGTAAGGAAATGTCATGTCAATTTGTTATTTATCTGTGATGAAATTCGTTCAAAATGGCTGAGACAGAAACCGATAATAACAGTATTATCAGAACCGAAAGAAATAATAAGGGCCCAGTGGCTAATAATGGGCCCCGTCGCGTTACTATCTATAAAACTGAAACTGGTTTTGGTTTCAACGTGCGCGGTCAAGTGTCTGAGGGTGGGCAGTTAAGATCGATTAACGGTGAACTTTACGCTCCTCTGCAGCATGTCAGCGCTGTTCTGGAGAACGGGGCTGCAGAGCAAGCGGGCATCAGAAAGGGAGACCGGATACTTGAAGTGTAAGTACATAAAACAGTATGTTTACCACCACCCCAATTTTTGTTCAAGAGTTGTGGTTCCCATAGGATTTTCCCATTATTGTTTGTGTTACTTAACATAGCAACGCATTTCCCGCCGGCTTATTGTACTGAAAAGCTACTCATATATCTAAAGAGTGAGTAAATCGTATCATTTTCTTACTTCTAATACTATTACAGATTTAATTAGTATAGTATATGGTCATTCACAATATTGTGATGAATGATGATTCACACAAAACTAGTTTTAATTTTGTGAATGATCTCTTAAATGTTCTTAATTGTTATTATGGGAGTGTGTAAAAGAGATCCAAATGAATGAACAGTATTTTTGACATTGTTAATACAATCTATGGTAGCTAAATTTATTTGTCTTATCAGAGTCCATATTTTGATACTTTTATCACATGTCAGTACACATTAATTATTCAATCTAATGATTTGCCTAATGTGTTGATTGTCATCCTTTAATTTTATTATTTTACTATACCCAAAAAACCTAATGCAGAATTATGTATTCACTATAAATAATGAACATTAATTAAAGACAATTAAAACAATGTTATAAATTAGCTGTCTTTTGTCTGGTCTTTAGTTTGTATCTATTTATAACTTACAAGTTTTTGAATTCTAAAATGTATGTAAACCTTTTTGTCATGTAAAAATATATGTAAGATGTATAATGTTTTAATTATATATAGCTGGTTTTGTACTGTCTATTATAAACCAGTTACTTTTGCCGTCACACATAATCTGAGGATTATTATTTCCTATGTTATTATTCTTTTGTTTATAATTTAATTCAACATTGATATTGAAATGGAAAGTTCAAGGTTGGTTATAATACAGTTCTTACAGTTAAATCTCCATCTCACAATGTAACCAGCCCATAAATATATAATATTGTCTCTATGACTTTGAGCAGCAAAAACAAAACCCATTCATTGTATTGTATATAGGTGATGCTGTTTTCTTCTACAAAACCATTTTCCCTCTTGTGTGAATCTCACTCTCAGTCTGTCTTCTTCTTTTCGTGCGGTTAGTGGCCAACCTGTTCTCAAGAGTTGTTCAAGCCGTGCATAAGCCTTTGACATGGCTTATCGACTGATGTCAATTTGACAAAAACCGTGACTGACTTTTTACGTGCCTCTGAAGCACGGAGAAGCTCAGATGAAATACCACTAAGCGGTCACCCATCTATAGATTGACCGCACCCAACGTTGCTTAACCTTGCTAATTGTTTACCGGTTAGTGATTGCAACTGGCTATGAGCACCTCTCTGTCTGTAAGCTTGATAAATCATTTCACATCAGTTGCGGTTCCTCTCCTATCCCTTAGACGATTCTCCAGTCATTGATAAACTCCTCAGAACCTAAGATGGTGTCAAAAAGCTTATTATGGAAACACAAGCCACAATAATGAATGAAATAAATTGATTGGGTGGCCATTCTAATTCAGAAACATCATTGAAAGTTATTATATAGATAAAATTTACATAACTGCTTGGAACAGATCTGTAACCTGTTTGGCATTGCATAATCAAATTGTAGTAATTTATTTTAGAAATCTTAATAATGTTACATACTTACTATCAGACTGTTTTTAATGTTTGTTG
Organism: Catocala fraxini; assembly: GCA_930367265.1. Lineage (NCBI taxonomy): Eukaryota > Metazoa > Arthropoda > Insecta > Lepidoptera > Erebidae > Catocala > Catocala fraxini. Next base: position 25,237,898 of record OV884038.1, read on the forward strand.
TTTGAGCTATAACTAAATTAAAGATGTTTTATGAGGATTCATTGTCAAGAGTGGTACATTAATATGTAGGATAAATTATTGTTTTAGTTACTTGTTGTACTGGTATAGGTACTAATCTTTAGTTTGTATAGGTTTGTCTTTTTAAAGATGTCCTCTGCGATAGGAATGAATCCTGTGTCACAGGGGCCTTCAAACATAGAACACTCAGACTTGGAACAACCATTTGTGGATTGCACAAAAGTTTGTCCCATGTGGGGATTGCACCTAAAACACTCAATGCAGGGTGAGACGACCACTTATACCAATTTGCCATCCATGCAGTCATTTAGTAGTGAGTGCACTATTAGTAATACCAAACATTAAAAGACTTACAACTACACCTTGGAAACAGGGGTGAGTGTTTTCATTAGTTAACTTTTGCCTTGCTATATTGGCCCCATGGAAAAAATGTGCTGAAGTTGTTATGCGATCATAAGATCGCGATTCGATACCCAGGTCAATCAGCGTCATTAAGATTTTCTTTTAGAAAAATGTTCGCCTGTGTCCAGTTGATGACATGTCTTTGCCAACTTTTATGTGGGACTTGAATATATCTGGCAATATGTGGGTGTTGTATAGGGTTGCCAACCATACTTTATAATAAAGTATTTTATGTTATTTCGGGTAAACATACTTTATTAGGTGAAAATACTTTATTTTACTTATGTCGATATTTTCAGGTTTTATTTAATTGTTTACTTAAAGCAATCCTATAGAGATTCCCTAAATTGAATAAAAACTATTGTTTACCTATCTTAACATAGACATAATATATCCAGTTAAGACGGTTCTTGATAATACATATTTGTTAGATGTTAATAGAAGCAATAAAAATATGGTAACAAAAAGCAGGTTAAGTAGGTAATACTTTATTTTTGAATCTTGTACTTTATTATTTTATTTTACCTCAGATAGTAAAAATACTTAATTTGTTCAAAATAAAGGTGGCAACCCTAGTGTTGTACTTCTGCGTACCTCTTCAGGGTTACAAATCTGTGTCATGTTTTTAGTATTACTAATAGTGCACTCAACTACTAAACAGTATGCACTTTAAGATAACAGTTCAGTAAGTAGTACTACACATGTGTATTAGTAAGGTTTCTCTAAATAAACCTTGACTCAGTTTATCAGCATTTCTACAGTGTAAACATTCTTGTAATATCTGTGTCTTGTATCTATTAGATTAAAAAATCGGTCAGGTGTGAGTCGCGTGCGATAATTAGTGTATTTCACTCGTAATGACCGTCGACTGATTGAAGATCCTCAAATTGACGATCGTCAAATGTAATGACAAGTACGAATGCAAAATATGTTTATTCTCACAGGGTTAATGGCACTAGGAAGTAATCCCGGGTCGCAGTGGATTTTACAAACTTCCAAACAATGGGCACAAAGTACACCCAGACTCCGAATGACCATTTGTGCATTATATTTTTGCTCTGCGCGGGGAATCGAACCCATAACACTCTGCGTAGTAGCGGTAGCAAAATGACCACTTACCCACTACGCCATCCGTAGCCGTCGGATAGCTCATTAAAGGATAGGTTTCGTTCGGAATTCTTTGAAAGGTACTCATGCCTGTCCCCAGCTATCAAATTATCTCCATAACGTATAACATCAAAATCTGTTATGTGGTTTTTGAAAATGTAACAAAAGGACAGGCAGTTATATCTGCAATTACCGTATTAGTAGATTCTAATTTATATATAAACGGGCATTGTCTATTTTGGAAATAGAATGAAGATTTTTCCATTTCGAAAATAGACAATACCCGCACTATGAATAATTTATGTGTCTTGACAATCGTACTAATTAAAAAATAAAGAGCTCCAGAGTCGAAACAACTGTTTGTGGCCCATGCATACTTACTGCTCGCTTTAACAACGAAGAAAAAGATCATGAAGAAACTGCTTGTCTGAGAGAGAATGAGAATGTTAAAGGAAAAATATGAAGTATGCCAAACCGCACAGGGCCAGCGTGATAAACTATGGCCTAACCCTTCTTATACTGGGAAGTAGCACGTGCCCAGCAATGGAACAGACTATAAACAGGGTTGATATCATGGTCATCTTATCCACAAGGCTACAACAGTCGGCACACTAGCAGTGGCGAGGTTATCTTATCTCATCTTGTGTGGGGGCCAGTCAGTACAGACCGGCGACATTTCGACCCGGTGGGATCTTTTGTGTCGACCCCAAGATTTATTCCTTAGCTATCTCCTTATGAATATACTGCATCAGCTGCATCGTACACTTCAGAGGGAGAAGCATGAAGTCTTCAGGGTTTGGATATGCCAGTCCCATCGTGGCGAGGTTACTATGTAAACCATTTCAATATCATTCGGGAATGCCAGTGATTAACTAAGTATTTAGTAATACTAACTCTATCACTGGCATGCCCGAATCAATTACTTAGTATTATTTAAACTACTATGTACGGATTTTATCGCGTTGTTTATTTGACACTTTATTACATAATTTAGAAACTGTTACTAAAGTTGTTGTTGTAAAGTTTAATAGTAGTAGTAGTGTAACAGTTTCTAAATTATGTAATAAAGTGTTAAATAAACAACGCGATAAAATCCGTATATAGTAGTTTAATTTCAATGAATAACATTTGCGTAAACAGAAGACAATATTACTTGGTAGTCATTGACAAATCTATGTTAAACTTGATCAAGAAAGAAACATGCTTTCTTGTTGTTTGATGGCACATTAAATCCAAACTTATTTTTTCATTCAGTCATGTTAACCAATAAAGGTTTGCCATCCCTGCACTACGCATTTAATTCAATCGAATAATAATTAACTCACAGGCCACGTGCATAAAAGTATGACTGTAATAATGTATCGTACTATCTCCACATACATCATTGTGACCCCGAAAACCTCTGATAGAGGTTAATCTATATTTAATTTAGTACAAAACGCAGTACAATATCACGTTCGTTATCTTTCAATGTGAAGATGCAATAATTGCATTTAATTTCTCTTGCTGTTTCATAATATGGGTCGAAAGCCTTTAGTAATTCGGAAGGTATAGCTTTCTCAACGCCGGCAAAAGGATATTTGTCTTTGTTATATCTGTGCTGGTAAGGTAAAAGGGGATGAGTCCTAAATGTTGAAAAACGAGTTATTCATATAGTTTGGATCTAAAACTTTTTTTAAATCTTTTTTTTTGTATTACGGATTTTTCCACAAGGATACGCCAACCCCATCATACCTTATCATACATAATCCTTACTAATTATAAATGCGAATGTGAGTTTGTTTGTTTCTTACGCATTCACGCCATAACTACAGAAGCGATCATCAAGAAATTTCGCTTACATGTTGTCAGGGTTACAGAATAGGACATATGGTAACTTGCATCCAGAAAAAAAGTACTGTTACTAATCTTACACCAAATGTAGGTTACATTTACGCGAGCAAAGCCGTGAGCAAAATCTACACTAATATTATAAAACTGAAGAGTGTTTGTTTGTTTGAACGCGCTAATCTCAGGAACAGTAGGTCCGAATTGAAAAATATTTTAATGTTGTATAGCTCATTTATCGAGGAATGCTATATAACATCACGCTATGACCCACGGCGCGGTAATCATAAACGCGGGTGAAACCGCGGGCACATCTAGTACCTAATATTTTAGCGATTTTCACTTTATTGCATACTAGATTTAGCGCGCAACTTCACTCGCATAAATTTACGTTAGGTTAGTAACAATACTTTTTTTAGGATCAGAGGTACTCTATGTCATATAGTACGAGATCCGGCTGCAGGATTAGTGCGTTCATCGGTTTTTTGCTGAAAACCGAATTTTTATGTATATTTATAATTAGGAGAATATATATTTATTAAGTTGCCTATCAAAATTTGGCCGCTAGTATTTTTAATTAAATTATTTTTAATTGATTTTTGGGAAAAAATATCGTCCACTTGTTTTTTAAATAAAATAACGTCTACATCACGGCAATTTATATGAAGATTCAAAAAAATCACGGTTGCCGTTGCGCACTTGGCCGCACCTCTTCGCAGCCAGGTGTAAACAGGTATGATTTCGATACATTTATACGTTCATAACGTTTATTTGTTAATTATATATCAAATTAAAGCTAATTTTTTTCTATTTATTATCATATATGGTTGCCTAATTAAATCTACCCGCAAATAAGGGTTGCTGGCTTTTAAAAATTATAAATATTTAAGGTAGAGTGAAAGAGAGTTAGCGCGTAACATCATTTGTCAGACGAGGATAGCGATTGCCGGCTGTGCGACGCTTTTAAGCCATTGCGCATGCGTCGAATGTTAGTGTTCTCAACCACCGAGGAGTAATAGAGACGACTTAATAAATACTCTAAAAAATATGTCTTCCTTTTCAAAATGACAAACTTAAAAATTACAAAAAAAAATTAATATTGATTTAATATATTTAATATTATATATTACTATGCTGCTCGTTTGAAATAGTCATAGTAGACTGGTCGTCTATTGAAAGTATGGTTGGATGATCATTCAATGTAGCTCTTGATTCTTCCTGCAAAATAAATGTATGTGTTGAAAGTCAATTTGTATCAAAAGCTTGGCTCTAGAAATGTATTTTTGATATTCGATTCATATTATTACTACTGTATGTACTTACTAGATCACGGCTTACAGCAGGAATACTTTGTTCATGGAGATCTGGAGGGAGCCTCGGAATCTGTAAATTATAAACAATATGGTGTTACAGTTAAATGTTACATTGTCATCCAACAGCCCAATTTCCTTGTATTTGATATAATTCAATGAAAATATTAAGTTGATCTAAATGAATATAAATATATAATCTTCGTTTTTTCTTTAATTTTTCAAATATAGACAGTGACAAAATTTTTTGTAAAGATATAACGCATAGTCAACAGAGAAAGTCGGTATTTATTTCTTCACATTATACTGCTAAATGATTTTATATTGTTTGTTTGAAATAAGGTTCAAAAAGGTCCGAATACCTAATAAATTTTACCTGTTTAAGAAACGTAATATAATAGAAATTAGTAGATTGTATACCGTTACCGCGTTTTTCCATAAAAATAAACATTAATCATTTTTTTTTAAATTTTTTTTTTTTATTTAATCATTTATTTTTTATTAACCTCAAAGTTAGCACTGTGTCATTTATTTTGTAACTATAACCTATATTATTCTTAAGTTCATTTAAAATTTTACTTACGGTTTGTGTTTTGCAAAACTCTTCAAATTCTTCTTTATCTTTTTGCTTTAAAACTGTAATTTTTTTGAGACACTCTGTATGATATCCAAAATCATTAGTAGATTCAATTGTTAATAAAGTGTCATGATATTTATATTTTTTTTTACGACGAAACAATAACATTAGCGAGCACTTTTTGAATGATGCATTATTAAAATCGAGTACCTTGATTTTTTCGTTACACAGAAAACACGACTTCATCTTTATCAATTTTATTTTACGTTAATTAATTTAATAATTTTTAGATGGATAAATAGAACAACAATGTAAATATAAAACGTTGTGCATTACGAACTCCAAAACAGCGTGGTTTTTATGTAAGAATAAAAATACCGCAGCTGTTAAGATGAGAACACTAACATTCGACGCATGCGCAATGGCTTAATAGCGTCGCACAGCCGGCAATCGCTATCCTCGTCTGACAAATGATGTTACGCGCTAACTCTCTTTCACTCTACCTTAATTATTTATAATTTTTAAAAGCCAGCAATCCTTATTTGCGGGTAGATTTAATTAGGCAACCATATATGATAATAAATAGAAAAAAATTAGCTTTAATTTGATATATAATTAACAAATAAACGTTATGAACGTATAAATGTATCGAAATCATACCTGTTTACACCTGGCTGCAAAGAGGTGCGGCCAAGTGCGCAACGGCTACCGTGATTTTTTTGAATCTTCATATAAATTGCCGTGATGTAGACGTTATTTTATTTAAAAAACAAGTGAACGATATTTTTTTCCCAAAAATCAATTAAAAATAATTTAATTAAAAATACTAGCGGCCAAATTTTGATAGGCAACTTAATAAATATATATTCTCCTAATTATAAATATACATAAAAATTCGGTTTTCAGCAAAAAACCGTTGAACGCACTAATCTTGCAGCCGGATCTTAGACTAATATACCCATAACAACATGAATGCAAAATTTCATGATGATCGGTCTAGTACATTAGCTCCCAAATTGGTCCAGGGGTCCACGGCAGACTCGACGGGGGTCCACGTTAGCGTGACAAAAAAATGGGGGTCCACAATTCGTAAGAAGGGTCCACGAAAATTTATTTTCTTTCTATAAGGAAGAACTAAAAAACGTCGTTGAAGTCTGCTGTGTGTATACATGTGCAACAGGGGACCAACCACTACCTGAGATTTGACAAACCACAGATTCTCGCTAAAGAACACCGATTCCTACCAAGGATGCTTCGCGAGGCTATTGAAATCAAAAAACATCCTAATTTTAATAGAGAAGATGGTTGGAATGTACCACCAGCTTGGGATCCAGTAATAAAAATAGTCAAACCCAAGAAGAAGCAAACCACAGCTAAACTTCATGATACTTTGAGCTCATTCTGCGTAAATAGAAACACCAATGATTAAATTATGTTCGGGTACTTTGAAATAACTACGCTGGAACATTGAGACAACTACCATCTTAGTCTCCCCGTGACCATGGCTGCTGAAAAGCAACCGAAACGTCGGGGAAAGTGTAAAATTAAATTAAATCTAAATAGTTTTAATAATAATTCGATTAGCTTAAAAATTAGTAAAGTTTAATAGTAGTAGTAGTGTAACAGTTTTCAAAATTATGTAATAAAGTGTCAAATAAATAACGCGATAAAATCCATATATAGTAGTTTAATTTCAATAAAATAAAGAAGCTCAGCGTCTGTTACTTGTAAAAACTTGAATATTCCATATCCAGTACCAGTGGCCTCGAACCTACCGATTTTAGGTAGAGAATTTCTATCAATATCACATTCCTCATACACGCCCGTCGGTTCAAGGTGCTCTTAACCTGGCCTTTGTCCAGAACGCCTCCGATCTGATTAAGAAACGTTCGCCTAGGTCTTCCTCTTGCGACTGTTCCATTCACACTAGAGTTTTACTTCATAAATATTATTTTATGCACTTCTCCATATATTATGGTATAAACTTAAGCTAGGGCCAAATTTTACGTTTCCTTGCGAACAATATGCTCAAAAACGGGATATAAAGCTTTCTCTTTACGTATTGATAGTGATAGGTATGTAGATATATTGTTTGTGTATGTATGCTTGTTTTATGTAATTGCATTTTAACTTAAGCATTGACCCATTAAAATGTACTCACCTGCATATGTTATATAACAAAGCCTTTGTCCAGCTCTGAACAGCAACAGTCAGAATTAACTATGTACGGTACAAATAGGTTGCATACAGTTTCGCAATGCGAACTCTGTATCAATCAATACAACTATTGCATTATGCACTTGTTAACTGGGACGTGTGTGCTAATCCCAGCGGGCTGGTTACTTCATTATTAATTAATTAAAGTTATTAATATTCCCTCTGTGTTCCAATAAGACCACTATATGAGCGATAATATGGCCATCTGGCAAATTGATTGAATCATATGATTAATTCATTAAAAAATTTGAGCTCGGGAAGTTCCTCTCATAAAATGATGGAGAATAGATAGATGTAGGTATTTTTAAACAGCAATTTTCTACTGTAATAATATTAAGAGCAAAAATATGTTTATAATCGATTAGCTCGAAAACTAATGAACTGATTTCAATAATTATTTTACCATTAGATAGCTGTTTTGCCCAGAAGTAACATAGGCTATATAACATTACGCTACAAGCAACGGGAGTCAGTTATTATAAACGTGGGTGAAACCGTGGGGAATAGCTAGTAGTCGATAGTTTTTTAGATGACTATTAATTAGAATACGTACTAATGTTACGGTGGAGCTGACATGATCTTTAGTATGACTGTACGCCTCCAAATAATATAAAATGAATATTTAAAAAAAATGGTTACTAATTAATTACAACATTTTTTAATTTTTAGAACACTTATTTTTGTACCCCGGTGTTTTGTATTTTATTAAATACAAAATTCTACTCGCGATGTTCCTCGCGTGAAACGTAATTAATACTGGGATACAATTTTCTTTGTGTTAATCCAAAATTTGGTCTGCGTTTCATCCAGACGCATTATAAGATTTACGTGTGATGAAGTAATACCGTGCATCTTTACATACTTTTATATTACTACTATTAGTAGGACGAAAACCTGTCTGAACTGTCTGCTTCAGTGGCACAGCGTTAGTATGTTCTTGCAGTGCATGAGGTCTCAAAAGAGAACATTTACCGATGGATTCTTCCTCCAAATGTCCTTATTCACGCTTGCTTGATATACTTTTTCCGGCCATTCTTTCACATTTCAAAATCATCTTAACATGCCTTATTATAATAATAATGGTGGAGATGTTTATAAACTGCACGATTGTGTTGCAGAATCGATATTAGAATAAAACGGATTAAACTGTTGGTAGTCCATCACCTTGCTTCACAAGTGGTAGTTGCTAGACTTTTATTATTAACCTGTCAATTGTTGAAATGCCAGACGTGTAAACCTGTCGTGTCTGGTCGCCAGTGTGCCGCTGCCACTCAATTAGTTAATGAGCCTAATTGCCTGCCCGAAGCAAGGCCTCCCTTTCACTTCTCCTTATTTTAATCTGGATCCAATCTTTCCTAAAGGTTCACGTTGGCATCTCTTTCTGAGCTTTCCCTGTCGTCATTCCCGGTGTATGGGATTCCAATTCACCTCCGATAACCATTGCGGAGAATTTTCATTACTTGTTTTATAATTTGCTAGTAATATGGCCACCCACTTGGCAGTAAGCGGTTATCTTGACTTAGTTGCTAATGAAGAGTATTAACTAATCGCGGGTTGAAAATGCTAGTTGTCTCTTTTCCTTGTTTGATGCTTTTTTACTAATACACCTTCCTTAGGTTCGCGTTTACAAACTAATTGGCTAACAGACACCTTATATGTTTATTACAAATTTGTTGTTAAATCTTACAACACATACTTTTGACTTTTAGAAGTTAGCATATCAATTAGTTAATTTTCGCTCGCTTTAATGCAATCGAAAAGATATTTATAAAGGTTAGGTTTCCAATTTATATTTTTAAGAAATCCATAATTCTTTTGCTTTTCTCCTGTCTCTAGTCACTCTGTCTCTTTTACACTCACGCAAACAGACAGTAAACGCTGATTCAAGTTCATGGTCACAATTCAGTGCTTTCAAAAGTAAAATGTATTTATTTTAGATATTTCGGTTCGCTAGACCTTCGGCAGATGACAAATTAGGCCGTTTTTTATTGTAAGATAGCATACTGAATGAATACATGCCAAATTACCAACCTATACAAATACTGTTAAAAGTCAAAACTTCAGAGCGTTAAGGATTATCTCTTGTTTAAAAAATCGATTCTGAGAGTACGTATAAGCATTCGTTGTATAAAATGTCACTGAATAATTATTACCTTGAACCCTTAAAATCGTAGCCTGAAAAACTACTCACGTGACTTAAATATCAGCTTTAGTGACCTTTTAAGTACTGAAGTTCAGGTTAAGGACCTCTAGCGTGTTAGTTGGTGGCAATTCATTGTACAACTACAAGTAACGATTAATACGAACAAACACGGATGTCGCATTGGCTTAAGTAGGCACACAGATTCTGTAAAACATCAGTATGTTTTACATATATTATGTAAATAGTACGTATTATCCAGTGATAACACGTACTATTTACATATATGTAGTTTGAGTGAAGAGATTACACTTTAGCTTTAGTGGTCACCTTATCAATACCAGTGCAAAGATTGTTGTGCATATCCCAACAAGGCGAAAAATATGTGGTCCAACAATAGGTTTTTAGAGTTCAAAAAATCTCTTATACAACAGCTTTGTCCATCCATCTGTCTGTTATACAACTTTTAACTCAAGAACCGTAAGAGCTAGAGACTCGCGGTCAACGTCATTCGACTCAGCATAGTCAATATACCCCCGAAATTACTATGACCTTTGACCTCTGACATCAAGGTCATGTGGTATCACGTGCCTTTGCATATTACTTGAACCATTTTTTCGAACTCTTAAGATTTACGGCAATTCATTGCCGTTTCTCACTTGTATTTGTGTCCGTTGGTTTTAATGATTGTACAGTCTCTTGCGGTACAGGTATTTCAAGTGAAGGAATTTCCTCCTTAAGAAAAATCATGATACATTGGATGTAGTGAATGTAGGAAGTCAATTCGATATGCCTACTAGAGAAAGCTCTAGTCTGTAGTAAAATTATTCTGGGCACTGGAGCAACGAGGCAGTCAACTTTCTGTTGACTGGGTAAAATTTGACGTAACTTGGCACGCCGAAAGCTTCGTACTAGATGACCTTCGACGATTGTTGCTCCAGCTCTGAATTTCCTTAGAGTGTTTTCTTAAATATTCTAAAGACTAAATGCACAACAAATATACGGCTCGGCCTTAGTATTACTGTTAGCGGTTACTGTAGTATGATCGCTTATGCCAAAGGCATTAATCGCCCGTTATTAACCTTTTACGAATGAGTTGTTTTGCTGCCAGCACAAGGGAGAAAGCCTTTGAAACTAAATGTGTGTTATCCACAGATACTTGTTCAGCAATTCTTTTATCTCAAAGAGGCGCAAGTTGTCCTAACTTGCCTCTGCCAAATTAAAAGGATAGTCCCGCCTAGTCCTCATTACTTCGTAGTGCGTCATCAATGTCGTTTCTATATTACGTCATATTATCTATGTGACATTTCATTATCATTCTGCTGAGATTCGAGTAACTACAATAATTTTAAGTCATTTTTGCCACACTGTAGTTGTATCTTAACTAAAATTAAAATAAGCTCTTTTTTATAAAACCGGTTTGAATAAAGTTAACCTGCATACTGATTCTATAGGTACCTGATGTCTTTTTATAAAGTAAAATACTGCCTTATTAATAAACTTATGCAAATGTGTTTGTGAACTACCTTTACGTGACCTTTGTGAGCTATATTATATAGGCACAAAGTACATAAGAATGGTACAGAGCTCAGGAATTTTTGGTATTGGTTCAGAGCGGTAGTTGCATTAATTTTATATTAAAAAAACAAATAAATTCATTCCCTAATCTTCTAAACTGTAATTTTTTTCTGCCAGACAAAAGTAGCATTTATAGTATTATCGTTTTTGTTCACCTGTAAGTATATACACACTAGCATCGATTTAGTCTTCAAATGTAATCTACCAATATTTAAATATGAATTGTCGAAGATTACACGTGATGTTTCTGCAATTTGGCGTGGATACAACGTGCACTCTGGTCAAGACATCATCACGTCAGCCTATGACCAGCGCAGTGGAGATCCCCTAAAAATGTTCACATCAACTGATGGTATGCTTTTTGCATTCAACGGTTTCCCGCTTTACTCAAGAGCCTTGCCACAGTCTCACTCTACATTGTTACGTCTTAAGATATTGACCATTGCTGACTGCACGGATGGCTAGTGGTTTAAGTGGTCACGCCATTTAAACCTCTGCGCCATCGCTGAGTGTTGTGGCTTCGACCCCCGCACGGTACTTATATTTGCGTGATCCATAAATAGTTGTTCTGAGTCTGGGTATTCTTTGTGTCCGTTGTTTAAATGATTTTAGAGATCCTCGCGACACAGAAATTATTTCTAGAGATTTGTAAAAAAAAACCACTCTTCATACAATGAGAACTACAAGAGAAATATACCAGAAGGACTACGTAGGTAGTAATCCGTAGTCTCTATCATCTGTATCCTAGCCATATGTCATGTATGTATGTATGAGCACACATCAACGTGTTACAAAGTGTAAAGCAAGGTCTTGTTTTAACATCCAATAACAATATACGAGATTATCAAGAACAGCCTTAGGCCTCCCTTTATTTAAAAGACAGGCGACCCACACTAGGGAAGAAAATAAATCATTTAATACAGAGTCGCGAATAACAGTCAATAAAAACGAATCTATTATAGATTGGTTTGCACAACTGCATTTCATTTAAACAGCAGTTGCTCAATGATACGTTATATCTTTTTGTTGCATTATCAGCGTTACAATTGCATAGCACTTCTCGTATAGCCTAGATTTCTTTATTCGAGTACATAATCAAATATACTTTTTATAAGTGCTACGTGTCGATGTGGTAATGTTTATCGAGGAGTACCTATTATAATTTCTTCAGTATTCAAAGAGACTGATGATGGTGAGACTGATGGAAATCTTCGCCGATTTCTGAACGTGGTAATTATTATAAATTAATAGACTCATGTTAACCAAAGTGGTAGGCAAACCTTTGCCTACCACTTTTGGTTATTACATCCATATTTTTGTTTTTAATATTTTAATTTATTAATTTATAACATTACACATTTTATATATAGCAACGGCTTCCGCACTAAGCTCGAAGCTTGTATCGCGGTAACCATACGTTATACATTATTCGCTTAAACATAAGAATACAGAAAGCGGTCCGAAAAAAAAAGACCGATAATTAAAATTCTAACAAAATAACATCCTAACCTAATCGAAAGCTATATAAATATAAATCAATTGCCACATGTATGACGGAGCATCATTTAGGAACGGCTCAACCGATTTGGCTCTTTTTTTGTTGTGTTTGTAATTGTCAGAACAAGATGTGTTTAAACAAAAAAATTGCGTAAAAGCCGCAGGTAATGTCGAAAATTTAAATGTTTTTATATGGAAAAATAAATTGATTGATGTTTTGATATTAAATAATTACGTGGAATGTATTTTTTTTAAACAACTGTCGGGTCAGCTAGTATTAACATGAAAATGTAGCCCATGAGATTTTAAAGTAGTAACTTAATGAACATCATTACAAACCTATATGACATAGATTCTGTAGATTCGCCTCTGTGTATTCAGTGTAGGACATTCCATCCACATTTCACTTGCAACGTTGACACCTCTATTGCTGTCTTATAAGTACAATTCGCTCGATCAATCGTGTGAACCCTAATCCGTAATCGACACCTCATTATTGGACAAAAATAAGATGATTGATGCTACAGCACTAAATGCTGCTGTCTTAATTGTAAATAACAGCTATTCCAAAGCTCTCATAGAAAAAGGGTGAAGTAATAAAGCTCGCAGGCCCAATGAAGGTCTTGTGGAAAATTTGATTACAGGCAAACACATAAATAGGAACGATAATAACAGTTTGACGTCATATTTACGTTGGATGACGTCACCTCGCAAAACATCAGCGGCATTTGATATCCATGTTGACATTAGGATGAAAGGTAAACTGTTTGCATTCACATGGGAATATCTACAGTATGTCTGAAATATTAGGAATTCAGTCACACATTTTTGAAAGCTTACTGAACTAGAAGCAGTATTGCATTAGCGGAGTTCTGGCTATATGTAGGTACTGTCTTTTGGATAATGTTAACGACACTCAAAACTGCCAGATTTGTATATTCTTCAAGGTTGCATAAGTTGCATAAAAGCTGTCAACCGGAGATTAATGACTGCAGCTGCTTTTTAACTGAAACGTCGAGAAAACTGGAAATCGAAATATTTAATTAATTTAATAATAATATAATTTTATATTATTCAATTATTGAAATCCTTACATTAATAATATTATAATTATAAACGCGAATGTGAGTTAGTGTGTTGTTACGCTTTTATGTCTTAATTACTTGACCGATCTTCATGAAATTTCGCATACACTTTGTCAGGGGTACAGAAAAGGACATAGGGTACCTTCTATCCAGAGAATAAGAACTGTTCCCGAGGAATAGAAATTAATTTAATGGCAAAATCTACATCCACGCGAGGTAAGCCGCGGGTAAAATCGAGTATTTCATTACAACGATCTTTAGGACATTATTACTCTGAACACTAGAGCTTAAAGAGTTAGTCATTTGTTGATGACTAGACTATTTTTTGCAACTTTTACTTAAATAGTAGTTAACTACTTAACTTCTAGTTAACTACTTAACTACTAGTTAACTAATTAACTACAAGTTAACTACTTAACTACTAGTTAACTACTTAACTGCTAGTTAACTACTTAACTTCTAGTTAACTACTTAACTTCTAGTTAAGTAGTTGTTAAACAATAACTCCTTAATTTGGACTTAACCGATGTGATGGTAACAAGCCAAATTGCCATTTTAGTTACTCGTTTATATCGTCTCAGACAGTAATAGGTTCCAAAAGATAACAAATTGATGTCTGAGAAACAAGTACTCCCCATTTTATGGATAATATGTATACCGTACAACGTTAAAACGGTACATAGCTATTTTTAGAATCCAAAGATAACGTTCAAACAACGCTTGTATTGTTAAATACGATACGTAATCTGTTTGTGCGTGCGGATCTCGAAAACAGCTGGACCGATTCGTATGTCATTGTTTATTCTGTAGATATTATTACCTCTTGTTTTCTTTACATCTCGTTTGTACTATTGAGGTCGAGCCTTTATTTATTCTTTGTATAATGGTCTAACAAGCTACGCTATTTGTTAAAGTTTAACTGGAAAATGACTAACGATGTTGCGTCTTGATTTTCTCTATGAAGTAGAAACAATGCAAAATACCAATTAGTGCCATGTGTCGTCGACTGTTTGTCATTTGGTATAAGGTACTAAGGCCCGTATTTCTAACTAATATTATAAACTAGCTGACCCGCGCAACTTCGTCTGCTTTACTTAAGAGATTTTCCCCCGTTTCTGAAACATTTTTCATCGATGCTGCGCTCCTATTGGTCGTAGCGTAATATTATATAGCATATAGCCTTCCTCAATAAATGGGCTATTCAACACTGAAATAAGTTTTCAATTCGAACCAGTAGTTCCTGAGATTAGCGCGTTCAAACAAACAAACAAACTCTTCAGCTTTATAATATTAGTATAGATTGGATATTGATACTTCACCACTGGCAATCTGAACCAGACAACTTTGTTATTAGCACTTATGTTGACAATTAGAATTAATAAGTAGCGCTAAAGACATGGAAAGTGATTTCGTGAAAAATATAGCTATTATTCGAACAATTGCGCTTTCACAGCTTCGAAAAGCTGCACTGATTTTGTTTTTCAAATTTTTTTTTGATGATCGTTCGAGCAGTTAATACGTGAACGCATTCAACCAAACAAACAAACTCTTCAGCTTTATAATATTAGTATAGATGCGAATGTGAGTTTGTTTGGTTTAGTTCACATCTTAACTACTGGACGGATCATCAAAAAAATTCTCATACACGTTATCAGTATAATGGGTACCATCCATATCATTCAAACAAGTACAGTTGCCAGGAGTTAGCTGGTATCATACATATACATAGAGTCAAGCCTTTTTCCTGGAGAGTTAGGTACTATGTTTTAACGCTTGCTACAATCCTAGCATATCTCTCTTGCTTACTCTACTATTATCTCATTCTTTATGCACGCTCATCGGTTTCCTCTTAACTTGGCTCATTTCCAGAACCTCAGTATAAGCGCAATCATATGCCATGGAACCAACAAAGCAATATCTTTAAGACTACTGTACAACGTGTACAGCTCAACAAATATATATGGATTCTAACATTGGTTATTTTGTTATTATTATTGTATTGGTTGGGATACCACTCACAATCAATTGGCTATTTACGAACAACCCACACACTCATTGCCTCAATCACTATGTGAACTGTGACACTGTATCAACGACCTATTCTAAAACAGTTGAGAAATGAGATAAATGTATATCCAAATATGTCGTCTTTATGTTTCTGCCAGCCTCTTCAACTGTACGTCAAGATCGCATCGCATACATAGTTACAACATGATTTGAATTACTACTTGAACGGAATGTTAAGCAGGTGATGCTGATGACTAAGAATAGAAAGGTTAGAGCATCGTTTAACTTGAGGTGTCGTAAGACGAGAATGAGTTAATCTAATCAAAAATCTAGATGAACAGCTGCCAGCTATTCAATAAAGTAACAAATTCTTTGAAAAAATGTCTACACTTAGTCAGTTGGAGGCTTGCGGCTCTGAACTATATTCAATTATCAAAGTTACAATACTCCTCTTATTGCGTGAAGTGTTAAAAAAAGTGAGGATCTAATCCGACTTTGCATCCAATTTTCTCAAATGCTACTTATTTACAGATAGAGCAAGGTTGTAGAAGCGATTTTAGAATGACAAATGTATCTAGATAACTGCAGTATTCATTACTTTACTTTTGAAACCAAACCTCTGTACTTTGAAGGTAATCAGATGATCGACACAAATTTGTTAGAACTTTAAACAATTGTGATTCAATGAAATTAAACTGCTATATACGGATTTTATCGCGTTGTTTATTTGACACTTTATTACAAAATTTTGAAAATTGTTACACTACTACTACTATTAAACTTTAATCTAAATAGTTTAATAATAATTTAATTAGCTTAAAAATTAGTAAAGTTTAATAGTAGAAGTAGTGTGACAATTTTCAAAATTTTGTAATATAGTGTCAAATAAACAACGCGATAAAATCCGTATATAGCAGTTTAATTTCAATGAATAATATTCGCGTAAATAGAAGACAATATAATTGTGATTCAAGTTTGGGACCACAAGGAAGAAAATTAAATGAAAAATGTTGTCGACGAGCTAACTTTTACATATTTTGGTAACGGCTCCTGACATTGTCGCATCAGGCTTTGGCAGAGTTTTATTATAGTTATGAGATGTGACTGATTGAGATAATTTGTACAACATATCTAAGTCTATCATTACATAATATCATTGCTTCAGTCCATTCAAGTCTCATAATGACTCGACAGCTGTCTGCCAAAATTGTTCTACCAATCAATGCAATTCTGTACATTACAGCATTATTGGCAACAATATCAAAACAATGGACTGAAGTTTAAAAACAAAATGTTTGAAGTTATTCCACGATAGGAAGAACATAATGTAATCGTTTAACGAATGTTGCGAATATTCAAACGGATACATAATTATTATGTTTTGTATAGATAGTGCAATCCACGAAGAAGCGCCCCACTATTTCTCCTAACCGTTTATAGTATATGTGTGCAAGTTTCCGCCAATGTTTGAATGTTATCGGTACGCACTAATTACAATTTACTAGTGTGTACCGATAACACCCAACATCGGCGGAAGCTTGCACACATCTATACTATAAACGGTTAATAAAATAGCCTGAAACGCAGGTCTAAACCTAGTTCAGGCAATCACTTAAAACCTAGAGCTTGAAATTAAATTAGAATGCACAATGTCGGCCGATTAAAGTATCTTTAAGTAAAACATGTACCAGATTAAGGATAATTATAATTTATTGTAATATATTATTATTTTAGTCTAATGACAAAAATGTATACCCATGTATAAAAAAGAAATTATAAAGCTGAAGAGTTTGTTTGTATGAACGTGCTAATCTCAGGCACTACTGGTTCGATTTGAAAAATTATTTTAGTATTGGATAGCCTATTTATCGAGGAAGGCTATAGGCTATATAACATCACGCTACGACTCACGGGGACGGCGCAGTAACGATAAACGCGGGTAAAACCGCGGGAACATCTAGTATACTATAAACGGTTAGGAGGAATAGTGGGGCGCGTCTTCGTAGATTACACTATCTATAATAAGGTTATAAAGAAAAAGGTATGAGGAAACCGAATATATCAAATTTGAAAGTAGCGTTGGATATTATACGGATATGTAACGCGCGGGAATCGAACAAAAATTGTGAAAAGATTGGTTGAATATATTTTGCCTTTAAGTGCGCTTAGTAACCGTTTTGGATGTCCAAGTTGACTGGGACATGTGATTATGCTTAATGATCTAACGTTTAGATTAGTCAACAGAATAATTGCGTAGTAACACCTCGTATTGTTAGGCAATGGTTGCTAGCTTGTGACTACTGGGATTGAAGGCCTTAGGATTATTGGGCAGGGCTCATGGCTTGCAAAACCGATGGCCGTTGGGCAGAAAGGTTCTAAAGTGGCGGTCACGCATCGGAAGTCGCAGCAAGGCCAGGCCTTCTAACTGTGCAGCGACTCCCTGATAAGGGTCCTGGAAAGCGGTTGGAAGCGGGCGGCTCAAGAACTGCCTGTGTGGAAAACCTTGGGGGTAGGCCTACGTCCAGCAGTGACGTTTTCCGGTTGCGATGATAATAATGGTGAGTTTGTTTCGTATACCATAGCACACAGATTTTCTTGCCGATTCGCAAAGGGGGATACCGATTGGCGACAGCGGGTCGTAAACGTAACGATGACTAGACATACGTCTACAAAACCGATGATGTTAAAACGTAGGCATGACGGCACGTAGAGTTGACTACGAACCACATGCTGTTCACTAGCATGTCCCGTGGAGAGGCAATGCCGTTATGACACCGATTAGTTTACGTTATAGTATTGAATTTCATACAAAGAATTCGAAACAAGTCGAGTTAAGCAATGTTGATGTAGTGCTTGAGTGATATATGTATATACATATGTGCTACAACATTAAGACGTCGTTCGAATAAAACGCATTCTCGATCGTCGCACCTTTGTGAGGTTTTTGTTCGTATGAACCCACATGTCATTCATCATATGCACGCGTTGTAGTCACGCGACTGAAATGTGTAATTACTAATCCGGCCGAAAGGAGTTGCTACGAGTACGATTAAACATACATCAGAAGGCCTAACCGACATACGCGATAATCGCGTCGCGCTTTCCTCACCTTTTAACATCGCGGGTAAGTGACGATCCCGCAGTCTAATTATAATAATGCGCGATTATTTGATGCGAACATTATATACCGACATTTTTTTTTTTAAATTGTCCGCTCGTGCGATTTTTCTCGAATATACGATCCAGTCATTCTATTGTAACTAGAGATGAAACGGATATCCGGTAACTATCCGATATCCGGCCTATCCGGTAGCCTAAATACTATCCGGCCTAATACCGGATAGTAATAATATTTTTGGGTAATTAATTGCTTTATTTAGTTAGTATCATTTAATAAATACAATTAAGTAGTAATCAAAAGATAATTCTACAACTTAGTAATTAGTACTCATACTGCACTAAGGGAAAATTATGGTGAATGAATACTAATTTCTCTGCAGAGGTAACAAGCGATTCCACTTGTCTTCGTAAATAAGGTCTAAAGCTTCAGAAAAAGGTCTTTCGCTGTACACACTGCTGCAAGATGCTGAAGGATAGATTTTGGCAAACTGTTATATTTTTGTTGCTCGGGTAAAATTAGCTCTTTTTGAATCGTCAGTAGTTTTTATTGAGCTAAACCTGAGTGATTTAAGTGCGCCACAAGTCGTCTTCTAGTAGCAATCGTATGTATGACACATTTAGCAAGTAACAAGTATGTTGTCACTTCAACCTGGGCTTTGAGTGACTCATTTATAGCTCTTTGAAGCGTATGTATGAAACATTTAGCAGAATCGTACTGAGCCAAACGAACTCCCTTCAGCATGTTAGCGCCACTATCATGAATGAGTAATGTACCTAACGGCAACGTTCCGCCGGATATTCGGCGGCCGAATATCCGGCTATCCGGCTACAAGGTTGGCCGAATATCCGGTATCTGGCTAAACTGCTATGCGTTTCATCTTTCATCATATCATATCATTATAACACCCAATTTTTGTCATCGCGCGAATTTGAAATGAACTCTTCGCGTATTCACTTGACTATATAATGTGACCATTCTATTAAGACACCTATTTTTTGTCTTCTGAAGACAGTGAAAAATTCGCTTCGCGTATTTACGCTACTATAAGTTGGGGCCATTCTATTAGCACACCCAATTTTTGTTATCGTTGCGTATATCTTAACTATACAATGCGATCAGTCTATTAAGACATTAAGTTTTTGTCTTCGCACGAGAATTCGATATTTGCTTTGTGTATGCGCGCTACTATACTATGCAGCCTACACCCAATTCGAGTTATCGCTCAAACGTTCGATGATCGTGCCGCATATTAGTGCGATACTCGCATTCTGTTAGGGCAACACATAGGATAAGAAACAAGGTGAATAGAGAAGAGAAATGAATGTACTTTCTATAGGTACGTCTCTTACCTTCTAACAATCACCTTGCAGTGCAGATACATGTACGCAATGTTTGTTCAATAAACTCGATTTAATTGCAAAACTCTTTATCTATTGTAGAAAATACAACAATTGCAGTTAGTGCTCAATAGTTCATCATTATCACTCGTTGCCGGACACGTCTCTGTTTGTTTGTTAGTTGTGATTAATTGTACCTAATGTGCGTTGCTTCGTGTGTGCTTTTACGTACATATTGTGAGTTCGGTATGTACTTATCTATATTAATCAAATGAATTGGGTGCCCGTGTTATAGAAAGTACCAGCCACTGAAAGAGCCCCACAACAGTAGTATATGATGTTTATTTTTTTCCAATACGTCCATGATAAGTGACCATTTCTTTTCAAAAATTTTTATACTATGTCATCATATATATCATCACAACTTCATACGCATTCCTTAAAAGTCGACGTACATGAAATTAAAGTGAATTATTCTGTCCAAAATGTATCTCTTGGGATGAGCAGCGATAGCACAGTGGGGAGACCAACAGACTGCAATGCAGAGGGTCTCGGGTTCGAACCCACGTCGCGCACCTCTGACTTTCGGAAGTTATATGACTTTTCGATATTATGTGCGTATTGATTGACAATTATCGCCTGTTCCGTGCCTCGGAGAGCACGTTAAGCCGTCGGTCCCGGTTACCATGAACATCTATGGCAGTCGTTATTGGGAGAATGTCGACACAAAAGATCCCACTGGGTCGAAGTGTCGCCGGTCTGCACTAACTGGCCCCCACATAAGATAAGATAAGATTTCTTGGGATCGTATCAACAGGAAATCTTTAGTTTCTGCTTACCCCACTGAGAAACAGGCGTGAACGTATGTATGCATACCTTCATCTTAAATCGTTATCTTGTTGTTACTTAAAATAAATACTTTTTCTTTTCATATTAAGTATAACATTGACTTGGATTCTGTTATTAGTATACTAGAAATGACGAGCCAGTACTTATCGCGATTAAACGAACGATTCGTAGAAGTTTGCGGTATGCTTGATCAGTAAGCTCTCTAATAAAAAAGGTTTATCAGTGTAGGATATTTGTTCCATTAGCTACTTTCACGCCAATACTAAGCTTTTATTAAGCAGACAGCATAAGCTCACTGTATTACACTGAAATAGATATCACACCAAATATTTTTTATTACATAATATTTCGCAACAACCATATTGAAAGAGCTTATCATAACCGCCAAAGCTCGCTGTCTATTTATATATAGGTACGAGTTTCTTCCTGGAAGCAATCTGTTATAACAGCGATAGGTATTTTAGTTTCTTTTACGCCAAAAGCGAACATACAGACGCCTGTCTTTAAAGCAAAGACAGAATTGTATTACATCCATTATTGACAACTTGCTATTATTGTCATCAACAATAAATATCAATGCAAGTAACTAAAAACATCTTATGTTATAGACCAGCGATTCCTAAAGTGGGTTTTGCGGAACCTAGGGGTTCCGTAGGAAGTTCACCAGGGTTCCGCGAAATCATTTATTTTTGGCTGTTAAATAATACCAAAGCTAAGTACAAATATTATTTAGAAATAGCGCAAAATATGTAATGAGAAGTCAAATTTTTGTTCTAATTTAAATTACAGTATCTTTGATTAGTAATCATTTGATATGGGGTTCCATAAATTAGATGGTATTTGGTGAGTGTTCCGTTATCTTAAAAGTTTAGGAACTCCTGTTATAGACTCTTGTATTTCAAACGAATAGCAGTGCCGTCAATGAAAGAGTCGAACATCTTGGGAGCTTCGGACTTTACTTTGCGAACACAAAAGAGGTTGCTTGGATACGATCCTTTGGGAAGGATGGTGATATTAATCTAGTCTAACTGGTCCAATGTGAGTAAAATTCCAAATTACAGCGAGATTTCCCGCCTTGCTTATCTTATATTTTACAATGTGTTAAACATAAGAACAATTTGGCTACATGCTACTTCAAGACTATTTACCCCATAAAACGATTATTAATATACAAAAAAACTATAGTATAATTTCGTTTCACTTTTCGGCACAAAATCAACCACTATTGATATAAGTTTTAAAACGAATAGGTTTGAGAACTATCTATTCCCGGACACCCTTTAATGAAAGTACAGTGAAAACCTTTTATTCGGCCTGTTTCGTACTGTCACACGGTAATTTAATTCTGGTAATGGCTCCCAATGTATCATAATCAATAGTTAGAGTTTTTTTTTACCCCCAACGTGACGAATTACGCGACACACGAGAACTGTTACTATGCCACAAATTATACAAGTACAGATAATCGGCTCAACCGAATGCTACACAGAGCAGTAAACTTAAATTATACAAGTACAGATAATCGGCTCAACCGAATGCTACACAGAGCAGTGAACTTAAATTAGACATGGAAGCAGTACTTTCATGCTTATCATTGTTTATTATTGACTAGCCGACCCGCGCAACTTCGTCTGCTTCACATAATACAATTTTCTCCGTTTTTGCAAAATTTTTCATTGCGGCTCATCAAAGCTGGCAAAATAACTATGTTCTTTTCTTAAATAAAATTTTATTTACATATACATTTGCATACAAAATTTCTCATTACATTGAGAAAAATCCTTACTAATATTAGGTATAAACGCGAAAGTTTGTATGGATGTATGGATGTTTGTTACTCTTTCACGCAAAAACTACTGGACCGATTGCGATGAAACTTGGTATGCAGATAGCTGGAGACCTGGATTCACAAACACTTTTTATCCTGATATTCCCACGGGACTTATGCGGGTGAAACCGCGGGAAAAACTAGTAAGTAATAAGTCTTGTCAGTCTCTATCGGTAGGCTTACCATTGAGCACTAAGGTATGAGATATACACCTAATCCTATAGGGATATGCAAGCAAAATACTTCGATAAACTGTGCAAGAATACGATCACCAGTCACATTGCCAACAGCGTCGGCTCACTAACATACTCTATACGTACATCTTGTGCTCAACATTAGATCCAACGGTTCGTGTAACAAGCACTTCAAAGCTGTTTCCAATTGAAGGGTTCAGATCAATCTTAACAAGCGATGTGCGTCTATTAATAGTATGAAGTAAACTCGATCACATTCATATACATCGTAAAAGGCAATGACTGGCCTTGATCGTCGATTCTCGATATCAATAGTATCTATATACTATATTGTTACCAACACGCCTGAATATGTAGCTTTCCTCTTATAAAGACAACGCCCTCACTACCTGTAATTTTATTATTGCAGAGACTTTACATACGTTTAAACAACGGACACAAAGAACACCCGGGGCAATCATTTGTGGATCTCACAAATGTTTGTCCCGTGTGGCATTTGTTTCCACGACCCTCAGCGTATTGGTAAAACGACCGCTTAAACCATTGCGCCATCGGTGTCATAGTATAGCGATTGAAGTGGTAGGTAGCCTCATCACCGAAATCACTGCACTGAATGTAGCGTGTTAGATCCTCACATGTTACAAACATTTGAGTGATCCACCAATAGTTGTTCCGAGTCTGTGCGTTCTTTGTGTCCGTTGTTCAAATATTTGGAAAGCCCTCTGTGACACAGGAATAGATTCAAGTGAGGGAGTTGTCATTTAAAAATAAAACATGCAGGGCAGTCTTTGGGGACTGCCGATAGAAATGAAAACTAAGTAACTTGTGAATGGTATCGTCGAGCTATTAGATTATTATTTTTGAATTTTGAATGCGTTTGGCGACGATGACGCGAGTTCCATGGTTTTTGTTCACCCAAAAAGTGCTCAACGCGCCTAAAGAAGTTTATTTTTAAATTTTGAATGCTTTCGGTGACAATGACGCGAGTTCCATGGTTTTTGTTCACCCAAAAAGTGCTCAACGCGCCTAAAGAAGTTTATTTTTGAATTTTGAATGCGTTCGGTGACAATGACGCGAGTTCCATGGTTTTTGTTCACCCAAAAAGTGCTCAACGCGCCTAAAGAAGTTTATTTTTGAATTTTGAATGCGTTCGGTGACAATGACACGAGTTCCATGGTTTGTGTTCACCCAAAAAGTGCTCAACGCGCCTAAAGAAGTTTATTTTTGAATTTTGAATGCGTTCGGTGACAATGACGCGAGTTCCATGGTTTTTGTTCACCCAAAAAGTGCTCAACGCGCCTAAAGAAGTTTATTTTTGAATTTTGAATGCGTTCGGTGACAATGACGCGAGTTCCATGGTTTTTGTTCACCCAAAAAGTGCTCAACGCGCCTAAAGAAGTTTATTTTTGAATTTTGAATGCTTTCGGTGACAATGACGCGAGTTCCATGGTTTTTGTTCACCCAAAAAGTGCTCAACGCGTCTAAAGAAGTTTTCACTTCAAAATAAATAACGTATTCGATACATGTTTCTATAAGACCGTTGCATCCTATTGTGGGAGATTCCATATGTATATTTGCGCCACCATATTACGTCTAATCCAGCCAAATTTTGGATCCAGATCATTCTCTGGACTGCCGGGAGCTACTCCGCCGTAGCTTTACCAATATGCGGTCTCTACTTTAGGGTTTATTTGCCTAAACTAACAGACCTTTATATGTTCAGGTCCTACGTAATCGCTAGCCGAGTAGTACCGGACTCTGTGGTATTATTAAGAGTTTATTCACATATAATCCTGATACCTTAGTGTATTGCGTAGTGATGTACGTGTTCGTCTCACTCCTACTGCGCCGACTGTTGTAAGTTCAATATTTGCACTGGATAAAAATTTGTGTTCTTCTCAAATTGTTGTTTCAAGTCTGGGTGTTCTATGTGTTCGGTGTTTGAATATTTATTAGGTTCCCCCGACACGGAATTTAAAGCGAGCGTGGGTGCAATTTAAAAATGGGGCATGGTAAAGAGTTACCATAGGTAATGTATTCTTGCAAAATTGTGAAATCGCGCCTCTCCCTGCAATTCATTTCTTGAGTAACTTCTTCTAAACTATAATGTTTTTATTACACTGCTAATTATATTTCAGGGATTATCGGGATATATAAAATATCACATAGTTGTAACCAAAGCTTTTTCTTCTTCTTCTTCTGCTTCAGAAGGGCAGCAGTAGTCTTTTGCAGACAGCACAGTAGGTACCTTCTTATTTAAGGATCAGCAACGATTGAGTACCTCTATTGTAGCAAGCATTCAAATGTTACCGTAAAAGTTTACTGAGAAGGAGCTTGTATGCTATATAAAAAGATTATAAATAAAGAATTCAACGTGTTGCCCTTTATATCTACTATTTATATTCTTGAATTTACCGGTTCTAGTTTATGTTATTCGTTTTAAAACTTTAATGTCCTCCAAGCACGATTGTTTATGCTACCAAAGTGACAAACAAGTATACGGTTCGCCTTTAGTATTTACTTACCGTGGTATATTAACGTATGCAACACTAGGAGCTATAACTATGAACGGCCAATCCAAAAAAAAAACTATGGCAAAGGCACTGGTGCGGTGTCGGTATCAGGAAACAAAAACACATCATCATCTTATCCATTGATGGTCATTGCCATATTATGTGTTATATAACGTTGTTTTTACGTAGTCGCCGACGCGTCGCCGTCGCCGTGCCAGTGCTTACAGTACACCGTATTTGTAAGGTGTCTGAAAACTCTATTTTCACAGGAATACAACACACCTTTGTTTGCCTGCAATCTACTGACGATTAGAGGTACAATATGAGAGCTGCAAACATTTTTTGTATTGCTCTATCACACTATAATGATATTTATGCAGTAAAGTAATTAAGTAATAGAAATAGAATAGAATAAGCTGGTTTGGGCATGTAGAAAGAATGGACGAGG
This sequence comes from Catocala fraxini, assembly GCA_930367265.1. NCBI lineage: Eukaryota > Metazoa > Arthropoda > Insecta > Lepidoptera > Erebidae > Catocala > Catocala fraxini. The sequence goes on from OV884038.1 coordinate 25,263,953, forward strand.
AAAGACTGACTAGGAAAGTTTATAAGGCTAGTGTGAATGGAACAGTCGCAAGAGGAAGACCTAGGCGAATGTTTCTTGATCAGATCGGAGGCGTTCTGGACAAAGGCCAGGTTAAGAGCACCTTGAACCGACGGGCGTGTATGAGGAATGTGATGAAAGTGAATGAAGCCAGAGAAGTGTGTCAGGATCGTAGCAAATGGAAATCTGTAGTCTCTGCCTACCCCTCTGGGAAACAGGCGTGAATCTATGTATGTAATAGAAAAAGAATTGTAATTTTAATCACTATTTATTACTTTAGGTCAATAATTAGATGTTTTGTATTTATAAAATACTGTTACAAATTCGATGAGTTCGAATCTCATACATAATAAAACTTTCTATGATCCACAAATGGTTGTTCCGAGTCTGGGAATATGTGTCCGTTATTTGAATGTTTGTAATGTCCGTGACACAGGATTTATAACTAGAGCGGAAGTCGTCCTTTTTAAAAAAAAAAAATTATTTATTGTTTGGTTACTTATGTTTGACTGTACTTTTACATTCGGGCTGACTAATTTAAACGAAATGTTGAGTTTAGGTGGAGATTTCGTTATTTCTGTTTCTCTTCTCTCTAGTAGACGAGCCTATCCCTAAAATGATAAGCAGAAGTGCGTAACATTACATTTTGCAACCTACATGTTTAGGTCACATCTTATAGAGAGCCAGCTTGCTGCTATCTACAGAGCACATTTCCAGACTGCTGATAATTTCCCTACATCAAAACACTCTGCCCAAAGAAATCGAACTCGACCTCCCACGCTCACCCACAAACTTATACTACGATGTACCACAGCATAAGCTTTCGTGTAATCGTGAGAGCCCCACGCCTAGTGTCTATTAGTAAGTTTACTACTAAAATCTCAAGCGAATCATTCAAACTCACTTCAAAACATTGACATTGAATCAACACTTCGTGCTCTGCTCTCCCCGTGGGTAACAAGAGCGTGAAGATACGGATCTAGGTGTGAAAACGACTTGTATAACGCTGATACTTTCTAAATAACTCACAAATATGCTAGTATGTGTCTGTGGTTTTACTCGTCGATTAGTGATTTCTGTGTAGACTTTGAACAGTAAAATATAGATTTCATCCGAGTTTTTAATATTTGGGCATATGTCTGCCGCCAATCGCGAGGTCTTGAGTTGGATTTTCTGGCCGGGTAGTGCGTATATGTTTTCGCCATATTTCATAATAGGATACATAAAGAGAAGCATGTAGTCCGGCACAGGGATAGAGTTAGAAACTACTACTACTATTAAACTTTACTTATTTTTAAGCTAATTTAATTATTACATACATACGTACATAGATTCACGCCTGTTTCCCAGAGAGGTAGGAAGAGACTACGGATTTCCATTTGCTACAATCCTAACACACTTCTCTGGCTTCATTCACTTTCATCACATTCCTCATATACGCCCGTCGGACGTCGGTTCAAGGTGCTCTTAACCTGGCCTTTGTCCAGAACGCTTCCGATCTGATCGAGAAACGTTCGCCTAGGTCTTCCTCTTGCGACTGTTACATTAATGTATGTATCTATGTATAATATGTACGTATTTCCAACAAAAAAATTTTTATATATGTATGTTTGTCCATTGTCTAGTACCCATAGTACAAGCTCTGCTTAGTTTGGGCTAGATGGTGTTGTGTGTATATGGTAGAATATTATTATTAATATTATTATTATTATTAAATTATTAAAATTATTTATATTTAAGTTCACACTTTCCCCGACGTTTCGGTTGCTTTTCAGAAGCCATGGTCACGGTGAGACTAAGATGGCAGTTGTCTCAATGTTCCAGTGTAGTTATTTCAAAGTACCCGAACATAATTTAATCATTGGTGTCTCTATTAACGCAGAATGAGCTCAAAGTATCATGAAGTCTAGCTGTGGTTTGCTTCTTCTTGGGTTCGACTATTTGAATTACTGGACCCCAAATGTGTAAAAAAGTGTCAAATAAACAACGCGATAAAATCCGTATATAGTACTTTAATTTCAATTGTTATGTTTGTTTAACACTACATACAATCCATGGTAATATACACCTAAGATACATAGTTTTCGATGTATTGTAATAAAATAAGCTTTGATGAAACTTAAATTTGACATGGAATATTTAAACTGCAGGCTGCGATACCCTAGTGGGAGACCGTTGGACTGCTACGCAGAGGTCTCGAGTTTGATCCCAAGGCAGAGAGCCTTGGGACTTGACTTTTCGAAGTTATGTGCGTATTAAATAGGTAATTATCGCTCGCTTTGACGGTGAAGGAAAACATCGTGAGGAAACCTGCATGTCTAAGAGTTCTACATGATTTTACATAGTTCTCTAAGATATGTGAAGTCTGCCAACCAGCACTGGTCCAGTGTGGTGGACATTCTCATTCTCACATTGAGAAGAGGCCTGTGCCCAGCAGTGGGACAGTTTAATAAGGGGAGTGGCTGATATTATATTATATTTTTACTGCAGCGGCAGTGAATAAGTACGATTGCCACGCGTAAGGTTTTAAGTTCGTTTCGCGGGTTAGTCAAAGTGTTAATATATTTTTCTCTTCTTCTCTCTTAGCCTTTATTATTCCCAAGTCACTTGGGGTCGGCTTTTCTAGTCTAACAGGATTTGACTGGATATCAGTTTTTACACGGAGCGGCTGCAACCTGACCTCCGCAACCCGAAGGCTAACGATACCCTAAGGCTAGACTAGTGTCAGGATATTAGAGGGTACTGACTTTCCCAATAACGACTGCCATAGATGTTCATAGCAGCCGGGACCGATGGCTTAACGTGCTCTCCGAGGCACGGAGCAGGCGATAATCGTCAATCAATACGCACATAATTTCGAAAAATCATATAACTTCCGAAAGTCAGAGGTGCGCGACGTGGGTTCGAACCCGAGTCCCTCTGCATTGCAGTCTGTTGGTCTCCCCACTGAGCTATCGCTGTCGCGGTTAATATATTTTTCTAAAATAGAATAATCAAAACACGCAGTCTGAAACTATGTTTGGTAGACGGCAATAGGCTCAACCCTTTTTACGTGAGGTTTAAACATGGCGGGAAGTATGATGAATGATATTATTGTTTCGAGTCGGGGTGTTCTTTGTGTCCGTTGTTTAAATATATCTTAATTTCCTCACGACACAGGAATTATTCATAATGTGGGATTTGCATAAAATAAAAATCAATACAAATACATATGTATATAGAATGTTTTTATTTAAACGACAATCGCTATAGTTCCAGTGGGATGCTCCAACCAGGTCTACCCGCAGGCAGCGGCTATAGCATATATCGTAAAGAAAGTTCATCCGAAACCGTTTCATATTATACGGAAACGTAATAAACCAATAAAATAATTGTCGCGTCCCAAGTGAAAGTACCCACATTTCAGTGTAACGTGAAAGTGTTCTCACTGCGGTCCTTAAAACTGGCTTTATGTCTGTTTTATCGACGCTCTCTGCTGCGTCTGACTCACGAGTTTCGTAAGTTGTAGATATTCGAAGATATCGCTTAGTTTCTACAGATACCTTCAGATTAATATAATCTTACGGCTCATTGAACTCAAGCTTTGCCCAATTGTACGTTTCCTTATAAGGTTTTTGGACTAAAAGAACAAGAGTACCAATTATTCGGTGACGGTGCTCGTAGGCTGGCTTGCTCTAGGCAGTCAGTTTTTAAATAATGTCTACGTAAGAGTAGTAACACTGCTTCTATAATACGTAAAGGTATGTAAGACTTGCGGCGTCTTACATATCTACTTCTTGCCTGTAATCCCAAAACCCCCTAGGACCGGTAACGTGCGAAGCATTGACGCTGTGTGTGATTATTTGTCCCCATACCATTAGGTATAAACTCACTTACAAATTTGTATAGAAACTATCTTGTCTATATAGATCTTTTAACCCTAATACGCAACCTCCTAAAATATAGTCATATCAGAGTTACTATTAAAATAACGTTTTAATTCCACTTTAAAACCTTTTAACGTTTCGCTTAAACACCCGTAGGATAATATGGCAAGCTATGTCGCCGGACAAAAATGAAATCACATTTTCTGTCAGTAATCACTCAGTAGCCGCAGAAAGTATGCCAAATTTAATTATATACAATTTCGTTTAAGGTCGTCGGAACCTCAATTTCATAAAGTCCGAACGTTATTAGTGGGCGTCAAAGTCGTAATCTTTCCTTGGGTATAACCACACCATGCTGCAACTTAAAGTCCTTTAATTTGGAGATATGTGTTTCGTCCTAGATATCCTTAAACCGGTTTTGATAAACTGAAGTAACATGAGTCCATATAGCGAACGCAATAAAATAAAAGCTTATGTATGTATATGTCGCAGATAAATGATTAAATTAGAGGTTTAGTCAATCGTCTAAGAGAATTGAAATACACTAAAGTGGATGTTCGACTCTTTCATTAACTCAGATAAATATTATTCGACTTCTTAGTTCACAGAAACCAAACAGACTTGTCAAATGTCGATAAAAATAAATTTAATAAGATGTAGAATTAATTATTTTTATTCGGCAAAATATGAACAAGTAACAAATTGTTTTTAATTGGATGCTCTACAAACTTTGAAATTTAAAGTGAGGAATAAAAACGTGTTTACGGAAAATTCGCCTTGAGCGATTTACAAAAGAAACTTTCGGCAATCACGTTTATGCCAAAAATATCGAAATTAATAATTTTATATTTTTGGCAAAAACGTGTTTGAATTGTATAAAAAGTTTTTAGTCTCTTCATAAGCTCGACCACTTTTAGACGGGTTAGCAGAGTCTACTAAAAATCTAAAACTTCGTAGTCTCTTATCGACTTTCTATTTTGACATATCCTAAGGGTTAATCACATATTTAGAAATTCGACCAAACCCCCGATTTTATCATATCTCTGTAACATTTCCAATTTTACAAATCTCACATTATGTAACGTATTTTGGCGCTCGTCATTAATGCGGATGTGGTCTTGTGTGCTGGTGCTTCTTATAAAGTTGTTCCAAGCTTAAAGTGACAAAATGTTCAACAACATGCACTGTTTATACGAGCCGACTTTAAGGAAGAACGTTTATTGTGTTCAGAAGGAAAAGTGTCCCTTGCTGGAAACCGAGTGAGTATTGTACTTCTTTATTGATTTATACTTGATTGTTTCTGCCTACTTTATCGGTGTCGGAAGGCACGAAGGCATATGGCCTATTAAAATAAAAATTATGATGTTGATATATTGAATCGAATTAGGTGTAATCCGTTATAATAAAGTAATTTGGAAATGAGGAACCCGCAACGCACCCTCGGACTGCCCACCCCAATTATTGCTATAGAAAAAGGTTGACAATACCGAACTCCTCTGGATAGGGACAGCCGCGTCGTAGGACCTGGGCGTACTCCAACTTGTAGTATGCCGGTTCAAACACAAAATATGCATCTCTACGATTCCTCCCTACCGATTTCGGTCGCGGCAGCTTCTTTATCACTATAGTGACAGTTAGCGTTGGTGTACTCTCAAGTGACTGTTAGCCAAGCCTGTGAGAGAAGGTCCGCATGCAGTGCGGACATGTGAGTGCACCATTCGCTTAGTTGTAACTGATCGGCTTATTCTCACACATACTGATAACTATCCAGAAAATACTTGATATTCTGAGTGCTTCTGAGAGTCTAATTTTAAGTCTGACCTCTCCTTGCCTCGGAGTGCAAAATCATCGGTCCATCTACAGTAGATGTAGACTGATGAGTAACTTCAAATATTCTGACATGTTTAAGAAGCGTCGTATAAATGGACGAGGCAGTGAATTTGTGAACGAGAGGTCGTGGCTTACCTAACAATGGGATCTAAAATATAGCTAACAAGCTGAGGGTAGTATATCTCTGCCTAACTCTTGGAAATATAGAAGCATGCGTGTACATAATGTCAATGATTGTTTAATAAATGAAATGTGTAACAACATTGCATCAGAATGAATAATTGATAATATAATGACTACGGATTCGTTAGTCATTGAACCACTAATCTCTAGGAGCAATGCATTTAGATATAATTATATATGTACATTGTAATTAGGTCTAGTATGGAGTCCCTTATGCACAAGTGTAGGCAGGGGCGTATTACACCTACAATTCGTCAGCTATGATTTTGGATTCCTCTTATTAGGGGAAAAGCCTAGAAAACCTCATAATATATAAGACTACCCTACATTTATAGCGGTCGCATTCTCTACCGTTGCGCCATCGAGGTACCAATAGCCATAACTTACGTGTAAAGCTTTCTACTTGTATTCTTTCTAATATACTGTACGTAAATAGTGCACGAAACTTACTTTATATTATATAATAGTAATAATAATAACAACATTATTGCCGTTTTTCTTCCATAGTTAGCAATATACCGGTCCACCAGACACCCATACCCATAGCCCATATATTAAAATCCATACGTAGTAATAGTCCTATGCCTGCTGTGGCTAGTGCCGCTGTAGATGTTCCATCCCACCTTTGATTAGAACCTCGAAGGGCCTCTTCACGTTGGACCCATGTCTCCGTGTAAGCCTCCCAAAGGGCCAGGTATTTTCTAATATAATATGTTAGAAAGTACCTGTGATAAGAGAAACATAATAATAATATTGTTTATTTCTCTCAAAAAGGTAAGTACATTGATATGTTACAATAAGGTACAGCATGAACTAAAACCTTAGTGAGAGCTAAAGTTTGTATTAGGTACGAAACCTGTGTGACAAATCTCCAGGCTCTCGCCTTTAGTAATACAAAAATATGCAGCTAGAGATTTTAAAACGTGTCAAAAACAATATGTATTTTAAAGATACAAGAAAATGTAAGGCAATTAATAAGGTAAATTAGCAAAAAGTGCGGGGATGAGAATGTATATTTAAAGAGCATGTGTGTATGTGTGCGTGTGAGTGTGTGTGTACGTGTGAGTGTACGTGTGAGTGTATGTGCATGTGTGTATATATATTCTGTTCTCGTGTGTTGTGCAAGGTACATAATGCTACAAGCGAAAACTGGTTAATGACATAATAGCTCATGACTGCATCAATAATCCAGTAACCTATTTTGTTCGTTATCTACAGCGCAAGAAATTTGATACTAACGGTAATGTCGTCGTATTGAATACAGCTTACACCCCTTACATTAATAGAATGTTAGTACTTACGAAAACATGAAGTAAATACTATAATGGTGCTCTCTATCCTGAACTAATTAACAACATTTAATCTAGGAAACACAGCATTTCCCACTTCTTTGTTTTAAGTTTACAAGCGTAAAATTTGAATATGAATTGATCGGTCACCTCGATGGCGTAGTGGTAACCGACTGCCACGCCTGAGGTCACGTGTTCGATTCCCGCACAAGTCAAACATTTGTGTGCATGGATGTTTGTCTTGGTCTGGGTGTTTCTATGTATAATATGTATTTACAAAAAAGTATATACAGCCTCGGCCAAAAGTATTAGGCACCCTATAAATTACTGCATATTTCAGGCTTAGAGAGAAATAAAACTAATTATAATGATTAAAGTACTTTATTTCCATTAGAATATTGTAAAACCATCAATATTTTGTTGGGCCACCCTTTGATTTTATGACAGCAGCAACTCTGTGGGGCATACTACGTACAAGTTTCGCACATTCCTCTGGAGAAATTGCATCCCATTCTTGCACTAACGCGTTTTTTAAAGCAGTTTTTGATGTTATCGAGTGCTCTTTTATTTTTCTCTTCAAAATACTCCACAAATGTTCAATAGGATTTAGATCCGGGGACTGGGCAGGCCAATCTAACAGATCAATACAATTTTCAGTAAACCAGCGCATCGTAGTAGCTGACTTGTGACACGGAGCATTGTCTTGTTGGAATTTCACACCATTTAAGTTAGTGTCACCAAAAATACACGAAAGCGAAGGTACGAGAGCAGTTTCCAGTACATTAATGTATTTTTCACTGTTCATGCGACCTTCGCAAACAAACATTTTGCCGACTCCATCCGCAGCCATGCAACCCCAAATCATTACACTGCCTCCGCCGTGTTTTATGGTTGGTACTACGCAATCTGGGTGATATTCTTCGCCTTTGCGTCGCCTCACAAACGTCACACCTGGTGTTCCAAATACCTGTAGATTCCAAAAAAAAGCACACATTACAAACTTTTATAACATTTGAGTTTGAAGACAAACACAACAATTATCGTTGTAATTGTGGTATAGACTTCACTAAAAAAACTTACCTCAAAGTTTGATTCGTCAGACCACAGCACATTAGACCAATCCTCTTCTGTGAAATGTTGGTGTCTCAGAGCCCAATCAAGTCGTTTTCTTTTATTATCTGCGGATAGCCACGGCTTCTTCCTAGCTTTGCAACCTTTTAAGCCGGCTTCTACTAGCCTTCGTCTTGCAGTTCGTGCGCTTATGGGATGTCCAGTCTCTTCAGTTAAAGCCACAGCAAGCTCCGAAGAAGTTTTTTTTCTATCTTTCACAGACTCTCGGATAAGTTTTCTGTCCTGACGGCTAGTAGTCACGCGTTTTCTGCCTGTTCTTGGTTTATTTGCATGAGAGCCAGTCTCAACAAAACGTTTGATAGCAGATTGAACGACGCATCGCGAACATTTCACCAACTTCGCGATTTCTTTTTGAGTCTTGCCTTGCTCATGTAAAAGTTGAATTTTTACACGATTTTCAATACTAATTTTGTTCGTTTTGGCATTTTCAAATGAATTTCTTCTCAATTAATTCACAAAACCACAAATTCACTGTCTTTACACTAAGACTTCCAAATGGTAACTGACGAAACATTAAAAATAAATTTCGGATAAAATAAAATTTTATTATTGACGCACCAGATGTTTTACGACTGCTTAAAAAATGCCGCCTATTGTCTTAAATAGTGTTTTATGACACCGGTATCGCAGTTCTATAGAATATTGTTTAATTGTTCAAATAGCACAGGTGTGTGATAACTATATTGGGGGTGCCTAATACTTTTGGCCAAGGCTGTATGTATGTTTATCCATTGTCTAGTGCCCATATTACAAACTCTGCTTAGTTTGGGCTAGATGGTGTTGTGTGTATGTGATAGAATATTGTTATTATTATTATTATAAATGGAACTTTTATTTATGAACTCCTAAACTATAACCTGTATCTTAGGAGTATTGACTACGATCGAACTCTACTGCCACAAAAACTTGTAATAAATCATCAGATTAAAGACTTGGCACGATAACGTTGTGTGCCTGTATCAAAAATATTTAATGACATATTTTTTTTAACTTTTGAAGTCAGTGGGTAAAAAATCGTACGCACAGGTCGCGTTATATGCTGTTTATTATACATATAAGTGTACACGTCCATTCTGCTTTTTCTCCTAGTAGTTTTATTAAAGATATATATGTATATACTTAACATTATTTGTCAATATTATTTCGACTGATGTTCAAAAAAGAGCTTGAGCCAGAATTAAATAGAGAATGTAAATAATGCCAGTAACAGAAATCGAATCAAATGCAGGATGCCCACTAAAATAAATTACGTATGGGCTGATTTTTCGTTTCGTGGGGCAATCACTGTATCGCTTTCTGTAATCACAGATTAAGCATCTACAGACGATTTTACTCTATTATAAGACATCTCAAAGTCAAACTATCCGAGATAATGAACTCTTCAACCCATAGACACACTTGCGGAAGCTTGAATCTGCTCAATTATCAGATTAATTAGCATTGATAACTATGACCTAACCATATACGGATTTTATCGCGTTGTTTATTTGACACTTTATTTCATAATTTTGAAAATTATGTAATAAAGTGTCAAATGCACACCGCGATAAAATCCGTATATATAGTAGCTTAATTTCAATGAATAATATCCGCGTAAACAGAAGACAATATTATATTACCTTACCGCTTAATAAATAACATATCCACTGGTCCATATAATGTGGTGACTATTTGCAGACAAAATGTGGTCAACCCTGATGCGGTCTCTCTTATATCATTGACAATTAGCACTTTTTGTTGCTGTCGTGACTCAAGAAAGAATGCAGTTTTGTTTACAATCGATAGTGAGGTCCCTGGCTTGATTACCGATTCGGATATAGTAGGATCGTGTTTTCTGTCTCGGATTACGCAGGATGGTGTCTAGAAAAATGCGTTTGTGGACTGCAACAGGTTCACTTATTATTATGCAGGACCAAAAACAAAGCTGTCAAATATGAGTGTGATCCACTTCTGAGTATCTTTTGATGGATATAAGTCAATACGTTTAAGTCTATATTTATTTGTATTATTACCAAGACATTTTGTGCCGAACTGTACGTTAAATGTAAACGCACTGTTAATACATTAAAGGTCAGAACTGCATCTAACCTAATATCAGCCACAGGCGTGACCCAGTATTCAACGTCGCAATTCAAGTATCAATGTTTATTGTTAAACTTTATCTAATTAACACTCATTAGAGGTTTGTTGGTGTTACGATGCGCGCGTGTATATCTAATTAATACATAGTTTATTAAAGGCTTTAATGCGATGAGAGATCTGTTATAATTGTGTTGACTGAAGATTTGGGACTCTGTGCATCCATGTGTGTTTTTATGATATAAAATGACATATTTGTATAAAACTCTTCCACCATCCTGTTAGTTAAAATATTGCCATTGGAGGCTTTAACTCTAATCCCTGCTTGTGTTTGGGACCGTTTGCCGATGAAGATGCCTTTACTTCCCTAATGTAACCTTTTAAATTGTATCGGCTAAGACATGAACGTAGACCGTATAGAATGATGTAACTATTCTTATAGCAATTTTTTACATACTTACAGTGTGCGTTTGTGTTTCTTCTTGGTGTAATTTTGTTGGCCGGACATTCATTTTACGACCTAAATATTGACATTTTTTGTACCCAACGTAAGACTGATGAAATAAATGCCTATTTAAAAGATTGGACAGATATTCAAATATCGAAGAAGTAAAAGAACTATCTACTCGGCCAAATATTGGAAAAGGTTTTCACCCACTAATTAACATAACTGTGCCTGACAATAAAGTTTGTTGTGTACGAACAAAGTAACCCCGTTGTGTTTGTGTGAACTGTGTCAATGTTACCCTGTGTGTCAAGATGTCTGAAGTGCAAAGAGGTGGTGTGGGCAACTTTCGCTACTGTTTCTATTATTGTGCCGGATTCGAGGTGTATGATCTGGAGACCGAGGAGTCGGTTACGAATGCTGGGTAAATACGTCCTGTCCTTCTTTGTCTAATACTAGAACTAAGCATCTTTTACACTTGTGTGTACAAATATATCGAATACAATAAGTTTTTGATTTATGACATTTAGACTGTCAAGTCAGAAAACCAGGCATAATTAAAAACCTACTGTTGTCTGGTCGCCGGTGTGTCGCTGCTACTCAATAGGCAAACTAAAACAAACTGTCCTGAGGATGCCTCGCGGAGAGGCGAAACATACATATTTTACTGGCGACACATAATTTATGTTTGAAGAATACTGCAAGTTGGAGTAAGCCTGGATCTCACGAAGCGTATCCATTATCAAAGTTCGGCTTTGCAATAGTTGGGTGGGCAATCCGAGAGTGTGTGGTGGGTTTCTCTTGTCGCAATTATTTTATTGTATTTAGATAATTTTACATCAAGAGCGAAATGTATGTTTTTTAATTAAGCAATTGTCACTACGATAAGCAGAAAATTTAGATTTTTGGAGACATTCCCACTTCATAAATTCTATGAGATTAGTGAGTCTAAAATAGAGTGAATAAGTATTTTCTCGCTATTTTAATACACGAACATCAGATGAGATCGTAAGTGGTGTCTGTCAGAATGTCGCGCCACATCTGGTTGAGAAAAAGGTGCAGCGTACGGGATATTGCACCTGCGCTAATTTATTGCAGTGTCGGGTGATAGGAAATATAACTAGATGGTAGTGTATATATATTTTTCTTATACCTAAATCACATTTAATATGGATTCTTTAAAACAAATAAATGCTCATAATTAACGCAACTATAATAAGAATTTTTAATTTACACCTTAAAAAGTAAAAAAAAGTTAGTATTTTATAAAATATTATGTCGTGTTAACCTTTAATAAAGCTTGCAAAGATAAATAGTATTTTTCAAATACATACTATTTATATCATGCTACGATTTAGTATGTATCGCTCGCTTTAACGGTGAAGGTAAACATCGTGAGGGAACCTGCATGTCTAAGAGTTCTCTATAATGCTTTCGAAGATATGTGAAGTCTGCCAACCCGTACTGGGCCAGCTTGGTGGACTACGGCCTAACTCTTCTCACACTGTGGAGTAGTCCGTGTCCAGCAGTGAGACAGTTTAATATAGGGCAAATATTAGATAATATTAGCCATTGGACTTCCGTCGCTTATACATTACATCATATGTTAGAAACGTGTGATTTTCTCCCCACGACCCGCGCCCGTAGTAAGCTCCGTGTCTCCATGACCCAAGCCTAAAAGATAATTGATGCAAAACGCCAATCATTGTTTGGTATACGCGCAGTCCGCATACATGATCTGTCGATACGTTATCTGTAAACAGTGCAGTAACGAACGGGTATGATGTAATCTGTTGACTGTAACATTCTGTTATAATTTATAAACGTAGTTATTACGATATGTTATGTAGCTGTTGTATTTAGTTTTGCTGTGTTTGCTGTTTTGGATGGAGAAAGAGAAGATTGGGTTGTCAGTACAAGGGATAAAGCTGGTGATATCACAACGCCATAAAATCCTTTCTTATTGGTTGTCATTTAAATAATAAAGCTTTATTGTTTCAGATAATACAAACATGTTACACCTTACAATTTAAATCAGTTTGAACATTGTTGTTATATTTTACTAATACATATACATTCACGCCTGTTTCCCAGAGGGGTAGGCAGAGACTACGGATTTCCATTTGCTACGATCCGGACACACTTCTCTGGCTTCATTCACTTTCATCAAATTCCTCATACACGCCCGTCGGTTCAAGGTGCTCTTAACCTGGCCTTTGTCCAGAACGCCTCCGATCTGATCGAAAAACGTTCGCCTAGGTCTTCCTCTTGCGACTGTTCCATTCACATATTAGTACATATTTTACTAATATGTACTGATACTGCTCCTGTATTTTAGGGGTCAGTGTTCAGCCCTAGAAGTGATGCAGTGTAATACAAACTTATTTCACTTTGCATAATATATGATGACATTTCTCTAATTTTAGTATAACATAGATTTTTATATTTTGTATTTAGGATTGAATGATGGATAATGCTTAAAAAGTCTACGGTCCTTTCCAAAAGACTAGTTTTGCAATAATAGAGATGCGTAAGTCAATTTGAATGTTGAATCAATCTAAATCAATACAAATATTGTATTGCTAAGGAGATTTTTGTTGGTTTGAACGCGCTAATCTAGTGTACCTACAGGTTAAAGGTGTGAACATTCTTTGTGTAATTTAAAGCCTAAAATCGAGCGAGGTTATAGGCTGTCTAACATAACGCTACGTCTATGAGGAAAGGGGCGTACAATCCGTTTATTGTCGGGACGACAAAACTAAGATTTTCCAGCCGCGGTGTTTTGTAATGCGGTACATTTACTAATCAAGCTATGAGGGTTGTTGATGAAGATATTCCAGTATAACTTCCGTCATCGTTGTATACAAAGAATAGATAAGAGAAATATGCAATAATGTTGCATCATTGCTATCAGGTTGATCTTAACTTACTCGTCATAAGTACAAACCAGACTTCACAGATGGCGTAGTGATTGAAGTTGTCGCCTTGTTTTGATCCGAACAGGCGGCAATTAGCTGTTCCGAGTCTGAGTATTATTTGTGTCCGTTGTTTGAATGTTTGTTAAGTCCGCCAGTGACAAAGTAGGTATATATTCCAACTAGACAATACTCCTCAATTTTCTCCGAAATTCCAACCAAGAAAAACAGTTTATTTTTTATTCGTCCTCTTGTCATTCTATTATTCAAGTGTCACTTAATTCCCTTCCACTCTCTCTCTATACGTTCCATTTCATCCAACAATCCTACATTACATTGCCAAGACTAAAGATGATTATTAATCATTAAGAGGAATGCGGGCGCAGTGTTGATTCCGTACAAGCGTTTTCCTCTTTTTTTATTCCTGAACAATGAAGTTCGACCATAAAAAATAAACACTGTGTTTCTCTACCCCTACCAAGTGCCTTTGTTTTCTTATATAATATTTTCTTAAAAAATTACAATTATTACTTGGTTGTATTGTTGTACTTAGACTTACAGCTAACAAATATTTATAAATAAACTATTAAACATTGAAATGAATGAAATATAAAATATAAATTAATTGTTTTTAAAAAATTGCACCTTATTGCAGATCACAAACTCATCATACAGATCTATAAGGCATTGTGTCAGTCTTTATTTCAATATTGCATCACTTCATAGCGGAAAAGCCTTCATGTTAAATATTGAGCGGGCACAAAGAGTACTTCTAAAAGTAGCAACCCGCCGACCCTACCGCTTTTCCACACAGCTTTTGTATGAAAATTGTAAAGTATAAACTGTCCGACAGCTTTTTATAATGTACACCGTACTTAACCTTTTGGACGCCATTGTCACATATATGTGACAAACGAAATCTTGCCCTCAACGCCATCGTCACATATGTATGAAAAAAATACGTCGCACCATAACATAAAAATAAATAATAAAAACATTATTTTTGTGTGTTTTATTGATATACTTTAAAAATGTAAGCTTCCATCTATATTTGATTGCATAAAACGAATGAAATTATACCATCAATATTGAGAAATTTGAAGATAAAAAACGAGATGATAAATTCGTAAAAAGGTAGTGTCTCACACGCCATTGTCTTCTATATGTGACAGCTAGTGTTGTGACGCATGATGGTAATATCCTTAAAAACTTTTAAAGATAAGTGTGAAACATTAATTCAGAATACATTATTTGTGTATCAGTTGGAATCAGGATAAACCAGATAGATTTTTATAACAACTGAGTCTTATGCAAGCATGCCACTAGCTACACAATCAAAAATAAAATGTCCGCCGGCCTAATTTCGATATTCGCTAATAGCATCTCTTGGGCATCCCTAGCGCAACACCGATTTGCAGTCCCTTGTACGCCATGGTCACAAATAGACGACAAAACGGTGACGTCATAAGCGAAGGCGATCACTTTTAGTGAAGTGACATTGATTTGTTTTATTTAAAGTTAAACGTAATAGTAAGTGCAATGAGTGTAATGAGTACCGAAGAACTTCTTCGAATATTAGAAGGTGTTAGAGACGATGATGAGTTCACGGAAGCAGAATCGTTGCAATAAAATGATTGAGAGGTAAGTTATGTACTTTTAAAACTTTTATTTTATAAACTATGATAAAAAATGTCTTATCAACATGTTCTTGAAATCAAGCAAAATCCGTAAATATTATGTTATCTAGTATTGGTGATATTAAGTATGTAGTACATTGAAAATGTTTTAACATAGATACATTCAACCAAAAATTAGTTACATCAGCCGATCTGTTACGCTTTTAGTAAATTTTATCATTGTACTTACATGAAATATCGTCGAAAATATTAACTAGACTCACGAAATGGAGTTTTGTGATAGTGTATACCTATGACTGCGGATCGTGAGGTCCCGGGCTCGATTCCCGGGTCGGGCAGTGTTATTGGGTTTTTCTGTTAGGAAATTCTCAGTAGCAGCAAAGGACGCAAAGGATCACATGCCGACTAGTCTGTGGAAATACCAAAGATGTAAGCAATGTGCCATAAATAAGCAACGAAAAAATACCCGTTTCTGTTACAAGGTGTGTAAAGTTTATTTAT
Organism: Catocala fraxini; assembly: GCA_930367265.1. Lineage (NCBI taxonomy): Eukaryota > Metazoa > Arthropoda > Insecta > Lepidoptera > Erebidae > Catocala > Catocala fraxini. Next base: position 25,279,847 of record OV884038.1, read on the forward strand.
GTGCTGCGCCATGCTTTGAAAAATACCATGCTTTATAATTATACTTTCTTTATTTAGGTTAATGTCGCATCTACTTACCTTAGTGATACGATTTGCTTATGTGTGATATTTTATAATTTTATCGCTACTATAATTATATTTAAAGATATGACATTCTATTGTTTGTAAGTTGGTACATATAATATATGTACAACTGCAAATAATTATCATATTAAGATAATTATTTGCATCGTTAATTTTACATATATTTTCTCTTTTTTTTACTATCAGGTGCTATTTGTTGAAGGCTTGTGATATTATATCAATAATTATAATCATTATGTTTATGTTTTGTTATCTTACATCTTTGTTATTTCTATTCTGCCATTAAAGTAATGTGATATTATAAGACTGATTGGTAGTTATAATCATTGCAAATAACTGTTGATTTTTAATGTATATCTTCGTTAATTACGTTTATATTAATAACAATAAATAAAATACTGATTTCTATTTATCTTTTTATTATAAAACTAAAATTCCTCGTGCTTTATTATAATAGTTATTATATTAAGCATACTTTATAGATCCATACTTAATAGAATCGATAAGCGACATGTACACTGCTACATCCTTATTCTGATGCGAGAATGTCGTAAAATTGACTGGTAGGCCACGCCATTGTCACAATATCAAGACAACAGGTATAAGATAGTGTTGGTACCATATTGTATTTTGTTTTTATTTTGTATCTCCTATCTGCGTTTACATTGATAAAGTCTGTGTAAAATGCCGTGTAATGATTACTACAGTGGGAAGTAGTGAAAGGTTAAATAAATATCAGTGTCATGAGCAGGGTTTATTAGAAAATTTAAGACGAAAATAAAAACACAGTTGATATTCGATAAAGTTTTGGAATCCCTTTACTTTTGAAGGTCATTTTACAGAAAAAGTGGCTTGGCGTCGGGGGTACGGCGATGCGTTTATACTCTGGCGTTCAAAATGTTAAACAGCACGCAACGCTTACGTATAAAATCAACCTTACTAACACTAAAAGACGGACAGATATTGTCTGTAACACACTTTCTGAATCAAAGTTTGTTTTTCAAATAGATTTTTCGCTTTCTTAGGGCCTTTTCTTTATAACAAGATAAATAAACAAACAGCTATATATGACCTAAGTTATGTAAGATCTAAGCGGATCTGTCGGTACCTACAAACTTTAAATTATGAGGATACTGAAGATTTGTTGATTGTTGTTAAATAAGCAATAACAAGTTCCTTGATAATAATTGTAAACTTGGCCTATTTTTGCATATATTTATATAATAACTATGGTTAATTGTATATAACTTAGTTCCTAGTAGTATATTGTAAGTGCCCTTAACGCCTGTGGCACAGGTTTACCCTAGTACAGGCACCCATATTATATTACCTATATTAAGTATTTTATGGACTGTATTCATGTTTTACCACTGTAATCAATAAATAAATAATTATAATTATGAAAACAAAAAAATTAGTCCAGATGTAGCCATAATCCTTCTCATATGGTTTATGAAAAAGATTAAAATCAGTTTAGTTTCAAAGAAGAACACAGAGGAATACGAGATAGCGATTTCAGTGGTATAATCAGTCTCTGTAGTTATCTCTTTTGCACATCGATATTTCGCAAGAGCCCAGTGCGACGACAATATATCTGCTTAAGACTGCGCTGAGCGTAAGACGCGGTTGGACTGAATGACAGAGCTCGATATTCAAATCGGCGCGCGGCCGCCATAGTAAAATTGTATGGAGGATTTGAAGTGCTTTTTTTAAAAATATGTATCTTTATTGTCAACCAATAACTTAAATATTTGGGGCGGACAAATTGTAATATAACTATTTATGTTTCGTTTAAGCTGTAAAATAGGATAGATTTCTACTGTTATAATCTAAAAATCACGTAAAACGAGCTTACGCTTTTCATTTTTCGAAGGCGAAAATATTAATTATTTTACGTTTTTTACACGGAGTAATTGTAAACACATTCATTGTTATGGTAAATGTATATTTTATATTTGTATTAAACAAATAGTATTGATTTTATCAACTTAACTGTGACCGCCTGTTTTGGCACATTTTTCTCGGCGCAGTCTTAATGTTTTGATGCCTACATTTAAGTATTTTTCAGTTTACACAGCAACAATAATGATGTATTTGTTTGTTCCAGCAATGGGGTGAATGTAGAAGGTTCGACGCATAGACAAGTGGTGGACCTTATCAAGTCAGGAGGAGATTGCCTCACGCTCACTGTCATATCTGTCACACCCAGAGTAAGTTGTCGACATTATGTTATTTATATTATAATACTAGCGTTCCGCCCTGGCTTCGCTCGGGTAGTACAAAACCTTAACAAATTATACACCTAAACCTTCGTCATGAATCACTCTATCTATTGGTGGAAACTGCATGAAAACCCGTTCAGTATTTTTTGAGTTTATCGCGAACAGACAGACACGGCGGGGCATTTTGTTTTATAATATTTAGTGATGTAGTGATAAGCAGCGATAGCCTAGTGGGAGACCGTTGAACTGCCATCTGGATGTCTCGGGTTCGATCCAAAGACGTGCATCTATGACTTTTCAAAGTTATGTGCGTATTTAATAGTTAATTATCGCTCGCTTTAACGGTGACGGAAAACATCGTGAGGAAACCGTGATGTCTGAGAGTTCTCCATGTTTTTCAAAGATATGTGAAGTCTGCCAACCAGCACTGGGCCAGCGAGGTGGACTATGGCCTAACTCTTCTCACAGTGAGAAGAGGCCCGTGTCCAGTAGTGGGGCAGTTTAATACAGAGCTGATATTATTATATTATGATATTTGAGCCCGGTTCCTATATCCAGAAACAAGTTGTTTAAACAACAGATCTTCTTCTTCTCCCTTAGCCTTTATTATTCCCAAGTCACTTGAGGTCGGCTTTTCTAGTCTAACCGGATTTGACTGGATATCAGTTTTTACACGGACCGGCTGCCACTTGACCTCCGCAACCCAAAGGCTAACGATACCCTAAGGCTAGACCAGTGTCACGATATTAGAGGGTACTGACTTTCCCAATAACGACTGCCATAGATGTCAATGGCAGCCGGGACCGACGGCTTAACGTGCTCTCGGAGGCACGGAGCAGGCAATAATTGTCAATCAACACGCACATAATTCCGAAAAGTCATATAACTATGTACTATATATTTTTTATAGAATGTGGATAATTAACTTTTTGTTAGTAAAACGACTCGTTTCTTGAATATAAAAACCGGGTCATAATATATTTTCTTAATTATCTATAGGTACTTCGTAAAATATAGCCTTCGTAAATTATAGGACATTTTTTGCTCTAGTAATAATTCAAGGGCATTGGCAGCTTCTTTTTTTTTAACACAACCCCGTCTATCCCAAACTAAGCAGAGCTTGTACTATGGATACTAGACAATGGATAAACATACATATATATACTTTTCTTTTTGTAAATACATACATATTATACTTAGAAACACCCAGACCAAGACAAACATCCATATTCATGCACGCAAATGTTTGACTTGTGCGGGAATCGAACCCGCGACCTCAGGCGTGGCAGTCAGTTACACTAACCACTACGAGATATGACAATCGAGGCCGACAAAGAATTTTTGAACTTTGACTACAATACAAAGGAATCTCAAAACAATTGATGTGCGTTATACAAATCTTAATTCCGACGAGGCATTGAACGTACATCGCTTGGTGCGGCTTAGTGACGAAGATAAACATAAGTAATCACCTCACCACTGTTTGCGCCAAGTGTTGTGGTTTTGATCCCCACACAGGAGCTACAGTTAGTAGGTAGTCTGGGTGTTCTTTGTGTCCGTTGTTTGAACAATTCTAAAGTCGCCCGACACAGGGCTGATAATTATTTTAAAAACGAAAGCTATAATCCTTATTACCTACTTTACCATCATGCAATCGTTTTACACGTCAAACAGATCAGCTGAACAGTGATTCTTAAAATACGAGAAAGGTATTATGTAAAGCGGGTGATATAACTGACTGACTAATTCCTTACGGTGCAAGCTTACACCGGGTCAGTTGCCAAAATGATGGTACAGCTGCCAAAATGGCTTGACGACACTGGTGCTGACAGCTCACCTGACAATAGCCGTCTGGAAAACGTCTAGTTTCTTCTTCATGATGCAATCGTTATTGAATAATAAGAGAAGCTGTCTTAGTCCCGTGTCATATTTGGGTGGTCTTGACCGAGGTCGATTCCTAAATGGGTCAGTGTTATTGGGATGGTCACAGAAGGCTCTATGAGCGTCTAACGGGCACATTTCAAGAAAGTATCTCGTATTTTTTTTGCATTTGCAGAGAGTATTTCATGTTATTTGGATGAGAATTAATAGAAGATCTTAATTACAATTTACCCGACCTGGGAATCAAATCAACCAAGCGATTGACTCCATTATGAATACAAACTTATGCCACGGGGCTAAGAAAAGGCTTTGCTTTTTTAGATTTTAACATACAGCCTCGGCGTGCACTCATAACTTAAACTTTTACTTAGCAATACATCACTCATTTCATTAAAAAAAGCACAAGCCTATTTAAAAATAAAGTATTTTGACTGTAAGGATGGCGCGACGGGTTAGAGATTTAAATGTTTTGATTTCGAACCCGGCATTTATTTGTTAAATCTATAAATGAGCCTGTTCAGAGTCTGGTTTTGTGTTCCGATTTGAATATTTGTAAAATTGCCCGCAAAACAGGGCTCGAACAAAAGAGCGAGGCCTGCAATTAAATTCAAAACAAAACTGCACTGGTGACTTATCTGTAAAGCCTCTATTTTCAGGAAGCAGAACGCTTAGAGCCATGCGACGACGGTTCAGCCCCAGTCGGCGTGATCGGCGGCGCGGCCAACTCCCGCGCAACTGTCTACCAGCGATACGACTATACCGACAAGCGCTCGCTTCCTGTCTCCATACCGGACTACCGGCTGGTCATGGAGAGGAACACCGGACGGTCATTCGTGGCCTTCAACGTGCATATGGCTGGCAGACACCTGTGCAGCAGACGGTACAGAGAATTCGCTGCATTACACCAGCAGTTGAGGAAGGAGTTCCTAGGTTAGTTATTTTAGTTTCTTTTTATATTCATTCGTATCACTAAGATGTTACGAACGAAGGTAATGAACGTTTCTTGATCAGATCGAAGGCGTTCTGGACAAAGGCCAGGTTAAGTGCACCTTGAACCGACGGGCGTGTATGAGGAATGTGATGAAAGTGAATGAAGCCAGAGAAGTGTGTCAGGATCGTAGCAAATGGAAATCCGTAGTCTCTGCCTACCCCTCTGGGAAGCAGGCGTGAATCTATGTATGTATGTATGTACTAAGATGTTACGGTACATCTACGGTACAGGATACCCAATACCCAACCATACTGTTAAAAACAGTATTATAGTTATTTTGCTGACATATGACGACAACAATACACGCTTAAAGCTCCATTTTTTTATTACACAAATCTATTAGCCATTTTTATTCTATAATTTATCACTGGACACATTATAAATAAAGGTATACCAAATAACCCGCATATGTAATTCATTCATTTACTGACATCTGACAAGTGTTCCTATGTTAGTTAATCCAGTTTCTTCGATGGGCGGCGGCTACCGTCTACCATAGTTTACCAGCAATTAAAAATAAAATCAAATAAAATTGATTTTACACTTTCACCTAAATCGCGTTTTAGCGATAAATAAGTATTTATTACCTTTATTATAAAACAATATTAGACTCGATGTCTAATATTGTATTAAAATAAATCTAAATTATTGAAATTAAGCTGATATATACGGATTTTATCGCGTTGTTTATTTGACACTTTATTACACTATTGGTGTTGTTTACAGACACCAGCTTGGGATCCAATAATAAAAATAGTCAAACCCAAGAAGAAGCAAACCACAGCTAGACTTCACGATACTTTGAGCTCATTCTGCGTAAATAGAAACACCAATGATTAAATTATGTTCGGGTACTTTGAAATAACTACACTGGAACATTGAGACAACTGCCATCTTAGTCTCCCCGTGACCATGGCTGCTGAAAAGCAACCGAAACGTCGGTGAAAGTGTAAAAATAAATTAAATCTAAATAGTTTTAATAATAATTTAATTAGCTTAAAAATTAGTAAAGTTTAATAGTAGTAATAGTGTAACAATTTTCAAAATTTTGTAATAAAGTGTCAAATAAACAACGCGATAAAATCCGTATATAGCAGTTTAATTTCAATGAATAATATTCGCGTAAATAGAAGACAATATTATGTAAATCTAAATTAGATACCATATTTCTTTTTTATGTTTCAGGTTTTAATTTTCCAAAGTTGCCAGGCAAATGGCCATTCACATTGAGCGAACAACAGCTAGACGCAAGAAGAAGAGGACTTGAACAGTATTTAGAAAAGGTAACTAATTTTAAATGAATTTTTCTATGTGATGGTTCGCCTTTTCGCGGTCGGGCAAGTGTACTAGGCTTTCCAGTTAAGAGATACACTGAATCTTAATTACTGTCCGATAGACGATATTTACAGGCCCTTGCTATCTTAGGCCTGAAACATAAGTAATGTAAGTGTAATATACCACTTCCTACTTCGTCAGAAATATATAATTGTTATTCTGTTGTGTATATAAGTAATTTCAATTTTAAATATGAGTGATCTAAAGTTATTGACAAATCACCATCTGTAAATGTTCTATAGTTAGCGACCAAGCTGTGTTTTTCGAAATAAGAATAATGTATAAATTTTCTTGCTTCTGTTCTCTGCCTGCGCGTTGATCGCTCGTAAAATCTCGTGCCATAAATCAAAGTTCGTGTTTACGGACGACCGTGAGGGTCTAGGCTCATTACCCAAATCGTGTAGACTTTTAGAAATATTGAGCAGCAACAAAGATTTCCGACATATTTTCCGGTGACAGTAGGTCTCATCCTATTAAAACGTTACGATCATCATAATCAGCATACGGTTGTACACAGACGAACCACATTTTTGCTTTACGCCTAAAATTTTACAACTTTGATGTTATGTAACCTAATATATCTCATCAGGTATGCGCAGTCCGTGTGATTGCCGAATCTGACGCAGTCCAGGAATTCCTCACCGACTCTGATGACTCCTCCAACCCTACCCCAGTAGACCTGAAGGTGCTGCTGCCAGACAAAGAGGTGGTCACAGTCAGTGTGCTCAAGTCAACGAACGCCGATGACGTGTACAGGGCTGTATGCGAAAAGATCGGCCTCTCAAAATCTGTGCAGAAGTATTTCTACCTGTTCGAAATTGTTGAGTATAACTTTGGTAAGTTGATTTTGAATATCGTGCCTGTGTTTGTGCGTGTGTGTTGTTCCGTATGAGTTTATATTATATGTTGCTAGTTCTTGAATAGTACATCACGGCTCTTAACAAATTGGGAAGAACGTACATTTAAGGGAATGATCAGAACCGTCATAGCGTTGTAGTCAGGTTTGCGTTGTGTGTTGGCTCGCAAGTTGGTGAATATTGTTCATTCTCTACACAGTTAGAGAAGTGAGACCAGTTCAATGGAGTTTTATGTCAGTATTAAATGTCACTGCCGGGTGAGACTTCACAGCGTCTAAAGCAATCAGTATCGTTAAAATATATTGTAAAATCGAACCTATTGTTTTGTTTTGCATAGAGTCGATATTTACTTATTAACCTTTTAACCAATAAATTTTTATTTACATAAATGTTTTTTTTTACTTTGGCTTCAAACATATTCTCTGAGCCCCAGAGAGAATGCTTCATTCGTCCCATAGCATAATTTTGCGTTTATGTTTGCGGACATTTCTGATACTTCAATATTCCCAAAGGCTTAAGTACTATGTGTCATGTGTGGATTTTTGTCAGAACATTTTTAATAGCAGTACGCAGTCTTGAATTATAATAGGTAGACGGCAAAAGACTGTGTCAATAGACACGTGACTTACTCATGAAATGAGGACGAAATACATTTTTGACTACTTCTTCAGGTATATACACGCGTGAGTCAATATATGTATGTGTTCCCAGAACGTAAACTGCAACCGAACGAGTGCCCACACTCGCTATATATTCAGAACTACTCGACGGCGTCAAGCAGCTGCCTCTCCATCCGTAAGTGGTTGTTCAACCCGCGCACCGAAGTCACGCTCGTCGCAGAAGACTCTACAGCCGCCGCTTTCATTTTCTGGCAGGTGAGACTATACAGCGTGTCGAGCCGAAGCCGAACTATATTAATAATACGCCGTTTTTTATCCTAAGTTGCCATTATACCGGTCTATCAAACACCTACCCCCATAGCCCATATATATTAGAATCCATATTTCGCAATAGTCCTACGCCTGCTGCGGCTAGTGCCATTCCACCTTAGAAGATCAAAACTCTCGAAAGGCCTCTTTACGTTGGACCTATGCTTCTGTGTAAGCCTCCCAAAGGGCCAGGTATTTTCCTAATATAATATGTTAGAAAATACCTGTGATACGAGAAACATAATAATTATGGTAATTATTTTCGTAAAAATTCTCAATTTTGCAATGACGTCTTAACAATTACATAAGGTTATAGATAATTGCCCGAACTAGGTTATACCTGTGTTTCGAGCCGAACTATGATCCCAAGATACTTTATGCTCCTAGTGCAGGATAGGAGGATAATAATTACACATGTGTTTTGCAGGTGTTTTTGTGTGCATACATAGACGGCTTAGGTAAACTATAGCTACTCTTGCGCATAGAAAAACAAATTTCGTCTTATCGGAATTTAAAGTTAATAAATTTTGATGAAGTTGATTATTCACAATATTAAAGCCAAGCTGGGCGTTCCCGTATAGTTTTTTTGCTGGTTTTAGCGATGATTATTAGCACGGTATCGTCGGCGTATGATATTCTCTTGTCGTTTTCTTATATATAATATTACATAAATCATTAATATAAATCATAAACAGCGTCGGACCAATGATACTTCCTTGAGGAATACCAAAACCAACTATTTTTCTCACAATTGCTTGTATTATTATCTATTTTAAAATATTGGTGTCGATTGCTTAAATAATCAGTAAAAATGTTTAGTTGAGTACCCTATATACCCAAAGCCTTCATCCAGTTTAGAAGTGTAGAAATAGATACAGTATCGAACGCTTTTGCTAGATCAAGAAAATTCTTAAGGCCTGATTACAAATTGTGTCTGAGTCTACTCAGCAAGGTTGTTACCTACTTTTGTGTACGTTTCACATATTATTTCAGCGCCAATGATAATAGATCCCGAGAATTTCTGATAGTCATAAATTTTGTGATTTTTATTTTGTACTGGATGGGATAAGAAGCTTTGTCACACATATTTGTGTGATTCTCAAATAGTTATTTTGAGTCCGGGTGTTCTTTGTGTCCGATATTTGAATGGTTAAGAAGTCCCTCGCAACATATAAATTAATTTTAGTATAAAGATATTTTATATGACCATATAAAACGTAGCGTACGTATGGCATTAAGCTGACTCACCACATACTCACTGCGTGCGTGCAGGATGCACGCCAGTGTAATACCATTGAGGGGGGAAACTTAACGATAGTGGTGTTGTGTGCAGGCGGTGGAGGACGTGAACCGCGGCGTGTGCGTGGCGGGCGCGCGCCTGTACCAGCTCAAGGCGCTGCAGGACGTGCGGCGCGCGCAGGACTACCTGGCGCTGGCCCGCGCGCTGCCCGGCTACGGCCACGTCGCCTTCCCGCCCGCGCGCACCGACTGCCGCGCCACGCCCGCGCTCGCGCTCAGCGTCGGTGCGTACTCTCGCGCGCATTCGTGCTCGCCGCTTGCATAGATACTCCATGTGAACCGTGTCGACAGGCTGGTCGGGGCTGAAGCTGTCGTCGTGGTGCGAGAGCGAGGGAGCGGTGTCGGGCGCGGGCGGCGCGGGGAGCGCGGTGGAGGTGGGGTGGCGCGGCGTGGTGGCGTGGCGCGCCGACGACGACGCCGCCGCGCTGCGCCTCACGTACGCGCGACACGACCAGCTCACGCGCAACATCGCGCTCTTCACCCCCTATGTGAGTATATGTCGTTAGCTCTCGAACAGAACATCGCGGTTGAAGTGGGTGGCGCGGCGTGGTGGTACTACATGTCGCTCGAGATTATCACAACCTCATAATCGTCTATGATACTCCCTCGATGACAAAGATTTTCGGAGATAAATAAGCGAACTTTGTTGTTGCCAAGGGTAGGCTACAGCCTTTTCTATACCAACACAGCAGCACGTCATTGTCAGCAACGCACAATTTATAGTTTTGACATCAATAGCCCGTGATAATCACTAACCACGAAACGAGCCCCAAGCTTGCACTAAACTGTTTCGATATACAGTGGTGGACATATAATTAGAAACAGTACATAAAACTTAGGTAAACACAGAATGAACTATCGTTATGAGTAAAAAATATATAGATAAAATCAATATTAACTATGCTAGAATATAGCCAATGAGTTAAAAATCTCATAAAATATTTTAAAAAGAAATCTGTCCTTTAATTATTAAAAGAGAATATGAATGATAGTTGAATTTCTATTACTGGCCGCTTGGACAACTAATTGGAAACAGGATCCAGGGTTCGTTCCATTTTTAAATTTTAAATTTTAAAAAAAACCTCTTTCTACGCTTTTCTGAAGTTTCGGCGGCAATTAAACGTCAACTTGGAATTACTTGAATAATAAGTTTTGTTAAAACTGGGTAAAAATAAGAGTTGTGACGAGATAACTAGGCAATTAATTGTTAAATTACATTTAGATCGTAAGGGGATTTACAGAAAAATTGCTAATCATCTAGAATGTTCTGTGAAGAAAGTTTTCAACGCTATTGCTCATTATATAAGAAACCGAACTACTAAAAGTGTTGTTAGAAAAGCTCGTCCAAGGAAAACGTCTCCCCGGGAAGATTTGCAAATAATTTTGCAACGTGTAGCTAAACAAAACCCGTTTAAAGGCTCCAAAGAGATTAGAAATGAAGTTTTTTCACCTGATGACCCAAGGAACATTTCCTCGTACGCCGCAGATTAGTGGAAGCTAAATTGTTCGGGAGGGTTTCTCGAAAGATCTTCTTACCAAGCAACACCGAGAGAAGCGATTATTATTTGCAAAGAAATATCTTAACTGGACCGTACGAGAATGAAAAGTGTTTTTCTCAGATGAAACAAAAATAAATATGGTGAATTCAGACGGCAAACGCTACGTTAGACGTCCAATTAACCATGGTTTTGATTATAAATACACGAGGAGCATAGTCAAACACGGCGGTGGTAACATTAAAGTATGGGGATGTTTTTCTGATTGCGGAGTTGGACCCGTCCGTAAGATTGAAGGTATAATGGATCAATCTCAATACAAAAACATCTTAGAAGAGACAATGATTCCCTACACCGACGACCATTTGCCTGTGACCTGGATCTTTCAGCACGATAACGACCCAAAACACATGGCTCGCAGTGTTAGATCCTTTCTTAGTGAGTAACGTGTTATCATGTTAAACTAGCCGGCAAATAGTCCCGATTTAAATCCTATAGAAAATTTGTGGTATGTCATTAAAAAAGGAGTCTCTGTTAAACGTAATTCCAGTCAAAATGAACTTTACGAAGCCTTTGTTGAAGCATGGAACTCGATCCCATTCGATAAATGTATGAAATTACTTGAATCAATGCCACGTCGTTGCAGAGCCTTCATTAATAACAAAGGCTATGCAACTAAATATTAATTTTTAAGAAATTTAGTATACCAAACATAATTTTACATAAATAATTTGAAATTGATGGCGTTAACACGTTAATAACTTTGATTTTTACCTCATTTCTTTATTGTTTCTAATTACTTGTCCATGGCGGATGGTACTGGAAATGTCGTTTAGTTGTTTGTACGTAACTAAATATCTAAATGGTAGTTGTAAACTCGGATATTTATTTATTTTTTTAAGAATTATAAGTTGTTGAACGTATTCTATGCATTTTGTTGTTTTATTTCCAAAAACAAAAGTTTTACGGCAATGTGCCTTCTATAATGTGAAATACGGCGCAAGTATTTCTAATTATATGTCCACCACTGTATCTACGACTACCGATTTCTAAACATCTACTCGTGTTATTTACAGTACCAGTTCCTATGCAACTGCATGGATAGAATAGCCGAAGAAGCAAACTGGGTGGATACCGGTGAATAAATGACGTCACTCCACCCACCAACCTCATAGGAGCATAGCAAGTAAGCTACGGAAACGGTATTATGTCTCACTCAGCGCCCTACACGTAGTAGAAAATTTATTTTTACCATTGGCAACATTATTATACAGTGTTGCCAATACGAAAATAGAATTCCTACCAACATGGCCGTGCGAGTATTAATTTTGTTACTCTTAATCTATAGATAATGTTAAAGATAATTTATCGTAAATCTTTTAATCATTGTAGTAATAATTGTATTTAATAAAATAGTTGGTCTTTCAAACACAATATTACATTAAATTCAAATACAAAAAGAAATATCGTAAACTAAAATTAAGTCGGTAGTATTGTGTGTGAAAAACAAAACTTACACAGAAAAACACATAGTTCATCAAAATACTATTAAAAAAATATTATAGGCAAGAGTTAAAATCCCCCTCCTATACGGACGCAATATCAAGAAGTAATTGTATCATAAATATATTATTATTATAATAATAACTAAGCAATGCTTTTAAAGATTTATTTGTAGTCTTTAATGATTAGATTATAATTTTATTCAAGGGATGAGGGTTTCACGGTAACTTGAGCGAAACTTGCTATTACAAAACATTATTCAAACTTGGTGTTGCAACGGTAGTTAATGCGACGTACATGAAGTCAGTGTTCGACTCCAGGTCGAGGCAACAAAATGTTATTGACTTTTCTGCCAAGAAATGTTAATAGCAGCCCGGAGTTTGGGGATTGGTGGTGGCCTATTACCCTGTGACGCGAAGAGCACGTAAAGTCGTTGGTCTTGCGCCTGATCTCTCCGCGCTTGTTCGATTGCCGTCTCAACAGACTATGAGAGCGAGGGAATGGAGAGTGCGTTTGCATTCGCAACTGCTAATCTGTTGAGACTGGTAGTCTTGATGATTAGAGGACATTATTATTATTATAACATTATAACTAAAGCTTATGCTGAGGTACTGTTGCGATAGCTGTCTCATTCTCAGCGTTACCTTTCGTCACCTCTATCTATTTTGTCAACAAATACATAAAGAAACAAAAACAGAAATATAGACTTACTGTCTTTGTTTCTTCAAGTATTTGGGGCGTCAGCGGCCCATCTTATGGTAAATAGTAACTGCCGCTCATGAAATTCAGCATCAAGAATTTATACAACCAAACCACCTGGTTGGTCTGGTTGTATAATTTCGAAACCGAGATAGTAGTATTCTCTTTACACCTAGTTTAATGAAGGACAAACCGTTCTAGCAATATCGCGGCAGATAGGTCATCCCAAAGCCTGCACATATGTGGGAGAAATAGTTCCTTTATGTGTATCTTGCTGGCTGAGAACATTTCCATTTTTAAAACAAACTACATGTAGCGCTCCCTGGTGTATAAATTAGTCACTACTTCATTGCCACGTAATTCAATAGATGGGGTTTGTCTCGTTTTACCGTAATCCTTCAATCTTTTGATATCGACTGTCGCAGCCCTATAGGTCTCTCTTCGTAAACGTTTAGTTTCTATATAATGTACTTACAATTTTAGGCAAGGGTTTTTATTTAGATCTGTACCTTTATAGCTGTGGAATTTGTTCGGAAATACCATTGAGGAAGAACGTATACTGGATGCAAAAACAAAAAATTAGAGCAATTTTAGTATTTAAATTTATGATCTTGGAACAAAATCTTTTTATTCGTAGGAATGAAGTTTTTGTATTAATATAATTCTTTCTGTCCTTTATAAATTTAATATATTTCTGTATGTACTTCGTAATAGCAGCTATGAGCTCTTTCGTAACATGTTTTTATTTAGTTAATAAATTTTATATTATATTCTTGTAGCGTGATCGTAGTTCTGTGAATCATAACGCATTTAAAGTGACAATGTAACATATATTACAAATTAACTTTAACTTCATTATCTAGTAGATACGTGTAAAAACTATTTGGGTAGAATCCTCGAATTGTCCTTATTAGTTCATCACTTCGAAATAGAGATGTCGCAGAACGTCAATTCTATGTATGTTCACTAGTGTTCTCAGAGATGGCGTTTTAATAAGTCTTAATTTAAATTCCAAAATAACAGTTCTACGATTTTATATAAATATTTTTTACAATGGACACTTACTAAGAATATCATTAATTAAACGTATATTAGCGAAAATCAATTATAATTATATGTGAAAGTAAATGTGTTAGGTATTTCGAATAACCGCCTTTAATATATTATCATTTTTAGAGTTTATATAATTTACTATACAAGTGATATGTGTATTATATAATGTAATGTTATATACCTATGTATCGTTATATCATGACGTCTACATACATAATTATACATAAATTCGTCTGTTTTTACAAGGTTCTACATTATCAAGATAAATATGCTTTGTGATAATTATCATAATATTTAATTAATTATCAAGATATTTTTGTAATAATTATCATCTGTTAAATATGTATCCACTAACGATCAAAACTATAAATAAATTAAATTTAAAAGTCATTAAAATTTTCGTAAATGTAAAATTCTTGATAATAATTAATTAGAAATGTATCTTGATAATTTATTATTTAGATAATTAACCATAATAAATACATATTGGACCCTTACTATTGAAAAAGAATTTGAAATCATAATATTTAAAAATTCATTGCTTTTAAAGTCAATAATATACTGCAAGCGATGCTTAACTATATAAAGCAGCTATCTCAGATTTATTTAACTCGAAGCATTGCAATGGCTTTACATTGTAATACAAAGTGTAATAGAAAAGTGTGGTTTTATGCAAGCTTTGTGTATCCCAGAACCCATCATAAGGAAAAGTTCAACAATTAAATCGATAAGATTCTTTTTCGGGTTCCGTACCTCAAAAGGAAAAGAAACGGAACCCTTATAGGATCACTTTGGTGTCCGTCCGTCTGTCTGTCTGTTAAGACCCTTTAACTCGGGAACGCGTAGAGGTATCAAGTTGAAATTAAAACGATATACTCAGGTCTACAGTCTCTTGAAGCTGTGATAAAATCAAACTTCTAAGTTAACTTAAAAAAAAAAAATATGGCCGTTTATGCCGCAAAAAAAAAACGTATATTTCGACAATCTCAACGGAATCAAAATTTATAGGGTATTTTCTTTTGACCTAGAACTATGAAATACATTTCTAATTAAATCTTAAAAAAACATGGTCTTTATGCTAACACAATTTTTTTTTGCATATGTACCTACATATTTGTACGGAACCCTCGGTGGGCGAGTCCGACTCACACATGTCCGGATTTTTACAATATTAATTAACGACATGGACTTTTAGATATTTAAATTAACCTGTCATGTCATTGTTGTAATACCAGACATAAATGAAAACCTATCCGCAGTCTGGCCGCCCGGCCGTCAGTGTGCCACTGCGACCCTATAGCGGTTAATAATATTCAGATAATAAACAGTTTGTATATATTTACCGTAACTAACAAATCCCTTTAATTCTACCATTCGTGTTTGGACGCGGGCGTCCATACACAATACTTTTGCCGTCATTTATTTTATTTATTTAAATACGACTAAAGTGAAGAATAAAAAATAGTAATCAGGGTTCACATCCATAATCTGACGACTGTATATCTCGGACAGGCGTAATACGATTGGATCTCTTCAGCTATGATTTGAATGTTATGTCTGCCCTAATAGCGTAGTGATTTATGTGTTTGCCTTACCACTATTGATGTACCAAGTTTTGGGAATTTAATCGCCACATAGAATAAAAAAATGTGTGATCCAGGAATAGTTGTCTGAACTGCCGAATTTGAGTGTTCTTTATATTTGTAGCTTCAATGTTTAGAAAAACAAGGCAGGACCGCCGCGACATTGATTAACATAGTACGTGCGTAAAATTCCAAACAAAAATTCACACTGCCATTTTCCCTACTGCCATGCTGTCGAACTCGATTTTATTTTATTATATTATTTTACATTTTGATCTGCGTCAATGTCGGGCGATTGAAGTCACAACCTTTAATAAGTCTACACTTTTCTGTTACGCTTTGTTATTTTTTTTATAAAATGCTTTGAATATAAACTATGTTTAGTCAGTTTAACTGTACTGCGTTAATTGTTCGTTGCGGCGTGCTAATTATAATAGTTTAAGCCACCTACATATCTATAATTATACCTTTTATCTCTTATAATTATTAATTATAGATTTTATATAATCGTTTTTTTATATAATTATTGATTGATTAATAGACACGTGAAAGGTCAGTACAAATAGCCGGATGTGGAGTGTTTTTAATTAGTTCAATTGAAATATCAAAATCATTTTGGTCATAGGTATTGTGGTTGCCAGGAAGGATACGTATTAGCGTCAACTCGAAATTTTACAAGACTTTTCTGTAAGATAAGTGTAAAAGATGTGTGTAGTGTGATTTTTAATGCCATTGTTCTCCCAAAATTGCTGGCAATGACGTTAAGAGAAAGCTTATGTGTTGGTTCGTACATATACGTACTTACTAACATAGCTAATAATCTTACTTAGAACATTCTGTGCACACATAGAGCTACAAGGGGTTAAACTAAGTACTCTATACCCTATGTCTCTTTGAATATAACTTGTTATGTGAGCCAAATAAATAAATATGCGTATTGAAGATACAACTAACAATATGAACGTCTAACTCTCAAGGTTTAACGCCGATGCTTTTAACGATACATTTCAATCTATACTTGTACTGTGACGCCAGTCAAAACCAAATCTGAAGGTAACACATTTTTAAAATCTATGCTAAAAACATAGGAGACGATCACACCTAGGCTATCTAATACAGGAACAATAGCACTTGGTCTAGATAAACGTATTAAGGTAAATATGCGTTGACGTTAATACGTATATTTAAAGCTGTATCGCTAGTGTATCGCATCGCTGCAGCTGTGTGACACTAGCCTTGTTTTATCCTGATGTTTTCTTATGAGATGCAGTTCAGTATTAATTTGTATAAATTTGTGTGGATTTGTCGTCGGTGCCATAATGTGATGTTGTTGGAATATTGGTTATGTTTTATATGTTTGTTACTGGTGATAGGTATTATTTCACCCACATTCCTATGTAGATCGGAAGTTATAAAGTGCGCAATCGAATGTATGAAAACCACGCAATGTTAGTATCGCGTTAAATGTCTTCTTGTTCTATCGCTAATATTACAATAATACTGTAATCAGGTGAAAAATAATAGTATCGTTTAAGCTTCTATCCACAAATTAAAATCAATACATTTCAATTATTAAAGTTAGTGGTACCGAAAATATAGCTCTGTGGGTGAATCACGTTCGACCAGTAACTAAATGGAGGACCCAGTGTGATGACATGTGCCGAATCATCAGAGAACCAGAATAAAGACAGTCGAATATAACTGCATTTGAAGAAACTGATATTCGACTGTCTTTAATCTAGCTTCGTAGGAACGGTTTTATGTATGAGTATATTGCCACGCTTTAATTCACGGCTGAATTTAACGCGCGATAATAAACTCACTAAAGGCCATCTGTACCAACATATTTTGTGCTCTGCAAGATCGTTAGTCGAAGTGAGTGATAGTTGTCATTCTACTCTAAACTAGTACGATATGGTTCGGTACACACAGCGACACATCAACCTAGACTGTTTGGACTTTGAACTATTAGAAGTTGAACACTGCAAATCGTGCGACAGAGTGCGTTATATTTTTGTTACGCTCTATCCTTACCATTACATCGACAACACTATGCACTGTCCCTTTCCGACAATTCTCTATTTTGTATGTAGCGTAGTTATGCGTATATAGGATGTCTAACTTGATGTGTAGCCGTGTGTTCATGTTGTAACAGCTGTGTCATAATAAAACATAAAACGTTAAAGCACTATTAAATATTGGAAAGCGTTTTTCGCACGATTGTTTGCTATTGTAACAGATTGTAATATATCCTGCCGTTGTGTTTGTCGTTTTAGTGTTGTCTTATAACTGAAATGTTTATAGGATAATTTATTTGTGCTGCAGTGGAGTGTAGAAAAAGTGATGGCTATGTTTCAGTATAGTGATGTCACATATAAATGTCGCCTGAAAGTAATAGATAAAAATTGCACGTGATGCTGTCATCTAAAAATGTCACATAAAAATTTCACATCTGAAATGTCAGCTAAGGGTGTTACATAACAATGTCACGTGATAGTATTACATAAAAATGCCACGTAAAGGTATCTAAAAGGTGGCACATAAAAATTTCACGTAATGATTAATAAATCATTACTTTTCCTGCAAGCCACTGCTTCGTTTGTCTGTAGTAACACAGTATACATAGGTACGGGTGGCTAATTTCTGATTAGGTCGTTTATGTGTTAATATATTAGTATGCACTCAAGCAGCGATAGCTCAGTGGGAAGACCAACAGACTGCAATGCAGAGGGTCTCGGGTTCGAACCCACGTCGCGCACCTCTGACTTTCGGAAGTTATATGACTTTTCGAAATTATGTGCGTATTGATTGACAATTATCGCCTGCTCCGTGCCTCCGAGAACACGTTAAGCCGTCGGTCCCGGCTGCCATGAACATCTATGGCAGTCGTTATTGGGAAAGTCAGTACCCTCTAATATCCTGACACTGGTCTAGCTTTAGGGTATCGTTAGCCTTTGGGTTGCGGAGGTCAGGTGGCAGCCGCTCCGTGTAAAAACTGATATCCAGTCAAATCCAGTTAGACTAGAAAAGCCGACCCCAAGTGACTTGGGAATAATAAAGGCTAAGGGAGAAGATATTAGTATGCACTCATCCGAGTAGATCCTCGCTCGCTAAACGCACGTGTCAATGTGTGAGTGCGTCTGTTGTATCTAGCCGGCCATCCATACCTATGTAGTTTGTGTCAGTAGTGTTAGCAAGCGTGTAAGTTTCTCATGACAAATATTGGTAACTAGTGACTTGTACTTATTTATCTTCGTTTTTGAGTTATATGTGAACTCTGTTTATAGAAACACTGGCGTTAGATAGAAGTTACATGTTAAAAATATATAATATACTAAGTGAAACAATAAATGCTGCAGAAATTGTTTGCTGCGTTTCAACGTCGAAACCGCTGAACCAAATTTAATGAAATTTTGTACTTCATATATCTACATATTAAATCATAGTGAGAGGCAGTTAAGTATACGCGAACGCAGTATGGGTAATCACTAGGTATAAAAATAAGATATATTTACACAGGTACCCTATATATTATATAACAAGTTCCATTTCTGTACCCTTGACAACATGTAGGCAAAATTTCATGATGATCGGTCGAGTAGTTAAGGCGTGAAAATGTACCAAACAAACAAACTCACGTTTGCATTTATGATATTAGTTAGGAAGATATAAAATGTAAGATGTAACTTTTATCTTGTGTCTAACTAAACAGGTATGGTCATAGGGTGCAATACGTGCTAACAAAGTATGTTAATTCAGAAACGATTTGATATTTGGTTTTTATAAATGTTTGTAAATCTATAATAAAATGTATGTTTTTCGTTATAACACAATACAAAGTTGTTGTCTTGAAACGGTGCCATTGCACGGAGGACTGATAAAACTGTTAAGAGTATGATATAGTCTGTGGTATTCGTTTAAAAATACTAACCCTTTGAATACCGACGTCCTATCTATCAGACGGTTCACTTGTCTTATTTATCTGACGAAATATATCAGACGTTGGCATCTGAAGGGTTAAGTTGCTTCTTTGGCGAGAATATATAGTTAGCTGTTCGTTCATATTTTATAAGCTGTATAACATATTAAATATGATATATAGTGAACACATGTTTAAGTTTTAAGTATAGATAATCCTTATTCAAAATATATTAATATTTTAATTTTATGATTTTAACATTTTAGAATAGGTCCTATTATTATTTCTATATTTATTTTTTATATTTTTTTATTACATAATTAATTTGGCCTGTATTGTAATTTATTTATCATTGTATGCAACACAGAGTGTAATAATAAAATAATAATAATCAAAGGTCTAATTCGAAAATCTTTTAATTAAAAACTAATAATTAATTGCACTTTCAGTGTACTCGACAAAATAGTGGTATTATAGAGTAAGGGTAAACTCTCATTTCTAATAAGTAACTTCTTATACTGTATGATACATTCCAATCTGTAGCATAGATGTGACTTCACATTGTGTCCGATACTTAGATATTGTTGGGCAACTTTTTAGTGGCTCAACGTCGGGCAACTTTTAATGGCGTATTGCTGGGTAGCTTTGTAGTGGCACAGTGCTGGGCAACTTCATAATGGCACAATGTTGGGCAACTTTTTAGTGGCATGTTGTTGTGCAAATTTTAAGTGGCACATGTAAAATGTTTAATTTCATCAAAGTCTGTACAATTTTAGAACCTCATGAACTGGTTAAATTGAAAATCAATTTCTTTCGTTGTAGTAATGTCTGCAATGTCGTTTCGGTTACGCAGCTTCCTTATTTAAAATTCTAAACCTAAATATCCGGCTAGGGAGTCAGTCGATTTCTTATCTAAGCTGATTTGAGTCTAGACATAACTATATTTATTAGGGCTCTATTATGAAGTAAAGCTTATGTTCCGGCAGTGTAGCAGGCCGAACCCATTTTGGAATTGGAAATAATAAAGCTACGAATAAAACGACTTTATTTCAACACAACACCACTTAAATGGATAATACAATTTATTACCTATAAACGATAATCTTTCTTTTATAATTTATTTAAAATAATAACTGTAAATTCAACGGTCGTATAACAATCTTTCCACAAATTATCGCCCAACTGTCGCCGAGCAACAATTTTACCACAAATTGTTTTTGATATTTTGACAGTAACTATCGTATAGATACTAGAAAGTTGCCCAACTTCTGTTTACTTATAATGTATGTAATTATTGTATGTTGTTCACAGTTGTTTGTGTGATAAAAATCAGTATGTATAGATTTCGCTTAAATAAATAAAATGTATTCAATTAGTTGTTTTTATTTACCCCAGATGCCTATTGAATACGTACATTTATATGCCATAATTGTTTTTAAATTTGCCTCATAACTATAATAGTAGTTGTGCGAATTTAATGTATTCGGGACCTGAGGTGAAGTGCAGGAGCAAGCACCTCTTCCCTTTACCGTCCCCTCGCACATCCTGTGTAGAATTGTCCTTGACATCTGTGATACCTACGTATCCTGTTAATTTGGTTTTAATTATTGCAATAATTGTTCTTACTACATAGGTACTGCATTATTTAATATTAACTATCATTTTTATTTTCGTATAATGTATAACATGTTAAGACATTGTTTTACATTAATGTATAACAATAGAAATAGTTTTATTGCAACAATTTATGTGTTTTATATAATTTATCGACAATAATATTACTAATTAGGTGACAGCACTAGTACTCGCTAGCTGACGCTTTCCTCAGCACTGCATTCAAATGGCGCGTATTAGGCCGGCCGCTGCGTGGCGACGGGTCAGCTGTTTGTGGGCAATCAGTGAGCGCTGCTTTGTTACTGCCGGCGCTGCGAGTGGCGGGCGCCCGCTCTATGCACCCGCGCACAAGCAGCGGACGGCCTTAGTTATTTTTAAAGAATTCTCATTCTCTTGAACAGGGATGGCAGGGATGACTGCACGGATGGCGTAGTGGTTAACTGGTCGCCTCGCCACTGCCACCGCGTCGAGTGTTGTAGGTTCGAATCCCACACGGGCCAAAAAATTGTGTAACACACAAATGGTTGTTCCGAGTCTGGATGTTCTTTATGTCTGTTTGAATATTTATAAAGTCCTTCACTACATAGGAATAATTCCTAGCGTGGAAGTTATGTTTTTAAAATAGAAATAGGAGGGCCTGCATACCGTTCTAGAATTTTTAGATAAAATATAAAACCCTGAGGTGGAAATCAGATAATTTCTGACTATCCCTTAGCCAAATTCGACGGCCTCGATGGCGTAATGGTTATTGTAACCGACTGCCATGCCTGAGGTCGCGGGTTCGATTCCCGCACAAGTCAAACATTTGTGTCCATGAAAATTGATGTTTGTCTTGGTCTGGATGTTTCCATGTATAATATGTATGTATTTACAAAAAAAAGTATACATATATGTTTATCCATTACCTAGTAAGTACCCATAGTACAAGCTCTGCTTAGTTTGGGATAGATGGTGTTGTGTGTATGTGATAGAATATAAAATGCTGGCGTGCCTACAGCACCTTGTAGTAACATCGCGTATAACAACAAGAGAATAGAGTATATAAAACGATATCTACCGTCAAACAGGTAAGTTGGACATCCTTCCTGACTAAATTGAAAAGCAAGATAATACCGCATTACCTAAATTGTTACTCAAGTGGTTAAGTACATGTGTGTTGTAAGGGAACATTAGCATCATGCTTCATAGTATAATGAGATTCGTGGTAGAACTACGCTATGACTGATACACACGTAGGTACATACATTGACTCACGACTGTATCTTAAAAGGTGTATTACAATTCACATCCATTCCGCCAGGTTTTATATAGGTTACTCATATCATAACAGGTGCTGCAGCAGTAGTGAATGCGGTTGTGATTTTGGATTCAATTCCTGGCAATATGTTGTCGTATTTTTCCGATAGTAAATTCTTTGTAGTATCCCGGAATCTGCTGCTTTAGTAGATAAGATAAGATACGATAAAACTTTATTCATAGATAAATTTAGCCTAGGTTTACAATGTTGTTCTGTTTTAATATATGTTCTAAATATGTGTACACAGCATGTTTAAAACAGATACAATACAGTACAGTTAATCATATTTACACTATTAAATATATTTGACTATATTAACTTAGAACATTAGCAAATTCATGTGTAAACAAGAAGAAATATTTTGTTTAATTTCAACATATAAAATTGGCGGTAAACCGATAAAAATTCTTTACCTTCCGTGCTAGTCAAATTACTGTGTTACGGCAAGGTAAGGATTCTCACTCTAGAAATACCAATTGTAAGTTAATTGAATAAGGACAGTTTTGTATTAATGATTGTAATATTTAAACGAACAAAACATGCACGACATCTACTAATGAGTTTGGTGTAAACAAGTAGTATATCTACAAATAACCATAAATAGATAATAATAATAATAATAATAATAATAATTTATTTATTTTAGTATAAATTCTTAGTTTACAATTGCATCTTAACAATAACATAAAGTGCACTTATAGATATTTGCCCGAACTAGGTTAAACCTGTGTTTCGAGCGACAAACTGCTTACATACTATTATCAGTATAAATAAAATTACATTATAATAACTTTATAATAAACTAAAGGTAAACGTTAAAACAATTAAATTAAGTTTAATATTCTACTTTAAAACTAAATAAGCAAAATTTTATTTACAGATTGCAAGTAACTGCTCGGTTTGGTCATATGACAAAGTTTGAATATAAGTAGAAATTAAGTTTTTACAGCTAAAATGAGTCAATTTATAAATGCTTAATTCTCTATTTAGCCTATTGTACAAAAATGGCCCTAGAAATGGAAAAAATCTATTTGTAAAAATATGTTTTGAGCATGATTGTGTGGTGCAGACTATATCTTGCCGACGCTTGTTAATTATGTCAGCGTTATAGGTAAGCATCGCATGTTGTTTTAGTATTGTGTGCATAATGAAGATTTGACGGACAGTCATTACTTTGCAGGATTTATATAATAAGCTTGTAGGAAATAGGAAAGGACGGCGGGTGGCTACTTTTAAAATTGCTCTTTGAGCTCGTTCAAGAGGCAGCATAGTAGTTTTCACTGCTCCACCCCATGAAGTAATACAATATTGGATAATTGATTGACATAAAGCTAAGTAAACTTGAGTAATCAATTTAATATCTGCTACTGTTCGGAGTTTTTTAAATACATATATTAATTTACGGATTCTATTTACTAAACTATTAATATGTTGTTTATAGGAAAGTGTATCATCTACTATGATCCCAAGATATTTTATGCTCCTAGTTTGCAGGATAGGAGGACAATTACACATGTTTGTTGCGGGGTTTTGAAGCGGACATTTGTGTGCATATATAAGCGGGTTAGTTATACTATAGTTATTCTTCCGCATAGAAAAGTGAATATATTTCGTCTTATCGGTATTTAATGTTAGTAAATTTTGATGAAGCCAGTTATTCACAATATTAAAGCCAAGCTGAGCGTTTTCATATAAATCGTAGCTGGTTTTAGCGGAGAATATTAGCACGGTATCGTCGGCGTATGATATTATCTTGCCGTTTTCTAATACAAGGTTACATAAATCGTTAATATAGATCAGAAATAGCGTCGGACCGATAATACTTCCTTGGGGAATACCAAAACCAGTATTTTTCTCATAATTGCTAGTAGTATTATCTATTTTAACGCATTGGTGACGATCGCTTAAGTAATCTGTAAAAAGTTTTAGTTGATTACCCCGTATACCCAAAGCCTCCATCTTGCTCAGAAGTTTAGAAATTGATACAGTATCGAATGCATTTTTTAGATCAAGAAATATGCCTAAAGTTTGATTACCCTTGCCGAGTTCCTCTGTGATATAATGAGTCAAGCTATGAACCGCATCGGCGGTGGATTGTTTGGCTCGAAAACCAAATTGCTTGAGTGAAAGATAATTGTTATTTTCTAAGAAGTTGACTAATCTTGTGTTTATAATTCGTTCTAGTATCTTAGATATTGAGGGGAGTATAGATATAGGTCGATAATTTGCAACTAGATCTTTGTTTCCAGATTTAAAGATGGGTATGACAACTGCTTTTTTAAGGCATTTGGGGAAAATCCCTTCAGAAAGGCAGAGCCTAAATATATACGTTAATGGAGGTACTAAGATATGCCTAAAATATTTAAGTAACTTGTTGTTTATATTATCGTAGCCGACAGCAGAATCATCCTTCATTCCTAAGATGATTCGTTCTATTTCCTGTTCGTCAGTGTCTAACATAACTAATGATTTTAGATTAGTGGTGTTGTTCGGTTTCTGACGAGTTATAGCAGTGCGATTACAAGTTTGTATCTGAGTCCGCTCAGCAAGTTTTTTACCTACATTAACAAAATAGTTATTAATATTATTAGCTGACAAAAGCGGTGAAGAGTGAGTGTGCAGTAAACACGAATTTGATTTATGCTGTTTAGAAATATAAGTGACGTTTTTAATATGATTCCAAATTTGCTTACTGTTTTTACCTGCCTTATGCAATATGTGTCTATCGTAATTAATTTTTAATTTCTTTAAAAGGTTATTACAGTAATTTCTGTATCTTTTGTAAGTTATTTGAAGTACCAAGTTATTAGGGAAACGCTTAGATCTCTGATGAAGCTTATCTCTGTGTCTTATACATCGAATTAGTCCAGGCGTAATCCAAGGTTTAATATTATAGTACTTTTTTCTCGTAGCCATTGTTGTTGTGTTACGTAATACTGCTTGTTGGACATTTTGTATTAAATACGATAGAGAAATATTTGCGTCAGCGCTATTGTATACTGGGCTGAAATCTAAGTTGCATAAGTCATACTCAAGTTTGTTTATATTTAAAATGGACTTTGTTTGATGACGATTTAGCTTAGGCAGCGTTAAATTTACGATTAATAAGACAGCGTGATGGTCTGTGATAGTCGAGTTAGTGACGAGCGTAATTGATGACAAGCTGGATTTGATCATCACATGATCAAGGCAAGAACCGCTCTGGTGTGTAGGCAATGTGTGAGCAGGGAGAAGCCCATAGTATGAGCAGAGATTGAGATAATCTTGAGTTCCTGTATCGAGCTGTTCTGATCCAATATTTATATTTATGTCCCCTGTTACTATAATATTTTTAAAAGAGGTTAGTGTTTGTAAGGTCTGATTAAGAGATGTGTGAAAGGAATCTAAGTTTCTAAAGGAGGGAGATCTATACATAGCGATAATCGCTGTGTTTGTGTCAATTTTGATTACTAAGCAATTGCAATCTAGAAAGGGTGGTTCTTCAATTGAAACCTGTACGGATTCCTTTGCATACACTACCAAACCATCATTCTGATTTAGATTTCTTGTGCTATGGTATATATTGTATCCTGTCATTAATGGAACCTCGCCCCGGTTTAATAACCAGCACTCTGTTAGAATTATTATATCACAATCAAAGTTAAGCCTATGTTGAAAAATATTAAAACTGTCTATATTCTTATATATACTACGTATGTTTTGGGTAAGTATGGTTAATGAATGATTTACATCGGAGAGATATTGTCTGCAGTCCTCTACCACACATGACTTGGAATCTGACACAGTTAAATTATCTATCTCTCTTATTAAATTAATATCCATAATATAAAACTATTTAAAAGATCTAATATACTAGCGAGTATGTGGCGCTCTTAGGCGCCTTCATAGTCAATAGAATTAATATACCTATTTTCTGCAGCCTTTCTCGCTGGGCACTCAGGGTCTCCCGTCTTGTGGTTGCTGGGCTTTTTAAACCGCAGGCAGGTTGCGCATTTTGGAGGTTATTAAAGAAAAGACTATTAAGAACGTAAGGCTTTAAACCATAGCTTGAGAAATATGTGTATAATACCTCATACCTGCCCTTCCAGAGGTAGTTAAAATCAAGAGTAATTTATTTAGGTATGATTTTCTTTTTTTTTTGTGCGTGATATGCACATTATTTTAGCAGTGATAGTTTTTTTTGTTTTTATAACGGACAGTAAAATATCTTTATAAATATTTTAACATAGAGAGTCCCTTCAATGGAAGTGGTGTAACACGGCGTACCCCTCCACTAACGACGCCACAAAAACCAAGAGAAGATGAGACAGTTAAAATAGTCTCAACGTCGGAGATTCAGGGATAGTTGAGTTTAATCAAGCACTGTTTGAACGAGGTATGCACTATGCATCTGACGGCAAGTTAAACACAGAGCAGAAGATGAATATAAGTACCTTTTGCCATAAAGTAGGAAATGGTGTTGTTCATATGGCTGTTCAGTATCAGTCACTAAAGCAGAACGCTTTTCAAAGTCACACTTCTGTACAAGCCCTGTCTGAAAAGCAAGATCTAGTGGAACACCTAAAGGAAATTAAGGAGACAAGTGCGAATACAATACCGGCAAGTCACAGATCTTTTGCTGCTATGGTCAAGAAAGGGTCCAGTAGCTTGGTCCGTCCTAGCACTTCTAGCTCGGTGGTGATTTATCCTAGCGATACCTCAAAGTCCAGCGAGGATACTAAGAATATGGTCCAGGATATTAGTCCTGAAGAAATGAAACTCAAAGTTCGAGCATTTCGTAAAGTAAGAAACGGAAAAAAGACATAGAGAGGCTCAAGCAGACAGTCCAACTTGCCACATCAAATCTTAAGGTCGAAGAACCATATAAGCGCAAACCGCGTATTATAATAGGAGGTCCCGTTTCTATGGCCGAAAAGGAGGTATATGAATATATCTATGAACAGAACTTAGCCTACAAAATACCTTCTATGAAACGAGATACATTTATGACCTCTGTAAAACTTAGCCACAAGTCTGGTAAGAAAGGTTCGGACAGCTGCATGTTATTATATTATTGAAGTACCAGCCGTGATACGAAAAGCACTTATGACACAGAGCAGAATATTAATTATAAACTGGACTTCCAGCCCGGTAAGAGATTTCACGCTGGTGACTAGATGCTTCAAGTGCCAGCAATACGGTCACGCAGCCAAGACATGCAGAACCGTGAACTCTACTTGTGGACACTGCGGTGAAGACGGTCATCCTATAGAACACTGTACAAAGAGTAAGGAATCTCCAAAATGCGCAAGCTGTCTACGGTTTTAAAAAGCCGAGCAACAACAAGACAGACTTTGAATGCAAAAAGGCAGAAAGGCTGCCGAAAATAGGCATATTAATTCTATTGACTATGAAGGCGCTTAAGAGCGCCACATACTTGCTAGTATATTAGATGATTTAAATAGTTTCATATTATGGATATTAATTTAATTAGAGATATAGATAATGTAACTGTGTCAGATTCCAATTCATGTGCGGTAGAGGACTGCAGACAATATCTCTCCGGTGTAAATCATTCCTTAACCGTATTTACCCAAAATATACGTAGTAGCCAGTAGGTAAGTATATATAAGAATATAGACAGTTTTAATATTTTTCAACATAGGCTTTGACTTTGATTGTGATATAATAATTCTACCAGAGTGCTGGTTATTAAATCGGGGCGAGGATTTTTGCCAGGATACAATATATACCTACCATAGCATAAGAAATCTTAATCAGAATTATGGTTTGGTGGTGTACGCAAAGGAATCTTTACAGGTTTCAATTGAAGAACCACCCTTTCCAGATTGCAATTGCTTAGTTATCAAAATTGACACAAACACAGCGATTATCGCTATGTATAGATCCTTAAATACTTAGATTCCTTTCACACATCTCTTAATCAGACCTTACAAACACTAACCTCTTTTAGGAATATTGTAGTAATAGGGGACATAAGTATAAACATTGGATCAGAACAGCTCGACGCAGGAACTCAAGATTATCTCAATCTCTGCTCATACCATGGGCTTCTCCCTGCTTACACATTACCTACACACCAGAGCGGTTCTTGCCTCGATCATGTGTTAATCAAATCCAGCTTGTCATCAATTACGCTCGTTACTAACTCGACTATCACTGATCATCACGCTGTCTTATTAATCGTAAATTTAACGCTGCCTAAGTTAAATCGTCATCAAACAAATTCGATTTTAATTATAAACAAACTCGAGTACTTATGCAACTTAAATTTTAGCCCAATTTACAATTGCCCTAACGCAAGTATTTCTTTATCGTATTTAATACAAAATGTCTAACAAGCAATATTACGCAAATGACTACAATGAGCAATGACTACGAGAAAGAAGTACTATAATATTAAACCTTGGATTAGGTACGCCTGGACTAATTCTATGTATAAAACACAGAAATGGTACTTCAATCAACTTACAAAAGATACAGAAATTACTGCTATGACCTTTTAAAGAAATTAAAAGTTAATTACGATAGACACATACTGCATAAGGCATGTAAAACAGTAAGCAAACAGCAAAAATCAAATTCGTGTTTACTGCACACTCACTCTTCACCGCTTTTGTCAGCTAATAATGTTAACAACTATTTTATTAAAGTAGGTAAAAAGCTTGCTGAACGGACTCAGATACAAACTTGTAATCGCACTAAAACCCCGCAACAAAAATATGTAATTGTCCTCCTATCTTGTAAATTAGGAGCATAAAATATCTTGGGATCATTATTCAATGATACACTTTCCTTTAAACTACATATTGATAGTTTAGTAAATAGAATTTGTAAATTTACATATGTATTTAAAAAAAATCCGAACAGGTGCAGATATTAAATGGATTACTCAAATTTACTTAGCTCTATGTCAATCAATTATCCAATATTGAATTACTTCATGGGCTGGAGCAGTGAAAACTACTATGCTGCCTCTTGAACGAGCTCAGAGAGCAATTTTAAAAGTAGCCATCTACCGTCCTTTTTCTATTTCCTACAAGCTTATTATATAAAGCCTGCAAAGTAATAACTGTCCGTCAAATCTTCATTATGCACACAATACTAAAACAAAATGTGATACTTACCTATAACGCTGACATAACTAACAAGCGACGGCAAGATATAGTTTGCACCACACAATGATGCTCAAAACGTATTTTTCAAATAGATTTTTTGCATTTCTGGGACCATTTTTGTACAATAGACTAAATAGAGAATTAAGCATTTATAAATTAACTCATTTTAGCTGTAGAAACTTAATTACTACTTATATTTGAACTCTGTCATATAACCAAACCGAGCAGTTACGTGCAATCTGTTAATAAAATGTTGCTAATTTCGTTTAAAGTAGAATATTAAACTTATTTTAACTGTTTTTAGTTTATTATAAAAGTTATTACAATGTAAATTTATTTATAAGTACTGATAATAGTATGTAAGCAGTTTGTCAGTCGAAACACAAGTTTAACCTAGTTCGGGCAAATATCTATAAGTGCACTTTATGTTATTGTTAAGATGCAATTGTAAATCTAAGAACTTATACTAAAATAAAATAAATTATTATTATTATTATATGTTTCTCTTTCACGTGTATTTCCCTAATACGTTAGGAAAATACCCGGCCCTTTGGGAGGCTTACACGGAGACATGGGTCCAACGTGAAGAGGCCCTTCGAGAGTTCTAATCAAAGGTGGGATGGAACACCTACAGCGGCACTAGCCACAGCAGGCACAGGACTATTGCTACGTTTAGCTCTGCTTACTTTGGGCTAGATGGTGTTGTGTGTTTGTGGTAGAATATTATATTACATTATTATTACGTATGGATTCGGATATATGGGCTATGGGTATGAGTGTTTGATGAAATGGTATATTGTTAACTACGGCGTCTGCCCTGAATACTCTAATAGCATCAATCGAATGGGCAGACGGTGACTCACCAACTCGCTGGATGGGCCCCCTAAGTAGCCACGATAGGCATAAAAGCCAGCAGCAGAGGGCAACATCGGTGTGAGCGGCTAGGGGTGTCGAGCGGTGCAGCGCCGGTTTCAACATCACGGGTCTCGAGTTTCCCCGTAGTTATGCTCTTGAAAATGACACTTCCACCCTCAAGGATGTAACTCTAGCGACCCGCCTCTGGCCGGTAAGGCAAGCCAGAGCTGAGAGTCCTACGGGCACTCTTGAAGTTCCACCCCAGCCAACCAGTAACGGCAAGCTGGGGCCGAGACCCTAACCGACTCTCCAAAGCATTCAGGACCGCAGTGTCGCCACTCACATTCAGCTCGCCAGAAGCTGCCCTGCGGTTTGTGCGCTTTCATTTAACCTGGTGATACATTTTTTTTATATCACAGGATAAGGGCGGTAGCTTAAAAGCTAGTGTACTGTGCCCTCCGATATCGCGTTAGTCTCATGGTGAGATAACAATTGTCCCAGAGGGGTTTTTTGTTTGTTTGTTTCATTATTATCTATACCTATATTAATACGTGACGCAAAAACTTTGTACCCCTTTTTACAAAAATTGCGCGGACGAAGCAGTATGAAATTTGGCACAGTTAAAGTTTATATGGAGAAGGAGGGGTGAATCCTAATATTTATATAAAATATGCATTAGAAATACATTAAATTAATGAAAAAGCAATATATAAGAAAGAAAGAAGAAGAAAGAAAATATATTATTATTTCTAAAAAACACGAAAGCCTTCAAACAATGTTCAGAAAATATGTACCTATATATTATTTCAGAAGATTTAATTAATACAAGTGACGGCTGTCACGCGCGCCACAAATGCCAAGATTCAAACATCAGTACATATTAATAATCTGTGCCTCAGACGTGGCAGGCAACGTGTCATCTACGTGGCGTTCAACACGTGTCAACCGTCAAATGTAAAATTATGTTCAAGACTTATTTATCCTAATATTATATGAATAATTACAATAATACTTAAAGTTATTAGCGAAAGATACGTTCGTGTTTAAGAAATCTGGATGGACACTCAGCATACACTGAGTTGGGCATAACCCCCACCTCAGTACTGATTTTCAGTTCCAACCACGAGTATCGTATCACTTGACGTCGTCGGCGACGTCCACAAATATAAATTACAACAAATGAGACAGGTGTAAATAGACAAATCAGTACAAACTATGATAAAAAGAAAGGGAAATAAAGGGCAGAACAGTGCTACATGATATACTTAACCTATGCAAACCATCATGGTAAGTTTTATTATATTGAATATAATAATATACACACATGTACATATATATATACATACATACACACATATACATATATATATATGTCTTTTCAGTTACCTATTCTAATACTTATTACTCTAAAAAAAAAAAAAAAAAAAAAAAAGTAGGAAGGAAAAGTAGCGGAACAACTGGAATGATCTACCAGGCAGAGGGGCCATAGCCTTCAAGGTACTGTTTGTTGTTTTTGAATTAACATTAAAAAAGTTTTATATTTAAATTTAAATTTATGCACATAACCATGCATTTGACACACGCAGTCGAGCGCGTAACTATGGTTACATATATCAATATATAATGACATATCAGCAGTATCTTACAGGCAAACTTTGGTCGAATTTCGAGCACTAGGCGATCGCTAGTTATTATTATTATAGATTTGGATCTCAAAGTAACGATTTGTCGAATAGCAAATGTGACGCGGACCGGTCGTTGCTGAGTGGCCGTGCTCGCAGCGCCCCTCCATCGGCTTCTCCTCCCCAGCGGCGGCCCTATACATTAGCAACGCGCCCTGCTGCCGGCCTCCTTTCGCTACGCTGCTTACTGAAGTTAATAAGTTGTCCATTCTACCCGGGACCACGTAGCAAGCCTTCATCAAGATGATGGTTCAAGAACCACGCCCTGAAATACCACTAAATATCTAGTTGAATTTAATTGTAGTTCTGTTTATTCTTATACACCTGTTTTAAGTGTAAATATTATATGCTTATTGATCGCGTTGTTCATCTTTAATTTCAATTAAAATCCTAGGTCAACCACGCCTCTGAAGCGGGTTGACTACCATAACGACACAACAAAGATTATTGAAATTAAATTGCATTTAGGCTCGTTGCTAGGTGCAACTGTATAGGCGTCGGAATATATACATATGTATAACTAGATGTGCCCGCGGTTTCACCCGCGTTTATAGTTACTGCGCCGCTCCTGTGGGTCGTAGCGTGATGTTATAGCCTATAGCCTTCCTCGATAAATAGGCTATCCAACACTAAAAGAATGTTTCAATTCGAACCAGTAGTTCCTGAGATTAGCGCGTGCCAACAAACAAACTCTTCAGCTTTATAATATTACTATAGATATGGAGCGAATGTATTGTCGTCTGATGACTACAATGTCAGATTCCGTGCTAGTACAAAACATTCAACAGATTCATTTTTTTTTTTTTTAATTTTGTTATAGGCTTGCATTTGACTATGATTCCACCTGATGTTAAGTGAAGATGCAGTCGACGATGGAGCACGCTTGCCTAGAAGATACCTATTCACTCGCGACTTGAAGACACCCAGATTGTACTCACCGGGAAACACAGACGCATTATAAAAGTAGAAGCAAAGTGCTTCGTGCGTAAATGTGGTATATCCACCATATACCTGTGCCGCTGGTCTGTTTGTCTGGGCGTCCGATGGTAGAACGGAGAAGGATAACGAAAAATTGTCAATTAATACGCACATAATTTCGAAAAGTCATATGGCTTCCGAAAGTCAGAGGTGCGCGACATGGGTTCGAACCCGAGACCCTCTGCATTGCAGTCTGTTGGTCTCCCCACTGAGCTATCGCTGCAGTAATGTGTCATACCTGATTGTAAGTGATCACCGTAGCCTATGGACGCCTGCAACACCAGAGGCATCACTTGCACGAATTACTCAACCAGATCAAACATACCTCAGTTTTTAAGTGAGAATAGAAATTACTGTACATTGGTGTGAGTATTCATAAAATCGTCCAGCCATTCTGAAGTTTTTAGTGTATAAACTGAAAAACTAAACACCTTCCTTATTGTTTTAGGTTTTGTAGCTAATTTTCATGAAAATCTATTTAATGTATTGGCTTTTTGACTTCTACAAGTCTATTATAGTACAGATACAGCGCGCTTATTAGGTCTCTCGACACAATTTTATGCTTATGCGAAATTACGCGAAGCATCCTTGGTAGGAATCGATGTTCTTTAGCGAGAATCTGTGGTTTGTCAAATCTCAGGTAGTGGTTGGTCCCCTGTTGCACATGTTCACACACAGCAGACTTCAACGAGCGTTGGTGTTTTACATCAGCTATGTGTTCTTTTATGCGGGTGCCTATGTTTCTCTTGGTTTGACCAATGTAGGAGAGTCCGCAGTCACAATCTATTTTATAGACCCCTGCATCTTGTAAAGGTAGTTGGCACTTGACGGATGGTAAAAATTGACTTATCTTCGTTGGCGGCTTGAAGTATGTGTTGATTGAAGCTCGCTTCAAGATGTAGCCAATCTTGTCAGTGACACCCCTTACATAAGGCAGTATAGCAGGCTGGCGCTCGACTGTGGCTGGCTTTTCTCGGGATCTGTGACAGCGGCGCGGGTTATGGGATTTGGGTTTGATTCTCGCCGCAGGTAAAGTATTCTTCTTATTAAATTATTAATACCAGATCGGAGTCTGGTAATATGACTGGTAAGTAAAAGGTTTGTTTACTTTCTGTGAGATCAACCTCACACTTACATTTCTTACATTTTGCCAATATACCTACATCATTGCGTAAGCAACGATAGCCAAATAAGTAAACTATCGGAGCGCCACACAGAGGTCTCGAGTTCGAAACCAAGGCGCACATCTTTTAGGAATTTTCGGAGTTATGCGCGTTTAAATAAAAGGAAAACAGCGTGCGTAAAACCTGGGGCCCAAGTCTGCTATTACAATAGTATAAGAATGGTCTATCATTGATTTCATAATTGTTGATTTTGACAAGTTTGGTAATCTACTAATATAATGGCGTCATTATGACTTTCCGAAGGTCAACCACTGACACTCCATTGAAAAAATGGCATAGAATGGTAATCTCGTACATAATGACAAATGAATCCTTGGATCAAATTGCTTTTAACATTAATAAATAATATGTAAAAAAATATATAAACAAAATCTGGCATGAATAAATGTTCGAATTCAGTAGTAGTTTTTCAAAAATCACTTCTTCTCGGGTTTCATAATAATGGCAATACAACATGTCATTATACCACAATCCTATTACGAGACCAATGATCGACCATTATGAATTTAGCAGATTATGAACTTTTTGCAAAATGACAATGGAATTGCAGTTACGTCGTGTCGGAATGACGAATTTATAAAAATAGCAGACTTGGGCCCCTGTATGTCTGAGAATTCCTCATCAAGTTCTTGGAGATATGAGAAGTCTACCTACCCGCACTAAACATTGCACAGCTATGAACTATGGCCTAATCCTTATCATACTGAGAAGAGGCCTGTGCCCGGCAGAGAGACAGCTTATATACCTACACAGCTGATATTGTTATTATCTATATATATAAAACTCTTTCGTTACTGAGTGACTGACAGACAACGCACAGCCGAAACTACTGAACGCAAGAAGCTGAAATTTGGCATGTATGTTCCTTGGAGAGTGTAAGAGAGCACTAAGAGAGGATTTTTGGAAATTCCACCCTGAAGGGGATGAAAAGGGTGAAACCCGATATTCACACGGGAACGGGACTTACGCGGGTGAAACCGCGGGAAAACTACTAGTATTATATAAAATAACTGGCACGTATAACACTTCGAGGATGAGTACGCAATACTTTATATATGAATGACCCTAACCTTGCACAAAAGTTTGCCTGGAAACTGATGTCTGATTACTAACATCACGTGGTCTGTTAGCTCATTAGCATATTTTTATAAATTTGTTAAGTATTAGCGTCTTCGCAGATAATGATTGTGCAAACTATAGTCGTGTGAGCGATCTGCGCTAACAGCGCGATCACGACAAGCGAACTGCTAATTATCAATCATAATTTATGGTAACGATACTTGAAGATTGGTTTGAGTGAATCAACGTACTATGAATGTACAGTATATATAGTAAAACATATATTCACGCTTGTATAATATCGAGCAGGCAGAGGTGTACTATTAGGTTCACAACATATTTAAAGACATGAAATGTGGCAGATTTACAAAAAAAAATGATGGGTAATGGTGTTACGCCCACATTCTACTGGTCTCGCTTCCAGGCTCTTTGATGATTCGAAGAATTTCTTGACATAAGCTTCCAATAATACCATCAATGCCATTGAATACTACTGCACTCTCGAGACAGCATTAGAAAAATAGATAAATATCTCAAATTAATAGGTACATTTCAATATAGTAAGCGACTCGAAAAGTGATAAAGGCCACCTATTTACCCCAAAAAGTATTTTCGGTATTTTTAAGGAACTCCTTAGCGAGCAATATTTTACTGGCATATGTGGCTGCATTATTATCACCTATAGCCTGGTCAGCTCAAAAACATTTGAACGGTTTGGTCAATCCAAACATCATTCTTTGGAAAACTAAATATTGACGTGTTTGTCATAATTTGGCTGTTTTTGCCGGCCAGTAAATTGCAGCTACACATTGTAGTAAAAATAAATTAACCCGTTTAGAAGCCCCTGTCAATAATTAGTTTTCACAACCGCAGCAGCGAATCCGCTGTTAACAATATATTAAGTCCAGCAGCTTGAAAAGGTGCCTGGTATAGACGTGATGTCGAAGACGGATGACCGCATGTCGTAAACAGCCCTATGTCCAACAGTGGGCACTTTCATGACGTAATGTTATGGTACAATAACCTTGCCTCTAAATCCCGGCGTCCATGCCCCACATTCCCATCCTGAGTAAGCGGAGTCCTCACGTCTGGGAGGATGTATTAACTCAACAACGAGATCCGGCGCCGCGCTAACAACGCATTATGTAACAGGAGTTATCTTGCACACTAGATTTATACGTCTGGAGGAAATAGGAACTGTCTAGTAGACTTCATACGTAGGTAGGTGCTATGTTATTTAAAGTCTGGACTAGATCAATCACTTTTATTGTTAATATATATACCTACCTATTTCTTCTCCATAGCCTTTATTATTCCCAAGTTACTTGGGGTCGGCTTTTCTGATCTAACCGGCTTTGACTGGATATCAGTTTTTACACGAAGCGGGTGCCACCTGGCCTCCGCAACCCGAAGGCTAACGATACCCTAAGGCTAGACCAGTGTCAGGATATTATAGGGCACTGACTTCCCAATAACGACTGCCATATATGTTCACGGCAGCTGGGACCGACGGCTTAACGTGCTCTCCGAGGCACGGAGCAGGCGATAATTGTCAATCAATACGCACATAATTTCGAAAAGTCATATAACTTTCGAAAGTCAGAGGTGTGCGACATGGGTTCGAACCCGAGACCCTCTGCATTGCAGTCTGTTGGTCTCCCCACTGAGCTATCGCTGCTTTTATATATATACCTACCTACTACTACCAAACTATTTAATAAATAAAAATGTACATTTTTATTACTTGCATTAATTTATAGCCACGCATTTCCTCCAGAGGGCTAGACAGGGACTGAAAGATAGAAATCTTTTTGCTATACAGCTGGGCACAATGTGTATAAAGATAAAAATAAATAACAGAAATAATAATAATAATAATAAAGGAAGAAATAAAAACACAGTAATATAAAATACTCAATAAACATCCTGACATGCGTCCACAGCTGCAGCAATCAGGATTCCAGTTCAGCATTTGCCTGGTCTCAAGAATCAGGCACTGGCCTTCCACTGGAGCCTGTTATTGTGACGTATGGAAGCCAATAAGTATAACGATATATACATAGATATATATAATATAAAATTATGTACGCACTATTAGCGTGAGAAGGTATAAAATACATAGACAAATGTTAAATAATTACACAATCTATATATATAAAACTCTTCCGTTACTGAGTGACTGACAGACAACGCACAACCGAAGCAACTGAACGAAAGAAGCTGAAATTTGCCACGTATGTTCCTTAGAGAGTGTAGGGGAGCACTAAGAGAGGATTTTAGAAAATTCCACCTTGAAGGGGGTGAATGGAGTGAAACCCGATATTCACACGGGAACGGGACTTACTAGTTATAAATAAAGTAAAGGACGACAGTAACTGCGACCCACATAGGTAACATAACATTTTTAGACCCAGAGTTTGATTAGAACTTTCCGCACAGAAGTCGGGTTTTAAATTATCGCCATGCCATCTATACGCGGGGTGTTGTAGGTTTGATCTCCGTACAAAAATTGTGTGATCCACAAATCATAGTTGGTATTCGTCTAGATGTACAGTCTACCAGCGAAATAAAAATAAAACTAACGCCTTTAAAAAAAAATAGGAACTTCACCCTACCCGGATATAGAGCTCTGGACCTCACGATCGGCAATAACCGTAGGAAAACCCAATCTTATACCACGGTACTAACAATTCAGTCATTTTTATTACGTGCAAAGAAAGACAAATGGACTAAATATATGTTTACCTTTGGTATTACAAAAGGCAAAGGCGTACGTTAGGCGCACATAATTTATAAGCTTCCTTATATGTGACTTGTTTCATTTGTTGACCTGCTTTTTGTCTTGTATATTTGTTAATAAATTGAATAAGGCTATTCTTAGTGAACATCTATTGTATGATAATGAATAAAATTACGTGTTGCACAACAATAAATTTGATGAAATATTTTACTATTATTTCTATTAAAAATTATATATATATAATTACGCCAAAAAAAGTATTATATTCAATAAATAAATAATAATAATAATAATAATATAATATTCTTTCACATACACGCAACATCATCTAGCCCAAACTAAGCAGAGCTTGTACTATGGATACTAGACAATCGGGCACGCCACGATCGTGGCGGTAAGTCCCGTGTTTGAGGAGTGGCTGGAGAGGCGCCATGGCGCCCTCACCTTCCGGCTGACACAGGTAATGACTGGCCACGGTTGTTTTGGCCAGTTCCTGTGTCGTATACGCCGGCAAGAGACGCCCGGTTGTCACCACTGCGGCGACTGCCGCGACATTGTTGAGGACACGGCGCTGCACACTTTGGCGGTTTGCCCCGCCTGGGCATCGCAGCGCCGTGAGTTGATCGCGGCAGTCGGATTGGTTGCCCTCTCGCTCCCGGCCGTAGTTCAGTCTATGGTCCGGAGTGAGAGGTCGTGGAACGCCGTCGCCTCCTTTTGTGAGGAAGTCATTTCCATCAAGGAGGCGGCGGAGCGGGAGAGGGAGCGTTTGAACCCTCTCCCCAACCGCAGAGCCGGGCGCCGGAGGGCGCGAGACGACCTCCAGCCACCCTGAGGATTGACCTGGGGGTGGCGGGTTTTGTGGGCCTGCCCGCCATCCGTTCAGCACCAGGTCCGAGAGGCGGCGTGCGTGTTCCCACGCGCGCCTCTGTGTCGAGTCCGTCTCCCCTCTAGGAGGGACAGTAGGGAGTTTTTAGATGTGCCTATAGGGTAGGTCTTTCGTGTAGTGGCCTGCCGTTTCATACGGCGGGCCGTAACCTCGGCGGGGTCGCGACCGCATGCGAAAGTGATTCGCGCGGCCCCGTCGATAATGGTTTTGTCGAGGAACACCGTGGTAGGTTTAGTCGGTATTCCGGGAGGTACTTTAACATCTTTACCATCTTTCTTTTACCCCGGCGAGTCCGACATAACCCCTCCGCCCGCCCCCGCGGAGGGGTATGCGTCATGCATTCCCCAAAGTAAACAAAAAAAAAAAAAAAAATTGATACTAGACAATGGATAAACATACATATATACATTTTTTTTTGTAAATACATACATTTTATACATACTAGTAAAATGCTTTCAAATCTGGTAGAAATGGTTATTATCAAACGACGGTAGAAAATAGGTCGTTAAGTGCAAGTCGGCATCGCACACAAAGAGTTCCGTACAAGAGACCGACTTGCATTTGACAGGTTTTTATTACTCATTATTTAAGCGACAGTAGAAATACACACTCTAAAAATTCTACTCTGCCCACCGCTGACAGATACTCGGACGGACGTACAGCGGAGGCTTAGCAATAGGGTACCTTTTGGTCTTCTTCTCTCTTAGCCTTTATTATTCCCAAGTCACTTGGGGTCGGCTTTTCTGGTCTAACCGGAT
Organism: Catocala fraxini; assembly: GCA_930367265.1. Taxonomy (NCBI): domain Eukaryota; kingdom Metazoa; phylum Arthropoda; class Insecta; order Lepidoptera; family Erebidae; genus Catocala; species Catocala fraxini. The sequence continues at coordinate 25,319,869 of OV884038.1, forward strand.
TTGACTGGATATCAGTTTTTACACGGAGCGGCTGCCACCTGACCTCCGCAACCCGAAGGCTAACGATAGGGTACCTTCTGGTACCCAACCAAAACACTTTTGTGCGATGAAGCCGCTATTTAAATGCAAGCGTGTGGAGGAAATTGCAATATATTCATACTATCACAGTCCACACCCTACACCGCGGCTTTTCCTCATACCCTCATATAAAGTCTCACACCTAGATATATCTTCGAACAATAGGCAAAGGTGTATTGGTGTAGTTTGGTGCTTATCGAGCAAAGATCTACAGCCCATGTTTTTGAGAATTTCTTGACTGAAAGAACTAATAACTAGATCGATTATAATTTGATCGACCCAGGATACAAACCCAAGATCTAATGCAAAACAGTCGCATACACTAGCGCTACGCCATCGAGGAAAATGTATAACCCAGTAATAAGAAAATAATTATTTTAAGTCTTGCTTGTCTGCTGTATATAAAGATACGACGTACAGAAATAAACAGGGCTATACGCAAGGAGCCTATGACCTGCACTGATATTAAGACTGCGCCGAGCGAAATGTGCCAAAATAGGCGGTCACAGTTAAGTGAATAAAATCAACACTTTTTGTTAAATACAAATATAAAATATACATACACCATAACAAGGAATGTATTTACAATTACTCCGTGTAAAAAACTTAAAATAATTAATATTTTTGCTTACAAAATTACGTAAGTTTGCACGAAAAATGCAAAAACGTAAGCTCGTGTTACGTGATTTTTAGATTATAACAATAGAAATCTATTCTATTTTACAGCTTAAACGAAACATTAATAGTTATATTACAATTTATCCGTCCCAAATATTTAAGTTATTGGTTGACAATAAAGATACATATTAATCAAAAAAACACTTCAAATCCTCCATACAATTTTACTATGGCGGCCGCGCGCCGATTTGAATATGCGCCGCACGAGCTCTGCCATTATCTGTCTTACGCTCGGCGCAGTCTTAACCGCAGCTGAGCGGAGGAAGATACAACTTTTCTTATATCCATATAGACAACTTTAATTACTTAGTTACTTTGAATATTGAATTAATTTTGATACTTTTTTCACAAAATGATTTCTTTTAATTGCCATATCTTGTGTAAAGTAAAGTACAAATTGAACATTGGCAACTACCCTATTCAAAAAGACTTTTCTAATTCGACTGCTAGTTGCAGAGATTAGCGCGTTCAAACAAAAAACAGACAAGCTATATTTAAGCCTTCCCATTATTTGTTATGATGTCGACACCCTTGGGTTCTGCGGTATGTATATAGTGAACTTTTTTCCTCTTGCGTATGTAAGTATTCCTAACGCTACAAGCCTCAGTACCCCGCAACAAAGCGACCTTGTCAGCCGTATATTAATTCCCACAGTAAAAAACCATTGTTAAATTTGGAAATAATTGTTATTACGATATTCATCTTCAAATCAAATGCGTAATAGCGCTGTTACAATATTTAAATTAATGCTTTTAATAATCGTCCGGCTAAAGTTAGTACCTTAATTTACAAGTACTTCTCAGTGGCAGTCAAGAGTTAGGAAGTTTGATCTCACTCTGATCGTATTACGGATTACCGTCCCATCCGATTATAAGCGTTAATGAACAATAATATTTCCTGCGCAGATGCCCGTCTCCGTTAACATTGGCCGCGGTGACTGACATTTGATCTGGAGGACCTTATAGAGTAATAGTGTGAATTATATTACCAGCTAAAACCTTTAAATAGATCTTGCGAAATAATAATATAATAATCATATTCTATCACATACACACAACACCATCTAGCCCAAACTAAGCAGAGCTTGTACTATGGGTACTAGACAATGGATAAACATACATAATATTGTATTCTGCTTATGCGAATATTATACATTGAAATTAAACTGCTATATACGGATTTTATCGCGTTGTTTATTTGACACTTTATTACATAAATTTGAAAATTGTTACACCACTACTATTATTAAACAACTACACTGGAACATTGAGACAACTACCATCTTAGTCTCCCCGTGACCGTGGCTGCTGAAAAGCAACCGAAACGTCGGGGAAAGTATAAAATTAAATTAAATCTAAATAGTTTAAATAATAATTTAATTAGCTTAAAAATTTGTAAAGTTTAATAGGAGTAGTAGTGTAACAATTTTCAAAATTATGTAATAAAGTATCAAATAAACAACGCGATAAAATCCGTATATAGTAGTTTAATTTCAATGTCTATATATGCGTTAGTTTCATCAAAATCCGCTCAACGATTAGCGCGTGAATAAGTAACAAACATTCAATTACAATACCTTTATGATATTTTTATTTATAGTACGTATAGGTAAGTAAAGATAAAATATTGTTATAAATCATATAAACTTATATAACTCCTAAATTTGAAGTCTATAGTAGTGGCTAAAATAAGTAGCTTTGACAGACAGACAGACGGACTGAGAAAGTCACACCATAAATTAATATATTTCCTATTTTTGTACGGCCGGCATCCTGAAAACAAATATTTCATGGCATATTTCTTCAGCCGGAATGTGAGGCCGGTCACTCATAATTTTTGTTGATAATCTCTGCCCGTCCCCCAAAGCTCGCATCGTTCTCACGTGGTGTAATCGTCACAGCATTACTCAGTTCGTGGGCTCTCGAGTAAACGATCTGATAATGAGCCAGTGTACCGCGGCCACACTCCTGCGCAACGCGCGCAATACAAAATTGTGTATGTGATATAAAAACATAGTTTCCAAAGTTGTTTTTATGTGAACCAGTGGTAGGTTTTGTTTTAATAATAATTGTTATTCATTCATTTTGTTTTAATTTGTTTTTATGTGATGGCCGGTGAGTATTCATTTGTACTTAAAAGTTAAGTTTGATTTATGAACGCGGATAAATGGATTGTTGATTTAATTCAAATAAATTTTATATTTTTTGATTTTTTGTTATGTTTTCTTAGGTTTTATAACGTTATTAATATTTATCGTTTGTTAAAGTTACATTCGGTTAAATATAGGTATTATAAAATCGTTTGCCCGAAGTGTAAGGTATCGCGAAATATTTTTATGAGAACATGAAATAAACAAAACATGTACCTATTGCCATATAATTGCATATTAATCTGTCAAGTCTTAGAATACCAGACATGATTCAAAATCCATTGTTTCTGACCACCGGTGTGTCAATGTGACTAAATAAGTGAATTTACTTACTTATATTCTAAATACGAAAGTAATTGTTTTCTGTGTATTATGATTGACCAAACGTATTCATGAATAACGTATGCTAGAAGGCTTACGAGTTACTAGAATTACAAATATACTTGTGTAATGAATGAGTTTACGTCAGTAGGTCAATGGGTGGATTTGAACCAAAGACTTCACGATCACGATCTTCAAGTTCCATTGCCTAACCATTGTGCTATCATTGGATCGTTCTTTAAACTTGATTCTTGCGAAGGATATACTCTTGATGAAGTAAACATACCTATGTCCACTTTTTTAGAACTAGCTCGTGAAGTATACATATATGTATGTATCTTATGTGGGGGCCAGTAAGTGCAGACCGGCGACACTTCGACCCAGTGGGATCTTTTGTGTTGACACTCTCCCAATAACGACTGCCATAGATGTTCATGGCAGCCGGGACCGACGGCTTAACGTGCTCTCCGAGGCACGGAGCAGGCGATAATTGTCAATCAATACGCACATAATTTTGAAAAGTTATATAACTTCCGAAAGTCAGAGGTGCGCGACGTGGGTTCGAACCCGAGACCCTCCGAATTGCAGTCTGTTGGTCTCCCCACTGAGCTATCGCTGCTAAGTATACATATAAGACGATTAAATTTAAATATAATAAATTTTGTTCCCGTAACAGTATTACATATTCATTTATTTAATTAGTGTGTGAAAATAAATTTCTTGAGGATGCCTGTGAGCAGTGGGAAAATATTTTCTATGGACAATGAATTGTAATGGTTTATCATGCTTACACGAATAAAATTTAAGGGGTTATAATAATGTGTAGTAACATTAAACCTTCATCTTCGTTTAGGTTTCAAGACATTGGCCTGTGAAAAGAGTAGCCATGAGTTGCATATCTGCTTCATCTTAAGGCCCGGCGCCCGGCACGGCATGGGTAGGTATTCTTATAATAATTTCAGCCCTTTATTAAACTGTCCCACTGCTGGGCACGGACCTCTTCTCACTTTGAGAAGGGTTAGGCCATAGTCCACCACGCTGGCCCAGTTCGGGTTGGCAGACTTCACTTATCTTCGAGAACATTATGGAGAACTCTCAGACATGCAGGTTTCCTCACGATGTTTTCCTTCACCGTTAAAGCGAGCGATAATTAACTATTTAATACGCATATAACTTCGAAAAGTCAGAGATGTGCGCCTTGGGATCGAGCTCGAGACCTCTGCGTGGCAGCCTAACGGTTTCCCACTAGGCTATCGCTGCCTTATATAACCTAATTGTATAGAAATAAAGTTGACATTTCAATGTTAACGTTCCGAGGGATGCCGAAGCGTTCCGAAGGTAGGAAGGTATTGCTTATTACTTTCAACTGCTAACATTTAAATTTCAACTTTATTTCCATACGATTAGGTTATATTTTTATTTGTCGCCTAAAAATGCCTTGCTATGCCGTGCCGCCAATGAGCGCCGAGCCTTACACATCTTCCTGTAGCCTACATTTATATAAAATCACCTATACTACTGCAGTTAATTCTGTACACTTTGAAACTATACTACTTAACAAATAAATATTAATAAAATTTTGTTTTGGAGGAAGCATCATCTATTTAGGTATCACTGTCGTTTGAAAAAGACCATTTGTGGTATAATGCTCTGTTTTTCGGGGGACTTTACAAACATTCAAACAACGAACCCTAAGAACATCCAAAGGATCGCATACTTGTTTTGCCCGGGGATCGAACTTATAACCCTTAGCACTCGGGCAGTGGCGACACGATCACTTCAACCTATGCACCATCCATGCCGTCGAAATGTAGGTTAAGAAAATAACCGTAATGAGCGCGTACGAAGTCACGGGTCACAGCTAGTAAGATACAATACAAATACTTCACTTGGTGGCACATGGCACTTATCTATTATTTTGAAAGCGATAAGCGTTTATTATTACTTATTTAATAATAATTAATAATGTCCGTTATTTAATATATACCTAATTATAAATATAGAAATAGTTTGTGACGTTATGGTACGTTATGGTAGTCAACCAGCTTTAGAGGCGTGGTTGACTTAGGATTTTAATAGAATTCGATATCACGGAGTACCTTTTTACCTGGAGCGACTGGTGGCAGACTATCTGAGAGGCAGGAGTGTCCTCCTCGAGGTTCGAGGCGAGGTTTGGCGGCGGCCCATGTCGTGCGGTGTCCCGCAGGGATCGGTTCTTGGTCCGCTCCTGTGGGACATGGGGTACGACAGGGCCCTACGTGCTGTCCTCCCCCCGGGCTGAGTGTCATCAGTTACGCTGACGACACCCTCGTCACAGCCCGTGGGGGTACCTTCGAGGAGGCGGCCCGTTTGGCCACTATGGGGGTTTCCCAGGTGGTCGGGCGTATCGAGGCGCTGGGTTTACGGGTGGCTATTAACAAGACGGAGGCCCTGGTCTTTCATGGGCCTCGTCGCGGTTCACCCCGTGGCGCCTCGATAATGGTGGGCTCGACGCGCGTTCCCGTCCAGGCCCACATGAAATATCTGGGCTTGGTGCTGGACGGAAGGTGGCACTTCGACGAGCATTTTAGACAGCTCGCCCCGAAGCTTCTCGGCACTGCATCCGCCCTCGGGTGGTTATTGTCAAATTTGGGCGGGCCTAGTGCTGGTTGCCGGCGACTCTACACGGGGGTTATCCGGTCGATGGCGCTCTACGGCGCACCGGTGTGGGTGGACTCCCTGACCGCTCAGTGCAGGACTCTCTTGCGGAGACCGCAGAGAGTCATAGCGGTCAGGGTAATACGAGGATACCGCACGGTGTCGGCCGATGCAGCTTGCGCGTTGGCCGGGACACCCCCGTGGGATTTGGAGGCTGAGGTGCTCGCCGAAGTGTACACAGTGAGTGAGGAAGTGCGGGAGGAGACGGGTTGCCGTCCCCTTCCGGCTATCATAGAGCGCGCGCGGAATCGGGCCCACCAGGGCATGATTTTAAAATGGAAGGCGCGGCTGGAGGCTCCGTTGGCCGGTTTCAGAACCGTTGGGGCCCTCCAGCCGGTGTTGGAGCGGTGGGCAGGGCGGCAGCATGGGACCTTTTCCTTCCGGCTGGTGCAGGTGTTGTCAAGGCACGGTTGCTTTGGCAAATACCTGCACACGGTCGCTAGGAGGGAACCGAGTCCCGTCTGCCACCACTGCGAGTCTGTGGAGGACACGGCGCAGCACACGCTCGAGCAATGTTCTGCTTGGGCGGTGCAGCGCCGTGAACTCATTGAGGTTGTGGGTGGAGACCTCTCGCTGCCGGCCGTGATCAAAGCCATGGTCGACAGCGAGAGGACTTCCTTTCGCTGTCGACCATGGCTCCGACCGCTGCCTGCCGCTGCTGACTTGGGCAGCGGTCGCATCCTTCTGCGAGGACATCATCTCGCAGAAGGAGGCGGCGGAGCGGATGCGTGAGGAAAGCATTCTTGCGGATCCGAGCCGTCGCCGGCGAACCGGGCGGTGCAGGCGCGCATTCGCGCGCCGCATGCCACCGTAATGTAGGCCGCGGGCGGGAGAACGGGGATCTTCCACCCGCGAGCCATTGAGTCGGTCCGACGCCCTCTGTAGTGCCGGGGCGTCGTCCAGGAGTTGTAGTCTGCTGGATGGGTCGCTGAGGTAGTTTCTTTACCAGCGGCCCATCCACTATACAAGGCAGCGAAGGGGCACACCGTGGGGTTTTAGTCCGTATGCCCGAAATACGGGAGAGCCGGACATAACCCTCTCGCCTCCCCTAGTGGCGGGGGGTATCCAACAGGTGCATTTCCCCACGTAAAAAAAAAAAGAAAAAGGATTTTAGTAGAAATTAAAAATGAACAACGCGATCAATAAGCATATATTTGCACTTACAACAGGTGTATGAGAATAAACAGAATTATAATTATATTTAACTAGGTATTTAGTGGTATTTTGCGTTGCGTGGCGTGGTTCAAGATGAAGGCTTGTTACGTGGTCCCGAGTAGAAAGGGACCACTTAACTTCGGTAGTCAGCGCAGCGGAAGGAGATAGGCATCAATTTTTTTTTTCTTTTTTTTGTGTTTTAGTTGTTAGCCTCAGATGGCTTTTACAACTTTATGCGGACTGTGGGTGAGAGCAGAGGGCTCCCAACCCGTTCGAGGCCGGCACCGGGACGCGTTGCCAATATATAGGGCCGCCGCTGGGGAGGAGAAGCCGATGGAGGGGCGCCGCGAGCACGGCCGCTCTGCAACGAGCGGTCCGCGTCACAAGTTTATGGAAGTTTTTATAATACTAGGTATTGTTTTGATTGCCTGAGTGTTAGTGAAGCGGTAGTGCATGAATCTTCCATGCGTAAGGTCTCAGATTCGCTTCTCGGGCTAGTCAAAATGTCATTGATGATGATGATTTTCTGCACGATGTCTGGTACTGTTCCAGGCTCGCGTTTTGTTACGTCAGACATAAAATTATATCTGGCAAAATGTTAGTGTAATAAACTCTTCATATATCTTTAGCCTTTTTATACTCCTTTGGGAATAAAGGCGGTATGTATGTATATATCTATGTATGTAAAACCTATATATTATTACAATTAAACTTAACTAACGTAATTGGGATACCGTGAGTGTAGTTTGTGACGGTACATGGACAAACAAAAATATGCCAAAAGTGAGGGTAAATCGAGATTCTTCTGCATCACAAACGGAAACATGACATCGCAGCACCAGTCAGCTTGTGACCACGGCCAGTGTAACCTGGCCGAAACGTCAAGCATATAAAAGGTAAACATTATGCATGATCGCGTTAATACCCGTTACATATAACATATATATCATGCAACGCGAAAGTTTAAAAGTTATTATTATAAAAACTGTTTAGGTACTTAGTTATAAGATAAATTGTCCTAGCTAATAGCATGTCAAGATTTATAGATGAACTACTATAATTAAAAGTCATAGTTTTCTAGTGAACCCTGAATTTGGTACAGATACAATTATCACAATCAATTATTACTTAGTAATTAAATTAAAGTTAAAGTCTCCCCGTGACCATGGCTGCTGAAAAGCAACCGAAACGTCGGGGAAAGTGTAAAAATAAATTAAATCTAAATAGTTTGAATAATAATTTAATTAGCTTAAAAATTAGTAAAGTTTAATAGTAGTAGTAGTGTAACAACTTTCAAAATTTTGTAATAAAGTGTCAAATAAACAACGCGATAAAATCCGTATACCTATAGCAGTTTAATTTCAATGAATAATATTCGCGTAAATAGAAGACAATATTATGTAAAGTTAAATAGGTTTAACTCGAGATTTTCTATCTCTTATCTACATGCCACCCTCAGGATTGACCTGGGGGTGGTGGGCTTTGTGGGCCTGCCCGCCATCCGTTTAGCACCAGGTCCGAGAGGCGGCGTGCGTGTTCCCATGCGCGCCTCTGTTTCGAGTCCGTCTCCCCTCTAGGGGAGGGGACAGTAGGGTTTAAAGTGAGTCAGTGCCTTTGGGTAGGTCTGTTCGTGTAGTGGCCTGCCGTTTCATACGGTGGGCCGAAACCTCGGCGGGGTCGCGACCGCATGTGCAAGTGATTCGCGCGGCCCCGTCGATATTGGTTTTGTCGAGGAACACCGTGGTAGGTTTAGTTGGTATTCCGGGAGGTACTTTATCTTCTTAACATCTTTCTTTTATCCCGGCGAGTCCGACATAACCCCTCCGCCCGCCCCCACGGAGGGGTATGAGACAAGCAATACCCACGAAAAAAAAAAATCTCTTATCTATATATTCATATTTATAATATGAATACGTATCATGTATCATATTAGAAAGAGAATTTGTTTGTTTCAACACGATAGCTAGTCTCTGGAACTATAAGTCTGATTTATCTTATTTTTGCATTATGTACCTCTAGGTACATGCTACATGACGAATGGTCTAGCATTTATTGTTTCCATAATAAAACGTTTAATAGGATAACATCGCGCTATGAGCCATAGGACCAGAGCAGAAATCATAAACGTTACTGACACTAGTAGTAAAAGTAGTGAAAGAACACATAGCTGATGTAAAACACCAACGCTCGTTGAAGTCTGCTGTGTGTGAACATGTGCAACAGGGGACCAACCACTACCTGAGATTTGACAAACCACAGATTCTCGCTAAAGAACACCGAATCCTAGCAAGGATGCTTCGCGAGGCTATTGAAATCAAAAACATCCTAATTTCAATAGAGAAGATGGTTGGAATGTACCACTAGCTTGGGATCCAGTCATTCAAATAGTCAAACCCAAGAAGAAGCAAACCAGAGCTAGACTTCATGATACTCTGAGCTCATTCTGCGTAAATAGAAACACCAATGATTAAATTATGTTCGGGTACTTTGAAATAACGACACTGGAACATTGAGACAACTACCATCTTAGTCTCCCCGTGACCATGGCTGCTGAAAAGCAACCGAAACATCGGGGAAAGTGTAAACTTAAGTATAAATAGGTTTAATAGTTTTAATCATTTAATTAGCTTAAAAATTAGTAAAGTTTAGTAGTAGTAGTAGTAGTATCTAGTAGTAGTGTAACAGTTTCAAAATTTTGTAATAAAGTGTAAAATAAATAACGCGATAAAATCCGTATATAGTAGTTTAATTTCAATGAACTAGTAGTTATATTAAAAATAGTATTATATTGATAATAATAATTATATATCTACATTATTATGATTATAAGTATACTATCTAACGATTTTGATGGCGGCATAGGTCGATTTGCAACATACCTATAAGGGCCTGTGCACACCACATTTTATAAACGCGCCGTCGACGCGCGTTTGTAGCGATACAGACGCGATACGCACGCGAGTCAGACGCAGCGTGTAGAACTTTGCACACTTGTATAAATTCAAACACGCGTTTGAATCGATACAGACGCGCGTGTGTAGCGATACAGATGCGATGCAAACGCGCTTGTGTATCGATACAAACGCGCTGGCATATTGCGTTTTTAAGCAGAACCTCGTCAACAGTAGCAAGATGGCGTCGATCGAGACAGCATTGAATGCATGCGCTTTATTATAAATTTGAAAAAAAGGAAGAACAAGAATCACGTACGTATGTGGGTACACACATTTATGAGTGAAAGAAGGTTGTGAAGACATTATACAACAATGTTTAGAAAATTAATAGAACATGAAAAACAAAAATCGCAAATTGTTATCGAATGTCGTATTCATCATTTCAAGAACTTCTTGCGATTCTTAAACCGGAATTTACTCGCCAAAATACAGCGCTAAGATCATATATATCGGCGGTGGAATAATGCTAACGCGCGTGTATATCGATACAGACGCGCCGTGTCGCGTTTGAATCGATACAAACGCAATGCTAACGCGCGTGTGTATCGATACTAACGACAACAAACTGCTCTGTAGGATAAAAGTGCGCCGTCGACGCACGTTTCTAAATCGCGCGTCAACGGCGCGTTTAAAAACGTGGTGTGCACAGGCCGTAAGACAAAAAACTATGTGATCTACAAATAATTATTTTCATTTAGTGTCCGTTGTATTCGTTGTTTCATTCATTATTAAAACCACTCAAGCTTCGCCCATATTACTTAGGCTTCGAGGCCCCAATATAGGCATAGTACATCGTTTCAATTTTTTCAGGAATATAAAGTGTTGAGAATCCTTCATCATTAATTTCTGGCTGCATACTTAAATCCAGAACATTATCTATCTGTATGCTAAGTTTCATCCAAATCTGTTCATTCACTTACGCGTGATGGAATTACAAACATCCAAACATCTTTACAAACTTTCACATTTTAAATATTAGTAGATAATATTATCTAGTGCATTTACTTGAAATTTTATATCTATACAATTAACCTAATACTACCAGGGCCATACTGGTTTTCGTTTGAGATTTCGTGTATAGATATGTGATATATTCACTTATCGGTATACTTATCTATCTACATATCTATCCGGAATTATCATAACAATGCCAAGTTTTGATTGTAATCTCGAAGGTAAACGAATCGTTTGTCATAATTTTGTCTTCTATTTACGTGAATATTATTCATTGAAATTAAACTGCTATATACGGATTTTTACGAACATTTTATTACAAAATTTTGAAAATTGTTACTCTACTACTACTAAACTTTACTAATTTTTAAGCTAATTAAATTATTATTAAAACTATTTAGATTTAATTTATTTTTACACTTTCCCCGACGTTTCGGTTGCTTTTCAGCAGCCATGGTCACGGGGAGACTAAGATGGCAGTTGTCTCAATGTTCCAGTGTAGTTATTTCAAAGTACCCGAACATAATTTAATCATTGGTGTTTCTATTTACGCAGAATGAGCTCAAAGTATCATGAAGTCTAGCTTCGCTTTTAGCTTAAAGAAGCAAACCACAGCTCATTATTTTCATAACTAAAACCAATCATTTTTAAATAATATTTTAAGTTTTTTTAACAATTCTAAGCGTTCTCGATCATTGCGGGCGCATCGCAATTTTAGACCTTATGACCGCTATTTAAGGATTGATACACAATGAGTGTCATTGGGGCGGATATGGGCGGTGCTATTCTAAACGATAATTTTCGCGGTGTCCCCTTAAATAATAAGAAGAAGAAGAAAATAGCTTAAATGACGAACTAAGAAGCGCTTAAATCATGACAATAAATGAAAATAAATATTAGCAACCTTTCCATGTCGGCCTCGATGGCGTAGTGGTTAGTGTGACTGACTGCCACGCCTGAGGTCGCGGGTTCGATTCCCGCACAAGTCAAACATTTGTGTGCATGAACATGGATGTTTGTCTTGGTCTGGGTGTTTCTATATATAATACGTACATATGTATTTACAAGCAAAAAAGTGTATGAATGTTTATCCATTGTCTAGTACCCATAGTACAAGCTCTGCTTAGTTTGGGCTAGATGGTGTTGTGTGTATGTGATAGAATATTATTATTATTATTTAAACACACATTCTTTTACAAGTTATATGTACGTGAACTTAAATATCCCTAACAGGATAAGCAGATGTTTTCCTTTATTGTGTAAATAATTACGCTATAACGTTATCAAAAGGTGCAATGGGGCTCCATCGTGCGCATTAAAATGTTTATGGGTAGCCATTGTTCCATCTGAGCGCTTCTTACGTGGGCTTGACTAAATGCCTCCTTATATGAATTATATATGTTAGGTAAACCGTTAACCATATGGAAGCATCGTGGCATAATTATTATTGTGTACCAGCTATTGTCTTGTAAATCCCACAGGACCACATACGGGTAAAAAGTTTGATTTGTAATAATACAGAGTTCTAACTAATATCATAAATGCAAATAAGAGTTTGTTTGTTTGTTAGTTACGATTGCACATCTTCACTACTGGACCGATCATCATGAAATTTCATATAAACGTCAAGAGTTACAACTGGTTAAAGGGTACCTTTCAGTCAGAAAAAGTATTGTTCTGAAGGATAGAAATATATATAGACAAAATCATATATATAATATGTGTATATATATACATAAGTATAATACGTACGTATCTACAAAATAAATTATTCTTATAAAAAAAGTATATATAATAATATATGTTTAACCTTTTTCTAGTACCCATAGTACAAGCTCAGCTTAGTTTGGGCTAGATGGTGTTGTGTGTATGTAATAGAATATTATATTATTATATTATCTAGATTAACGCGAGCAAGACCGCGGGGCAAATCTAGTACGGTGTGTCTGTGAGTCATGTTTTCCAAGTCCTTTGAAGAGTTGACGCATGATTAAATTAAATCAAAGTATTTTATTTGCGATTAGGTAACAAACAGCCTAGGCGAACGTTTCTTGATCAGATCGGAGGCGTTCTGGACAAAGGCCAGCTTAAGAGCACCTTGAACCGACGGGCGTGTATGAGGAATGTGATGAAAGTGAATGAAGCCAGAGAAGTGTGTCAGGATCGTAGCAAATGGAAATCCGTAGTCTCTGCCTACCCCTCTGGGAAACAGGCGTGAATCTATGTATGTATGTATGTATGTAACAAACAGCCGATCACCATAAGAATTTTTTTTTATATGCACAAACGCTATACACTTGATGGTAATTGGTCACCGTAGCCTATGGACGTCTGCAACACCAGAGGCATCACTTACGCGTTGCCGACCCTTTAGGAAAGGAATTGGGAAGGAGAAGGAGCGGGAAGGAGGAAAGGGGATGATTGGGCCTCCGGCACTCTCACTCACCGGACGAAACACAACAGTAGGAATACCTACTGCTATTTTACATCGATATTCTGTGAGAGGGTAGTCCTTCTCTGGTCGAGCCCCCATTCATGGTGAAATTAGCGAGGCTCTACTACTCTAAAAATCTTTTACATTTATAACACCTATTGGGAAAATTGCATTGCACTGCGTGGATGGCGTAGTGGTTAAGTGTCGCCTCACCACTGCCGCCGCGGCAAATGTTGTGGGTTCAATCCCGAGACAGGTGTTATTACGGGTGGTGTCGATATTTTTATTAGATAATACCCCTTATGGCGACTCCGCACAGACGAAGAAGTTCCGCCTACATCTAACAGATGGCGCTAAATACACTCAAATGACGTCACAATCCTGCATCGCGCAAACGGAGTTTACACAGCGACTAACTATATAGACAAGCTCCCGACATCATCCGTCGGGCCGCGGCCCGCCAGGCACGATCAACCAGCCTGGTCGGAGGATCCTCCCTTTGTGTTGGAGGGACATCACACCCTGTTCCTCCACACCCTCAATACATAGTCCATGACCCCTGGTGCACCAAGTGAAATAGAAAATTAATAAATTTATTATTTAATGTTTGCGTACCAAGCGGGTGCTTGTACTCTTGGTGCGCTTCAAACTGGAGCGCAACTTGGCGTGCCTCGCGAAATTTCATGAAGATCTTTCACGTAATTAAGACGTGAAAGCTTAACTGACAAGCAAGCTCACATTCACATTATAATAATAATTAGGCTTTTGTTAAAATCTATCAACGAAACAGAATGTCCATGAAAATACAAGTTAGTAACGAATACATATGACAGAAGCTATTACGTAAATGATGATCATTTACTCATTCCATGGGAAGCACCGCGTTACGGAGTAATTTAGTAAATTGAACGTGTTTTCGTAAATACGCCTGTGACAATCATAAACAGATTTGTTGTTGAAGGCTCTGCTTGATAACGTTCGTGAGAAATATACATTAACTTTGGAATAATATAGTTTTGTTGTTACGTTAAGACTGCGCCGAGCGTAAGACAGATAAAATTGTATGGGGGATTTGAAGGGCTTTTTTGATAAATATATCTTTATTGTCAACCTATAACTTAAACATTTGGGACGGACAAATTGTAATATAACTATTTATGTTTCGTTTAAGCTGTAAAATAGGATAGATTTCTAATGTTATAATCTAAAAATCACGTAACACAAGCTTACGTTTTTGCATCTTTTGTGCAAATTTACATAATTTTGTAAGCAAAAATATTAATTATTTTAAGTTTTTTACACGGAGTAATTGTAAACACATTCATTTTTATAGTAAATGTATATTTTATATTTGTATTACACAAAAAGTGTTGATTTTATTTACTTAACTGTAACCGCCTGTTTTGGCACATTTCGCTTGGCGCAGTCTTAATTTTGGAACAATATAGTTTTGTTGTTACGTTAAGACGTATTCTAGTAATCTATTGATGTAACAACTACACACAGCAATATATAAAAGAAAAATAAGTAATTAAATTCATCATACATCTAGTCTCCCGATCCCGATTTTAATCTGCTGGGTTCTCACACGCTCTCTCTCTCTTTCCTCCATATTATCATGGCGTTTTGAGCATGCCACACTTTCTAAAACTGACCATAAATCATAGTGTGTCGCATTTATGGTCAAATTATGATTTATGGTCAGTTTTAGAGAGTGTGGCATGCTCAAAACGCCATGATAATATGGAGGAAAGAGAGAGAGAGAGAGAGAACGTGTTTCTATAGATAAATGGCCTGGAGATAATATTGAATGAGCTTCATATACTTTAATGTTAATTTGATATGGTGATCGAAGTAAACAGGTACCAAGGCAACAGAAAGATGGAAGCTAATTAATAATATAATACATCGTAACCTAGTTAAATAAAAATGTCCGAGATGTTTACAATACATATGTTACCCATTTCTTTGAGATAACGCTCAGTAGGTGTATAGATAACCTTTCAAAAGTATACGCTAATAGCTCGAGTGTTTGCGATAATCATCTAATGTCTGCTTGATATATTTGTGTTATTTATTACACACGACTGTATATTCACGGGGTTGAGCAGACATGTATTACAAACACATTTTGATTGCTTTGCATTCTTCTTCTTCTTTTCGTGTGGTTAGTGGCCAACCTGTTGTCAAAAGTTGTTCAAGCCGCCCGTAGGTCTCTGACATGGCTTAACGACTGCTGTCAATTTGACAACAACCGGAACCGACACTTTACGTGCCCTCCGAAGCACAAAGACGCTCAGATGAAATACTACTAAGCGGTCACCCATCTACAGACTGACCGCACCCAACGTTACTTAACCTCGCTAATCGTTTACCGGTTAGTTATTGCAACTGGTTATGAGCGCCTCATCTGCTTTGCATTGAAACCATATTGTTATTATGTGACATCTTTATAGGTGGCACATAATATGATTTCAGCTTTTATGATTTCAGCTTTACGACTTTATTTTCTATCTCTTCCTGGCGCTACTGTGAATTTTAATATTATTATCTTTTTAACCGACTTCGACAGTATGTTTTCTATTTTATTTGTGTTACCTCATTAACTTTTTCTAGGTGAACCGATTTAAATGATTATTTTTATATTTGAAAGCTGATGCTTGCTATTTGGTTCTATTTAATTTTAATCAAGATCTGACCATCACTTTTCAAGTTATCCCGTAATTGGTTGACTTCGGCTACATTCTCATTTTTGCAACAACAAAATAAACAACTGTGTGGGATGGTTCGGCAGCCCCTTGTAGTATTTCGAGGTAGCCATTTTCTAATTTGGTAATGTTCTGATAAAGGTCTTCGGATTTATACAACGGAATTCTTAAATAAATGACAGCAAATCTGCCGTGATTGCTACAATCACATACATATCTATATATTAATACGTGAAGCAAAAACTTTGTACACCTTTTTAAGAAAATTGCGCGGACGGAGGAGTATGAAATTTGGCACAGTTAAAGTTTATATGGAGAAGGAGGGGCGAATCCTAATATTTTTATTAAATATGTATTAGAAATACAATTACATTAATGAAAAAACACTACACGCACACAACCATACATTTGACACACGCAGTCGAATCGCGCTCGTAGTATTTCGGCATTGTTCGTCTGACGTCGTAGAATTCTTCGTAACTATGGTTACATATACCTTATTTATATATGTAATAAAGAAAACAAAGTGGCAAGCTATTTCTAGCTGAAAGATTATAGTTAAGTAAATAATAATTTGTTTGACAAAATATAGGTAAATTAACCTGTATAGCCTTTGCGAAATCTAAATGAAATGTGATTATAAATTGGGTAAAGTTATAGACAATAAAACCTTAATAACGATCAAACTTAAAATTTAAATCAATTATGGTCGAATTTTGACCACTAGGCGACCGGTAGTGTGTATAATCCTCCTTTAATAACAATAATTTAATTATTCACAAGAATATAAAATTATTCTTAACTTTTTAGTGCATTTTTTGTTTTAGAATATTATTTTCTGAAGTCGGTTTTCTTTTTGTTCAAATTATTGTTTACTTAAGTCTCCGGCTGCACTAATGTACGGCTAACCCTGCAATCCTGTATCGTGGTACTTACAACATTCGCAGTGGCGAGCCGACTTCATTAACCTTTACTCAATCTTTAGTCAAATCAATTTTAAAAGAACGTTGGTACGCTATAGACTCGCTCCCAAGTCTGTCATGTTATTATCCTAACTGCCTTCATCATCTCAGCCGAAAGACATCCACTGCTGGACATAGGCCCTCCCCCAAGGTTATCCACACAAATCGTTCTTGGGCCACCCGCATCCAACCGCCTTACTCTTCTTCTCTCTTAGTCTTTATTATTCCCAAGTCACTTGGGGTCGGCTTTTCTGGTCTAACCGGATTTGACTGGATATCAGTTTTTACACGGAGCGGCTGCCACCTGACCTCCGCAACCCGAAGGCTAACGATACCCTAAGCCCTAAGGCTAGACCAGTATCAGGATATTAGAGGGTACTGACTTTCCCAATAACGACTGCCATAGATGTTCATGGCAACCGGGACCAACGGCTTAACGTGCTCTCCGAGGCACGGAGCAGGCGATAATTGTCAATCAATACGCACATCATTTCGAAAAGTCATATAACTTCCGAAAGTCAGAGGTGCGCGACGTGGTTTCGAACCGGAGACCCTCTGCATTGCAGTCTGTTGGTCTCCCCACTGAGCTATCGCTGCTTACTATAATCAAATATAACATATACTAATATTATAAATGTGAAAGTTTGTGAAAATGGATGTATGGATGTTTGTTACTCTTTCACGCAAAAATTACTGAACCGATTGCGATGTAACTTTGTATGTATATAGTTGGAGACCTGGACCCCATATTGATCTACTGACTGCAAGAATACGTAAATTAATTTACGTATTTAAAACCATAAGAAATATTACCACGCGTGCAATTATCAAAAACATTTACTATGCTTTATGTCACTCCCTCATAGAATACTGTATTACCTCTTGGGGAGGAGCCGCCAAGACAAACATGATAGTAGTAGAAAGAGCCCAACGTGTACTCCTTAAAGTCGCTGCTGGCCTGCCCTACCGACACCCGACAGATACGCTCTATCGTGACTGGGACATACTCTCCATCAGGCAAACCTTCATCCTCAGAGTCATCCTAATGAAGCATACTGAAACTGAGTATGACCCCAACAAGAATGAAGGTAAACGTCGTAAGGGCACGGTCTGCACATACCAACCCAGAAGAACAGCCTTCTCACAGCATTTCTACTGCTTTCTTGGCGACTACCTATATAACAAGATTAATGCAACCCATGATATTTATCATCTTGTCAAATACAAGTGCAAGCAAGTGGTCATTCAGCACCTCAAACAGCAAAACTATGAGAACATAGAAAAATCTTTACACCCGCTTGAGTAATGAGGAACACCACTATCATATACACTGATATCGTATATACCTAGCGATCTATACACCCACCTTTTGCCACTCTCACATATACTATACCAAACACGAACCTACCTACGAGATAACACGCTACACAATACTACGCAATACACTGACCCTACACAATACACCTCGCTTACACACATACTCACACCCATCCATACACACTCTATTATACACACATACTTGCTATCTCTGTTCTAGTTAGTCTAGTAAAAATTGATTTAGATGTATATATATATATATATGTATGTGTGTGTATGTATATATGTATATATATATATATGTATGTATATGTGTATGTATATATATGGACATATAGATATAAATGTTAAAATAGTATGTATTTACTTTTCCATAGAGGGGGCCTGGTGACCTGTGGCACAGGTTTTCGAAACCTATTTCAGGCACCAGTCCTTCACAAATGAAAAGATATTTACTCATTTATAAACTGTATCTGTAGGTGTTAATATTGTATTATATGTTTTTTTTGTTTGTGAAAGAAAATAAATGATTATTATTATTATTATTATTATTATTTTTTATCCCGATATTCCCACGGCATCGGGACTTACGCGAGTGAAACCGCGGGGCGCAACTAGTATAAAATATAAATGTGAAAACAAACTCACTTGTTTGTATGTTACGCTTTCACGCCTGGACTACTCGACCGATCATCATGAAATTTCGCATAACGTCAGGGGTCTAAAAAAGAACATACCTATTGACTGCACGAGTAGCGTAGTGGTTTAAGTGGTCGCTTTACCGCTGCCACTGCGCCGAGGTACACGGTACAAAAAATTGTGTAATTCACGAATGGTTTTTTTAAGTCTGGGTGTTCTTTGTGTCCGTTGTTTGAATGTTTGTAATGTCCCCCGCGACACAGGAATTATGCGGAGTGCGCGAGTCACCTTTAAAAAGAAAGGAAAGAAAAAGAAAAGTGTCCAGGACATACTGCTTCCGAAAGATTTATTGGTGAAATGTACATATATAAACGCGAAAATAATGTTGTCTTCTGTTTACGCGAATGTTATTCATTGAAATTAAACTACTATATACGGATTTTATCGCGTTATTTATTTTACACTTTATTACAAAATTTTGAAACTGTCACACTGCTACTAGATATTATTGAACTTTACTAATTTTTAAGCTAATTAATTTATTAAACTATTTATATTTAAGTTTACACTTTCCCCGACGTTTCGGTTGCTTTTCAGCAGCCATGGTCACGGGGAGACTCGATAAAATCCGTATATAGTAGTTTAATTTCAATAAACGCGAAAAATCTAGCATTTTCTAAAGATCGTTTACTTTTGTTATCTCTAAACTATATATACATATAATACCATGCGTGGTCGTCTATAGCGCAGTGTGCAGTAACGCCAGCCGTGACATAACAGGTCTTATGTAAACCGCATTCATTACCCGAGTGAATAGGGTCCTTTGTTTTCTCAAGGACTTATTACTATGTTAATTTATTGCAAACAATTATCTACGATACACATCTTTTATTAATTGCACATGTTACTGAGGCTGTGTTCAGTTTGAGATAGACGTTACATATGTCTTTATTTAGATTCTAGATTTTGCCCGCGGTTTCGCTCGCATAAATTTAAGTTAGGTTAGGTAAAAGTGGATGAATGGTATATACAGGGTGTCCGGTAATTAATGGATAACCTTGAAATGTCTTACAGTAAAACCGATGGCCGTACAGAAAAAAAAATGCAATAGCTAGTCTTACCTACTTTTGACTGTCTATCTATTAGCATAATTAGTGTTTATTAATAAAACAACAAAAAACCGATGGAATTCATTCTATTATGGTCGTAGTGTACAAGAAAGTTTAATTGTAATTTTTTTTTTAAAAAACACATGTTCAGGTAGTATTTAGGATAGATTTTTTACATATTTTTTTCTGATTGACCATAATTTCTACTATAACACTTTTCTTTTTTTTATCCCTTAATTACCGGATATCCTGTATAATGGCAAAATATCAAGATGATTGGTCCAATAGTTAAGGCGTGAAAGCGTAACAAACAAACTCATATTGGCATTTATTTATAATGTTAAATATTATATTAGTTAAGACTAGGACTCACGGTAACTTTAGATTGATTAATCTATACTCATTAATATAATGAAGCTGGAGAATTTGTTTGTTTGTTTGGACGTGCTAATATCAAGAACTACCGATCGAATTTGAAAATTCTAATTGCATTTGATAGTTCAGTTCTGGGGGAAGGTTATAGACCATATAACATCACGCTAGTAGAGTGAAACCGCGAAGCAGTTAGTCTTTTTTTTTGATTTTTGATCTTTATTTTAACTTATTATAATAATATGGCTTCTCAAATTTTAGTATTTATTTATATAGATTTCTGGTTGCATTTTTATGGATTTGGCAATTTATTTGGTAATATATATTTATACATTAGGTATATTTGCATTATAATTATATATATTATCAGCCCTGTATTAAACTGTCCCACTGCTGGGCACGGGCCTCTTCTCAGTGTGAGAAAGGTCTATACCCTTCGAAGTAAAAAACACATGTAAGCTTTTAATTGGTCGTATAATTATTTATACGATCAATTTAAAGCTTACTTGTGTTTTTCTATAAAGCATAATAAATATTTAACGGCTATAGTTCATAAATAAAAAAGAGCTGCCTAATTGGTAGACCTATGGACTGCGCAGAGACCTCGAGTTCAATCCCAATACACGTATGTATTAAATAATTAATGATCGCTTGCAGTAACGGTAAAGGAAAACATGGTGAAGAAACCTGCATGTCATGAAAGTTCTCCAAAATGTTCTCGAAAATGTGACAAATTTGCCAACCCACACTTGCCAGCGTGGTGGAATATGGCGTAACTCTTCTCGTACTGACAACAGGCCCGTGCCCCGCAGTGGCACAGTCTACATAAGGTGTTGATAATATATATTTATTTTATAACCCTTTTATTAATTTTTTTATTGAAAATTTTCCCTTTTATTATTGAAAAAACTCTTATACAACAGCTTTGTCCGACTGTCTGTTATACAACTTTCAACTCAAGAATCGTAAGAGCTAGAGACTCGCGGTCAACGCCATTCGACTCAGCATAGTCGATATATCCCCGAAATGACTATGACCTTTGACCTCTAACCTCAAGGTCACGTGATACCATTTTTCGAACTCTGTGATTTACGGCAATTTATGGCCGTTTCTCACTTGTTTAAAGCATTATTATCACTAGTGGTACTTAGGTTATAAATATTTAGCGGTTTACGTACCGAATGTACGCTTGCAGCACCAGGGTTTTCTTATATTATACTCTACTTCACTGTACGTGGGACTGTTTTGTAGGTAATGTCGACGAGTATAATTGTTCAGGTAGTTATAATAATGCGCCACTTTACCTAGATTGTAATCTAAATAAGCGTCGAGTGATCTACGGTAAACTAGTGATATGCGATTGTTCGGAAAAGAACAAGAGGCAAATGAGTAAGCTGGTACTTACCATCGTTTCTGTTTAACTCAATAACAAATTAATATTTCCAAAAGAATCAATTGTAGCAAATTACATAATATTATTATACCTTTGACCCAAACTAACAAAAAAAAAAATGTCGGTCTCGATGGCGTAGTGCTTAGTGTAACCGACTGCCACGCCTGAGGTCGCGGGTTCGATTCCCGCTCAAGTCAAACATTTGTGTGCATGAACATGGATGTTTGTCTTGGTCTGGGTGTTTCTAAGTATAATATGTATGTATTTACAAAAAAAAAAGTATATATATGTATGTTTATTCATTGTCTAGTACCCATAGTACAAGCTCTGCTTAGTTTGGGCTAGATGGTGTTGTGTGTATGTGGTAGAATATTATTATTATTAAACTAGGCTAAAACTACTTCATACAGATTTTATTATATAATAATAATATCAGCCTTGTATTAAACTGTCCCACTGCTGGGCACGGCCTTCTTCTCAGTGTGAGAAGAGTTAGGCCATAGTCCACCACGCTGGCCCAGTGCAGGTTGGCAGACTTCACATATCTTTGAGAACATTATTGAGAACTCCTAGACATGGAGGTTTCCTCACGATGTGTTCCTTCACCGTTGAATCAGAGATGCACGTCTTGGGATCGAAATCGAGACCTCTGCGTGGCGGTCCAACGGTTTCCCACTAGGCTATCGTTGCCAGATTTTATTGCGTTGTATATTTTAAAACTTAACCAGTCTATCTTTTCTATTGAAAGTTGGAAGCTATTTCATTTCAATAAAATCAAAAAATTCAAAATCTTTCTTTTTCTTAGGCAAGAAGCAGAAATCATAATCATGGTTAAAACCGAGAGGAACATCTATTAGGAGCCTTATCTGCTGAACATGGAACTGCACAGATGGCGTAATGGTTTAAGTGACCGCCTCGCCACTGTCGCCGCGCTGAGTGTTGTGGGTTCGAATTCCACACGGGACAAAACTTTGAATGATCCACAAATGGTTTTTCCGAGTCTGGGTGTTCTTTGTGTCCGTTGTTTGAATGTTTGTAAAGTCTCCCGCGACACAGGATTTATAACTAGTGGAGTTAACAAAAAAGTTACACTGTCTGTCTGTTATTTTATGGTTAGAATCGGAAAGCACGTAAAGCCGTTGGTCTTGCGCCTGATTTCTCTCCGGTCGTGTTACATGACCGTCCCATCTGATCATGAGAGTTACAGAACAGAGAGAGACAGAAAAAGTAGCGATAGCTCAGTGGGGAGACCACTAGACTGCAATACGGAGGGTCTCGGGTTCGAACCCACGTCGCGCACCTCTGACTTTCGAAAGTTATATGACTTTTCGAAATTATGTGCATATTGATTGACAATTATCGCCTGCTCCGTGCCTCGGAAAGCACGTTAAGCCGTCGGTCCCAGCTGCCATGAACATCTATGGCAGTCGTTATTGCGAGAGTGTCGACACAAAAGATCCCACTGGGTCGAAGTGTCCCGGTCTGCACTGACTGGCCCCCACATAAGATAAGATAGGGAACAGAGAGTGCACTTGTGTTTGCGCACACCCTTGTGCACTATAATATCTCGTGCGGAGATGGCTAGCCTTCATTAAGATTGGTCACCGTGAGCGAAATTCGATCTAGAGAACTTAATATTTAAGAAAATGTAACACAGTGTTGCTTAAACCTTCAGAGCAGGTGCTAAGTTATGTGTTTTCTCTTTGTTTAAATATATGCTATTGATTCTACAATCATTATTGTAAGTGCTGGCTAAGTCTGTGACGTCATACTGTAATGATCACTCATCAACTTTATGAGCTTAGCAACAATTGTTTAAAACATGTAGTAACCGAATATAACAAATAACATACACATATAACCTCACGCCTGTGCATCTGGAAGAGGTAAGCAGAGCAGTGTGCTACACCTACATTTTGATAGTTAAGTATTTTTATTATTTTTCTATATTTTTTTTTTTATACTCTAATAGGCTTGCGTTTGACCGCGATCTCACCTGATCTTAAGTGAAGATGCAGTCGACGATGGAGCACGCTTGCCTAGAAGATACCTATTCACTCGCGACTTGAAGACACCCAGATTGTACTCATCGGGAAACACAGACTTAGGTAGCGAATTCCACTCCTTAGCGGTACGCATTATAAAATTGGAAGCAAATCGCTTCGTGCGTAAATGTGGTATATCCACCATGTACCTGTGTCGCTGGCCTGATTGTCTGGTCGTCCGATGGTAGAATGGGGAAGGAGGAATCAAATTATGCAGTTCCTCTGCACACTCTCCGAAATGTATCCGATAGAAAACCGAGAGACTAGCAACCTTACGACGATGCTCCAAGCTTTGGAGTCGTGTGTTGACCAATTGGTCATCGCCGATAAGTCTCCTGGCCTTCCGCTCAATTGACTCCGAAGTATAATTTAGTTTCTAAGTTATAGGAGGCGAAGCTATTGGGTTGTTCCGTATTCATCCTGTTTATTTACTCATCCGTGTTTACAATTACTCCGTGTAAAAAAACTTAAAATAATTAATATTTTCGCCTACAAAATTACGTAAATTTGCACGAATAATGCAAAAAGGTAAGCTCGTGTTACGTGAATTTTAGATTATAACAGTAGAAATCTATCCTATTTTACAGCTTAAACGAAACATAAATAGTTATATTACAATTTGTCCGTCCCAAATATTTAAGTTATTGGTTGACAGTAAAGATACATATCGAAATCGATGCAGAAGCTCCGCGATTGCGGATGCGGATGCGAATATTCGCAACATCACTAACCCAAGCTATTGTCGTCCACCGAGCACATGGCTACTCTACTGAGATTTTTCAAACAGGTGAATAATATTTTCCGACTCGGGAAACGAACGTGGGGTCGAACGATACTAAATAATCGTAAGATGCTTCTAAACGGGCATTATTTTACCACAATAGGTATATGGCTGCAATATACTGACCAATAATAACAGTCATATTGCAGAATACACGACAATATTTTGCATTTGGCTATACAAAGAATTATTTTCGGTTTTGCCAATGCATTCAAAATTGTGAACGAGACGGCTGTAAGTTAGAAACATTGCAGCCACATATTGCATTAAAATATTGGCCTTTTAGAAGCTGCTGCCTTATAAGACACTAAACTATCGAATAAAATGTAGGTAAGTTTTCTATGCTTCTACTTATTCCTTTTGGGTATATACAGCGTGATATTATGATAAACCTAACAAGAGTATTAGTAATGTACAATCAACCGTACTAAATTACTTGTAGATTGTTATTAAGATTCTATTTTGAGTCGTTAATCAATTATGCGTGAACGCAGTATGGCGAAATAAAACAATTTTGCGCACTGGCATTGAAGTTTAATTTATTGTCTTACGATTTATTTTATTTATTTAGAAGTCCTATCAGAGCCAATTTCGATCACGGCGGCCAATCTTACCGGAGTCTGACCATCTGCGCAGGAGATATTATAGTGCACAAGTGTGTGCGTAAACACAAGTGCACTCTCTGTTCCCTGACTCTCATGATCCGATGGAACGGTAATCCGACACGACCGGAGAGATATCAGGCGCAGAACCAACGGCTTATCATGCTTTCCGAGGCACGGGGGTGTGTAACACTTCCTAGCTCCTAACTCCAAGCTGCTATTGAAAATTCTTAGCATAAAAAAAATAACTTTTTGCTGGCCCGAGCCGGTATTCGAACCTGAGTCCTCATGCACAGCAGGTGCATTCACCACCGATAGGCTACGTAGGCTATGGTAACCACTTATCATCAATCAATCTCCACCGTCAGGGTACAACCGACCGTCAGGGTACAGGGTAGAAAATTCCTTATGGCCTAAGTCTGCCTATATACGCGAGTGGAGAATATTATTAATAAATAATAGAGAGCATACCACCTAACGGGCACATGAGTACGTGCTGTGGCCTGTGCAGTCATTGATAATTTCTTATCAAGAAAATTTTACTTGACCTGGGATTCGTCCACATGGTTGGCAGTGAACGCAAGGCCAACAAGCTAGTCCCACTAGGTACCTATAATATTGCTAACATGACCCCATCCCGCCCCACTCCGTCGGCGGAGGGACTGCTCACTCCAGGTTTTTAGTGTGTATACAGACCCTTCCCTTCAGGGGCGGAGAGTCTCACATAACCACTCTTCCTCCCCCTGGGGGAGAGGGTATCCATAAAGGATATGCCAGGGTAAAAAAAAAGGTACCTATAATATAATAAATGTATCAGCCCCGTATTAAACTGTCCCACTGCTGAGTACGGGCCTCTTTTTAGTGTGAGATGGTTAGGCCAAGGTCTACCACGCAAGCCCAATGCGGGTTGGCAAAATTCACATATCTTTGAGAACATTATGGAGAATTCTCAGGCATGCAGGTTTGCTCACGATGTTTTCCTTCACCGTTAAAGCGAGCGATAATTAACTACTTAATACGCATATAACTTCGAAAGAGCAGAGATGCGTGTCTTGGAATCGAACTCGAGACCTTTGCGTGGCAGTCCAACGGTTAGCCACTAGGCTATCGCTGTGCCTATAGCAACTAAACTATGAAGAAAATGAGTATGACATGGTATATAGGCTTAGTACAACATTGTGCTAATTAAGTGACGTAATAGAAGTTCGTCTAACACCCGGAACCAATGGCTTATTCAAGGATCTTGTTGTAAACAGTGGTCATCATCCCAAGGTCAAGCCTCACTGACCTAGCTTAACCTTCCAGATTGATTTGCGAGCTCAGTAGCCATTCAGTCTTTACAATATTTTGAAGGCTTCTCAGTGCAAAAACAGACCGTGTATTTAAACTAATTATCTTAAGTTAACGCTGTATTCTTTAAGTCTATGGCAGTTTATTCCATATATGAAAATCTTATAGTTCGATTGAGAAAAACATGTGTAACTAGCGATCACGCGGTGATCAATACCAATTAGTAATTTAATTTACAATTTTATCGATCAAAATTGAATTCGTTAACCTCGTTAATACAGCAGTCATTATTGTTTCAACAGTCTGAGTGTGGTGCACATTTTCCTATCGAGATAAGTTTAATTTAAAACTAAAATCTAATACAAATTGTATTTCAAATACTACAAACCAAATTTAAAAAAAGAGTTCTATTTAAATTTGTATTCAGTGTTATAAATTTAAATAAAAGAAGACGCGTTACTCAATTTGAATATGCTTTTGAAATTTAAAAGTAGAGTTTCTGATTTAAATTGTATTTAAATAAATGTTTCTATTTAATTTTGAATTTGATTGAGGTTAAAAGTGTTTTAATTAAAATGTCTATTCTGTGCGATGATAAAGTGGCAAACAATTGGTGTATTTTGCATTTGGATTATCTGCTGTATGGGACATTGGTGTTGATATTTCTGATAATGTTTCTTTACTTTATGCTGATCTAGTCGGCCGGTTTAACTCAGGTAAATATGTATTAGAAACGTTTTATCTAAAGGTAAATTGACTTTTTATCGTGTTCACTTGTTGGTATAGCTTAGTTTTTATCGTTTGAGGGTATCGCTATGGAGAGGTTGTTTAGTTTGTGTATGATATCGGCGGAGTATGGCAGAATGCAGTTTCTATAAAGATCGTAATATGTTGTATTTTATATATTTGACCACACGAATGGCGTAGTTGTTTAAATGGTAGCCTCGCCACTGCCGCCGCGCCGAGTGATGTGGGTTCGATCCCCTCACGGACAAAAATTTGTGTGATCCACAAATAATTGTTCCGAGTCTGGATGTTCTTTGTAACAGTTGCTTGATGTTTGTAAAGTCCCCCGCGATACAGGATTTATTTCTAGTGCGAGGGTTGTCTTTAAATAAAAAAGAAAAAGAATATAAGACCCTGAAAGGTTTTTTTAAAATTGTTCTTGAAATAATACTAACATAACATTTATAACATGGATCCCTGTATCCCCGATTAGGTAGGCAGAGGTGTATGACACCACATTTCGCAAGGTACGTTTAAGATCCTTGGATCCTAATCAAAAAATCTAATTAATCAAAAATTTTTACCAGACGCGGGCATCAAACCCATGACCTCGGGATAGTGCTAAATTATAAGAAGAAACTTACACACTATTTTACGCTTTGTTAGTAAAAGGTTAGGTGCAGTCAGCGACACAATTAATTGAATATTAGACACATTTCTTACGGTACTCGATTCAATTCGAAATTAATAATAATAATATAATAATAATAATAATATTTTATCACATACACACAACACCATCTAGCCCAAACTAAACAGAGCTTGTACTATGGGTACTAGACAATGGATAAACATACATATATACTTTTTTTTTTGTAAATACGTACATATTATACATAGAAACACCCAGACCAAGACAAACATCCATGTTCATGCACACAAATGTTTGACTTGTGCGGGAATCGAACCCACGACCTCAGGCGTGGCAGTCGGTTACACTAATCACTACGCCATCGAGGCCGACAATTGCACAAATGTTCATTGATTTATGTAGTTGAGTGTACGTATCGTAGCTACGATCGTTTACAAGAGCATAGTGACGACACTCGCATGTTACCGATCGTACAAAAAGGCAGTCAATACCAGTGCGAGGGACAATAGTCTGGCGATACTCATAATGTAAAGCCAATCATACTCATATCTGTTGGCAAATAAGGGAGCACAGTACACAAAGCAACGTGCTTTCTATATAATTAAGGTGGCAAACAAGCATACGGCCCACCTGATGGTAAGTAGTCACCGTAGCCTATGGACGCCTGCAAAACCAGAGGCATCACTTGCGCGTTGCCGACCCTTTAGGAAAAAAAGGAAGTGGGAAGGAGAAGGAGCGGAAAGGGTGAAAGAGAGTGATTGGGCCTCCGGCACTCTCTCATACATAAATTATTATGTACAGTAAGTAAATAATAATTTAGTAATGTAGTTAGTTTGAAAAAGATAGATACATTAACCTATATAGCCTTGGCGAAGTCTAAATGAAATTATTTGTAGACAATAAAATATCGAACGATCAAACTTAAAATTTAAATCAATTATGGTTGAATTTCGACCACTGGGCGACCGTTAGTAATTACTATGACATATATGTAATAATACTCATTACTAACTTACATTCGCATTTATAATATAAGTAAGGATAACTAAATGACTAGGAAAACGGCTGTGTTTTTCCTAATATTATTATCAGATTATATAAACTACACTGAAGAAGGTACAGCTTTATTTATATAATTAACTATATTGTGGTCACTCTGTGGTTAGAATTCGATCTTGCCTATAGATTACAATTTTCCCTTTTATATAAATTTAAGCTTCCTGCATCCATCTATACAAATAAATAAAATTGTATACTAAATTGCATATAAAAGTATATACGGTACTTAGAGCAGCGATAGCTCAGTGGGGAGACCAACAGACTGCAATGCAGAGGGTCTCGGGTTCGAACCCACGTCGCGCACCTCTGACTTTCGGAAGTTATATGACTTTTCGAAATTATGTGCGTTTTGATTGACAATTATCGCCTGCTCCGTGCCTCGGAGAGCACGTTAAGCTGTCGGTCCCGGCTGCCATGAACATCTATGGCAGTCGTTATTGGGAGAATGTCGACACAAAAGATCCCACTGGGTCGAAGAGTCGCTGGTCTGCACTGACTGGCCCCCACATAAGATACATACATACATACATATACGGTACTTATACCAAAAACTCTTTTTAACCGACTTCTAAAAAAGAGGAGTTCCTCAATTCGACTGTATGTTTATTTTTATGTTTTACCTCATAACTTTTTTCTAGATGAACAGATTTTGATGATTCTTTTTTATTTGAAGCTGGTGCTTTTCATTTATTCCCATTTAATTTTGATCAAGATCTGACTATTAGTTTTCGAGTTATCCTTAATAATGCGTATTTGGTTGACTTCGGCTATATTGATGATGTTCTCATTTTTGGCAACAACAAAATAAATAACTGTGTAGGTTGGTTTGGAAGTCCCTCGTAGTATTTCGAGGTAGCCCCATTCTGATTTGGTGAAGTTCTGATAAAGATCTTCGGATTAATACAACGGAATTCTTTAATAAATGACAGCAAATCTGCCGTGATTGCTACAATCACATACCTATATGTATTGTTTACACACTTCCAAATTGGTTTTGATAGCATTTAATAGTATAGGGTTATGTGCAACTGTTACTCAACAAGGTATACACAAAAATGCTACTACGAAATAAACAAAATTATTTTAATAATACAACTTGTAATATGCCGCTGAAGCCATTAGACACCGGAACTCCGAAATAAAACATATCATCCCAACCGTATTTGAAATCATCATGAGATGCACTATGGCCAAAAATGAATTGAACGGTATATCCTGTTTTTCCTGTCCAAAACATTTTTCATGTACATACATACATAGATTCACGCCTGTTTCCCAGAGGGGTAGGCAGAGACTACGGATTTCCATTTGCTACGATCCTGACACACTTCTCTGGCTTCATTCACTTTCATCACATTCCTCATACACGCCCGTCGGTTCAAGGTGCTCTTAACCTGGCCTTTGTCCAGAACGCCTCCGATCTGATCAAGAAACGTTCGCCTAGGTCTTGCTCTTGCGACTGTACATTTTTCATGTAAGCCCGCATTTTCGAAAGCCTATTTTTGCGCTCTTCACAAGTCTCTTTTGAAATGGCCTTGGAGATAGATTTCCTATTTCGAGATAGCGTGCTGCGTCTATGTGTGTAATTGTGCATGCCAAGCCAATGTTATGTTATGATTATAGCAAGACATCTCATGTTTAAGTAGTTACAAACCTACCTTGGCTGACACCGACTCCATTAATAACAATCATTTAATTATTCACAAGAATACGCAATTATTTTTAACTGATAAGCGCATTTTTTGTTTTAGAATATACTTTATAAAAGTCGATTTCTTTTTCGTTAAAGCTTTTATAAAATATTTGTGGCTGGACCGACTTTGTCGGGATTTTCACTTGCAAATAGCTGATGTCATAAGGAGTAACTTCGGCCACATTTATTTCAGAAAAAAAGGTTTCTAAAAAAATTTCCTCGCGGCTGAAGTCTCTATATAAACTTTAACTTGGTAGGTACTCGTAAATGCTAAATCTCACAAACTTCATTGTACTCGCAAAACGTACAGAGTTCTCTTCACATATTAATGAATAATACACATAGAATTAATAAATACTTATGTTAGAAATTATTAATTTCCTGATAATAGTATAAATACAAATCTATAAATAAATATAAAATCCGTATATAGTAGTTTAATTTCAATGAATAATATTCGCGTAAACAGAAGACAATATTACATATCTATATTAACTAGCGGTCGCCAAGTGGCCGAAATTCGACCAGAATTGATTTAAATTTTAAGTTTGATCGTTATTAAGGCTTTATTGTCTATAACTATATCCTTATAATCACATTTCATTTAGTCACCTACTCCACATACATAAAATGTAACCATAGTTACGAAGAATTCTACGACATCGGCCGAACAATGTCGAAATACTACAAACGCGATTCGACTGCTTGTGTCAAATGCATGGATGTGTGCGTGTAGCGTTTTTTCATTAATGTAATGTATTTCTAATACATATTTTATAAAAATATTAGGATTCGCCGCTCCTTCTCCATATATACTTTAACTGTGCCAAATTTCATACTCCTCCGTCCGCGCAATTTTCGTAAAGAGGGGTACAAAGTTTTTGCTTCACGTATTAATATATAGATAAGTTATTAGATATACCTATATAAGTAGCATTAATCGTAATCAATGACACATAGTTTTAAAAAAGTACCTAAAAACGCTTACGTATTCAGATACAGAGAAATTGCTAGTAGTTGTAAAATAATTTCTTATTGTTTAAGCAATTTTTATTTACAGTTCTTATTGTTTAAACTATTTTAATTGTATACTTAACCTCAATTGTTTGCAGTCCATGTTTAAATGTTTTTTGTAGACCCTTACTTTATTAACAGTAGAATAAAAATGAAATATTAAAAACAGCTTGAAACACAGGTCTGTTACCTAGTTCAGGTGATACAATATAAAAACAGACTTCATATACAAGTCTCTTGTGTCCAATATTTAAATTGTTAATGTTTTTCTTTAGATGAAATATAGTTTTAAGGGGATTTTAATACAATAAGTAGCCTATAATGTGTTTTGTAAAGACTATTATTTTATTAAATAAAAATTTATTATTATTTATTTTCTACAAAAAGAGCAAACGTATTGTGTACACCGTGCTGGGTTTAGTCGGTATTACCGGGATATCTCCATCTCTTCCCGGGTGAGTCTGTCATAACCCCTCCGCCCGGCGCCCACCCCCGCGGAGAAAGTCAATGTACTCCCCCAAGTAAAAAAAATGGTATCAATCCCTGTATTGTCCAGGAAACATTGTTAGATCTTTTAGGACTTGACAAACAAACAATTAAGGGATCTAAACATCACCCAGACTTAGAACAATCATTTGGGTCGCTGGAACTGACATTAAATCTGCGACAATCGCTGCCTATCCTTCAGTGATAAATAGTAATCATGTAAATAAATAATTATGTAGAAATCTGTCCAGTAGTTGTGGCAACAAAGTCTAGGTTTAATTAGCGCGTTACATATATTGACTCAAGAGGTGTCAAGAGCGAACATTTTAACGCTGACTAAAACGCGCCTTAGCAAATAAACCGACTAGATAAATAAATAAACTGTGGTCAATGATAAATCTAACTTATTTCGAAGTTATAAATATGTAGTTAATTATCGCTTGTGAAGGAAAATCGTGACGAAACCTGCATGTCTTAGAGTTCTCTATAATGTTCTTAAAGATATGTGAAGTCTGCTAAACCGCACTGCGCCAGCGTGATGGACTATGGCCTAACACTTCTCACTCTGAGTAGAGGCCCGTGCTTAGCAGTGAGACAGTTTAATACAGGGCTGATATTTTATTAAATTTTAACATTAGACTAGCTTTTGCCCGCTACTTCGTACGCCTGGAATTTGCAAGTAGATATCTATCTATTTTTCTTTCTTTGCATGTAAGAAGAAGCTGATCAATACACATAATTCTAAGCGGGATTACTCGAGTTCTAGGCAGCGTATTAAGATGTAACATACACCAGGTTTTAAGTTACATTTTCAGCAATATAAATGTGAAAACCGCATTCAATTCTGTGCAGTAGTTTTTGCGTGATACACGTACAAATATACATACGGATTTTTTTTTAAATAGGTATTTTTTATGTACAGACATCGACCAGTTACAATTTTGTTATATGTTTATATTTACAGATGAATGGGTAAACTGTCAGACTGCAAAGTAAAGGTCTCGAATTCAAAGCCACGGCACGCACCTCTGACATTTTAGGAAGTTTTAAGGAGGCCTTTGTATCCTATCTCTGTTTGTAAAAGGCGATTGATCTTTGCGTTTGTATACATTCGTAGATTAGTTTCTGCATTGCTGATAGCCTAGTAGGACACATGTTCCACTGTCAGGCAGAGGTCTCGATTTCGACGACACACACCTCTGACTTGCGGAACTAAATATTAAAATATAACTTCATGAAGTTCTTTAAGCTGTATGAACTCTGTCAACTCTCAATAGACCAACGTGGTGGACTATGGCCCATTACTCTGGGAAGAGAGCCATGCCCAGCAGTGGGACAGTTAACCTATCTACAGGTCTAATCTTATTAAACTATGTTAATAGATACCTTTCACCGGTTTATATCTATTATCTACGTCACGTTTTTTCTTTGCGTCACACCCTTTATACGCTTTCATCAAATTTTTTACGTTGGAAACCTCTCCATAATATGCACATTCAAGTTATGACATAATAAAAATTTATGTATACTGCACCCTCCTTTCGACACCTATGTTTTTTTTATCTCGTATAACAACCATCGAATTAATTGCAATTTACTGGACTTTGAAAATATGATTGTTAATAGGCAATACATGACGCCGTGCTTCTTTAAATTTTCTAACAAGTAACATCGAACCCGGATCCTCTCGACCGACTGTAAGTGTAGGCGCGATTTTATACCACGGGACCAACGAATTACCTGTATTAATAACCAAATATTTTTTCTTACGTAATTCAATATGTATGACGTCGCTAAGAAAAAAGTCTCCCATGCTAATCACGCGATAATCTGTGGACAAATATGGCTGTGTGCGTAACCTTGTCAGTGTGTGTTGAGCCTTACCGTGCGCAGGAGTCGATCCTGATCGTATTTTGTGTAATATTTATTATGTTGTAAATTAATTTACTGGTGATTAATGTGTGTTAGTGTGGATTACTGATGCGGTGATTTCTTTGTGCATGTAAGTATGTTTTGAAAATGGAATCTAAGTATTTTTGAATAAGCCAGTTGCGCTCGCGCTTACAAGTATCCTATATCCTTTTTATGTAATGTAGTTGTATGTAGTCCTAACTAATATTATAAATGCGAATATAATTTTATTTATTTATTTGTTACGATTACACGCCTTAATTATTCGACCGATCATTATGAAATTTTGCATACACATCGTCAGGGGAACAGAAAAGACATAGGATACCAGTCATTAAAAAAATACTGTTACTAACTCAACCTACATTTATCCAAACGAAGTCGCGGACAAAATCTAGTTTGTTATAAATATACAAATTTCTACATAAAAATCAGTTTAATGTAAAACGCAGACATATGTATTATCATATTTTAATATGAGTATGGATTAATGTTAGTGTGTCTTCCATTAATAAACCACTTAAATAATTGAATTCAAATTAACCTACTGAGTCGTAGCGGCACGCCGGTGGCAAGACACAATCGACTTTTAATTATGTCTGAAATTTCTACAATTGACAGGTTAATGAACTTACTAGCTGTGCATTTAGGTTACAAGTCGTATGGTTCTTATCCAGTTTTCAAACTAAATCTGTAATACCCCGCCGTGGCAAATTATTTGATGATGGTATGTAGGCGGTCACTCTTTACAAACATTCAAAGACCCAAACTCGGAACTACAATTTGTGAACCACAAAATTGTTTGTTCCATGTGGGGATTGAACCCACAACACTCGGCGCAGTGGCATTGACGAGGCGGCCACATATACCATTACACTGTGCAGTAACTACGATTCATCCAATAAGAATTCAAGAGACTCACATACCTACCACCTCCTATTGCGTAGCCTACGACGATAGGTACGTACGATAATTAGGTCTAAATTAATAAATAACATTGAAATTAAACTACTATATACGGATTTTATCGCGTTGTTTATTTGACATTTTTAGTTCGATAGCTTAGTGGGGAGACCAACAGACTGCAATGTAGAGGGTCTCGGGTTCGAACCCACGTCGCGCACCTCTGACTTTCGGAAGTTATATGACTTTTCGAAATTATGTGCGTATTGATTGATAATTATCGCCTGCTCCGTGCCTCGGAGAGCACGTTAAGCCGTCGGTCCCGGCTGCCATGAACATCTATGGCAGTCGTTATTGGGAAAGTCAGTACCCTCTAATATCCTGACACTGGTCTAGTCTTAGGGTATCGTTAGCCTTCGGGTTTCGGAGGTCAGGTGGCAGCCGCTCCGTGAAAAACTGATATCCAGTCAAATCCGGTTAGACCAGAAAAGCTGACCCAAGTGACTTGGGAATAATAAAGGCTAGGGAGAAGAAGTTTATTTGACACTTTATTACATAATTTTGAAATCTGTTACACTACTACTACTATTAAACTTTACTAATTTTAAACTAATTAAATTATTATTAAAAATATTAAAACTATTTAGATTTAATTAAATTTTACACTTTCCCCGACGTTTCGGTTGCTTTTCAGCAGCCATGGTCACGGGGAGACTAAGATGGTAGTTGTCGCAATGTTCCAGTGTAGGTATTTCAAAGTACCCGAACATAATTTAATCATTGGTGTTTCTATTTACGCAGAATGAGCTCAAAGTATCATGAAGTCTAGCTGTGGTTTGCTTCTTCTTGGGTTTGACTATTTGTATTACTGGATCCCAAGCTGGTGGTACAGCTTTTTTGCAGCACGATAGGGTCTATAATGAACTGATTAAATATTTAAGTCTACCATATAAGTCTACATTGCGGAATGCAAAAAAAAGTATTTATTAAGCTTATCTGCAAAACACAAAAACTTTGAGGAAGGATAAAGAAATATCATTTAACAACATTATAATATAATTAGGTATGTTTGCTAATTTGTTCAGATAAACACTTTATATTTAACTAGCTGTCCCGACAGAGGTTGTCCAGTACCTACAACGAAAAAAAAAAACTCAACCATCCTCGAATCCACATGAAAAAAACATATTTTTTTTTATCAAAATCGATCCCCCCGTTTAGGAGGAGTTCAGTGACATACACACGTACAGTAGAATTATATATATAAAGACCAGCTGAACCGCGCAACTTCGTCTACGTCACGAGATTTTTTTCCGTTTATGCAACATTTTTCATTAATGCTCCGCTCCTATTGGTTATAGCGTAATATTTATATAATAATAGCTTATAGCTTTCCTCGATAAAATGGGCTATCCAACACTAAAATATGTTTTTAATTCGAACCATTAGTTCCTGAGATTAGCGCGGTCAACCAAACAAACAAACAAGCAAACTCTTCAGCTTTATAATATTAGGGGTTCGAGCCCGTACGCCCTTTGACTTTCACCCCTTTCATACAAGGTTGTTCCGCCCCTTAACTCAGAGCCCCTTTTTTTTTTTGTTACCCAGTAAAAATTCTTCACGCACTGCCCGCCGGCTAGGGGACGGCACCGGCGGGGGAGTGTGGGACTCCCAGCAAGAGGTGCTGGTATACCCACTAAAAAACCTGGGGTGTTCCCTCTCTCATCCAATAGGGGGGGGGCCAGTTGGGAGCTCCCTAGCCCCCCTAACTCAGAGCCCCTAACCCAACCAAGATAAAATAAGATATATTATTTTTTAGCGAACCCTTTCGCCCCTTAGTCATATTTTTACTGTTTAATAGTAAAAAAGGACACTAACT
This sequence comes from Catocala fraxini, assembly GCA_930367265.1. NCBI lineage: Eukaryota > Metazoa > Arthropoda > Insecta > Lepidoptera > Erebidae > Catocala > Catocala fraxini. The sequence continues at coordinate 25,356,830 of OV884038.1, forward strand.
GTTCCTCAATTTTTTTCTTTGTTCCACCAAAAATCCTAATTGCACAGCAAAATATGGTTACTAAAATATTTTAAAGAGATCATACTAAGTCGACGGAGCCCAGCTTCGCGGGGCTCCTATATTTGGGTGGGTTTAAGAAGGAACCTAACATAATATAACCCTTACTTTTTTGATCTTCTAATAAGGGGCGAAAGGGTACTAGAATTATTAAGAGGGGCGAAAGGCGACAAATACGTAACCTTAAACGAACGGGCTCGTAACCAATATTAGTATAGATTACATTTTCCCGCGGCCTTGATCGCTCGGCAACATTACCTTTTTCTGGACGAAGTGTTTTCACCTGATTACGTGTATGCAAAATTTCATGATGATCGGGTTATAAACAACCAAACTGACATTCGCGTTTATAATATTAGTTTGGATTATTCTCGTATATACTTACATATACCTGCTAAAGCAGGTTTGAGCTTCACTTGGACAATTCACTCGAGTTTTTGTATCAAGTAAGTTTCGATATTATTTAAAAGTCATCATATTATATTACTCAACTCTATTAATAGTTAAATGTGGTTAACCTTGAAAGAAAGACTCATTAATAGGTTTGCGATTACATTCGATTATGTCTCAGTTTTATTTTCCTGGTCATGCAAACTGATTTCGACTACGGGGTATCCATAGAATGGGGTGTAAATAGGTTTTTCTGGAGGCTACTTACGAGATAGCAGTTATTGCTTAGTGAAAGACCGTTGAACTAACACGAAGAGGTCTTGAGTTTGGTCCCAAGGTACGCATCTCGGACTTGTCGGTGTTATGTGCGTATTATCTTACCTTATCTTGTTTCGGTGCCAATCAGTGTAGACCGGCGACACTTCGACCCAGTGGGATCTTCTGTGTCAGCCCCGAGATCTATCCCTGAGATATCTCCCTTTGAATGTACTGCATCAGTCGCAGCGTACACTTCAGAGGGAGAAGCCTGAAGTCTTCAGGGTTCGGACATGCCAATCCCATCAGACCCACCCTTAGTCCAGCCAACGCGTCACATTCACACAGTAGGTGTAATATGGACTCGTCCTGTTCACCACGGGCTCTGCAGATCAAATTGTTTGCCAAACTCAATCTGCGCAGGAAGTCGTTGATGCCAAAATGACTAGTGAACGCTCCTGTGAGCAGGCGTGTGTGTGTATGTGCGTATTAAATAATTAATTATCACTCACTTTAATTGTGAGGAACCATCCATGTCCGCTGCGCCATATTGCCCAAAACAAAGACTCAAACACATAGTTTGACAAGAAAGTCAATTCGAATCGAATATCTTGCTTTAAACAATCTATACTTCATTTGGTTAGGTACTTAACTAAAGGTAAACAATCTTGATGTGACTTTTTATCAAAAAATACCGTTTAAAAATAAAATGCTGCTAAAGATCAATATAAGTACAACAATAACGATTACTAAATCAATTGAACCGTTAGTTTAAGCAGTAGTTTATTTGTTTAATATGTGTTTGTGTAAAAGTCACATCAAGATTGTTAACCTTTAGTTAAATACCTAACCAAATGGAGTATAGTCTTCCATGTATCTTATGTGGAGCCAGTCAGTGCAGACCGGCGATACTTCGACCCAGTGGGATCTTTTGTGTCGACACTCTCCCAATAACGACTGCCATAGATGTTCATGGCAGCCGGGACCGACGGCTTAACGTGCTCTCCGAGGCACGGAGCAGGCGATAATTGTCTATCAATACGCACATAATTTCGAAAAGTCTTATAACTGCCGTAAGTCAGAGGTGCGCGACGTGGGTTCGAACCCGAGACCCTCTGCATTGCAGTCTGTTGGTCTCCCCACTGAGCTATCGCTGCTATTATATACCATACCACTACTATTATATTATATACCACTTAAACCACTACGCCAGTCAAAAATCACATACAACTAATAAATCAATCATGACGATTTAATACAATGACTAGCAATCATATTGTAGTCCCTATATGGGAGGTGAAGAGTTGACGTCACTGGCGACCAAGATGGCGGCGTTAGCTATCAAGTCACATAGTTTCTTTGTGTGTTCGTTCGTTTGTGGTTATATAATTGTATGTTGTAGGAGTACTAAATTGTTTATTTTGTTTGAATTTATGTATTGTTGTACTTAGTATTATTTAAGGTCGTAATATTGCATTATGATAGTCACGGCGGCCATTTTTATATACATAGTCTTATGTCAATGTTCCCAAAGGGGTAAGCATCTTATCTTATGAGGGGGCCAGTCAATGCAGACCAGCGACACTTCGACCCAGTGGGATCTTTTGTGTCGACACTATCCCAATAACGACTGCCATATGTACATGGTAGCCGGGACCGACGGCTTAACGTGCTCTCCGAGGCACGGAGCAGGCGATAATTGTCAATCAATACGCACATAATTTCGAAAAGTCATATAACTTACGAAAGTCAGAGGTGCGCGACGTGGGTTCGAACCCGAGACCCTTTGCATTACAGTATGTTGGTCTCCCCACTGAGCTATCGTTGCTCTTGACCTGACCTGACTAAATGTATAATACAATTATTATTTATATTTAGAAAAATTATATTGACTAATTGGGTAAAGGGGTAAGCATAGGTGTATTACCCTTACATTTTGCCAAATTTATTTATGGGTCCCACGTTATCTGTCTATAAAAATAATAATAATGTATTTATTTTGCTTCAAATGTGGTACACAAAGATGTTACAGAATATAAATTAGACCAATACACATTTCACCCGTAATACATTTATGTACGCAAAAAATATCTATTAATTAAGTTACTTAATTACATGTCTATTAACCAAATTAGGTACGTGATAATATTGAATTTGTGATAATTATTGTAAATAAATTCGCATTCAATCGGGTCCATTTCAATTAATAATATAATATTTTAATCAAAGCCAGCCATGGCCAGTTACACTCACTGGTCGGTAAACGATTAGCAAGGTTAAGCGGTGCGGTCAGTCTATAGATGGGTGACCGCTTAGTGGTTTTTCATCTGAGCGTCTCCGTGCTTCGGAGGGCACGTAAAATTCATCTATATTTAGTTATATAATTGACTTGCTGACCCGCGCAATTTATTCTGTTTCATATAATAGAATTATCCCCGTTTTTGCAACATTTTTATTGCTGCTCCGCTCCTATTGGTCGTAGCGTGATGTTATATAGCCTATAGTCTTCCTCGATAAATAGCCTACCCAACACTGACATAATTTTTCAATTCGAACCAGTAGTTTCTGAGATTAGCGCGTTCAAACAAACAAACTCTTCAGCTTTATAATATTAGTATAGATTACACTCAAAATTTTTCTTACATGTGCAGGTAAGCACATTGGCTGAAATCGAGAGGATAACACTGGAGCACTTATCATCTAAGATTTAAAATTGTTTTTATTTGTGTTTATTTATCATAATTGATTGTAATTAACATAATTATGTATATCTGACTAAATGTATAATACAATTATTATTTATATTTATAATAATTATATGGACTAATTGAAATGACATTTGACATTATTATAAAAATAGGTTAATGTTGCTTAAAATTTATTTTAATGATTATTAATGTTTAAATTTCTTATTACTGACTAAACTATAAAGTTATGATTGTATGCACTAACTTTAAATTATTTATTTGTGACAGTCTACATTATCGCATTGGGTATATGCCTGTAATGATAATGGTATGTGTAATAAATAAATAAATAAATTTTCGTGGTATTGTAGTAACTGTTGGTATACATATAAAAAATGTAATCTAAAATGCTTAGTTTGAGCTAGATAGTGTTGTGTGTATGTGATAGAATATTATTATTATATACTAAAGACGATATTAGCAACATATTTGAGATTTTTTGAGTGATAGAGCTATGCTGGTTACATCATGAATGGTCCGGCTCGACCGGAGAAGTACCATCCTCTCACAGAAGATTGACGTAAAATAACAGTATCTATTATGTTTCGTTCGGTGAGTGAGAGCGCCGGAGGCCCAATCACCATTCCCTTCCCAAACCCCATCCTGCTACATTCCCCTTTTCCTATCGGTAGGCAGCGACTTGGTTGTGTTTTTTTGACATTGCTTCTGTAATGCTAAGAAAACACAACCATGTGTATGAGCCACGGTTCTCGCTTACCATCAGGTGGGCCGCTGCGCGCTGGCTCGTCTGTCACCGATAAACGCAATAAAAAAAATACATAAAATCATTATCTTTTTTATATCGGAAACACAGATAGCCTTCACAAATCATCTTTTGTCATAACGCTGGTTTATTGTCACGTGATTATAATAATAAACGTTATTCTAATAAAACGATTTTATAAAATACCCGCCACAGTCCATTCATCATCACATATTTTTAGATTACTAGTCATTTTGTTTGCATATTAATCAAATCTTAGTACCGCATCTACCGGTAGGGCAATCTATATATTATATACGTAAAGCAAAAACTTTGTACCCATTTTTACAAAAATTGCGCGGACGGATGAGTATGAAATTTGGCACAGTTATAGTTTATATGGAGAAGGAGGGGCGATTCCTAATATTTTTATAAAATATGCATTAAAAATACATTAAATTAATGAAAAAACACTACACGCACAAATCCATGCAATTGACACACGCAGTCGAATCGCGTTCGTAGTATTTCGGCATTGTTCGTCTGAGGTCGTACAATTCTTTGTAACTATGGTTACCTATACCTTAGTCATATGTAATAGAGAAAAAAGTAGCAAGCTTAGGAATTTTGGTCGAATTTTGACCACTACGCGACCGCTGGTCATATTTAAAGTGCAAAAGCAATTATTTTTAAAACATAGTAAAGCTAATGAGTCGAGAGAAACAATGTAAACAAACGTTTGTATGTGTGTGTGTGTGTGTGTGTATGTGTGTGCGCGCGCTCGCTTGTTTATGCATAGCATAGATCGAAGAAATGATTTCGTTTTATCTATACTAATATTATAAAGCTGAAGTGTTTGTTTTTTTTGAACGCGCTAATCTCAGGAACTATAGGCTCGAATTGAAAACTTATTTTAGTGTTGGGTAGCCCATTTATCGAGGAAGGCTATAGGCTATATAACATCACGCTACGACCAATAGGAGCGGAGCAGCAATGAAAAATGTTGCAAAAACGGGGAAAATTCTCTTATGTGAAGCAGACGAAGTTGCGCGGGTCAGTTAGTAAGTTATAACATTCAAAAGCAGTGTGTTTGTTAATTCTATAATTTTGTACTATGTTATGCCGGCGACATCGCTCGCGTAAATGTAGGATAGGTTAAATTAGTAACAGCAGGTACTTTTCCTGGATAAAAGGTAGCCAATGTCCTTTTCATTTCCATTGGCAATGTGTATGCGAAATTTCATGATGATCGGTCGAGTAGTCAAGGCGTGAAAGCGTAACATACAAACAAACTCACATTCGTATTTATAATATAAGTTAGGATTTTATTATTTGCAAAGGGAACTGTCCACTTTGTATGGGGGTTTTGGCTTGGAATGGACAATCAGAGAGAATAATAATTGTATATTAATTTAGAAGCATTAATCAGTAGGAATTAGAAAATAACAAAGTTTTGTGTCCAGGTGTTCCTAATTCGTTTGTTGTGGTGGTTTATTTCAGATACCTTTGTATTTGAAATAAAAAATCATTGTTTTTATGTTAGTTTTTATTATTATTCTGATTCATATGTTACTAAAATAATATCTAGAAACTGGGCTGGTGGATTTAAATTGTTTGATATCTTGCCCAACTCAAAAACTTAATAATTGTCATTATATGGGCGCAGCAACCTACGGTCCGTCGACCGTAGGATCCTCGTTAATTGTTTTTATGTATGAATTCTGTTCACGCTAAGCCAATAATGGACAGTTCCCTTTCTGTATTTTATATATGTATTTATTATATATTATTTTGACATAGTATGAATTTTGAACGTAATATTTATAGCCTCTATTCATTACATCATAATCGCCTTATATCATATCGAATGACTATCATAATGTTCTTGTATTTAAATGCTTATTTGAATAGTTATAAGTATAATGATTACATCATATAACAATTTGTTTATTTAACTATTTTCTACAATGGCAAAATATGTAAAACTTATCTTTTTACTTACATAATATATTATTCAGCTTCCGTCTCCATAAAATAAGTCTGTGACCGCAAAACTCGAAAAATAGTCGATGGATTGACTTTTAATTTTTATATAATTCACTTCTATATAAGTGGAAGGTCTAGAGTTCGATCTCAAGGAGTGTACCTCTGCCTTTTCGATGTAATGTGCGTATTAAATTATTAATTTTGACTCGCTTTAACGGTTAAGGCAAATATCCATGAGGATGAGGATGACGATGTCTGAGAGTGCCTAGTCCTTAAAGATCTCGAAGATGTAATCACAGGATCAGGACACGCTTCTGCAGTGTAAAGACTCATAAGGCGGTGTTTCCTCGGTTTCCATACAGCCTCCACATAGTTAATTGTTGCTATTACCAGTACGTTCGGAGAGAAATTAGGTGCGAGACCAACGACTTTACATACGTTCCGAGGCACGGGAGTGTGTAACACTGCTAACTTCCTAACTCCTTACTTTTTCCATTGTCTAGATCCCTTAGTACAAGGTCTGCTTAGTTTGGGCTAGATGGTGTTGTGTGTATGTGGTAGAATATTATATTATATTAACAGAAAATGCAAATAACTTTTGTTGGCCCAACCCCGGATTCGAACCAAGTCCTCATGCACAGTAGTTGCATTCACTACCGCTGCGCCACGGAGGCAGTTCTGTTTCTATTACGAAATCTCAATAGCAGTCTGGAGTTAGGAAGTTGGCGTGTTAGGCACCTCCGTGCCTCGGAAAGCACCTAAAGCCGTTGGTCCTGCGCCTGATCTCTCTCCGGTCGTGTCGGATTACCGACCCATCTGATTATGAGAGTTAGGGAACAGAGAGTGCACTTGTGATAGCGCACACACTTGTGCACTATAATATCTCCTGCGCAGATGGCCAGTCCCCGTTAAGACTGGTCACCATGACCAAAATTCTGCTTTTAAATTGCGAGTTCATATGTGTCTGGCATTCATCTTTACTTGATGTTACTATAGTTACAGCATTTAATTTTAGAAATACCAGATCTAATTATCTGATTATTCAATCGACATCCAATTATACATTTATAACAAAAACCACTATCTGTTTTTTGGACAATAATGACTAGGTACACAAATACGGGTTAAAGGGTTCTGTATCATTATATTAGTATGAAGTACTCAATGAATATACAATTTGGTATAATTGTATTTCATTTTATACTAGTATTTCCCGCGGTTTCACCCGCGTAAGACCCGTTCCCGTGTGAATATAGGGTTTCACCCCTTTCACCCCCTAACGGGTGGAATTTCCAAAAATCCTCTCTTACTGCTCCCCTACACTTTCCAAGGAACATACATGCCAAATTTCAGCTTCTTGCGTTCAGTAGCTTCGGCTGTGCGTTGTCTGTCAGTCACTCAGTAACGGAAGAGTTTTATATAGGTATTATATAGATTAAATTTAGTCCATCCTGAAAAACTTAGATCTTATACCCCGATATATAACCCGACGAACCACTCCAAAACGCAGAAAATCTATAAAAGAAAATAGGGCAATACTGTTGTCAGAAAGGAACACATATATGTATGTAGTATTTTGAGGTGGTAAATCAGCACACGGCTTGCGTGATAGTAAGCGATGGTAACTGAGGACTCAGAATGCTTGCGGATAATATGCGCAAGTAGAAGCATTTAATTTAACGACGCGAGTCAACCGCACAACTTACTCGTATGATTAACTCACGCATGCAGCTTGGGCGAGTAGCTAGAAGCGCATGGAGCTTGTGCATGTAGCCCTCATGAGTAGAAACCGCATGTTGCTCGTGTCAGCTTTTTGCGTTCTGTAAAGAACCATTGGTGTTACGGAACTATATAAAATACTTATTAAGATACAGATGTACAGCAAAAAACTAATTAAACTGGTTTTGTACTCGCAATGGACAATTACAAAAAATATTATCTGCCATCTTGAAATAAAAACAAATCCACACTAATAATTACTTGATTTTCCAGTCAATGATTTCCTATCTTAAATCATTGTACATTTAGTCATAACTAATGTATGCCGGGGGCTTTGCCTGCGTGAATTCCACGGGCAGTAGAGTAAGCGTACTGGGATAAAAAGCATTCTATGACATGATTAACAAATTGTATTTCTGTGTCAAGTTTCATCAATAGATGGCATGATAACAGTCTAACTTTTTATTAGTACGTTAACATAGCTAGCAAAATCTGAGTATGACTCATGTGATCCGTTCGAGAAATTAAAAGACGTATCCTACTAATATTATTTTTGTGAAAATTTGTGAAGATAAACCATTAAACGGATTTGCATGAAACTTGACACAGAAATACAATTTGTTAATCATGTCATAGAATGCTTTTTAAACACAGTGATAGCTCCTGTGCTGCTATTGCCTATCACTTGACGTATTACACCATAAAGCAAGGCTTCAAATTACACTCAGTTCCTCAGCGCGTGCCCACGCGCAAGTTCCATGCTCTATGTACAATTAAATCTATAAATCGAACTCGGGACAATATCGCAACTGATTTCGTCACAGGTCCAATTGACTGTCGCTGTACAGCTCAAGGTCACACACCACTAATTCCTCTTCTGACAGACCATCATATTCTGGTATCCCTACTTACTCCATAAACATAAGGTCAAGGCTACGATCTTCTCTAGTATGAAGCCATAGTCACGCTGAAATACATATAGCGTGGAGTTCAGTGGAGTTTTCCCTAAAATATAAATAAACAATTCATTAAAACCTTGTTCTGTTATTGTCCACAGATCTCTACTATGAAATAAGATAATGGAAAACAAAAACCAAGTATCCAAAGAGATTGAAAAGGGGTTGAACTCCCCTGAACTAAAGAGAAGCAAGGACATCCCATACGCCGACGACTTCATCGAATTAAATTTAGTCAAACCCGATGAACCAATACGTCCGAAACGCAACAAAGATGAGAAAGAAGAAAGAGCACCGCTGTTGCCAGAAAAGGATGGCATATCCAAAATCCATGCTTCAGACTTGGGAGACGTGCATACTTCGCCGAAGAATGATACGATAGTGGTAAATACTCCAGAAGGGACTCTATATATTACTCTAGAGCCCGATTCTGGTAAGTCCTCAAGCCCTATGAGTCCTGCTACTCAGTCTACAGACCTGGATGCGACTCCGAGCACTTCGAAGAGCTTTGGAGCATCGGACTCTGATGAACTAATAAGGCAGGAGAAAGCTGCGATTGAGCAGAGGAAGGCTAGTCTTAGAAGGAATTCCATCTCGATGCCAACGCTTCAGAATTTGGAGTTGGAGGTTATGAAACAGCAGTATTTGAATGGCGATGGGGTGAGTAATATTTTTGGACTATTTTGTTATGACTTTCGGTTACATTTTAAATGACGTTGATGTATACTGTTCGGGTCTTTAAGATATTGATATTTGGTGCCTATAAACTTCGGACCAACGTTATATTTATTTTAAATAATTTATTTCTCATAAGAAAAGTACGTTTCTTATTTGTTTAGGAAACATAAGATTACCATAATTAATTAAAATATATATCTACTGCTAAACAAGTCCCGGAGCGACGTTATTTGATCATTTGTACTGAGGGTTGAATATAGTATAACACTTTTATTTTTATGATTTAGCACAATCGCAAAAATATTCTTTATTTAATACAACAATAGTGGTAAAGCAATATATGGCTCATCTGAGAGAATGAGAGAGAGTATTACATTTTGACCAATGAGAAAGGCCTCTGCAGGCTTAAAAACGCGTTAGTAGAATCTATAGTATTTTCAGCGATCATAGGTCACAGTAGTCGTTTACCATCAGACGGGCCACGTGCTTTTTTGCCAAACTAGGGTGCCCCTTTCTTCTCTTAAAATTGTTTGTCCGATAATCATTATCCATAACACGTTTGCTATAAACTTCAGTACCTAACCATAATGTGCAAAAATTCAAAATTTTGTTACATATAATTATTTTTACTTCTACAACTATTCTGTCATAATATTGGGAACTATAATATGTGAATCTCCTAATTTTGCATGAAATAAAGCCATTTGTACTAAGTATTGTATTATATAATGTGTATTATTCCGAATGTTCATTTATAATAAAATTGTTAGTGCTAAAATATTTGCTAAAAAGTAGGTTGTAGTGAGAGAAACGAATCGCTGTGCTGTGAATCCGACTTCACGCAGTCTTATCTGCCCCTCGAGTATAATTTAGAATCGCGTAGGCGCGTAGGGGCGAGGCGGCCTGCGGGCTGAGCAAAAGCCGTCTGCGACGATTAGCACGCGTGGGACCGTCGCGCCGGAGACCCGCAGCGCCAGAGCCGTGACAAAAGCCAAGCTTTGTAATACAAATTAGTTTTAAAATCATTATTAGGATAAATAAACATTAAATAATTTGAATTTAGGACTTGAATTTACATCTTTTATTGAAAACGGTTTTAAGACTTTTGTATATTATTGATTGCAATATTTATGAAAAATAAATTTGGGGCATTTTGTGGGATTTAGGGATTTTAATTTTATGACATGTGACATTGTGTGACGTTAAGTTCGGGCAAGTTATCATTCGGACAAATGATGATTAGAACAAAAAAATAATGGCACTTTAGATTATGGATAAAAAAGTTAGGTAATACAATAGAGAACCTTATGGTAGACAGCAGTTTGGTTGTGTTTTGGTTTGTACTGCTACTGCAATACGAAGAAACAGCTATGAGCTATGGATACCGCTTACCATCAGATGGACTGTTGGCTCGTAGGCCACTAATGGCATAAAAATCCTACTTTCTATTAATATTATAAATGTGAAAGTTTGTAAAGATGTTTGGATGTTCGTTGCTCAAACACGAGACAACCGTAAACTTTGCACGGAGAATGACCATGTCCTTTTTTTTTTTTGATCCAGGAAAATCCTTTGTGGATACCCCCTCCCCGGGGGGCGGGAAGGGTGGTTATGTGAGACTCTCCGCCCCTGAAGGGGGTCGGCATACACACTAAAAACCTGGGGTGAGCAGTCCCTCCGCCGACGGAGTGGAGCGGGATGGGGTCGCGTTAGCAATCACCATCGCGCCCCTGCGGTTGGCCCGGCTGATGGTGACCGGGCCTCAGCACCTGTGGAGGGAAGGCCATGCTCACCAAGGCCATCCCCCAGACGTGTGGGGCCGTGCAAGCCGGTAGAGAGTTCCCCGACTCTGTACCAGTGACCACACTATACAGGAGCGAGAAGGCCGGCAAATCGCCTCCTTCTCGCTTGTGATAAGCATTACCTTAACTTTGTTTAACGTGCACACAAAAGACGCAGTCGTCATCCTAATAAGACTAAAGAAGACAGCATTTATAATACCAGTGGACATTGTGAAAGCCGCAGTTAAATAACCCACATTCGATTATCGGTGCTAACACCGAGAATTATCAACGTAATCTTCAGATAATCCAAGTTGTTTGAGGTTCCGATAACAGTGACCTGGTTACTGAATATCGCTTTAAATCGTAACTATATATTTGTACATACCTCGTACATAAGTCTATCGGTGGCACAGCGGTAGTGAATGCGACTGTGCGTGAGGTCTTATTTGAGGTCTCTGGCAGGAAATTCTCAGTCTCAGCAGGGAGTCTGGTTACGGACTATAGGGTCTCTTACCGAGTGAAATAAAACACATCGTTTTAGGCCTGTTTCCTCCAAGGGTTACAGCATTCCCTGCAGGAATACAGTCTTTAAACGATGTACTATACATATATATACTAGAGAACGCCACTTTGTCCGATCTTTGACCACTTCTCGCCAATCACCAGCTTGAAGCTCCCTCAGATCCATCGCCACATCTTTCCTGCGGTACCTGGGGCGATCGACTGGGAGACGTCCTGTTAGTCGACCCAAATACGCTCTCTTTACACCACGGTCTTTTCCCATTTTTTCAACGTGGCCGAGCCATCGGAGCTTTTATTTCTCCTATAATGTTAGGACTGGCTACGAATTCCTCGATTACGGCATTTTTGGGAATCCGCCAGCTCCCGTCGGGTCCCTACACAGGGCCCAAGATCTTTCGAAGGACCTTCCTTTCTGTGACCAATAACTTATTCTCTTCCTTTTGTGTCAGTGTCCATGCTTCGCAACCGTACATTAGCATAGGTCATAGTTTTATAAATTCGTATTTTAGTATTTCGGCTAAGAAGGCTGGAGGCTGGACTTGTGCAGAGCTGCACTACATCTTAGTATATTTTCACACTAACTACACACAACTATTACGCTATTTTATCGTATTGGGTGTTCTTTCTGTCCGTTGTTTAAATGTTTGTAAAATCCCTTGCGACACAGGAATTATTCCTAGAGCGGGAGTCATCTCTTTTTAAGATGTTATTTAGCCTCGTAATAAGAGCAGCGATAGCTCAGTGGGGAGACCAACAGACTACAATGCAGAAGGTCTCGGGTTCGAAACCACGTCGCGCACCTTTTTTTTTTTGCGTTGAAAATGGTAACCACTGCTTATGGACTTCAGCAATGTCAGGACACAGCAAAGCCGCTGCCTACCGTGAAAGAAGAACTCTCTTTAAACCTCATTTGAAGAAGGACATATCATAGCGCTCGGGAAACACCGAAGCAGGCAGTTCATTCCAGAGCTTGCACGTACGTGGGAGAAATGATCGCTGGAAGCGTACCTCTGACTTTCGGAAGTTATATGACTTTTCGAAATGATGTGCGTATTGATTGACAATTATCGCCTGCTCCGTGCCTCGGCGAGCACGTTAAGCCGTCGGTCCCGGCTGCCATGAACATCTATGGCAGTCGTTATTGGGAGAATGTCGGCACAAAAGATCTCACTGGGTCGAAGTGTCGCCGGTCTGCACTGACTGGCCCCTACATAAGATACATAGTCTCGTAATAGATGCTATTTTTAATATGATGCGAAAGTAAACTAGCTGATAGTGTCACATGTGATATATAACTGTTTGTATGTGTTTAACATATTCACGGAATAGCTCAAGTAATTTGTTCAGGCTCTTGGTAATATATTACTGAATATGAATCATGTGCTGATGATATTATGATATCTAAACTAATATTATAAATCTGAAGAGTATGTTTGTTTGAACGCAGCCATCTCAGAAACTACTGATCCAATGTTAAAAATGGTTTTGTGTTATGTTTTCTACGTTATTACTTTTATAAGACTACTCGCGCTCCAGGTGTAATTCCTGTGTCAAGGGGGACTTTACAAACATTGAAGCAACGGACAAAAAGAATGGCCAAGGAACAGTTATTTGTGCATCATAGAAATTTTTGCTTTTTATTTGGATCGAACCCACAACGGAGGTAAGGCGAGACGACTACTTAAATTATTACACTATCCATTGATATATAATGTTACTATAATTCATATAAGCAACGATAGCGTAGTGGGAGACCATTGGACTGCCACGACTGCCACGATTCTGACTTTTCGAAGTTAAATGCGTATTAAATAGTTAAATATCGCTTGCTTAAACAGTGAAGGAAAACATCGTGAGGAAACCTGCATGTCTGAGAGTTCTCCAAAATGTTCTCAAAGATATGTGAAGTCTGCCAATCCGCACTGGGCCAGCGTGGTGGACTATAGCCTAACCCTTGTCACACTGAGAAGAGGCCCGTGCCCAGCAGTGGGACAGTTTAATACAGGGCTGATATTATTATTATAAATAATTCATATCAGTAAAACATTATTCAAACAATTTTTTTAATGACCATATTCTTACTATTTATTACTCCTGTGACGCGGGGACTTAACAAACATTAAAACTATGGACACGAAAAACATCCAGACTCTGAACAACTATTTGTGTACCACACAAAATTTTATCCCGTATGGGGATTGAACTCACATCATTCAGTGCGGCGGCAGTGGCAAGCAACACTTAGACTATTACGCAATCAATTGATATATAATGTTACCATGTATATTCATTTCAGTAAGACATTATTTTACCTTTTTTTTTAAGACGTCTCTCTCTCTTTGTCTGATCCCTGTGTCGCGGCGGACTTAACAAACATTGAAACAATGGACACAAAGAACACCCAGACTCAAAACAAGTATTTGTGGTTTACACAATTTTTTATCCCGTATGGGGATCGAATCCTCAACATGCCGCGCGACAGCCGTGGCAAGACGATCACTTAAGCCACAACGCCATCCGACCAGTCAAGTCAAGTCTAATTCATGTGTGTGTATGTGTATATGTCATACATGCGTTGCATATGCATTTAGTTGGCAGTCAAGACATCATCACCGATAACAGAGATTGCAAAGCCGTATTTAGTATTCAATAGACGTGTTAATGATGCATTCATGTCCTTAATTTCAAGTGCAAATAAACTGCATGTGTTATGTGTGCACTTGACCCTTTATTCTTTAAAGGAGGCGTAGATACTTACGCTTAAGACACTTCGTTTTTTTTAAAGACCTCTTTCGCTCTTTTTATCATTGAGTGTGTCGCGGGTCTGTGGACTTTACAAATATTGGACACAAACACAACAACAATAGACACATAAATAATAATAATGTCCTACAGACCGAATTTTCGGCCACAGCGACCAGTCTTAACGGAGACGGCCATCTGCGCAGGAGATATTATAGTGCATAAGTGTGTGCGCAAACACAAGTACGACCGGAGAGAGATCGGGCGCTGGACTAACGGCTTTAAATGGTTTCCGAGGCTTCTCTAACACCGCCAACTTCCTAACACCAGGCTGCTATTGAGATTTCTTAATAGAAAAAAAACAATAACTGTTTGTTGGCCCGACCCGAGATTCGAACCCGAGATCTCATGCACAGCAGTCGCATTCACTACCGCTGCGCCACGGAGGCAGTAGCACGGCACATAAAACATCCAGACTCAGAACCACACACATTGTTGACCCATTTGGGTATCAAACCTGCAAAACTGAGCGCATTTGCAATTGCGAGACGATCTTTTACAAAACACTACGCCATCTAGTCTACCAGTTAACTTGCATCTATCCATATTCAAAGTTAGATATATGTTACTCTAACGTATTGAGTCTGATGGCAGTGACATACCGGTGGCCAGAAACGATAGGTTTTCAATTATGTCTCGCATCCCAACAATTGACAGGTTTTTCTTTTTTAAATTTTTATTTATTTAGAGCCTTTTATTACAGAGTAATATGTTAGCCCCATCGTTGCTTATTCTAAGATACTAACTTACTATGTCATAATAGGCAACACAGGAAGTCGTTGTTGTACATATATCTCAAATAGATCTAACGCCGCATTTGAAGTAGGGTCACTTAGGATATTAATGAAAAGTCCTACATGGTACACATTCAGGTTATATTTGAACATCAACGAGTTCCTTTGGCACAATCCATCAGTAAGTGTTGGACATCATCAAGAACTCCGCAAGTATCACAATCAGGCGTGTCGACTTTTTTCATGAGATGTCCAAACTTTCTAGATGGATAGTGACCTGAGCGCAGCCTATGCGCTATAACAATAATATTTCTATTTAACTATTGACAGATTAATAAAAGCTTTAAGAATTAAGGGCAAAAAGTGAAATGATGAGTGCATGGTACGCGCTGCAATTCAGTATTCAAAAAACTGCAAAAACCAGGCACAGAGCAAGTTGCTTAAGCCGAGGCTATATCTCATTTTTCTTTTATTTAACTAATCTGGCAAACAAGTATACGGCTCACCTGATGGTAAGTGGTCATCGTAGTCTATGGACGCCTATAAAGCCAAAGGCATCATCATTCACGAAACACAACAGTAGGAATACTGCTATTTCACGTCGATATTCTGTGAGACGGTAGTCCTGCCCCGGTCGAGCCGGCCCATTGGGTTTCTGGGGGTATATTTGTATAATAAAATAAATGGAGAGATCTCAATATAACACACACACACACACACGCACGCACGCACGCACGCACGCACGCACGCACGCACGCACGAACGCACGCACGCACGCACGCACGCACGTACACACGCACGCACGCACGCACGCACGCACACACCCACGCACGCACGCACGCACGCACGCACACACGCACACACACCCAAAACACACACACACTGTATGGACTGTTTGTTAATGATGTCAAATATTATGTAGTGTGTGAGAGAACAAAATAAACAATTATTATTATTATTATTATTCATGTCATTTGGTAACAATAACAAATTATACATTTATAGCTGTCCAACAAAACAAATATAAATAATGGGTCAATATGTAAATCACGCAAACCACGCATTGCGACAAAAGGCGCAATCGCCAAATCTAACAAGAACAAAAGCCTTATACAGCGTCTGATATCTCCTAATATAATCAATATCCTTGAAACGAAAACAAACAAATTGACAAACTGTTAGTTTAGAACTAGTTTATGAGTCATGTGATGTTTTTAACAAAGATAGCTTTATTATAGAAGACCATAGAATATGGGATTCATTAGAATATGATCTAGAAGACAGTTCGTGTAAAAGTATTATTTAAACGTAACCTTTAATGGTAAAGCATTAAAGGTTACGTTTAAAGTTACGTATAAAGATAACGGTTATCATCTTGATATCATCTTGTAGGTTTTTATCGTATACTGCAGGCGACAAGAAATCTGATTAGATTTTATTTAGAGTATATAATCGAAAAGTGTCTTCATTTGAACAACATTGGGTTCAAATATGTATATTTTCTTATGGACCTTGAGGTTCAAGTACCTTAATTAGGAAGCTATCCAGAGAAAACGGGTACAAATACAAGAATTAGCAGGATATGCTTAAAAGTTGCAAAATGCTGACAGCCAAAGTTGGTCTTTGGTACAGATTGTGACGAAATACCTTAGGCTTAAGGTTATCAAGATGATAATTTGGTCACGTGTGTCTATAAACTGTCATATATCTCTATCTATAGTTTACAATATTGGCCAAGCACAAATTGGGAAAGACGTCTTAGAAAATATTATGGAAAAACTCTCACATGAGTTGAAATTGTTTATGATTTTGTTGACTAAAAAGGTGGCATACTTCTTTTTCTATTTTTAACGCACCGATGCATTTACGCTTCTCACTCCGCGGGAAAAGGAAAGCAGAAAGAGTACTTCGCGCTTATCCGCGGTAAAGTGAAATGTCGGTCCTACCGACTAAACCTTCCACGCGTTTCTAACTCGTTGCCTTAAAAGGTGGTTGGGTCACTGGAAGTTAAGCAAACTAAGAAAACCTGACCTGCCATGCATTGTGTATATTTATTTATTATCGGATAACCTATAGAAGAAAACAATTTTATAAAAAGAGAGATTTATGCAACAGAGCGTCTATAAGAGGCTTTCACTCTTACACAATTGAGTTCATTTAAGTGCATGAAGATAAACTAGGTAGTATGATAAATCCGAAACAAAATGTATACTAAAGCCAGCGCTTATAGTGAACTGGCTTGCCCGCGACTTCGCTTAGGAAGAATACTCCTTGTTAATAAAAGGTAACTATATCCTTTTCTCTACTATTAACAACGTGTACTTATACGAAATTTTACGATGATCGGTCGGGTAGTTAAGACGGTAAAACGTAACACAACAAACTCACATCCGCATTCATAATATGAATTAGGATTAATAATAATTATACATAAATAATAATAATAATATCAGCCCTGTATTAAACTCTCCCACTGCTGGGTACGGGCCTCTTCTCAGGGTGAGAAGGGCTAGGCCATAGTCCACCAAGCTGGCCTAGTGCGGGTTGGCAGACTTCACATATCTTCGAAAACATTACGGAGAACTCTTAGACATGCAGGTTTCCTCACGATGTTTTAATTATACATAGTTAGAGAAAAATATAAAATAGCTTAGTATTTTCTCTATTATCGTGAGTTTCCATAACACTTCTAAAAATCGCACATCAACTACAGCATAACAACACAAATCTCTAAATAAATCTACAACTACAGTGAAGGGAAAAAACAACACATCTGCACACCCTGTCTAACAACAGACAAGGAAGGATAAAAATGATAAAAGTAATCCGATCATATGACGACAACCACCGATATTACGTATAATTTATTATCAACGCCAAAAAGACGATTGGTGCGAAATCGATAAAATCGACCATGGAACTATCCAAAGATTACATTACGAAATAGTTTGCTTCCGTGATCCAAAGAAGCAAAGTGTCAAGGAACATTTGAATCAAGATACTAAAACCAATGATACAGTAATTAAAGATATTTTGGAAG
Organism: Catocala fraxini; assembly: GCA_930367265.1. Classification (NCBI taxonomy): domain Eukaryota; kingdom Metazoa; phylum Arthropoda; class Insecta; order Lepidoptera; family Erebidae; genus Catocala; species Catocala fraxini. The sequence continues at coordinate 25,375,203 of OV884038.1, forward strand.
AAACAGCAACGTCAGATTATAGCAGTGAGGTGTTTAAAACAAACTTACTAAATTAATCTCTTATCAAAGTGAATGTGAAAGTGTCAACAATGAGGGAAAGAAAGAAACCAGATCTCCGAGTGCATATACCCTCCTACCCTTCAGATTATGTGGAAATGCCACCAGAAACCAGACAGAAAATTGATGAAGCAATAAGAAACAGTGCTACTCCAAACGTAGACGATTCTACACCTGGTACCAGTAATTCTGATGAGATAAGAGAACGGTCGAGAACTCCAGAAGTGAGGATTGTTGGACCAGAAGATGACAATAAAGAAGATAATAAGAAAGAAGAAAGTCCTGTGATATATAGAAATAAAGAACCTGCTTCTGAACCGAGTGATGAGAAAAAAGTTGAAGGAGAAAAGAGAATTACTATAAATGTGAGTTTATAAATTGCCTTCTTACTTAATAACGAGTTTTACTTGCGATTAGTCAACTCGTGACCACGATCGATGCAAGTTGGTCGAAACCGGGCAATCTTTGCTTCTTCTTTTTCGTGTGGTTAGTGGCCAACCTGTTGCCAAGAGTTGTTCAAGCGCCCAATCAATAGGTATTTACTAACTTTTAAACAGCATATATACATACATAGATTCACGCCTGTTTCCCAGAGGGGTAGGCAGAGACTACGGATTTCCATTTGCTACGATCCTGCCCCACTTCTCTGGCTTCATTCACTTTCATCACATTCCTCATACGCGCCCGTCGGTTCAAGGTGCCCTTAACCTGGCCTTTGTCCAGAACGCCTGCGATCTGATCAAGAAACGTTCGCCTAGGTCTTCCTCTTGCGACTGTTCCATTCACACTAGCCTTATAAACTTTCTTAGTCAGTCTTAAACAGCAGCGGTAGCTTAATAGGAAACCGTTGGACTGCCACGCAAAGGTCTCGAGTTTGATGCCAAGGCGCGCATCTCTGACTCTTCGAAGTTATGTGCGTATTAAACTTTTAAGTATTATTGCTCGCTTTAACGGTGAAGAAAAACATTGTGACGAAATCTGAGAGCTGATATTATTATTACATTATAAATACTTTGTCACAAGTAAAACCTAGATAGCGATCTAATATTGTATGTGTACAAATGACGAAAGTCTAAAAACGTTTATTTTTCTTCTTGAACATGTACATTTTCTGCCATACTTATGTTATAAAGCAATCTAAACTAATATTAGAAAGAGGAAACATTTGTGTTTTTGTTTGTATGTTTGTAATGTTTTCACACAAAAACTAACGAACCGATTTCAAAAATTCTTTCACCATTAGAAAGCTGCCTCTTCACTAAGTGACATAGGTTACATTACATTTTCAAAAAAAATTGGGCCCGTAATAAAAATGCAATAATATAACCCAAGGTGTGAAAAAATTAGTCATAAAAAATATATTATAGAACGTATCAATATCTACAAAAAAGTCCGAGATACCATATGTATTTTTTGAATATATAGCTAACTACACCTATATAGGTGTAGTTAGACTTACTAATTTCTTTAGTTGTAGTTTTATATATTAAAATTAGATAATAAATTAAAAGTAGGTATTGGGTAATAAATTAAAGTCCACGCGGACGAAGTTGCGGGACTAGTCTTAAATATTTCTATTGATAATGACATATCAGAAATATATTCACCTATAAACATTACTCAACGTGAAGTTAGTTAAATAGTATAAGTTACAGCGGCGGGCAAAAGTTAAGAATTGGATAGTTGACTCACATTTTTATTATTATTTATGTGAAATAGTATACATTATCGAAAAACAAATAATTATAAATAATAATAATAATATTCTATCACATACACACAACACCATCTAGACCAAACTAAGCAGAGCTTGTACTATGGGTACTAGACAATGGATAAACATACCTACATAATACATACTTATTTTTTTGTAAATATATACATATCATACATAGAAACACCCAGACCAAGACAAACATCCATGTTCGTGCACACAAATGTTTGACTTCTGCGGGAATCAAACCCGCGATCTCAGGCGTAGCAGTCGGTTACACTAACCATTACGCAGACGATAGAGGCGGACAAAAAACATTAAAATTAAACTTACTTTAAAATAAATAAGATACTATGCAATCATTGTTAAAAGACAGAAAAGGATGCGTGATTCTAACTACGCCGTAATCGCTATTTAAACGCTGTTGTCCGACGGAGATAGCAAGTAAATAACCATAACTGTTTATGATTTTTATCAGCTCGTCAGCTGATAACAGTGATAGCAATCATACCGTCTATCTAAGACGCTCGGAGTGCCTAGTGCCTTTATGACGTTCGGCGCTCCGATTGGCCCGCTCCGAGCTCTTAAGACGGGTACAGACTTATGATATGTAACATGTAATGTAACACGCAATGAAAGAATTTGCCATCCACATTGTCGCAATGTATCATGCAATGTAACAGAATTCCCATAGTGTGGACGCCTTGCGCGCACGAACCGTGCACACTACGCGCACGAACAGAGCATTTCAATTCGTGCGCGCTGCGATCCACCATTTGTCGGTTTTTTCGCCGAATACAAAGGGGAGCGCCAGTGTGGACGGGTTGTGTGTGTCTGTACTGCGGAACGCGCGCGAGAAATGGAGGAAGAAGACAGCAACAGCTACGCGCGCATGCCGGAAACGGATGTGAGTAGGTACATGCTCGGTTCGTGCGCGCGCTGCGTCCACACTTATGAAATGCTCTTTTCATGTTACATTGCATGTTACGTTACAGCAGTCTGTACCCGCCTTTAACTAACCAGAGAGCCAAACGCGGTAAACATTTCAATCGCGTTTACGTAAAAACAACTCGGTCTAGGCATTCAGAACCTATTCCAATGTTGTCAGCCATCCCAAAAATGTCAACACACGGATGTCGTAGTGGTTTAAGTAGTCACCTCGCCAGTGTCTTTACGACGGGTGTTGTAGGTTCGATTTTCAGTCGGGACAAAAACACAGTATTTGTTCTTAATGCGGGAGGGATTTTTTTAAACCGAAATTGAGTAATAAATTGCAAAACTTAGGTCTTGTACTACCACCGCCAGATAGAATTTATCTATAAGATAAAAGTCTCGCCATCTCTATTCTTTAACCTGACATGAGTGAGACAGCATGTGATTTATCTTTCGGACAACTTTTACTTTTTAGTTGTAGGAGTGGCCGCTAAAGTGGTGTCTTCAACATAGCTGATAAAATATGGATATAACTAGCTTTTCCCGCGGTTTCCCTCGCTTGGGAAGAGTAATTTTTTTTCTGGATGAAAGGTAAATTATGTCCTTTTCTGTACTACAGGCAACGTGTATGTGAAACTGCATGATTATCGGTCGGGTAGTTAAAACGTGCAAGCGTTACAAACGAACTCACATTGGCATTTATAATATTAGAATAATATTGACATACTAATGATAAATTAAAAGCTTGAATATGTTAAGTAGCGATAGCTCAGTGGGGAGACCAACAGACTTCAATGCAGTGGGTCTCTGGTTCGAACCCATGCCGCGCACCTCTGACTTTCGGAAGTTATATGACTTTTCGAAATTATGTGCGTATTAACTGACAATTATCGCCTGCTCCATGCCTCGGAGAGCACGTTACGCCGTCGGTCCCGGCTGCCATGAACATCTATGGCAGTCGTTATTGGGAGAGTGTCGACACAAAAGATCCCACTGGATCGAAGTGTCGCCGGTCTGCACTGACTGGCCCCCACATAAGATACATACATACATGTTCAGTAGTAGTTCACGGAGAAATGGTTTCAGCACCTTACAGCTCTTATGATTTGTAAACAAAAATTTAACGATTAAATGGCTGAATGGCTATGAGTTTCTTGCCTGTTCTTTTCATGAGCCCTACCATTGCTTTGCTGAACGTGGCAGTAAATGTAAATTCACAGAAAATTTTTTGGTAACTTTGACATTCATAAGTGTTACTTTGTAACATAAATTGAATTAATTTATTTTGAATTTGAATTTGAATTTGAATTTGATATCTCACACACATTTTGCAAATAAAAGTTATATGAATATACGAAAGTATAACTTCTACAACACATATCATCGTGCTGGTACTGCACACGCTGGATCTGCGATACTCATAAAATCAAATATTAAACACCATCTAATACAGCCTTATGGTTTAGATAAAATCCAGGCAACACATATTGTCATTGAGAGCTTTACTGAGCCTGTGACGGTATCTGCACTGTAGTTAGGATATATTACCACTGCCTCAGTGACAAAGCGATATTGAATACAGCTGCTGTGAATGAGATCTCGGGTACGATGTCCAGGTCGGGCGGTTTTGTTGGATTAATCTGTCAAGATGAATAAATGCGTAACCCACGTTTTGAGCCCTCATAATTATTTATCACTTCGTTATTCGTGCATGTAATCTTTGTTACATTGCTAGGAATTCGAACCGGGAACAGATTGGCATAAGTACCTAATAACAAGATAAGCGATAAACTACTGGTCTGGTTATAAATATAACTGTCTATTTCCTTTCGACGACTCGGACTAAGTCACGTGGGTTGCACATCTGTTACAATAGACAAGTTATTCTATATATATACATAGACTCACGGCTGTATCTCCTAAGGGGTAAGGAGATATGTATTACACACACAGACACACACACAGACACACACACAGCCACACACAGCCCCACACACACGCACACACAGACACACACACAGCCACACACAGCCTCACACACACACGCACACGCGCACGCACACGCACGCACACGCACGCACACACGCGCACACACGCGCACACGCACGCACACGCACACACACACATACCAACATAAATTGGCATATCTGAACCCTGAAGACTTCAGGCTTCTCCCTCTGAAGTGTACGCTGCGACTGATGCAGTACATTCATAGGGAGATAGCTCAGGGATAGATCTCGGTGCCGACACAGAAGATCCTACTGGGTCGAAGTGTCGCCGGTCTACACTGATTGGCCCCCGAAATAAGATAAGATAAGATACCAACATAAATAAATAATATTTGTTAAACAGTTGGGCTATGACATGGGTATATAGTAAACATTGTAAAACGAGTATTTAAGTGTACCTACGCTATTAGCATTACTGATTAACAAGGTTAACCTGGATTGCTGACGACTCGGACACAAAATATTCGGACACAGTGTTGACTTGACACATTTTAATTTCAATATTCATATTTTTCACTGATGATTCGGACATCAATAAAAAAGCTGCTTTGTACATTTAAAAAAACCAACCCTACCTTAATTGTAGAAATTTGGGTTTGTTCCACATTTGGTCCTACGTTACGTCCCACGTTCAAAAATGTTCCTCATTCTTCCCTCTTTTTTCGCCCTACATTTTTGTGCATATGGTTAGGTTAGAACAAAACTTGCCTTCGTTAGTTTTGGTATCGCTTTATTTCCACATATTATACTTTAAACCTTTTTTATCTGACTGTACTAAAAGGCTTCAATAATTTCATGGTGATTGAATTGTCAGTTAAAAATATATTAAAATTAAAATGTGGTAATTCGGACACTGTGTCTGAATATATTGTGTCTGAGTCGACAGCAACTCGTTAACCTACATGCTGGCAACAAAATGAATGGAGCTCTATGCGCTTTTATGAACAGTCGAAATGTATCCGATAAGGCACGTTTGGCTGTTTATAGAGGACTATAAGTGCTCAGACTTATGTATGGAAGTGAAAGCTGGGTATGGCAAAAGAAGCATGAGAGCAGAATAAATGCTGTAGAAGTGAGAGCGCTGAGAAGCATATGTGGTGTGACTCTGAAAGATAGAATAAGGAATAGTGTGATTAGAGAGAGATGCGGCATGAAAGTGGATATAGTGACAAGAATAGAAAAGGGTATGTTAAGCTGGTTTGGGCATGTAGAAAGAATGGACGAGGAAAGACTGACTAAGAAAGTTTATAAGGCTTTTGTGAATGGAACAGTCGTAAGAGGGAAAACTTGAACCGACAGGCGTGTATGAGGAATGTGATGAAAGTGACGGAAGCCAGAGAAGTGTGTCAGGATCGTAGCAAATGGAAATCCGTAGTCTCTGCCTACCCCTCTGGGAAACAGGCGTGAATCTACATATGTATGTAAGTACACTATTTAAGAGTACTGTTAGCAACCCTACTCAATACATAATCTGTGCAGTCAGATATAGTGACTGGGTGGTGGATATGTGATTGCACAGAAACACGTTAAAGTTTAAACCAAATTGATTAACATAATATATACACAAAATATTTACAAGAAATATTAACTAAAGAGAAAAAATAAACACCAAAATTAAAAAGCGTCATAATATTCTCCGCATCGTCGTCAATTGGCAACGTGCCCAGAAGACTGGCAGCATTGCCACGTTGAATGGCAATACTTGTTCTTTGTGCAAAGAAAATACCAGTCCTCTGGTCACGTAAAGCGTCGATGAGCCGCTTAGCTAGGTCTCTATAAACAGACCTAGCACTTCTCCATGGCCCATGTCGACACCAAACGGCTCAAATATGTACTCACCAATAAGGTTTTGATATTTGCGCCGTTTGAACGGCGCAGCTGATGGAGCAGCAGCACCAGTACAACCCGCTATGCTAGAAAGATGTAATGGCGCAAGGGTGTCGACACAAGTTGCGTCCTACACCAAAGGCCTACCCATTTTTTATGGCAGTAATGACATACCATGTGGTCTCTTGCCATCGTCGCGTACTAAGCCGTGTGGTCCAACCGAATTGATTCAAATTTTGACTCAAATTGGGTTAACGTTCAACAGTTCTATCTATAAATCGGTATGTATGTATCTTATGTGGGGGCCAGTCAGTGCAGACCGGTGACACTTCGACCCAGTGGGATCTTTTGTGTCGACACTTTCCCAATAACGACTGTCATAGATGTTCATGGCAGCCGGGACCGACGGCTTAACGTGCTCTCCGAGGCACGGAGCAGGCGATAATTGTCAATCATACATAATTTCGAAAAGTCATATATCTTCTGAAAGTCAGAGGTGCGCGACGTGGTTTCGAACCCGAGACCCTCTGCATTGCAGTCTGTTGGTCTCCCCACTGAGCTATCGCTGCTCTAGGTATACTGGTGTTGGGTAGCAGTCTGTGTGGCAATCTGCGGCGTGACACTGAAACGCAAGACGTGAGTTAGGTAATGTGCGACGTCCTGTGTTAGGACGATCAACTCATTCTTGCCAGTTAGTGTCGAGTTCGTATTAGTTCCAGTGTTTAAATAAATACGTATTATTTACTGCTTTATTGGTTCTGTGGTATATTTGCCCACTATTCTTGTTTCAGGGAAAAACTCGTTTGGTTTTTGGTTAGGATTAAATTAATAGCAACTCGTATTCAAAAGACAGCAGCCGCAAAGAACACTCACATCCGATTTTTGTTTCGTTTGGGAATCGAACCTGCAACACTCGGATAGGTTATAACGCGGCGGCATCCTAAACGCGCTATACGTACAGACCCTTCCTCTACGGCTACTCAAGTTTATGGTATAGTGTTCCCACTCACCAACATTCCGGTATATAGTGAGAGCCGCTGTACCTTCCAGTGCCCGAAAGCACCTTCAGGGACCAGTTACAGACAGGTCTTGTCCTCAAATCCAAAAAGAACCTGAGACCTTGTCTCCAATCCATAATCCCAAATCCTGAGTGATTCCGGTTCTCGTAAGCGAGCTACCTCGTGCCTAAGTTGCCAACCTATTGTCCAGATAGGTGCCGGAGCAATAAAGCCGCGCACCACTCGCGAACTCTTGAGAGTTGCTAACGATATACTTGCTGAGGCCGACGGAGAAGCCGCCTCCCATATTTCCAGTATGGTACCGGAGCTGTAAGGCACGCTCACTTCCCGACGTATATCCATACGTCTGCCCTTTCGGGCCTACAAGCCGGGTATTGCCCGAGTCACCTAGCTATGACTCTCACTTGCTGAGCATGATGCATTGTGGCAGTGAAACCACACTGCCACTTCGCTAAAGACAACTCCGTGCCTCGCGCAACCGACTGGTTCGCACTAGCCGCGCATGAGTCCGACGCTCGAACGCCACGTGCTTGCCGAACAACAAACATGCCATCCTCTGCGGCTACCCACATAGCCACTACGAGTCCAACCTCAATGTCAGGCACCGCGCACTCTAATCAGCGGCCGATAGAACACGCCGTTCGAGGCGCAGTGGGCTAGCCTGACCCTGTAGTACCCTGATCCTAAGGGAGGGCCTCGTAGTGCTTTCCCCGAAAGCTATCTACTCGGGTCCTGAAGATAGGGATACGTACAGTCGAAAGGTCTTCAGTTAGTATTTAGAAGATAGTTTAAAATTTTGTTTATGAAATATTTTTTTATTTTATTGGTCTAGGTGGTTGCCTCTCCTCTGGCACTGCGCCGAGTGTTATGGGTTCACATCCCAAACGGGACAAAAATTTGTGCGTCCACAAATGGTTGTTCCAAGTATGGGTGTTATTCGTGTCCGTTGTTTGAATGTTTGTGAAGTCCTCCGCGGCACAGGGATTTAGCCTAGTGCGGAATTTGTTTTTCAAGCAAATATAGCAAGGTTTTGATTAAAAGACACATGACTAAGAAACTCAAATCTCTTTCTCCCGAACTACGGGGATATGGGAAGACAGGCTTGCGTCTACTGAAGGTATATTCCCTTAACAAACGGGCAGAGGTATATCACACCTTTATTCAACCAACCACATTTTAAGTCTCATGTTAAAAAGGCTAACGTATTGTCATCTACTGATCGCATAGTAAGTTTCTATTGAAAATATCTTAACAGAAAATCTTATAACACTTTGCTTCAATCGAACTAGGGAACTGACAGTCATCCACAACTATAAACATAAGCCTTAATTATACATAAACAATAATAAAACATAATATATTTAGGATTCAGTCGCAGGAATCATTAAAAAAACAATTATCTTACACCCTAAACATTATTTAATAACAGAAGTTAATACAAGCTAATTATTAACTTTAAAGGAAGTTTTACATAACCTTAAAGCTAAAATAAATCACCAATCACCAATACAAACAAAATATCATGTACTTACAAAGTTTTGCCAGCTCAAATAATAATTACAACGTACTCACAAACCGCGTCGACAACTACCGTTTCGTAGGAAGTCTCACGAGCAAATGGCCGATACTCGCATGCGCACCGCCTTTTATTGGCGTCGTCTTATAATAGAAATGAGTTCCCTAAATATATAATATCAGCCCAGTATTACATTAACCCACTGCTGTGCACGGGCCTCTTCTCAGTGTGAGAGTGACAAACTTCACAAATCTTCAAAAACATAATGGAGAACTCTCAGGCATGTAGGTTTCCTCACGATATTTTTCTTCACCGTTAAAGCGAGCGATAATATAACTATTTAATTCGCACATAACTTTGAAAAGTCAGAGATGCGCGCCTTGGTATCGAACTCGAGTCCTCTGTGTGGCAGTCCAACGGCTTCCCACTAGACTATCGCTGCTAATCTACCATTAACTTAACATATTTAAACTAAATAATATTCGGCTAGTAATAAAATCTCAGCGTCACACTTTGCACATCCCATCTTGTCCTATTTGCCTACTCGTACATCGAAAGAGTTTGTCCGTGATCTTAGCCACTGAAGAGTCCAGTACTCTCACATAGCCAACACAGACCATACGGTACATAACCTTAGTATATTATATAGAGAAAGTTCTAGAAAGTTAGTACTGATATTGAGATTAAAGTTTTTAAAGGAGGCGGATCAAGTAGTGCTTTTAGTTTCCAGTGTGTTTTAAGTGTTTACGTTTACTAAATAGTATAGAAAAAGACATAAATAATAATTGTTATTTAACTAAATAATAGTAAAAGTAATAATATTTTAGTGATATATCCTTCTGACTAAATGTGGTACCCAAAATCCGATCCATATTTATTTGGTTGCCTTACTAATGATGGAATATTGATATTTCGTACTCTTAATAAAAAAGTGACCTAAGGAAGTAAAGAAATTTGAATTCTAAATGTGTGATTATACTATTACATTTGTCTTAAGTAATTGCAACGGAGTCTAGATTTGTTTAATCCAAAATACTCAGATAAGATGCATAACAACTGTGTTTGGGCTTCAAGTAACTGACAGTTGTAAACCTTACTTTATCGAACACAAAATTCTAACGCTTCCGTCTTAATATACATATGTATATTTGAAGTCGCATTATATTTGTTAAAACAAATCCTCGTTTATTTTCCAGTCTATCCGATGTTGGTATACGTCATAGACGCAAAAATAATTTGAATTTAAATAAGTCTCTGTTTTATTAAGAGTGCTTATAACTCATTTCTATCTTTACTGCGAAATTCATAATTGGTTGTTGGGAACCATTATGACCTCATGATGGTACAAACGCCTCCCTGGTCATAGGTGACAACTTCTTACTGACCGTGACTATGTAATCTCTTGTAACTTGAAATCCCTTTTACGAATACTGCGTGTAATATATTGGCAAGGCTTATGTGATCGTCTAGTCACTGCGAGATATGGATTTGGTAACTAGGCGGTAAAAAAATTTTGCACGAATAGTTTATTTTAATTTATTACTAGATATGCCCGCGGTTTTATCCGCGTTTATGATTACTGCGCCGGCCCCGTGTGTCGTAGCGTGATGTTATATAGCCTATAGCCTTCCTCGATAAATGAGCTATCCAACACTAAAATATTTTTTCTATTCGGACCAGTACTTCCTGAGATTAGCGCGTTCAAACAAACAAAATCTTCAGCTTAATAATATTAGTATAGATTTTAAAATCATAGATTGTAAAAGAAACAAGATGTCGGAAATAATCTGGATAAGCTCGGATGCCGGCGTCCTAGCGTTGATTGAGAGGTTTAAATAAACAACGCGACGAAATCCGTATACAGTAGTTTAAGGGCGTCCTATGCGCCAATGACCTTGAGCGTTTAACGTTTGCGACTCAATTCTAAACATTTTACGATAATATACAGCCACGTAGTAAGATGTAGCTGTACTATGATAATTTACAGACAATCCAAAATAAATAAAGTGTCCTATACTACTATTAGACTAATTCTAAACTATTTATTATCTTAGGTTAATCACTTACACTCAAAGATTGATAAAATTACGTAAATATACGAGAGCGTTTTGGGGAAAAAATTGCATACATCCGTCCGTCACAAAGGCTGGCGCCGTATGCCGCCCGTCGCCCGCGCAGAGACCCGCTAGAATGATTCGACTGAAAAATCGAGAAAAACAAATTTTTAAATGAAAAATCATCGTAAATAAAAAAATAATTGCACACGATTTACAATAAATGTATTCTCTACATATAAATGTGAGATTTATATTCATACTTCTACAGATGAGGAAGTTTATACATAAACTTTGTGAAATCAATCGTTTTTGATATTGCTTGTATATCTCATAAAAAATAAAATATAAATAATATAAATGTATGGAATTAAAGTTTATAAATCGAAGTATTGTTTAAATGTTGTTTGAGAATTTTGGGACATCGTGTATTTTGTACGTTTTGTGGTAGGAGGCTCTTAATTTCAATGTATAACATTCGCGTAAACGTAAGACAATATTGAGCAGAATAACTTTTAAATATATAATCAAAATCAATCATAGAATCAATCAAAATCATCAAAAATGAATCCTGATCAGCGGTTCAGTGTGATAGCTCACAAGTTCAAGTACCGGTCGCCGCTCTGGATCGAATCGGACTCTGACGTCAGCAAGAGCAGCAGCGACGGTAATGGCGGACTGTGCAACAGCGACGACAGTATGGAGTGCAGGAGTACTGACAGTTCTGGCAGTATCAACAACTTTCTGGATTCTAAGGTGCTTTTAATATTTATTCGGCCATCGGCGTTCAGACGTCCAGACACAAGATTTTTTTTCTTATGCATTGTATTGTGTATTCAAAATTTTATTATGATCGGTCGAGTAGTTAAGGCGTGAAAGCGTAACAAACAAACTCACATTCAGATTTATAATATTACTAGATTTTGCCCGTGGCTTCGCTCGCATTAAAATGTAGATTTTGTCAATAAATTTCTATCCTTCGGTAACAGTAGGTACGCATTCTGGAGGAAGAGTACCCTATATAAAGTCCTCCACTTTAGCACAGTATACTATGAACAATAAGTTATTAGCCTACTCTTGCGTTGGCGCTTAAGGTTGTCACTTTTATTTTCACTTAAATATTATTTTCGTATTATGAGCAGCACTATGTTTTTATTTATATAATATAAAGTGTATTATATAATATAATTAACGTGAAAGCAGGCGAACACGAGCGGGCGTGCAGCGTAGGTACTTGAACGCGCCCGGTCACACGACACACTCACGGTACGGCCCACGCTGCCGCCACACTATTCCGCCTTATATTATGCTAATGTGTGCGTGGCAGCGCGTGCGTACACGGCGCCCGGCGCGCACGCACACATTCAATCCGGCAGCGGCACATTTCTATGAAGATGACTTACTGTTCTTAGTATACTGTGACTATACCCCTGACAACGTGTACCTATTAATAATATTCTATCACATACACACAACACCATCTAGCCTAAACTAAGCAGCGCTTGTACTATGGGTACCTACTAGTCAATGGATAAACATACAAATACTTTTTTTAAATTATTAGTTTTCAAAATTATATGATGCTCTGTGTTGTTTTCTGATAAACCCAATAACAGCACGGTGTCCGGATTTTTGTCAAGTGGATTGCTATAGGCCTGCCCACTCTTCTTCTCTTCTTCTCCTTAGCCTTTATTATTCCCAAGTCACTTAGGTCGGCTTTTCTAGTCTAACCGGATTTGACTGGATATCAGTTTTTACACGGAGCGGCTGCCACCTGACCTCCACAACTCGAAGGCTAACGATACCCTAAGGCTAGACCAGTGTCAGGATATTAGAGGGTACTGACTTTCCCAATAACGACTGCCATAGATGTTCATGGCAACCAGGACTGACGGCTTAACGTGCTCTCCGAGGCACGGAGCAGGCGATAATTGTCAATCAATACGCACATTATTTCGAAAAGTCATATAACTTCCGAAAGTCAGAGGTGCGCGACGTGGGTTCGAACCCGAGACCCTCTGCATTGCAGTCTGTTGGTCTCGCCACTGAGCTGTCGCTGCTGTAGGCTTGTCCACTATTGGAACTTAAAACCATAGTTGTCGAAATGTACTTATGTAGGTGTAATCTACCCCTTCGGCAATATATGGGCGTCTAACAGCTATGAATATATGTATTTGATCGTACTGTTTATAAGGTAGTACTGTACAATTGGTAGTCTGATCATTCACAAACAAACGTCATAATGAATATTTCACGCACTTGTAATTACGCTTATTTACATTAATTATAATTATGGTGAGGTATAAAGATCGTATTAGAATTCTGATGTAAGTGCATAATTAAAATCAAAATATGTTTAGTAACACTTATGAACGTCAAAGTTGCACTTATTAATGTGAATTTACATTTATCTGTCGCCATGTTCAGCAAAGCTAGAGCGTAGAATCAATGAGAAGAACTGGCACGAATCTCACGGCTACTCTTTTCAATCGACAAGTTTACAGTATTGTATATTTTACAAGTGTTTTCTGTAAGAAGCTACAACTATTAAACCACTTACCACTTAATTTATATACTGTAACTACCTCGGTGTCGCAATGGAAGTAAAACGATTGCTGTGTGTGAGGTCTTGGTTTCAACTTCCAGGTTAAGTAAAGTGTCGTTTTCTGTAAAGAAATAAGGAACACGCTTTTTTGCCACGGTAGAGGCGATCAAGAAGTTAGCTCATAGGCTCGGCAATTAAAGCTTAAGTAGTAGACGAAATGTTGGTGTAATACATCTCTGCCTACTTTACGTTTCTGCCTTAATATAGGCTTAATATAAATGTATTATTTACATTAAGTATGTACATTAACCTCTGTTTGTCCATAAAATGTAGGCAGAGTAATGTTAAGCACTACTTTTAAAGTGATTTCATTATATGTATTGTGTTGCTTACACGAATGCAATAGGCATTGAAAACACCCTGCTGAACACAAAAATAACACCGAGACTCGAAAGAACTATTAGAGGATTACACGAAAAAATTATTCGTGCGGGGATCGAACCCACAGTATTCGTTGCGGTGGCAGTTGCAAGGCGTGATCTTAACCGGTCGTATACCGCCGGCTCGCATACCAGCCGGCAGATTTGTACCCGTCGTAGGCCGGTGGCTCGCATGCGAGCCACCAAATTGGTTTTACGTTAGCTTAAGCTAAAGCGAAGGCGGCGCGCGGCGTTTTGGCACCAATTTGGTGGCTCGCATGCGAGCCACCGGCCTACGACGGGTACAAATCTGCCGGCTGGTATGCGAGCCGGCGGTATACGACCGGTTAAATAACTACACAATCTGTGGAGTCAAATGTTAAGATCCCACACTATGGGAAAAAAATTTGTTGCCTGCCATGTACTTGTTGTGTTGTTGTACGTTTTATTTTGCAGAAATTAATATTCTTATTTGAAGTGGGTTTAATTTACTGGTGTTATAAGGAAAAAATAATGTAAATATACCTACTATCAGAGGCGTCTTTATTATTAATTCCAAAAAGGTACAAATACAAATATCGAAAAAAAAATTTGATTCGTGTTTTCCCTTATGACGGCAGTATAAGTAACAACAAATCGAGTTATAAGAAACCGTTTTGATTACGATTATTTAAATTTGGATACAGGCGAACACAAAACATGTTGGTGTCACAATAATAAAATATTTTATTGGCTTCTATTGTTATAAGTAATTAAAACGTGATTATATTAAAACACCTATCATTGTCATATTGTTATGATGATGATTGATGACTAAATATCTAGTCAACAAATGCTTTTTTGGTCAACTGTTTTTAGCAGTCTCGGAAAATTATGAACGAGGAGTCATTCGATTCGGAAAAGCATGTAGATGATCTTTGAAAAATTTAAATTCCGCTTGCTAAAATTGCAAAAGTTATAAACAATTAACTAAGAGAAAATGAGGGTTTAGTTTTTTGCAAATATCTCAAAAACGAATTGAGATTTCTCAATGTAAAAAAAGGTTCAAAAAGAGGCGGATATTTCCTAAAAAAGTTTTGACTCCCGGAATTGTAGGACCAATATTTATAATTTCAGCGTTACATACTTTTGTTTACAATAATTATACATTAAAAATGTGCTCAGTGCTATCTATTTATGAAAGGTAGTACTATTTAGTAAACGGCGATAAAGGTGTTGGAAGCAGTTTTAGAAAAAAATTGTAGATGGCGTTACACATCTAACATAGTTTAAATTAAAACAATATAAATAAATAAATTAGACAATAAAGTTATTTATTATCATAGAAGATGAGATGTTTTCGAATGCAAGTGATTAACTTGCTTTGGTAAACATTTCATCCTACTCCTACAATTATAATTTTATTTGAAAATATTGGTACTTGTTTTAAACGCCATCTAGCGGAACCGCATAAAACTATGATCAAGTATGTTTTCAAACCCGTTGCATTGTAGTATTACTCATAAAGAATAGATGTCGCTCGGAAATATATTCAATGAAAGTTAATTGGGGATTTATAAAATTACTTCTTGACCGACTACTAGAAAACTGTTTTGAATTAATAAAATAAGAAATGTATTACGAAAATGTTTTGACAAAATTATAATTTAGTTCTATTCGATGTATCAAAACATGGACAAACACGGATTTTAATTATGCAGTTGTAGCAATAGGAATCTATTTTACAAGCTGTATGCCAGTCTATTATGTGACAAATTATTTATTATATATATATGATGTAGTCGCGGTAGAATGAAAGACTAAGGGCCAAGATATTTTGTTACTTAGTAGTGTTGTCTTACATACCTTTGTTTAATTTATGTAGGAAAGCTAAAAAAGTAGATACCTACCTTATAGTAAACTGTAGTCACTGTACAAAAGCTTACTTAT
Source organism: Catocala fraxini (assembly GCA_930367265.1). Classification (NCBI taxonomy): domain Eukaryota; kingdom Metazoa; phylum Arthropoda; class Insecta; order Lepidoptera; family Erebidae; genus Catocala; species Catocala fraxini. The sequence goes on from OV884038.1 coordinate 25,391,225, forward strand.
CTACTTTTGTATTTTATTTTATTTTGATCGTTAGGTTCGCAAACAAATTTTACATTTTAAACTTATGAATTAACATAGGTAAATATATTCTTCAAATACAATTATAGGTAAACTCGACATGCATTGAGATTGCGCTTTCAATCGGATACCCTACGCAAAATTAAAATATAAAACTTAAAGGAAAACAACTAACAGCTTTAATTATTTCAAAGTGCCCGAACATAATTTAATCATTGATGTTTCTATTTACGCAGAATGTGCTCAAAATGCCATGAAGTCTAGCTGTGCTTTTTAGCTGTGGTTATTAAATTTAATCAATTTTAATTTCAATGTATAACATTCGCGTAAACGTAAGACAATGTTATGCGATTGTTCTCAACGTTTTACTCTAGTCACTAACTCAGCAGTTACTTATCGATATTTTCTGATAGAGAATTCACTGTAGCAGCATGAGATGTAATATTGTATCCGACACATGCCAATAAACCCGTCCTATATTACAGGAATTTTAAAACAGCTGACGAAAAGTGAGACTTTTCTATCCCTTCAACGAATAGGCGTGTGACTATAAGAGTCTATTTCCGTGAGAAAAGGAATTGTTCTCAACATTGAACATGAGGCATCCCTAAATCAGACGGGCACCAGACACTTCTTGTGATTAGTGTCTGTTAATTAATTAGATCATTTAATAAATTAAATGGAGTCGATTGTGCAGCGGCGCGGTGCATTGTGTCATTGCAGTGAGCAATGTTCGCGATGCGCGGCTCCAAACGGAAACTGGACTGCATACCGCTTACTGAGGTCTGAATATTTATTTAATTATTTATATATTTAGAAATTACAACGATTTGTAAATATGATATTATTTCGGGATGTTAGAAAGATTTTTAAGTTCGTCAGTACCATTGGCGAATGTCTGAAAGAGGTTGTTAGATATAGAAGACTCTGTTATAAACTGGCTTTTCGTTTTATTTGGGCAGCTTGGCTGGGGAAATATGCTCTACAGAAAATTAAATTCTTTTGCCGTGTTCCTCGGTAAATAGGGATTCCCGCTTCTTACTTGTAAATATATCGCTTACGAATGTTAAGTTACATCTCAACTGGAGGCTTGAGAGTCTCAAGCCCTTGATGATTAACCTTTGATCAAAAGCCCACTCTTGTTACTATACTGATGAGCCGTTTGTTAATACTTAGCTACCTCTTAAGCGTTTGAAAGTAGTTTAAAATACATGGTGTTGTTAGTAGGAAGAGATATCGCAATATGGCTCATATTAGCCTAGCGTTGGTAGCTCAAAGACTTTGTTAAGGGTTGGCAATGCTCGTTTTACTGTCGTCAATAGTGATCATCAGACTGGCCGTACCTATGTTTTGCAACCCTATTACTTTAAAATATACATATGTGATAATCTCTACTGGAATTGCTTATAATATTCTAAGGATTTAAATCTAGTAGATCTTCAGATATGCCATCTGAAGATCTACTAGATTTAAATCCTTAGAAAACCTCCGACAGTGGGTTAGTTAAAAACCGTGCTAGGAAATAGCTGGTGATTTACGGTGCTAGTGAAATTCCGGTGATTATTATCCAAAGCTTAATAGGTGCGTGCGGTTCTTTTGCATGAGAAATTTCTGTGAATTTGTGAGAAAGTTTCAAACCTGCCGTAAGAAATTTCGTTGAATAGATATAAACAGCAAAGAATGGAAATGTTAACATCGCGCGACATTTAGTGCTTATTCAACTTATAGTTGTTATGTCTGACGGATTCTTCCAGATACTTTACTATTTTATACTGTAGCAATTGTTTACTGATTTGCTTGAGTTGAAAAATCTCATATAGTTCATTAGATTTCCTAAGCATTTTTGTTTGCAATTAAAATTACGAATAAGCGTTCAGCCAGCCATGGTAAGCAATAACCGTATTGTAAAACGTCTAAGGGCTTGTCCTACCACCTCCAGATAGCATTTATCTATAAGATAAAAGTCTCGCAAAGTGTCGTTAAAAAAAAAAACAAAATTAGGTAAGTAATAATAGTGTTTTAGGAAATAAACAGCGCAATAAAATCCGTATAAATAAGTTTAACATTCGCGTTAACGTAAGACCGTATTATGTTAATCAAAAATTCTTACTTACTGGGTGGAACACTGTCAGTGTTACTACTCTGACGCCGGATTCCTGTAAGAGGTTGATACTTCCTCGAGCTGACTCATGCTTACTGTTACCGAATAATTGACGATGACAGTCCCTTCCATTCTTAAATGACTGCAGTTCCCGATGATGTTAAATCTGTGACTAACTGTGACTTACCTCGTAATTTTTTCTTGTAATAAAAGGACGACAATTGTTATTGCTTACTAGATTTTGCCCTCGGCTTCGCTTGCGCAAATGATGGTGAGGTTAGATTAGTAACTTTACTATTTTCTGGATGAAAGGTACCCTATGTCCTTTTCTGGTCCCCTGAAAACGTGCATGCAAAATTTCATGATGATCGGTGAAGTAGTTAAGGTGTGAAAGCGTAACAAACAAACAAACTGTTAGGATTGCCACTTCATACTTGGCTGATTGTTGCACGAGCTCAATGGCTGGTTCCTCGTACTCTCTTTTCACTTATTAAATGAATGAATAAATAGGTACCTTGTAGTTTTTATAAACATTTTAACATCGAGTTTCTTAATGCTTATTAGATCGTAGTATCGGAACTACGCTCTCTGGGACCCGAAGCCTAAATGGTAATGTGTTTACGGATGGAAAGGAAGACGTTTGGTTTATATTTGTGAGACGAGTGTTTATCTTAATTATTATTATTTATTCTATTTTTTGTTCTTATTTTATGTCGTATTATTTTGTTCCTGTGTTCCTTTTTAAAGTTTACAAGCAATATGCTGCGCCGAGCGTAAGACAGATAATGACAGAGCTCGTGCGGCACATATTCAAATCAGCGCGCGGCCGCCATAGTAAAATTGTATCACACACATCTTTATTGTCAACCAATAACTTAAATATTTGGGACGGACAAATTGTAATATAACTATTTATGTTTCGTTTAAGCTGTAAAATAGGATAGATGTCTACTGTTATAGTCTAAAAATCACGTAACAAGAGCTTACGTTTTTGCATTTTTCGTGCAAATTTGCGTAATTTTGTAGGCAAAAATATTAATTATTAAATGTTTTTTACACGGAGTAATTGTAAACGCATTCATTGTTATGGTAAATGTATATTTTATATTAGTATTAAACAAAAAGTGTTGCTTGTATTCACTTAACTGTGACTGCCTGTTTTGGCACATTTCACTCGGCGCAGTCTTAATGCAGCTAAATACTTATGTTAGGAATGAGCCTGGTCTGTAGTGCAATGGGTGGGATTCGTATTGCAACATTCGCAAATCGAATGTCTTATCCATCTGGGTACCGTTGCTTAATAAGTTATAGGTACTTCCACAGGAAAAGCGCCTAAGTAATAAATATTAACAGTAAACTAAGAAAACGAGTCATATGTAAGCTCATCTCCACGTTTCCACATTCCAGATCCCAGAACATCATCAGAGCTCAGCGTCAGGGTTCAGCGATGGCGACAACACGGCCGACGACCACACCGAGGTGCTCTCCGATGACGAAAGAGTCAAGTAAGTCCTATTATAGTAACCATTTATAAATGACTATAATTTAAACAAAGCAAAAATTAAGTAGAGATGGCCTAGTGACAAGTGAGCAACAGTTGGACTGCCACGCAGAGGTCTCGAGTTCGAGCTCAACTTTGACTTGTGCGGGAATCGAACCCGCGACCTCAGACGTGGCAGTCAGTTACACTAACCACTACGCCATCGAGTCCTCACATGACATTTCGAAATTATGTGCGTATTGATTGACAATTATCGCTTGCTCTGTGCCTCGGAGAGCACGTTAAGCCGTCGGTCCCGGCTGCCATGAACATCTACGGCAGTCGTTATTGGGAGAGTGTCGACACAAAAGATCCCACTGGGTCGAAGTGTCGCCGGTCTGCACTGACTAACCCCACATAAGGTACATACATACATAGGTACATAGCGATTAATATAAATATTTTGTAGAGAATAAATGCAATACCGAGAGTGCTAGGGAACAGAGACAAATTACACCAAAAATAACAAATTATTATGGAGAGAAACCAAATAAGGCTAAATAAGGTTATGGTACCTAAAGTATTTAACAACATAGTTGAGAGTAAACCCTAAAATAAATACTAGCTTATTAAATATGTATCTTATCTTATCTTATCTTATTTCGGAAGCCAATCAGTGTAGATCGGCGACACTTCGATCCAGTGGGATCTTTTGTGTCGGCCCCGAGATCTATCCCTGATCTATCTAGCCCTATGAATGTACTGCATCAGTCGCAGCGTACACTTCAGAGGGAGAAGCCTGAAGTCTTCAGGGTTCGGATATGCTAATCCCATCAGACCCATTCTTAGTCCAGCCAACGCGTCACATCACATAGTAGATGTGATATGGACTCGTCCTGTTCACCACAGGCTCTGTAGATCAAATTGTTTACCAAACCTAACCTGCACAGGAAGTCGTTGGTGCTTGTTAATGGGTAAAGGGAGCGCATTAAAAAAAAAGGTCTTAGTAATACTTAGCTCAAACTTCATTGCCGTAAGTACACATAAACGCAACTTACGCCACACAACCATCGAGGTACTTACAAATTATTCAAAGGAAACAGGTTATCCAATGTAGAGGCATCTCGCGGTAGCCGCAGTCGCTCATCATTCGCACGCACTTGAAGAGCCATGTGACTAATAACCGTGGTCATTGTCGACCAATGCCTTCGCATGAACTCCTTGTTACGCAAATCTAAAGAATAAGGATGCAGTTTATGTAATTTAAACTTTGGTAATGCGTTTTGTGGGCTGTATTGTGCAGTAATGAAAGCGACTGCTGTGTATAAGGTATGGTTTGATTTGAGAAGTGTCATCAGGTATTTGTTAAAATGATTTCAATAGCATGGAGTCTGGAAGACTTCGTTGTTTTTTAAGTCAACTCCCGCACTGAGATTCCTTTGTTACGGGAGACTTTACAAACATTTAAACAACGGACACAATGAACACCCAGACGTTGAACAACCAATTGTGGATCACTCAAATTTTTGCCGTGTGGTAATCGAACCCACAACACTCGCGCTGAGTGTAGCAGTGGCGAGGCGACCACTTAAACCACTACGCGAGCAGTCAAAAAAGTGTGTCAGATAGACGACAATAATTTGAGTTTAAAAACATATGATATAGGGATAATATATCTCTCCCTACCATTACGGTGATAATTAGAAGATAATAATCGTAAGTGTGTGACGTTATGCTAGTCAACCCGCTTCAGAGGCGTGGTTGACCTAGGATTTTATTTGAAATTAAAGATGAACGACGCGATCAACAAGCATATATTGCTCTTTGAAGGTATAATATAAATATAATATAATAATAATTGTGCTTAGCCTAAGGGTGGGCCACAGCTTCGCAAAGCATTAATTGGAGTTTATTTAATTAAGTATGTATTATATTGTATCTAACATTATTTTCAGGAAAACTTTATTATATTACTATACCTTCGAAAATGTTTTTATTGTTATTTAATAATTACAACTCACGCTCTAGGAACAATTCCTGTGTAACGGGGGACTTTATACACAATTAACAATGGATACAACGAACATCCAGACTCGAAACAGCAATTTTTTAAGGATCACAATCTCCTAACTCCCTTGTTACGAGACCCGTAATGGTGAAACCGCCGCACCGTACCGCACGACACCCCTAGCCACTCGCACCGGTGTTGCCCTCTGCTGCTGGCGTGTATGCCTATAGTGGCTATTCAGGGGGCCCATCTAGTGAGTTGGCGAGCCACCGTCTGCCCATTGCATTGATGCTATTAGAGTATTCAGGTCAGACGCCGTTTTTCATCCATAGTTAGCAATATACCAGTCCACCAGACACCCATACCCGTAGATCATATATTAGAATCCATATGTAGCAATAGTCCTATGCCTGCTGTGGCTAGTGTCGCTGTAGGTGTTCTATTCCACCTTTGATTAAAACTCTCGAAGGGCCTCTCCACATTGGACCCATGTCTCCGTGTAAGCCTCCCAAAGGGCCAGGTATTTTCTAATATTATATGTTAGAAAGTACCTGTGATAAGAGAAACATAATAATAATAAAGTTTATTGATTTGTCGGCCTCGATGGCGTAGTGGTTAGGGTATCCGACTGCCATGCCTGAGGTCGCAGGTTCGATTCCCGCACAAGTCAAAAATATGTGTGCATGAACATGGATGTTTGTCTTGGTCTGGGTGTTTCTATGTATAATATGTACATATTTACAAAAAAAAAGTATATAAGTATGTTTATCCATTGTCTAGTACCCATAGTACAAGCTCTGCTTAGTTTGGGCTAGACGGTGTTGCGTGAATGAGGTAGAAAATAAAAAAAAATAAAAAAAGATTATCGTTGAACAGCGAAACAACAATTACAAACTGTAATCGTGGGTTAGAATCGGAACAAAAATGATAGAAACAAAAAAACATCAGAATTCCATCGAAGTTTGAAATATCGAAAGAATAGTTACATCAAAGTTATATGTAACGCGCTTAAGACTGCGCCGAGAGTAAGACTGAAGAGCGGTTGGACTGAATGACAGAGCTCGATATTCAAATCGGCGCGCGGCCGCCATAGTAAAATTTTATGGAGGATTTGAAGTGCTTTTTTGATAAATATGTATCTTTATTGTAAACCAATAACTTAAATATTTGGGGCGGACAAATTGTAATATAACTATTTATGTTTCGTTTAAGCTGTAAAATAAGATAGATTTCTACTAGTATAATCTAAAAATCACGTAACACGAGCTTACGTTTTTGCAAATTTACGTAATTTTGTAGGCGAAAATATTAATTTTTTTAAGTTATTACACGGAGTAATTGTAAACACATTCATTCTTATGGTAAATGTATATTTTATATATTGCATAAACAAAAAGTTTGATTTTATTAACTAAACTGTGACCGCCTGTTTTGGCACATTTCGCTCGGCGCAGTCGTAATTATAAAAAAAACTGGACTTATCTTTGACTAATTCCTAGTATCAAATACTTATTTCATACTTAGTATAATGGCGAAATAAATGTGACTTTGATTTTCAAGACAACTACTCTTTAAAAACCATGGGATACTGAAACCATTCACCCAATATCGCATCTTCAAAACCATTTTTTAATAAAAAAAATATATTAAGGATTTGCAGATTGGGATTTAAGGTGCATTGCAATGTAATAATAATTAATACCAAACACACATTTACATAAATATTTCTCGGACAATTGTTTTTACCTTGAATTAGTGCGATTTTATCCGATTCATATTGTCACTGAAAGTAAAAAAATTACCTTAGCGCGTAACCATGGTATTGTAGTAAAATGTTATTTTATTTTGATGTTTAAATTATTTAAGACTAATATCAATAGAAATTATTAGTTGATTATGTTTGTGAAACAATTACATCATGTTTTTTATAGATTCTAATTATTTTTAAATATTCTTTAGTACCATAAGTAATAATTATTTATTTTAGCAATTTATATGAAATGTGCAGAGTTACGTGCTATGAGGTGTCAAAAGGGACTTCGTATTTGAAACAGACTATAGCATTTGACAGATTTAGGTAAATAAGCTATATTTACCAGTACCTCTCAAAAGCATCCAAAACATTCATGAAAATATAAATGTAAAGAATATGAACGTAATCTTCTCTCTTAGCCTTTATTATTTCCAAGTCACTTGGGGTCGGCTTTTCTGGTCTAACCGGATTTGACTGGATATCAGTTTTTACACGGAGCGGCTGCCACCTGACCTCCGCAACCCGAAGACCAACGAGGCTCTCAAAAATAAAGTACGCGTAATATAACAAACGTGAAAACCTATGCAACTAGACAATAACTAGACAAGTAATTAAATGAGAACATTATCAATGTAGCCGAAGTCAAGATAACTCAAAAACTACTGGTCAGATCTTTATCTTGACATTTAAATGGGACTACATGGGAAGCAAAAAAAGAATCATCAATATCAGTTCACCTAGAAAAAAGAACGTCAAATTGAGAAAATCCTTCTCCTATGTTTGAAGTCGTTTAAAAAAAGAAAGAACAGCACATTGTATTATCCTGTTTTCTTAAACACCAATCTTCTTGACCTAAATTCCTTTCATAGTGTAGAGGCACATCAAATCTAGGTCCTGACTACTTATATGTCCGAGGAGGGTGTTGCACTAAATCAAGAGTTAATAAGGAAGTCAGTACGATGACCGCGCGGTGCATTGCGAAACACCGCCTCGCCGGTCGCACACTGCAACACATCTCTCAATTGAGAACATTCACCTTTAGTCGTTTTGATGCTTTTGCTTTAGTGGTGAGCGTTATTAAGTAAACTGTAGTGCTTGGTAAGCGGTTACTGTAGGCTTAAACGCTTGTAGGATCACTAGGAGGATCTCTTACACGTTGTCGACTCTTAAACGTTAATAGTTTTCTTATCTTGATATTGGTTGATATTTTAACCGCTTGGAGCGTATAATATTGTCTTCTGTTTACGCGAATATTATTCATTGAAATTAAACAACTATATACGGATTTTATCGCGTTATTTATTTGACACTTTATTACATAATTTTGAAAACTGTTACACTACTACTACTATTAAACTTTACAAATTTTTAAGCTAATTTAATTATTATTAAAACTATTTAGATTTAATTTAATTTTACACTTTCCCCGACGTTTCGGTTGCTTTTCAGCAGCCATGGTCACGGGGAGACGCTTGGAGCGTAATTTTTATAACTCTCTGGTGATCCATAGGGTCACAAAAACTTGGCTCTATTTGGTGAACCAGACACCCACAAACATTTTGCTTCATGGGAATACGCCCAACGCGTCGCGTTTCGTCATATTAGTTATACTTTTGTGTCTGACGCCAGAATCTCTTGCGTCCTGAGCGTATTCCCTTGCAACGCAAACTGCGTGGCCCTCGGTGTTGTTATCCGATTAATATTCTACCACATACACACAACACCGTCTAGCCGAAACTAAGTAGAGCTTGTACTATGGGTACTAGACAATGGATAAACATACATATATACTTTTTTTTTGTAAATACATACGTATTATACATAGATTAATAGATGAGTTTAAGGTACTTCAGAGCCCTAGTTAAAACTGCGATTTTCTACTGGATAGCATAGCTAAATTTTTGTGTTTTTGTTTTTTATGGACAGCCACTTCTTGGGTTTTGGATCTATCTTAAGTTACATTATGTATTTTCGAACATAAATAATACGCTTTGACACCTATTTCGCTTTAACGCGAGGCCTTTTTAGGATGGACAGGAATGAAGACTGCTTTACTAGTTCCCTGGTGTAAGTGTGCTTACACATACGGTCGTTAGTGGCCGGTTTCAATTTTCGAGTTTAGCCAATTCATTAAGTAATTCTTTCTAGATATTTGCATCGAAATTTAAAACTTCTTTTAAGCGGTGCTTGTGAAAGCATCTTATGAGAATGCCTTCTGAAACCAAGTACGACGTATAAAACGATCTGAATTGCAACTAAATAATTTTACTTTATCAACACTAAGGCGATTATTTCTGTAATGTCACAACTCACAAGTAGTATGTAGTGTTTATTTAAGAAACAATAGCCGTGCTTATGGCACGTCCAAGTGTCAGGTTACTTAAAATGTTTATCCCACATTTGCTGCACAATGGAAAGTTCTCGAGCAAGTGACCTTTTTGGGGATGAATTCAGACCATTTATTTTAAAGAGTAATGGGAATTTGGGTCACTATATGATGGGTACAATTATAGTGCGATACGATATAGTTGTAGCAGTGTCTATAGAATTTCTAACTCTTTCGCTGCATTAAATCGAATGATTCGATTAGGTAATTAATTGATATAATTGACGCTACAATTGGACATCACTAAAATGTCTATGGTCATATCAATGAATCGTTTGTATACCTTTTCAGTTTATTGGATTGGAATAGATTATAGTTACTAGTATTAGAAACCTCTAGCTAAGTTACAATGCTCGTGTTTGTGTCAGTAATATCTTACTTTATCTCCATAATAAAGTAATTATAAGTGAATTGACAGCATAATTTAACACGTTAGCTGCCACGTCAGACACCGGTGCCTGACAGACATTGTATCAGTTTGGGCTTTGTCAGTCACATGTGCTTGAAATTTTATTTTAGTCTTATTTTATGTAAAAAAATCACAGAAATAAATACTAAAACAGTATTTTTTTATCACCTATATCGATATAACCGTAAGCAGCGATAGCTCAGTGTGGAGACCAACAGACTGCAATGCAGAGGGTCTCGGGTTCGAACCCACGTCGCGCACCTCAGACTTTCGGAAGTTATATGACTTTTCGAAATTGTGTGCGTATTGATTGACAATTATCGCCTGCTCCGTACCTCGGAGAGCACGTTAAGCTGTCGATCCCAGCTGCCATGAACATCTATGAAAGTCGTTATTGGGAAGTCAGTGCCCTATAATATCCTGACACGAGTCTAGCCTTAGGCTATCGTTAGCTTTCGGGTTGCAGAGGTCAGGTGGCAGCCGCTCCGTGTAAAAACTGGTATCCAGTTAAATCCGGTTAGACCAGAAACGCCGACCCAAGTGGCTTGGGAATAATAAAAGCTAGGAAGAAGGGAGAAGGATATGCAATGATATTAACTTAAAAAATTATAAAAAGCATCGTAAAAGTATACCTATCGCTAAGTTTCTTTTAAGTTCTTTCTTTTAAAGTGTCATTACTTCGTTGTTCCGACAACCTCACTATAGGGCTTAGGATGATCAATGTTACATCCTGTGTTGCGTGGTACTAATAGTACCAACAATAGATCCAATACTTCGGCATTTACGATTCATGGTAGGTCTTAAAGATCTAGTTCTTGGACCCCATGGCCTCAGTGTTTCGACACCAAACAGCTGAAGTATGAAAATCAGTAAAATATAATACATACATAGATTCACGCCTGTTTCCCAGAGGGGTAGGCAGAGACTACGGATTTTCATTTGCTACGATCCTGACACACTTCTCTAGCTTCATTCACTTTCATCACATTCCTCATACACGCCCGTCGGTTCAAGGTGCTCTTAACCTGGCCTTTGTCCAGAACGCCTCCGATCTGATCGAGAAACGTTCGCCTAGGTCTTCCTCTTGCGACTGTTCCATTCACACTAGCCTTATAAACTTTCTTAGTCAGTCTTTCCTCGTCCATTCTTTCTACATGCCCAAACCAGCTTAACATACCCTTTTCTATTCTTGTCACTATATCCACTTTCATGCGGCATCTTTCTCTAATCACACTATCCCTTATTCTATCTTTCAGAGTCACACCACATATATTTCTAAGCGCTCTCATTTCTACAGCATTTATTCTGCTCTCATGCTTCTTTTGCCATACCCAACTTTCACTTCCATACATAAGTGTGGGCACTAATAGTCCTCTATGAACAGCCAAACGTGCCTTTTCGGAAACATTTTGACTGTTCATAAAAGCGCGTAGAGCTCCATTCACTTTGTTTCCCGCAATAGTTCTCCTTTCAATATCTCCCTCATGTTTACCATCCCTTGTAAACAAAGTACCCAAATATACAAACTCTTTCACTTGCTCCACTTTTTCTCCATCAATCATAAAATTACACATCGTCACGCACTCTTCCTTTTCAAATACCATTACTTTCGTCTAGCTTACATTTATTTTCATTCCTTTACTCTCAAAACCACCATGCATAACAGTTACCATCGCCTGCAACTCTTAAAAAACTCTGAAATATAAACCCAGGCTTAACCATAATACTACAAACTGCTCGCATAAAATAAATAAAACATATCCTTACTATAATCACCGAGTAGTCACGGGTCGCTAGAGAGTCAAGCAATAAATATTATTTGTTTTTCCACGGTATATAGTAAGTTGTGTTAGCGCGTGAACACATATGGTGAAAGAAAGAACACTAGTGACTCGCTAAATGTACGTGCGATAAAGCCGGGCGAAAACTGAAACATAATATAGCTGAACAACATAGCTGAAACATAATACATATTACACAGACTACTAAGGACAAGGATAGAAGGCTTTTTAGTCGAATCCACAGGTGGAAACAAATACAGGTTATCAATGGAAAAAAAACAAAATTAGGATTTTCATGAAAGTCAGACTGACAACATAATAATTATGAGGTGACTAAAAAACTCTTATACAACAGCTTTGTCCGTCCGACCATCTGTTATACAACTTTCAACTCAAGAACCGTAAGAGCAAGAGACTCGCGGTTAACGCCATTTGACTCAGCATAGTCAATATACCCCCGAAATGACTATGACTTTTGACCTCTGACCTCAAGGTCACGTGATACCATCTTTCAACTCAAGAACCGTAAGAGCTAGAGACTCGCGGTCAACACCATTCGACTCAGCATAATTGATATATCCCGAAATGACTATGAGCTTTGACTTTTAACCTCAAGGCCACGTGATACCATCTTTCAACTCAAGAACCGTAAGAGCTAGAGACTCGCGGTTAACACCATTCAACTCAACATAGTTGATATATCCCGAAATGACTATGACCTTTGACTTTTAACCTCAAGGCCACGTGATACCATCTTTCAACTCAAGAACCGTAAGAGCTAGAGACTCGCGGTTAACGCCATTTGACTCAGCATAGTCAATATAACCCCGAAATGACTATGACTTTTGACCTCTGACCTCAAGGTCACGTGATACCATCTTTCAACTCAAGAACCGTAAGAGCTAGAGACTCGCGGTCAACACCATTCGACTCAGCATAGTTGATATATCCCGAAATGACTATGACCTTTGACTTTTAACCTCAAGGCCACGTGATACCATTTTTTCGAACTCTAAGATTTACGGCAATTCATTGCCGTTTTTCACTTGTATATATATATATATATATATATATATATACTAGTACGGGTAGGGCTAGTATTAATATAATAAAGCTAAAGAGGTTGCTTATTTTTTTCGTTTGAACGCTTTGATCTCTGAAACTACTAATCGAATTTCTAATCATTCTTTTTGTATAATTTGATAGCCCATTTCTTGCGGGAGTGGAGTAGTTTTTCTAAAGGAAGATTAAACCGTCGGGCAGCTAGTATACAATGTTTCTATTAACGTCATGCCTAATATCAACTGTTATACATAATTATAGAGCTGTTTTGAATATTTAAGACTGCGCCGAACGTAAGACGCGGTTGGACTGAATGACAGCTCGAAATTCAAATCAACGCGCGGCCGCCATAGTAAAATTGTATGACGGCTTTGAAGTGCTTTTTAAATAAATATGTATCTTTATTGTCAACCAATAACTTAAATATTTGGGACGGACAAATTGTAATATAACTATTTATGTTTCGTTTAAGCTGTAAAATAGGATAGATTTCTACTGTTATAATCTAAAAATCACGTAACACGAGCTTGCGTTTTTGCATTTTTCGTGCAAATTTAAGTAATTTTATAGGCGAAAACATTAATTATTTTAAGTTTTTTACACGGATTGATTGTAAACACATTCATTGTTATGGTAAATGTATATTTTATATTTGTATTAAACAAAAAGTGTTGATTTTATCAACTTAACTGTGACCGTCTGTTTTGGCACATTCCGCTCGGCGTAGTCTCAACGGGCTTTAAATCACACGCATTAATAGGTTACCCAATTTTTTTAAAGACTGCCTCCTTTTATTGTGACCCTGCACTGTGTCGCGCAGTACTACACTCGTATCTGTTATTGCGGTAACACTCTAGAAGCTTCTACACTATTCTTTAATCTGTACGCATTCATTTTATCACCGATTACAAATTCAAAAGCTTCTTCGAATGTATAACAATAATAGTAAAAGGCGCACCGTTATTCTGCGCATATGCACAGCTGCGCGCATACCGGTCGGTCTGACATCTCGTATACGCTGTTCGCGTACGCACGTCCGCTAATTTCTAAACGACTATACAATTTATTCTGCGCCTTTTTTTAAAGATTTTATATAAAAAGCAAAAATCTATGAAAGTGTACCGTTTTTCAAAGTGAATAGTATATATAGAGCCATCTTTTTTATTTTATGTGTTCCTTATAATAATAAAATAATGTTTTAAATAAGTAGTCTCGATTATAAAACTGGTTTTAAAGTGACGTACATATAATTTATTAATTTATTTTTGTTTGTGAATAGTGTTTGTGCGTAATTTGTGTTATAAAACTCTAGAGGATAAGTTGCAGGTAATAATTTTATGTTTTACTATAGTTAGTTATTTTATATATGATTTTATATAAGAGGTCATTTTTTGTACTTCATAAGTTAAACTTAACATTCCAAATAATGAGCAGTAACATTATATTTAGAGCAGCGATAGCTCAGTGGGGAGACCAACAGACTGCAATGCAGTGGGTCTCGACTTTTGGAAGTTATATGACTTTTCGAAATTATGTGCGTATTGATTGACAATTATCGCCTGCTCTGTGCCTCGGAGAGCCCGTTAAGCCGTCGGTCCCGGCTGCCATGAACATCTATGGCAGTCGTTATTGGGAGAGTGTCGACACAAAAGATCCAACTGGATCGAAGTGTCGCCGGTATGCACTGACTGGCCCCCCCCACATAAGATAAGATAACATTATATTTAAGGCAATTTACAATGGTAACTTTATGACAGTTTATACTCGAAAAAGGTAATTCTTAAAAGGCGAGGCGTGCTCTTAAGATTACTACATAACCAACCTTTTTGTTTAACGTAACATAAATAATATCAGCACTGTATTACTCTCCCACTGTTGGGCAAGGGCATTTTCTCAATGTGAGAAGCTTTAGGCATTAGTCCACCATGCTGGCCCAATGCGGCTTGGCAGATTTCATATATTTCCGAAAACATTATGAAGAACTCTCAGACATGCAGGTTTCGTTTAGGTAAAAGCGAGGGATAATTAACTATTTAATAATCACATGGACTTGGGATCCAACTCAAGACCTCTGCGTGGCCGTGCCAATCGTACATACATACATACATAGATTCACGCCTGTTTCCCAGAGGGGTAGGCAGAGACTACGGATTTCCATTAGCTACGATCCTGACACACTTCTCTGGCTTCATTCACTTTCATCACATTCCTCATACACGCCCGTCGGTTCAAGGTGCTCTTAACCTGGCCTTTGTCCAGAACGCCTCCGATCTGATCAAGAATCTTTAATGAATATTAATGAATAGCTTTAATGAATACACAGATAAACAAAAAAAAAAGTTATATATAAAATACAATTAATAATAATAATGAAAAAAAAGGTTCGGTATCAGAGACCCATATACAAAACGTGATAATATGGCGAAACATTCAAATAATTTATGAATACGTCAACAACGCATCATTTCTGTTTATTAATTACTAAGAATGTTCTAGGCTATTCAGAATAATTCATGAAGCATTTACAATTTAAATGTGCATCTTTGTTTTAAGTTAATTAGTAATTTATTTGCGTATAGGTACTTAGTAGGTAGCAGCGGCGATGGCTCAGTGGGGAGACCAACAGACTACAGTGCAGAGGGTCTCGGATTCGAACCCACGTCGCGCACCTCTGACTTTTGGAAGTTATATGACTTTTCGAAATTATGTGCGTATTGATTGACAATTATCGCTTGCTCCGTGCCTCAGAGAGCACGTTAAGCCGTCGGTCCCGGCTGCCATGAACATCTATGGTAGTCGTTATTGGGAAGTCAGTGCCCTCTAATATCCTGACACTGGTCTAGCCTTAGGGTATCGTTAGCCTTCGGGTGGCGGAGGCCAGGTGGCAGCCGTTCTGTATAAAAACTGATATCCAGTCAAATCCGGATAGACCAGAAAAGTCAACCCCAAGTCATTTGGGAATAATAAAGGCTAGGGAGAAGAAGAGGTACTTAAGCAATTTACTTAATTACCTCAACGGTAAGTCTGGCTAATGGTAAGCGATTACCTACTAATATTATTAAATTAGATTTCGTCTCCTGCGCTCGCGTAAATATAGGGTAGATTAATAACAGTACTGTTTCTTGATGAAAGGTACCAAAATTCTTTTTTAAAATGACAGCTCACGCACTAGGAATAAATCCTGTGTCGCGGGGACATTACAAACATTCAAATAACGGACACAAAGAGCACCCAGACTCGGAACAACCATTTGTTGATCACGCAAAGTTTTGTCCCGGGTGGGATTCGACCCACAACACTCGGCGCAGTGGCAATGCAGTCTATATATCCTTTTCTGTTCCTCTCAGAATGTGTATGCGAAATTTCATGATGATCGGTTGAGTAGTAAAGGCATGGAAGCGTAACAAATAAACAAATTCACATTTGGATTTATAATATTAGTTCTGATTAGGATTAGGATGTGAAAGTTTGTAAAGATGTTTGGATGTTTGTCATTCAGTCACGGGAAAACCGTTGAACAAATTTGGATAAAACTTAGCTTAAAGGTACGTCTAGGAGTATCATATAGGATACCAACATATTCTCCAGTTTTTTTTTTGTTTTTTTAAATCAATGGTGGCAAACAAGTATATGGGCCACCTGATGGTAAGTAGTCACCGTAGCCTATGGACGCCTGCAACACCAGAGGCATCACTTATGGGAGAAAGAGGGTGATTGGGCCTCCGGCACTCTCACTCATCGAACGAAACACAACAGTAGGAATACTGCTATTACATGTCGATATTCTGTGGGAGGGTAGTCCTTCCCCGGTCGAGCCGGCCCATTCGTGCCGAAATCAGCTAGGCTCTACTACTCAATGGTACACTTTCTTGTAGAAGTCACGCGAATGGAGTCGCAAGCAGACTCAAATTGGTGAATGTTAATAAATCCCTGTTGGCAGGCAACCTTACTATAAGAATTGAACATAGCGTTGTTAGCCTGCAATCTTCTATAAAGTGGAGGTACCTTTTCAGCTAGGCTGCTCCAATTTGACTCTAAGCTTAAGTAGCGCATAGGAGGAGATCAGACTGTTTTGACAATTTATGGTGCCTAGCGTTGCGACTCGACGATCGACTTGGTTTTCATTGCCGACCCATCAAGTCAGCAATGAAAATCTTAGCTGATCACCGATTTCAGTTTGAAATTAAGCTGCACTCACACTTTGCTTTAACCAAGAACTGAAACTGGGATCTCACGATCAGCAGTAAACTTAAGCTTACAGCCATGGGATCAGGCTCTGTCACCTTCGTGGTATATAAATAAAACATCTATCATCTCATTACAAGATTATGCTAATTGCTTTACAAACATCAAATAATTGTAGTTTATATCTGTAAGTCATAATCCTGAGCTGTAATGATTACTGACTACAAATAGGTTTATGTGTTTGTGCATAAAATATAACTGTAGACAATTATCATTGTAAACACAGAAAAATAAATTCATCTGAGAAATGGAGTGTGTATTATGTATATATATTCGTCGAAGAGCGGTAGCACCTAATGGCACTTTATCACGCTCTATATTTTTCAACACCTTGACCTTCGCTTGATCAGAAGGCTGGTCTTTTCTTGGCCCAAAGAATAAGCAATGCTGCCAGTCTTCTGGGCACGTTACCAGTTGACAGCGATGCTGAAGAATTCTACGATGCCTAAACCATTTTTGTAAATATTTAGTATTATAATTATTTGTGTTTTTGTAATTATGTTATCTTTTTTAATACGTTTGTAAATAAATATTAGATTATTTCGTTTTAAAATTAATTATGAAAATATAAAAAAAAATACTACATACATAACGTAATATATTTCTCGATCTTGATAAAATATAGCTCATTCTAACTAATATTATAAACGCAAATGTGAGTTTGTTTGTTTGTTACGCTTTTACGCCTTAACTACTTGACCGATCATCATGAAATTTCGCATACACGTTGTCAGAGGCGTAGAAAAGGACATAGGCTATTTTCATCCGGAAAAAAATACTGCCCCGCGCGAGCAAAGCTAAAGGCAAAAACTAGTTCTACAATAAGCCATACCACATTTGTAAATGTAAAACATAAGTTTAAAAGAAAAATTACTATAGGTCAATTTATGTATGTTTCTGTCCGCAAAACTCGAAAAGTGACAGAATGAATTGCTTTAACATTTTTACTCGACGTTACTTTTCTTGCATGTTAAGCCGTCGGTCCCGGCTGCCATAAACATCTATGGCAGTCGTTATTGGAAAGTCAGTGCGCTATAATATCCTGACACTGGTCTAGCCTTAGGGTAACGTTAGCCTTCGGGTTGCGGAGGTCAGGTGGCCGTCGTTCCGTGTAAAAACTGATATCCAGTCAAATCCGGTTAGACCAGAAAAGCCGACCCCAAGTGACTTGGGAATAATAAAGGCTAAGAGAGAAGAAGAGTTTTCTTGCATGTTTTATATACTTTTATCCCGAAGAAATTTAAGGCAAATATTTTGACTAAGATCAGCGTAGCGTGTACGGACTATATATAATAATATTATCCCTGGATATTCCATCCGCTGGATTCCATCTGCTGGCGTGGCCTATGCCAGCAGATGGAAAGTATATATCTTATCATGAGAAAGGTTAGGCCATAATCCACCACGGTTGCCCGGTGCGGATTGGCGGACTTCACATACATAATAATATGTTTATGAACATTATGGAGAACTCTCATAGATGCAGGTTTCCTTACAATCATTTCCTTCACCATTAAACCGAGCGATTAAAATCTTTTTAATATACACATAACTCCTAAAAGTCAGAGGTGCCTTGGTATCTTGTCGGCCTCGATGGCGTAGTGGTTAGTGTAACCTACTGCGACGGCTGAGATCGTGGGTTTGATTACCGCACAAGTCAAACATTTGTGTGCATGAACATGGCTGTTTGTCTTCGTCTAGGTGTTTTTGATTGTGTAATTCGTATGTAATTACAAAAATATTATGTATGTACCTATGTTTATCCATTGTCTAGTAGTCATAGTACAAGCTCTGCTTAGTTTGGGTTAGATGGTGTTGTGTGTATGTTATAGAATATTATTATTATATTATTATCTAACTTAAGACCTCCGGGTGGCATTCTAACCGTCTACCACTACGCCTTCGCTGCTTCAGGCTAGCTATTAGGATATAAAAACAGCTTCTCATCACGCGAGTCGTGTGCTCACTTGCCGAGATGTAAGCAGTTCTATAAAAAAAGAGAATATACTTAAATGAAAAACACACAAACGACACGTCAAGATAAAGCTAATGAGGTCAAACAATCTAAAGAACATGCCTTTAAACTTCATCAGTAGAACACCAGTGTCGATAAAGTTATGTTGTTACAAAAAGGAACAGAATCATTGCGTAGTAGAATAATTTGGGGAATGCCGGATCTTTGTATACTTTTTTTTTTCGCCAAAAAATGTCTGATGTCCCGATGAGTCAATAAGTGTGTCTCTAAAAGGTGACGTTTTAAATTATTTAGTAATACCTAATGACGATTACTCTTTCACCTAGAACCATTAACTGCTATCTCTACTTAGATTAGCAAAAAAATGTTGTGTTTAAAGGATTCGCACGTACCTAACGATGGGAGTTTGAGTATGTTTAAAATCGTTAAAAGATTTATACGAGATTCTGGCTTGGTTTGACCGAAAACAAGAGATATTGAAGCATTAACTGTTATCTCTACTTAGATTTGTAAAAAATTGCTTATATTTTTATGTGTTTACAGGATTCGCACGTACCTATCGATGGGAGTTTTGAGTATGCTTAAAATCGTTAAAATATTTATACAAGATTCTGGCTTGGTTTGACCAAAAACGAGGGCTTTCTATGCCTAATAATATATAAGAAAAGTACGAACAAAATACGAATCTCCAAATTAAGGGCAAAATTGTCGGATTACATGGACATTTAATTCTTATGTTCCAATTTATTTGTAGCAAAATAGTAGTTTAAATCTTATTATTACTCCAAAATGAAACTGGTTGTTATAGCATTTGAGTCATATTATTGTTACAAAATATTGTACATTTCTCTCGAATACGTACTACAGAGAGCAGAATATGTATTACCTGAGATTTAGGCTAGACAATGCTTTTTTATGATGTCTAAGATGACGAATGGTTAATTACATTTAATAATTAAAATGACTTGAATTACATCTAAACATTTACGCAAATGTGATCTGGAGAAATTTTACACAATGATTATAATTTTAATTATAAACTTTAACTTTCGTCGTGACCATGACTACTGGCTATTATTCGTAACATCGGGATATACAAAACTAGGTATAGATAAAATCCAAATTAGTTTAATATCGGTAGAAAGTGATTTTATTTCAAAGGTTTTTTCATTACTGTTAATCCTGTACTAAGTCAAAGAGATAACCTAATGATGTTTAAAAAATGTATGTAGTAATCAACTCTATCGAAGCAGCGATAGCTCAATGGGGAGACCAACAGACTGCAATGCAGAGGGTCTCAGGTTCGAACCCACGTCGCGCACCTCTGACTTTCGGAAGTTATATGACTTTTTGAAATTATGTGCGTATTGATTGACAATTATCGCCTGCTCCGTGCCTCGGAGAGCACGTTAAGCCGTCGGTCCCAGCTGCCATGAAAATCTATGGCAGTCGTTATTGGGAGAGTGTCGACACAAAAGATCCCACTGGGTCGAAGTGTCGCCGGTCTGCACTGACTGACCCCCACATAAGATACAATCAACTCTATCAGTAACCTTAGAGTTTATGACCCAGTAAAGTTTACGGTCTATCATGTTTGTATACGTGCGTCCAAAAAAATAAAAGCCTCGATGGCGCAGCGCTACTTATTGTCGCAAGTGTAAATGCGTTATTCTGTTAAAAGATTATCATGTTATTTTGCATACATGTTGTCGGGGATACAGAAAAAGACATAGGGTATCTTTCATCCAGAAAATAGGACTGTGCCCGATTAAACGAAGTCGACGGCAAAAAGCTAGTGCAATATAAATTGAATTAATTGTTATGTAAAGTTTTGTTGTGGCGCTCGATAGATGGCGTTGTACCATCCACCCGAATTACGGTGAATTATT